>CANUEZ040000138.1:252500-1609108 GCA_948099385.1 Fasciola hepatica | reverse complement strand
GTCTCCTGGTCTCCCAGGTTGGGGGTTTATCTGAGATGGGAACTCATTCGGTAAAACTACTGGAGTAATAAATGATCCTAGCAAATGGGCTTCCATTCAGCCACCCAGCTGTCTTATGGACAGGTTCTCGTTGAAACTAAAAGCTTTGGTTGTAAAACCTAATCGTCCTCCTACTTTTGACTGGACACCCTAGCTGCACCCATCAAATATCCCCCATGAACTGTACGAACCGAAAGAATTCCGTACTGGGTCAGTCGTCACGAAAGACACTGGATTTCAGAAGAGTCAATCAGGCTAATACAGCAAAAATGTCAGCTCCGGAATCAGATACGAAAAAAGCTACAAAGGAAAGCTACGAAAAACCTTAAGAATGATCGCAAGAATGGATGTGTTTTGTTAGCCGGAAAAATGGAAATAGCAGCTGCTTCGGGTAAAAGCCAAAGGCTGTTCAAACGTATTCTCGACACCCAAGGACGGTGAATCTCAGTCAGCGAAACGATATGCGGTGGAAATGAAGAGCCCATTAATAGCAAATAAAGAAACCTGGACCTTTGGGCCGAATACTTCAAGGAGCAGTTTAGCTGGTTGCCAGCTGATATAGTTACTCCGACGTGCGATTCCTTGGGAAGTACTATTTCAGCCCCCATCGGAAGTGGAATTAGAGTCACGCATTCGATTACTAAAGCGAGGGAAAGCGGTCGGCCCTGAGGAATTCTACTGTACAGCAACTAGCCTCAGGAGATACTCACTGAAAGCATTACAACCACACGAACACCGGCTGTGGAATCTGGTGGCAAACACAGCCACAGTCTTTCTGTGAATCAAACAATTTCAATTTTAACTTATGAGTAGAAACGGTTCGTAAATCATAGATGAAGTTTCTTGATATTTGTACCACATCCGATTCAGATTGCTACCTGACGCGTCATGTCCATTGACATTGCCACTTCTTTGTAACGGTTAGCAGACTGGTGAAAACTGGCGTACTGTAGACCATTACTCCATTCGCATAATACTTCAAGGAGCTTGATATAATTACAATATCAAGTTATTTTTCCATTGCGGAGTATAGATGACACGGATCCACAGAACCAGTCTATTTCTGAGTGTACAAGCCCATATGCATGGATTGTATAACGGGAGGTATGCCTGTAACTATAAATGGCAGTTTGGCATCAAGCTATTGTGTTTCATGAATGGTGCTTCATAGTGTGATAGTGTTATTCATTGGGTGAGGAAATGCATTGATTGCAATATGCTTTCGGCGGACAGTCAGAAATCATTTTTTTCCTCAATAGATAGAAAGGGAGTTCAATCGTCCAATTTTGAACAAAAGCTATGAAGCTCAAGTTTTATTGCCTTTTTTGAACGATGGCCGTCTACAATGCCCATCGACCAAAATGCAGGTTGCAACAAGTAGAACTGACCATCTAAAGGTATAAAATCGGTTGCACGAGACGGTGATATTCTTCATGCTGTCGTGAGTAAAGCTGACTTTGAAACGATCCCTTTTTTAAGGAGGGATAAGCTTCGTGATGGGTCAAATTTCGATATTTGCCATTTTAATTTTTTCTAGTGGACAAACTATTGTGATGAACAACGGAGACCAAGAGAGCAAAGTTGCCCTGATTTGGTCTGATTATGCACTTTAAGCAAAGCCTCTCCCTCAACAAGACCTGCCACACAACTCACAAAATGGACAAGTAGCTATGTGGATATTCATTTTTATGGGCTTTTTGAAAACCAGTCGCGATACCCGCAAGTTCGATTGAATTTAAAATGAACAATAACTTTATTTCTGACCAAATCAATAGTTTTTTTTATTTTACAGAACCAGTATCTGAAGCACTATCTGAATCGCGAAGTAGTTCTAACGTTAGCTCTGTTATAATCTTTCAGTATTTCAAACTTCTATACTAATGTTACGAGGGTCCAATTTCCAACTGCTTGCAAACTGAAATTTTGGGAATCTTCAGGTAATAAGGTGCTGCAGCTATGGATGAATTGGAATCAAATCGCCTAGCCCTCAGCTATTGGTCCGCTTTGCATGCAATACGGAGAAATTCAGGGGCATCTGAAAGTTAGGTGGGATGAGAGGGAATTTTCTCACGAGATTCTCAATATTGAACTGAGGGATGTAAAATTTCTGACGTCAGTGGATATGGGTTGAATTAAAAACATGATAAACATTGCTCAAACTCTTCATTTACGACTCATTGGGTTTCAGAGGTTTAATTGAACCCTATACGTAAATGCTAGCAATCAATCGATAAGGAGTATTTTATACCAAGTCCTAATTGCGGTAAGATATTTTCCACCTAAAGCTCCCATTTGATGTTTGAGAATACAATCATGCACTTTTCCATTCGTTTGTGACATAAACACTTACTGTAGCGAAAGTACCGCAAGTTTTAGAATCTATTGAAAGCATGGTCTTGAAAAAGATATAATTTTATCATCCTGTGTTTGGAATATGGAAAATTAATTTCCCTCCCAGGAGTTTCTGGGTAAAAAAATCAATGGGGCTAAATATGCGCACAAACAACCGCTGTGTCACTGATCGATCGGTTGACTCGATACCTAATCACTCACTATATGTCAGTTAAAATCGACACAAATCAGGAAACCAATACTAGATGAATAATATGATCATGGTTTTGTGGGTAGGAGTTTAAATGCCGAAGTCCACCTCATATTGATACACGTATTTCTCAAATTGTGGCATGTTTGTGAATACATGCCATGAACGCGATGCTATACTTTTTACCCTGAACTTGATCAGCAGGAAAAAACCCTAATTTTATTAAGATGTTTACACTACGTGTACAACATATTCGAGATGATAAAAGCCTCAAACACCGTTTAGTGCATATAAATGAAAATTTGCTAACATTTGTGTCACTCTTAGGTTGGCGCCGAGACTGCGAATGAGAACGCTGAACTTCTGCTCCCGTGAAAGCAGCATTCACAGGGCAGGGTCCATCCGGCCGAACGCCAAATGCCCAAGTGAATATCCAATTATGCATACTCAAATACATATGGGTGGGTTTTACAATATATATGTCATTTTGTCCCGTCGCTTTTTTCACCTATCTCAGGGATTTGTCCACACGTCCTTTGAATTCCGTTCAGCTGTGTGCTGTTTCTCATATTTAGCAATGGGTGACAAAACATTTCCAAAGTCTGGAACCAGGGTAGCTGTTCAATCCGATCTCATGCAGTGCAGTCTTGTATACGATGATAGCAGGCGAAGTTCCTAACATCTGCGTCATGTTGGTTGTCCGTGCAATAGATTCAACAAATGATTCTTATAACGGAGTTGATCACCGTTTGTTCAAAAAAGCACAACAGCTAACATCGTTCTGTTGAGTGGATGTCGCTCACACGTATCCGTGGAAATCAGTTGTAACGTAATCATTATCGAACTGGCGATAGGCTTGAACAATCGGCCACTGGGGACCAAGAACCTAAGAGGGTATCTAGACTATCGAATACATGTTCTGACTCTAGAGTCGAAACATGTTGGAGGATAGTTCACTAACGGCAGGTTGTACAAGTCTACAAAGAGCATTTATGAAAAAGCATTCCAAAGAGAATATGTTTGGATGAGTTGTTCACTGTGATATCGATCACACTTTAAAATCATTGGAATAGGTCATAATGCTCACAAAATGTACATTTTTTAATCAATTGTTCAAGTACACCATTTCTGTGCCATCAGTCAACAGTACTGTTGGTCACACACAGTCAAGTGTTTTGTGAGGCCTGTGATGACAGAATCCATGATAGCCAACAGTAAACTGCACCAGACTGAAGGTTTGCTTCTCATCCGATATATTCCAATTTCATGAAGAGTTAAAACGTTTGACTCATAACTAAAACAGTGAGGCGTTTAATGCTGAAGAACATCAGTTGTGTAAATCAATATATTAGTGTGAATAATTGCCAAGTCATGATAACAGAAATTCGTTTACAGCATTGGTGACTAGCTTATTAATTTTTTTAAAAATAAAGTATGATTTAGAGTTAGGCTAAGAATGGGCAGAATCGTCCCGAGTTTGTACGTTTTATTCGGTTGTCCTCAATAACTGATGAATTATCTCATCACTTAGTGAGTAATTAGCTCTGATATTCCTTCGCAACCTGATTCAATCAGAATATCACTCCCATATATTCACTCGATTAACCAATCGGTGCTTCATTCTTTCAAGAACTCTATCCTACCCGAGCATTGTTCCACAAGTAGTCTCAAAGTGGATCTGACGCTACCCATCCCGAACAAAGTGGCAATTGTTGCCTGAATGCTGAGGGACCTACAATTTCTGAAGAATGAATGATGAGACGATATTTCAAACAAAGACAATAAACTCAGTGTTTTCTTGTCAAGTGAATCAAGCAACTTTATATAATTCCATTATTCAGTGTCTATTCATTACTGAAAAAGCAATCGAACTGTTGCGAAAGTGCTTTGATCACACAAGGGATAAGAGCAGTTTACTCCAATGAGGATTGGACTAGTTTTTCTACACATGAAACCTGCTATTTGGGGGGCGCTACCTACGTATAAAGCTAGCAGTTGATTAAGTTTGTATGGTGGTGTTTATATGTCCTCAATGGCACCATTACAGAGATGCCACGGTTGTCGATGAGTGCGATTTATTCCGGTTATTACCGTATATAGCATGTGATTGAAGACTTATTGTAGTTTTTCACGAACAAATCACATTTCCGTAAATAACCATGAAATGACCGAATGCGTACTTAGCGCTATATTCTATAGATCGAAATTTCAATGGCACCCTTTTTCGCAAGTGAAATGTGTAATTCAGGTTCAAGCACGATATGTGTGGTATGATCTCCGAAAAAGTGTACCACATCTGCGAGGGTCAGATGTCGATATTTACGCTTCTGAAAACGATAACTGTATTTACATTTTGATATTCGGCAAAACATCCCGTGGGATCGTCCGCTTGAGATTACGCCTCATACCGAGATTTGCGTATTAGGCTCCAAATATGGTTTATTTTACCGTGGAGTGATCGCATGAAGCTAACGATGTACTACTACAACACTGTTAGTGATGAGTTGGTGTTCTGTGTGAATTTCATGGTTACTGTCTGATAGATCCTGTGTTCCTACCGGACAAGACGAATTCTACGATCTATTTAGATTTATTAGAAAAAGCAGTTGGTGAATACCTCAAAAATCTGTCTTTGCCTATCATATTATTTGTCTTGTTCCAGCAGTGTGGGGCACCACAACACACAGAAATAGAGCCTCGAGCAACTGGCTGAACGAAAATCTCGCTCTCTAATGAGCCGGACGGGAAGGACCAATAAAATGGCCAAAACACTCTTCGGACTAAACTGTACTTGATTTTTCCCTAAAGGGCTTTGTGAAACGTCGAGTGTATCACGCCAAACTGGAGAAATTGGAAGTTCAGAAAGAGATTAATCGACCTGTGTTGAGAAATCTCAACAACCCAGCTGGAGGCATTCCAGCGTAGTTTGGTTCGAAAGGCGTAAGTATGTTTGGCTTGAGATGGAGGTATCTTCGAACAATATATGCAGTTGGTCGAGACGGGAAATTTACAGGGAGATATTTCGACCTCAATTACGTCCATTCCTGCTGATCAAATGACTATATTATATATACCTGGCAATGGTAGTGCCCAAGAACATCTTCGATGTATTAGAGTGGTTAGGATGACATGCCGGTAAACTGGGGATATCATGGCAACTACCACCCAATTTAAACGTGCTTCGAGAGACCGTGAACATATGGAGGCATCTTCTAATAATATTGTAGTTAAGTAGCTCCAAGTATGGTAATAGGTACTGATGAACTAACTCGTCATATCAATTAGGATTTCAACACCATAGGTGATCGAGGTTCATAACAAACTGTGGATCTTCTGTCCTTTCTGTTCCGGGGTGAAATCCTCACTGCGCCGCCGGTCCTCCCCAGTGGTCTGATCACATCAGCTTTGGGATCAATGGCGTCGTGTGTCGCCTAATAAATGTCAATAGGAATTCCATTACCTGAAGTTATTAAATTGGATGAACGAAACACAACGGTAAGTTTTGCTGGATATTATCTAGGTGCATATTGACAATTTATTATATTTCAATCAGTTGGAACAGGGTCCGATCTTCATAAACTCGTGAACGTTTTTGAACATCAAGTCACAGGAGTTTCAGCCGGTTTCACTGATGTGAACAGAAAATCCCTTATAAAAATATGACTTGGCACATTATTCTGAAGTAAGAGAGATTTTCGCGAAGAATTTATAACCTTTTTCGAGGTATGCAATTATCGTTATCATTCCAACCCCAGTTGATTGTGACGCATCCATTGAAGTCAGATGCTTTGGGAGAAAGCTATATGGGAATGTCATATGAGCCTAGTTTCCATGAGCTTTTAGGACCTAATATTGGCTGTGCATAGTAAACTGATGGGCAAAACGAGTAACAACTCCGTTCCATATTTGTATTTGTAGAAAGCAGGCAAAGTTGTTGTAGATTTACTGCCAGATTTTGGTCGACCAGAGGCCAGAGCAAATTTAATTTCTCTATTATCATTCACATTGCCCTAAGAGGAGAGATTGAGAAATCCTCCTTTATCGGAACTGTTTTGCCTACTGGATGTAGATTCCATCCTAGGGCAAAGAATATCATTATTTGTTTTAGGCGTTTGACCAGCACAAAGTGTTTTCAGAACAAATTCCACAAAAAGGGAAGGATCTTTGTGCTCTTCATTCCAAAAATATATTCATTTCTTTAACAAGCTTTGGATGGTATGGCACAACATCATCCCTCTCCACTTCACTAAAGTAGTGGCATTTCATGGTTTCTAATTAACTCCCATTCTGAGTGGAGAAAATTAAATGTTTTTCAAACATAAGGCGTTCGTATGATCAAGATGTTCAGGTCATGCATTCAAAAGTGATTCACGGCTTCCCGCCGTTGAGATTCGTCACTTTACCGGTAAACCACGAAATGACATGGTACTCTCCTATTTCGTTTGCGTCCGCGTTCAAACTGCATTCCTACTTCGTATGAGTTTCACATGCAACGGAAAATGCAGTGAAAACGTTGATGACCAGGATCAAACGATTTTACCTTTACAATTACCTCATCGATATCGAATTCCACGGAATGTTTTATTTCAGCATTTTGGTATGTAGATTTATCTCACATTATCCCATGTCTATGTATATACGTTTAGGAAAATTGACACGTTACGGTGATGACGAACTACTCCATGCTCCGTTATGAGAGATTCATGTGGTTCATCTGGGTAATTCCATTATTATACCCACAATACTGTGCATCTGAGTTGTATTGGTGAACTTACCTTAATTTACGATGCGGTTCATCTGATTACATAGACCTGAATGACAGGGTGAGTTTCAGTTTATATTTATACCACAATAATTCATCGCAGTAAAAATGAATAAATATGATGGAATAAAATAATACACTTTATCGGATTTTCATAACAGAAGGTGGGTACTACATTTTCTTGGTTGAAATCGGCGCTTTCAACTATTTCATGGTGTAAGAGCAATTGGACGGAAGTGGCCACTGCCGTATCATCAAACTGTTGGAAACGGTGCTGTCCTCTGTGAATGAAAGGTTACTTTGCCGGCAGGCTCTTCCAAGATTCTTGCTGATTTACCCCGGTTATTAGCTGCTCTTCCAGTCACGTGTTTAGTTGACTCGAAAAGTTGAATTTATCTCATAACATCTTCAGGAGGATCCGAACATATCGTAATTTATTGGCTGGACCACTATTTATTATGTGGGATTTTTACAGCACTTATAATAATTTGTTCAATACAGGGTGAATCAGAAAACGTTTGTTCAACTCTTCAAATGTAAGGACTGACGGTGGCTTGAAAAATTACCGGTAGGTCAGTAAGGGATAGAGAACACACCTGTTTATATCGATCCAGTCAATCCTGAATGGCTATTCATAGCTGCAAACGCTCAATCGATGACTCGTCCCCAATTACCGTAGCATGTAGATTGATCCAATTGATGAAGGGAAGTGCCATATATCTCGGTCCATTGGAGATGTTCGTCATACAGAAAGCATTTTTTCGAATCGGAAATGAGAACCAAGTCGAATTATTGCTTGGTTGTACTTTTATCGAAAGGTTTACTTATTGGAATTATTCAGCAGGAACCTAGACATGAAGTTGGGGGACCGGGATTTACGATTACAACTATCATATTCGAGCATTGCTTACTCTATGAGGCTTTGGCATAATTATATTCAGGGTGCGTCAAACACAGCTAACTGATGGCTTGGAAAACAAACAGCTTGATAAACAGTCCTCAGAAACGTAGAGCGTTTCAGGTTCTTCAGGAAAAAAAGCTGATATCGGAAATTTGAGTGGGTTTTCTTTCTTCCATCGATCGAAAGCAGTGATTTGAGATGTTACCTATATCGCTTTCTTCATCATCTACCAGTTGTGGAAGACGTTTGTCCTCCCCTCGGAAAAAGTGGCAACCACTCTTTTCCATGACCGTGTAAGATAACAAAATGACCCACAGCTGGTGACAAAAATGTATGGACCACTTTGACTTCGTTTCTTTTTATTACCTCTTCCAATTTTCTTCTGACCCAACAAAGTATAACTTCACTTTTAGTTGTGCGCATGACACGTAGTATTGAAGGAAATTCATTCGTTTTTTTAATTCTTACGAACTGCCCTGCTTGTCTGCCTTAACCCTACGGCCAAAAGGCTAATAACGGATGGCGTGTTGAGGACCAGTTTCCTCGCAATCAGCTTATTGGGCCTGATGTGGAAGGAATACAGATTGCAGCTGTGTAGGAAGACGTACAGAAGACAAAACAATCACAGTAATTTCTAATTTGACAATCCAGAGAAAGTCACAATAGGAAGATGTAAGTACGACATATAGGGTGCCCAGTCCATCAAGATCATATCACAATTTGAAGGTGCAAAGCGCATAAAGAATAGACCTACAGCTCTTGCCAGCCTATCCGGTGCCAATGAGCACGACCCAATCACTCCAAGCAAAAACCGTTATTATCAGCTGATGTTTTTTATGACGCTTTCCACATAAGTGACGAAGAATAAACATCTTGTCCGTGCATCCTTGACTTGAGCGGTATCTAGCCTGTTGTTCGTGGACGTTCCTCTGGACGTTCGGTGTCAGGCGGCGCAGCAAACTCGAGACTAATACCTTAGTGGTTATTGCAATTGAACTGGTCCCGCAGGGATTTCCATAATTTCTGCATAATACATTCTTCAGGATGGGCACAATTTATCTCTCATCTTGTAATAACAGAAAACACTTCTCATTTCGAGTGTCACTGATCATTTTGATAAGTGAATCATTCAGGGAATCTCCACCCAATTTAAAAAGAAGTGGGTTTGTTCGGGCTAAGCACTTTTTCACGGCTTATCCTAGTAGAAGGATTCGACACGAATTTGACCAGATAACAGTTAGGTGGATGCGTAGCTTCACCTTATAATGCTCCATGTATTTCATGGTAAACTGTAGAATAAAGTGTTATCAGATAGTGAGAAAGCTGCTAGATCAATGTGCCACTGCGTCTTGCAATATGACAGTAACGTTGAGCTAAATTTGAAGAGGCTTGCAAGCATTCCGGGAAACATTTTAAAGAATCCAGCAAGCCAAAATGCCAGGATGGAAGAATTCACGAATAATTAAAGCAGTAAACGAGAACTTCTTGACGACAATAATATTCGTGGAGTCATGATCAGACCATAGCAGATTCTATGTTTGAATGGTGCCAAGGCAATTCTCCATTGTATCACAGAAATCGTCGTTTCGTGAATATGTGTAAATAGGGTAGATTCCACCATCTCTGTGTAGCTATCACTTTCCAGAAGCAGAAGTGGCAAACCTTCATCGACCGAAGAGGTGTCAATTAAATTGTGGCTTGTAGGTCACTCGGCTACACTCGAGACATTTGCTTTAGAGCACATACACAGTGTCATTGGGGTAGGGTTACTTATATACTCTGTCATCAGCATAAACATTGGTCAACGAGTTCTAAAATTGGGCGTGAATGAGAGGTACACAGTAAAAAATGGCATATTGTAAAATATCCAACTCCAAATTAGCGAGACACCCAACCTACAACGGTAATGTATAAAGTGTTGGGGTTTATCGATGTATTCAGCTGATAATGCACTGGCAATAAATGAAACCTCACTCACCAAGAAAAAGCTGAACAGCTTCCCTCTTTCAACACAACTAAGAGTGTTACTATACTCAAAATACTGATTCTAACAGCATCAATTATCATGTCTATAGGTGACAGACTTCTGCAAGATAAATGAGAGATAATATCTGTAGTAGATTATGGGGCGCACAATCTTTAGGAGCAACTGGGATCAACTGATATCAGTTGTTGCGTGATCCCTTGCAAATTAATTTTCTCAACAATGGATATGTAAGCCATGGATTTGGACTAGGAAGTGCTCTTTTTATTATAAGTGTATTCAAGGCCAATCTCAAGTGGTCGAGAATAATTTTCTGACTCTCGAACAGATTGAATAACCCAGATGCAACCGGGGAAAACGTGGATGCTCTTTCTTCAAGTACTGCCAGAGAAACATGATCCTAAACACGAAACTATTCCGACCAATTGAGATTAGTTCGTTGTGAATTGTAGTGCAATCCAAAGTGTGTTCGAGTTTGTCCCACAAAAAGGTACGTAAGGCACATTCGTTGACAAATTTAGAAGTGGCTTCAGTACAAACTTCAGTGAACAGGTCTACATTCATCAATGGCGTGCGAACATTGGATGTAATATTGAACACGTTCTTCAAAATGCTCCAAGAATCTCGTCAGTTTTTTTTCTAGTATTGACTGAGGATAATTCGCGTTGAGTTTATTAAATTCAGTGATGCTTGGACCACTCCAGAGGTCTATTTGTTTAAGGCTGAAGAAAGAAAACGGGTCATCTCGAATGTAAACAATCTCCCATGGACAACATTCGTCGAAGCTTAAGTTTAAATATCTGCTAGGATGATCATAGAATGTCGATGGATCCGAGTGTGAGATTGTACTAAATCGCACGGTACCGTCAATTTGCGAGACCTCACGAATCAAACAGATTCACAATTCCATATCCTGTGTTTACGAACACATCAGTGTATGACTAATTACCAGTTCGTTTCATAGAAAATTGTGGGAGTATGTTCAACAGTTGCATGATCAATAATTCGAATGAGCACGTGACAATGTATGCAAAACCGAATATGGTAACTCAGCAAGATATATCCAGTATATCCTTGTGAAAAACGTCCTCGTGTTCAATACATTCAACGTGGTTCAAAAGCTAATATCTAACCTGTTGCAATTTCCACACGGATTTACACAATAAAATGCCAAACCATTTCATGAGGTTTGTGATGAATGTGTCAGAAATGTGTACAAAACCATTACCTAAACAAAAAACAAGACTGACGAGCCTCTGACTAATCGGAAATTCTGGTTTGCGTTCAGGCAGAGATGCGCTCAGATACACGATTAGTTGTGCAAATACTCATCGCACTAACTTGCACTCACTTTGAATAATGGATTTGATCATTCCAACACCCCGGTTTTGCCATGCGGAATAGGACGAATAACTCATAACCCAGTGGAGTTTTCCAGTTATCAGTATCATTGTCAGTTACCTCAAAGCCAGGGTTCTCACAGAGCTCGTACCCGTGCTCAGTGCCGACGATGCACAAGTTCGATCATCTGTGATAAGTGCACGATCATAGCTGCTTATTATAATCAGTGAACAAGCTCGTGAACATAGCTACTCTCTATCCTGTGCAGTATTACTTCACAATACCATTAGTTTCCGACAGATCATTTTCAACTTATTTCTCCGGGAGTTTTTAGGAGACGTTTCTCTCAGGTTATCTCCTGAAGGGCACCAGGATTTCAAACGTGTGTTTGACAAAATTCACCCTAATGACGCTTTTCGAACAACGATTGCCATCACTGCCACACAAGGCTGAGTTTCGTTCAAGTAGACATAAGGAGTGAAAATAGGATAAACACGTATAAACAGGATGGTCGAATTTAGTGGCCCCGTAAATTGCGATGTAATCAAATGATCGCGCATAGACAACGATGTACCATCTGACCAATAAAATAACCATCTGAGGTACATTGTAAACCACGGGCTCGCAACACGTGAAACAGATCGTCCTCAAAATTACACTATTCTTTTCTCTATGCATCTAAAATCACGAGTTTTAATGTCTGTTCTGCACTGTTTATTACGCTGAGCTTCATGAACACACGTCCGCAAGATGAACAAAAGAAAAATTAAGAAGCTATTCCTCGAATACTAGCAAGAATGCACGAAATATTTCAATTTTCATTGCAGTCACACCTTCTTTGGATACTTTCAAATAAGGATAGATGGTATATTTAATGATATCAGTTCACGCAGCACTGAACAAAGTTCCCCATGCTGAGTGGGTGCGAGATAGTTTTGAGTGAACTGAAAATTGGTTACGGTGTATAGTTCACTGGATGAAATCTTATGTTTCTGAGAAAACGTTTGTCATTTAGTTGCAGTACTTGTGAAACACAGAACAGTGATGCACACCGATCTCCGTATCGTTTTCCTTTACGAAAGCAACACGTTTTATAAATATGCAGGATAGTTGCCAAATAGAAGGTCCATTTAATTACCGACGTTCGGGCAACATTGGAAAACCAAGAATGATCATGGCTCATAGTGGATCCAACGAGTTCAATGAGTGAAGATACTCGAGAAATACACATTTTATGAATAAACTGTGATAGGAGGCAAGTGGTAAGTGACCAAAATTGGAGGTTGCTAAACTCAAAGTGTTTGGTTTCCAGGTTGACTGAATCCCAAGTCAAGGAATTTCGTACTTGTCCGTTACAGAATTTGGATGAACCGGATCTCCGGAACGAGGTAGACGAACGTTTATATCAACATCACCACCAACCTGACCTACATTCAACATTTTTCCCAAAGCATTGAGATCATATCTTCTTCATCAAGCAAACAGTGTGCACAGGTACTGCCAGACTTTGAGTGAAAAGTAGGAAGGATTCATGCTATTTCCTATTGTGGAATGTTTATTTTAACACGGAGATCAAAGGATAACGATCACATGCACAGACCAGTCCTGTTGGAACAATGAGCTGGTTCAGGATGAGTGGAATGCGGTATGCGCAAGTGCGTGGGTTATAGGTAAACTCGTTCAGAGGATATCACTGCTTCGATTGTTGAGGGCCGTTTCTCCTTGCACCTTACTAAGTTATAGGACAGGCAAGCAGTCCATTATTCACGAATAGCAGATACGCAGCAAAATTTCTCAATAGGGCAATGAGTGATTGCGAATGCACCGTGGAATAGCCGTGTAGCCGAGCAATACGGTAGTAGTCTTGATCGATGTGAATTGAAATGGTGCCCCACTAATTGCAATCAAATTCAAATAGTCCTTCAACATGATTCGCGAAGTAAGCTACACGGACGTATCACATTTTTTCTGCAAACATTTCCTGTGAAATTCAGTAATTATGAAAGTATTTTCAGAAAAAAACCGTGGTGTCTAACAATCTGCTCACCGAATTTCTTAGCATACTCATTTGTATAGTTCCAAGAAATAAGCTGATATGAATAATACCCGTCGGTTATCTCACACATTTGTTTAGGGTAAGCTTCTCACATATACAAAACAAGGTAACTTATTCGTAGGATTTGAATATATCACTCAAATAGGGCTACAGTTAGGAAAACTGAGGTCGTTTCGTACCGCGTTTTATCAAATGGAGTTGTGGTAATCTGCGCCACAATTATGCGCGTCATACAACACTTCGATTTGTGAGGGCCAGATGCATCACTGTGCTACAGTTTTGGTGCTCGCGGTCAGCAGCTTGAACATAAACTGACCACGGCTGAATTTGCTTGCTACTGGAATACTGTCACTTACCACTGTGGGTTCCTGAACCTTCTGAGTCTAAGCTCATTCAAGCTTTCCGCAAAAAATCCACAACGTTCCTTGGTGCGACATTTTCATCAAGAATCCCAAGTAACTCGACAGCTGAGGAAGAGTCAGCAACAATTTCCAAAAAGAATAACCAACTTCCAAAGCTTTTACGGTTCATTGGTCTGTGGAATGGCCTTTTTCAACTATTGGTTCTTCCCGAGATATTCACTTCATCATAACAGCATAATGGACGGAGCACGGAATGACTAGGAAAACCTTGAAAGGGAAATTTGAAATTGGTCGTGCTGCATTGTTCGGACATGGAATTAGACAAGTTCGTGCGGATTCTATAGCAATGAGTGCTATCGGAATAATGTGAAGGTCACTATGCTTTGGTACATGTGCACGCTGACGAAATCTGTGCGTTTTCGCGCATACTGAATACATTGTGAACTATAGATATAAGATTCGGGATTAACTCAAACGAATTTTCAAATAAATTGAGAAGGACCGGTGAAAAAACACGATGCAGGTTGAGTAGTTGGTTTCCGCTAATGCAGTGTGGGGAAATCTCAAATACTGTTGATATGTCCGGGCACATTATTTGTTCCCTGGAGAAAATCGGAGAGATGACATCAGTCATGTGGAATATATAGTATAGTTCGTACAGAGCCAGTCCTCCTACCTGGATCTACAATCGTGGTGGTGTTGTCATCGTGTACTTTACCAACAGCTGGAACCGGTAAACTCTCACCATGATTGGCTCGATAAATCTGGTATGTTTCACCATCAAACTTGAAGCATAACTGAATTTTGACTTAACAAACAGACCACAGTTTTTCAGTGTGCAACCAAAAGCATCCTTGAGCAGCTGTGATCACAGCATCTTGAAAAATTTGCCCAACAGAGTATATCAAGACCGATCAATAAACTATGTTCCTAAGTACATCCAGAAAGGTGAATCGAAACATTTGTTCACTCGACATCCTAATGAAGTTAGAATCCCTGGTCATCTCCACCGATTTATCCATGTTTTCGAACTCCCCCATTCTGTCTTCTGTGAATGTTTCGGATTGCCCCACTTGTTGCCCCAAAGGTCGTAACCCATTTGTAACTGACGTTTAGAACTCATTTAAGGTCTTCCATCCGTCGTCCGTAGCTGCTACTGGCTTGGATAATAGACAAATCAGTTCGATAAAACCGAGTCCCTGCAAAAAATGGAACAATTCGTGAGCCTTCCTCTCCCTTCCGAAGATTCCCGTAATTTTATTGTTATGAAGGGTCCCGCCGATGTTCAAAGTATGCAATCGAACACAAACTGTCCAGATAAGACTAAGAATTTGTACATTCAGAATGTTTGTGCAGTATTCGACGTCCAAAAGGAGAGTGAAAAACTTTCACACCTATCTCACAGGGCAACGAATTGGGTGCTTAATGCTATTACTGCTTTGATTTGTCTTCAGAGCTCCACGGCTTGCCTTTATTACTCATTAAAGGTCATTCGATTATATTGAATTGACCGCGCGTAGTCAGGTTATGGAAAGCCAGCGAAAGAAATGCAAAATAATAACAACAGCATACTGGATTCTGTTTGGATAAATAACTTGGTTGAATTTCCTTTATCGAGCTCAAAATACGCATTGAACTGGCGGGCTTTAAATTCAAGATAAAAGCCGTAATGAGTTCTCAAAGTGGTTGAAGTTAGCCCAATTTCTGTTGAGGAAAATCAGTTGCATTCATCAGTTCTTCGATAATGTATATTTGGCTTCAGAAACAAGTTCCCAGTTCAGTCGTGAACCATGAATGAATTTTGGTTTAGTCAGAAAATCAAACACAAGATTATTAACTTGTTATTTATACCCACTTACTGTCACATTTTTCAATAATTCAGTTCATGCCATGACTGCACTCTTTCTGATTCAACGTCCCCAATTACCGATGATGAGTCTGGTTCGTGACTTCACAATGAAATGCCTCGACAAAAAAGATAGGGAACCTTCCTGAACACTTGTTCTATTTAGTCCCCAACTCGATACCAGGCCATCTTTGTCAAAATAGAATTATTGTTACTGTGCATGAGAAAAACCAGACACCAGCATCTGCTGTTGTAGATAAACTGTAACAAGAGAATTATCACTCAACTATTTCTTTTGGATGACATCCAATCGGCCGGTGGGTTCTACATTGTAAACAATGTTGTGGTTATTGTTGTTGTGATGATGGCTGTTCTGAATCACCGCATGGTGCGTTCATGAATGAACAAGTTGAACGGGTCGGTCAAGAATGTGGCTCATCAGAGGGTACTACGAAAAAGTCAGAAGAATTAATTGCAGGAAGCAGTGTTACCATTATAGGAGCAAAGTTACCTAGCAAGCCACAGTAAAAATTATGTTTAAAATACAGCTACCCTTCCCAAAATCGAAAGCTGTCTTGATGTATATATATACCCACTAAATCCATACACGTGTTTTGCCTATTCCCCCAAGAAAGCTTAGGAAAATGTATGTGAAAAGCCTAAAATACTGACCATGTTCTTGTTAGTCCAGAAGTAACCAGGTAAAATGTATCTAACCGTCACGATGCAAATGAAAGCCTGCAGGCTGGTGTTGTATGATGGATACATTTGGTGGTAAAGCTTTATCTTTCCTCTTCGTAATATGTACACCGAGTTGGCTCTGTATTCGACGACGTAGAACGGGAGGCGGCTCTGGGTGGCCGGAAAGGTGAAAGCTTTACGTAAAAGCATTCGAATGGGTTGTTTTTCTTGACTAACAATGAGGGAACATTGTGGGTGGCAGTTGAATCTGAAGGTGAATCATCGATACTGCGAAGTTCGGAAGTGGGTCGACGTAATACAGTGATTTTTCAGGTACATGAGATGTGAGCGACAATCAGGTCTGTTCGTATTGATATTGTATTATGATCATATATTGCCGAAGATGGTGGTATCTTCCGCCTTACTTGAATAACTAGAGTAGTAACGACTATTGGACGGTATTCGGGTATTCCCTCGAGGCAACCACAACGTAATTTATCGACCCCGAACTATTGAATGGTATTATCTGCTTGAGTTATGGCATACCTATAGTTGGAGCTTGTGATGACCGTCTGGGTGTAGTTTGTGGTCTGTGAATGGTTGCTGATGAGCGAATTGGCTTATCCAAGTTGGAGGATATTACATTGGATGTCCCTAACAGATTAGACATATGAAACAAGTGGCCTAGACCCACTAAACCGGTTGTGCCCAGCAATCAACATAATAATGTTGATTTGGTTGCGGTACCGTTCTGTGCACGAGCATATATACTAAAATATACTTCGTACTTATTGCGATAAACTATTGTGAACAATGGCTTGTTCTATAGCATTTTCCAAATCCCCCCACATCTTGAATATTGAAGGTAATTCTTTTACTTTTCTAAAACAAAGTCCAGCGTAATTAGGCGAACTATTCATCTTTATCGGAACTTGCGTCAGAGTTAGTGAAATGAAGCCGGAAGACGCTTTTGTGCGCACAACGGATAGTACTTTACTAGCCTGTACTCAATTTCAAAGGTTTTCCGTACTGTTACTTGTGAAAATCATGAGAATCTCTGCCGTTATCTTCAGGAAACATTTCTCGGGTCTATTACCCAAAAACTGTGAATACGGGATGGATAAATTAATCACTGAATTTATCATTTTAATGTCCATAGCCAATAAATAGGTACGTTTTTATCTAACAAAAGTAGAGCCCCGTGTGAAATATGAATTGAAACATCGTTGTGTATTCGATAAGTAGTCGTTGAGGTACTTCTGCTTGGGTATCAGGAGAATGTTCCTGTTCAAACCCAGTCAATTTCCCGTTGTTTAGCGTATTACTCATACAGTTCCCCCAATGTGCTTGACAATAGTTTCTGACAACCCATATCACTCGGTGTGATGAGGTTTGCGACCTCAACATCAATTGAATTGGTTGCTTCAGGGAATTCTCTCCACAACTGACATGATCTAGCTCGTTAGTACTGACCATATATCGTGCAAAGGGAAACGATGGTGAGAACCACTTCCATTTGATTCGAGTACCTTAGCATTTACAATATCAGACCACCTTCGTTGTTTGTGTGATTCTAAATTTTGGTTAGTCGAAGTCAAAAATAACTTCCTCCCACGCCCGTGGATGTTTCTTGTTACCCACCTTTCTCCTTGTTTATCTACTCATTAGTTCCTGCATGGCATATTTTATCCGAGCAAAGCTTACATCAGATAATGAAAATATGCTCACTTATGCACACCGTACCTAGCTTTAATGCAAAACTTCATCTCCCTTATGTGGAAAATATGATTTCATCTACATTAATCTGGAAGAAAATATGTCTGCCTTAGGGAAAAGTGATCAGGAGTCTCGTGCATTGTCATCTCCTTTCTGCTAAACAGTTTGAGTAGATAGTATTCCCCGAATACGTCTTCTCTGTTTTGCTCGTTACTTTCGGACTGAAACAAGCTGAACAATAAAAAGTAATGATTTTTTTCTACTCCGATTGGAATTTACTTATACGTCGCGCTGGCGCTTTTGGTGAAAGATTGTGGATCCGCTGTCCAGTTATTAGAACGGAAATAAAATGTATATTACGAGACGCGTTTGTTGTAACATTCTTGTCTATCGCTCAAGTGATACCTAAAGCCACATAGACTGTACAGTGAATAGAATGATAAAAAGTACACTATGAACGCAAACGGTTTGTAATAAAGGTAATCTGTGCAATAAGGGGGGAGAGCTTCTATTATGACCGGCACATTACCACTGAACACCAGCAGTTTTGCATTCCGACTGCGTAATCTCAATTTGAATGATTTTGACAGGTCAACTCGGGGACCCATTTTGTGTTGTGAAAAATTACTCTGCATTCCTGGTCGTAGTGTTTCGTTAGCAGTTCAAATCAATAATTGAGTACGATACCTGGCTCAAAGAATGACCGAACGCATCCCGAAAAGATTTCACTAGAATCACCATATATTCCCCAATGGCTTAAATCATGTTTGAATGATTTAATCTTCCTCGGTTTAAAAGTCATTCTGATTCATAACTTACTATATTTTGGGTCAAATTATAGCTGCCATGAGGTCGCTGCAGAACTCACGATCATAATATCAAAATTAAGATCGTTTATTATTTCAGGTGCTTGTTTTGACGAACCATGGAGTGTGTAGGGGAGAGTTATTCATACGGGAGAAGATAAGTTTGAGGAGATCAAAATGTTGAACGTTGTTTTCCCCTTGTGGAATCCAAAAACACGCATAGTTACCATGTATCACTTATCACATATTAATTAAACATTGATAGGGTAAGTGACAATAAGTTGTCAAACCATCACTTGTTGAGAAGTTATAAGTTCATATCTGTGGGTTTGGCAATTTAGAGCTCGTCAGGCGACCAAGGCGGGGTCTTCGATGTATCTGAATAAACTCAGATCGAGATACCAAACCACAGCGAGGTGCATCTTTATGGTGCGAAATATTTATTCCGCCCGTACCAGACAAGTATTATCAATTAACAAATTGGAACAAAACAAGCTCATGCAAATTGATATGCTAATTTTGAAAGAACTTCATGACGGAGTTAGATTGAAATGTATGACATCATTCGTACATGGCACAAACATATGAACGGAAACACCTTTCTCTTCAAAAATGCCAGCACGCAAACTTTCGTGCTCATTTTGAATATACATTTTCCTTAATTATTCCATTCAATGGGAATTCCAGTACGATCCCGCCATTCATTTTATTTGAAAACGATTTCTATGTTTCAATTCAGGACACTCCTTGTAATATCTGCAATAGGATAATGTGCAGTGAAGAGCTAACGCCGTTTGTACCAAATGATCCTACACTCTTGGTTTCAATAATGAAAGCGCATTAAGTCGGGTTTTACGGCTCCAAAATGGGATGTATAATAAATGGAAAATGTTCATTCCACGGAAAGAAAATTGTAAGGTCTGCATTCGTTCATCAAGACAACACGTTTTCTACATTATATGTTTAAATAACAATCAGATTAAAATGTAGCCATGATTACAGAACACATGATATTTCCCGATTTCTATTTTGAGTGGAGTTTTCAGCACAAGACAAACAATGATTTTTACATTTTGATCAATGAGTTGATCTCGTTTTATTTTACTGGGAGATTTCGTTTGAGTGCGTTCAATGATATACTAGATAAGCGCGAACTCTTGAAAGTTCATATCATCCCGGAATAAACTAGTCAACAGGTAATCATGAACTGTACGTCAGACAACTGAACAGATAAAAGGAATTCTACGAAAATCCCCACCGACCAATGAAAGTATTCCGGACTATTCTAACTCATATAATTCCTTGGTGAAATAACTTACAATACACAACCTAAAACAAAACGAGTAGTCAAGAACATTTGCGAAGAAATGAAAAACAAAAAAGTAAACACATTTAATATAATATTCGTACTATGCATTCTTAACACGATGTCTTCTGTGCTTATCCAGTATTGGCAACAAATATAAGTCAGGTATTTCCAACATGTGACGGTGGAAGCAACAATGCACTATTTCGACAAAATCTAAAACATTACCGAGCTATGTGAAGTCCTAATTTTTGCAAATTCAATCTGGTTGTGTATTCTAGAAGACAGAATAGTCCTCATATGGTTGAAGAAAAATTGTCATCGCCAACGATGAATCAAGATCCTGAACCCCGAAACAAAGCAGCATAAAACATCTCTATATTGATCCACGTGACCTTAAAGTCTTCTATCTGAATTTATGAGTCACATCTTGTAATTCGTTTCTGATGGCATTCTCGCTTGTCCTACTCCTGAGTACCCTGCACATGTTTCCTGGACCTTGAGCATTGATGTCTCATTTACACAGTTTCTATTTACGTTTTTATGATGTACACTGCAGGAAAGTTCTAAGTTCAGCTTCTTGACTTGTGAGTGCTATGCCTGCACTTTTGTGTTGTAAGAAAACATTTACTGAACATTTCACAAATGCGTAAAAATACTGGGGAGTAGATTTCCAGACAGCAGCCTCGTTGCCAGTGTACTACACTGTTAGACAGCGGGGAACACCCGAACCCAAAAAATTCATTGCTGGATTCATCCGTTCACTTCTTTCGTTCTCCATCTGCGACGTATTGCAATTTGACGTTGGTAACTCTCTTGTATATTCGAACTGTAGATTATTTTCTTATTGTCTTACTGAAGCTCTCATCTATTTCAGATAGAAAGCTTATTGATTTATTTTATGTACCGTGAGCTTACTGCGCAACAGTTTCGTTGGACTTCTTGCTGAATGGACGATTCATAACTGCACTGTCCCCATTCACCGGGTAACTTTCTGTATTTTCGTTCATGGCTGCTCACTTGGCTCAATGTCATTTGTTTTATAATGTTCCTATGTATAGCATTTTATAGAACCACGAATTCAGGATAAATACGGTTGTACTATCGAGATTTTTTCTGCTGCCTGAAGCTCTGTACAGCTCATATGTAGCATAAAGCTAGTGAGACTTAGTTTTGGCTAGAATGACAACCCAAAGTAGTTGCTACAGAATTCAAATAATTTACATTGTACGAACCCACAGATAGGCACCATGATGATTCGAAGTAATCCAAACATAGGGGATCTTACTAACCAGAGAATGATTGGCCAAGTGATATCCGATAAAGGATAATACTTGTTCGCAGCAGCGAACCTACAGGAAACTCCAGTGATTTGATTTTCACAAATGTCTGCGAGTTCGTGTAAATATATATATATATAGTTCACAACAAGTACAAGAAAATAATTCGTTTAGTATTTTCACTGTTTATGTTTGGTGAATTCGTCTTGGTCTTTTCCCAATTGTTTATAGGGAACGGGAAGTCAATAAACCAGCCACACAACATTCCCTCCACCAGATTTGGTTCTGAGCCGCATCTCACAGCGTCTATGACTGACGGCAATCCTCTCCTCTTGGGCTGCAGGCAGAAAGGCAGGAAGCACCATCTGAAGCCGAAGCCGGAGTTAACTACTTCATGCACATGTGCTCAATCACAACTTTACCTCCACGCCATTTCTTCCACATCTGTCCAGCACATGCAACAAGAGTACGAAAATGTAAATCGCGGGCAGGCTCACGCAAAACATGCTTCTGTTCTATCGCTCAGCAAGGCCATATCAGTTGCTTACTCTAAGTCAATGACTCTGTTTCTTGGAGGGAGTTCAAACCTACCGTTTGGTAGACCGAATAAAATGTTCTGCAGCACATCCTCTTCAGCGAAGCTGGAAAGAAACGGGGATATTTGGAAGCCTTGGAGAACTCCACTGGGAACGGCAAAGGGTGGCGAAAGCTAGCCATATGCCCTAACCTGACTTGAGGTTTGACAGTACAACTCTTTGATGACCAACGCACCTCTCAGGCTTACCGTTCCCCAACAACACAGTGCCACATCGCAGACCTGTCGACAGAGTCGAAGGCCGCACCGAAGTGTAGAAACACAACAACTGTTGATTTTTGAAGGGCATAACGGTGCTCCAACGGAAGCCGGACGGTGAAGATTTGATCGATGCATCCACGACTGGTACGAAACCCAGCCTGTTTTTCGCGAATTCGCTCATCTCGGGTGCTGTATAACCTGGGGATAGTGATAGAAGCTAGCAGCTTAGAAGCTGTTTGGATTGGGCGTATACCCCTATGGTTGGCTCATTGACTGCGCGAGCCGTTCTTGAAGATGGAGACAACTATCGATTCTCTTCACCAGGAGGGAACTTCCTCAGAGTGCTAGACCTTGGAGAACATAGTCTGAAATTTTCTAACAAGCTTCACTCGATCATCTTTTAATGGGGCCAGGGAAACACCGTCGGAGCCCAGCGCTTTTTGATGTCGTGGAGCTCAGAGTTCGCTCCGGACCTAGGCCTCAGAAGGTAGATATATCGGAACAGACCACGAGGCCTCGCAGATAGTTTTGCTCACATTCACGATTTTATGAGGATCAAAAATCTGTTCGAGTTCACGCCGAGGTAAAATGAGTCAAAAACGGTGTGCGGTTACCACAGTTATTCTGACTCTACCTGGTAGTATCCCGTCGTCTTTCTCTGACACAATTTACCGAATTCCGTTAGACAACTAAGAGGCGACACATGAGGCCACAGATCGGAAAGCTCATACGATCGTACAACTGGAGAGATATATTTGGCTACTATACAACAACTATCATTTCATCCACGATTCATAGAACAAATGCGAATCACATTATTCAGCCAAACCAGGAGAACCATTTGTAACCAAATCAGTGCAAACAATGTACAGCATTTTTCAATAAGGACAAAAATCAGTCGCCTGGTCAAGTTAGATATATGATGATTTTCAATACAGTTTGTGTGATTATTCTATAATAATGGCGCTTCGTTTAAGGCCATGAAGCGTAGGCTCACAAAGCATTACACTAAATCGAATATTTATTCAAACATCAATTATTTTAGCAATTTTCTCCAACCACGTTTAAGCAGCAGTGCATTGTCCATATTAGTAAGAAATTGAGGAGCTTGCAATACCCTGAGCAAATAAGTACAACATGTTTCTGTCTATCGGTGTTCCAATTATCCTTCATTACAGTTAACACTCTCCTCGTTCGGTATTATCATTTTACTTCATTCAGTCACACACTGCAGTTCAGCATATTAGGTCAGGATTCGTGGAAAGTCAAATGACATTATCTGGAATTTTTGGGGGCAAACTCAGTGAATCATGTATATGTATATTATATATATATATATATATATATATATATATATATATATATATATATATATATTATTCTGAACTCTTGAAGCAGACTCAGATTCAAAGCATGTAACGTGTAATATGAAAACATACTTCAGTGAATCATGTATATGCCTGTTTCCGGCACGCTGTGGATCTGAAGCGAAGCGTTTTCACATAAACAACCAAACATAAAATGGTGCGTGGAAGTTTTTCAAATAAGCACGACACAGTTGATCATATATATGTACATGAAGTAATCGACTCGGTCGACGACTCTATCAATAGCACTAGGTTTTATACCAAAACAGTGCACCTTCCCGCTTCCCGTGATACTGAAATGAGTCAACCAGAAAATAAAATCATTATGGCGGTGAAGTGAAATTTACCAATGACAAATGACCTGTTGACTGCTCAATATCGCAGATTCAGCACTAAATTATCAGCTTGAGTTTTTGCATCAGTCTAAGCCAGAGTTACTTCCAGTGCGAAATCTAATATGCTGCTGTCAAAAGGACTTCCAAAATAGATATTCAATCATATAAATCTCTCCAAATGTTTCTACAAGTCATCAGACGTTCGCAGCACAACAAAAAGGCTTCGGATTTTGGATGGTCAGGTCTCGCAGTTTTGCTGTGGGAGTTATTCACATAAGGTCATGTTTCGTTTGTTATTTCAGCACAGGAGAACCGCGGAATTCATATGGGAATGGTTTAAAGCAACTACTTTAATGTGCGTCAAGGTTCACGTGGACAGGATATTCGGATGATCGATGAAGCCTCCGTGTTTCTGATGCACGCGGCAAACGTCACGAATTTCAACCCATTGGAATAAAAGCAACCAAATATCTGGCAACCCAAATCATCAAAAACTTCAGCTATTTAATTGTCTTCATATATTTTACCTTTGGTAAATTGCTGAATGAGTGAATGATATGGAATAAATCAAAATTTTACTAGAAATAACAATCGATTTTGTAAGCTTCGCATACAGCGCTTTGTTTCACGCTTGCCAGCCATGTAACGTTGCTTTGAACTTCATTTTCCCACTTTTTCATACCAAATTTACCAATGTTTCTAAGTACAACTTCACTTGATACTGGATTCAGTTCATTTCATTTCAACAAATGGGTTCCACGCCGCATTCGACTGATGCATGGGGAAAACCTTATTACAACTAATGCAAAATAGATCATTTTTAAGGCCTTGCAACTAGACTATAGCTAGTGCGATTTTTGAAACGGAAGCACCAAGCTGGAAGCAAATCATTGGGTTCAACGGCTCATCTATTTTGTTTAACAAAATGTTGCAAAAGTAATACAAAACTCTCTAAGAATTTCTGCATTTTCCGATGTGTTATTGGCTTTTTGGTGGTTCATGACAGCCTCGCAAATAATTTCTGTTTTTGTTTTGAAATGAATGACCGTGAAAAAAAGATCATTTGAGCGGTGTCCGGCAATCGTTCCTTTATCGCGAAGATAACGGAGAAGTGCTCACTCACTACAGAAATTGTGAATATCAGTGAATTCAACGTATTGCAATATGTCGGCGTTTTTGGTGAAAGATTTCATTTAAAACTTCCTAGAATCGGATATTTTTCCACAATATTCATATAGGAAATAGCCGTAATGCCGGAAGGAAAGATCATATTTTTGAGTTTACCAGGAAAATAAAAAAACCGTCGAGATTATTTAGATGTTGATTTTCTAATTTCCTGCCATATGGTGAAATTTTGAGGCACAATATGACGTTATTCACGAAACAGAATTAAAAAAATCACTTCCGAATGACTTCTAATTGAAATCGTGGTAGTTCAAATCGAGATATTTTTACGTAGGACTAAGCGATAAATAACAAAACTGAAGGGGCTAATGCACCACATTTTACCGGCCCATCAAATTGAGATTTATTCTACGATAATGGTTAACTATCACCTAATGCACCCTTATGTCTTCCGTGAATATATTACTTGTGTTGTCATAGAAATAATGGGTATTTGTAATACGTCCACTCAGTAGCGGATGCTGTGGGAAATTTAAGAGTCCATTTGCAAATGCAGTTCTTTTGAAGCCCAAATATGACCATGATGGCGGATTTTGTAGGTGTCTGTGGAATAAGCATATGAGCTTTCCTGAAGTTGTAAAGCTTCATTTCAAGGACTCCTTGATTCAAAATCTACAAATTCTTTTGGGTTCCTGCTTTATCCATGGAAATGAAGTGCGTTTTATAAACGAATTTCTCAGCATCAATCAGTTTATCCAATTTGTTTCTATAAAGCACGTTTCCGAATTCCGAGATGATAGTCATTTTCTCTGGATATAATTTTCATGTCGGATTCCGTCTCGGATTTCACCGTTGATTATGTGTTCTCATTTTATGAGTTGCAAACCGTTCCTGGCTTACTTCGAATATCGAATATTATTGAGACCGGTCTTTGTAGCCTTTAAAACAGAGCTACAAACAAGCTTTTTGTGATTACCCATTCAAAACCAACAGTTGTTACATACTCTCCAGTAACTTTACCATGTTTGAGGCATAAGTGAGGCGAATGAAATGTCCAATGCGTCTGTGAACAACTGTTTCGCTATACGTAAGATTTGGTTCAGATTCTATCTGGATATAGAACATAACTCTGTCTCCAACTGAACCATGGACAGAAATGCTTTGCAGCAATTACAGTGTACATCTTAACTCAATAAGCGAAAGTAACCTCGAACGGCATTCTGAACTTAATCAGGACTGTGGTTTGTGTCGAGAAGGTAACAAAAACCTCTTGAGCACTAATAACAATTTGTTAGTAAACAAGCAGTGCACGTTTAATTTACCCACATATTTGGTTGAACAATTTTAACTATTCATTATCCCGCTTTGAAAAACACGGAACTGGACTAATATATCGTTCGCCCTGCGTGTTTCATTTGTTGTGCAGAAATGAACTTTCCCACACGGAGGAAGGATATCCTGGAGACACTGAAAGGAGTGAAGGTCTCAAGAACACCACAATTGTCCAATCAATAGGCCACCGTCGGATGTTCGAGTTGAATTCAATGGGACCTAATATTTTCATTGAAATACCAGTGTATGAGAAGGAATAAAATCAGGAGCAACCTAGAATTCTCGGCACAGGCCACTTCGTTTTCATAACTGAATTTATTCGATGCCTCTATTTGAGGAACCAGAACATCTGAAATCCCGTTAATACACTTCATTTCTATTGATGGTTTTGGTCAGCATGTAGCATGTTTTCCCACCGAGAACGTCTTCTGCGAACTAAAAGAACATGGTTTGCAAGCTGCAACGAAAATACTGCAAAATTTGGTACTAAGTCTCCAACTGCAAGTTTTGAAACAATGTTTCTCCATCAGCTCACTAGAAATGGAACGCTATTTTAGATATATCCTGTTTGTCAAAATTTCGCGTGCTCTCCGTAAGCTGGTAATGAAGCTGTTAGCCTCTCTAGTACAGATTCAACGTTTTATCCACTACCTGTCTATGGAAATAGGGTAGAAGCGTAGTGAGAATAAGGGTATTGTAACTTTTTCTGTATTATCTGGTTTCAAATAAACACACGTGAAAGAAAAATCAAATAGAATTACATGAGGACGGTTTCTAAACACACTGAGCAGTATGGGTGCAGAGGTCCATATAACAACAACTAGTGATGCGTAGGGACCATTTTGGAAACAGAGCTCCTGCTTCATCTGGAAAAGAAGCATTGCTCCCGTAAACATCATCGAATTCAGGCGTCTTGGATTCTTGAATAACAAGTAATCTACTGAATGGATCAGTTTGATGAACTGAATATAACAGGTAACGCACCATCTTTCAATGTTGCAATTTCATGCTTTGAAAACCCAGATTTCTGCGGATGAGCTCCAACGTACCGGGTACGCATACCTGATGGGCGGCGATAACGGCAAAACCAATCGTGCTCTTCAGGGGAAATTACGCCCTGTCATCCAGATACAATATCATACTGCTTGCATCAGAAACTAATAAAAACGAAGTAAGTTACTTTTGCAAAGGATCCATGAAGTTGGAAAAAATAGTCAATATTTGTTCAGAATTTATTTCATTCAAGAGACAGAAAGAAGTTCATGTTCCATTCTTTATGCTGATCATTTTATATGACTAAATGTCCTTCACAGTTCGTAGAGGGGAACATGGTTCGCATAACTGATCTCGATATGATGAACATAAGGCAGGATTATTATGCCCAGTATGTGTTCGCTTCCAAATATGAATGGCAAAATGTATTTCCAGTTAGTGCCAACTACGATGGGCATTACCAGTCCAGTATTCGTTCCCGCCATATTGAAAACGGCATCTTTTGTGGCCAAACGTATTTTATGTACACAGACTACAGTTATGATGTATCGCATCAAGCAGTGCTAGGAACTTGTGAACCAAACTTCCGTTCGGGTGCGGTTGCCGTTTCTTTTATGGAATGTCGTTGAATTCGTACAACGTGGGATGAATTGTTAACCTGCCCACTTTCGAAATCTTCTGGTTTAGTATCTATGAGTCATTCAGTCACTTGCCAGATCAGGGTGATAATATAGGGCCGGATTATGGTATCTTAGATTCTTTAAGATGAAGTGCGATTATTTGTGAATGTACTACTTTCCGTTGGTTTGGAAATAGCTAATTTGTCATACATGTGATTCGGTTCAGTGTGTATCCAGATGTTCAACATATCTGCACCTCCTAATTAGCTAAGAAAGAAACTGCTTTGCTGCAGTCACATTACAAAATAAACACAATAATCGAAAATAACTTCCAGTGGCATTCTCAGCTTCATCTAATCTATAATTTTATTTCGAACGTGAAGGAACATGTTTCTGCGCCCACTAACAATTTGTTAGTAGTTAAACTGACGAAAGTAAATTCCTCCACGCATTCCGCTTGATTACTCTCCCGCACGAATGATTCGCGTTGCTTTAATCAATATCACCGACAGCATGTTAGTTTGCAACGGGCAATAAGTATCGAACAATTGTTCATAAACATTTATTTATGGTTTTTTTAGTATATGTGCATCCAAAGAATAAGGAGAAGCCCCTGTCCCATAATCTACTCTCAAAATTTGCTGTGATCAATTTTTATCGTAGTTCATAATTGTTGTGATCTTAGTTATTAGTAGAATTCGAATCGGTAGCACTGCCGTGCCAGCAAAAAAAAACTGAACTACATGTGCTGTCGCGAGTAGAAGAGTAAGTCTAATCAGTACATAGCAAGATGGACAAATGATTACTGTTGTCACGGAAGCCTTATTAATATTCGAAGCAAAACAAGCGTCTGTGCATTTATGAGAGTAATATCTCTCGGTCGGCCAGATATTACGCGCGACTCTAAGCAGTCAGAATAAAAACTGAGAACAGAGGATGCACGTAGGTGTTGTTATTATATACAAAAAAGGAAGAATAATATGTCAAATAGGTTTGTGCTTCCATACGTCAATGAAAAAATGTTTTCAGCAAGCACTAGCAAAGTTTAGTCAGTTGATAGATATTATCAATCTAGAAATCCCTAGTACATTGCAAGATTGGTGTATATTGTGACTAAGCGCATGTTGTATATTCAAAAGAAGTACTTGATACCAAGCATCTCGAAATGCTAGGTATTTGTGAAACTATCTTCGATATGGTTGAAGCTATCGGTTCCGGTTTGGAGTGTCGTTGATCTCGAGCACGGTAAGATCTATCGTTGATCTACACATTTTCAGAAGCTTCATCGTCGGCAGCCAATAGTGATTTTCTTCGAGATACGCACACGTTTGCATGAGACGACTGATGTGCACGATTTTCTCTGTAAAGGCTGAAATGTAATTCACTGATAAGGTCTTCAACACACAGTTGATTCCCATATTGAGGTATAGGGAAGGTGGATGCACAAAACAACCACTTGGTAGATGCGTGGAGGATTCCGTCATCAGCAAACAATTCACGGCATTGGTCAAATCAAACTTGTGGTAAAGATGACTCGTAGGGGAAGCATGAAATACGAAGTACCAACGGAGTTAACCAGAGCTGTACCGGGATTAACACCTCCAACAACCAAACTACGCATACGTTTCAGGAATAGGCGTTTCATCCATGAGAAGAAAACAATGCAAGTAATACAAGAAGCATATTGTAACTAGTCCGTTGAATGACGCCGAAGACATACGTATGTGCCGTACAAAGATAAGATATTTGAAGACGAAACGAAGTATGACATTCTGAATATTGGAGAAGCAGTCTTAACTTAATGGGCCCTAGGAATCTCGGAATGATATAGATGAGGGTTGTATGGAAGTCGTTGGGGGTTCAGTGACTCGTAGTTGACGAACCTTGACTCTTTAGTCAGAGAATGCGAGATCGGTAAAACTGCGAATCAGTGAATCACTGGACCAAATCCGGTACAGTATCTGACGTGTGGGTAATCCAGCCACAATATACAGGTCAGTCAATGTAGTCCTAACAATAAATAACAGAATGACTTCTATTCCCAGGTTGTGCAAATACTAGTGTCTCTTGTCATATCACTTGTCTATATCTTCCAACAAATAATCACTGATATCATGGATCACGTTGTCCTTTTTCCCACTGTAGAAGTCCAATACACTCTAACTAAACAAGTGCCTTGGTCTTGCATCAAGAATTACCATCACCACCCAAAACTGGACAAACAGTGGTAATACCTTATGAAGTTAGCAAATGTTTCCCACTAGTATATGGTTCATTGTCTGGTCCAAATGATTCATTATGCGTTCAAAATTTAGTATTCTGAGACATTTCGACCTACCATTTTTAAACGACCAATTCGAATGTACCTTGCACCATTGAACATGGGCCGAAATATTGGTGAATATATAGTGCGATCACATGTCATTGGTTTATGTTTCAAGATGTGATAATGACATTTCGGGTACGGGAATGATGTTCGAAACACACGACCAGTTAGACAACATGCAACAAATTACAAATACAAACAACTTTGGGTTCACTGATCATGGTGCTTCTGAGTGCTACTGCCCGGCAGTAGCATTACTAGGAGATCACAGCAATCACCAGTACGATAGAGCAATATCAATTCGATGGGTAGGTTGTTTTAATACAATAACTCAATTTGTCTTGCACGTGATCATACCTTCCTGTGTTTTACTTTTGGCTGGTTGAGTCTCGTGGATCCCACGTAGAAGCCCGGCACATCCCTCGAATAGCAAAGTGCATTGGTTCGGCTTCCAATAACTATAGATTGGCCAAATCAACCATCTATCCGACTACAGTTCAATATTCAGTGATTGATGTCATGGAAGCAAAAAATATATTCAGAAGCCTTTATCAAGTTGTCAAGTGGACATGAAAGAAAGTCATTTTAGTTTTTTCTGGCGGAATACATAGTAACTGCAATTATCAACTGCTTGGTCATCTGTGCACATAGTATATTTCTGGACATAGTTCATTGGACCTCATATTTGGGCCGTTCTCCGATCGATATGGTGATGTATCATTTCAGGTGTTTTTGGATAATCTTGGACAGTTCAGCAAAATACATCTGGCCTAACTCTGGCCATATCAATTTGCCGGCTTCTGGCGAAAGCTTAGTCGTATTGTATAGGTTCGGTGGAGCTAGACCGAAAAAATTGTATAAAGGACACTGATCGGGAGTTAAAAATATTGTTCAAAAAGCTGCTCTCTACACCTATTCGCCATAATATATACATGGTAAAAATCAGTAAACCTGCCTGCGCATCGCTAAACAGCCAGAGACAAAGCATCTCCAGCAGTTAATTGACCAGGAAGCTTGACCAAGGATCAGTTGTGTGACATCTGTTTCACAGTTCTTCATGAAACTTTATCATCTACGGTGGTAAAATTCTAATTGATATAACTAGATAGTTCATCGGTACCTATAAACATGCTTGGGACTAAATAACTAAAATATTATTAGAGGATGCCTCTTTAAGTTCGCGGTGTCCCGAAACACGTTTGAACTTAGTGGTAGTGGGCATGACAACCCCAAGTTATCGGCATGTCATCCCAATCACCCTTATAAATTGAAGCTGGTACTGGGTACCACCAGGTAAAATCTAATCCTTTGATCAGCAGGAATGGACGTAATTGAGGTCCCAATATCTCCCTGTAAGTTTCCCGTCCCGACCAACTCCATAAGATGTTCGCCGGTAACTCCATCCTAAGCCAAACACACCTACGCCCTTTGAACCAAACTGCGCTGGAATGCCTCCAGCTGGGTTGTTGAGATTTCTCAACACAGGTCGATTAATCTCTTTCTGAACTTCCAATTTCTCCAGTTTAGCGTGATACACTCGACGTTTCACAAAGCCCTTTAGGGAAAAATCAAGTACAGTTTAGTCCGAAGAGTGTTTTGGCCATTTTATTGGTCCTTCCCGTCCGGCTCATTAGAGAGCGAGATTTTCGTTCAGCCAGTTGCTCGAGGCTCTATTTCTGTGTGTTGTGGTGCCCCACACTGCTGGAACAAGACAAATAATATGATAGGCAAAGACAGATTTTTGAGGTATTCACCAACTGCTTTTTCTAATAAATCTAAATAGATCGTAGAATTCGTCTTGTCCGGTAGGAACACAGGATCTATCAGACAGTAACCATGAAGTTCACACAAAACACCAACTCATCACTAACAGTGTTGTAGTAGTACATCGTTAGCTTCATGCGATCACTCCACGGTAAAATAAACCATATTTGGAGCCTAATAAGCAAATCTCGGTACGAGGCGTAATCTCAAGCGGACGATCCCACGGGATGTTTTGCCGAATATCAAAATGTAAATACAGCTATCGTTTTCAGAAGCATTTATATCGACATCTGACCCTCTCAGGGGTGGAAGTGAATTACAAATGGTACCTGCGTAATCAAATTAAACGTAAGCAATCTTCATTGGAATATCCTTTGTCCTGCCTTTACCGCCTAATTTGATCTTGAAAGCATATGGTGTCACTGAGAGGTGCGTTATGCGGCGTGAATTCGGCTCATTTCATTTGCGTCTTAACACCAATGACGTTACCTTATTTTATCCTCCCCAAAATGTTCCAAACCCCTGTGGTTTGTGTTCTGCCGTTTGTTACATTCACATTACAATTATAACGAAGTACAAGTTCACTTGATTACGTTCACATGTTTTTTGAGCAATACATGATAGATTAAAGTAACCGGAGAAATTAGGTCTTGTTTAGAATATTAAATTGAACGATAACGGGTCACATTGGAAGTTCGATCAAAATATTATAGCACTGAAATCGCATTTAAGTGTCTCACATTTATTTGCGAAAATGTGATTTCTTTGTAAAAAAGCTAAAATAAGTCTTCAAAATTTGCTCTTTCCGGTATTAACCTGAATATGTACATAAACTAGTCCAATCCTCATTGAGGCAAATTGCACTTATCCCCTCTGTGTGATCAGAGCACATTCGCAAAACTTCAAACTGCTTTTTCAGTAAAGAATAGACACTGAATATTGGAATTCTCTAAAGGTGTTACTTGAAACAGGTGGCACAGAAAAACATTTCGTTTATTGCCGTTGTTTGAAATGTCGTTTCACTATTCATTCTTCAGAGCTTGTAGGTCCCTTAGCATGCAGGTAACAATTGCCACTTTGTTCGGAATGGGCAACATCAGCTCCAGTTTGAGGCTACTTGTAAAATATTACTCGGGAAGGATAGGGTCCTTGAATAGAAGAAGCATCGTTTGGTTTTGCGCGTCAATAAACAAGTGATATTCTGGTTGAGCCGGGTGACGAAGAAATTTCAGGGCTAATTACTTACTGAGTTTTGAGACAATCCATCAGTTACTGTTGAAAACTGAACGAAATCAACAAACTCGGGGCAATTCTGTTCATTTAGAGCCTAACTGTAATCCACACTTGATTTAAAAAGATTAAATGTGCCAATCACTAATGCTGTAAACGGATTTATGTTATCATTACTTGGCAATTATTCACACCGTTGTTTTGATTTCCAAAGTTGATGCCTTTCACCTTTAAAAGCTTTGCTGTTTTAGTTATGAGTCAAACGTTTGGATACTATTTCGATGTATGTCAACGGTGATACTTCCCAATTACCGCAAGTGAATTGAAATAATTCATTAAATTGGAGTATATAAGATGAGAAGTGACCCTCGAGTCTGGTGCATTATATTTGTTGGCGCTAAATGGTTTTTGGCGAAATGTAAGCTCATTAAGTCCTGAGGTGTTTATCATCTCGAACATTTTGTACACATAATGTAAATATTCAAATAAAATCGTAAATCTGGAATTATTCTAACCAAAATGCAATGATAAACTCTGACACAATTTGTGATCAAAAATTTCCAAATTTATTAAGGATATCTTTTTGCCGAACACCTTCAATGCAGAAAGTACAGCATTTCGTTTATGGCATTTATTCACAAAAGTGCCACAATTTGAGATATATATATATATATATATATATATATATATATATATATATATATATATATATATGAGGTAGACTTCGGCATGCAAACCCCTACCAACAAAACCATGATCATAATATTCTTCTAGTTATGGTTTCCTGACATATATCTGTTTAAATGGCATATGGTGAGTGATTAGGTATCGAGTCAGTCAATCCGTGACATAACAAGTTATCTCGCGAACATTTAGCCCCATCGGTTTTTTATCCAGAAACCCTTGTAGGGCAATTAAATTTCCAAATTCCAAAAGCAGGTTGACAAAATTATTTCTTTTGTGAGACAGGTTTTCCAACAGATTCTTAAAATAGCGATAGTTTTGTTACTGTGAGAGTGTATATCACAAATAAATGGAAAAGTGCATGGCTGTGTTATCAAAGATCCAGTGAAAGCCTAAAGTGAGAAATTGCCTTGCCGCAATTTAGACCTGGTAGAAAACACTCATCAATGATTGATTGGTAGCTTTACCGTGTGGAATTTATTGAAATCTGTTCTAATTTCTTGAATCGTGAAAAACGACTTTCATCCAGATAGTTCATGGTTTTGACTCAACCCGTATCATCTGACGTCAAACATTTCACATCCCTCAATTCAATATTGAGAATCTCATGAGAAAATGCCCTTTTATCCCTCCTTTCTTTCAGAATCCCCGGAGTTTCTCCACATTGTATGCAAAGCAGGTCAATAGATGAAAGCTCAGTGATTCGATTCAAATTCCTTCATAGCTGAAGCACCTTATTTCCTGAAGCTTCACGAAGTTTCAATTTGCAAGCAGTTGGAAATTGGACCCTCATAACATCAGTATAGAAGTTTGAAATACTGGAAGATTATAACACAGCTAACGTTAGAGCTACTTCAAGATTCAGATAGTGTTTCAGATACTGGTTCTGTAAAATGAAAAATAGAGCTATTAATGTGGCCATAAATAAAGTAATTTTTCATTTTCGATTCAACCGAACTTGCGGGAATCGCGACTGATTTTCAGAAATCTTATGAAAATGGATATCCACATAGTTACTTGTCCATCTTGTTGGTTGTGTGGCAGTTCTTGTTGAGGGAGAGGCTTTGCTTAAAGTGCATAATCAGACCAAATCAGTGCAACTTTGCTCTCTTGGTCTCCGTTGTTCATCACAATAGTTTGTCCACTAGAAAATATTGAAATGGCAAATATGGAAATGTGACCCACCACAAAGTGTATCCCTTCATAATATAGCGATACTTTTGAAGTCATCTTTACCCATGGCACAATGGAGGATACCACTACCTCGTGCAACCGATCTGATAGTTTTAAATGGTCAGTTCTACTTGTTGCAACCTGCATTTTGGTCGATGGGCATTGTAGACGGCCATCGTTCAAAAAAGGCAATAAAACTTGAGCTTCATAGCTTTTGTTCAAAATTGGACGATTGAACTCCCTTTCTATCTATTGAGGAAAAAAATGATTTCTGACTGTCCGCCGAAAGCATATTGCAATCAATGCATTTCCTCACCCAATGAATAACACTATCACACTATGAAGCACCATTCATGAAACACAATAGCTTGATGCCAAACTGCCATTTATAGTTACAGGCATACCTCCCGTTATACAATCCATGCATATGGGCTTGTACACTCAGAAATAGACTGGTTCTGTGGATCCGTGTCATCTATACTCCGCAATGGAAAAATAACCTAATATTGTAATTATATCAAGCTCCTTGAAGTATTATGCGAATGGAGTAATGGTCTACAGTACGCCAGTTTTCACCAGTCTGCTAACCGTTACAAAGAAGTGGCAATGTCAATGAACATGACGCGTCAGGTAGCAATCTGGATCGGATGTGTTACAAATATCAAGAAACTTCATCTATGATTTACGAACCGTTTCTACTCATAAGTTAAAATTGAAATGGTTTGATTCACAGAAAGACTGTGGCTGTGTTCGCTACCAGATTCCACAGCCGGTGTTCGTGTGGTTGTAATGCTTTCAGTGAGTATCTCCTGAGGCTAGTTGCTGTACAGTAGAATTCATCAGTGCCGACCGCTTTCCCTCGCTTTAGTAATCGAATGCGTGACTCTAATTCCACTTCCGATGGGGGCTGAAATAGTACTTCCCAAGGAATCGCACGTCGGAGTAACTATATCAGCTGGCAACCAGCTAAACTGCTCCTTGAAGTATTCGGCCCAAAGGTCCAGGTTTCGTTGTTTGGTATGAATGGGATCTTCATCTCCACCGCATATCGTTTCGCTGACTGGGGTTTACCGTCCACCGGTGTCAAGAATAAGCTTGAATAGTCTTTGGCTTTTACCCGAAGCAGCTGCTATTTCCATTTTTCGGGCTAACAAAAATCATCCATTCTTGCGATCATTCTTAGGGCTTTTCGTAGCTTTCCTTTGTAGCTTTTTTCGTATCTGATTCGGGAGCTGACATTTTTGCTGTATTAGCCTGATTGACTCTACCGAAATCCAGTGTCTTTCGTGACGACTGACCCAGTACGGAATTATTTCGGTTCGTACAGTTCATGGGGGATATTTGATGGGTGCAGCTAGGGTGTCCAGTCAAAAGTAGGAGGACGATTAGGGTTTTCAACCAAAGCTTTTAGTTCTAACGAGAACCTGTCCATAAGACAGCTGGGTGGCTGAATGGAAGCCCATTTGCTAGGATCATTTATTACTCCACTATTTTAACCGAATGAGTTCCCATCTCAGATCAACCCCCAACATGGAGGACCAGGAGACTGGACCTTGTTTAGCCTCTACGCAGCCAAGATTGTACCTCCGGATTAGGAAATCCATCTTGCATAACACTTCGAGTTATAGACTTAAGCAAGCCATCATACCACGCCAAGCTGCAGTCTCGTCACGTGCTTGATACTCAGAATACGTCATTTACTTTCATCCACAATTAGCAATAATCACATCTCTTACTTGAAGCCTAGAGTAGACCAGGACCAAGTGAGCAATGATCTCGTTGTTCATCTTTGTCATTTATCCGACTGTACTTACTGTCTCACTTTACTACAGTGCTTCCCTTTCTTCTTTCTAATAAGCTGCTACCCGCATTTCTTCCAAATCACTCTTAGGATGAAAAACAAAATGTCATTGTCCTTTGGTCGTTACCATCCCCATTACCCAAAGATTAGCAAAGATACCGCCATCTCCAGTTATATATATAGATTACATTAACGTTCACGAATAAACCTCACTGCTTTCTCAACTCCACCTGTCCGAAAAACGATTGTATCACGTCGATCGTATAGGGTTATCGTCCCGTTATTGTGTAACCCGCAAGTAAACGAAAGCTAAGCCAGACTTCAGAGAAAACGAGCTGCCTTCAATAGGTGTGCTGTAGGAGAAACTCATCGGTTAACGAATATAACGTACCACAACTTGCGGGGAACACCGACTACAGGATCGGCACATCCAGAAAATTGAAACATCGGGTCCCCTTGATCCAGTTCATCAAAACAGATAGGAGACATAAATTGCGAGATGCAAGCATTTCTTTTAATCTCCTCAGTTGCGTATATAAAACATGCGATTTTGTGTTCAAATGGAGCACAGAGCAAAACAATGGAATAGATAGTGTCAAGCGAAAGTAGGAACCCATTTGGTACATCTGATTGGTTACCGCCACGGCAGGCACACTTTGTGGGTCAAAAGTGTCTGTGCACACAGTGGGGGCCCAAGTCTACTTATCAACACAGCCTCACAAATAGCTAGAAGCTTTGGGTTCCGATTCCATGCAATCACTCGGAACTCTTGACCCGGATCAATCCGATGACGAAAGGTCACAAGGTGTTTCGCGATCGATGAAGCCGGGTTTCTAATCGTCGTCTGTTGTCCGGGTGGAGGATGACTCATCCACTGCACTAACCACTTCGGTACATGCTCCCACATTCTTTGACTGAGGCAACGATCCGTTCCGCCTATGTTGGTGTCACCGCAGCTGCAGGTGAACTGATAAATGATGTGAGAGGCATTCAGGTTCTCGACACTGTTTGAATGTGCGTCTCTTAGATCCCCACATACCATAGGAAATCTCACGCCAAAGTACATGGTGGCCTTGCAAGAACACGTATATATGCCACGTAATATTGAACCGTATCGAATAGAGTAATCATACATATGAGGAGATTGCTGGAAACGTTATCGAAATCCTGGATTAAAATAACAGTCCAACAATCAGACAACCATGTCAATAATGGTATGAGACAGACGAAATCTTCCTGCTTATGAAGGTGGAGAAACCGCGAAATAGAATCGCAAAAGTTGAGTAATCTAGAAAAGTATACTACACATTTCGTTGATTCATCAACGGATTCGCTTATAGGTGGACTAAGGAAAGGAAAGCATCTATAGTCAAGCTATTGATTTTACATGTGAACTGTAGGGGTCATCGAGAATGTTTACGGAAGAATTCAAACGTCTATGAGAGGTCAGATCCGAAGCCTCAAGACCGGATGAAGTTAGGGCGATGGAGCGAAAGCACTTAGCCAGGACATCAGCTTTGAGAGGTTTTGTTATAGCAGCAACAGTTACGGGTCTCCAGCAGTCGGTGATAAAGAACGAGTCAAAAGATTTTTTTAGGAGAGAAGTAAAAAATATCGTCAGGGCAACAGCACTGTGTCTGAAACGGGATGGCTTTCAGGACCAAAAACTGATGTTATTTGGGAAGTAAGAATTAGCCCAAATGCTTCTTCTGTAGAGAATGGGGTTATGTGCACATTATTTTCTGTAATGAATGGATTTGAAGCATTTTACGATGGCTGGTGAATGCATTGTTGATACTGTCAACTTCCACAGCAAATATCACTTGTTCCTTTTTTCCACCTCGTGGCTTCATAGAAGTTGACTAGCGTAGAACAAGTCACGGTATTTATCTTTATTTTTTCACTAAAAGAAAAAATACAGCACACGTCCGAAAATAGATTTACAGTCTCTAGAAATGTTGACATTGCTACTTAGTGACGATTTGAACGAAAACCAGGAATATACACGGAAAGGAACTTTTTCATGAGATAGATATTGTCGGATGAAATATTTTCGAGGTGGCTTTTCGTTTGGCTGATTTGCTCCAACGCAGTGAAAAGGAGACCGAAATACATCGCAGACCTCAACAGAAGCAGACAATGGTCACTGGTTGAGACTGGTGTACACAGGATGATTGGTGGTAACTTTGTCTGAAACAAAGTTGGCTGTGGTTGAAGAAACAGAAAGATGAGGTACGTGAAAAGCAATGATTGGTTGGCCTAAAGCATGATTGAAATCGCCCTGTGTGATGTGGAAGTTTTCATTCCATAAAGAAACATATTAAGAGAAGATATTCTGTGTGTAAATCCTAGTCGTGAAGAATCTGCTGTGGCGAGAAAGTTTAGGATGGTTCTCCTTGACTAAATAATCGAAATAGTTTGCTGAGTGTGTATGAACGACTTCAAACTTGCTACACCATGAGTTAGCATACGTGGCCACACCTCATCCACTCCTATTGTTGACGGAATTTTCGTCCCTAAGGCACAGTTTGAAGCCATCCGTTAACATGAGGGAGGAAGATAAATTGAGTTTAGTCACAATTCTTGCACGCAAACCACTCATATATGTACATGATAGCTAGGAGGCAGTATAAAGGATTATCTGACAGTTTCGCGAACAAAGAAGGTATGTTGCTAGTGTACAAAGGCGGCACGGACATCTTTGCTGAAATGGGTGCAGTTTAGAACGGTTTGCCAGTCAGTAAGGATGGATGATGAGATCTGACTTTACACGGAGTTCAACAATCTGTTCCAGTAAGGTACTTTTAGCGGTGTCTCGCGGTCATAGTTAGCGAAAACCTCTCGTTTGGTGAGGTGGTGATCAGTGTAGCAGAGCCAGTCAACGGGTGCGCGTGGTGATGGAATTTCATCGTATTATTAACAAAGAATGCATTGATAATGCCATCAACTGATACCTCAAATTATTCATACAGTGTTTGCATTCAATTCGCACGGCATCGTAACATTACCACGCGTTCAGTGTACATATCACTTGCATAGAATTCGGTAGGAATTATTGTAAGAAAATTCCTACTCTCGTCTTAATGTAAAAGTGAACCTGTTCGATTTATGAGCAGAGGAGTAGCACATGTCGAAAGTAATAGGACCGTCTTCAGAAAAAGCTAGACCATGCAGGAAACTCAATAGTCTGCTTGCGTATATGTAGTTATGACCGCTCATTGCGGAGTACTGCATGGTGCGCTACTTCCTTTGAATGAAAGAGATTGTAAATAAAGCAGCAATATGGGACAGCCAGCCAAAGGGCGCTCCTGGTGACGAAAAATATTGGTAATAATTCTGAACATAACCTTAATAATGCGGTCATAAGTGCACGTAGAGAAAATCTTTGGAAGTATTCGGACATACTGGATATTTCATTGATTATGGGAATAGAATTCAGAATACATTCAAGAGGGATTAGAAAACCAGGACGAGAGAATAAATAAACATCGTGTAGGTTGGCAAGCTGATCTCTGGCAAAGCGGTGCTGAAAAAACCCAGTTTCCCGTGGTCTTGACAAGGAATATCCGACCTACTTTGGGGAAAATCGAAAGGATGACAGCAATTGTAGAGAACAAGGAGTACAAGCTTATGTTGCGATTTTGAAGTTGAATGGAATTATGTAAATGGATTATTTCAGTTCGTATAAAGCTGATCGTCTTGCTGAGGTCCACAATCGTGGTGGACAAGCGATCAATCATGTTGACAATAACTTCAGCAAGTCAACAAATCTATTCCCCATGTACTCAACCAGAAGGATGAGCTGTCACATCATGATCCATAAGCCACATTTTCTGAGTGAAATCTGCTCGGTATCCATCGCAATTATTTACTTGGCATCTAGCACCTCACTCTCTATGTTGAATATACTTTTCGATCACCTTTCTACATCAGTGATTGAACAATCGAATGAATCCCTTTGCACATCTGTCGAACACTTCAATCGGCATGACGTTGTTTTTCTTACCACGATTGACTCGATAAATTTTGCGCCGAACTGGACTTGATTTTCCCAAACAGACTGCAAACGTTCGATGTTCAAAGTCGTGCAACCCTGAGCAGATCTGATCAATGGATCTCGAAAAGTATGCAGAATGACAAATCGTTACACTATGTTAGGAAATCCATCAAGTAAGTGGATCAGAATAATTGTTCACCCGACAACCTAATCAAGTCAAGGGTCCTGGTTACCTCTACCGATATTTCTGTTTTTGAACCCCATTCATTGTGTCTTCTGTGAAATAACTACCTCAAAGTTTACTCCAATCATGTCTGTCCATTTGGAACTATAAGCTTTCAAACTGATCGATATTGTTTACTAGAACTCAGACAGTTACACACAGAGGAGAAGGTAGCTCACAAACACGGATAGAGAACACAAGTAAAAGAACCCATGAACTTGATCAAATCTGACACTGAAAGGCTGAATGAAATACCACGGGGGCCATCTCAGAAAATACCATTTACCGTGGAATGTGGAAAGCAGTATAACACTGACTTGGCGGCTACTCGAGAAATGAAAATGAGAAGAGATTGAAGTTGAGAAGATCAATTCTTGTTTAAGCTCAATATCACAGTCTACTTCCGTGCCGGTCTTCAACGACACAACTTAGCCACCAACTATCAAACCCTCATATTCCTCCAATAGCTGTGCAAATTGGATTTAAACTCAAGCTTTTATTCATATAAGTTATCGCCTATTGTACTCAAGGAGTGCGCCGACACTTTAATTTCGTTAGCCAATAGGTGCAACAGTAGCCTAGCAAGCACACCTATTCGTCCGAACTCCAACGGATGCTTGATGTTTAGCTACACATAAGCGACTATTAATCGGGATACAGTTTAAAAGAGCAGCTTGGACCTTGTCACTCAAGACTATTCTTAAGCCATGTTGACCCACATCTCTAGCTGCTTCGTCTTCCGAAGTGCGCGGGAAATACCCAAATGAGATACCAGGAGCAGTTAGTTAAATCACACCGCTCGTACCCTGGATACGCAGTGAACATCAATAGTCAGAGAGTTTATTGTGAGTGCTAGGCACGCTTGCTGACCGGTCTGAATGACAGTACGCACGTTAAAGGAGCAGAGATTTAGGGGCTGACGAGGCTTGAGAAAATGTGAGTTTTACTATTGTGGATTATTCACGACAATATATGATAATGAACCGTTGCGATAATCGAGCGCGTTATCAGTGGGATCTCTATGAGTGGGCAAAGGGGACAAAGAGACATGGTTCGGAACAGAGGACAAAGGTTGAGTATTAGAGAAGGAACTCTGAGCGGTAACGCATTCATTACTACCCACAACCCTGGATGCAAAGGGGTGTGTGGTCCTAATTATCCTGCGCGACGATCGATGCAGTATGGAATAATTTCTGTTCGTGCAGTTCATGAGGGATGTTAGACGAGTATTGCTAGAGTGTGCGGCCACAGAGCAGAAGATTGATTAGGATTTTCAACCAAAGCCTTCAGATCTAACGAGAACCGGTCCGCAAGGCGGCGAGGTTGCTGAGTGGAAGCCCATTTGCTAGGATCATTTATTACTCCACTATTTTAACCGACTGAGTTGCCAGCTCAGATCGACCCCCAACCTGGGGGACCAGGAGACTGGACCTTGTTTAGCCTCCACCCATTCACCTTTCAGGCATGAATATATCACCGGATTAGGTAAGCCATTCTATATAGTTCTTTGGGTCATAGAGTTAAGCAAGCCATCATACCACGCCAAGCTGCAGTCTCGTCATGTGCTTGATACTCAGAATACGTCATTTACTTTCATCCATAATTAGCAATAGTCTCATCTCTTACTTGAGAGCCTAGTGTAGACCAGGACCAAGTGGGCAATGATCCAGTTGTTCAACCATGTCGTTTATCCGATTGTACTTGCGCTTTCATTTTAATTCAATGCCTCCCCATCCTCGTTCTGATAAGCAGGTACCCTAATTTATTCTGGATTAAGCTTGTGATAAAAAAACACTTTTATAGTCCTCTAGCCGTTACCGTCCCCATTGTCCGAGGATTGATTGGGATACCACAATCATCTGTTAAATACAGATTATATAAACAATCACTGATAAACCTCTCTGTTATATCAACTCCGCCTGTCCGAAAAACAAATATATCACGTCAACCGTATCGGGGTATCGTCCCGTTGTTGTTTAGCCCGCAAGAAAACAAAAGCTAAGCCCGACTTCAGAGAAAACGAGCTGCCTTCAATAGGTGTACCGTAGGATAAACTCATCAAATAACGAATATAACATATCACAGTTTGTGGACTTATCGACCGAAGAATCGACATATCCAGAAAGATTTCAAAATGTTCAGGCCACAACGGACGGCGAACACATGAAACGGCAATAAACGAGTTTGTCTTACAAAAGGAATTGATATTTGTGGAAATCGCCCGATCAGTCAGAGGTCGGGAAGGTAGAAGTCGCCCGAGGGAACATAGACACAAATGTGAAGAAAGCCAAACGGTAAGACATGGCTACGATATGGCGTGAACAAGACATGAAAGGCCAAAGGCCAATCATTCACACAGACCAAGCAAACACAGAGATAAAGAAAGATATGTACACCAAAGTAATGGTGCCCATTCAGGTAACTCAGATAATCCTGAGGAGATAACAGAATGGATCTGGTGAGAGCCGGGATGTGAAGTAGGGATAGGGCGTGGAAACAACAAATCAGGCAAATCTATCATGGGCAAACTTGGATTATTATTCATAGGAAAATAAAGGGAATTGAGGTTATGTAACCGAAAATGTATGGAGGGAATGAGGATTCATCGATAGACCATACATTACAAGTGGACCGAGCATATATTCGGGTTGAAGACAAGTATAACATCGACCAACTTGGTTGACTGGACGAGCCTGAAAATTTGTGTCTTGGTGGGAGTGAGCAAACGAATTATCACGCGAGGGTGGAGTTGAGGTTGCGTTGGACTGCGTGGAAGCTAGAGATCCGATTGCATCAGGAAAAAAAACCGAAATTTATTGTGAATATTATGGGACCCAGACTGAACCAAGGAGAACGCGCTAGCTAGTATGACCCGATGAATTTTTCTTGTCTAGATTTGGATAAACCCCACACTAACTCATATTCAAACTCATCTAAAACGATATTTTAACCCAAATTTTCTCTTTCCAACCTCCAGTAACGATATTCTTTGAGTAGTAGTCACAACAAACATAGCCTATTGTTTGGTTTTGAACACCTGTTTCACGTAGTTAACCGTCTCAATCCTTCCACAGCTTTTTATTCCTCACTCGCACAGTAAACTTGATGCAGACGTTGTGCTGTGCAGAATAGAATCCACTACCTTTTTGTCCTATTTGTCATGGCAACCATACTTGTTCACACAACGACGCTGCAAAGACAGTTGTATGCTCCGTTATGGTTGGAAAACTTTTGGTTAGTCCCTATCAGATCCACAACAACCTGGTCATTTGGCTGTGCATTGGAGTTGGTCATTCGTAAATTATAACGAGGGACTAGATAAAGCTGCATATGGATTTGTTGGGCACAACCTAAATTGCGTTTATGGGTTTAAACTGCATTGTTTCAGTAAAATCCTATTGATACTCCTATTTATTTGAAGACTGTAGCGAAACACAGGCCTAAATATTTTGCGTTCAAGATCTGGCTTTTGTTTCTTCTGTGAAGATCAGCACTAACAAGAACTGTTTGAAGGTTAGAGGGATTTTCTACAGTAGGTGTCATGTGACTCAATAGAACAAAGGCACTAGCAATTACCTACACATTTTTACCATGAAGTGTAGTGATTCTATCAAATGCACGACTATTCATTGCATATACCGTTGAGTTTTGCGTACTTGGTAAGTATCTTATCTTTAACTTCTTCTTCTTTTTTTCCGAGTGTTTTATTCACCTTTTCGTAGCATACTACAATGAATCACTTTTTAGTTCGACCGGTAAATCGCCGCAACCCATTCACACCTCACATCAGGATAAAGAATGAAACGGGAAGGAATGAAAAATAATCTAGTAAACTACTGCTCCACATGCGCCCAGCGGACTAGTAAAAGTATCTCTTCCTGACTGTTTTAACAACGTGTTCTCTTTCGGGAACCTAACGGGTGATGCAACGCCATCCGCTGAGAATAGTTTTGGAACAACTGTTTTGTTTCAGATAAGGTTGCACAGAAGCTACCAGACTGTGACCATCCTAAACAAAACAACCCTTGTTTTCTCGGGACCTTTATTCAGGTATCCAAACACGAACTGCTTGGACAAGATGTTCACGGAGGGTTCAAATCCTCATCCTCTATACATCGTATTGGGAAAAAAGGAAGTAGACTTACTGTCGGGAAATGAGAACTGGAGATGGGTGACCCCATGGGATGCGGGCAAAGCATAGTTCAAAGAAGTGAATATTTTACCAATGGATGATTTCTAATAGCACGTTAAACATATCACGCGCAATTCGTTTATTAACCCCTTACTCAAGCATTATTCACAATGAAGTTTATTACGGATTTTCTAAGCTACACTACACCTTATCTAGGAGTTGTGGAATGTAGTTGGTTTTTGTCCACTGCGCTTCTGACTGGAACCAGTATGAAAGCTCATTATGCTTTTCCTTCTGTTCTCAGAGCTGTTCAACCCAACTCATTCAATGAGCCTGAAAAAACGTTAACACACTCAGCTGATATAATCCCACAGAATCCCATCTTATGAAGTTACAATTTCACAACTGTTCTCTGTAGTCCATTACCAGGTTAGGCGCGATCGATCAAACATTATTGCACCATTTCGACTGAATTATATAGGCCAGTGGTTAGGCAGTGCACAACTATTCTAGTCGCGTCGCGCCTGATGATTACACTAATTTGGCCACACTGACAGTGCAACAGAAGCATGGATAAAATATGTCGAATAAGAGGCTGTTGGATATCACCAAAGCATGTAAAACTCTTTCCTTCATTATATGGTAATTTAAAACACAAGTATATTTCAGAATTCTATTCAAGAATTTCAAACATGTTCATCTTACAGGTGAACTTAATTCAGATCGCCATGCTATGAACCGTCCCGATTCTGATTCGTGATGTACCAGTTGCTGGTTGCATTCACCGTTTAACCCGTGGTAACATCCAACATGTTCATTTGACCTCTGTGCACCAGACTCTCATTTTATCCAGTCTTATTTCGTTCCATTCATGTTTTGATCAAATCCTATTTGGCAAACAATTCGGATGCCTGGCCGACACACGTTTCAACCCGTTCCGTTTTGCACCAAGCTTTACAAATTCGTCTTATTCTGACTTATCTGTCTTTTATTGGGTCACTGTCCTTCTGACTACTATTCACATGCAGGGTTTACCACCACGATGCACTAGCTAAGCTCTTTCATTCGTTTCTGTATTCTATCAGATTTTCGGCTCCAGCAGTTAGTGGTCTCCAGTCTGTTTGTCCTCCGTGCATTCTGCTCATTCGCGCTAATAAAGAGGCCCCGTCACAGGAACTGTATTTTAAGTTTAACTCCGCCAATTATCCCGAAGTCAATAGCCTAATCTGGTTGACCAACTTACCGGTGATTACTTTTTAAACATCAACTCCTTCATTCCTCTATTGCCATTTTTCTCGACCTGTCTGAGTGAAAGGTTTATCATTTTGGCCCGACCATGATGACGTTACATTTAGTGAACCCTCCCATTCGTCTTTAGTTCTGGACGTTGTCACCCACCTCAATCTCGTCTACGTTTCACTGGTTATCATAAGGGCTTCATAAAACCAACCTAACTGCAGCATGTACGAGTACAGCTGCGGCAAAATAGTCCTGGATACCTTGTACAAACCTTTTCTTCGGCTTTCTCATTTCAAAGCTTCAACTGCTATCCATAGACAGTGGTCGGAAATCGGAAAATTCAAGGTATATCACCATCACTGCTAAATTTGTTATCCTATGGTACCATTTTCTCACGAAGTCACGAAGCAACTGGAATATAAACAGTCACAGGTATTTTTATCTAACTACTGTGAGAGAGTGGAAGGTAAAAAGACAAAGAAAACCAATGATGGCTCTTCATTACTTCATTATGAAACTGGGAAACAATGGTGAGAGCAAAAATTGGGATAATCAAAATCATGTTCACAGAAAACAGCATGCTCTTACAGAACTCCATTACAAATGGTATCATTCTTTTCATTCTAAGTTAACTTACAGCACAAGGTTCTTTCATGCTATTTACTCAAGGAATGGAGGTCTGCTTGTCACTCTGAAGTAAATAAAACTCAACTCCTCATTTCATGTACAATCCTCACTATCGACCCGATCCATGACAACCCTTTACTTATGACACACTACGGAATCTAGTTCTGTAACATCCAAGCTCTGTTCACAAACCCAAACTTTCGTCACAAACATTTACACGGCTAACCAGTATAAATTTCTTTCTATTGATGTCGTACGGACACCCACTTCTCGAATGTCTAGTCGAGGCTGGTCTTTCTTTGAGTCATCCCTATACTGAAAGCGATTGATTTGGCTACAAAGTAATTGGAGAACGAAATGTTTCATAGCCCGACAGGAATTGTCTAACTTGTTCAACTTGGCCAGGTCGTTTTTTCCATCTAGTTCATCATCGGCTTCGTGTTTTATTGACAATCCCCGTATCGTCTCAGCTATACGATGCCCGTTTTCAAATCAGAGTTCCCGTATGAGTTACCTTTCTTTCGTATGCTCTAAACAGAAATCTTCCGCAACAAAACTTGATCATGGCATTTTTTTTAGACCAAAAACAAGTCCTCGAATCAGCTTAAAGGAAAAATATGACGATGTAACTTCGCGTTTTGAGTGTTTATAGACCGCATGTCGACAGCTGCTCCAGATCGTCTTCCTTGTAATTTCTCTATTTCAATCAAAATAATCGACATAAGAGTGGGAACATGAGTGTCAGAATGGTGTTTATAAATTACAAAAACACATTTGACTGTCTCGATCGATCAGCATCGCTCAGCGTGCTTGCCGTGAAACACAACTGTTCAGGGTGATTTCAGATTGCTTCACTGATCGAAGGCATTTTACGTGTAACAGTAGCCAAAGTTCAATTCAGTTTCAGTGGACTCTGGTGTAATAGAGTGCAGTTGTTTCCCGTTCAGCATTCAAGTACATAGAACAATCCACAATCCCACCGAAATGAATTGACCGTCTTTCTCCAAGGCTTCGTTTCAGTATGAAAATTACTGATATCTGAAAGAACTGCTCAACTTCAGATCAAACTGAATGAATTTGGTAACTAGTCCTCATCGGGCTCCCTTGTTCGGAAGGCGTCTAAAGGCGAGGATGTATTATTTATCTTACTGTTGCATCAATCAAATAGAGCTCGTAGTAACATGTCTCATCTCCAATCTGCACAGAACAGATTCATATCAATATCATCAACGATTAGATATCTGAGTGTTGTAATATCCCATAATCGACCATGGTTCAAGAAAATTTCACAGATATTTTGTGAGTTAGAAAGCTGTCGTATCGCTCTCTCCGTTTCAGACTACTTCTGGTCCAAAATCAGTTACTTTTCAAATTGTGACTGCATTCTCTCTCACACACCGATTGAACTGCTCACCAGTTACTTTCCCTGGCATATTGAACAACGTTTGTAACTTGACGACAGACGCTGTGAAATACATCTCAAAGAGCAGTGTTATGCCCAGAGGTACAATTGTTGATACTATCTCCGATATATACTTCGATACCTGCGTCCACTTTTTACAAAGTTACTATCAGATATAAACAACATTTTCTACACACTGGACTTCAAAAGTTGTCTGCAATATGCATGAGTTGAAGGATTATATATTCACTTGCTCACATTTCTGCATATGATAACTCGCTTTTCATTGTCATTCTCGTCTGATCCTCGATCCAGTGAAAGCCAACACAGACATGCGGAACTGTTCACTTTGGTGAGAATTGCCATAATTTGTACGTATTTTTCAATTCCGTTCTTTGATAATCACACATATGGTTTGAATGTTGTAAATCTACCAAATCGGGTGCATGAACCTTTCACTGGCCTGACTTGTCTTGAAAGCCTCACGACTGACGTACATAACTCATTCAAGGATACCCAACTTAGTGCAATGAGCTATTACTGACTGGAATATTAACAAAATAAGTTCAGCACCACAGAATGATTGCCCAAAACAGAATGGTTTGACCCTAAAATATACTTCTGACCAAACTGTCAAGGTCGATATCACGGACATTCATAGTTGACTACCAGAGATATTTCATTATTCTCGTCGAGCCAGAACTCTCGATTACATACTCGCCAGGTGTGAACATGAATTTTTATGTTCACGGTGTGTTTGTGTGTGTGAAAGATTCGACATCTTAAATAACAGTGGGAAAACCTTCACACCTTTCTCGGAGGCACCAAGTAAGGTCCTTGAAGCTATCACTACTTTGACTTGTCTTAAGATCTCCACCGATTGTGGTAAGGTCATAGGCGCGTAGCCAACCGATAAACGGCGAATGAAAGCAATTTGAAGTTAGGACTTCAACAGACTTATTTCTGTGTGAATAAAAAACTTGGGTGAGTATTTTTTATCAAGTTTTATAAATGCATTCGATTTGCCAGCTCTAAAATTAAAGTAGAAACATTAGAGAGTTTCCAAGTTGGTTCCAGTTAGACGTATCTGTGGTCTGAACAACCAACATCGTTCAATGATTCTCGAATAATGTATACTCAGCTTCAGAACCTAGTTACCAGTTCTGTCGTGAATCACTTTTTCAGTTTTGGTTTATTCTGCAAACTAGACACAACAAGCCTAAACTGTTATTGGTAGCCATCCAGTGTCAAATGATCCACGAACTCAATTCACATATTGACCGCATTCCTTGTGGTTCACCATCCCCAGTTCCCGACGGCGAACCTCCTTCGTGCTTTTGCATCACAGTATCTTGACAATGAGCATATGAACCCTTTATGAACATCTAATCTATTCGGTCCCAAACTTGATACCAGGGCATATTGGTTCGGATAATAATCAAGTTGGTTTGCACGCGAAAACCAGAGACTGGCATCTACTGTCGTAGGTAAACTAGAACTAAGGAATTGTCGCACAACTACTTTCCTTAAATGATTTGCAATCATCAGATTGGTTCGATGATAAGAACTTGTTCTTGGTAATGTTGCTGTTGATGATGCGGTTGTTGTTGTTGCTGTCGCTGTTGATGTTGTTGTAATGATGGTTGTTCTGAACCACAGTGTGATGCGTCCATTGGTGGATGAGTTATTCGGGTAGAAAATGAACGTCGTTCATCAGAGAATGCCACGAAAACGTGGATAGAAATGTTGGCAGGAAGCAATACTAAAATGAAAAATGTAACAGTTACCAAGTAAGCAACAGTGAAATTATGTTCAGTATCAAGCTTTGTATGTTGAGCGATCCCCGCACTTGAAGATAACATGTGTGGGTAGATTTCAGGGCTTTTGTGTCCGCTGGGGTCACTTTGCACCTACCGTAAAATATCTCCATTCTATCGAACAGTTGTCAATTAGGCCGATCTCCGCGATAGAAAAGAAACACCATTTCACATTGCCAATGTTTTGAAGGGTGTTTCGTATTTCACCAATGATACAATTTACTGGGTATTGCATGACAGAGACACTAGAAGGTAAAACTTTCTCGTCTTTTCGGCATACGATCATCGAGTTGACTCTGTAATTCGAGCACGAAAAACCAGAGGCGCCTCAAGACAACCGGGAAAGTGGAGACGGTACGTGAACGCATCATGACAGAAGTTTTATCGTGACTAACCGTGAAGGAACGTTATGAGTGGTTGGTAAGTCTGCATGTCAAACAACGTTATTGCGAAGTTCAGATATGGATTGGAATGATAAAGTGATTGCTGCGATTGATAAGATTGAATTGAAAATCAGGTCTGTTCGACATAGTGTTGTAATTCGATCATATATGGCCGAAGATAGCGTTATCTTCCACTTCATACCAGTGATTGGAATAGTAAGGACGATTGGACGGTAACCGTGTACTTCTTCGAGGCCACTACAAATTATTTCATTGAAATCGATCTGGTGGATGACATTTTCTGCGTGATTTATCAGCACACTTATAACTGGAGCTTGTGTTGACCGTTTGGGTGTAGTTTGGGATTTCTGAATTGTTGCTCATGAGCATGTTAGCTTTTTCAAATTGGGTGATGATACATTGGATGAACCGAAAAGATGAAAACTGTGGAACAGCTGGTCTAAATCCGGTAAACTGGTTGCGCCCACCAATCAGTACACTGTATTTAGCTGATTCATTTGTAGTACCGGTCGGTGCATATGTATGCCTACTAAAATATAACCCATACAGCATTTTCCAAAACCTTCTGCATCTTCAGCATTATTATTGAACGTTTTTCGTGTAGATTATAATTTGTTTCGGTCTTTTCAAATGAGGTTCAGCTTGATATGGAACTTATTTTAGGTCAAGCGTATTGCAGCAGAATAACTCTTCACGCTCAGAAGAGCGGGTTTTCAGGGTTATCGAATTTTCATGTTATCGTGGTCCTTGGACTTAAAACATGTTCCACTCAAAAGCCAGCACCACGATAAATGTTTCTTGTACTTGTGAAACACGTGAGAGTTTCCTCCCACATAATTGTGAAAACATTCTCCGGTATATAAACCGAAAATTGATCATGCCGAATCACGAGAAGTTTGAGTTGTTTCAGTATTTTGAAGTCTGTTGCAAATACACAGATATTTTTGTACGTATTCGAAGTACAGCCTTATGCGAGACTTGAACTGAAACGTCTTCGTAAAGATACCTCTGGTATGACAGACAGAGGACTTATCTATTCAAACCCAGTCAGTTTCACGTTGTTCAACGTATAATTTTAAAGCTTCACAAAATTATTTGAACTTGGTAACTGACAATCCACTTCACTCGATTTGAGGGGTTTCGTGACCACAATTCCACTTAACCAAGTTGTTTCGAAAAATTCTCTTCCCAGTTGACGTATTGTCAAGCCCGGTAGGTTTGACCGCGGCTCTTGCAAAGTAAAATGGTAGTCAGAGTGAATTGTGATGTGATTCGAATATGTTAGTATTTTAAACACATGACCACCTCTATTGTTCGTGTATTTCTTGTCTTTGATTTGACGAGGTTGAACTAACCTACTCTCATACACCGGTTCTATCCGTGTATGTTGTTGTCAAATATTCTGCTTCTTGATATGCTCATGGCTTCCTGGGAGGTATATTTTAACCGGACGAAACTAGCGTCAGATAAAGAAGAAAATGCTCACATATACATGAAATCGACCGCACTCGTGTGACCTTAGAGACTAGATCGCGCACTGAATAAAAAACCAGAAACCTTTCGTGCTCAATTTGGCCACCGTCTAACACGAGCTTTCTGCCAAACTGTTAGAATGTATACGACTCTGCAACTACTGTTGCCTTGTTTTTGTTCATTTCTTTCAGACTAAAATATGCTGGGCAAAACCAAGTAATGATTTTTTTCTACGCCGATTGGCATTTATTTATTCATCGCATAGACAACTTGGGCGAAATTTACCTTTGCTTAACCTGAAAAATATGGCTCGTTTATCCAGTTCAGAGATAAATAATCAAACATGATGCGAGATGTGATTACCGGCACACTCCTGTCAATCGGTTACGTGATATTTGAACACTTCAGTCTTCTTAGCGGACTGAAAGAGAAAATGTTTATCACAGGTTAGTCAGAAATTAATGTGGGGTTGTAAAGTCAATACCAAAATCCACAGGTTGTTTGCCACAAAGTTTTCTGTGCACTAAGTGAGGGGAGTTTCCATCGTTGTCAGCTCATTCTCATTGAATGACAACAGTTTTGCATTCGAATTGAGTATTCTCAAATTGAATGATCGGCTCAGGTCGTCTAGGAGACCCAGTGAAAGTCAATGTGTTGCAATGGGGTACGTTACACTCCTATTGTTAGTTTACCGTGTGTAGTTCAAACCCATAATTGGGCACGAGACTTGGCTAAACTAGTGGCAGAACTTATTCCAAAATAGATTCCATCAGAATCAGCATTTATTGATCTAAATGATGTGAACCATCTTATCACTATTCTGGCCTACCCAGTTTGAAAATCACCCATATACAAAAAATTTACCCAATTTCGTGCTGATTTAGAACTGACCACCATCACAAAATTACAAGTGCCATGAATCCCCTGCAAATTTAAAGAATGTAATATCAAGTTGATGATAAAATATGAATTCTGGTGCTTGTTATGATGAACCACGAAATATTCAGTCGACAGTTATTCACACGGATGGATATCTCTCGAGCAGGTCGAAATGTTGCAGGTAGTATACCTCTGTGGAATCGAAGGCGTGAACTGTTCCCACCCTCATAATAGTACCACGAGCCTTCTACCAGCTCAAATCAGAGAACACGTTAAAAGGCTTCAGATATATCAATTATCGAATAACACACTAGCGTTGATAGTGTCAGTGGTAATAAGTGGCAAGTTCATAACTAGAACATCCCACCAGACCGCCGATCAGAACATGCTGGTTGGAAGTACTAAAAACGAGAATTTTGTAGTCCGATACACCTAGGTAATTTGAACGCTCGGAAGTTAGCTGTATTTCAAGGAAACTGTTTCTGACTCATACTCAGCATCCGGGTTACTAAGGTCAAAGTAATGAGGAAGTCAACCGGAGGAAGATTTTGAATTTTACCGCGGAGAATTTGAGTGTGTTCAGGCTCCGAAGGTTCATGTAATCACACTTGTAAGTGGAAACAGTTTACTGGCAAGTAGATTCATCCGTCGTTGTTCAATTTAATTTCGTCGAGCGCGACCTCAAAATCTCTAGTGGAGAGACTTCAAGGCTTGGTATGGCTTCCGCAAGTTTAGCGAACATTTCCACCGAATAAAGTGTCAGAAGCGGGATCGGTTCGGAGTGTTTCGAGAAATCGATGCGCCATGGGAAATATTATGGTTGGATTTTATTGTTAAGTAACACAGCGTAGTCGAAATCATTGGTGGGTTGTCGCCGTTTCGTCCATAAAAAGTGTCTACTATATTATGGTCGTTTAAGGTCACCAATGTGTTATGACCCTTTGGGCGTTTATCTATGCGTGCCGTGAGTGCCATCTAAACGCCTGAAATCTCTACCACATCGGTACGGTTAAGACATGATTGGTGAGTGGTAACTACCAGAGCCTCCGCGTAGAGGCGCCCGGTGTAAGTGCGAAATCCATACTGGAGGATTCCGTTGTTTTCATAGCCAGTGGTATGTCCTTTAGATATTGAGCAAAGTACGATTTCAGAGTCGCGTTCCAATTTTCTCAAAACCATTTGGTCCATCGTTCGCAATTTCCCCTTCTTTTATTTTATGCGATTTGGTTTTTATTTGTTTGCATAATTGCCAAATATATTGAGCTTAACATTTGTCGTGTTTTGTGCGCATTAAGAGTCTTTGGTCCTTGTGAGATGACGTCTCAACTTGTCACCTATTCGAAAGAAATCACGAATATCTTACACACCGAATACTTTCGTGATTGCCTCTGATGTGCCCGATCAGTACGGGATACCAATGGAGGATAGCCAGTCTACGTCTTTCTTGTCGCGTGTTACTGATTTGTTTTTTAGCATGTCAGTTATCAATTCTCGTGAGTACTTGTTGTTTTGACGGTCGGTGTGCCAGTGTTGCATTCTTGTTTCAGAATGACTTCGACGTTTGACAGTTTGTCCATTACGTTAACTAGTGACGATACGAGTGCCCGTATTATGCAATGTGGATGGGCTGAGCTGAAGTCCAGATATCTATCGGAATGCTCTAGTTACCTGCGAATGCTCATTGTAAACTTATCGGAGTGTTGTGAGTGTATATACTACTTATTCAGTAGTTGATTGCTGAAGACAGAACTATGGACAATTGTGGATTAACGAACACAGCTAAGTTCAGCAATCCAGGCGCAATAATGTAAGCGACGATCTGCAAACCACTTGACCGCTCCTCCGTTGGACGATGACTGTTTTCAAGTGAACAGGACAGCCACTTGGCAAATGAGGATGTTTGTAACGTTTGTGTTGTTTTGTCAATGTCCGAACACGTTGATGTCAATAAACAACCTATTGGCCAAGGCACGCCTCCTGGATTATAACATTTGGTGCCGCTACCCGGGATGGATCTACCATGGCCGGAGCCGTTTGAGGATGGCGACATACGGACCATCCTGGAGGATTTCGAGGATCTGGCGGAACTCTCGGGGATCCAGTCGGACCGAGGTAAGTTGGCGGCCCTTCGAGCGCTTCTCAAGGGCAGGCCGCGGGCGGTGCTGGATGCGGCGCGAAGGGGCCCGAAGGAGCTGAAGTGGGCCGCCCCAAACGAAGCCCTGATTGCGGGACTAGACACCCCGGCCGACCGTCAAGACGCTATGCGCCGGTTCAAGGCTGCCCAGCTGGGGGTTGGTACGGATCCGCTGGTGCACGCCGTCGCGCTCCGCTCACTCCTGGAACGTGCGTTGCCGACGCTGGATGAGGCGTCACGGGCAGACCTGTTGGCGGACCGATTTGTGGATAGTCTGCCGGAGCTCCTGCGTGGGATGGTACGCGTTGCCCGTGCCGGCCGTTCATTGAATTTGGTCCAGCTCGCGGATGTGGCTCGGGAACTGGCCATGCTTGGCGTGCCTGTGGTCAATACGGCCCATGTCGGAGATTCATGGAGGAACAGGGATCGTGTGGAGAAGGCGTACGGTCCAGAAATTTTGAACCCGGAGGACAGAACAGTGGAAGCCAGACAGTTGGAAGAAGCCGGGTGTTTCTGCTGTGGAAATGTGGAACCTGTTTTGGACGAATATCCTGAATATCAGCAGAACATCGAAAAAGTTGTACCAGAAGTATCACTGCTCGAGAATTCAACCATTACCGATGATTTGGTAAACTGTGAAAAATCGAACCAAATCCGTTGTGAAAATGCGGAAGATCGCTACCCAGGTTGCCTTGAACATGAACATTGTGACGAGGAAACCGAAGACATGTCGTCTAATATCGCAGTCACTGAAGCTGCAAGCTATGAGGAAACTCAGACTGAAGTCGAAATTCAAGACCAAAATGAGTTTAGCCCGAAGACTGCAAGAGAAGTTGCTTGTGCTCCAGAGAATCTGCCGAAGGAGGAAGCCGAATATGATACCGTTCAAATCAAGACAGTTAAACACTCGGTTCTGGATCACGTTCAAATGACACAACGCGCGTTCCCACTGGGAAAGGAAGCAGCTTTGCACTATTTCGTGGTAATCTCCCACGACAGCCAAGCAGCCTGGGGCACGCTTAAGGTGGGTACTGATCGTGGAAGTCACCTCAGCACAAGGTTTCATCCTATGCCGATTATTCACCTGAAGAAGCACACCTCCGGAGGAGTTGTGGGGTTGATGACAACACCGCCACGAACCGGGGTTGGAGGTATGAACCTCGGAATGGAGAAAGACTTGAAGGCAGTCCTCTGGATATGGAGTATCCTTTTTTTGTCAGGGGGGAGGAGTGTTGTGAGTGTATATACTACTTATTCAGTAGTTGATTGCTGAAGACAGAACTATGGACAATTGTGGATTAACGAACACAGCTAAGTTCAGCAATCCAGGCGCAATAATGTAAGCGACGATCTGCAAACCACTTGACCGCTCCTCCGTTGGACGATGACTGTTTTCAAGTGAACAGGACAGCCACTTGGCAAATGAGGATGTTTGTAACGTTTGTGTTGTTTTGTCAATGTCCGAACACGTTGATGTCAATAAACAACCTATTGGCCAAGGCACGCCTCCTGGATTATAACATTTGGTGCCGCTACCCGGGATGGATCTACCATGGCCGGAGCCGTTTGAGGATGGCGACATACGGACCATCCTGGAGGATTTCGAGGATCTGGCGGAACTCTCGGGGATCCAGTCGGACCGAGGTAAGTTGGCGGCCCTTCGAGCGCTTCTCAAGGGCAGGCCGCGGGCGGTGCTGGATGCGGCGCGAAGGGGCCCGAAGGAGCTGAAGTGGGCCGCCCCAAACGAAGCCCTGATTGCGGGACTAGACACCCCGGCCGACCGTCAAGACGCTATGCGCCGGTTCAAGGCTGCCCAGCTGGGGGTTGGTACGGATCCGCTGGTGCACGCCGTCGCGCTCCGCTCACTCCTGGAACGTGCGTTGCCGACGCTGGATGAGGCGTCACGGGCAGACCTGTTGGCGGACCGATTTGTGGATAGTCTGCCGGAGCTCCTGCGTGGGATGGTACGCGTTGCCCGTGCCGGCCGTTCATTGAATTTGGTCCAGCTCGCGGATGTGGCTCGGGAACTGGCCATGCTTGGCGTGCCTGTGGTCAATACGGCCCATGTCGGAGATTCATGGAGGAACAGGGATCGTGTGGAGAAGGCGTACGGTCCAGAAATTTTGAACCCGGAGGACAGAACAGTGGAAGCCAGACAGTTGGAAGAAGCCGGGTGTTTCTGCTGTGGAAATGTGGAACCTGTTTTGGACGAATATCCTGAATATCAGCAGAACATCGAAAAAGTTGTACCAGAAGTATCACTGCTCGAGAATTCAACCATTACCGATGATTTGGTAAACTGTGAAAAATCGAACCAAATCCGTTGTGAAAATGCGGAAGATCGCTACCCAGGTTGCCTTGAACATGAACATTGTGACGAGGAAACCGAAGACATGTCGTCTAATATCGCAGTCACTGAAGCTGCAAGCTATGAGGAAACTCAGACTGAAGTCGAAATTCAAGACCAAAATGAGTTTAGCCCGAAGACTGCAAGAGAAGTTGCTTGTGCTCCAGAGAATCTGCCGAAGGAGGAAGCCGAATATGATACCGTTCAAATCAAGACAGTTAAACACTCGGTTCTGGATCACGTTCAAATGACACAACGCGCGTTCCCACTGGGAAAGGAAGCAGCTTTGCACTATTTCGTGGTAATCTCCCACGACAGCCAAGCAGCCTGGGGCACGCTTAAGGTGGGTACTGATCGTGGAAGTCACCTCAGCACAAGGTTTCATCCTATGCCGATTATTCACCTGAAGAAGCACACCTCCGGAGGAGTTGTGGGGTTGATGACAACACCGCCACGAACCGGGGTTGGAGGTATGAACCTCGGAATGGAGAAAGACTTGAAGGCAGTCCTCTGGATATGGAGTATCCTTTTTTTGTCAGGGGGGAGGAGTGTTGTGAGTGTATATACTACTTATTCAGTAGTTGATTGCTGAAGACAGAACTATGGACAATTGTGGATTAACGAACACAGCTAAGTTCAGCAATCCAGGCGCAATAATGTAAGCGACGATCTGCAAACCACTTGACCGCTCCTCCGTTGGACGATGACTGTTTTCAAGTGAACAGGACAGCCACTTGGCAAATGAGGATGTTTGTAACGTTTGTGTTGTTTTGTCAATGTCCGAACACGTTGATGTCAATAAACAACCTATTGGCCAAGGCACGCCTCCTGGATTATAACATTTGGTGCCGCTACCCGGGATGGATCTACCATGGCCGGAGCCGTTTGAGGATGGCGACATACGGACCATCCTGGAGGATTTCGAGGATCTGGCGGAACTCTCGGGGATCCAGTCGGACCGAGGTAAGTTGGCGGCCCTTCGAGCGCTTCTCAAGGGCAGGCCGCGGGCGGTGCTGGATGCGGCGCGAAGGAGCTGAAGTGGGCCGCCCCAAACGAAGCCCTGATTGCGGGACTAGACATCCCGGCCGACCGTCAAGACGCTATGCGCCGGTTCAAGGCTGCCCAGCTGGGGGTTGGTACGGATCCGCTGGTGCACGCCGTCGCGCTCCGCTCACTCCTGGAACGTGCGTTGCCGACGCTGGATGAGGCGTCACGGGCAGACCTGTTGGCGGACCGATTTGTGGATAGTCTGCCGGAGCTCCTGCGTGGGATGGTACGCGTTGCCCGTGCCGGCCGTTCATTGAATTTGGTCCAGCTCGCGGATGTGGCTCGGGAACTGGCCATGCTTGGCGTGCCTGTGGTCAATACGGCCCATGTCGGAGATTCATGGAGGAACAGGGATCGTGTGGAGAAGGCGTACGGTCCAGAAATTTTGAACCCGGAGGACAGAACAGTGGAAGCCAGACAGTTGGAAGAAGCCGGGTGTTTCTGCTGTGGAAATGTGGAACCTGTTTTGGACGAATATCCTGAATATCAGCAGAACATCGAAAAAGTTGTACCAGAAGTATCACTGCTCGAGAATTCAACCATTACCGATGATTTGGTAAACTGTGAAAAATCGAACCAAATCCGTTGTGAAAATGCGGAAGATCGCTACCCAGGTTGCCTTGAACATGAACATTGTGACGAGGAAACCGAAGACATGTCGTCTAATATCGCAGTCACTGAAGCTGCAAGCTATGAGGAAACTCAGACTGAAGTCGAAATTCAAGACCAAAATGAGTTTAGCCCGAAGACTGCAAGAGAAGTTGCTTGTGCTCCAGAGAATCTGCCGAAGGAGGAAGCCGAATATGATACCGTTCAAATCAAGACAGTTAAACACTCGGTTCTGGATCACGTTCAAATGACACAACGCGCGTTCCCACTGGGAAAGGAAGCAGCTTTGCACTATTTCGTGGTAATCTCCCACGACAGCCAAGCAGCCTGGGGCACGCTTAAGGTGGGTACTGATCGTGGAAGTCACCTCAGCACAAGGTTTCATCCTATGCCGATTATTCACCTGAAGAAGCACACCTCCGGAGGAGTTGTGGGGTTGATGACAACACCGCCACGAACCGGGGTTGGAGGTATGAACCTCGGAATGGAGAAAGACTTGAAGGCAGTCCTCTGGATATGGAGTATCCTTTTTTTGTCAGGGGGGAGGAGTGTTGTGAGTGTATATACTACTTATTCAGTAGTTGATTGCTGAAGACAGAACTATGGACAATTGTGGATTAACGAACACAGCTAAGTTCAGCAATCCAGGCGCAATAATGTAAGCGACGATCTGCAAACCACTTGACCGCTCCTCCGTTGGACGATGACTGTTTTCAAGTGAACAGGACAGCCACTTGGCAAATGAGGATGTTTGTAACGTTTGTGTTGTTTTGTCAATGTCCGAACACGTTGATGTCAATAAACAACCTATTGGCCAAGGCACGCCTTCTGGATTATAACAGGAGTAGTTTACTTGTAGTCGACAGACAAGAAAACTGATCAGTTCGTCAAGGACCTCGGTCTCCATTGCGAATTTACCTAAGGTAGACTGATTATTGAGACACCGCGAAAAGGCATGTCTATGTTCTAATTTAGGAACTACAAATGTATCGTCCACATATCAGGCATAGATTCGTGGTGGATTGTGAAATGCGACTTATGCTTTAGATTAGAATAAATGTAAGAACAGGTGAGCTACAATGGTTGGTGAAGGAGAACCCATGGATAAGCCGTAAGATTGGTCGATGTCCAGAAGTTGAAAGTGAGGCACATTTCAACGTCAGTGATATCGTCAGTTGGGTTTATTGTCCATCTGTGTTCTAAGGTGGTGTCGATTATAAATGTAGTGTGCAAAAATTCCAGACTTTCTATGATGGGCACATTTGTGTAAAGTGATATCACATCAAAGGTTACTGCTGTTTCTTCTTTTTCTAATACGACAGATTAAAGAATGCGTGGTTATACAAATGCGTGTCTTATTACAATTTTTTGGTACGATTTCATTATTGTACTAATGTATTTGGCTAACTCAAAGGCAGCACAAACTGTATAGTCCAAGATTGGTCTGAAAAGTGTGGTGGATTGGTATATTTTTTGTATTACGTGGTCCTCCAGGTCTGTTTCTTTTGGATTTAAACAAACCATCCTTCCACTTGATCGAATGCCCTTCGAAACAATTTTAGTTTTCTCAACTTTAGCATCATCTGCGTAATATACTTTCTTCACAAGGGAAACTAACCCTGTTTTGTTTATGTGTGGAACAAAACCGAGAAACATTTGTGGAGTAACCAACGGGTATCATTCATATCAGCCTATTTCCTGAAACTAAAGCAAGTATGTCTCTGAAGAGATTCCCGTTAGTGATTGGTTAGATAGTACGGTGTTTTCTGAAAAGAATTTCATCACTGCGGCATTCCATATCAGATAATAATGTAGTTCGTTATGCGATATCCTTGTTCGCTACTCTGCGATTCGCATCCGAGCATTATTTGAACTGTACTGGATTTTACAAGGAGAACTATTTTGTCCAAGATTCATTGTGCCTAATGAAGTATTCTTCAGCTGAAAAGCAATTACATAGAGCTTTTGGAATCACTCATATGCTCGTTGAATAACTACTAACATCCATTATCCATGATGTTTCTCTTGTCACTGTGCTATAACGTGTGGAGATTTTAATTAGTTCGATGTCATCTTATTAACCGCTTTGGATGTATTTACCGTTGTGAATTTTCCTACAGAAAAAGTACGCAAAAGTGGATCTATTTTATTGTGTTACATTATTCGGTTTTGCGTACGCTGTCGAACTGTCGGTCATGCAGTTGTTGAACTCATTTCCACAATTTCCTTTGTAAGCTACCATTAATTGTTCACATAGGGACATTTTTGTAAACGTAGGACATGGAATTGTGAGTATATTGACTCGGAACACCCCACAAATCGACTGTACCGGATGATTTCAGTATAATATTCCATTCCGATCTGTCGACATAATATAATCACTATGATATTTATATACATATATTACGAGGAATTTTCTCCATGGGAAATCGTTCACATTCGAGGTGTTTCGTTTTCCTTCTCTAGCTTCAAGCAACCACACTAAAGGAAGGAGAGCGGATACACGTTCAAGGACCATATATCTTTGAAAACCCTTTCAGTGGAATATCAGAGCTTCAATAAATGAAGTCAACGCGATGTATGCTCAGTCAATACTAAGGAAATAAAGGTGACTAGAAACGTGGAACTTGTTGACGAACCCGTCCATGATTTCACCATACGGTCGCATACCAAAGCTCAATATAGTCCGGGTCAATGACAGTTTTATTGAATCCATTATGAGAATTTTCAACGAATGTCACGGGGACACATTTCCACAGGACAGACTCGAATAAGCTTTGGATTGCGCTACCCTCTACAACGAGTTTTTATAAATTAGTCCGAATATATAAGTGGTTCGGATGATCTATCCCCAATTGTTCTGGAAAAATGATCATTCACCTTGTTCCCGGTTTTACCTAGGCTATTGAGTCTGCGCCAGCGTCGCGACTATTTAAGAGTGTCCTGAGGATATTCAATATTAGAAGGAAAGATATCACAACTGATCTATCTTGATACCAACATTCTTGCGCATCGTGTTCATTTCCCACAATGAATGTCCTTTCTCGTTGGTCTCTTAGCTTTCTATCACGTCCAGACAAGATAATCAAAGCTATCGGAATCTGTATTCTACACTGGGTGCCACTTCCAATTGCGTTAAAAGAGGTATGTTGCTCCGCATTGTCTCGGTGAGTTGTATTCAAACTAAAGCCAGTGAATCATTCACTGATTACTTTGCTAAACACCAATGAAGTACACTTTCATTCTGACCGGCTTCTGTCTCAGAAATTCAGAGTTCGGTGTTCTGCAAGATGCCATTTTATCACTATATGATTTTCTCAATAACTTTCCGTCATGCCTACATCAAATATGCGTTGTTCAATGCTCATGCTGATGATGCAGTTCTTATTAGACCTTACCATAATGACTTTGCATTCCTATTCTGAAGTTAATTGTCTCAAACGCAATTGAATGACCTACAAACCACCACCTAACTGGTCACTGCTAATATGTGACGTTTCCTTCTTCGTACTTCCAAAAGGTTATAGGTGCATAAAGATTGTTGAATCAATCATACTTTCATATACCCGCGGAACGACAATTTCTGAGATACGTTGGCGAAATGCCTTGACGCGATTCGGAGATGAAATCTGTTAGACTCCGATCATAACCCCATCGACATTGTTACCGCTAGGAAGCTGACAGAATGCAGTTGAAAATGTTCTGTATTGAAACAGTCGGTGAATTATTTCATCCTGCCACCACGGCCTTAAAATCCTTTCCGGACTGATTACAAGGGATTCCATATTTATCTCATGGTCACTCAATCAAATCAAGGTGCAGCGGCATACTGAGCGCGCACATTTGTCACTATCTGGTAACGAAATACTCTTAAGGTTGTACTGATTAGGATGGGAAATGATAAGTGGAGGCTCCGAGTTCACCTTACTGCGATCTTTTGAGATCTTTCTATTTGGAAAATTTTAAATTTCTCGCGTTTCGTGGGGAAATTATCGGCAATTGGACCAGTGCATTCAATCTCGTCGAATAGATCACTTTGAGATAGAGAAATTGGCTGAAGTAAGCAATCTCGGTAGGCATAGTTTAATTCCGGAAGTGCACTGTACCGGAGGTATAAAGCAACATGGTTTCATCTAACATAACGAACTGCGGTCGAAGCGCAAACTCGACCGAAATTTCAAGCATAGCGTACGAAATCGGATGTCCCACACAACTGATTGACAGTCCAGGTAGACAGTCATCATTTAGGTTCCGTGTCTGACTACTTTGCAGTACACAACACTTCGAAAGCAAAAATACTGGTGCTTTTGACTTATTTCTGGACATGTTCTTGAAGATGGAACTCCGAAGTGGATGCCGTTTTGTTGATGTGAGTTTTATCGGTAAAAGCGAGTATTGACCCCATTTCAAGCTCCACAATTATATATGTTTTATTTATCCATCTACAACGATCTATCAAAGCTTAAGCCCAAAATATTTATATTAAATGAATGTTATAAACTCGTCGTCTCAAAAGACATCACCAGAGGCATTTATGAGGCCAAGCAACGATTCAACATTTACCAACTCTGCACAACCGTAATACTTTGACACTGTTCTGTTTGACTGTGTTTTTTATATGAAAAAACCACAAAAGGAAAAATGTGGTGTTGATATACATGGATTTTATTTTGCATAGCAGCGCGTTTGTTGCTCTGTTAGAGCACTATATGTTAACTGGAGGACTCTCATGCAGTTTAGTGGATTTTCGTTACCCGGTCAAGGATTACTGTTAAATGTGGAAGAATTGAAAATGAATTTAAGGAACATGTGTTCACGCACATGATATTACAATATGTTCAGCTTCACTGCATCAGCACTTGAGTAAAATAATAAAATCTACCTTCTTATCGCTTGTTGTTAGCCAAATGGTAAAACTGCAATACATGGGGTCTGGGGATATCCCATGCTGGATAATGATCTGAGCTGGCATCATTCTCGAAGTAGTTTCATGGGATGAAGTGAATTTCCGTTGCAATCGGGAAAAGGCCATTTGACACAAACCAACTATATTACAATATTCTCAGTTTTATCAAAACACGGGAATGAATGTTGAAATACATGGGTATTGAAGTTGAAGAAGGAAAATGTGGGAAGTTGACCGCAAGAAAATAAATGATCTGTGCGATTTATTGAACAGCCATGTAGTGGGGAAAAAGGAACATCTGTAAAAATTCTGTGCAAAATTAAAACCTGGATAAATCGTGAAATTTGTTTGAGCTGACACCTAGGTAAACAAATCAATTCAATGAGAATGTCATGCATGCAAACTCAATCCGAATCAGTTGCTCAGTTGTCCAACAATCCACTCGTTCCCGAGTAATTTTATCATACGTGTTCAAATTGTACTTACCACAACGGTAATGAACCATCAAAGGCGTTCCTCCTACTGCGCTCAACTCAGTGCAGCATGATCGATTTCCTTGCTATGAAATTAGGAGAACAGAAATGTTCATGATAAAATACTTGATGAGATTCGTAATAAACATGAAAAACGTCTTAACAAATTCCCTTAACATACGGAGTCTAAGTTTGATTCGCATCCCGCTGAAATACGTGGTCACACTCATCAAGTTGTTAAATTGGTTTTCTTGGAATTTTCTGGTTTATGATTCTGTGTTTGAAAATAGAGCAGCTGCACTTCAGTCATAACTGGGCTCAGCTGAATTCAGTCTATGGCAAATTTGATTTGACATGGCACCTTAGCATCTGGTGCTGAATTTGGTTAGCTGAGTTAAAAAACTACATTGACCTAAAATGTCCAGTACCTGACCAGCTTTGTGTGCCACTGATTGCCCGTTCTAAACATCTCTGTTTTGTCCTGGGGAGTGCGAATGCTTAATTGCATCCACCTAGCAGTGAAAGCCATCTATTGCGACTGGAAAAGCGGAGGCGATTTAATGAAGACTGATTATGAAAGTGACACATAGCAGTGGCTGTAACTCACCTGATGAGTCACTTCTAATGTTTTTGTTTCCCGTCCACATTTTTGTATACAACGCAGTCCCAGTTCATGGAAGAACGTCGTTATATGCCCAGGGTTTTCATTGGTATTCGGACACAACCTCTTATTTGTGTCCAACCAGCCGCATTGTATGAATTCATTTTCGTTGATAACTACAGCTGTACAAGCCTTCGATTTGGCTGCGGCCCATGCGGACAAGATGGTATAAACAATGTGCACAATAGTGATGGATACATAATGCATATCGTTCGCCTGTTTCTGAATGATTTCTGCAAAATAGCAGTTCAGTATACGTGATAGAGTTGATGAATACGCGTAGGTATTCTTTAAAGAATCCCATCAAACTCCGCATTGGTCAATCCATTTTTAATGTGGTTTCGTCGGATTTGAACCAATCAGTCCAACTGTTATACGAAATGAGTTAATAAGTAAAAACATTCCTCTCCCTTTTTTGTTTCCTTATGCCACAGTGTATATCAGTATTGGAAGACCGCCACCACCAATGAAAGGCTGGTAATTGAGAAAGTAGTTGGCGGTTGCACGAACGAAATGTGAGACGACATTGCCTCAATTGATTGATTATAATCAGTGGTCTACTTGTTGTCTCATACTTGGTTTGTGAATTATTACTTTGAAAAACTGGACAACCACAAGCAATCCCAGTTCCCTCGAGGTTGAACCACCTTGGCGTGCAATATTTGTGGCCCCTTTGAGGGGTTTTGCGCAACAATCATGCACAAAATAATAACAAGACTTATCACCGCTGACCATTTAAGGTAAAGTTTTAAGGATGCCGGTCCCAGATGAAACAGCATCCAGTCAATAATTTCCAAGGACGAACAATTTGCTAGCATATTGGTCATTTTCCTAAATATTCGTACTGTTTGAGGAGGTCCAATGTTTACCATTCTTTGATGAGGAAGCTCTTTGATTAGAGATATTTCACCCAACCACCGTTGACAATATTCTGCTGAAGTACATTCCGCACTACTAAGCAGCTTCACTGAATTTACGAAAATCTAATTCGCAAAATGACAAGACAGCTATTTTATCAACTTTCAACACGAACAGAGAATCGCTACCCTCTCATCCATCCCGCCCATTCATTTCTTTACTAATCGTTGAGTACTAGTAATATTTCGACTTTTGTCTTCGTCAAACTTCTCAAACGAGGCGTTCAGTTAAATTATCAACCTAAATAAGGCCTGATAAAGTCGCTTTCGCTTGAAATTTTGATCCACCATACGACAAGAGAAATTGCGTAGGTTCTCTATCTATATCATGTTCAGCACCACATCAAAACTGGATTTGAATTCAAAGGCAGTATTTTGTGTTGTGCGTCATATTTTCAACGATGAGTTGAACTGATCACAGAAACCGCATGAAGTAAAGCTGAATGGTCTCCTGAAACTCTGAATGAGATTGCAAACTTCAACGGCATGCACCGTCATATCGCGAAAATTTTCTACCACTTGTATTCGATATATTAGATGAAGAACACATTGGAAAAAATATAATCGCCTGCAAATTATTGCGTACATGCTGCAAAACGTATCGAAGGAATTGGATCAAAATTCGGCACATTGTTTTTCTCACGTACAGCTTTAGGAACAGAAACAACTCTGATTTGCCAAATGCCAAGATGAGAAACCTCATATTTATGATAAATTCTACATTTCGTGAAATATTTCTACACATGAAAATTCCAAACCAAATCCGTCTTCCGCTTATTTGAATATATATTTATGGTTTTACTTCGGAAGCTTTTTATGTTATCTTCAATAGAAAGATGGGTCAGTGGGAAACTAACGCTCTTCCTAATAAGGGATCCTGCACCAATATTCTTACTAACAAGACAGCATCAGTTCCGCTTTATTGATTTAAAAATAAAGTGGACTACAAATGAAATGACTTCACATCATCAAGGCCAAAGAACGAAGTTTGATTTTGATCTTGAAGACAAAACTTTTCCCACGTGAAAATTCCAATGTTTTATCAAATTTGGATGAACTCATTATAACAGGATACAAGAGATTAACTATTTGGAACGTATTTCAATTCTTCCAGTAAAAGTGCAGTTGTCAAAGAAAGACAAACCATTATAAAATTGTGGGTCAAAAGTCTCTGTGCACATAGTGGAATCATAAGTCCACTTATCAACACAGCCTCACAGAAGGCTAGATGCTTTGGGTTCCGATTCCGTGCAGTCACTTAGAACGCATGACCCGGATCAATCTGATGACGATAAGTCAAAAAGTGTTTCACAATAGATGGAGCCGAGTTTCTTGTGGTTGTCTGGTTTTGGATATTCTAATGACAAGAAGTGCATATGGAACAATCCAATCCATCCACCCTAAAGAAACATGAAGCGGACAATATGTTCTGTTTTCCAGTTTCGCGCCGGTTGCCTACGAGAGGGATTTGGTCAAAACCATCTTCCACGGGGCGAACAGGGTCCAATTTGTAGACCAATTGCAAAAGAAGGAAGAGTTCATACTCAAATCCCTCAGCGCAAATGGTGAGTTTGTAAAAATCCACAAAAAAGAAAGGCCTTAGACCACACAAATAGACAAGGCCGAGAAAAAACGACTTAATTAGGTATTACCATTTGGGAGGCCACCCGTTCAATCGGATCTGTCGAAATCTGAAGTGTGCGCTAAAAGGCACCCAATTCGCGGCTGAATTGCATATTTGGCAAATCACTAAAGGACTAAATCTCCAAGACCATTCAAGCAGTGTCGGGAACTTGAATGCCTCTCACGTCATTTATCAGTTCACCGGCAGCTGCGGTGACACCTACATAGGCAGAACGGATTGATGTCTCGGTCAAAGAATGGAGGAGTATGTACCAAAGTGGCTAGTGCAGTGGATGACTCATCGCCCGCCCGGACAACGAACGACAACGAGAAACTCGGCTTCATCGATTGCGAACACCAATCAGATTTACCGGACCGTTTCTCATCTATCTTACCTTTTGATCAATGTGTCGATCTCGTTCTGTTGTGCAACTAGTGAATTTGCTGACAATAGTCGGGTGGGCACTTTGAATGATTCGCCAAATAAACGAGAACTGGTGGAACGGTGATGCCATCCTTGAATAAACTGATCAACAGGGAATCATGAACTGTACGTCCGAAAACGGAACAAATGACCTGAGCAATATGAAAATCCCAATGGACCAACGAATTCATTCCGGATTATTATTATTCACAAATTTTCTCCAGGAATTACCACGAAAAACAGTACCAAGAGCAAGTTTGGTTATTCATAATTCCGCGGTTAGCATTCTCGTTACGCAGTAGGAAGGAAATAAATTTCATTGAAGTGACCACATTCAACAGAATATCTGCTCTATGCAATTCGTAACACACTATCTTCTGCGTTTACCCAGCATTGGCGCTGGATGTTGAACGGCTACTTCGAACATCAAAAACCTCTTTGTCGACAATACTCTGCACGCTTCCGGACTGTCTGCAGTCCTAATAGAGCAGGTTCGATTTAGTTGTGCACATATATTCGATGCTTTGCGATTGTGATTGCATTGTCGGATAATCTCTAGAAGCCATTTTTGAGAAACCATGCAGATTTTGCTTTATTCGACACGTTATATCCCGCCCCGAAGACGTAGGCGCTGACCTCGAAAGTTAAGTACAGTTTAATCAAACAGCCTATTTTCTAGAGCTGGAAATCGGTTCTCGAACATATCCGAATGGTGACTGTTCAGGGAGAAAATTTGTCCCTTATACCAGTGCAAGTGACACATTGGCATATTTTGCCTGTTGAACACAAAATTTTGCGGAACACACAGCATTGTCCTCATATGGAAGAAGGAAAATTGTGATTGGTTAAGCTGATTCAATATGGTTCACCCTAGAAAAAATCAGTATAGACCAATTCTGAAGTGAGCCGTGCCCTTAATATGATTTTTTATAATCTATGCTGTCACAGCTTTTCGAACCCACAGATACGCGTGACTGACGATTCGACTGACGATTCGATGACAAAACTGATTGCCAAAGCAACAGTTCAACTTTCTTCGTGTGTGCTTCACTTATTGATCTCTGTCAGCAATATTATAGAAGTTTTAGACTGATCGGGAGCTGAAGTGACCCCAAATCCCTCACAGTTCTATACAACTGCATACAATAAAAGTGTACTTACTTTACTTGTGTTCATTGTTCTCTCACTAGCAATATCAGTAAGAGTACTATCAAAGTGATGTGCGATGGTCTTGCCAATGGAAAGATTCAAGGTAATGTGCCGAACAGAACGGCCTGTTTGGTGATATGCGAAGTATCACTCGGAGATCTATCAATGAATATGTCCAGTACAATTTTGCTGCATATTTATCCGTGCATACTGCAATCAATTTGATTTTTTAAATTGGCATGATGACCAGTGAAACTGAGATAAGACTAGAGTGGATGAAAAGTAATGGGAGAAAAAAAGAATGGGAGAGTTTGATAAACGTTAGATCATCAGTGTAAGTCCAAAGTGATGACACCCTCAAGCTGTTTGAACAACTCTGGTTTATAATTGAGAACGATGACGGCCTTTGCATAATCGAGCAGTCTTCTATTTGTTGTATTGTATGAGTTTTAGGAAGGGATGAAAGCGGATAGCTAGTGCATAAAATTATTAAACCTTGCATGTGAACAGTAGTTACTAAGGCCGTAGACGGACCAACGACTAAATTCTAAAATTCATTTGAAGTCATACTATAAACTGATTTATCTGCACGTAGTCAGCTGGTGAAGAACCAGAGAAACGTTGTAAAGTTATAACTTCATAAGAGCGGATTCTACGTGGTTATATCAGTTGAATGAGTTCATGTTTACCAAGCTCACTGAATGCATTTGGTTGGGCAGTTCTAAGAACAGAGGGAAAAGCATGATGAGCTTTCAAATTCGCTCAAGTCAGATGCTTCTGTGTGTGGAAACCAACCACATTCCACAATTCCCAAGTAAGATGTACTTTAGCTTCGAAAACCAGTAATCAACTTTACCATGATTAGTGCCTGTGGAACGGGTTAACCAATGAATTACGCAGGAGATGCCCGGCCTGATTTTGGCAATCATCCAATGGAAAATATTCACCACATTGAACTGTGCTTTGACCGCATACCATGAGTAATACATCTGCAGTCCTCAGTTCCAGACGGTCAGTCTACTTCCTTCCCTCCCATTAGGGTGATCAGAGGACGAGGAGTTAAACCCTCCTTGAGCACCTTGTCCACACAGCCTTTGAATGGATACCTGGTCCAAATGTTTCCCATAAAAATGAAGTTGTTTTGCTTGAGAAAGTCAGAGACTGGTAGCCTCAGTTGTACTTACCCTAAAACAAAATATCTGTTCCAAATTTGTTTTCAATGGATGGCGTTCTACCACCTGTTAAATTCCCGAACGAGAACACGTTGTTATAATAGTTAGGAATAGATGATCGTACATAGCCCTCGGAAGCCTGTGGAGCAGTTGTTTACACGAGTCGTTTCCACTCCTTCCCACGTTGTTCTCAAATGTTATGTGGTGGTGTGAATAGATGGCTGAGATGAGTCAGTAGGATTAGCAAGTGATCCGCGAGAGTATTCCACAAAATTGGGGATAAAATGCTCAGGAAACGTTGAAACCATTTTGGGATTACGACAACATCCAAATGAACAACAGTGAAGTTTATGTGAAATGAATGGTTATGTGTTCGAGTAGGTCACCGCATATATGGTAAGAAATAATTTAGGCAGTTTCTATTGCTTTTGTTAATTTGAGTCACACGATTCCTGCGCAACAATATCTATCTAACCTTCGAAACAGTTCCTAATAGCGCTGATCTTCAGAGTAGAATTAAAACCGCATCTTCAGGCCAAAATAGTTCAACATATGTTTCGCTCAAGTCTACAATTACGAAAGAATATCCATAAGATTATACTGAATCAATGCTGTTTACTGTGTCAAAACCGAGGTCGGTTCGGTGTGTATCGAAATGGCGATGCGCCATGTGGAAAGTTATTGTAGAACCTACCAACCTACCAACGATTTCGTCTACTCTGTGTTAATAAGCAATACAATTCTGCCATAATGCTGTTTACGCCCATAAATGCTACCGAATCTATGCCCCCTAAATCCAAGCATGGTTTTATCTCGTCGCTCGGTATAACTTACGAATAACAAAGTCCATGGCACAAACAAGCGACCAGTTTTTTGTGGATCTGATAAAGACTAACCTAAAGTTTTTGAACCATAACAGCTTACAAGACATCCTCTGCAGCTTCGTTGTGTAAATAAGTACAGTTGCTATGACAGATAGGACAAAATAGCAAGGGTTTTCTTCTGCACAGCACAACATCGGCACCGAGTTGACTTTGTGAGTTGTGGACGAAAAGATAGGGAGGGATTGAGACGGTCAACTATGTGAATCGGGTGGTCGAAAACCCCACAATAACCACTGTTTGTTGTAGCTACTATTCAAGAAACATCGTGACTGCATGTCGAAAATAGAGGATGGAGATGAGAAACTGGGGCTTCAATATTGTTGTTGATAAAGTTGGATATGAACTGGTGGAAATACTTCTTGGAACTGAACAAGAATGTTAAACTAAGCATGTCAAAGATTCCCTTCATTGTGGTTCAATCTGGATCCACAATATTCACAAAAGTTTTCTATCTTCGTTTCCGCCAGAACACCTTCGCCTGAATGTCCGCGTGATTATCCGTTGTATCGCCCTGATCACGGCACACCATTGTAGGCTTGTGCTAATGGCCACGTTTGTTGATGTTATATTTCTGTTTTCAACCCAAGTATTTGCTCGGTCCATTTGTTGTCTTTATTTAATCGTATTGTCAATCGATGTGCCCCTAATCCCTTCATGTTCGTTTCGTTTCCCACTATGTTCCTACAATGACCCCATTTTGTCCTTGATGGCTTCACTGGGGCCGTTAATTCCACGTTCTATCCCCCTTACTTGCTGTCTCTTACCAGCTCTAATTTGTTATCTCCTCGGGATTGTCTGAGTCACTTGAAAGGCCCCCACCATTCGGGTGTCTGTCTTTGTTTCGTCCCTTTGAATGATTGACCATTCGCATTTCCGTCTTGTTCACGAAGTTTTATCGTATCCATGTTATAACTTTTCGCTTCATTCACCTTTGTTCCTTTGTTCCCTCGGGCGAATAATCCTCTCCTGACAATTGATTGGTCAAACGCTCCTCACAAATAACAGTTATTGTGAAACGCCTGACAAACTGTTTTATGACCGTTTCATATGTCAGTTTATTCTTTTTTGGATAAGCATTTCTTTGTATGGATCATTTTTATACTAATGACGTCAGCGGTAGCTCGACGCATCTCATTTGGTGACTTTAAAGAATTAACACCATATATGTGGATATAAAATGGGGGGCCGGGAAAAAAGTAAGTCTTTGATAATTTTCATTCCAATAAACAGTACTGTGAGTCGATAGTGACTTTCACCAAATTGACAATCAAACGAGCACGATGTAGCAAAGGAGAATTGCCATATTCAGAAGTGTGCGCAAATGTATGTTTGAACCTTCAACGAGTGCATATTGTACACACAGATTTTTAATGTTCGTTACGTAAAGAAAGATGTATGTCTGAAAGTAATTTTGAAGTAAATTAGCCACAAGCATCGAAGTGTCTATCGGAGACTGTACAAGCAACCTTATCTCTGGATGTATCACTACATTTTGAGGTGCTTCATGGATCTTACCATCGGTATGTCAGGGAAAGAAACTGTGGTGTAGTAGAACTTATGTTGAAGAAAACTTGCAGTCAAAATGTGAAAAACTGATTTTGGGCCAGAAGTAATCTGAGATTGAGGGAGAAAATTGACAAACATTTAACTTGCAAAATGTTCGTGGGACACGCGTGGACAATGAGAGATTATGGGATGGTGTCTCACCCAGATATCCAATCGTTCGTGGTACTGATATTTCTTTGTCTTGTGCCGATAGGAGAGGAAACCTGTTAGTAACAGCCCTATGTGATTGTTGATAGTGTAAGAAAAATAATAGGTCCTGACATTGAGATGCATTCAGAAACAGAGACCAACTTCATTCATTTTGATCTGAATTTGTGAAGTTTGTTCTAGTTCCAGTATTCGACATCCTGAACCTATATCCCTTGCATATTGCAGCCAATTCATGTCTACCGGATTTGAAGTTGTTCAACGTGTGAAGAAAATAGAAATTGGGAAAATCTGTACTCTGTTATATACCAAAGTCAAATGGAAGAAAATGGGACTTGTGTCCAGTGAAACAAGTGAAATGTATTCGATCAGTGAAGTGGTCCAAAATCAGCCTGAAGACGTGTGCCCCAGTGCCATCTACGGAGAGTACACAAGGCAACATTGATCGATCGAGAGAGCCAAACCCTTTTTATAGTCTGGAAACACCATTCTGACGGTCTTACATTTTTTTCAGTTGACGAACCTATCGAGTTTAATGTGTGAGCTGAGGGTTCTAGTGTGGATTGCGAAGACCAATGAGAAAATTGCCAAACAATTTGTACACCACTGATGTGCGTGCAATCAGGTGGTATTTCCCTGGTTCTTTCTTATTGGCGGGCGTTATCGTGGCCATTTTCCAAATGCCAGAGATATTTCTGCTTGCTAAACGTCCGTGAAAGTTATAGGCTAATGGGATCTCAAGAGTGTTGGCGCACGCGTTCAGTACAACAGGTGATAGTAGAGATGGATCAGAAGCTTTGTTTACACCAGACTTGCACAGCTGTTGGAAAAACATAGAAGGTTCAGTGTTTGCCTGCTGAAATGAATTGTTCGTGATGGGTGAACAATATCGTTGAGCTTGGGAGTCGAAAGATTCGACTGAGTTAAAAGGTTAGGGCGAAAATTGTGGTGATCAATATTATGTTCAAAGAAGATAGAATGGTTGGAGTAACCAGAGTCCTCAACTTGATCAAGTTATTGGATGAGCAATTCCTCGGATTTACTTATCTGAATAGTCTTCGAAAGATAGTATCCCGACTGGTCTTGAAATACATCGTCGGACATACTTCCACGAATCTGTATTCAGAGCTGCTCAGTGGGATATGGTGTTGAATACTGAAAACCGTTGTCCTGTTTGGGAAAACCAAAATCAGTTGAACATTAAGTCCGATCGTAGGACGTTCCAGATTTAGCGAGGCAATAGTGATGAGAAAAGTAATTTCATGTCGACCAACGTTTTTGACGAATGTGTGAAGGTATTCGTTCGATTGTGTAAATAATGGCGTAGACAGTAGATCAGATTAAAATGTTCAATACAGAACGTTAATTGGTAGATACCAAGTAAATGTATCGGATGAACTTTGAGCGGACTCAAATCAGAAAATGTGGCCTAGAGGATATGGTTTGACAGCTAATACTTCCACATAAACACATGAAAACCAAGTTTGCTGACTTGTTCCACTAGTTCTTGACGTACGTGATGGTACCTCCTCCATGAATGTGGATTCCGGTAGGACGATCGGCTCGGTACGAATTGCAATGGTCCATTTCCGAAAATGACATCTGATATATCTAAGTACAACCAGGATGATGGTAACATAATGGTTTCTACTTTATTTATAATCTTGCTTCACTACGGTCGCTGCCATTTCTTGTAATTTCCCCGGGGAAGAACGGATATTGCTAGTCAAGTTCAAAGGAATATGAGTTTTTCCAGCACTGTATGATCGGAGGGCAACTTGCCAACGCTATATATATATATATATATATATATATATATATATATATATATATATATATATATATATATATATATTTATATAGACATTTAACCCCTCAGGAATAGATCAGTTGTCGATGGTCTTTCTTTACACATAGTGCAGGAACATGGATTACACATTGATCGCTGCTTTTCAGAGTTCAACTTCCTCTAATTTATCTGTGATTTAAGCGTTTTGGATGTTAGGTGAGATCTTTGTCTGGCGTACAATGCTTTTGATCGTCAACATAACTAGCAACAAGCTGGATGAAGCGCTCTGGGTTTCCTCACATTGCACTCTTAGTGAATCGATAACTTTATGCTCAGTGATTATACTCACTTATATCTTGGCTGCCACACCTGCCTGCTTGCTTCTTTGGAACGACCAAGTGATGATGCGGCTTCCTTTATTGAAAATGCTTCTCCTTGGTTTTGTTACTGACTAAGTGGGAATTGCTTGTTACAGGAAAACATCCAGCAGAATAATTCGAGTCAACTGTGCTGATGGTTTGTCCACTGAGTCCGGTTCTGACACCATGTTTTGTTTGAGTTGCGAATTTAAGAGATGCGTATTCATAAACCAAGAGACTCTGAGCTAACTTTCACAGAATCACAACCGTGATACTGATGTAGCGAGTTATTCTGGTTCTGAAGGTATATTTCCATAACAAATAACGCATTCACTTACTTACTCATTCTTTATTTGAATTGTATGGTAGGATTTTTTAGCAAATTACATGTTTTACGTAAAGAAAGGAAACTACTCCGATGAAATCGTTCGTTCTTATCTTCAGCAGTTCTTCATATTAGTTTCCCTACTCGGAAATGCTGAAGTATCAAATATGGAAATTCTGGCTGTCAGAAAGTTTCTCCCTCCCTAAAATATTGTACCTATTGAAGTCAACTTCAACCACGGAAGAATGATGGACATCAACATCTCGCGCAAAAAATCTGGCTATATTTGATGCTCAGTCCTTTCCGTCGGAAACTGAACTCTTGAGGGATGCGCACTGTGAACTCCTGTCGTTCAGAAAACGCAATCAATGTCGTCCTTCATAGCTTTGGTCAAAATTGGACAATTGGATTCCATTTCTATTTACTGAGGGAAAAGTCGAGCTTTGGCGGTCCGCTGAAAGCGTATTGAACTAATAGTATTACTCCATCTGATGAATTGCATAAGTCACTGTCAAGCCTTATTTAGGAAAGACAATACTTCAATCTAAAATACAATGCACTTGTTTCGTGGGCGTAAAAGGCTTCCCTTACGTTGCTTTGCTCACCACTTAGCACAATCAATCTCCGTTCAAATTACTTTGTGGCCAAGGAGGAACATATAACTATGATATGTATCGGTAAATCGAGTCAAACAGAGTAATAATAAATATGCGGCGGATTATTGGAAACGTTTACGAGGCCTCGGGTTACAAAACAGCTTGAAAAAACGCCTCACCACTGGTATATTAAGGAAAGGTCTAGCAGCACTGGAGGAAACCTCTCCAGTATGCGCTGAAAATAAATATGGAGCAAAAACAGCTCCTGAATTACTGCTGAATTATTCACTGAAGGTTTTGGTGGTTTGAAGCCTAGTCTTGTCCACTGAATTAAATAAGTGAAATCATCGGACAACCAAGCCAACAATGGTGTGAGACAGACGAAATCTTCCAGTCTATGAAGAAGGAGAGACCGCGAAGTAGAACCAAAAGCTGATGGGTGGTCTAGAAAATCACATCGAACATTCTTTGTTGATCAATCCAAAGATTTGTTAATAGGTGGACCAAAGAAGTGACTACATCCATAGTCGAGCTGTTGAGTTTATGTGCGAACTGTAAGGGGTCATCAGGCGTGTTTATAGAAGAATTCAAACTTCTTTAAAAGGTACGGTCTGTAATTTTAGGACCAGGTGAAGTAAGGACTATGGAGCAAAATATTTTTGCTATGACATCAAAATTGTAAGGTTTTGTCATAGGAGCAGCAGGGACGGGTCACCAGCAGACGGTAATGGAGAACGAGTCCAAAAAATGTTTCAGGAGAGAAGGAAATATATCGGTCAGATCAACAGCTCCGTGTCTGAAATGTGATGACAAAAGACCCTCATATTGAATACCCGATGTTACTTGGGAAGTAAGAAAAAGCCAAAATGCTTCTTCTGTAGAGAACGGGGTAATGTGCATATCAGCTTCCGGAAAGGATGCACCTGAAGAGTCATTTGATGGGTAGAAGAATTCATTGTTGATGCGATCAACGTCAGCAGCAGATATCATTTGTTCCATTTTCTTTCCACACAGGGGCCGAATGCCGTGTCATCATCGCTCACTTTTGTGGTTGCATAGGAGTTGACTAGCTTGGAGCGAGTCATTGCATTTATCTTTAACTCTTTACTAAGAGAGAAATTTATCTTACTCCGAGCTCAGTATAAGCACTCGCTCCTTCATCTTAAGGATGGCAACAGAGGAGAAGCATCATGGCAGTTTCAAAGAGAGGTTTCTAATGGGCAGCACAGGTTGAAAAATAAATTTACAGCTTACAAAACTTTAACATTTTTACTTTGCAACGATTGGAAAGAAAACTAAGAATGTGCATAGGAAAGGGACTTGTTGGTGAAAAAACGTTGTCAGGTGAAATATTTCTGAGATAGCTTTCGACCTGGCTGATTTACTTGAAACAGTGGAAAGCAGACCGGAATATATCGCAGACCACATCAGGACCAGAAAAGGGTCACTGGTTAAGACAGGTGTAAACAACCTAAAGAAGCACAAATCAGGGTACAGGTTGAAGCCATTTGTTAACACGAGCGAGTCACAAAATGTGGATTCATCCATGATTTTTGCACACTAACCGCTCAAGTGTGGTTATGAACGCAGGGACGTAGAACAAGGGTTGATCCGACTGTTTCGCGAACGAAGAAGTTATGTTACTAATGAACAAATGCGAGACGGACGTCTTTACTTAAATCAGTGCATCTTAGAGCGCTTTGCCAGCCAGTACGGATAGACGGTTAAATCTGACTGTGCAGAAGATTGCACAGTCTATTCGAGTAAAGTAGATCTGACAGTGTGAAATGTCGTTCAGCGGTCATAGTGAGCGGAACCCCTTAACTTAGTGAGGTGGTGATTAGTGTAGCTGAGCCAGTCAACGGGCGCACATCGTGATTGCACTTCATTTATATATTCAAAATTTAGCATCGAAAATATCGTCACCTATTATTTTAAATCATTCATACCAAATTTGCATCCAATCAGCACTACATAGTCACACTGCCACACTTTTAATTTACATAACACTTGAAAGCTATTTTGTAGGAATTATGGAAATTCTTCTTATTCTCACATAAACGTATGAGTCACAGTGGTGGGGCCTTTGAAATTGGCCGTACCGTATTGTTGTTGCGTGCAACTGCACCACTCACTGTGAACGTTTTGTCTCTATGGCGATATATATATATATATATATATATATATATATATATATCGTTGTTCACGAACATCCCAAGGCAGATAGCTTTAGACGGAATCCGAAGCCTGATGGAAAACGACTCCAGTCTACAAGAAAGAACGATATTATCAACAAGAGACCTGATGGGTCTGGTGGATCTCTGCCTGGAAACCTATTTACAATTCAATGAAAAAATCTACAAACAAATACGAGGCACACCGATGGGGTCGCCGCTTTCAGGCCTGCTAGCAGATGCAGTCATGAAGCAATTCGAAGCCAAAGCATTCGAACACAATCAGACCTCGTTTGTGGATCAGATACGTTGATGACACATTTGTAATACTTGAAAAGTCTGAACTAGATCGATTTCATCAACACCTGAACACGCTCATACCTGGAATAAAATTCACAATGGAAGAAGAATGCGACGCAAAACTGCCGTTTCTAGACATTCTGATCATGAAGCAAACAAACGGAAATCTAGAAACAACGGTCTATCGAAAACCAACGACAACCGACCGCATACTGAACTTCCAAAGCAACCACCCAACACGTCACTTGAAGAGCTGTGTGCGCACCCTATTCCACCGGGCCGACACACACTGCAGCACACCCGAACTCCGAAAAAAGGAACTGATCAGGCTTTTCAAGTTGTTCATGGCCAACGGATACCCAAAAAGCTTCGTAAACTCTTGCATCCGAAATAACAAAAAAGACCAAAAGAAAAGTAGCCCAGAAAGCATGGTCGTACAACCATACATACGAGGAGCATCAGAGGCAGTAGATCGTATGCTAAAATCGTTGGGCATCAAAGTTGCCCACAAACCCGTCAGCACCCTGCGGACCGCCTTATTCAACGGAAAAGACCGTGTGGACCAGCACGATCAATCAGGAGTGGTCTATGCTATCACCTGCCTAGGATGTGATAAGGAATACATAGGCGAGACAGGTAAACAACTACGTACTCGCCTACACGAACACGAACTAGCATTGCGACGCGCCGACCCACACTCACAGATTTTCAACCACTGCGCAGAGACAGGTCACGAGGTCAAAATCGATAGCGCAAGGGTAGTAGCCCGAGCAAAGAGGAAGGGGGAGTGCCTGGTTCTCGAAGCCCTCCATTCGATCAACTCGTTCAACCGACACGTCGAGGTTGATAAGCATTACGTCACCCTGGCAAAACCGATGGCGAAAAACCGAGAAACGGACAGACGAGCAACACACCAAAAACGTGCGGACCCAGCCGTCCCATTCACGCACTCATTCACTCACGTTTGAGAACGAGTCCTAGTTTGCATCGAAAAGTCACAATAAACGTTTTACAACTCAGCGTACGCCTTGACTTCTCTATAATATATATATATATATATATATATATATATATATATATATATATATGCACCAATGCTGTTATACACGGGAAGGTTCACGAAATGTGTACTGAATTTTTTGTAAACTATGGCAACAGAGTTTGAAATAAGTTTAAAGGGAATTTCGAATAACACGGGATGGAATGATAAAAACCGTGCTGATGGACAATGCACTGCTGGAAATACTCATACTCCTGTGAACATGAATAACAATATCCGTTCTTCACCGGGGAAATTCGAAGAAATGGCAGCGACCGTCGTGAAGCAAGATTATAAATAAAGTAGAAACCATTATGTTACCATCATCCTGGTTGTACTTAGATATATCAGATGTCATTTTCGGAAATGGACCATTGCAATTCGTACCGAGCCGATCGTCCTACCGGAATCCACAGTCATGGAGGAGGTACCATCATGTACGTCAAGAACTAGTGGAACAAGTCAGCAAACTTGGTTTTCATATACTCAACTCGACATATTAGCTGCCACATCATGATCTGCAAGTCACATTTTCTGATTGGAGTCCACTCGATATTCATCCGACAAATTTACTTGCCACCTAACACTTCACGTTCCGTAGGGAACATTTTATTCTGACCTACAGGTCAGATCATTATTCACACAATCGAATGAATCCATTTGCACACTCGTTGGAAACTTCATTCGGCATGGCTTTATTGCCCTTATCACTGTTGGCTCGATAAACTTGGAACTTTCTACTATCGGACTTATCGTCAAACTGAATTTGCTCTTCACAAACAGGTCACAGTTGTTCAGTATCCGATATCGTGCACCCCTGAGCAGCTCTGAATACTGAATCGTGGAAATATGCCCGACGATATATTTCATAACCAATTGTTACACTATGTTAGGAAGACCATCCACGAAAGTGAATTAGAGGAATTGCTCATCCGATAACTTGATCAAGTCAAAGGCCCTGGTTATCTCCAAAGATTACTTCTTGTTAGCAAAACCTAAACCGTTCTCCCTTCTATCAACATGAAATTGATCACCCCCATCTTTGGTCTGACCTTTATCTTTCTACGTCCAAACTCAACGATATTGTTCACCAATCAACAACAATTCATCTAAGCTGCTAACCACCGAACCTCCTATGTTTCCTCAAGATGTAGTGTGCATTCAGAGATAAGATTGCTTATATTGGCTCAGTAAACACTTCGATGCCTGTGGCCAGCTTACATCGAAATTACTGTCAGATGTACATTCTTCTCTACATAATGACATTTCAAAATCCGTGTCTACACTATGCACGCGTTCGAGGTTTAAATATATATTTGCTCACACTTCCACATATCACGATTCTCCTTTGCTACATCGTGCTCGTTTGATTGCCAATTTGGTGAAAGTCACCATCGACTCACAGTACTGTTTATTGGGATGAAAATTACCATAGATTTACGTTTTCCCCGACTCCCCATTTTATGTCCACATCTATGGAGTAAATTCTTTAAAGTCACCAAGTGGGATGCATCGAGCTACCAGTGACATCACCAGTATAAAGAGCAGTTCCATACAAAGAAATGCTGACCCAAAACAGAATGAGTTATCGCATAAAACGGCCGTCATATAGTTTGTGAAACGCTTCACAAAGAGGACTTTTACTTGTGAGGAGCTTTTGACAAATCAATTGTCTGAAGGGAAGTATTCGCCCGAGGGAACAAAGGCACGAAGTTGAAGAAAGCGAAAAGTTATAACATGGATACGATAAAACTGCGTGAACAAGACGGAAAGGCCAAATGTCAATCATTCGCAGTGGGGGGGCCATTCAAGTAACCCAGTGGATTCTGAGGAGATAACAAAGTAGATCTGGTAAGAACCAGTACGTAAATGGGGATAGGAAGTGGAAACAACGGCGCCGGTGAAGCCATCAGGAACAAAATGGTGTCATTGTTTGTTGGAACATAATGGGGAAAAGAAAGGAATATGAAAGGAATAAAGGTATCTCGATTGACAATACTATTAAATAAAGTTAGCGAATGGGCTCAGTACATATTTGTGTTGAAGACAGAAAGTAACATCAACAAACGTGGCCATAAGAACAAGCCTTCAATGGTGTGTCGTGATCAGGGCTGGCAAACCGATATTCACACGGGCATGCCGGGCGAAGTTGTGGTGGCTGAAAAGAAGATACCAAAATTCTCGTGAATATCATGGATCCAGTTTTAACCACTTTAAAGGCTAACTTTACCATGCTTAGCTCAATTTTCTTGTCCAATCTCAATATGCCTTTCCACCAACTCATATGCAACTTTATCCACAACGATATTGAAGCCCCAGTCTCTCATCTCCATCCTCTATTTTCGACATGCAGTCACGATGTTCCTTGAATAGTAGCCACAAAAAACTATGGCTATGGTGGGATTTTCGAACACCTGTTTCACATAGTTGACCGTCTCAATCCCTCCCTATCTTTTCGTCCCAGACTCACAAAGTCAACTAGTAGCAGATGTTGTGCTGTGCGGAAAAAACCCACTACTATTTGCCCCACCTGTCATAGCAACCGAACTTGTTTACACAGCGACACTGCACAGACTGTCGTGTGTGCTGTTGTGGTTCAAGAACTTTAGGTTAGTCTCTATCAGATCCACAAAAAACTGGTCGCTTGTTTTTGCATTGGATTTTGCCATCCGTAACTTATACCGAGGGAATAGATAGAACTATGTATGCATTTGGTGGGCGTAGCCTCAGTCTCATTTATAGGCGTAAACAGTATTGTTTCGGTAAAATCTTATGGATATTCTTTCGAAATTGTAGACTTGAGCAAAACATATGTTGAACTATTTTGGCCTAAAGATGCGGTTTTAATTCTACTCTGAAGATCAGCGCTATTAGGAACTGTTTCGAAGGTTAGATAGATATTGTTGCGCAGGAATCGTGTGACTCAAATTAACAAAAGCAATAGGAACTGCCTAAATTATTTCTCACCATGATATGCGGTGACCTACTCGAACACATAACCATTCATTTCACATAAACTTCACAGTTGTTCATTTGGATGTTGTCGTAATCCCAAAATGGTTTCAACGTTTCCTGAGCATTTTATCCCCAATTCTGTGGAATACTCTCGCGGATCACTTGCTAATCCTACTGACTCATCTCAGTTATCTATTCACACCACCACATAACATTTGAGAACAACGTGGGAAGGAGTGGAAACGACTCTTGTAAACAACTGCTCCACAGGCTTCCGAGGGCTATGTACGATCATCTATTCCTAACTATTATAACAACGTGTTCTCGTTCGGGAATTTAACAGGTGGTAGAACGCCATCCATTGAAAACAAATTTGGAACAGATATTTTGTTTTAGGGTAAGTACAACTGAGGCTACCAGTCTCTGACTTTCTCAAGCAAAACAACTTCATTTTTAAGGGAAACATTTGGACCAGGTATCCATTCAAAGGCTGTGTGGACAAGGTGCTCACGGACGGTTTGTCTCCTCGTCCTCTGATCACCCTAATGGGAGGGAAGGAAGTAGACTGACCGTCTGGAACTGAGGACTGCAGATGTATTACTCATGGTATGCGGTCAAAGCACAGTTCAATGTGGTGAATATTTTCCATTGGATGATTGCCAAAATCAGGCCGGGCATCTCCTGCGTAATTCATTGGTTAACCCGTTCCACAGACACTAATCATGGTAAAGTTGATTACTGGTTTTCGAAGCTAAAGTACATCTTGCTTGGGAATTGTGGAATGTGGTTGGTTTCCACACACAGAAGCATCTGACTTGAACGAATTTGAAAGCTCATCATGCTTTTCCCTCTGTTCTTAGAACTGCCCAACCAAATGCATTCAGTGAGCTTGGTAAACATGAACTCATTCAACTGATATAACCACGTAGAATCCGCTCTTATGAAGTTATAACTTTACAACGTTTCTCTGGTTCTTCACCAGCTGACTACGTGCGGATAAATCAGTTTATAGTATGACTTCAAATGAATTTTAGAATTTAGTCGTTGGTCCGTCTACGGCTATCTTAGTCGCTTTGTGAACCACCCTCTGTAGTTGAAACGCTTTTCCTTCATGCTTTTGACAAGTACTGAATATCTCAGGATCAACGAACTGCTTTCCTTCACTTTTTTTGCTATACACATATCAGCTTTTCATGAAAACCCTAAGTGTAGCGTTTGTGTGAAACATGTATGGTTGTGCTCTGGATATTTACGGTTTTGGCTGCATATCCAGGGCAATGAACGCTTGGATGCAATACGTCGAACAAGTGGCTCTTGTATCCCTCCATCCCATGGAAAACGCTTCCGTTTTTCCTGCGTTTATTTGCAACACAAATATCTTTCATACTTCCGATTTGAGTATTTGAGGATATTCATCAAACATAGTTGAACCAAATTTGGGTCCCCATTTTAGAAACTGTCCTGATCATCGTTCAGGATGAACTATTTACTGGTTTCCATTACCGTCTTACCGGTGTTAAAATGCAAATTGATCCATTGACCCCTATGCAGCAAACCCTCATATTATCAAGTCTCATTTTGTACCACTCACGTTTTTCTCACATCCTACGTTGAAAACAATACACAGGCCCAGCCAATGCACAATTCTACCGTTTCTGAACACGCACCTTCCTTTACAAATCTGTTTAATTCAGACTTGCCTGTTTTTCATTGGGTTAATGCCTTAGTAACTACTGTTCACATGCAAGATTTAATAATTTTATGCACTAGCTATCCGCTTTCATCTCTTCCTAAAACTCATACAATACCACAAATAGAAGATTGCTCGAATATGCAAAGGCCCTCATCGTTCTCAATTATAAACCAGAGTTGTTCAAACAGCTTGAGGGGCTCATCACTTTGGACTTACACTGATGATCTAACGTTTATCGAACTCTCCCATTCTTTCTTTCTCCCATTACTTTTCATCCACTCCAGTCTTATCTCAGTTTCACTGGTCATCATACCCATTAAAAAAAAATCAAATTGATTGCAGTATGCACGGATAAATATGCAGCAAAATTGTACTGGACATATTCATTGATAGATCTCCAAGTGATACTTCGCATATCACCAAACACGCCGTTCTGTTCCGCACATTACTTCGAATCTTTCCACTGGCAAGACCATCGCACATCACTTTGATAGTACTCTTACTGATATTGCTAGTGAGAGAACAATGAACACAAGTAAAGTAAGTACACTTTTATTGCATACAGTTGTATAGAACTGTGAGGGATTTGAGGTCACTTCAGCTCCCGATCAGTCTAAAACTTCTATTATATTGCTGACAGAGATCATCAAGTGAAGCACACACGTAGAAAGTTGAATTGCTGCTTTGGCAATCAGTTTTGTCATCGAATCGTCAGTCGAATCGTCAGTCACGCGTATCTGTGGGTTCGAAAAGCTGTGACAGCGTTAATTATGAAAATTCATATTAAGGGCACGGTTCACTTCAGAGTTGGTCTATACTGATTTCTTCTAGGGTGAACCATATTGAATCAGCTTTACCAATCAAAATTTTCCTTCTTCCACATGAGGACAATGCTGTGTGTTCCGCAAAATTTTGTGTTCAACAGGCAAAATATACCAATGTGTCACTTGCATTGGTATAAAGAACAAATTTTCCCCCTGAACAGTCACCATTCGGATATGTTCGAGAACCGATTTCCAGCTCTAGAAAATAGGCTGTTTGCTTACTCTTTACTTAACTTTCAAGGTCAGCGCCTACGTCTTCGGGGCGGGAAATGATGTGTCGAATAAAGCAAAATCTGCATGGTTTCTCAAAAATGGCTTCTAGAGATTATCCGACAATGCAATCACAATGGTAAAGCATCGAAAAATGTGCATAACTAAATCGAACCTGCTAAATTAGGATTGCAGACAGTCCCGAAACGTGCAGGCTATTGCCGAGAAAAAGGTTTTTGATGTTCGAAGTAGCCGTTCAACATCCAGCGCCAATGCTGGGTAAACGCAGAAGATAGTGTGTTACGAATTGCATAGAGCAGATATTCTGTTGAATGTTGTCACTTTAATGAAATTTATTTCCTTCGCACTGCGTAACGAGAATGCTAACCGCGGAATTATAAACAACCAAACTTGCTCTTGGTACTGTTTTTCGTGGTAATTCCTGGAGAAAATTTGTGAATAATAATAGTCCGGAATGAATTCGTTGGTCCATTGGGATTTTCATATTGTTCAGGTCATTTGTTCCGTTTTCGGACGTACAGTTCATGATTCCCTGTTGATCAGTTTATTCAAGCATGGCATCACCGTTTCACCAGTTCTCGTTTATTCAGTGCATCTTTCAAAGTACCCATCCTTAAGGTTTCAGCAAATTTACTAGTTGCACAACAGAACGAGATCGACACATTGATCAAAAGGTAAGATAGATGACGAACGGTCCGGTAAATCTGATTGGCTACCACCACGGCAAACCCATATTGTAGGTCAAATATCTCCGTGCCCACATCGAAGGCCTAAGTCTACTGATCTACACAGCCTCACAAAAGGCTAGGTGCTTTGGGTTCCGATTCTGTGCAATCACTCAGAACGCTTGACCCGGATCAATCTGGTGACAATAGGTCACAGGGTGTTCTCAATCGATGAAGCCGAGTTTCTCGTTGTCGTTCGTTGTCCGGGTGGGCGATGAGTCATCCACTGCACTAGCCACTTTGGTACATACTCCTCCATTCTTTGACCGAGACACCAATCCGTTCTGCCTATATTGGTGTCACCGCAGCTGCCGGTGAACTGATAAATGACGTGAGAGGCATTCAAGTTCCCGACACTGTTTGAATGGTCTTGGAGATTTAGTCCCTTAGTGATTTGCCAAATCTGCAATTCAGCCGCTAAGTTGGAGACCGGAAATGATGATGGAGGAACAGCAAATTCAAATAAAATGTTATAACCTGTCCAAGAACTTCCCAAGTCACCTTATAGGTTACTTAACCATAAAGATCGGAGAACTGCTCAAGTATGAAGTGGCACGAACTATGTCCAGAGTTATACTATACGCACAGACGACCAGGCACTTATCACTTGCATTTACTCTGTATTCTGTAGGAACAAACTAAAAAAAACTTGCTTCCATTCCTATTTGACAACTCGATCAAGACTTTTGAGTGAAATTATTGCCACCATGAGACCAAACACAAGAATTAAGGGTAGTCGGATAGGTGGTTGGTTTGACCAAAAAACGATACACCACTTATCAGGACCTACAATAAACTTGATGGGATAAACGCCAATAACTGATGAGTCTCTCACATGGTAGGAAGGTATCAAAAGCCAAACCAGTCCTCTTTGTTCTTTAGGGTGTGCAGAGCTTCTAGTTGGGGTCTACGAGTCTCATTCCATCAATTATTTGACACAGGAAAATATGTCTATGTAGGACAGCATTGGAACTTTTTATATTATATAAACATAGTTATCGAATTGATACTACTATTTCTAGCTCACTCCGTGTTCCATCTTATTGGTGATTGTTCTCATTTCCTGGCATTGCTACTGCTGAGCAGCTGCACCCAGAAGCGCCCCAATTGATGAACCCTAAATGTTGGTATTTTTATTTTCTTTGTTATCATCAAATCATTCCTACCTAAGTCTATATCAATACTATATCTGGAAACAAGAATTATTATTATTTAGTTTCACGAAGTAATCATCAACATTTCAGTGCATCTTTACTAGTGCGTACAACAGCTATCGTGATTGTTTTTAGATGACAAATAAAACCGGGTCGTAAGACCAAATTCATACACACACAACGAGTCATTTAACATGTGATACCAGATAACAGACCAATAAACAACTGGCGATGTTCTTCCCAGTGCATCCCTGGTTAACTCCGGTTTCATGCTCTCGTCACCTCCATATAATTCGTTTTATCTGAGAAACCCGGACCTCCCCATGCGCTTATCTGGTTGTGTTCTCGTCCATTAGACTTCCCACGCATCAATATAGGAACCACGTGTAGCATTTTTGCACTCACCAAAAAATGCTTATTCACCTTTCAAAGAGTGAATCGTGCACAAGTGTTTCACGCTAGCATGCACCTCTCTCAAAGAAACTCAATATTGATGCAAGTGCGGTTTCTGTGCTCGTTATGTTCACCGTTTTATTACTAACCCCCTTTTATGCTGGAATTTATCCCCAAGCCCAAAGACACTTGGGATAGTTTCCTTTCAGGAGGAATTGTTCAGAACCATCCAAAAGTACCACACAATTCATGGCCAATATACCCTCCGCATATGATTACCTGAGTAACGTTCGGTGCACTGATCTTTATCAAATGGTGCGTTCAGAAGTTTGCCAGTGCCATATTGTGTTAAGTTACCGATATTCAAGGGAACCCAGCGGATGAGTTTCTAGTTGCATAATTGTAGAACGTAGTTACAACCATAATTAATAAATTGGAATGCGGGTAAACTCACAAATAATCGAACTTCGTCGTACGGGAACTTGTACGTCCTAATCTGAACTTACGTTATGGCCTGGATTAGGAAACTGAAGGAATGAATTCCAGATACCAAACAAGAAGCTTCTGAAAATGTGCAGATCAAAGGTTGATTCCAACGTTATACAAATTCAACTACACTTCATAACAGAAATGGCAACTGCATCCGAAATGAAGAATGTTGCACGTGTTTCGCCTGATGTGAGGTGTCACATTTTTCTCCTAAATATACAAAATACATCCGGCCATAAAAATGAGCCGTTTTGAATAAGCAAGGACGATAAATGGGCTGATAATACCCATCACATTTGGTGCTAAAAGGAAATAAATGTTATCATCTATGTACGGAAGCGCTCCATTACTTACAATATTGATCCTGCTTTGTATTCCGTATACCAAAACCTATTTTACAACTAATGTACTTCTGTACAAACTATGAAAAAAATGGGTAAAACAAACAAAGAATAGGGAAATGGAACAAAAGTTTCTCCCTGCTTCTTGGATTCACAAATAACGAACAAATACACACTAATTTTTTTTACATCGCAAATCCATTGCAAAGTGATTTATTTCAATTTTAGTCGTTTCCGTCAAGTACAGTTTAGGAAATTTATGTCGCACGTATTTTGGCACCGTAGGCTGTGGTAATTCTACTGAAAATTTAAAAGGACGAAACTATGAATGATGGTTAATCTGTTCACAAAATGCTTCATGTGCGTTTGAATGTTTGAACTACATTGATAAAGTTATATCTGTTGAATTTGGAGATCTTTAATTTTTGCTGTAGGGCTCTGACCGATCTATAAATGGATGTGACAGATTGCATAGTACTGAAAGTATGCAATAATGTAGGAGCTACAAACAAGTTCATGTGGGATGTTTAGAAGATGACCAATAAATAGAACACGTTTGACTGATAATGACTGGGACTTTGGAAACCGCCAACGTTCCTCTCGAAATACTTCAGTTTGTCATTTTCTAACAACAAGAATTACCTAAGGATTTGGCAAGTTGGTGACCGTTCTTATTTATCGTTAGGTCCTATCAAGTCGAAGTCCCGATGGTATCATTATTTTCTCATTTGGACATGACCACAAACCTCATGAGAAAGTGAATATAAACTTACACTCATTGTTTTGGAAGCATGAAAACAACAGTCTACGTCTAGTTTTTCTCGAGCACTTTAAATGTCACTTGATATAAAAGATCAGTATACATCAACGTACGATACTCCTGGAGGTAATTTATTAACTTAGATTTGCCTTGATCAAAATAACTAATGCAAATATTTCAAGGTCTATAAAGAGGGCTGTTTAGCCGAGAGGTTACTCCCTCGGTAGTAAAAACAGTATATGCCCAAATTATCTCGATCAAAGTTTAAAAATTGTTAAAGGCAAACTGAAATATCTCGAGAGGAAAATCGGACGGTTTGTGAAGTCTTAGTCATAGTATATTCCATCCGAATAACATCAGTAAACCAAACCTCATTTAGAATGCGGTATACCTGGTCACCTGGAACTGGATGACAGAGTGTGTTTCAGTTGAGATATCTATACCACAGTATCTCATCAGAGTAAAAATAATTTAAGATGATGGAATAGTGTTTCACTTTGCGCGATCTTCAAAGCACACGATGGATATTGCTCGTTTATGGTTGAAACCGGCACTTTCAACCATTTGACATGCCAAGATTCATTAGAATGCAGCGACTACTGCAACCTCATCGAACTATTGGCAAACTGTGGTCTTCTGTAAATGAAAGGTCTTTTTTACTTGCAGCTTTTTTGAGATTCATGGTGATTTAATTCGGCGATCAGGCAAACTCCCAGTTGTGAATACAGTCGACTCGATAAGTTTAACTTAGCTGATCGCTTCCGCTGGAGGATCCTAACGTATCTCAATTTATCCGATGAAACATCGTTTATTTTGTAGAATTTTATGAGCCATTCATATTGAAATTTGTTCAGTGCATGGTGATCCAGAAGCCGTTTTTTCAAGGCCTCAAATGTAGTGATTTTTTGCGGCCCGATAAATTACGGATTGAACAGCAAGGAATACAGTGCACACCCGTTCATACTGATAATTTCTGATTTTTGGATGTAGCGTTTCGAAATATTTCTGAAAATTTATTTGGCTGACTATCCTTTGGACTCCAACTTTCACGCACAAACCTCAGGTCCTTTGACCAACCTGCACTCGGAGGCACCCGATTTGAGTTTCGCTTTTATTACAGCTTATCAGTGGTGCATATCCTCCACCACACCCACGGTTTGAACCCGGTCCCTTTTACTTCGAAGACGTATGTTATCACCATGCCACCGAGCTCCCGTCCGGGCTGATCCGAATGACTGAGTTAAGCTTGTTGAGGTGTCGTCCTCTATGACAGCCGGATATGCCCAGCAGATTCGAATGGTGACACCATATCTGCCCCGTTAACTATCACCAAATCAGGTCTCTGTTACTGCGGAGTAAAAAAGCTTCACGAATCTCACAAACTACTCTCACGTAATTGCGTAATATTTATTTCTACATAACTAATCTTAACTGGAAACATTCAATCCATTACTCATCTTCAGTTGCTGCAGCATATAGTCTGATCCACTTGATGAAGGAAAGTTCCATTGATCGACGTCAATTTTAGATGTCTCTAACACACAATGCAATCATTCGGAATTGGCAGTCATTACCAAGTCAAATCCGGCCTCAATTTTAATTTTTGCGAAAGGTTCACAAATTCGAATTATTCAGTAGGAATTTAAAAACGAAGCTCAACGACCTGAAGTTCGGGTTACAATTATCAGAATAAAGTATTGCTTCCCCCTCGAGGCATTGGCATTATCGCAATTTCGGTGAGCACATGGCGCATAGTTTTGTTTTATGCAGACTGTGCGGACAAATATAGTCTTGGAAATCCATTCAATTCCCAAATAATACAAGCTACTCTATTTGTTTGCAATAAACTCACTGCCAAGCGGCTAATACCCGAGGGAACTTTGGAGAGCATTTTCCCAGTGATCAGCTCGTTAAGCTTGTTACTGAGGGAAGGCAGATTGCATCTGTGTGAGAAGACATGCAGGATACAAAAATGAGAGTGATTTCGAATTTTACAATCCGGGAAAGAAACAGTTCGAAGATGAAGATATAACACTTGGGGAGAGAAACTGTTAGGAAGGACTGGCATCTGCCACAGAAGTGGCAAATCTCAGGGCAGGTGCTGAAAAATGAAAGCCAGATAGTAACGGCAAAGAAGGTTTAGAAGAAACCGCTTGATGGTGGGCTGGTGACTACGGACTGAATTTTATGAAAGGATCGCTGATCCTCCGAGTGTCCTCATTTTCACACAAGTGGAGTTAGAAAAGGGAACAATACAAAGTTCAACCTACTCGTGACTACAGTATTCAAGTTTGGGACGTGTATGAATTGTATACAATATGAAGACCTGCTACTGGAGTAAATGAACATCTAGCATGTGACAGAATTTCAATGTTTTTAGCATCACGCGAAGCAAACTGAGCTATGAATGGGGCATAAAAAATGAAGACATTAGGGACGAAACAAAGTGAAGAATGTGTCCATAGAATGCAGCCACGTTGAATCTGATGATAAATGCGAGGATAATAAGCGAAATTTAAGGGAAACTGAAAAAGGGGTTTTTCGAAATCTTTGCACTCAACTTGACCGTTGGAGTCCAGTGAGCAGATATGTTTGTGGTCACATTTGACTGATACACTACTGTCACGAACGGTACTGGAGGTGACAGTGTAAGATGCAGAGTAGGAAATTTAACAAGGCTGGATGAAGTGTTCAGTAAGAATTCGGGTTCTCTGGAAAGGCAATCTTTCATAAATTGATAACGACGATGTGAGCCAGAACACACTTGTCAGGAACTTAAGTATTCAAATTGACCAGCTGGGATAGAACCATACTGACTAGGATCGAAATGGTTTGCTGATAAAGAGAAATAATTGCCCGTGATTCGAGAGCCAGAGCGAATCCAAACGTTTGCCAGTAAAACACCATGGCAGACTCAGTCTAATAACTGTGAGATGTCGATCGAGACTACTCTAATTTCACCACGTTCAGTGATTGCGATCGATCAGCATTTTATGACGTGAGCTAGCTGGTTATTTGTGGAACGACTGGACCCCAAAAGGTATTAGTGCCAGCAAAGTAATCTTCCCGTTTGAGGATCATACTTAAATGGATAGGTAGGATGGTTCAGAAGATATTTTGAATCATATCAATGAAGACGAATTAGTGATAGTTGTTGGGGCTGAATGGGCGTTAAGATAGTGGCAATTTTTATTGAGAAAAGTAAATTTACTACAAAAAGACGGTCCATCACGAAACACCAATTGCACGGACCGTCGATGGAGTACCACCAGTGGCCCTGAATTGTTGAACACGTTCAACGAACCAAAAATTTCTCTGAACTCTTTGTAGTTGTCCAAGGTAGAACGTTATTGTTTAGGGGAGCAGAAAGCCAGAGGAGTAGAGTGTTTCAGTAATTTATAATAAGACGCAATCGGCGATGACAAATCCCCAACTTCTCGCATCCCCATCATACAAGGTCACCAGCAGAATTCCCGATGGGCCGGAAACTTGGAGAGCACAGATATCAGGAAATTTACGTATCGTGAAAGTATCAACAATAGATTGCTAATGGTGGTTTCGAAGCTCTAAAGAAAGAAATGCTCTTTATCTACCCCTTTGTGATATGCAACCTCATGCTCACAGCTTTCACGAAGCGGCGGTGGACGGTTGGAGTGTACGAGTGGCGTCTGTGGTGGAATGCTGAACGTCTCCATCAAACGACACGAACACATACATAGAAACACCACTCGATAGAGTTTCGTTTCAGCATGCAATCAGAGAGTGGACTAAGATGATGGCTGCAATAAAGAACAAAATATAAATGTGAATGGTAAAAGGATTGAGTTAGAAATAGCACAGTTGTTTGGTTAGTCAAGCTCTGCAAGTGTGGTAATACCCGATAAGAGGTTAGAAATGGAATGTAGAATAGTCTCGTGTATGAGACCGTTCTACATTACGGTCAGGTGTCTGGGTGTGTGGTGTTTCCCCCGGGTGTTATTCATTGCGTAATTGTTGGCATAGCGCCCCAATGTCCAAGGGTCAAAATGGTACTTTACCTATTTTCGATTGCAAATGGTGGCAACCCTTAGGATAGCAAAGGTCCAGTAGTTATCCAGCAGAAGAATATTTCCATTTCTAGAAAAGGCATAATCAAAAAAAGGACATGGTACTTTCGGGAGTGAGATAAATAACGAACTTTAACGAATACAAGGTGAACTCAGAGTTTCGCTTTCATTAGCTGAAGTTCGCTACTGGAAAATTAGGAACATTGACCCGATATATTTTTTAAAAACTGAACAGTGTGCAAAGACACATGGTTTTGTGTAAAAAAGGAGGCTGAGTGAAGAAAGCAGAGGGCTGAATAGGAGTAGTATATGAATAAGGGATCGTGCCAGTTTAGAGTAGCAGGACGAAGGCCTGTTTTAACTTGACTTGATTTCCTTGTTTTTCTCTCATCATTCGAACCATCAATGTTCGATGCATCAAGTGAAATATTTTCAATACCAGGATCTCCAATGTTCCAAACAGATATACTTTTAGGTGTATCACAAGCAATCCATCAATGAAAACCGAATATTCTTTCCAGTTTCCAATACACTAGTTTGCCCAGCTCTTCATTCCACCTATTACTCTAACGTTAAGCTTGCAAATTACAATCAATGATCAATGCGAGTGCAAACACGATAAAAGCATCAAGTTGGATCATTTAATAAACCTATTTTCATAGGATTTGACAATTTTTCCATTTAGGGGATTATCACGGATGCAAACCATCCGAGGAGGTGTAAATGTGGGAAAAAATATATCACGTGAACCTCAGTGTTTGCATATTTTAGGAGAATGCGGACAAAAACCAATCAGGCTGTTCATATTTACCGCAAATTTTGTTTGTGATTTGCCTTGGTTATTCTAACAAACAGAATATTTTCATAAGAATACTTGAATCAGGCTCACTCGTATAGCATACGTGCAGCAATGCTTTACAACTCAGATAATTTACAATAAACACCATTTCTCAAGCACACTCCAAAAGATCCGGTCAACTAAATTATTGATTAGTCAAAACTGGTCAGCTGGCATAAAATTTGATTGGGAAAATCTGATAATTCGTGAGTAATAATCCAGCTATAATCAGTTGAATCCCACTCTACTGAATTTCAACGTGACAACACAACAAAAACACTACAGTCGGACTACTTCAGTAGTACTTATGAGCAACTGCATCACACTTATGTGTATAGAATTAATGTTGTTGCACTCGCAGTGGTGAATAACAGATGAAGTGTAGAAGTTGTTCACAAAGATCAATTCACTGTGCAGATTTAAATATAGAGATTCTGCAATTGCCAGTAACAGTATCATCTTGCAAATTGTTGTGGAAAAGGTACTGCGTCACCAAATGACTTGCCCAATGTTTCCACCGCATTCTTCCTGAATTTCTGCCTTAGAGGTGAGTTGGTCAAATAGAAATTTTAACTACCGTCAATACAGCTAGATAGCAGTTTGCGGATCACTATTTTCATGAAACTCATTGGGTATCCCTCTGATGGGTCCATTCTTCGATAGTGGAGGATATCTTGGTGGAATACAAATTGAATGGATATACGTTTGAAAAAGAGAGAATCGAGTAATATTGCATTAGTCTTGGAAGCAGACGTCAGGACTTTAACAATGAGCACTGAACCAGCCTGCATCTAGATAAGTGGATCACGTTGCTCAGTGTTGTATTCGTTGGTAAATCAGAACATGGAAAAGAGGAACTTCGTTCATTATTTCACGAGCAATGCGGTAACTGAGCAAACTCTAGCTGTACCTGCAATTCGCATGGTCCAAGTAGCCTCGCTGTGCGTTGCGAAATGTGATGGTATGAATGGTGCATTCAGATGCAAAGTGAGTTGGTAACCAATAGTTGCAGTGATTGGGCCTGATCTAACACGTGAACGCGAACGGGTCGTTCTGTTCTCGATCTGAAAGCCGATGAAGTCACACCACAATCAGTGTGCACAAAGAATGCATAAAAGGTTTGAATACTCACTGAAATTCATAACTTTTTCTTAGCTAAATTTGAATAAAGTTGAATGGGTTATTATATATGTTGTTCGTCTTATGAAACAAACCTACCAGTTTGGAGCTAGTGTGACTTTGCTGACTTATTGCCTACCATCGAAAGTCATTGTAGTGAGTTTTCAATTTTGACTTTACCAGGTATCACGCGATTCATTACACAATCAGAGTTTCGTATGTGGGAAAATCACATGTACGTGAATGTGGGATAACAATAGGCGCATCTTTTTAGGTAGACCTAATACAATTTTTAAATACTTTCGGTCAATATGAAACAAAAACATTACGAGTGCCCTCTTTTATAAACCAGCAAAATTGAGTTTTCACCTTTTTATCATAATTTTAGGGGCTTGAACAAACAGAGAGTCCATTTTCAGAATCTCAAGATATTTATTGGGATGCTTCTCCATGGGTTATCAGTGACAATCGTCAGAATGAGGGCAAGTGGTCCAGATTTCAGATTTCGTTGTCGTACTTAGACTGATCGTTGCAACGAGACTGCTTCTAGGGGTGACGTGACGGCTTACCTGCCTCAGATGCTCAGCTAGCTATACAGGATAACTTACACCAAGCCGAAAACCCAACTACGACTGGAATGCAAATGGGAGAAGAGGGCCGATGAAGCAGTCTCCGGGTCCTGTATTTTATGGGCTGATTTTGCTGGCAACTGTGTCGGTAAAATCAGTGAAAGACAAATTTGTGAAATAGAACGGGCTTCCACTATGTTGTCCCCGCTAAGTTACGCACCGTTCCTTATTGGAACAAAAGGCTCTGGTTAGGAACGGTAATATTTCTCCTTTTGATCTGCCAGGGCCTCTAGCAGTACCCATCCAAAATATTCCATGAACGGAAAGAATACAATGGATTCAACACATTATCGACGGTCGCGCAGAATTATTAGGACCTTGCTGCCCATTGCATCGAGCGGGATGGGTAGTGGTTAGTGACCCTCTGATCAGAGTTCTCTCTCTTTTATTCGACCTTAGTCTTCTGTCGCCAGCACCTCTCTCTTCATAAAGAATGATTTTATGTCCGTTTAATGACTACTGACGGTTCATCCGATTTGCGTAAACAGCTATATCAGATCACCTGAGGTTAAAAAGCACCTCCGAATGTATAGTTTTTTTAAAATACGGTATCGTTCACCGATTTCTTAAGCTTACAATGCACCTCAATTTTCCTCTCAAGAATTCAGAAAAGTCAGAATCTAGCACCTGCTGCTGTTTTTTTCAGTAGTAATATTAAAAATTCGAAGCTACAGGACTCTAATGATTTTCAAGGGACACACTGTACATCGGATAAAATATTTGTCATGCTGGACTTGGAGGGTTGGTAATTGGTTCCTGCATCATCCCCTTCCCATTTTCGTGTCCTGCATGATTTGTTTTATCATAGCATCAAAATTCCCCGGTAGAAATACAGCTAGGAGTGTTGCTATCTTCAAGGCTGGCATTTGATTCTGAAAAGGATATCCTCATGACACTGGACAAAACAGTTCGGAAGTCCATTTTTGGTCTCGGGATATTTTATCTTTGTCTCAGCGATATAGATTGGCAAGTTGATCTATTCGGTTTAACATAGCGCTCTTTATGATTTGGCTAGTGAAACACGAATCACCCTTTGTCCATGTAATTAACCCATCGGCATTCCTTCCTTTCAAAGTATTTACCACCCCTGAAGTTGCACTGCACATTGGACATGCATAAGCAAAGTTATTGTAAGCATTCTTCATTGGGCAATCCGATATTCTGCCATTAACCCCGAATTTCTTTCTGAAAGATGGACGTTCGTTTTTGCGTCTACTGGTTCCCAAAAAATTTGGATTCGGTGAAGCGAACTTTTTATAGCAAACCAATGAGAATCGCAGAGTAAAGAACAACAGGAGCCAAATCGGGAGAAATATTGTCTCGGCGTATCCACCACACCACAGTTTGACTATTCAGGAGCTCACAGAGGAACACTTCAAGAATCTCAATTCACAAAACACTATATGAATAACGCACAGGCACTGAAACAATCTAGAAGTAGATATTGCACCAGCAGCTCAAGGAAATTTATAAATTGTCGTATATTTATGGTAGGTAATGACAGTCCGTTTACAATTTTTTCAACGAACGTCCAATAGCCCGAGCTAGAATCTATTCGTTGACAGTACATCTTACGTACAGTTTCTCTATCAGCTGGTATATCGCTTCATAGCTACTCAGGCGGGAACAAAATACGTCGGTATGTAATGATATCCAACCACGAATTTAGTAATACATGGTAACTTTTCTCTTTTTTTCCCTAGATTGACCCAATTGATCACTTTCCAGGGAGATTGATAGTACACGACTGGGCTCAAATAACACTTTGATGAGTTGTGCAGGACGCATGTGTGGTAAGGAAAGAAACGAGAATCCCAAGAATTGAAAACTCACTTGGAATTTCACATCCGAAAATGTGTGAATCACATCCGAATAATCATACTGTGCTAGCTAAGCTGTTAGAGGAACTGAATAGTATGCTATTGGTCACAAGTGCCATTACAGCTCCTACGGTGGACTTCTCAATACATGAGGTAGCATCCCGTGATTTCAATAGATTTTACAATTTTTTGTGAATATAAGCGATGTTGCAACTGCCACTTGAATCGAATTAGTAAAGCATGATGTTACCTCGGATATTCGTGACTGGAAGTGAGCTTTATTGTTATTGATTCTGAGGAGAATGAGGAGGGCGATTTTTTTTCAACGGACGCTTTTAGAACAGACTTTAAAGACTAGTCACTAAGGGGTGATACGAAATAATTTGGATAAACAATGTTTAGGCTATGGTACCTTAAGGAGTTTACCAACTATTTCTGTTCTGATTTTATGGGAGATGTAAGTATGGAAGATTAATTTGGGATTTTGGCGTGCCAGTCCTCTTAGAATGAAACGGGATTGCATTCATTGGTCAAATTGCAGATTTAGTGACGTTTTTTTCCGTAGGTAACCACAGTAGACCGTTGTATGTACTTTGACCTGTACCACAGATTGGTTTTCATGGTGTCCTACGCCACTTTACAGAATAATGACTTTCAGTATCCTGACATATATTAATGAGTAGATGGAGAAAGGAACCAGTGCAACTCGAATTGGTTGAGCTTGTATATCACCCTGATCGCATTGTGATCTCTAGCAAAGATTGCAACTAGTTAGGAGTGTTGTAGTTGTCTCAGATATGCGGGAGATTCATCAGAATAAATATATACATGCTTTAAGGAGGTACGGAAAAAAGCACACCTTCGAATATCTAACTAAGTGATCATAAACTGAGGGCAAATTACGTAGAACATGCATACTTAGGTCAGAATTCCTATTATATCAGTAATTCTGAAAAGTGTTCCTGGGTGGCATTGTTGCCTTTGAATCCTCTTGGTGTCATGTATGATGGCCATGGCCTGTGCAAATCTGGGTCAGAATGTAAAAAATGACATGAGGGCAAGTGGGGAGTAAATCAGATAAGAAGACATGGACAGCAGTTGCACTTCAGACGACGGAAATGGACTATCAATCAGTGACCAATAGACCAGGTCAGAACATCTACAGGTGTTTCACCGTGTCCACCATTCGTAAGTTTTGTTCAGTTATTCAGTCTGTCCACGTTGGCCACCCGAACGATCTCATGACACACATATTTGACAGAAAATCTTCCATATCTAATTCAGTTGTTTCCAAACCGTATGAAGCATCCTATACGACAACGTCAACGCTAATGTTTAAAACAGTGACCAAGGAGTGTGAGTAATTTTCCGAACTTATGTAGTCCCAAAGATGACCCTAGTGTTACAAATAAATTCTTACAAAAGAAGCAACGGATAACTCGACTAATACCTCAGTGTCACCAATGTCCTCGTCGTCTTTTGCATCACCGTTATCTGCAAGAACAATGACGACACGTGTTTGACTTGTTTCCATCTAGAGCACGGAGTTGTTCATGTAGGTCGAGGATTACTTCCTTATCATCATTCTGATTCCACCCAACCCCATTGGATATGGATTTTTCAGTTGTGCGACTGGGGAAAAATAATTCATTTCGTATTACTGGTAATATGACACACGGTAACTTGTCATAAAATTAGCTTTCAGCGAGTCTCCCTGCATATTTTCCCCTCAAGGCTTTCCACTAGAAGTTAGAGAATTCTCCGTTCGAGGTTTCATCACTTACGCATTGAGGGTGAATTTTAGGGATCACTGAAAACGATATACTTACCGTAGGCCTAACTCTACATTCCTTTCAGATTGAAATATGTATGAGGTTGAAATGTGTAAAACAAAAGACCAAGTTTTCCGTTACTGGCCAGGGGCCAGTCTACTGAAAAAAACCCGCAGTCTTTTTTTGTTGCAACCACCTTACGTGCTAATCAGGGTATGACATGATGTTGGCAATGGCTGGACTTCAGAAATCACCTATTATATAACTTCTTATATCAATAAGTCTTCATCTGAATATAAAAATGAATGTTTAAGTGCTAAATACTGATGCACATACTGTTACTATTTGGATGACGGCATACATAATGGTCAAAATGGTTTCAAAAACGATGGACTGTAAAGTCTGTCGAGGATTATATCAATATGGGTGAAGTTGTGCCCTAGAAAATAGCATGAACCACATCCTTAGGTCCACCTAGTTGGGTGTGAAAATTCCACGCCTAATTTTTCTGTAGATTTATTTTACAACCCTCTTAACGTTGGGTTACTTGTCAGCACGAACATCCCACTATTCATAGGGAATTTATCACCTCTCTAGATCATCTTGAGAGATCTTTTAACTCTGATACAAAGGATTTCCTACACCTATGACACTGAGTGGAGGTAAATACTCCAGTCCGCAATCCTAAGGTCAATCAGAACATCTACACTGGATTACGGAAGAGGAGTGAAGTCCTTCTAAACTAATTCAACAGTAATTCTAACCAGAATGATCACCAACGGGATGGGCGAGCAAAGTCATCCAGATTTCTTCTTCATCCAGACTTTCACATGATTTCCCTCGTATTGAATCATTTGACTATAGAATCTCATGACACCTCACTTGCCTGATACTGAAGTTGACCGTTGATTTAATGAACAGATAAAGGTCGTAACTTTTGCCTTAGACTGTGGCTTTACCGATTTTCATGTAATTTGCAGTCTGCCAATACACGCCGTCAATACTGAAGTCCAATCAAAGCCTCAGAGATTCCTGTGTCAAATTACAAAAAATGACCGGATATGAACGCATTTAGTGTGGTTGCTAATACTAGAAATATCTACCACATCTTATGTTACCGTGCTACATGACAGAGAGGAAAGCCATGAATTAGATAGTTTCCGGGCACGTGATAGCATATTCTCATGGAACTCAGAAGCCAACCATGGCGTAACGAAAGATATTGGAAGCTCTACGTGATAGGTCTAATTCACTTAGAGGTATCCGTGATACGTGTGTCAGTTTTCAGTGCCAGGAGTCATATCTGTTTTCAGGTGTCGTTACTTTCAAACATTGTTTGTATTTGATGATGCTTGTTTCGATTGAGCGAAGACCGATCTCTGCATAGTGATGCTGTAGTGTGTGTAAGATATACACCGTGTTCGTTTTACGTCTTCGTGAATGCGATTTCGTTGCACTTAGATGAAGAGAGAAATGCATAAGCGAGATTTTTAAGAAATCGGTGAACCATCTCACTGAGTATGCTATAAGCAATGCAAAATTTCATCGATCTTCAGTCCGTATTTCGTTCCCGTTTCTCATCAGTATTGGTCCTCATGACAAATTCTCGCAGTCACTGGACGATGGCGGATGAACAAAGTGAAACGGTGAGCAGTTGCCGAAATTAAGTGAGCATTGTTAATGACCCATTCACAAACATTTCGTCCATGATTGTTTGTTGGTTACTTTCTGTATAAAAGGATAACTGACGGAACTTTCCTCAAATAGCTGCATAATAATAGAGTTTCCCAACAGGTAATCATTCACAAAGCAATCATGGATAAAGTGAGGTTAAAGTGAATTTCTGTGGCCGTATTTTTGGGATCCGTATGAGCCACAGCCCTAACGGTTCGCACGTGTTAGCTGCACAGCTGTTTCGAAAATTGCTTCAGACGAAACACTAAACATCGTGCACTAATCAAGCATCAAAATCTGGTAGCCGAAAGCCCACTGGTGTAAAGGGCTTTCGCACTATTCCACTTACCTAGACGTCAGTTTGTCAATTAGAAACCCTTGGACTGTCAATCTGGAAACAGCTATCAAGAAATATGATATCTGTCAGTCAGAACGCGAAGTATCTCTTCTAGATATATATATATATATATATATCATGAATAGATCTTTGGGTTTTCGTTTTATAACCTGAATAATTCTCATTCCTCGACAGTTATCTCATCCGTGTGGGGGGTTCAGTCACAGTTCCTATGAAAAGACATCATCTCGATTCAAATTGCTGGAATGCTTCTCCGTGGTTAAGTTCCCGGCTAAAGGGGGCATTATTTACTACGAGAACACAACCACTACAGTTATTCAGGTCAAATGTATTGATGGTTTGTTCAAGGAGTCCGGACACATAGTCCAAGCATTACATGAGACGGAAGGTGCAAAAGATGCGCATTCATCAACCAAGAGTCTCTAAGCAATCTGTCACAGAATAACAGATGTGATGATTTAGTAGTGAATATTTTGCTTCTATAGATATATTTCCATAATGCGTAATACAGAACTGTGGAAAACGATTGAAAGTCAAACTGACAATGCTTACAGTTTCGTCGTGTGGCATGCCTGTGTACAGAATAAATGAAAAATTTCCCAGCTGGGTTTTGTATCAAACAGAAAGTCAGGGTTTAACCGTGCATCAAAGCAAAATAAGGAGAGTCCATACAGGGGCTAATTTGAATATCATTGCGGGATTTCGGTTTATTGTTCCGTAACATTATATGGTAAAATATAAAACCGGGAACCCCAGATACATTTAAAAATAATAAAAAAATTGTCCACTTCAAGCTCAACCGTGCTTTCTGGAATCGCGGCTGGTTTTTGAAGAGTCAATGGCAAATTGTAAATCGGACAATGAAAAATCCCTTGGCTACCAGTCCATCTTTTGACTTGTGTGGTAGGTCTTTTTTGAAAACAAGAGGTGTGTCAAGCTTGCAGAATCAGACCAAAGTGGTGCAAATACGCATTCTTATTCTCAACAGTCGCTCACAATAGTTAGCCTACTAGGAAAAATTAAAGTGGCATATGCCGAAATTTGACTCATCAAAGAGTTTCTTCCTCCTTATATTAAGGCAGTTGTTGAGTTAAAATTACTCAAGGCAAATTGAAGCATATCATCGCTTCATGCAACTGATATGGTTATGTTTAATGCTCAGTCTTGTTTGCCGGAAACTTGATTCTTGTGGCGGGCACATTATGTAGGCCTTTGCTTCAGAAATCACAATCAACCTTGTGCTTCATTGTTATCATTCAAAAGTGGACAATAAAAGTTCATTTCTATCTGCTGAGGGAAGAGTTGATTATTGAATGGTCACTGAAAGCGTATTGCAATCCATGCATTACTTCACCCGGTGAATGACATTAGTTACTATCAAGCCTTATTTTAGAAAGAAAATACTTTGATGCAAAACCACCGTCCCAATTACAGTCGTACCTACCACTATGTAAGCAACACCCACGAGTTGGCGAGCTTACAAATAGATTGTTCCCGTAGATTCGTGTGAAACACACTCCACAGTTCAAAGAAAAGCTTTGTTTTAGATATCAGACAAAATGAAGTAATTTGCGAGTGTTGTCATGTTCAGCATAGGAGTGAATTTCACGAGCCTAATAAGAGTATCAATAAAGTGATAATTATAACGAACATGTAAAATCAACTTCAGGAAACAATCTCGAGCGTAAGTGCTACCCTTATTTGGAAATGTTAGTATGTCACACTAATTGCAACAAAATCCTAATGCGAAACCATCACTGCGCTATATAAACCCTTTCTACTAATGCACAGAAGACAATGCTGTGAATAGCAGAATGGCCACAGCTGTGTTTGCTACGAGATGCCATTGCCTGTGTTAATATGGTTGCACTGAGGTGATTGGGATTCTCCTGGTGCTACTTGTTGTGCAGTAGAACTGCCGATGTTGACTAACAACCATATCCAAGCAGCAGCATTGATCATATTGGCTCGAGTACTGTCTGAATCATGACTGTCAATAATAGCCATTTAATGCTCATTCAACTGCATTCAAGCGGTATACAATGCAGTTATTTCTTGGACTGAATAGGTATCATTTGCTTCGAATTGATCGTCACGTACAATAAGCAGTTCCACACCAAAGTGTGTTGTGGCCACGGGAGAACGCATAAATGTGTTCTGCAATGTTAAACTGGATCGAACAGAGTAATCCTTAATATGAAAGAGATTATTGGAAAGGACATTGGAACACATAATCAGCTTGACAAAGAGCCCAGCCATCGGCGTATTTGAAGAAATGTGTCAGAGATATGGATGGAAGGTCCCTAATGTGGGTGGAAACTAAATGGAGAGAAGACAGCTTTTGAAGCCCCTATGAGTTATTCACCAAATGCTTAGACATTTTGAGAACCTAACTTGTACTCTAAATTAAATTAGTCAAAAATTCAGACAACTACGTCAACATTGGTGTGAGAAGGACGAAGTATTCTAGAAAATGAAGGAGGAGAGAGGCCACAAAATAGAACCCAAAGCAGATAAGCAGTCTAGAAGAGCAAATCGCACACAATTTGTTGGTACATCCAAGGCTTCAGTTATAGGTGGACCAAGGAAGCAGCAGCATCCAAAGTGGACCGAGTAGGTTTATGAAGAAACTGTAAAGGGTCATCGGCGGCCGTGGTAAATAAATAAACCATTGGCGAACGGCAAGCTTTGTAGGAATAAGACCTCTCGAAATGAGAGCAACGGAGCGAAAACGTGTATCCGTAACATCAGAATTTCAAGGTTTTGTTATAAGAAAAGTGGTGACGGGTCTCCAGCAGTCGGATATACAAAATGAATAGAAAGATATGTTCAGTATAAGTAGGATTCAGCCTACAGGTGACTGTAAAACACTGGATTATGAGTATGCACATCCTCTAAATGGAGGAAAGCAGGAGGGTCATTTGAAGAGCGGATGAATACATGGTTGATACTCTCAATGTTTGCAGCAAATATCACCTGTTTAGGCTTCTTTCCACATGGGTGCCAAATGCCGTGTCAATGTCTGTTGCTGTTGGCACTATGTAGGAGATGACAAGTGTACAGCGAGTCGTGCACTTGTTCTCCGTTTTTACTTCAAGGGTAACTTTTTTTACTTAAACATTAGGCATATTTCCTCCATCTACTTAAGAACTGTAAAATGAGAGAAGTAGTGCAGATGTTTCAGAGATGGAGGGTTTCTGAGGGGAAGCACATGTCGAAGAATAAAAAGATCATTTCTAAGAAAAGTTTGAAAGCGGAGAATTTTCAATATCTTGTTTGAGGTGATGAAGTTCTGACAGGTTATAGCGGCGTACAGTGAGCACAGTGAAAAGATCCCTTTCATTCAACGAGTAAGTGATTAAAGCTTCATTCCAATAATCCTTAACTAAGCATTCATAATACAATCTCCCAATAATCTGCTTTATCAATATCAACCTGCATCCAATTCATACCACATCGTCACTCTTCCACAAACAAATTGATTGCATATAAATTTAGTAGGTATCGTTGAAAGAGATACGTATTCTCATCCTAATGTAACATTATATGTGGATAGGCGTTCGATATCGGCCTTACAGTATTGTTTGAAAGTTAATGTCAACCACTTCCCGCGGATTCTTATTTCAATATTGTATATTATATCAATACCATTGCTGTTAAACAAATGTACGTTGAATAAATGTGTGCGTTATTGCATATATTGTTTACTTTGTGAATTATGGCCATCAAGTTCTAAATAAGTTCAAAAGGAGTTCAAGGCAGTAAAGAAACACTGTACAGGTTGGCAAGTTGGTCTCCGAAAAAGCAGAATGGGAAAACCTCATGTGATCCTAACGAGCAATATCCGTTCTTTATCCAGGGAAAATCAAGGAGAGAGCAGCAGTCGTTCAGAACAATTTACATAAAGATTCCGAAAGCATTGAATGTAGAATTTATCGCAGGTGATTTTTGCAATGGAATTGCTCATCATATTTCAGTTGATCGGAAAGCAACAAGAATATTGCAATATCCCCCATAAATAGCGGGATCTTTGGTGTCTGCAATACTTATTTTGAAATGCATACAGAAAAATTTTGAGTCGCCCCTGTGGCTAATCGTCTTTCAATGCTTTTGATCAGAGCTCATATAGAACCCTTCAGTTGCGTTTCAAGAAATAAATAGAGAAAGCTAATCCAATTTTATGAAAAGTGGTGCTTAATCTACTTGCTACAACAAAACATTTCCGTACTGCCATTGTTTGGAACATTCCTATTTCATTTATGTTCTACGTTCAAACTTACAATTCCAAAGCTTAAGGGAGTATTTATCATGTCATGTGGAATAGAATATACTACATTCTATATGAGGTTACTCAGATTTAGAAATTACTTATAAGGTTGTTCGGAAAGGACTGAGTTCCCGATCAGTCAGCATACCGACTGGTTAGATGTTAGGTTACTTGAGCGATTTTCGAATTCTGTAAATCTCACGTCTTTCTTTTGTACTGAATGTTAACAATCTCTATCGGTTATCGATAACAATTGAAAAAATGGTTGTTCTATAAAAGATGCAGTTCAGCATGAGCGTAAAATAAACCTAAAGTTTGTGATGGGTCCTCCATTGTAAAACCACAAAAAATCAATAAAAATATCCATCCTTTTACATTCGCAGTCTGATGCAAGGCGCACCATGGATAATTTCCTTTCTGTAAATATTTCCTCCCGGAAAATGGCTTGAACTGATTGTACGTTAGCATTTATTTCCCGAGCCTGTTGAAATTTGAGTCTTCTAGAGCTTTGTGAATAGAATTGCACCAACAAGGTTGATCATAAACGAACGTATCCAATATCAACCTGCATAGTTCATTATGCAACCTTGATTCTTTGAGCAAACCTTCCTGGGGCATTGCACATCGTCTAAATCACTCTTCGGATCCCTCAAATTTTCACAATTTGCTAACCAAAGTAAACTAGTAGTTAGAAGGCCAGTGGTCTAATTCGAATTCCCCCTTGGTTGCAGGACCTCACTAACTCTTCTAACTGAATATGGCTGTCTCTAGAACGACCGAATCATGACACATCTTTCTGCGATGGGGATTTTTATCTTTGAATTTGTTCTTGGCCATTGGGACATGGATTTTCTGCAAATACAGTAAATGTAGTTAAATGGATCGAAAATTCATTTGTTTTGAATACCGAGTGTTGTTTTGAAACCACATTTTTGTAGAATGAGAGGTAAAGAAAAACGTGCCGTAATATTCAGGACAGTGTACACCATAGAGTCACAAGACTGGTGCTCAGCAATACACTGTTCTGTTTCTAGTGGGAGCTTTCTTCATCATCATGGAACCATAATGACCCTGAAGGGCCAATGCTCATATGACCGAGATTCAGTATTCGGGCATTCGTGTCAAATGGAAGGTTTCATTACTGTAACCTTATCATCGAAAGAAGTGTCTCCATTTAAATGAGAAAGAAAGCTGAGCATTATCGAAATTCTGTACTGTATCTCCCATTTAAGTGAAGACAAGAATAATAAGTTGGCGAGAGCAACCGCACTTGGCGTAGTCGGCATGTATCCCTATTTGGTGAAAATCAGTTAAATTGAGTACCGTCCTAATGTTTTTAAAATCTATCACGTTCGACGTTTCAATAAATTCGGATCTTCGGACTTGCAAAAATGTTTTCAGAGCTAGATCAGTAAATAATGCCAAAGAAACAAAATAATTTCGCACAGTAACCCTAATAGAATTATAGAGTGATTTTTCAGAATTTCGCTGGAAAAATTTCAAACGGAGGACAAAATGGGTCCAGATGGGAAACTAATTTACAGCGGGAATGATCAGGTTTAAATAAACTCGCGGCTTGTTTCGGAAACTGCCATGAAAAATATTCAGCCAGATACTGAATGTCCCTTCAGTAAGCTGTCCACCTCCACTGATCGATATCAGAGTTTACTGGCGTGATGTGAGCAACTGCAAATCGAAAGCTTCAAATGTTCTTCATAGGAGACTATCCACCAGGAAATAATGTAGCGGCGAACGACGCAAACGGAATTATCAGTGGGTTGTTTTTGTTTCGTTGTCAAAATTACAACAATTTGGGGAGAGATTTTATTAAGCTAGGGTTCCTTTTATAGCAAGTGACATTTTTCAAGGTATTTTCATTCATTCATCACAACGCTAACTATTGCTCATCTGTAAGCCGTAATACGGTGCACTTACTTGGTCCCCGGCATAGTTAGAGCCCTCGGCAAATAAACCCTCCATCGGTCAAGAACACCTCCATTACCGGCACTGATGTGGAACTATCGTGTGCTTTTGTAACAACATTCCATTTTATTCGCTTTCGAAAGCGAATTCCAAGTAAAAGTTATTGGTTGATGCTGGAGCACTTTTCACTCCAGTACTGAAAATCTTAACTGACAATAACCTTTTGGTGGCAAACATGACTGTGAGTTAATTGCACGAGAGCTCCAGTTCGTGACACTCGGTAACTTGATCAGAGTAATGAATGCATCACAAAACTCTACCATGCAGCCGGGATGAAGCTTCGGCCTAAAGGCAGTACTTCATATCAGAACAAGCAGTTCATCAAAAGGAAAGTTGTTAGCGGTCGTGAATCATTGGTTAGAGATATATAGAAACAAGTTTTTCACAGGTCTAGCTTAGGAAAGAAGCGGACAGGAGTAATGCTGACGGAAATTTCCTCAAGGGCTGGCAGGACTAACTTGTCCAAGATTATTTGATCACGGAGTGCTTATAAGTAAATGTAGATTCAAAGAGAGAACCGTCCTCTTTTAGGATCGTGACCATGGAATGTACTCATTCTGAGCCATTGCTGGGTTTGATTGAGTCGTCTTCTACCATCTTTTGTAAAACAATAGATACGGCGTGCCCTTTTGCAAGGTGTACGGGCAGCATTTCATTATAATCGAATTCCTTGGACAGCATCTGGAATTCGCCCGACTGATGAACCAAACAATATTGGGCAACGTAAATGTGAGGTGTGAGTATAACTGACATATTTGGAAACGTTTAACGCAACCATAGCTTTTTGGCTCAGTAACGGACGGGTTTCATTGGTGGAAACATAAAACGCTACATAAGAACAGCTATAAGCCATTTTGAGAGTAACAAAAACAAAGCCATAAAGGTAAAGAGTAGAGTTAGTATAGCTGCCGAATTTGTAAGCAGATGGAGGTAGTAAAAGTTCGTACAAACACTTATCATAAAAGCCCGTGTAAATATGGCTTAGGTTGACTCCGAAATGTTCAAGATAGCTAGGTTCAGGATAGAAGGCTTCAGTCTACGAACACCGCAAGAGAAATTTCACCAAAGACGTCCCGATCTTCTCACCAAATTTTCGAGACCTTGCATTACATGATTGCAAGTTACGCTTTCGAAGTGATAACACTCGGGCAAGAATACCAAACTACCACTCACCGGAAGAAAGTGTACCAGTTCTTCCCAGATATAAGGGAAGACTCTTCAGCCTTTTTAAAGGCCAAAATAAATTGACTACCCATTTCGTTATTACCACCTCTTATTGTATTCCATTTTGTTGCCGTTAAGGTTTGTTTGTGTACTTTCGGGATAGCTGCGGAGTGCGTATTTTTAAGTGATTATGAGTGTGTGCCTGTGCATATGAGCGCCGAACAAGACACCCCAGCAACATCGAGACAGTCTTTGGGACAGCCGGGTGAACCTAGTCCTTGGAAAAATTTCGCGCATCGAAAGGTGTGAAAATTATGGCCAGAAAGCCAGTAATACCTAAATTCGAATTTGTACAACGTCCTAAATTTAACTGATGCGGCGGCTTCACTTACGTAGACGCACTCGTTTGAGCACTTAACAGAGTGAGATCATTCATCCTTGTCTATAACGGCCATCATGTGGGACGGTAATGGCTTGATGATACGCGGTGGTGTTAATTCTAATCTATCGTATTTTATATCGTCAAGTGACGAGAAAAACACTATCGCTATGTCTTTCGAAAAGTCTTGCCGACAAGGCTAGTAGTTCACGTATCGAAATACCTTCACTGCAGTATAAATCACTGAACACAAAAGTCCAGAGGAAAGGTTTGCTCGATATTTCTTTCATACCGTGAACATTGTTGTGTCCACAGTTAGTAGAAGAAAACGTAGTGGTGATGATGCATTCATTTGTACGAGTGTAAACACAAAACCCAGCCGCAACCGGCAAGTAAGCGGCAAGCAAGCAAGTAAGATGGCGCAAAGAGCAAAACTGCATGTTCTGTCACGCGCAACAGATTAGGACCAACCAGTACATAGTAAAACCGATCGGATCATACGGCTGTCGCTGAAGCGTGAATAAAGATAAAGGCTAATCAGGCGTATGACAATTCATAGGAGGCTTTTTGATCGCGGATCCGGGTAGTGCGCGTGACTTTAGCCAGACACAACAAACAGGTGTTCGTATCTTGGGTGCCACTGTAGAAAAATCCAGAACATTTCCATGGAAAAAAATTGAACTGTTAGTGGCAATCTGTATGGAGCACTGACCCTATCACACTTCATCTTCATAGGTACCCCATATGCTTAGGAAGTGTATGTCACCCATCTAATCATTGTTTAAGTTTACTGTGGAGCCATGAGCCACTACTCGACATTGCGTAATGGTCAAGTCCGTCAATTTGCTACTTTATCAACTTATTCTCATGTCTATGGTATTCATTTCACCTTGCCTACTAACATGGTTCTGAGTAGTAGGCTGAGAAATTCGCTCTCCCCCATTGTACATTCGAGAATATAATGTTGTTTAACAGTTCAAATTGAAGCTCGTGGTATACATTAGGCTCACGGGAAAATGTTCTTCGGAATTAGTCCTCGTGACTTCCCAAGGGGACATACAGTTCTGCATGAGTGCGAGCTTATAAGTGGGGAATTCAGTAACTGGAAAAACCACGATATCGAGAGAATTTGGACAACAGATATCTATCACATGCGTGCCAAAATGGTACTGTGCATCCGGTGCACAAAGGCTTTTTCTGTTTACATCACTTGATCTAACCTGCAGTGGCTTTGGAGAATGTTCCACATTTTGTCGAATTTGAAACAAAGTGAAATTACAAAAAACGCAGAATAACTTGCATAATCACTTACCGAATCTCAGGGACATTTTGAAAATACAACGCAGCAAGCTTTTGTTCACTCTTATTCATCCCAATATCAGAAATCACAACCATACGCTCGTTAGCGGCCGCATTTGACCATCCGGAACAAGTGGAATGATTGTTAGGCACTAGAGGTCCACAGAATTTTCTCAGTAATAATCATTCGACGCATTAGCATCACACAAACAGTCAATACGAGTATCCCTGGATGGTATTCTCGGCTCATATACCAGTGTAATCGCCAACCCACGTCTGGCAGTTTTCAGAAAACGTCGTTTTACATGAAGACTAAACCTTTATTCATGATTTCCCGTGATTATTAGCCACGGTGTCTCCATTCTTACCTAGTTTCTCGTCCGTCATTTGCGGAGTCAATTCAGTGCACAAGGGGAGGATTTGTGCTTTGGTTTTTCCGTCATAGCAGTCTCACGTGTTCATACAACACAGCTCTACATGCTCCTGTGTGCGCTTGAGGCTTGGATAATTTTAAATAGTTATTTTCAGAGCCTAAACAACCGAAGTGATTGCTTACGCCTGTAATTTTCGTTCTTCACAACTTTTTCTGAAAGAATAGCAAAACTCATTATTTAGTGATTGAAAACATGGAGGAGGATAGTTTGTAATGTTTTTTAGGGGGTACAGTTCACTAATTTTGGTAGGTATAAGGGGTAGGAAAACCCTCCTTGAAATATTTGGAATATGGCAACTGGTTTGATTTTTACTGTGAGAAAGAGCGTTGAAGGCAAATGAAGTTTCGTCAGGTATATTGTGGGGGTGGGTATCGAGTAACCCAAGCAGACACAACGGCAGTAATAGCTGATCACATATTCTACTCTGAGTTTCAGTGGTCCGCTCGAACACGAAGGTTTTCATTATACATAATACTCACAGTTGCCTACTTTCCAACTGTTATATTTTTACCGGTAATATTGCCTCACGTCAACATTTCCATCCAAGTTTCCTTAGTATTCTCTGATGAACCATGCTCGATTCCTGTCCGCATGTATCATCCATGCACGAAGGCATTATACAGGGATTTTGAATAACATTGTGAAGAGTGGAAACAAAGCTGATAAAAAGAAGTGCGTATGCAATGAAGAGGTGCCCAAAACAATTTCTCTCTGACGATCATGATAACAAGTATTTATTCTGTTACTTACCAGGTGAGTGGAAGTTCTTCACAGAATAAAGTGGCAAGTAATTATTATTTTGTTTCAGCTGGAATATGAAGACACACCCACCCGGCTTCCTGGGGTGAAAAACGTCACTTTTATCAGGGAAAATGTTACCTGGTATCTACTTGGGTATTGAGTTGATCAGGTGATTAACGGAAAGGAAGAATCTGACTAACCGTCGAGAACTTGGATGATGGATCATAAGGAATGCGCTGAAAGCCTAGACTGACATGGACGACTATTTGACAGTAGAAAACAGGTTAGGCATCTCGCACTTACTTCGGTCAAAGCACATTGTGTCAAACATTAATCGCGATGAAAGCAGTTGCAGGTTTTCGAAGTTGAACTACACTCCATTTAGGAATCATTACATGCAAATGATTTTTGTTTTGAACAGATTCGTCTTACTGAAACCAATGTGAAAGATGAATATGATTTGCCTTATATTGGTAACTGCTTTGAATCAAGTACGTTTATTGAGATTGAAGAAAGTTAGCCCATCAAAACTCTTAACCACTTCGAATACATTCCTAAAACGTTCTAGTTAGACAACGTCTCTATGTGCGAATAATTCAAAATCATATTACGACTTCGAACGAGTTATGAAAGCCAGTTAGAAAGCTCTCTACGGACGTTCTAGTCGTTATATGCATTGTATCCCCGGAGTGAAATATTCTTCCTCCAAGCTGCGGAAATATCCTGAAGATATCAGACTGTCCATTTTTTCGATTTCTATACATCCTAAGTTTCCTTAAACTTTCCTTGTACAATACGCTTTTCTGGACGATGCGCGGCTCAGTTTCTAATAATTTCTGCTTTGACCGCATGTTCAATTTTGAAGAAAACCTTGATAGAATAGTTTGAAATGTACTCTCTTGTACGAATCAATTGCATGTACAAACCAAATGTTCAATATACGTTCCATAAAGACACGAGTTCTGTTCATAACATATGCTCGAGCACCGTAGAGAATTATATCGCTCGCGGGTGAGATAAATTCTGCTGGCTTATAGGGAACTATACTGACTGTGGTGCAGTTCGCACTCTATGCCAGATAGGAGCATGTTTTACCAGTGTCACGATCTGATTTGTCCATTTGACATCTGTATGCACCATCCTTATTGTCAATGTGCTCAGTTCTGTACCATTAAAACTTTGTTCACAAGCCAAGTTCTTCTACACAAGGATTCACACGAATAACCGACACACCGTTATACCCGTTCCTCACACGCATCGGAAATTCCAAACCTGTTTAGGTAAGAACTTTCCACCGGACAACCCATTTACTCGCTCTTGTTCATATGCGAGCTTGAAAAATGTGGTCAACTAAATACACGCTTTTCTTCCTTATATATTATTACCCAGTTTTCGGTCGTCTGCAGATTTACCTTCCGTTCTCTCTGTTTTGTTCGTGATCCCATTTCCGCCCCATTATATGAACTAAATCTCACGTTTTAATTTGTCACCTACCCTAACTTGGAATACCGATTACAAGTGACTAACTTCTCGGTGTCTCCTGCATAATCACCAGCAGTTCGTTCACCCCTTGATTTTCCTTTTGACCCGTCAGACAGCTCATGAGAGATAATTAGGAATTCGACTCTTCTAGTTGGACTATTCACATAGAGAGCAACAGTGCTTCTGCCCAGACAATGCGTACATGAAGATGAAGACAACTGGCTTAAAGAGCATGCACTGGAACTTGAATATATTTTACACGGATAAGCAGATGCAATAAGACAACATGAAATACAAGTTTTACCAACTGACAGATATTCCGCAGTATGTATGCAGTTTCGGATTTTTTTAGTCACGGCTTTCACTGTTCTGTTAACGTTCCAATCTTCGGATCGTCCCTGTAGAACTGGAGATCGCACTTCGATTGTCTTCATTTGGGCGAGACTCAGAAAAATTGGGAGTTAGAAGCAGTTGAATCACAATCAGAAAACGCGTTACAGATGATCTGGTCCACATGTCTTCGGTGAATGAAACCATCCTTAGGATCTAAAAGTTTACAAAGTCTATTCCTTAGTTGCATATCTACAATATCTATTGAGGGAATAAATCACTCCCTCCGTGGCTAACAACTTCTGAGAACTCGAGATGAAGCAACATGGTGCGTAGTATACGGCTCTTGAACGACCCTTCAGACAGCTACCCGTAGTTGATTGGACAGAATTGCGATAACCAATTAGAAAGCTATCTCTGATTCTCTCGAGATCGCTGAATGTCCCCTAATTTCGTGGATTCAGTGGCACGGTTTATTGTTCGCACAACGTTTAGCAATGCCATTCCACTGAGGATAACATGAAGAACTTAACGCAATTTCACTCTTGTTTCTAGGACGAGTATCGATGGACCTTAACGGTCATTTGTCTAAATGTTGAACTTATCTGTTCCTATTGAACTATTATTTTAGGCAGATCTTATCACCTATGCAGCCTTTATTCTCAGCTTTGAAATCTAACCCCCTGACTCATTGGTATCCATGACCCTTTTTTATCACATCATAGTTGCCTAGGGTACTTGACAAGGTCCCATACATTTGGACGCGATCATCTTCCGTCCTCTGTCTTCCTTATCTGTGTGAATCATCAAAAATTGCCATCCATATGTGATCACACAACCTCCTCATAGTAATACTGTTCCGTTTGTTCCTCACCACGCTTGTGCGTGTGTCACTTTTCTTCTGACCGTTAAGTGTTCAAAATGCTTTCCGTAAAAAGGACTTTCCTTGCAAACCACTCGACTTGTTCGTGCTTCTACGTTTCGAGTGTTGTCTGTCTATTGTTTACTGTGCTTTTTGAAGCTTTTGTTAACTTTCTTAATTCTGTGGTTGGGTTGCCCACAGCTTCAGGTATGTTATTGTTGCCGCTTGATAATTTTTCCACATCAGAGTGCAATGTGCGGTTGTGTTCTCCGCCTTGAGACTTGAGATTCTTTCATCCGCTAGTATCCCAATAAAAGAACGAAAATCCTATACACTTGGATTCAAGTTTCAAGTTTTCTTAATTAGAAGAAGTGGGACACCTCCCGTTTAAGTCTTAGCATGGCCCACTCTTGGCTATGGCATCGCGATAGAGATTCACGCTACCGCTCCTTCAGATGTGCCTCATATTTTCTCTTGAATAGTTCGTAAATTATCTTTTCCGCTACATCAGCTGCCGATGAGTTCCACGTTTTGGCTGCCGTCCTTGAACGACAATAGACCAATGGTTTGTTTGTCGACTACCGCGAGCGGCGAGTGGTCACGAAGTGAGAGCTTCGCCTGCTACTTAGTCCCATCTTACCCCGGAGTACTCGTCAAATGCGTATTAGCTCACCCTTCGTTGTTCAATACGCTTCCGGCAGCAATTGCGTAAACTCCAACTATCCAACGACGGGACGAATGGCGGACCACTGCACCCTCACCATCTTCACGAATCGATTAGCCGTGCGAAAGAATGTTGCTGCTCGGTCACACTGCAGTGAAGGACGGATGTTCGAGATATTGAGGAGTTTGGAAGCACTGTAAGGTAGCTTCCAAACCGTTCGAAGGATGGTATCACAGATGCTGCACGCCGAGGTGCACAAGGTGGCAGTGTGACCGCGATTTTGAACGTGGTGAATGCTTTTACTCCAAAGTCTCTTCCACTGATAGACACTGGATGATTAGCTCTTGAGAAAGAGAAGTTGTCACCAAGCCTCGATCTCCCTAGCTGCAGCTGAGCATACTAGTGGGCATTCACATTCTGACCACAGTAGAAGGGAATCCAAATCCTACTTGAGTGCTTTGTGATCCATTGTAGTTTACATCACCCGCCAGATTTTGAGATCGTCGAAGTAGATCGGACATGGAGTCATCAGTTCTTGTGGGAAGTCTTTGATGGACGCCAGGGATAGCAACGGGCCTAGACCGAGCTATGTGGCATACCACTGGAGGTCTCATGTCACCCAGAGTATGATGAAGCAACTTCAACAGGGGAGGAATTTCTAATAAAAATGTCTTCAATACACTCAAGCAACTGTTTCGTCACTCCCAACAATCTCAACTTGGTTGGCAAACGGCTGTGAGGCACGTTTTCGAATGGCAGGCGGAATTCAATAGAGATAACGTCCGTAGAGTAGCTCTGTACTCCAGCCCGTGCCAAATGTTCTAGGGCGCTTTGAGGGGGGCGGACAGACAAGATCGGTTCTTTCGAAAACAAAGCTGCCGACGGCTGAGAAGCTTGTGGCTTTTCTGGGTGTTCAGGCAGTTGAATGGGGACGAATGGTCCCATAACCTTTTCGACCACACCCATATGAATAACTAGAAGGTAATTAGCAGCTCCCGCTACTTTACCCTCCTAAACACCTGGATGACAACAGCTTTTCTCCATTCGGACTGTAGGGTTTAGTCTCTATTAAGTTACTAAACATAAATAGGAGTGGAGCGCGATGACTTCATATAGTCCCCGTATGACTAATGGATGAGTCCCACCAGGAACATGCGGTGTATTTGGCCGGAACCTTCGCAGAGGATCGATAACACCTCTCACCACGAAAAATTGCAATATCGCGGTAATTGCATTCTAGAGAAGCTGAGGTTAAGATGAACTACCCATCGCGCATCAGCATATCAGCACAGTGGTGCGCCAATAATGCTGCGCTTTCAAGACCAAAGTCTTTGGCTGCATGTAGCTGAGAAGCTTATGACGTTCTAGGTGCTCAAGCAGTTGAATAGAGACTAATAGTTCCATAATCTTTCCGACCACACCCATATGAATAACTGGAAAGTAATTAGCAGCTTCCGCTAATTTAGCCCTCTAAACACCGGGATGACAACGGCTTTTCTCCATTCGGGCGGTAGGATGGAGCCTCTACTGAGTTGGTAAACATAAATGTGAGTGGGGCGCGATGACTTCATATAGTCCCCGTATGACTGAAAGAGGAGTCCTACCCGGAATATGCGATGTATTTGGCAGAGGATCAACAACTTCTTCTACCACGACAGTTTGCAATATCACGATTGTTACACTCTGGGGAGGCTGAGGTGAAGATGACCACTCCGTCGCGCATCAGCACATCAGCACAGTGGTGCGCCAATAATGCTGTTTTTTCACGACCAAAGTCCGCGATCTCTCCATTTTGTGGCAGTGTTAAGTCTTGGTTCCCCCTCTCAGGTAAGCAAATAGCCTCTTCGGTGCTGAGATGAAATCGGCCACATATCGCTCTTCATAATCGCGTTTCCTCGTGTTCTTCAGCCTCGAGCACCAATTTTGAATTTATTTTTAACTGTAATATCCCGTGCCGGGGGATTGAAAATGTGCTGAATTCCCCGTAAAACATTCAGATCTGAATAGGAAGGAAGTTCCAAACTATAAATGCATACTTTTGCCCAACGTCGCATTGTTTATTCAATATACCATCATTTAGGCTTGCATTGTGAACACATATCTGGACCCTCCATATATACTCTCATTCACTATCAAGCAAGAGGTCACTAAAAACGAAGTGCGCAGTGATAATTACAGTTTTTTTACTGGTAAACGTTTCTCTGGTACTGTGATTAAGCACCAATCGTGCTGGCTTTTACAATGTCTCAATTGAACCAATAATCCTGGTGCTTCCAAGCAAATGGCTATCCCTTCGACTGCAATAACTACAAATACCTTAAAACTGAAATACTGTTCTGGCGAAATGACTTTGTATTTTTGGGATTTTGTAGTACATCGAATTTTCATTTTTTCGTAATCAATGTGACCAAGAAATAGGAAGAAGTCATCGCCCCATATTCTATTCTTATTACTGAATATGACTGACAACTTTCTAGGAAGTATAAAATGTTCAAAGAGCAATGCGCGTCTTGTGACCATAAGAAAAAATCCGTTGTTCGCAAGGTATGCAAACAGTAGATTCCAGTTTATCGGTTACCCCAAGAAATTCCAAGCAAAGTGAAGCAAGCCCCCTTCACATCACTAAGTCATTCATCAGTGGACAATTTTTTTCAGTTAAGCTTGAAATTCCAAGCTTGTTGGGAAGTGAAACACATGATTTCTTCAGTAAATTCTAATGATGTTGAAATTCATACTACGTACACAAACAGAATCCACAGTCTGTACAGTAGTAATATTCGCAAATGAAGAGTGAATATCACATTATATCATGTTAGGACATAATCTCACCAATGCTGCACAATGGAATCCTCTGAGTGCAGTCACAGAATTTAGCCGGGTTGATTCACGAGAATTAGCTGTTTGTATAATCAAAAAGTGCTTAGCATGTGTCATTACAGAAATATCGTCATCAAAAACAGGCAGCTTGTCGTGTTTGTTGGCTATGAGCTTGCCGGGGCAATCATGTTTATGGTGCCGAAAGTCGGTGAAAACATTTCTTAATCGTTGTGGACAAAATCTGGACAATCATCAGTGAAAACCAAAGATCAACACTGGACATGGATGATTATGTGTTTATCGATGCCAATTTTCAATTACAGCCTATTAGTTAAAACAGGGGAAAGTTGATTTGGTTACTAGTTTTACTGTACACGGCCTCAGTTATCTGACTTACCAGATAACCTTGCGGATGGTTCAGAATGTCTTTTTTCAGTGCCACTTTTTTTATTTCAATACGACTAGTTCGGGTAATTGCCTTCAATTATTTTACTTTGCACAGATCTTTGTTGATAAACTTTATAGTTTTATGGTTCTTAGATGAAAATCACCTCCAATACACTAGCCTTTCATATTTAATAATAATTCATTTCAGTGTCGGTGATTAGCGAAAATAGTTCTATTAGGACAACCCGTTACTCTGAACCTCATCAAGACCTCCACTTGTGCATCAAACACTGTTCTTGTTTCATTACCCAAAAGCATCTTCAATCGGCCAGCACCTAAAAATGTAGACGGACATGGGAAAAGTAAGTGTTATTTATAAGAGAGTACAAAATAAGTTGTGACGATTACAATGAGGAACGATCAAACCATCATAATTTCCGCTTCTCTTATGGTGCTCCAAGTGACTTTCATCAGACTACTTGCATAACGACATCCTTTTCGAGCAATTCGCTTGAGCCCTTCATAACGTTGCTTCCCGTATATTTTGTGCTTCCTACGTGCACAGCTTGTTACATGCCGGAGTATGTCCTTTGAGACAACACCGTTCCTCAATGATCTCATTCCTTCTGGTGGCTTTTGAGTTGCAAGACATTCCATTTCTCGGAACTTCTTTGTAAGCGAATTTCGAAGAGAGAGGGTGAGTAAGACTGGAAGTTTTCAAAAATGACGGGGAGAAGTAGTGCTGCTTTGTGATGTTTTGCCTCTTTTCTCAGAACCATTTTAAAATTATAAATGTTTATCTTGATAAGCTGTACCGACATTATCTAATGGTATACCAAACTATGACGAACGAATTCGAAAGCGCTACTTTCATTTCATTTAGGACTGACTTCATTCAACTAGGTGTGCGGTAAAGTAGCTCAAGGGTCAATCGTGTTCGTCGTTAGCTTCGTTTGCACACATTATCAGATGTCACCGACGCTCCTGACACGTTATGCAACGAAAATAATTGAAAATAACTGAGAGAAAGTTTTCAATGCCTCGTTACGGAGTCGAATAAACCTGGTCGATATTCCAACTTAGTGATTAGGTCATTTTCGCTAATTCTCCCAAAGGTGTAGTGACCTTTGCATGTTCATATGAGAGATCTTTCTCTACTAACAGTTCGAATAGCTGATCAAGATTTTCCGTGTCCGCGGCTCGGTTCGTGGGTGGAAAGCATATGGGTTTTGGGAACACAGTTGTACCGTTACCCGTACACAACATGTACTAGTTCACTCCAGAAATTGAGAACTATCAGTCGTCATTCTTGAAGATCTACTCAGCCTGATCGTCCTTTCCACTATTTACTGTTGTATTCCCACCGGAAATCTTTCTGTCCTACTAGCGAGACTACAGATATATTAGTCGTCTACCTGTGAAATATACTTAGTGCAAGGACATAATCTTCTGAGCTAACAACATTCCGACTTATATATCTCTCAAACCAGTTGTTTCACGATCCTCTTTCGATTTTTCTTCACCTCTTGGTAATGTTGCTCCCTTTATCAACACCCCGAGGGCAACCTGTCACCCCAGCCGCACTGCAGAAACTACTTCTCTGTCCAATGTCAGATTGAACTCACCCCATCAAAAGTCCATATTTTAGCTGAAGGAATGCGCCACACATTCCAAGATTATGCTAAAGTAAAATGATAGTGAGATTTTCTGGACGTAATGTATCACGTACATCTCGTCACTTTTTTCAAGCATACTGCGAAATGCCTTACAGTGAACCACGAGGAAGATTACCTCAATGTGTAAAGGAAAGTTGAACGTTGAATTACAACTAATAAATCGGTCAACAAGTTATCCTCCTAAATCTAAAAATATACTTTAAAAAGGGTAATAAAGCCTGTTGGTCAGAGACTTACAATTTATGGCAGCACTGGGTCTTGAAGGCTGCTTGGGAAACCAGAGACAACCACCACGGTAAATCAGAATGATAATTTGGAAGTGCAGTCCACGTCCCCTATATATTCGGGAAAAGCTACGGAGACACTGATGCTAAAACACCGACAGTCATATTTCCGAGCAGGATAAAAGAACCGATGTAAATATTTTTGTTCACATATAGTAGTAGAACCCGTACTGATGTAGCTGCATTCATTTGCACGAGCGTAAACATGAAACCCGGAAATTGCCGACAAGCAAGCTGCAAGCAAGCAAGCAAAAGTGCTTAACTACATGTGCAGCCAAGTTCCAAAGAGTAGGTTTAGTCTGCGCATGGCAATACTGCTTGCACCGGAGCATTAATAAAGATGGAGACAAAGCTGGTTTACGTCCATTCATGAGAGTAATATTGATCAGTTTTTCGTGTAGTGTTCGTGACGTTAACTAGCCAAACCACTAACCACCCCAGTGTTCACTCCAGCCTTGACAGACAATCGGATCTCACTTTGGCGCCGCTGATGACTGAGGTAAGCAAATACAAACAAGCCCTCTGTTTGCGCGAAGTCACTTCATCCGATATTTGTTCCCCGGAGAGATGCAACGGTCCAGGTAATGAATTTATCTACTCGAGCAGCAGTTTACCCTACCAAGAAAGAGACTGGAGTGCAACCAACTATGTCCTGTAGTAACTTTCTGCCTTCTGAAGGCTAAGGTTGGAATTCACAGAAAAACACCTCTACTTTGATGTGGACAACCCCTAAGTATGATCAGCCCACCAACCTCCGGGTTTCTTGCTCTGAAGGGCTTTTTAAATAGCCGACTTAGGATAGGACCTCCGGCTGGAGATTCCATATGACCAAAACTGCAATTGTACGGCATTTAAGTCCGGTATCAGCCAAAACAAACTCATCTTCACGAAATTAGTGGATAAATGCTGCAAAATGAGAGAACGAATCCAATTGGCGTATTTTTCTGGTGTGTAGTGAACGGGCTTGGCAAAAATCAGTTAACTCGAAGGTCTTGTAATCAATAAAGAAACCGAATTGTTGTTCTTCCAAAAGGAATGGACAAGATGACGAACTGCTCACACAAAACTACTGGACAGAATGAGTTGTTTCATTGATGGAGGTGAAAAATCAGTATTGTAGTTTACAAAACACTACAGAGATATCCAGCAAAGTAAAGATCAGCAGAACACAGAAACCAATTTTGCCTTAGTTGTCTTCCAAGCAACACACTTCTGCCAAACTTTTGAGTATGCATGTCAGAGGTTTTTCGAAAAGCAGCAACAGCCATAAGCGATCCAATACTATGCAACACACACCAAAAACAATTAACTGAGGAGGAACCGTTAACACAATTACTGGATTCTCTCTTGATCGTTTTATTTCAAATAAGAACGGAGGCTTATCCATTTCTTTGCATGTGTTTAAAGTACAAAAGTCAGCACAATTTCTGGGAAGATACTACACTTTTGTGAGTTTCAACTTAATCGAAAAACAAGGAAAACTGCATTTTCGCACTGCAAACAAAATGAGTAACATAGCTTTTTTACCGATACAAAATCTGTTTCTCTCTGTGTGTTTGTGTACCTGATACCAAAAAGTCGGTATCGCCTGATGTCTGAAGGATTTTCTTGTATCTGAGACTAAATTAGTATTGTTTTATTGAAATCATGTTACAAACATACTCAATCTGCTCAATCAGTTCCGGAGACTACTTTGGAATTTTGAAAGCGGTTACCCCAAGTGAATTGATCTAGGAAGATGATCTGCTCCCCATTTTCTTTTGGAAGACCTACTCGTTGGTGGTATGAGTATTAAGTTCAAGACATCAAATTTCCAAACATTTTCTGACGGCAAATTCTTCAGACACGTAGATCTGTTGACAAAGTTTTGTTAAGTGGAGCCTGTATTTGCGAACATTTGAGGGGTTTCACTAGTCACCAACACTGACCTTGTGTGTAAATACTCCATCGATAATGTTTTCAGCATGTCAGGACTGCGTTTACTTATCTCGTATCTATCTTCTAATATACATCCTAAGTAAACCGCGCGTTCTTGCGAAAATGGTATGGAACCTAATGACTATCGTCTTTTCCGATAACTCCGTGCTGCTGGAAGATAATTAATTACCCTTTACTTAGAGAACGACTTCCCTGTGTACCTGAGCGTTATGTTCTACTCATAAGTAGATAAGTGATTTGCTGGAATTTTGGTTTTCGGAGCTAATGAATGTTTGATGAAAACACACAGATGGGGCAGAATTTATTGAAGAGGGCACACAGGCACGCACAACGTGCAAACATAGTTTTAAAAGGAATCTTATGTCCATCCATGGTAAATTAGATTTACAGTTATGAGCGGAGGCTTTATTGCCTTTCTGGTGTTCAGGTTTTGACAAATAATCTGTCGAGGAGCTCGTCTTCTGGATTATAGCATTTGGTGGTGGAACAGGGCTAGAAATACCGCGACCGAAGCCACTGAGGACTTGGTGGAGCTGTCGGAATCCAGTTGGATAGAGGCGAGTTGGTGACCCTTCGAGCGCTTCCCAAAAACTGATCAAAAGTAATCATGAATGAGGAGCGAAAGGGCCCAGAAGAAGTAACGTAGACCACAGCCAGGAACGTTTTAGAAGCAGGATTTGACACTCCAGCAGACCTCCAAGTGTCACGGCGGCGGTTCAGGACGGTGCACGTGAGATTTTGTGTAAACTCGTTGGTGCACGTTAACGAGCTTTGTTCGTTTTCGGGACACGTGTTGCTCACATTGGTCACGGCATCACGGGCTGAAGTTTGAGCGGAATGTTTTGTGAGCAGTCAGCCGGAACCCCTTGGAAGATAGTCCTCATTGTTTTGCGTCCCAGCCAGCGAACGTGACTGAGGAACTGGTCAGTGTTGACATGGCTCTGATATATGTGGTCACTGATGGGGTTCCAGAATGAACAAAAAACGTGTAGAAAAGTTGTCAGGGCCGGAAACTTCGAACATGGGAGAGAGTAAAATGGGGATCGAAAAGTCAAGAGAAACGAGTTCGTTTTGCTGTGAAAATTTGGGTCCCGTCTGGCACAAACAACCTTAAATTCAGGAGGAAAATGAGAAGAACGAAGATGTGTCAATTATTGCCGTCATCATTGGGACGTTGTTTTATCAGACATTCAAGCACAGTTTGAGTCAAATGACCACAATGATCCTTGCTTGTTAGAAGTGGAAGAAACTGATTTATGGCTAGGCGGTTGCCAGATAAAGTGTAACTACGTACAATTCAGCTGGAAGCCTTGTTACGAATGGTGATCGGACAGCACAATGCATGATTTTCAGTTGTTTGGGAGTGTTTGCACACCATTTTGTTGTGTTATTTTACATCAGTCAGACAGTTTTGTGCCCACTGAGCGTGGTGATTGATCTCCGTGCTTTCCGTCTCGGAGCGAGGCTTGGTTCCACAGACATCATTTATCTGACCTAAGAGTTCTGCATAAGATAACCGCGCTGCCACGAACCGGCATTGAACGAACGGCTGGAGTCACATAATGAACCTCCAAAACAGTGAACCCCAGAAGAAAGCGAGAAGACAGGACACTCCCACAGAACATAGGACGTTTGCATTTTAAGGGAAGAAGTGAAAAGTGGTTGTCATATACTACTGATGAGTGGATTCGTACTCGGTAAGAATTATGCATTCTGGGGCGAATCAAAAAAAGATAAATTCACATGGACGGAGCAGAAGTTACTATCAAGAACATTCAGAATTGCACAAAATGGAAGCAGGCTTTACAATGAAAATTATGCATATCTGATACAAATAAGGTTTACATTTTTGTCCTCTTGATTTCAGAGTTTCCTGGCATGTTTTACCCATTCGAATAATCGTATGCTATTCTGAAAAGACATACACTGGGACATTAAGCTGAAAATACCGGAAGTAAAAATGAAAAATACGTTTTGCGGGTCGTTTGATCAACACGAAGTCTTTTTCAACTAATCCAGGGAGCAGCAACATCAATGACATAACGCACTTATTTGCACTCAATTTCAAACCCGTAGCTCTGATTCCCTTCAGGACTGCGCATTGTCTGGACTCATGCTCGTCAATCGTCTTTGAAAATACCAGAATACCATCCTTAAAAACTACAACACCTTCCACGTTTTCCAGTACCTGTTGCGGCAAAAGTCTGAAAGTAGCCCTTGCGGTACACAGCCCAGAAGGCATCCCTGGGTACCCATACTGCTTCCCATTGACACAGAACGCTTTTTGTTCTCTGTCACTCGCGAGCACCTGCAGTTGTCAATAGCCCGACCTCAAGTTGAATAACGACAACGCCTCCGCATCAGGAATCTGCTAAAGTATCTATTCAGTTAGTGGCATCGGGAACTCGGCCTTAATTGTGGCACAACTGAGTTCCCGGTAGTCAACACAAAATCTTTTCGTACCATTCGATTTTTGCGTAAACAACATTGGTGAGGAGTACGCGCTGGTGCTTTCCCTAATTGCTCCCTTCGATAACATGTCTCGAACTTGCTTCCCTACTTTTGGTGCGACTTTTCGCGGTATCATCCGATACACAACTTTGCATACTGCACCCGGAACCAAGTTAACTCCATGTTCTTGCCAATCGCGAAAACCGTACTCGTTATCTGGTGTTGAAAATAAGTTTGCACATTTCTCGATGCACTATCTGACCAGCATTATTGGACACCCTAGAAGAGAGGAAGTTTTTACACCACCAACACGATTCAGCCGGTCCCAGCGGGATGGCACCTCGATATCTGTCGCGCTAACTCTCAATCGATGAGCTTCAAAAAAAAGCTCATGCGCGTCCCAAAAAATATCAACCCCAACAATTGTCTCAGCAACCCCTTAAACAGTAACATCCCACGTGTCACACGAACATCATCGACCTGAAACGCTAGCTGCTGTTTTCCCAACACTCTTAGAGCCTCCTCTTAAGGCACTTACTATTTCACATGGTCTCATCAAACGTTCCTCCACGCTACGTGTTACAGATACCCCGGCCACCGTATCTAAAACTGCAATTTCATACTCGACCTAATTATGATCACAACCATGGGCACCCCCGTCGAATTGAATATGGATAAACGAAAGTAAAACGAAACGCTTATTTCTGGACAATATCGGGCAAAGTGCCCTACCTTGCCACACATACACAGAACACCCCATCCACGTTCCATGAATCGATACTGCATTCTTGCCTCGTGTTTGTTGGTTGAGTTCCAGTTTTGCCCACGTGATTTCCCCGATCATCTTCTGCAACGTGGATTCCAGTTTCGATTGCTCCAATCGGTAAATTGGCAGCACGAACGAAACGATCACGAACATGGCGTGCCCTCAGGCAACCCGATATATAGTTGGCGCAAAAGATACTAAGAATGAACAACCGGGTGTTAAGTGGTGTCATACCGAGCCGTGTTGAATCGGTCAAAAGCTTTCTGGCAATCATCTTCCTGTGCGAAATCCGTCATCAGACCCGCACGCACCTCCCGATAAGTAGGGCTTGTTCTTAATCCCAACTTCAGATTATACACCGCCTTGGTGCGCCCAGCCAGCAATGTCCAAAGCGCCGCCAACAAAGGTGTGTCTCTCCTTTTACTCCGTTGCATGCCGCGATCACCCCGAAATCTGAGATCCATCCTTCTGCAGCACCATACACGAACGGAGCAGGCAGAAGAAACTTAATTTTGTGAGTGTGGTCACGGCACCAATGTGGACAACACCGAGTAGGGTACTTGTGTTCCAACGGCCAAAAAAGGCGTCCATAAAACACATACAATCTTTCATATAGGCCCTTTTTCAGATTGCGCAGCACCAATATTGCTCTTGTTTGAGTGTGTTTGAGTGTCGGCTGCGTTCTAGTCAGTTGCCCGTGAATAAAAGCTTGGTTTTCTTTTGGGCATCATTTCTCTTCGGTTGGTCCGATTGTCTAAGGTGACGATTCGATCGACAGCCCCTTACTTGTGCTATCTTACTGATATCCAGAGATGTCACTACATCCTACCTGCTAGCCCGTATACCTTCTTTTGTTTACTTCGGGAAGCTTCCGACATTCGTCGTCTGTTCTGTTCCCCTTGATATTCACTGCGTTTGTTGCGCCAGCTTTCCCCGCTACCATAGCACTGTGCGATGCGCATTATCAGAGTTGTCGTTCTGGTACATAAAATACATCCGGCCACAAAAGAAGCTGTTTTATTATTGCATCATTTCTAGCTGGAATGATGATGTCCATCGTAGTTAGTGCTGACTGGAAATGGATTATTCCAATGATGTATGAAAGCTCACGTATTTTGAACGCAAAAATCTTGCTTCTGTATATAAAAACAGGTCCCATTTCACAATAAATCTTCTCCATCATGAACTTTGAAAAACCTTCAATTATATGAAATAATCAGGACCAGAGGGGAACCACAGATTCTGCTTATCTCTCGAATAACAAAATTCTGAGAACTTGCACACTGCTGTTTCTCACTTCATAAATCCACGGCAAAAGTAATTTATTTCAATTTTATTAGTTTCCCATATAAGTAGTTTGGCATTGTATCTGGACGACAGGATAGCATTTCCCCTGAAGCACACGACCGGTTTCGTGGTTATTGCCACTCATCAGATAGGCATACCCGATACTCTACCGCCCAGTCGTCCTCATGAGTGAGCACCCCACATTTGGTTTACAGCTTTAATCTTCTTTGAATAGAATGGAACGATCATCCGCATAAAGTTCGTCCCCTGATCCAGATACAAAGCCATACTACCCACATAGACAATCTATACTTGGGACAATATGTCCCTGTTCTGAAGGTTGGCCGTATTAACCGATGAATTAGCTTTGTGAGAATCACCCTGTGATTCTAAAAATGGACTTATTATTCATTCACCCTCCACTCAACAAGAAAGACATTACAGCTGGTAAGTAGTTTCCGTCTAAAGCAACTTAGGAAATGTATGTCGCATTGTTTTTGGTAACACCAAGAAAAAGAATGAGGATGAATCTGTTCAAAAATGTTACAGGAACGTTTGAACAGTTAAAACAACAAACAACACTACCATAAGAACAAGATTGAAACAGGTGTACCGCGATCAGAGTGCACAAACAAATATTCTAGTATATAATATGATTCATCATGCAGCTTGAACGCTCAACTCACCATTGAAAACCATGGAAGCACTGTACAGCTGTTTCATCCTTGTTGGGAATCATCAGCAGTGCATATCCACCGAGCCCCCACGGGGACTCGAACCCGGGGTGAACGATTGTGAATCGAAAACCTTAACCACAAGGCTATCCGGGCTGGCTCTCAACGGTTTGTTGAACATCTACACTACATGATATAGCACCCTTCCGTCACTGGCTTTTGAACGGTAACAACCCGCTTCCCACACAGCGATCGACTCCTATGATGGATGACTTCTCTGTAGGGGCCTAAGTACAACGAAGGCATTCCGTTATGAACAACCTACAGAGCTTGGTTACTATTTGCAAATGAGTAGTAGGAGATTAGCTTTGTATATAATATGATTCATCATGCAGCTTGAACGCTCAACTCACCATTGAAAACCATGGAAGCACTGTACAGCTGTTTCATCCTTGTTGGGAATCATCAGCAGTGCATATCCACCGAGCCCCCACGGGGACTCGAACCCGGGGTGAACGATTGTGAATCGAACACCTTAACCACAAGGCTATCCGGGCTGGCTCTCAACGGTTTGTTGAACATCTACACTACATGATATAGCACCCTTTCGTCACTGGCTTTTGAACGGTAACAACCCGCTTCCCACACAGCGATCGACTCCTATGATGGATGACTTCTCTGTAGGGGCCTAAGTACAACGAAGGCATTCCGTTATGAACAACCTACAGACCTTGGTTATTATTTGCAAATGGTTAAGGTGTTCGATTCACAATCGTTCACCCCGGGTTCGAGTCCCCGTGGGGGCTCGGTGGATATGCACTGCTGATGATTCCCAACAAGGATGAAACAGCTGTACAGTGCTTCCATGGTTTTCAATGGTGAGTTGAGCGTTCAAGCTGCATGATGAATCATATTATATACAAATCTAATCTCCTACTACTCATTTGCAAATAGTAACCAAGCTCTGTAGGTTGTTCATAACGGAATGCCTTCGTTGTACTTAGGCCCCTACAGAGAAGTCATCCATCATAGGAGTCGATCGCTGTGTGGGAAGCGGGTTGTTACCGTTCAAAAGCCAGTGACGGAAGGGTGCTATATCATGTAGTGTAGATGTTCAACAAACCGTTGAGAGCCAGCCCGGATAGCCTTGTGGTTAAGGTTTTCGATTCACAATCGTTCACCCCGGGTTCGAGTCCCCGTGGGGGCTCGGTGGATATGCACTGCTGATGATTCCCAACAAGGATGAAACAGCTGTACAGTGCTTCCATGGTTTTCAATGGTGAGTTGAGCGTTCAAGCTGCATGATGAATCATATTATATACAAAGCTAATCTCCTACTACTCATTTGCAAATATTCTAGTGGTAGTGGAGGAAAGGGTGTGGTGACAGAAATGAAGATAGACAATCATTTCGAATTTCATGGACTCGGGTGGAACCAATGTATACGCGATCTTTGTTATCACCAGCTGAATTTTCTTGTCCAATTCTAATTTTTCCTTACACCAACTTGTATCCGAACCTATTCGCAGCGATATTTGAACCCCATTCTCTCGTCAGGTTTATATATTCCGACTTCCAGTCCGGATCATCCTTGAGAAGCAGTCACAAAGCTTTGGATTTAGTAGGGGTTTCGAACACCTTTTCTACAAAGTTGATGATCTCAGTTCCTCCCTAGCTTTTCGTATCACAGTTACATACGTAGTTCGATGCAGATGTTGTGCCGTGGAGAATCAAACCAACTACTTATTTTATCTTCCTGTGGTAGCAACGTACTTGTTTATAAAACGATGCTCCGTAGGCTCTCTTATGAACTGCTGTTGCTAGAGAATTTTTCATTGGTCCCTATCAGGTCCATAGAACAGTGGTCACTTGTTTATTCAATGGGTTTTGTCAGTCATAAGATATACTGCGAACACTATATACGCATCTAGTAGGCATAACTTCGATTGTGTATATGGGCATGAACTGTATTGTTTCAGTGAAACCCTGTGGATATTCGTCCATGTTTGCAGACAGTAGCGAAACATACACGAAAACATTTGCCTTCAAGGATTAGTCCTAATTGGACTGTGAAGATCGGTGCTACGAGCAGCTGTTTTGAAATTCGGATGAATTTTGTCGTGCAGGTGTCTCTTGACCCAATAAAACAGTGCATTCCCATTTGCTTACACAACTCTAGCATAAAGTACAGTGACCCTCTAAAATACACAACTAGTAATTGTATACATTTTCATTATCGTTCACTGGGCAACTATCAAAATATCCAATTGTTGCATAGTTTACTGGGCATGTTTACACACGCTCTGTAGTATACTCCCATTGAGCAAGTTCTGGTCAATTCGCATATTTCAGCCATCCATGCACATCATGCATAGGGATTAGGAATAATATGGGAACGAATAAAAATGAACTCAGTAAACAAAACTAACAGGTGGTAGAATACCATCTATGGAAATTCGTTTGAAACAAATCTTTTGTTTTAGGTTGAGTACAATAGTAGTGACTAGATTGTGACCTTCCTAAACAAATCAACCCTAAGTTCAACAGGACCATTAAGACCCGGTATCCATTGAGGGATTGCTTGGGTAAGGTGTTCACGAAGGGAGCCTAGTTCAAATTGGTGGATACGAGTGGCATTCCGTTTCGACTTGATGAATGACCGGTTTCTCAAGCATTATTCACGACAAAGTTAGTTAATGATTTTCGAAAGTTAAGTACACATTATTTATGAACCATTGTGAGCAGTTGGATTTTATCCACGGCCGCATCGGACTGGAACGAATCTGAAAGCTTTCCTTATGTTCTTGAAGCTGTTTAACCCAACACGTTCAATGAAATTGGCGAACCTCAACTCACCTAACTGATATAGTAACACAGAATCCGGTCTTATGAATTTCTAATTCGCAATGATTTTCTGGTTGTTTAGCAGTCGACCACGTGCGGCTAAACCAAATTATAGTACGAATTCGAACGAATTTTGAGACAGTTTTCATCAATGCTGTTGAAATGTGTTGAAGATCTCAGGAATACTGAAATAACCTCAAGCATTGTTTGTACTGTACACATTTCGACTTTTCATGGAAACCTCAAATGCAGTGTTTGTGTGAAACTCACACGATTCTGCGCCGGATGATGACATTGTTTTGGTCACATGCACAATGCATTAGAACCGTGGATACAACATGTCGAAGCAGACGCCCTTGCGTACCTCCATTGCAAGCAATAACTACGGGTTTATTCTTTGATTACGTAAATAGCAAGTACCTTTCAAACTATCAGTTCGATAATTTCAAAGATATTCATCACACACAGGTAAACGAAAGTCAGGTCACCATGCTATAAGCAGCCCTAATAATGGTTCAGAATGCCCTAAGTTTTAGTTACGACTACCGTTTACCCGTGTCCGTATCCAACTTGTTTATTTGATCCCTGTGCACGGGAACCTGTCACTGTCAAGTCCCAATTCGTACAATTCGTGTTTTGCTCACATGAAACAATACAACTCTATTTAGTCCACACTTATCTGTCTTACATTGGGTCCCTGCCTTACTGACCACCTTTCACATGTAAGGTATACCAATTTGATGCGTTAGCTGAGCACCTTCATCCGTTCCTGTATTCAAAGTTATTTTCGTCTACAACTCTTCGTGGCTTTCAGTTAATTTGCTCTGTAGGCTCTCTGCTAATTCGTGGTAAAGTCGACGCCCTGTCACAGTAACTGAAATTCAAATTCCACTCTGTCAATTATCCCAATTCGAAAAACCCACCCTGTTTGATCACTTTTTCCATAAATTTTGTTTAAACTCAACTCTTCACTTTACTCAGTAAGATTGTTCTCGACCAACCTGAGTGCTTTTGTCACTCTCTTTGAACGAGTGTTATAAAACTTCGACGATTAAATACAGTGATTTTCCGTCACAAAATTGAAACTGGAAGTCAGAAACACAGGTTTACACAGTGTATTCTAGGTAAGTTTGCTATATATTTACAAACGTATACTAAAGTGAATATGATTTTATATAAGGAGTCAAATTATCAGCAGCATTACCAAATCAACGAGTATATTCGTGTCTGGCGAAAAAACCAATAATCAGTTATTTCACCCTGGTGACGTAATCCATGTCAGAAAAGTAATTGGTTCATCAGGTATGCAGCATCACATTAAGCAGAAGCACATTTTATTTACGAACAACTCATTCAAGTTCACATACAAGACCATGAGTACAGGATTGCTTTCGTATGTTGAGGCCTTCAGCAATCTCAATTTCAAATCAGAACTGAGCAAACCGCGTGAATGGCTTGACAGTTTGGCCCTACCCTGGTGATGCAATATTTAGAAAACCCTCACATTCGACACTGCTCCTATAACGTTCCATCCACTTCACTCCCATCCCAGTTTCACTGGTTATCAGAGTGACAACATTAAATCAAACTGAATGCAGTACGCACATATACAGATGCAGCAAAATTATCGTGGACAAAATCATTGTTGGAACTCCCATTGACAGTTTGCAGAGCACCAAGTATGCCTTTCTGTTCGGATTATTTCTTTGAATCTTCCGTTAACGTACCTCAATTTGAAAGGAATCTTACTGACATTGTGAGTGGGTACTTTCCATCAGTACTGTCTGAGAAAGATGATTGACTGGTTCTCACACGGAGAAAGTTGAGTTGCTTTGGCAGTCAGTTTTGACATTGAATTACTTCGAATGATCGGTCGTATAGTTTTCAGGGTTCTAAACGTTGTGACGAATGAGACTAATTAAAAAATTCATATTATTGATTTTGAGACCACATGGTTCACCACAGAGTTGACTTATGCTGCTCTCTCTCGGGGGTCACCGTGTTCAGTTAGAGTTGCCGATGAAACTGTTCCTTCTTTGCCGGATGAGGACCATTTTGTTTTCCACAACGTTGTGTTCTCTACAGCCGAAAATCGATTATTATTCTGTCATTCGTATCTGTGGTAGAAATATTGGTTTCCAGAGCAGTCACTATTCGCATCTGTTCGACAATCAATTTTCAATTTTTGTACCACTCGTTATTCATTTCCTCTTCTTCTACCTTTGGACAACCATGTGTAATGTTTTGAACGAAACAGAATGGTTGTGATATAGCAACATCGGGAGCGCATCTTGGGAATGTCATCAAGAGGTTATCTGACGGAACAATTAATGGCCTATTTGCTCGATGGTCAGTCATCCTAAAGATATACATAACCTAATTAAACCTGCAAACTTAGGATGCAGAGAGCCCAGTAGCGCTCAGGATTGACTACACGTAGTGAGTTATTGGCTTCTCAGCTCCCCATGTTGGAAATGGCTAACTAATTTAAGCTGACAATGCTGAATGAATGCAGAACACAATGTGTTACGAAATACATAGGAGTAATATTCGAATGAATACATTTTCCTCAGTAAAATATTTATTCCACTATACTTCATAACCTTAACAATAACCACGAATTTCTAAAAATAACCAATTTGTCCTGGGTACTAAACTGTGTGGTAGTTCAAAAAGGGATCATTTGATTGAGAATAGTCCGTGGTAAATTCAACATCCAGTTGGGCTTCCCATATTTTCCAGATCATTCGTTCAATTTTCTAGTTTATAGGTAATGATTCCCTGTTGAGCAGTCTATTCATAAATGACAACACCGTTCACGGATTCTCATTTATTTGGTGCCTTATGCAATGTTCTTATCCGAAAATGTCCAGCAAACTCGCAGGTGGCGCGACGAAACGAGATCAACATATTGATCAAAAATCAAAATAATTGTTTGCCGTTTGCTAAAACGCCAACTAAACTAGAAATTTAGAAGTAGCTGTAGGCTTTTTGATGTTCTTTATTCGTAAATTCAGATTATTTTGATAAATTATTCAACATTTCATGTAGAATACATTGTTGTGAACAAAAAGACAAACTTTGTACTTTAGTCTCAATCTGATGAACTCTTTTCGCCCATTACACGTTCCACTTCTGAATCTTCAAAGCAGACCCTATGCGCTCCTGTTAGTAAAACCTCGAAAGCAGGAGCATTTAACACAAATGGTAACAAGTCCCCACTGAACCATCCTTCCAATGTAGACAGTATAAGGGGTGCCAACCACAAATAGCGTATACAAGTAAAAAGACGAGAGATTCGGCTTTTATTTTCTGTTTACAAAAATATTCCAAAAAAGTTATAGATAATAACTTTTAAGGTCAGTATGTTAGCATTTTGCAACTCTGTGATACTTCTTTCTTATATTTGAACAACAAACAAACGATGTCACATTCTTTTTGCAGCATTGACACAATAACATCCATGAGATTATAAGTTTTTTAATCAATTATCCATCACATTTATTGAATAAAGTTGGTAAAAATGTTATGCATGATGTCAATGCATATCGTTGAACTTTGGAATCCCGATCAGCGTTTCTTCGTGTGGTTGCTCTGGTCAACTGAGCTCATCGCTGTAATGTGTGCAGCACAACTTTTGTCTTGTAGATCCCAATTCATTTTTGGTCTGAATGCTCAGACTGATATTGGAAGAGGCCCAGAAAATGTTTCTTCTCATACATTTGACCGGGAATCCGAACCGAAGTTTTACCAGCTATTTTTATCGAGCCTCTTTTTGACTGGTAATTCAGTTGAATAACTTGATTGAATTGCTGGATGGGAACAGAAGAATAAAACCACCAGTACCAATTGTGCAGTGGAAAAATGAACTAATGGGATTTCATATGGGGTACGTGATTCTTCGTGCGAATTGTAATTTAATAAAGGGAGTCCTGTCACTTGTTCAACAATTTAAAATGCAGACGTGTGCTAGTACAAAGCAGCGGCTGATACGTAAGGAATGTCTTTAATATATCAGATCCCAGCGTCTTTCTGATTGTATCGAAAAAACGACGGGCCATGTGATATGTTATAGGCAAGTGTTTATTGTGAAGTAACACAGTGTTACCGAAAAAATTAAGCACTAACCTATAAGGAATATCTTTCATCAGATCGTTGTCGATGTTGGTTGATCGGAATATTATAAGTCAAACAGCAGCCTCGTCAGAGCATGCTGATCATTGGACTGCCTAAACTGTAATAATGGTTGGGAGAATCTTCACTATATGAGGGAACGAATCTCTGTTCGAATTTCATTATTGGATGCCATTATATTTGGGACCAGCATTCTCATTACCTTGTTTGATATGGTCACTAGTGATAACTCTTGTCATCGCTTTCGTGCGTGATTGTTGGGGCGAATTCCTCAAAGTTACCAAAATAGTGAGTGTAGATGAGGTTGAACCTCTAGAAAAGCCTGACTGTTTGTGGTTGTCTAGCTATTCGACATGTTTGGCGAGTCAAAGGTGTGAGAACCCGTATGTCACCGCTTATAATCGTTGAACTCAGTCATGGTTACAACTGCCGGGTGCTTTCTCAATCAGTAGCCTTTGGTTGACCGGGGCCGTCTTCCAAAAATGCTGTAAATCGTTGCATATTAAAACAAAACATTGAGTAAAATATTTTCAATAAATTATTTTTGAAAACTAATGAGGTGATTGGTTCAAATTCGACGAAGCCACATGAAGAAATGAAATAATCAATCGAGAGCTGAACGGGACTCCAAAAGGAAAACGTATGCATTGTCATCATTTGTATCACACGAAATAGACAGCCCATTCACAAAACGTCATTCAGAAGAAGCAGACGATATGCACTGTGTCTCCGTTACCGCTGTGTACATTGTTTATGCCATGATGTTAGCTGTGATCGAGGCTAAATTACAAGCTTGCACAGTTTCGATTAGTGAAGCAAAGGAAACCATGCAATGCAGCTTGTTGGACAAAAAATAAAAGTTGGACATTTCACCCTGTCCGAATGTCATTAAAAACTGGGGCACATAATGAGTTACTTACGAGAACTAGGATTGCGTTGTGAACGAAGATGTGGACAGGAAGCAAAATTATTGCAGGTGATTTATCAGGTGAGTTACAGTAACTGTTAAGTGTCAATTTAATATTCAAAGTTCATGAAATCACCTCCGTTTTCTCAGTCGTGGTAAGCTGCATTCGGTGCTAGGCGGAAGTAGTAAGGCGATTGCGCTCCTCAAAGTAAAGCGCGATTGTCTAAAATAGTTGCTGAATGGAAAAATCTGATTATTTATCGAACAATATAGGTAGACGTGCTGTCTGCCGTGACCTACTATGGTCTAAATGTTGCTGAGCTCATCCGTGCCTGTAATTTAGCCGATCTATTTTCCAAATTATCATTCTGAACAACTTGACGAGTGTGGTTGTATGTTACAGCTGGAAGCTAATCCGACTGAGACCATGTATTTGTTTAGAGAACTCAGTACGAACTTTTCCAGGTCTTGTACATCGTTTCTCAGTTAATTGATCATATTCCTCTCCGTGCTTTTAATTTCATAGCTAGGACTTCGATTATCCTGCATTACATTTACCAGAGTGCCAGGATGGACAATGGATGTGGGAGTTTGTTTTTGTTGTGGTAAGTACTCGGGAATGAGTTTGTAATTGTGTAACTGGCCAACAGATTGGGGTTGAGATTACGTGCATGGTATATCGGTTCAGATGCCTTGTTTTCAGACGTTTCAGTTTATTCATATATCACTGGGTCATCAGGTTTCAATTTCGCCCAGTCTTTTTCACACTCCTTTCTTTTTCTCAACACGAAACTCTTCAATAAATCCCACCTGTCATTTACTTTCCTGTGAAAAACGTCCTCAATTATCCTTCCTCGACTTCAATCTCCATGTGTTCTAACATCGTATATTATGTTCTTATGAAGTGCAGAATATTGTAATAAAGTAGATTTGTGTCAAATGGCTTTTTCGATTGCTACTTTACTTCACTTCATCCCATGCAACTAATACATGGACGATGCTGGCTAAAGTCAATATCCAGTACGACATATCTCCTGACCCTAATAATTGGAGAATTACCATTTGAGTACCAACGAGCAGGAAAATCGTAGGTTCTATTTTTCAACGAAAGGGCTAGTGCAGTCAAGCTGAACATGTTCTTTATTCGTGAAACTCTTCATAATTTCCCTGAATTTATGTTCAGTTCTTCCACGTCCACAACGGATATTCAAACGGGTGACGACAGTGCCCTTATTTCCATAACTGTTCTTTAAGTTCTACAAAGATCCCCAATAGAGCAACTTGTATACTGCTACGAACCACCAAATCCACGCATATCAACGACAAATTCGTAGACTTTGTGGTTTTTCACACCAAATGAACATAGTCTAACAGATGATGATGTCGTTTGAGATTATGAAGTGATATCAGTCACTTTATACAACGACTTGCGTTCAATTTTCGATAGGACATCGCAGGCCGGTGGATAGAGCATACACAACCTTGAGGAGTGAACCGGGGCTTTGTGTGGCATTTGTTGAGAAAGTCACACCTAAAATGAGTTATCGAATTCCAAGTTCCATATCCTACCACATGTCAATGAATTCATCGAAAGCATCATATTTTGGCTTCAGACCGCTGTGCTCTGCAAATTGGTTCAAAACGGGGTTCAAACGATGACTGAACACTTTGAAAATCAATCACTTATGTGGCACGTTTAATCATTTATGTTAAGCTTCGGATATCGGTTGAGTTCGCAATTTTAGCGACATTCGTTATGTTAGATGAAACCATGATCCTGTGTGAATCCCGTACAGTGCACTTCCAGAATTCAGTTAGACATTCTGACATTACTAACTGCATTTATTTCCTCAACCTCAACGTGATTCGTTGGAGACATCAGTTTCACAAGGAACCGATAATTTTCTCTTGATACACAGCAGATTTCAGTTTATCCCAGTAGAAGGATTTGACACGAATTTGGCCAGATAGCAGTTAGGTGGATGCGTAGTTTCCATTTATAGTGCCCCATGTATTTCATGATAAACTGTAGAATATTGTGTTTTCAGATAGTGAGGAAGCTGCAGGCACAGAGTGCAATTGCTTCTTGAATAATGACTGTATACTTGAGAGAGATTTGAAGAGGTTTGCAAGCCTTTCGGGAATAATTGCAAAGAACTCAGCAGGCCAAAATGCCAGGATGAAAGTATTCACAAATCACTGAAGCAATGAACGGGAACAATATCGGTGGAGTTATGATCAGGCCATAACAGATTCCATCGTGGAATACCGCCAACGCAATTCACTATTGCGTCACAGAAATCGTCGTTTCGTGAATGTGTACAAGTAGATTGGCTCCACCATCTCTGTGTAGCAATCACCTTCCGGAAGCAAAAAGGGCAAAACTTCATCTTTTGAAGAAGTGTCGATCAGGTTGTGTCTTGTAGATCACGGCTTCACTCGAGACACTTGCTTTACAACACAAACACAGTGTCTTTGGGGTGGGGTTCATTATATACTTTATCATCAGCATAAGCATTGGTCACCGAGTTTTCTAAACTGGGCAAGACTGATAGATAACTAAATGGCATATTGTAAAGCATCCAACTCCAATTAGGCGAGACAGACACTCTACAACGGTCACGTGTATACGGTTCGTGTTTATCGATGTAATCAGCTGATAGTGCACTGGCATTTGTTGAAACACCACTGACCAAGAGAATGCTGAGCAGCTTCCCGCTTTCAACACAACTGAGTGTCTCACTATATGCAAAATACCGATTCTGACAGCATCAGTTACTTTGTTTATAGGTGACAGACTGCTACGAGATAAGTGAAAGGCTATTTACAGTAGATTATGGGCACGGGGTGCCAAATTTTCGGTAGCAGCTGGGATCAACTGGGATCACCTTTGACTTTATCCCTTGCAATTTAAGTTTCTCGACAATAGATCTGTAAGCTATGGATTTGGACTAAGAGTTGCTCTTTATATCATGAGTGTAATCGAGACCAATCTCAAATAGTGGACAGTAATGTTCTAAATCTAGAGCAGATTGAATAACCCAGATGCAACCGAGGAAGACGTGGATGCACATTCTTCCAGAACTACCGGAGATACATAATCCGAAACACAAAAATATTCTGTTTAATTTAGATAAATTCATTGCAAATTGTAATTTAATTTAATATGTATTTGAGTCTGTCATATGAAAAGGTATCTCCTGCGCATTCGTTGGAAATCTTATAAGTTGCTTCAATAAAACTTTCATTGAACCGACCACATTCATTGTTCGCGTACAACCAGTGGATGGAATCTTGAATAGGTTCTTCGAAATGCTCCATGTTTCTCGTCAGCTTTGTTTTTCTAGTATTAACGGAGGATAATTCGCGTTAGGTTTATTCATTTCAGTGCAGTTTTAGTTGAAATGGCTTCCACAGATGCGTGGTGTTTGGACCACACCAGAGGTGTGGTTGTTTTAGGCTAGAGAATGAAAACGGGTCACCTCTTATGCTTACAATCTCTCATGGACAACATTCGTCGAAACTTAAGTTTAAATAATTGTTAGGTTGATAATAGCATTTCGATCGATCCGAGTGTTACAATCTACTGAAATCACACGGTACAGTCAATTTGCGAGATCTCACGGGTCAGTTAGATTCACTTTTCCACATCCTGTGTTTACGAACACATCAACGTATGAACAAATAGGAGTTCGTTTCATAGAAAAATGTGAGAATAAGTTCAACGGCTGCATGATCAATAATTCGCATGAGCCTTCGACAAGGTATGGAAAACCGAATATGTCAACTCAGCAATATATACCTGTGACATATTTTTGGGAAATTTCGTTAAGTTCAATACATCCGATGTGGTCCAAAAGCTAATATTTAACGGATTGAATTTTCCACACGTATTTACACAATAAAATGCTAAACTATTTCGTAAGGTTTGTGGTGAAAGTGTCGAAAATGTGCACCAAACTTATACCGAAACATAAACAAGACTGACGAGCCTTTGAATATTCGGAAATTCTGGTTTGCCTTGCGTCAGAGATGCACTGAGATACACGATTAGGTGTGCAAATATTCATCGTACTGACTTGCACCCATTTCGAATAATGGATGCGATTACTCCAACAGCCTGGTTTTATCATGCGGAATAGGACAAATAACTCGTAACCCGGTGGAATCTTGCAGTTATCAGTATCACTGTCAGTTACCTCATAGAGCCAGGGTGCTCGGAGAGCTCGTATACGTGGTTGTTGCCGACGATGCACAGGTTCGATTATCTGTGATAAGTGCACGAGCATAGTTGCCTATTAGAATCAGTATACAAGCTCATGAACATAGCTACTCTATCCTGTGCAGTATTATTTCACAGTACCATTAGGTTCCGACAGATCATTTTCAACTTACTTCTCGGGGCTTTTTTATGAGGAGTTTCTCTCAGTTTATCTCCTGAACGACACCAGGATTTCAAACGGGAATTTGACAAAATTACCGTGATGACGCTTTTTGGACAACGATTGCCATCACGACCGAACAAGGCTGAGTTTTGTTTAAGTAGACATACGGAATGAAAATTGAACGATTGCAAATAAACGGGACGGTCGAATTTAGTGGCCCCATAAATTGCGATGCAAACATGTGATTGCGCCTACACGATGATGTAGCATGTGGTCAATTGAATGATCCTCTGAGGTACATCGTACACTACGGGCATGGAATGTGCCAATCAGATCGTCCTCGACAATACACCATTATTTTCTCCATGCACCTAAATACACAAACGTTACTGTCTGTTCTGCATTGTGTATTACGCTGAGCTTCATGACCACACAAACACACGATGAACTTAAGGAAAACTCAGAAGCTATTCCTCATTTACTGGCAAAGTTGCACGAAATGTTTTGAATTTAATTTGCAATCAGTCCATCTTTGGATACTTTCAAACAAGGATTGATGGTATAATTAATGATACCAGTTCACGCAGCACTGAACAAAGTTCGCCATATTGAGTGGGTACGAGATAGTGTTGTGTGAACTTAAAATTGGTTATGTGAACTAATTCTCCAGATAAAATCTTCTGTTTCTGAGATAACGTTTGTTATTTACTTGCACACAAATCACATCCCCATCGGTCGCCATTTCGTTTTTCTTTAGGAAAGAAACAAATTCTATAAATATTCACTACAGTTGCCAGATAGAACTCGCACTTCTTTACCGATGCTCAGGCAACATGGGAAAACCAGTAGTGATCGTGGCTGACAGTGGATACGACCAGTTCATAGCGCAATGATACTCGAGAAACCCAAATTTTATGAATAAACTGCGATGGAATGCAAGCGGCAGTTAGGAATTACCAGTCGTGCGAGACCGAAAGAGAAGGTTGCTGAACTCGAAGCGTATGTTTTCTAGGTTTACTGAATCACGAATCGGTGCATTTTGTACTTGTCCGTTACAGATTTTGGAACGCTTGTAATACAACAATTTGGTTTGTGGGGGTCACATGCAACTCTTGCAAACAGCTTTGGTGCTAACAGTTAGCAGCTTCAACTTAAACAGATCACGGTTGAATTTGCTTGCAACTAAAATACTGTTACTTATCAGTGTGGGTTCCTGAAACTTCTGAGTCTGAACTCATTCAAACTTTCCCCAACCAAATCCACAATCTGCCTCCGTGCAACATTTTCGATAAATAATCTTTATTAACTCGAGTACTGAGAATGAGTCAGCAGCAGTTTCCAAAAAATGCCAACTTCCAGAACGCTAGAGCTTCATCAGTCTATGAAGTTGCCGTTCTCAACTGTTGGTTATTCCCGAGCTGTTCACGTCATCTTGACAGCATAGAGGACGGAGCACGGAATGACTAAGGCAACCGTGAACGGGACATTTGAAATTGGTCGTGCTGCATTGCTCGGACATGGAATTACACCAGTTCCTGTGGATTTTATAGCGATGAATGTTATTGGAATATTCTGAAGGTCACCAAAGCTATGGTATACATTCACTCTTATGGAATCATGGTGTGTTTTTGCGCATTTTAAATACATTGTGATTAATAGTATGAGGTTCGGGACAAACTCAAACGAATTTTCAAAAAAGTCGAGAAGGAACGGCGGAAAAACACTGAGCTGGTTGAGTAGTTGGTCTTCGCTAAAGCAGTGTGGGAAAATCTCAGATTCTGGTGATCTTCCCGTGCACATCCTTTGTTTCCTAGGAAAAATGGGAGAGATGGCATCAATCAAGCGGAATATTCAGTAATAAAAAGGCGCAAACTATCACGCTACGAGGTTCAGAGTCGGACATGGATAAACGGAACTTTACAAATAGATTATTTCAGTTCTTTCAGAGCCGGTCGTCCTACCTGAATCCACAATCGTGGAGGAGTTATCATCGTTTACTTCACCAACAGCTGAAACCGATAAACTCAACCGGGAAGATTATCTGTCATATCATAAACTCTAAGCAACATTCTTCAAGTGGATTCCGCTCCATACTTATCGGAAGTATTCATGTGGCATCTAGCACATCACCTTGCAAATAACTTCCTACATTTGTCGGTGGCTTCAAAGATGTCCTCGTTTTTCTCACCATGATTGGCTTGATAAATTTGGCATGTTTTACTATCCAACTTGAGGCCGAACTGAACTTTGGCTCAACAAACCGACCATCGTTTCTCAGCGTTCAACCAAGTGCACCCTCGAGTAGCTGTGATCACTGAATTTCGAAAATGTGCCCCCCTCCCCCCTCTTATAAAAGAAAAATCCTCCTAATATTATTGTTAGGAACCGTTCTACTGATGTTCTGACTAAGCTGCCAGAGATTTTTCAACATCCACTTTTACCCAGGATTCGCAAACACAAACTGTCAACGTACGACCAAGAATGTGTACGTTCAGAATTTTTGTGACGTATTCGACATCCTAGAGAAGAGTGAGAAAACTTTCATACCTATCTCAGATGGCGACAAATTGGAGGCATAATGCATTCACTGCTTTGACTTGTCTTCAGAACTCACCCGCTTGCTTTCATATTTCCTTCATTATGATTCTACGAGTTCGAATTGACCACGCGTAGTCAGCTAATGGAAAGTCAGCGAAAGGAATGCAAAATGAAGTTTGCGGACTGGATTCTGTGGGGATAAATAACTTGGTTGAACTTCCTTCATCGAGCTCAAAGAATGCAAAGCCGTAGTGAGTTTTCACATTGGTTGCAGTTAGACGAATTTGTGTTTAGGAACATCAGTCGCATTGACCAGTTCTTGGATAATGTAAACCTAGCTTCACAAACAAGTTGCCAGTTCAGTCGTGAACCATGTTTGAGTTGTGGTTCAGTCAGCAAATTAAACCCAAGATCACTACATTTTTATTTGTACCCATCTACTGCCAAATGTTTCACTAACTTAGTTCATGGTATGACTGCACTCTCCGTGGTTCACCGTCCCCAGGCACTGACGGCAAGCACCCTTTCTGACTTCACAATGAAACGTCTAGACAAAAAAGATATGAAACCTTCGTGAGCACTTGTTCTATTTAGTACCCAGCTCGATACCAGGCAGTCTTGGTCCCGGTTAAATGAAAATAATTTTGCATGAGAAAATCCGGACACGAGCATCTGCGGTTATAGATGAACTGGAACAATTGAACCGTCACTGAACCATTTCCTTTGGATGACGTCCGATTGGACGGTGGGTTCTATATTGAAAAAAAGTTGTGGTTATTGTTGTTTTGATGATGGCTGTTCTGAATCACTGCATTGTGCTTTCATGGATGAATGAATTGAGCGGGTAGGTCAAGAACGTGGATCACCAAATTAAAATACAAAAACGTGGATAGAAATAGTTGAGGGAAGCTATAAAATATTATGATTGTATAGTTGCCCAGTGAGCCACAATAAAAATTATGCTTAAAATATCGCTAACCTACCCAAACTTGGAACCCATCTTATTATATATATACTCATTGAATATATACACATACTTCGCCAATTTCCTCAAGAAAAAGTAGGAAAAACGTAAGTGAAAAGCCTGAATTACTGACCACGTTCATTTGACTCCGAAAAGAACCAGGTAAAAAGTACTTAACTGTCAGGATGAAAATGGAAGCTTGTAGGCTAGTGTTGTTTGGCGGATAAATTTGTGGGTAGAGCGTACTCTTCCCTCTTCGTAATATGTACACCGAGTTGACTCTGTATTCGAAGACGGAGAACTGGAGGTGGCTCGGGATTGCCGGAAAAGGGGAATGTTTACATGAAAGTATCCTGATAAGAGTTGTTTGTCGTGTTAGTAATGAAGGAACATTGTGGGCGGCGGTTGAGTCTGAAGGTGAATCATCATTATTGCGAAGTTTGGATATAGGTTTGCATGGTACAGTGTTGTTCAGGTAGATGAAATGGGAATGACAATCAGGTCTGTTCGTATTGATATTATATTTGATCATGTATTGCCGGAGATGGCGGTATCTTTCGCTATACTAGAATAATTAGAGTGGTAACGACTATTCGACGGTAATCGAGTATTCTCTCGAAGCAATCGCAAAATATTTCAATGACCCCGAGCTATTGGATGGTATTTATTTTTTAGCTATGGTAAATCTATAAATGAAGCTCGTGTTGACAGTGTGGGTGTAGTTATTTGTCTATGAATGGTTGCTGATGAGGAAGTTTGAGGATACCACATTGGATGTTCTCAACAGATGAAATGGATGAAAGAAATAGCCCAGACCTAGTAACCGGTTAGGCCCAGCAATCAACATCATGGTATTGATTTGGTTAAGGTACCGTTCTGTGCACGAGCATATATACTAAAATATACTTCGTACATATTGGGATAAACTATTGTGAACAAAGGCTTGTTCAACAACGTTTTCCAAATCCTCCCACATCGTAGATATAGCATGTAATTTCTTTAATTTTCTAAAACAAAGTCCACCGTAATTAGGCGAAATATTCAACTATATCGGAACTTGCTTCGCAGTTAGTGAAATGAAGCCGGAAGACGCTTTTGTGCACAGAACAGATAGTACATTACTAGTTTGTACCTAATTTCCAAGGTTTTCCGTCCTGTTACTTGTGAAAATCGTGTGAATTTATATTGTTATTTTCATGTTTCTCGGTTTAAAAGTCAACCTTATTCAAGGCTTACCAAATTTCGGGTCAATTTACCATTTTGATCAATGTCTCATAATTATAGTTGCCATACGATTGCTGCAACACTCACGATCATAATATCATGATGTAGATAGTTTATAATTTCAGGTGCGTGGTGTGACGAACCATGTAATGTGTGGGGGAAAATTATTCATATGAGAGGAAATGAATTCGAGGAGATTAAAAATTTGAAGGTTGTGTTCCCCTGTGGAATCCGAACACATGCATGGTAACCATTCTCACATTAGTACCACGAGAGCTTGACCAGCTGAAGGGCTTCTTATGTATCACTTATCAAATAAAACATGAACATTGATATGGTAAGTGAAAATAAGCTGTCGGACCATCACTTGTAAAGGAGTTATAAATTCAGGCCTGTTTGTAACGTAATTAAGTGCACGTCAAACTGCTAACGAAGTAACTACTTAAACTCAGAGAGCGATTCCAAACTACAAAGAGGTGCATCGTTTTAGTGCGAAATATTCATGCCACCAATAGGCGACAAGTAATATCAAACAACAAGTTAGAACAAAACAAGCTGGTGCAAATTGGTACGCTCAATTTGAAAGAAGGTGATGACGGAGCTAGACTGAAATTTGTGTCATCGTTTATGGTACAACCATATGAACAGACACACCTCTTACTTGCAAAATTCGAACAAACTAATTTTCGTGCTCATTTTAAAAATAAAGTTTTCCAACTACTTCCATCAATCGAAATTTCACATCAATTCCTCCTTTCGCTTATTTGAAAACGCTTTCTATGTTTCAATTCATGGCAGTCTGTTTAGTATCTAAATTAGGATAGTGAAGTGAGGGGCTAATGTCACTTGTACCAAATGCTCCTACACTCGTGGTTCTAATAATAAAAGCGCATTAAGTCGGGTTTTACGGCTCCAAAATAGGACGAATAATAAACGGAAAATGTTCATTCCATGGAAAGAAAATCGTAAGGTCTGCCTTCGTTCATCAAGACAACACGTTTTCTACATTACGAGGTCTGAATTTGTTCATTGTGACAAGAAGTTATCTACATTATACGTTTACCTGCCAATCAAAATAAAATGTGTCGATGATTACAGAACTCGGAAAAAGGACAATCGAGATATTTCCCGATTTTTATTTGGGCGGAGTTTTCAGCATCGGGGAAAGCAATAATTTTACCATTTTATTAACAACATTTATTAACAACAACAAATTCCACAACGTAATTCATCGACCTCAAACTACTGGATGGTATTTCGTTTTGAGTTATGGCAAATCTATAATTGGAGCTTGTGTTGACCGTCTGGCTGTGGATTTGGTCTTTGGATGATTGCTAATGAGCAAGTTGGCTTATCCATACTGGAGTATGATATATGACCATAGATCACGTAAAGGGAAATGATGGTGAGCACGATTTATGAGATGATTCGAGTATGTCAGTATTTGCAAAACACGACCACCTCTGTTGTTCGTGTGATTGTGGATTATGAATAGTCGGAGGCAAAAATAACTTACTCCCACGCGCCCCTTTTTAACCATGCATGTTTCCATTATCAAATTTTCTCCTTTTTAATGTACTCAATATTTCTTGCATGGCTTATTTGAGCCGAGCAAAACTTACGTCAGATAACGAAAATATGCTCACTTATGTACACCATACCTACCTTTGATACAAAGCTTAATCTTCATAATGCGGGAAATATTATTTCATCCACAGTAATATGGAAGGAAATATGTCTGCCTTAGGGACAAGTGATCAAACTCTCATAAAATGTCACCTCCTTTCTGCTGAACAGTTTGAATAAATAGTATTTTCCGAATATGTTTGATCTGTTTTTTTTCAAGCTGATGCATGCTGGAAAATACAAAGTAATGACTTTTATTTACTCTGGTTGGCATTTACTTATAATTCGCGCCGACACTTTTGGTGAACCAATATGGATCCGCTGTCCAGTTATTAGAACAAAAATAAAATATATATTACGAGACGCATTTGATGTAACATTCTTGTCGATCGCTCAAGTAATACATAAAGTTACATAAACTGTACAGCGGATAGAATGATACAATGTTTATCAATAATCAGTGAGAAATTATTGTGGGGTTTTGTGTTTAACACCACGAAAAGCAAACGGTTTGTAATCTGTGCAACAAGGCAGGAGAGCTGCTAATCTGATCAGCCCGTTTCCACTGAAGACCAGCAGTTTCGCATTCCGACTGCGTATTCTCAATTTGAATGATCTAGTAAAGTCGACTCGAGGGCCCATTTTGTGTTGTGAAAGAATACGCCGCATTTCTCGTCGTAGTTTGTCGTGTGCAGTTCAAATCAATAATTGAGTATGATACTTGGCTCAAAGAGTGACCGAACATATTCCAAATAGATTCCACTAAACTCACTAATTATTGCCCAGTGACTTAAACTTCGTTTGATCGATTTAATCTTCCTCGATTTAAAAGTGATCCTTATTCAAGACTTATTGAATTTTGGGTCAATTTACCATAGTGACAAAAGTCACATAGTTATAGTTGCTAAACTATTGCTGCAACACTCACGATCATAATATCATAATGTAGATAGTTTATAATTTCAGGTGCGTGTAATGACGAAGCACGGAATATTTAAGGTAGAGTTATTCATGTGAGAAGAGAATAGTTTGAAGGGATCAAATTGTTGAACGTTGTGTGCCCCTGCGGAATCCGAACACATGCATACCACGAGTGTTTGACCAGATGAGGGGCTCTTGATGTATCACTTATCAACTAAAACACAATTCTAATTCGAGTGGAGTTTTCAACATAAGGCAAACAATTATTTTACCAATTTAATCAATACATTGATCTCGTTTTTTTGTGCCACTTGTGAATTTGCTGGGAGTTTTCGGTTGAGTGCGTTCAATGATATACTAGATCAATGCAAACTCGTGAAGGTTCATATCATCCCGGAATCAACTCGTCAACAGGGAATCATGAACTGCACGTCAGACACCTGAACAAATAACTAGAAGTGTACGAAAATCTCCTCCAACCAAAGAATGTATTCCGGACTATTCCTATTCAAATAATTCCTCGGCGAATTTACTTATGAAACAAAACCTTGAATAAACCGAGTAGTCCTGAACATTCGTGGATATGATTCATATTATTTAGTAAGAAGAAACGAAAACATATTACTGTAAATACGTTCTATAGAATCATGGTGCTATGTAGTCTTAACGAACTGTCTTCCGTGTTTATCCAGTACCGGCAACAAATATAAGTCTGGTATTTCCAACTGTTGACGGTGAAAACAACAATTCAACATTTCGAGAAAATCTGTGAAGTCCTACTTCTTTCAGATACGTTCCCAATGTTGCTATACCTGAAACATTCTATCGCATTTCAAACATGATGCACCGATGTTCAAAGTAAAAATGAGAGGAAATGAGCAGCTTGATTTCAAAACCTGAAAATCAGTTTCCCGAAAGGCTCAAGTGGTGAATGTTTAGGAAGAGAATTTGTTCCTAATACCAATGCGAGTGAGTCATTGGTATTTGCATTTCGGCTCTAGAGCACGTGGCTTTCGCTAGCCTTGACTAAACATCCTGAACTCTGAAACAAACCAGCATAAACTAGTTCTATAATGAACCACTTGAACTCAAAGTCCCCTGTATGAATTTATGAATTACATTTTGTGACTTGTGTCCTCATGGCATGCTCACTTGTCTTACTAATGAGTCTAGCTTTTTGACTTTTGTCTCTTATACCTGTACGTTTGCTTTGTGGGAAAACATCTACTGAACATTTCACACATGCCTTAAAGCACTGGAGAGTAGAATTCCCGAATGCAGCCTCGTTGCCACTGTACTACACCGTCAGACCACGGAGCCCATCCGAGCCCGAAAGATTCATCGCTGGATTGATCCGTTCACTTCTGTCGTTCTCCATCTGCGAAGTACTGCACTTTGACATTGGTAACTCCCTTGTTTATTCGAACTATATATTATTTTCCTATTCTCTGACTGAAGCTATCATACATTTCAGCTAGGAAGCTTCTTGATTTGGTATATGTACCGTGAGCTTGCTGCGAAACAGGTTCCCTTGACTTCTTGCTGAGTAGACCGTTCATGACTGCACTGTCCTGATTCACCGGATAACTTTCTGTACTCTTGTTCTTGATTGCACACCTGGCTCTATGTCATTTGCTTTTATAATATTTATATGTATTGCGTTAAATAGAACGATAAATAGGGCTATACGATTGGGATTTGTTATACTGCCCGTAGCCGTGTACAGCCCATATTGTTCGTAAAGCTAGTGAAATAAAGTTCTGGCTAGATTAACAGCCCAAGATATTTGCCACAGAATTCAAATAGTTTACATTGTGCCAACTCACAGACTCGAAGTATTCTGAACATAGGGAATATTACTCACTAGAGAACGATATGCCAAGTGGTATTCTATGAGGGATGCTACCTACAGGAAACTCCAGTGACTTGGTTTTCACAAATGTCTGCGAGTTTGTACAACAAATATATTATATATATATATATATATATATATATATATATATATATATATATATATATATATATATGTTATGTATATATATACCACACTGACCTAAGAACAAGCTTGCAGCCAACGCAAAAACAACAACAGAGAGATTTCAAATTTGAAACTCGAGGTCCAAGTGATAGCAAAACGTTTACAACAGGTAAAAGCAAAAAAATGTTCAGTATTTTCACTGTATACGTTTAGTAAATTCGTCTTGCCCATTTCTCAGTTGTTTGTGGGGAACGGAAATTCAACATACTGGTCAAATAACATTATCACAAAAGAATTTCATTCTGAGACGCATTTATCAGCTTCTTTAATCAACGGCAATCATCATCTCTAAGGCCTCGACGAGGAAGATGGGAAGCACCAACTGAAGTCGAAGCCGAAGTTAACTTTTCATTCACTTGCGCCCGGTCACAACCTGACCGCCACGCCGTTTCTTCTTTCCCTGCCCAGCACGTGCAAAAGCAGCCTGAGGGCAGGTTTACGCAAAACATGCCCGACAAATCGGCGGCGGTGTAGAGCAATTACTACTGTCGGGCGCGAATATCAGCACCGAACACACGACAGCGCACCTCGTCATTGCTCACCTGGTGTTCCCTCCATACACGAGAGTTGCTTTAGGAAGCCCTCGAGTATCCTCGGTGCAGAAGAGCCGTGAAAGAGAATACTGCGAACTGTGGCACTGTATACTCTTCCTTCTGGGAGAAAACCGGATATCATGGCGGCGCCACAGATGAAGCAGGATCGCGAAATCTGCTCTGGCTTTTGCGTTTCATGAAGTGATTGCCTCCCTAACACCACTATCAGTCGTGATCAAGCTCTCTAGGTAGTTAAAGCTGTTGACTATCCCCAACCAATCATCACTAAGAGTGAAATCAAGCACAGGTTCCTGCCAGTCTCGAATAAATACTGTGCTCTTTGAAGGCGCAAAGTACATGCCATATCATGACACCTCAATTTTCAAACGATTCAATGCATGTTGGGTTGCTTGTGCAATGTCGCTCAGCAAGGTGATAAAATTTGCCTACTCTAAGTCAAAGACTCTGTTTCTTTGGGGGAGTTCAACCCTTCCGTTTGAAAGACCAGGTGAAACATCCCACTGGACATTGTCTTCAGCAAGGCTGAAAAGAAAAGGGGATGTTGGGAAGACCTGAAATACTCCACTGTGAACGGTTAAGGGTGGCGAACGCTGGTCATATGCCCTTAACCGACCTGAGGTAAGACAGTACAACTTTTTGAGGACCAACACACTTCCCGGGTAAACCGTTCCCTAACAAACAAAGCCAAACTGCAGACCTGTCAACAGAGTCAAAGGCCGCGCGAAGGTTTAGAAACTTAACGATCGTTGATCTTCGAAGGGAAAAATGGCGCTCCAACAGGAGCTGGAGGGTGAAGATTTGATCGATGCATCCACCACTAGTATGAAACCCAGTCTGTTATCCGCGAATTTGCTCATCACAAGTGCTGTATAACCTGGGGATGATGACAAAGGCTAGCGGCTTAGAAGCTATTGGGATAAGGCTTATTCCCCTATGGTTGGTGCAGTCACTGAGCGAGCTTTTCTTGAAGATGGAGACAACTATCGATCCCCCCCCCGCACAAGGAGGGAACTTGCTCAGAGTGCCAGACCTTGGAGAGCAAAGTTCAACGTTTTGAAACAAGCTTCAGTTGGCCATCTTTTTTTAAGGCTTGCAAAAGTTCTTTGGAGCCCGGCGCTTTTAGACCTCATGGAGCTTGGAGTTCCTTGTGGATCTAGGCCTCAGAAGATAGATCTATCGGAACAGATCAAGGGACGTGTGCCGGAACCGTTAGGGGGAGAGGGGGAGCTGACTCTGTAGGCCGTCTAAAATGTGCCTTACCTTGCCCCGCCGAAAGTACAAGACGTCGCTGCAAACTGTGGATAAGCAAACCCTCAGCTTTGCATATCGTTTTGCTAAAATTGACGATATTACGAGGATCAGAATCTGTTCCAAATCACGCCGAGATAAATTAAGTCAGAAAATGATATGCAGTTACCATAAATATTATGACCCTGCCTGGTAGTATCCCGTCGTTTGCCTCTGATCCATTTTACGAACTGCAGGTAACTAAATTCCGTTACGATTTATTGAACAAATGCAAAATACATGATTCAGCCAAACCAAGAGAAGAATTTGTAATCAAATGAGTACAAACATTGTACAGCACTTTCCAGTAAGGATGAAAGTCAACCACCTGCTCAAGGTCGATATATGATGAATTTCAATACCCGGTTTTCGCACATTCTACATTTACGACGTTTCCCTCAAGACCATGAAGGGTAAGCTCACAGAAAATTACACCAAACTGAGTAACCTTTCTCATTTCAGTTATCTTGGCCATTTTCTCCAAACTCCTTTTAGCAGCAGTGCATGGTAGATAATGATCGGAAATTGAGGAACTTGCAATACACTGAGCCAATTAGTAGAAACTGTTTCTGTCAGTCGGTGTTCCAATTATCGTTCATTAAATAAACCCTTTCCTTCTTTGGTGTTATCATTTATTTCATTCTGCCACACACTGCAGTTCAGTATATTAGGTTGGGAGTCATGAAAACTCAAATGATACAAACTAAATGATTGAGTACCGGCGACCATGCGAAGATACCAATTCAGGACAGAGAGGAACGGGGACCCCATGATGACCGCTGGACCACCGTTTGCCATATCTACTGGTGGAAGTTTTATTGAACGAGGTTTTCCTAATCGAACATCATTGGCATCAAATTTGATAGACCGTGATGAGGTCTACAATCATCGATTGATGCCGTCGGGGTCACGTGGCAGCGGTAAATTATTTCTCTACCAGATTGAGTGGTTATATGAATAACAATGTGTATGATAATATTTGGAACTCTTCGGGCAGACTCAGACCCAAAGTATGCAACTTGCAATATGAAAACATATTCTAGTGAGTCATGTATATGCCTGCATCCAGCACGCACTGGATCGAAAGCAAAGCGTTTTCATATAAACAACCAAACGTAAAATGGTGCGTGCAAGGTTTTCAAATATGCACGTCGCACTTGATCGTACATATATAAATGAACCCAATGTAACCGATTCGGTCAAAGACTTTATCAATAGCACCAAGTTTTATACCGAAACAGTGCACCTTCCCACTTCTCGTGATACTGAAATGAATCAACCAGTTAATGGAGTCATTACAGTGATGAACGGAACTCCACTAACAATACGTGACCTATTTACTGCCCAATTTCCTAAGTGGAACACCACATTATTAGCTCGAGTGGTTGCATCAGTCAAAGCCAGAGTTACTTCCCACGTGACAACAAGTGTGCTGCTGACAGAACAGCATTCCAAAATAGATGATAATTCAGACTGATCTCTCTAAATTACTTCTGCTTGTAATCAGATATTCGCGGCACAACCAGAAGATTTTGGAATTTAAACGGTCAGATCTTGCAATGTTACTTTGGGAGTTATTCACATAAATTTAAGTTTGTTTGTTTTTTCTGTACGAAAGATTCTCGGAATTCAGATGAGAATGATTTAAAATGGCTACCTTAGTTTGCGTCAAGATTCACGCAGACAGGCTATTCGGATGATCGATGAAGCCTCGTGTTTCTGACGTATGTAGCAGCAGTCACGGATTGCTACTCTTTGGAATAAAATAAAATAAACTTCTGGTAACCCAAAGCATCAAAAACCTCAATTATTTGACGGTCTGCATATACTTTACTGTTGCTGAATTGTGACATGGTATAAGTCAAAATTATACTGAGAAAAACAATTCATTTTGTAAACCTCGCATAGAGCGCATTGGTTCACGCTCGGAAGCCTCATAATTTTCTCAGGAAAACACATCATGCTTGCCTGCGAAGCGGATGGCCCTGACAGTTCTATGTGGCCGGCTCCAGATTGCGAACAGTTTCATAGGCCGATAATCCGAATGCACGTAACGAATCCTAAAACAGTAATCGATGATTTATTGTTCATTTTGAACATGTTCATCAGCTTGCCATTTTATTGACCATGTACTGTGGAGTTTACCCAATTGGGCAGTGTCGGTGCACCTGGCAGCCGCCGGCAGGACAAGGTGTCACTCTGCTGATCTACTCGTGAACAAGTATCATGTTTAACCGCAGGTCCAGGTCTTGCCAGAGTCACATCTTTTGATCCGTCAATTTAATTTAATATTCACTAAGTCCACCAGCAAGTAATGAATATTTGATTTGTTGCTTACATCGAGATCCTCTTATTCGGCGCAAATTCTTTATGGAGGGTATTCAAGGTACTGCTGAAACTTAATTTAAAACGTGCTATTTGTTCTGAACTTTACGTTCCCATTGTGTCATGGAAAATCCCAACACCGTTTCCATGTAGAAATTTATGAGGAACTGAATTCTGTTGACTCGACTTCTACAAACAGGAGCCACGCAGCATTTGACTGATGCATGGGGTTGGGGGAATACATCATGATTGATATAAAATAGATAATTTGCAAAGTCTTGCAAATAAAACACAGCTTATGCGATTTTTTGAAAAGGAAGCACCAAGAGGGAAACATATCATTGTATTGAAAGGTCCATCTTACTTTCGTTCAGCGGAATATAGCAAAAGTAATGCAAAAATGTCTATGAATGTCTGCATTTTTCGGTGTGCTATTGGCCTTTTCGTGTTTCATGAAAGGCTCACAAATAAATGTTGATTTTGTTTTGAAATAGATGACCCTGAAATTAAGTCACTTGACCGGTGTCCGGCAATCGTTTCGTTGTCGTGAGGATGACGGAGAAGTGCACACACATGATAGAAATCGTGGAGATTTCAGAAGTCAAAGTTTTGCATTTTGCTGGTTTTTCCGGTGAAAGATTTTGTCGATAACTCCCTAAAATCGGCAATGTTCCCACAATATTCATAAAGGAAATGGCTGGTAAGCAGAGAGAAGTCATTTATTTTACAATTGCGGGGAAATTAAAATGTAATCAAGACTGTTTGTGATGTTCATTTCCTATATTCCTGCTTTAAAGTGAAAGTATGAGGCACATCGATAGGTTATTCTTTAAAGTTCGACTGAACGATAAATAACAGAACTGAATGGCTTTTGCATCATATTTTGTCAGCTCATCAAACTGAGGTTTATTCTAGGAACATGGTTAGCTGTCAGCGAATACACCCTGTATGTCTACCGTGAAGATATTGCTTGTGTTGTCATTAGAAATAATGGGTATTGCAATACATCCACTAAGTAATGGAAGCTTTGAGAAGTTTAAAGGTCGATTTGCAACGGTTGTTTTTTTTGAAGCCCAAATTTAGCCATGCTTGCGGATTTGGTCATTGTCCGTGGAATAAGTAGATGAACTTTCCTTGAGTTGTGAGGCTTCATTTCGAGGATTCCTGGATTCAAAATCTCCACATTATTTTGAAGTCCTATGTTCATCCGTGGAAACGAAATACGGCGTGTGAACGAATATTTTTAACATCAATCAGGAGTTCACCCATTTTCCCCTATGAAACACGTTTCCGAATTCCAGCAGGATACCATTTTCCTCTGAATATAGTTTTCATATCAGATTCCGTCCCTAATTGCACCTTCGATGATGTGTTCTCATTTGATGAGTTGCAAGACGTTATTGACTTGCTTCGAATAACGAATACTTTTGAGATCGGTCTTCCTGGCCTTTGGAACAGAGTTTCGCAGAGCTTTTTGTTGTTGACCTGTCATGAACACAATGGGTAAGGAAGTACACTCCAGTCAATTTGCCATATCTGAGACAAACCTGAAGCAAATGAATTGTTCTTTGTGTCTGTGAACAACTGTTTCGCCACATGTATGATTTGGTTCAGGTTCTATCCGGATATAGAACATAACTCTGTCTCAAAATGAGCAGTGAACAGAAATGCTTTGCAGCAATTACTGTGTGCATCATAATTCTATAGGCGAAAGTAATCTCCAACGGCATTCTGAACTTTATCAGGGCTATGGTTTATGATGAGTTGGTAACTAAATCCTTTTGAGCAATACTAACAATTTGCGAGTAAGTGTGTAATGCAAGTTAAATTCCCCCACATATTTGGTTAAACAAATTTTACTAATGATTATCCCGCTATGAAAAACACTGAACTGGACTACCACATCGATCGACCTGTGTGTTTCATTTGTAGTGCAGAAATCAACTAGATCACACAGATCAGAAATATCCTGGATACACTAGAAGGCGTAAAGATCTCAAAAACACCACAATTGACCAAGCAAAAAGGAAACAGTCGGACGTTCGAGGTGATATCACTGGTACCCAATATTTTTGATTGAAATACTAGTGGATGAGAAGGAATAAAATCAGGGACAGCTTAAAATTTTCGACACAGACAATTCCGTTTCCATAATGGAACTTATTCGATACCTCTATTTGAGGAGCCGAAACATCCTAAATATCGTTATTACGCTTTTTCTCCATTGATGGCTTTAGTCCGCATGTACCACTTTGTAATACAGGCAACATCCTCTGCGAATCAAAAAACATGGTCTGCCAGCTGCAAACAATTAGTTGCAAAATTATGTACTCAGTCTCAAACTGCAAGTTTTGCAACCATGTTTCTCAGTCAGAACGTTATTTTGCCTATGTTGTTTGTCATCAATATTGCATGCTCTCAGTAAGCTGGTAATGCAGTTGTTAGCCGCTCTAATACAGATGAAAAGTTCCCTCTACTACTGTGCGTGAAATCTTGGTAGAAGCATAGTGGGAATATGGGTATTGCAATTCCTCCTATATCAACACAGTTTCAAGTAAACCCAGGTGGAAGAAAAATCAACTAGAAACACAGGAGGGTGGTTTCTAAACACATGGAGCAGTACGGGTGCAGATGCTTAAAGCACGACAGCTGGCAATGCGTAGTTACCATTTTGGATACAAAGCTCCTGTTTTATCTGGCAAATAAGTATTGCTTCCGTAACCTTTGTCGAATTCAAATGTATTGATTAATCAGTAATCTACTAGCTCGATCGATTTGATGAACTGAATATAACAGGTAACGCGCCATCTACACATTCACTTCAGTCACTTTACCATGTGTGAGGCGAAACTGAAGTGAATGAATTGTTCTATGCGTCTGTGAACAACTGTTTCGCTATACGTAAGATTTGGTTCAGATTCTATCTGGATATAGAACATAAATCTGTCTCCATCTGAACCATGGACAGAAATGGTTTACAGCAGCTACAGTGTACATCTTAACTTAATAAGCGAAAGTAATCTTCAGCGGCATTCTGCCCTTTATCAGGACTTTAGTTTTTGTTGAGTGGGTAACTAAATGCTCTTGAGCACAATTTCTTAGTGAGTAAGCTGTGCGAGCTTAATTCCCCGGCATATTTGGCTGAACAATTTTAACTACTCATTATCCCGCTATGAAAAACACTGAACTAGACTACTTCATCGATCGTTGTGAGTATTTCTTTTGTTGTGCGGAGTTAAACGTATCCACACGGAGGAGGGATGTATTGGAGACACTGGAAGGCGTGGCGATCTCACGAACACCACAACTGTCCAATCAAAAGGCCACTGTCGGAAGTTCGAGGTGAATTCGATAAGACCTAATATTTTTCATTGAAATACCAGTGGGTGAGAAGGAATACAATCAGGAGCAGGTTGGAATTTCCACACAAACAATTTCGTTTCCTCAAGTGAATTTATTCTATACCTCTATTTGAGGAGCCAGAACATTTGAAATCCCGTTATTACACTTCTCCATTCATGATTTTGGTCAGCTTGTACCACAGTGTCCTACACGGAACATACTCTGCGAACTAAAAGAACATGGTTTGCCAGCTGCAACCATACACTGCAAAATGTGGTATTCAGTATCCAGTTGCAAGTAGTGCAACCACGTTTCTCCATCAGCTCAATGGAAACGGAACACTGTTTTAGATATGTCTTGTTTGTCATAATTTCGCATGCTCTACGTAAGCTGGTAATGCAGTTGTTATTCGCTGTAATACAGATTCAACGTTTTATCTACTAGTGTCTGTGAAAACTGAGTAGAAGCATAATGGGAATATGGGTATTGCAACTCTTCTTATATAAACGCGGTTTCCAATAAACCCAGGTGATAGAAAAATCATATGGAAACACAGGAGTTTGGTTTCTAAAGGTATTGAGCAGTAAGCATACCGAGGCCCAAAGCACGGCAACTAGCGATGCGTAGGGACGGTTTTGGATACAAAGCTCCTGCTTTATCTGGCAAATAAGTATTGCTCCCGTAATGTTTATCGAATTCAAGAGTCTTGGCATCTTGATTTTCCAATACAGTACTAACTGGATGAATTTGATGAATTATGTTGTAATTTCCCGCTTTGACGACCCGGATTTCTTGGGATGATCTCCAATAATATGGTGGAGGGATGGCCTTCTCCCTGTTCGACGTAGCCTGAACGATTGGTAGATACAAAGAGGACATAGTGGAGATAGACTGACTCACTTGTCTGTCTGAGTTTGTATGGCTGAGTTGACGGTCAGTATCAACTAATTATCCTGTTCTAAAGTAGACGGCTGAAATCGCATTTCTTACTCGCTGACGAATATAATGGTCTGGGCATCGTGGAGGTCCCGCATTTGTTGTTAAACGACAGTGCGTAATTGGTAATGAGTAGTGAATTCCTCATTTTATCAGTGAAACAGTATTATTAGTGTGACCGGTTGAGAAAAATCTAAGAAGAGAGGTAGTACTTCCCCGTTCACTCATTGAATTGGGTTGTTAAATTTTTTTTTTATCTTCAAGAAACTGGTTCTGGAGTATCTTCAGGAACGGTTACCTGTTATTGATTTTTTAGTCCAAGACTCAGTGCGATTTCACAGTGCAAGGAATTCATTTATTCTAGCACAGTCTCTTCCATCCGATTTGCACATGTACCTTTTTGGATGTTTTTTTAGGAATGTCAACGGGGCTATGCTTTAACCGGTCAACAAAGAGGAACGTAGTAATGAAGGTGAACGAGTCCGTGGAATCAAATAAGCTTGGAGAAGCAAGCAAGTAAGATAAATCTGTTTGGAGCAAGATCGACCAATACATACTGTCCGTGTTCAAGCATGAGTGAATATCAACATCGAGCTTGAGTACATTCAACAATGAGGGCAATACTGATCGACTTCCGTGTAGTATTTGGTACGATTTGAACCAGACACAACCCATAGTACAAACGTGATGTTTACGATCAACAGATAAGTTAGTCGGACAGAATTCATTTTGATCTATAGTCATTTATACAATACTGATATTCATGCAGCAGACCGTGGCGGTTCAAGTGCACTGTCGATTACTTCTCAGGATATTTCGGTATGCAATGATTCCATTAAAGGGAAAACCGTGAGAAGCGGATTCATTTATTCAACGAAGTCCCTAGCTGATGCGTAGGAAATCGACCTCGTCAGCGTGTACGGTTAACTGAATAATAGTTCCTCATAACAAGACGTTTTTGTACGGAAATGTGACGTGACACGAGGAGAAGAATAATCTGTGGTTCTCTACGTGGAGGAAATCAGTTCCTACATAGGAAGTATTCTCACTGTTATTTCCAACAATTTTGCACTAACAGCAATTTTATCTTTGCAAACCATCCCGAGCAAAAAACAATTGCATAGACCTCAACACGCGATGAATGGTAATGCAACATAGAAACTACACAGTATAGGATGTAATTCTATGAAATCCATTGAAAAACACATACTGTTGTTATGGGCATTTCCAAACATATTCCTGCAAGTTTACGCATAGATTCCAACGAGGTTCGTAGCCTTGTCCTGAAGTAAAAATATTGATTTCATCAAGGCCATGGTTTGATTAGACGTCAGGAGTAACAGAAATGGTCACGAAACTGTCAAAATATTTTGGTTAAATTTCTTGGTAAAGAATTACAAACCATGGTATCTCCAGAATAAAAGCGGAAGGTTTTCGAAATAGCACTCGCTTTCGGTCGAATGATAAACATATTTAGTGTTCATCTTTTGAACATGCCATATGAAGCTGTATTACAGATCACTGTTATCCAGCGATTGGTCACTGACACTTACAAATGGCCAGAGGTCTGAAGGAATGATTACAGATCTCCTGATTCCATATTTGTAACTACAACAATAAAATGGTAAAATTGTATTGTTTAGTGACACAGCCTAGTCGAAATCGTTGGTAGGTTGTCGACGTTTCGGTCGCCACGAGTAGCATTTTCCAAGACTGCCTGTAAAACCAAACTGCATCGGAGGGACTCCAATACCAACTGTAATCTCATTCGAGTTGCGTGGATGGAGCTTGCATGGACAGAGAGTCCATTTGTAGAATCGCATGGTAATTCTTCCAAAGCGAATCTGTCAGTTAACTCGGCTGACCTTTAGAACTAGGAAACATGTTCCCAATTATGAATTTTTGATATGAGTAGTGGGGCATTGTATCTAGATGACAAGAAAGAGATTTCCCGGAAGTCTGCTCCATTCGATTCAATGAAGATCACAGCTGTAAATCAGTTGTGGAATGTTCAACTATAAAAATGTTTGGGCGGTATTGTACCGCAGACGCATACCTGATGAGCGGCGATAACAGCGAAGCCGATCATGCTCTTCAGTGGAGAATATGTCCTGTCATCCAGCAGCAACACCGTACTACTTGTATCAGAAACTACTAAAATTGAAAGAAGAAAATTTTGCAATGTTTCCATGGAGTAAGAAAAATTAGTCAATATTTTTAAGGCTTTTTTCATTCGAGAAATAGGAAGGAGCTTTCGTTCTATTGTTTGTGCTGATCATTATATATGATCGAATATTTTCCCCGGTTCACAAAGGAGAACATAGTTTGCATAATGGATCTTTGTACAATAAACACGAAGCAGGATTTTAGGTTTGATATGTGTGTGCTCCCTAAATACAAAATTTATTTCCAGTTAGCACCAACTGCGATGGGCATTATCCGTTGAGTATTCGTCTTCGCTTTAATGAAGCGGTTTCTTTTGGGGCCGATTGTATCTTGTGTACATAAACTACAGTTGGGATGCGTCGCATCGATCAGTGCTAGGAACTTGTGAAACAATCTTCCATTCGAGTGCGATTACCGTTTCTGTTATGAAGTGTTGCTGAATTCCTACAACGCTGGAAGAACCGCTGATCTGCTCATTTCCAGTATCTTCCAGTTTGGTATCTTTAAATCATTCCTTCAACTACTGGATCAAGGGGTAACATTAGTCCAGATTATGGTATCTTAGTTTCCTCAAGATGTAGTGCGATTACTTGTGAATTTACTACTTTCCGTTTGCTTGTGAATATGTAATTTGCCAAACATGTGAGTTGGTTCAGAGTGTATCCGGATATACAAAATATCTGCAGCATTTATCGAGCTAAGAACAAAACTGCTTTGCAGCAGTTAAGTTACACAAAGATGCTCAAAATTCGAAAATAACTTTCAAGGGCATTCTGAGCTTCAGCTCATCTATATTTTGTGTCGAACGTTATTGAATTCTTTTTGCCGACTACTAACAAATCGCTAGTAAATAGAGAAAACTGCTATAGTCCAACGCATTTTTCTCAAGTTCATATCAACACAACGCTCATAAGATGGTTGATCCGGACATTGACCAGTTGCCATTTTATTTAAACGGAATGACGAAATACTGGGTAGTAGCATACATCACTTGAAAATCAGTGCACACGGTTTGAAACAAATTGAACAGCTTGTTTCGATTGTACTAAATCTGCCAAAGCCCCGCAACTGGGTACCTACGAACCCCAATTGGGAAGCGCGGTATTGTGTTGTCCCACACAAAATTATTGTTAGTTGCCTGATGCTCTAATAAAATTTTGTAAACGACATCCAATGCTTTTCAAATCAATATTCATAACATCTGAGGAATTTTGATTCAGCTTTTCCAAGCTCACATACACCAGCACAAGTTCGCATGCGCAAACCTCTAATATATCACAAGTGCCACACATAGTTGCTCCTTCTGAGGGTTTTCGAAAACCAATGCACCATAGGCCCTGCTCTAGGTTTATTAGCATTCATAAGATGCACAACTTGACTTTATTTTCAATAAAAGCAGAAATCATCCAAAAGTTTACTGATCGAAACTGGTGTATAATTTCGGATTTTTTGTGCCTTTATAGCCTTTCACCCAATCGCAGCGCAAAACGATTTTATATGTGTAGTGCAAGAATCTGATTCTCCGCTGTTCTGGACTCTCCACCAGTATTTCTTTTAGCCTTTTAAACGCGGCTGTTGGTCTTATACCCGATCTACCATGTGTGAAAGGTTTCATGATCAGTGCCGCTGAATGAGATTCCTGTTGTTACCTAGAACATGATTTCTTTGTAGATTTGAAGCGGTTTCTTTGTACATTCACTTCCAGGCAACGATCATTTCCATCAATTTTGTTTCTGTCAAACATTAAAGTCTTGCTTTTTTTCCTTTAATTTGATATAGTTTTGTCCCTAGATTTACCGCCGAGTCAAAAGTGAAATCGGTAAAAACATTTGGAACGAATAAAAAAAAACAACTATAATGCAAACAAAATCAATGATGCAGGTAATACCTCCAAAAGAGTAAATTTTCGGTGCAAGGTTATCAGTTGCATGCTTGGATATTAGTAACGAAATATGATAAGAAATACACGGCAATAACTGAATCTTTACACCATATTCGTCAATGAAGAAATAAACGAAAAATGGACAATCATGACTACGTGAAATATTCTCGCACGTCATTCACAAAATGTTCGTTCAAAATGGGCAGCCCTCTCACATATGGAACTACTAAGGTTTGAAATGTTGTAGTTTGAGGATATTTCAGCTTCCTTTTATCTAATGCAGTGGGGTGAGAAATACTGCGAAAGAGAGAAAGATGAAAGCAGCATGTATCTGCCGTCCGAAAAAGCAATACTGCACAACCGTTTACAAGCAAAAACAAAAGGTATTTTCACGAAATCCGATAATTAAGAGTCGGATATTCTACTGTTTTGGACACTTTTGTTACCTTGGACAAAGACTGTTGCGGTGGATTGACAATAGAACTGCTCTCAGACTCAGACATGACCACAAAATCGTGAGCGCACTTGGAGGCGAGTGATGACTTCTTGGTCTGGGGTTACTACACGTAGCAAGCGAACAGAAACGGTGACAGTTTAGTACCTTCCAGTTATCTGATGTTGATGAGGACTTAAAAAGATAAGTCACCATTAGGATATATGAATTGAGGTCGGTTAGTGAAACATTGTCTCACTTAGTCAACAAGCATTGGGGATGTCCCTCGCTGATCGTAAAACAGGCAGCAGACGTTCTATGTTAAACTAACTGGAACCGATTTGATAATCTAGGAAACAGGCTTGAACGAGTTTGACTCTAGGTCAATCAGTTTTAACAAACAAAGCAGGACGGTGGAAGCACACCTATATTTGATTAACCAAAGAAGTCAGATTAGTACAACTATTTAAACGGTTCTCTTTCCAGACCGCGCTGTAGTAACATCGATCCTCCGGCTGGACTGGATGGCTCCACAACATTGTCAGCAAACATGTGAGAGGGTCCATCGCCCGGTTGATCCGGCTCTGAGATCGTCTACATCCTGTGGGACACGTGACCAACCGTCGTCATAATGTATTGTTTCCGGTCAAACTCACGAGTGAATGAACAGAAATATTCAATCTCCAACTTCAAAAGATTTGCTGCACATCTGCGGGCTGTATTGGTGGTGCCACTTTCAAAAGTTATCGTTCCCATTGATAGTCAGCGGGATTTCATACGTGGTCATCAACATCGTTTTGCATAGTGGGCCGAGGAAATTCGAAGACTCTTTGTTGTCCCATGTGAGCACTATCATGAGCTAGTCATATCACTCGCTTGAGAAACGCCTCCTCAACAGCCTTCCTTTGGGTCTCAGACCATGTCCCACCTCGACGTCAGCGAAGAGCCAGCCACTCCGCAAGCAAGCGCTCTTTTACCTTCAGTGAGTCCTGTAGCAAGTTTGAGTACCCCTCTGATCTAGTTTGGACCTGAAGATGTGAACGAACCGTCTGCACTAGCCCGTCACTCCGTTGGTGGCTGAAAACTTAATTACTTGGTATCAATTAGTTCACAGGGATTGCTTCTGCCTGTAATCACACATCTGGGATCGAGCGGCACAAAGCATCAGGTTTCTCTTTTTCTGGGTCTATACTATGCTCGACGGTAAAGAAGAACGATTGTGGACGGTATGTCGACCGCGCCGATCTCCCTTTCAGATCTCGTGTTGTCATTACCCATGTCAACAGCTGGTACCAATGATAAATTCCCCACTACTCCAGTGCCAACACGACTTCCGTACATCTCTTTTCCTTGGTGGAGTATCTCCTTTCAGCATCTGTAAGCAATCGGCTGTAGTACTTGACTACCCCGGACGAATGTGATAACAGTGCTCCGATTCACACTTCAGTTGGGTCATTAGCCAAGATGAATTTCTAATGTGGCTTTCGTATTGTCGTACAACTTGGAGGTTTTGTTACTCTTGCTTTGAGTTCCTGGAATGCCACCTCCATATCTGCCGGCCACTTCAACTTGTTATCTCACTTCAGTAACGGAAGCAGGACACATGCTTCCGGGGTAAAGTTCGGCACATTTTGACGTCCTGAGCAACCAAGCCAAGGGACAATCTTAGTCGATGCTTTGATTTTGGTGGGTGGCTACAGTTTGCCATGAACAAAAGATTTTGTCACGGGTGATGTGATATTTCTACGCCCTTCACCCCCTTGGTTCTCTTCAAGACTGCACTTGAATTGATTACATGATTAACTTTCATCTTCGAAAATATCTCATTATCCCTATTTATAACAAAACCGCTCAGATTTTTCAGTACTTCCCAAAGCAGACGTCAGAAGTTAATCACGTATCATGCAGTCCAAAACACAGTCGTACTAAATAGAACTGCTTTCCGTTGACCCAGATGGCTGTTTAACCTCTGTCTGCTCCGTGCACGGGGTCATTTCCAACGACATAACAGTAAGTAGCTTAAGGATAACACAGTGACTCGAAATTTCCCAAATATATCGGCGAATAATGATATTGTGGACCTTTCCTCGACTGTGAAACTGTTAAGTTCCCGGAAGTCCACCCAAAACCGATTTTCTTGGCAGATTAATGAAAACGGGTGGTATACTGAATTATTTACTATGATAGTACGTCGCGGACATGATTCTGTACATCCAGTACAACTTCCTATGGTCTGCTCCGTTGAATCGGTTTGCACACTGCTCACGATGCTTAGCCAATCCGGTGTTCAAGTCAGTCACAAAAACCGTAGTCTTTATCTGGTGCTGAAAAGAACTTGGAGTACTTCTCGATACACTGCCAGAAACACGGAACTGGACAGTCTGGTGTTAACAAGATTCTCAACCTGTTCAAACAAGACCTCAGCCCAATATCTCTCTCCCCAACTCACAATCGATTGTCTTGAAAATCACGTTTGGAATCCATACTGTTCACTGAACTGATCCCCAACATCATTCCGAAAAAACCCGTGCGAACAATAACATCTCGTGCGTCACTGGAACACCACCGATCTTGACCACGAATTGCTCTTTTTCCCATCACTAGCAAGGCCTCCCCACCCACTACAAGTACACGTGTTTCACAGGTTTGACGGTAAGTTCCTCCATACAATGTGTCACGGGTACTCCAGCTCCCATGTCTACAATTGCGAATTTAGGTTTGCCAACAATATTTATCTCATATCTTGTCACATAATTTTTACCCCTCCACAAAGCTGAATAAAACTCTGTTCAAGGAGGCTGCTGATGTTCTGAGAGCATCGACTTGAAAATTTCATTGAGATTGCTGCGATAGCCAATACTGTTTAGGTTTAAACAGCTTCGGCTTGGGTTTATAAGTGATCCTATTCAACCGTTGCTAATCACAGAAGAAATTGCAAAACTATTCTTGTTTTTCAATTGCTTCTAAGATAAGATATCAACAACTTACGTGGTGAGGTTCCTCACAGATAATGTTTAATGGTGTCGATACGAAAAGATCGAAATACTATGAATGAACTCAGTGAACAATATTACACTGGAATAAAACGTCGATCACCTTGAGTGTTCCTTTTGTTGTGTGAAGGTAAACACAACCAATAGATTCATTCAGGTCAGATACGTTTATGGTTTATTCACCGAGTCTGGTTCTGATATCATATTTTACAAGAGGAGGGAGGGGCAAAAGATGTGTATCCAAGATACAGGGGACGCTAAGCAATGTGTTTTAGAATCACGGGTTCAAACCGTGGGAGTGGCAGAGGGGATGCACTACTGATTAGCTCTAACAGGAGCGGAATTCGAGTCTGGTACTTCTGAGTGCGGGTATGTCGGATGACCAGAGCTTTGTGCGTGAAAACTGGAGTAAACCAACAGTGGACTAGACAAAAAATACTTGTTTCCTGAATGTAGAAACAGACCAAGGCGAGGCACATATGTATTTTTAGCCTCAGTAACCCTTCACAAATGGTTGCCTGGTAATAAGCATCAAAGTGAGGAATATCAAAATTTAATTATCACTAAACTTCTCCCTCTTCAAGTGAGAAGCCTTTTAAATTCAACTTTATCAGGGGCAGATTGATGATTATAACTATCTCATGCAATTAAAATATTAGGTTTGGATGCTCATTCCTGCCCGTCATAAACATGATTTTTGATCGATGCGCATTGTAGACGCTTATCACCCAGAGAATGCAATGAATCTTGTGTTTCGATATTGGACAAGACAACTCCATTTCTGTGTAATGAGGAAACTATTTGTCTTTTGACTTTCCTTTGGCAGCGTATTGCAATCACTGTCAAGCATTGTTTCATACAGTACTTCGATGTAAAATTACAGTTTAAAATTGCAGGCATGCGTACCGTTACACAAGCAATGCACTTGAATCTGTGCTTCACAAATAGACTGTTTCCATAGCTCACTATCAACGTATGCTGTATTCACGTCAAACTGAGTAAGGTAATTTACAAATGTTTTATTGGTTGGCACTTCAGTGGTTGTCACCAGACTTCTATCGGTTTTAAAGAAGTGATGGTTGTAATGATCATGATATATTAAAGTTAGGCATCACTCTGGATTAAAATTGTTCCCCTTATCACTCTAATTGTTATAAAATCGTAATACAATGAATTTACCTATGCCATGTGAACTGTTTCAGTCTGTTCGCGAAAGACAATGCTGTGATCAGCTGAAGCTGTGTTTTTCGGTGGCTTCAATGGAAATGTCGGTTATTTTCTAACCGTGAAAAACGTGATACATTTGGCATGTTTTACCACCAAACGTGAACTGAATTTTGACTTGGCAAACAGACCACAATTCTTGAATGTTCCGTGGAGTGCACCGCTGCGCAACGGTGGCCACTGAATCTTGAAAATATGCCCAACAGTGCACATCATAGCCAATCTGTACTCTATGTCAGGAAGACCATCCACATGTACCTTGTAAGTTTTGTAAATCTCCCAAATAGGTTGCATAGAGTTACTACTGACGCCAATGGTATAAAATGCTGTTCGATACGACAGAAAATACTTGTCCAAGACAGAAAAAAATGACATATGAGACGGAAATATGATAGTCTGTCAAAAGGTTTACAAACGGAGTTGCTATTTGTGGAAAGCGATTGATTATTCGGAGCTAAGAAGAGGATTGCTGACCAGGAGAACGAAAGCATAAAAGTGAAGAAAGTTAAAAGGCATAGCATGGCTACGATAATACGATGTAAAAATACCGGGAACGCCAAATACCAGTCATTCAAGCAGACAAAGCAAAAACAGAGATAGGGGGAGATATTGTAGAGTACACTCAAGTAGGGGGGGGGGGGGCTCTTTAGGTAAATCAGATAGTTTCATAGTGAATTTTTGCGTCAGGTTTATATATTAACCCTTCAGTCTGGATCTCTCTTGAGTAGTGACCACAACACTTTGGATTTTTTGGGGTTTTCGACTAACTTTTCTACAAACTTTATGGTTCCAGTTCTCCCCAATCTGTTTGTATTTCAGTTACATGGGTAATTCGATGCAGATGTTGTGCCGTAGAGAATAAAACCCACTAATGTTTTGATCTCCCTGTCATAGCAACTGTACTTGTTTATACAGCGATGCTTCGTGGGCTCTCGTATGTACTGCTATGATTAGAGGTTTTTTGGTTGGTCCTTATCAGGTTCATAGAAACATGGTAAATTGTTCATTCAATGGGTTTCACCAGCCATGAGATATATGGAGGAAGCATACAAAACTATGTACGCGTCTAGTAGGCATAGTTTTGATTGCTTGTATGGGCATAAACTGTATTGTCTCAGTAAACTCCTATGGATATTCGTCAAGGTTTGCAGACAATAGTGAAACATACACGAAAACATTTTGCCTTCAAGATTTAGTCCTGATTCGACTGTGAAGATGGGTGCTATTAGCAGCTGTTTTGAAATTTGGATAGATTTTGTTGTGCGGGGGTAGTGTGCGCAATAAAACAAATGCATTAGCAGTTGTTTACATAACGGCAGCATAAAGTTTCTTGATTCTCTCGAACTAACGACTAGCCTTTGTATATAATGTTCATTGTTGTTCACTTGGTAACTATCAACAATTTAAATTGTTTCATAGTTCATTGAGCATGTTTTTACATGCTCTGAATTATACTCCCATTGAGCACCTTCCAGTCAATTCGCATATTTCAGCCATCCATGCACATCTCACATGTGGATAAGAATTATATGGGAAGGAATTGAAACAAACCCAGTGAACAAACCCAACAGGTGATAGAATACCGTCTATGGAAATTTGTTTGAAACAAATCTTTTGTTTTAGGTAAAGTACGAAAAAGGTTGACTAGTCTGTGACCTTCCTAAACAAACAAACACTCAATCAATGGGGACCAATATGACTGGGTATCCAATGAGAGACTGCCTGGATAAGGTGTTCACGGAAGGAGCCTAGTTTAAATTGGTGATTATATTTCCAGTGGCATTTCGTGCTAAACTCAATGATTAACCCGTTTTTCATGCAGAATTACCGACAAAGTTGGGTACTAGTTTTTGAAAGTAAACAACCCATTATTTAGGAATTGCTGTAAGCAGTTGGTTTTTATCCACTCCCGCGTCTGTCTGGAACCAACTTGAAAGCTCATCATACTCTCCTTATTTCCGAAGCTGTCCAAACCAACACGTTCAGTGAGCTTGATGAAGGTTAACTTACCGAACTGATATAGTCACCAGGATCCGGTTTAATGAAGTTCTAATTCGCAATGATTCTCTGGTTGTTCAGCAGTTGACTACGTGCGGCTAAACCAAAATATAGTATGACTTCGAACGAATTTTGAAATAGTTTTCATCAATGCTGTTAGAATATGTTGAAGATCTCAGGAACTGGACTGCTCCCATGCAACGTTTGTACTGTACACATTTCAACTTTTCATGAAAATCTCAAATGCAGTGTTTGTGTGAAACTCATACGATTCTGCGCCGGATGATGACACTGTTTTGGTCACATGCGCAATGCAATAGAACCGTGGATACAACATATCAAACCAGACGCCTTTGCGTACCTCCACTGCAAGCAATACTTTCCCGTTTATTTTTTGGTTATTTTAATTAAAAGATATTCATCGCACAAAGATAAACAGAAGTCACGTCACCATGCTGAAAACCGTCCTGATAATGGTTCAGAACGCCCTAGGTGTTAGTTGCGACTACCGTTTACTCGTGTCCAAATCCATGAAAAAAAATCCCACTTCCAGGTGACACACATTTTTACCCGTTCCGTACACGCACCAAACATTACGTATCTGCTTAGTCCAGACTTATCTGTCTTACGTTGGGTCGCTGCCTCCTTGACCACTTTCACATGCAAGGTATACCAATTTGAAGCACCAGCAAAGCACCTTCATCCGTTTCTGTATTCGGTTACTACTGTTCGTGGCCTTCCGTTTATTTGCTCTCCGGACTCTCTGCTTATTCGCGGTACAGTCGACGCCCTGTCAAAGTAAATGAACTTCAAGTTCCACTCTATCAATTATTACAATGTGAAAAACCCACTCCGTTTGATCAACATTTCCGTGAATCGTGTTTAAACTCAACTTTTCTCTTTAGCCAATAACATTTTCCTCGGTAAACCTGAGTGCTTTTGAACGAGTGTTATAAAACTTCGACGATTAAATACAATGATTTTCCGTCACAAAAATGAGACTAGAATTCAGAAACACAGGTTTGCCCAAGGTAATCCGGATCAGTTTGCTATATCCGTACAAATGTATACTACAATTGTTATGAGTTTATCTAAGGAGTAAAATTATCAGTAGCATTACCAAATCCACGAGTATATTCAGGTCTGGCTTCAAAACCGATAACCAATTATTTCACCCTGGTGACGTAATCGATGTCAGAAAAGTAATTGGTTCATCAGTTATGCAGCATCACATTAGGCAAAAGCAGGTTTTATTTACGAACAACTCTTTAAAGTTCTCAGACAAAACTATAAATTCAAGATTGTTTTGGTATGCTTAGGTCCTCATCAATCTCAATTTCAAATCAGAACAGTGCATGCAGCGCGAATGAATTGCCAGTTTGGCCCTACAATGATGGCGTAATATTCAGAAAACAAAGATGATTGACTGGTTCTCACACGGAGGAAGTTGAGTTGCTTAGGCAGTCATTTTTGTCATTGAAATACTTTGAATGATCGGTCGTATGGTTTTCAGGGTTCTAAACGTTGTGACGAATGAGACTAATTAAAAAATTCATATTATTGATTTTAAGATCAGATGGTTCACCACAGAGTTGACTTATGCTGCTCTCTCTCGGGGGTCTTCGTGTTCAGTTAGAGTTGCCGGTAAAACTGTTTCTTCTCTGCCGGATGATGAAAATTTTATGTCTTCCACAACGTTGTGTGCTCTACAGCCAAAAATCAAGTATTAATCTGTCATTCGCATTTGTGGTAGAAATAACTGTTTTTCCCCAGAGCAGTCACTATTCGCATCTGTTCGACAATCGATTTTCAATTTTCGCAACACGGGTGATTCATTTCCTCTTCTTCTACCTTTGAACAACCATGTGTAATGTTTTGAACGCAACAGAATGTTTCAGATAGACAATATTAGGAGTGTACCTTAAAAATGTCATCCAGAGATTACATGACGACTTAGAGCCAAGTAACACTCCGGATTAGCTAAATATAGTGATTTTTTGGCTCTTCAGCTCCTCGGGTTGGAAATAGCTAATAATATATAAGTTGACAAAGCTGGATGAATGCAGAGCTAGGTGTTTTACAAAATACATAGGAAAATTATTAGAATGAATATGTTTGAATGAGTAAAATATTGATTTTACGATGCTACATGACGAGAAAAATAACCAGAAATTCCCAGAAATTACCTGACTTGTTGTGGGTATTTTATTGTGTGTTAGTTTACTGAGAAATCAGGTGAGTAGAAATGGTCCGGGGTACATTCGTGAATCACTTGGGCTTCCCATATTTTTCAGGCTATTCGTTGACTTTTCTGATGTAGTTCACGATTCCTGTTGATCAGTTTATTCATGAATGACACTACCATTCACGAACTCTCATTTACTTGGTGTTTCGTTCAAGGTACTCATGCACGAATTTCCAGAAAACCACAGGTGGCACGACGAAACAAGATCAAAATATTGATCAGAAGTCAAAATAATTGTTTGTCTTTCGCTGAAAACTCCACCTAAACTAGAAATTCAGAAAATTCCTGTAGACTGTGTTTTCTGTTCTTTATTCATACATTCAGATTAATTTTGTAGAAAATGGACCCTTTCAGGTAGAAGTTGTTTCGAAAAGCAAATTCAAACTTTGTATTTTTGTCCCGACGGAATGAACACTTTTCGCCTATTATACGTTCCCTTTCTGTATTTCAAAAGCAGACCCCATGCGTTCCTGTCAGTAAAACCTTGTAAGCAGGAGCATTTACCACAAATGGCATCAAGTTACCATTAAAACATTCGTCTAAAGTAGATACTTTAGGGAGTGACAACCACAAAAAGCATATACAAGTAACAGGACTAGAGATTTGGCTTGGAATTTCTGTTTATAAAGATATTCCAAAGCAGTTATACTTATTTTTAATTCTGAAGGTCGGTGTGTTCGCACTTGGCAAATAATAGGTATTTCTGTTCTTATATTCGAACAACAAACACATGATTTCACATATTTGTCGGAATACTGCCATATTACCTAGTATGAGATTATTGGTTTTCTAAGCTATTGCCCATCTAACATATGTAATAAAGGTGGGAGAAACCTTTCGCATGATGTCAATGCCTCTCGTCAAACTTTGAAATCTCGATCAGCGTTCTAGGCGGCGACTCAGCGTTCCTTCGTGTGGTTGCTGTGGCCAACTGAACTTGTCGCCGAAAATAGGTGTGCAGCACAATTTTCTTCCTGATAATCTCAATCCATTTTAGATGTGAATGCCCACAGTGATATGGGAATGGGGCATTCACATTGTTTATTGTCATACAATTGACCGAAAAATTCAAACCGAAGTTTTGCTAGCTTTTATCAAGCATCCTTGTAACTTATCATTCAACTGAATGCCTTGTTTGGAATGCTTGATGGGAACGAAAGAAAAAAACGAACAGTACCATTTTTGTCGAAAAAACGACAGACTATGTGATTTGTCATAGGCAAGTGCTTGTTGTTCGGTAAAACAGTGCTACTGAGACCGGTATTCCCATTACCTTGTTTTATATGGTCACTAATGATAAGTTTTGTCATCGCTTTCGTGCAGGAATGTTGGTGAGAAATTTTTTTAAAGTTACCAAAATAGTGTGTGTAGATGAGGTTGAAACTCAAGAAAACCCTGATTAGTTGTGGTTGTCTTGCTGTTCAACCTGTTTGGTTAATCAAACGAATGAGAACCCGTATGTCACTGATTATGATCGTAGAATTCAGGCACGGTCTTCTCGTGTTTCGTTATTGCCATCACCAGGTGCATTCTCAATCATTAGAGTTTGATTGGCCGGGGCTGATCCACAAAAATGCTGTAGACCGTTGCATGACAAAACAAAACGGAAAGTGAAATATTTTCAATAACTTACTATCGAAAACAGGCGAGGTGACTGGTCCAAATTCGACGAAGTCACATCAAGAAATGGAATAACCAATCGGGAGCTGGACTGAATTCTAGAAGAAAACGTTTGAATTATCATCATATCTATCACGGAAATAGACAGCCCATTCACAAAACGTCATTCAAAGAAGCTAACGGTATGCACTGTATCTCCGTTACCGCTTTGTACATTGTTCATGCCATGATGTCAGCAATGACTGAGGCCAAATTACGGGCTTGCACAATTTCGCTTAGCAGCCTAAACACTGACACACAATGCGGCTTGTTGGACACAGAAAATATGTTGTACTCGTCACCCTGTCCAAATAGCATTGGTGACCTTGCGCGCATGAAGAGTTACTTGCCAGTGCTGGGATTTTATTGTAGACATATATGTGGACTGGAAGCAAAAATATTGCAGGTGATTTATCAGGTGAGTTACAGTAACTGTTAAGTGTCAATTACTTATTCAGTGTTCAAGAAATCGCCTGTGTTTTGTCAATCGCATTAAGGTGTATTCAGTGCTAGGCGGAAATAGTAAGGCGATTGCGCTCCTCGAAGTAAAGCGCGATTGTCTAAACTAGTTGCTGAGTGGGGAAATCTGATGAAAATACTGAACATTTTAGGTAGACGTGGTATCTTCCCCAACCTACTATGGTCTAAGTACAGCTGAGACCATCCATGCCTGTAATGTAGCCGATCAACTTTCAAACAGAACAACGGTGAACTGAATAATTTTCCAACATATTATTTCGAACAAATCGATGAGTGTGATTTTACGTAACAGCGGGATGCGAATCCGACTGAGACTGTGTATTTGTTTAGAGAACTCGGTACGATCTTTTTCACGTCTTGTAAAACGTATATCATATTCCTGATCATATTCGTTTCCGTGATTCCAATTTCATAGCAAGGAATTCGATTATCCTGCTCTGAGTTTACCAATGTGCAAGGATGGACAGTGGATACGATGGTTCGTTATTGTTGTGGTAAGTGCAAATTACGATGATTGATAAATTATTCGGAAATGAGTTGGTTATTGTGTAACTGGACAACATATTCGGGTTGAGATTACATGCATGGTTTATTGGCTCGGCTGCCTTATTTTCTAAGGTTTCAGCTCAATCAAATACCATTGGGTTATCAGGTTTCATTTTCTCCCAGCCTTTTCCCCCACAAGTTCGTTCTTCCCAACACGAAAATCTTCTATCAATCCCATTGGTCCTTTACTTTCATGTGAAAAACTTCCTCAATTATCCTTCTTCGACTTCAATCCCCATGTGTTTCAACATTTATTATCATGTTTTTATGAAAGTGAGAATATTGTAATAAAATTGATTTGTGTTACATGGCTTTTTCGATTGTAACCGTGGATCGCTTCATTCCATGCAATTATTACGTGGATGATGCCAGCTCAAATCAATATCTAGTATTGCTTTTCTCCGGACCCTGATAATCGGGGGATTACCATTTGAATACCAACGAGCAGCAAAACCGTAGATTCTTTTTTTTACAAAAGGGCTGGTGCAGTCAAGTTGAACGTGCTATATTCGTGGTACTGTACACATGTTCCTTGAATTTATGTTCAGTTCTTCCACGTTCACAACAGTGCAACTCCGGAATTCACTTAGACATTCTGACATTACTACTTTCAGTTATTTCCTCAAGCTCAATGTGATTCGTTTGGAGACATCAGTTTCACAAGGAACCGATAATTTTCTCTTGATACACAGCAGATTTCAGTCTATCTCAGTAGAAGGATTTGACACGAATTTCGCCAGATAGCAGTTAGGTGGATGCGTAGTTTCCACTTATAATGCCCCATGTATTTCATTATAAACTGTAGAACATTGTGTTTTCAGATAGTGAGGAAGCTGCAGGCACAGAGTGCATTTGCTTCTTGAATAATGACTGTACACTTGAGAGAGATTTGAAGTGATAGCAAGCATTCCGGGAAAATTATCAAAGAATCCAGTTAGCCAAAGTGTCGGGATGAAAGTATTCGCGAATTACTGAAGGAAAAAAGGAGAACTTCTTGACCACAACAATATCAGCGGTGTAATGATGGGACCATAACAGATTCCATGTTTGAATAGCGTCAATGCAATTTACCAATGTATCACAGAAATCGTCGTTTCGTAAATATGTAAAAGTAGGGTAGATTCCACCATCTCTGTGTAGCTATCACCTTCCGGAAGCAAAAAGGGCAAAACTTCATTGTATGAAGAAGTGTAAATCAGGTTCGTTATTAAGTTGCAGTACTCGTGAAACCCACAACAATTATGCACTCAAATTACATCCCTAACGGTAGCCGTTCCCTTTTCCCTTGACGAAAGGAACAAAACCCGCAAATATGTGCGATATTTGCCAAATAGAACAAGCACTTTTTAACGACGCCTAAGCAACACTTGAAAACATAGAATAATCGTGGGTTAAACTGTATTCAACGAGTTCAGTGGGTGATGATACTCGAGAAACACAAATTTTATGGAAAAACTGCGATGGAATGCAAGTGGCAATCAAGAATTACACAAGGTCACTACATTTTAATTTGTACCCATCTATTACCATATGTGTCACTAATTCGGTTCATGCTGTGACTGCACTCTTCGTGGTTCACCGTCCCCAGTTACTGACGACAACAGTCTTTCCTAACTTCACATTACAATGCCTTGAAAATAAAGATATGAAACTCCCGTGAACACTTGTTCTATTTAGTCCTCAACTCGATGCAAGACCATCTTGGTCCCGATAATTTGAAAGTTATTGTGCATGAGAAAGCCAGAGACTGACATCCGCTGTTGTAGATGAACTGAAACAAAAGAACTGTCACTCAACCATTTCCTTTGGATGACGTCCAATCGGCTGATGTGTTCTACTTTGAAAAGAATGTAGTGGTTATTATTGTAGTGGTGATGGTTGTTCTGAATCACCGCATGATGCGTTCATGGATGAATGAGATGAGCGGGTAGGTCAAGAACGTGGAACATCGAAGGATAGTACGAAAACGTGGATAGAAATCGTTGCAGGAGGCAATAATAACATTATTAGTGTAAAGCTACCTAGTGAGCAGCAGTGAAAATTATGTTTGCAATATAGCTAACCTACCCAAAAGTGAATCTCACATAATATATGCACATGTTTTGCCAATTTCTTCAAGTACACATATGCAAAAAGGAAGTGAAAAGCCCGCATTATTGACCACGTTCTAGTGACTCCGGAAATAACCAGGTAAAATGTATCCAGCCTTCACGATGCAAATGAAAGCTTGTAGGCTAGTGTTGTATGACGGATAAATTTGAGAGTAGAGCGTACTCTTCCCTCTTCGTAATATGTACACCGAGTTGACTCTGTATTCGAAGACGGAGAACTGGAGGTGGCTCGAGATTGCCGGAAAAGGGGAAGCTTTATATGAAAGTATCCTGATAAGAGTTGTTTGTCGTGGTTATAATGAAGGAACATTGTGGGCGGCGGTTGAGTCTGAAGGTGAATCATCATTATTGCGAAGTTTGGATATAGGTTTGCATGGTACAGTGTTGTTCAGGTAGATGAAATGGGAATGACAATCAGGTCTGTTCGTATTGATATTATATTTGATCATGTATTGCCGAAGATGGCGATATCTTTCGCTATACTAGAATAATTAGAGTGGTAACGACTATTCGACGGTAATCGAGTATTCTCTCGAAGCAATCGCAAAATATTTCAATGACCCCGAACTATTGGATGGTATTTCTTTTTTAGTTATGGTAAATCTACAAATGAAGCTCGTGTTGACAGTGTGGGTGTAGTTATTTGTCTATGAATGGTTGCTGATGAGGAAGTTTGAGGATACCACATTGGATGTTCTCAACAGATGAAGTGGATGAAACAAATAGCCCATACCTAGTAAACCGGTTGGGCCCGGCAATCAACATCATGGTATTGATTTGGTTGCGGTACCGTTATGTGCACGAGCATTTATACTTAAATATACTTCGTAAATATTGGGATAAACTATTGTGAACAAAGGCTTGTTCGACAACATTTTCCAAATCCCTCCACATCTTTGATACTGAAGGTAATTTTTTAGTTTTCTAAAACAAAGTCCAGCGTAATTGGGCGAACTATTCACCTTTATCGTAACTTGCGTCGCAGTTAGCGAAATGAAGCCGGACGACGCTTTTGTGCACAGAACAGATAGTACATTACTAGTTTGTACATAATTTCCAAGGTTTTCCGTCCTGTTACTTGTGAAAATCGTGAGAATTTATATCGTTATCTTCATGTTTCTCGGTTTAAAAGTCAACCTTAATAATGGCTTACTAAATTTCGGGTCAATTTACCATTGTGACTAATGTCTCATAATTATAGTTGCCATACGATTGCTGCAACACTCACGATCATAATATCATAATGTAGATAGTTTATAATTTCAGGTGCGTGGTGTGACGAACCATGTAATGTGTGGGGGAAAATTATTCATATGAGAGGAAATGAATTTGAGGAGATTAAAACGTTGAAGGTTGTGTGCCCCTGTGGAATCCGAACACATGCATGGTAACCATTCTCACATTGGTACCACGAGAGCTTGACCAGCTGAAGGGCTTCTTATGTATCACTTATCAAATAAAACATGAACATTGATATGGTAAGTGACAATAAGCTGTCGGACCATTACTTGTTAAGGAGTTATAAATTCAGGCCTGTTTGTAACGTAATTAAGTGCACGTCAAACTGCCAACGAAGTAACTACTTAAACTCAGAGAGCGATTCCAAACTACAAAGAGGTGCATCGTTTTAGTGCGAAATATTCATGCCACCAATAGGCGACAAGTAATATCAAACAACAAGTTAGAACAAAACAAGCTGGTGCAAATTGGTACGCTCAATTTGAAAGAAGGTGATGACGGAGCTAGACTGAAATTTGTGTCATCGTTTATGGTACAACCATATGAACAGACACACCTCTTACTTGCAAAATTCGAACAAACTAATTTTCGTGCTCATTTTAAAAATAAAGTTTTCCAACTACTTCCATCAATCGAAATTTCACATCAATTCCGCCTTTCGCTTATTTGAAAACGCTTTCTATGTTTCAGTTCATGGCAGTCTGTTTAGTATCTAAATTAGGATAGTGAAGTGAGGAGCTAATGTCACTTGTACCAAATGCTCCTACACTCGTGGTTCTAATAATAAAAGCGCAATAAGTCGGGTTTTACGGCTCCAAAATAGGATGAATAATAAACGGAAAATGTTCATTCCATGGAAAGAAAATCGTAAGGTCTGCGTTCGTTCATCAAGACAACACGTTTTCTACATTACGAGGTCTGAATTTGTTCATTGTGAAAAAAAGTTATCTACATTATACGTTTACCTGCCAATCAAAATAAAATGTGTCGATGATTACAGAACTCGGAAAAAGGACAATCGAGATATTTCCCGATTTTTATTTGGGCGGAGTTTTCAGCATCGGGGAAAGCAATAATTTTACCATTTTATTAACAACATTTATTAACAACAACAAATTCCACAACGTAATTCATCGACCTCAAACTACTGGATGGTATTTCGTTTTGAGTTATGGCAAATCTATAATTGGAGCTTGTGTTGACCGTCTGGCTGTGGATTTGGTCTTTGGATGATTGCTAATGAGCAAGTTGGCTTATCCATACTGGAGTATAATATATGACCATAGATCACGTAAAGGGAAATGATGGTGAGCACGACTTATGAGATGATTCGAGTATGTCAGTATTTGCAACACAAGACCACCTCTGTTGTTCGTGTGATTGTGGATTATGAATAGTCGGAGGCAAAAATAACTTACTCCCACGCGCCCCTTTTTAACCATGCATGTTTCCATTATCAAACGTTCTCCTTTTTAATGCACTCAATATTTCTTGCATGGTATATTTTATCCGAGCAAAGCTTACGTCAGATAATGAAAATATGCTCACTTATGCACACCATACCTACCTTTGATACAAAGCTTCATCTCCATAATTCGGGAAATATTATTGCATTCACAGTATTATGGAAGGAAATATGTCTGCCTTGGAGACAAGTTATCAAAAGTCTCGTACAATGTCACCTCCTTTCTGCTGAACAGTTTGAATAAATAGTATTTTCCGAATATGTTTTATCTGTTTTTTTTCCAAGCTGATGCATGCTGGAAAATACAAAGTAATGACTTTTATGTACTTCGGTTGGCATTTACTTATAATTCGCGCTGACACTTTTGGTGAACCAATAGGGATCCGCTGTCCAGTTATTAGAACAAAAATAATATATATATATTACGAGACGCATTTGATGTAACATTCTTGTCGATCGCTCAAGTAATACATAAAGTTACATAAACTGTACAGCGGATAGAATGATACAATGTTTATCAATAATCAGTGAGAAATTATTGTGGAGTTTTTGTGTTTAACACCACGAAAAGCAAACGGTTTGTATTACAAGCAATCTGTGCAACAAGGCAGGAGAGCTGCTGATCTGATCAGCCCGTTTCCACTGAAGACCAGCAGTTTCGCATTCCGACTGCGTATCTCAATTTCAATGATCTAGTTAAGTCGACTCGAGGACCCATTTTGTGTTGTGAAAGAATACGCGGCATTTCTCGTCGTAGTTTGTCGTGTGCAGTTCAAATCAATAATTGAGTATGATACTTGGCTCAAAGAGTGACCGAACATATTCCAAATAGATTCCACTAAACTCACTAATTATTGCCCAGTGACTTAAACTTCGTTTGATCGATTTAATCTTCCTCGATTTAAAAGTGATCCTTATTCAAGACTTATTGAATTTTGGGTCAATTTACCATAGTGACCAATGTCACATAGTCATAGTTGCCAAACTATTGCTGCAACACTCACGATCATAATATCATAATGTAGATAGTTTATAATTTCAGGTGCGTGTAATGACGAACCACGGAATATTTAAGGGAGAGTTATTCATGTGAGAAGAGAATAGTTTGAAGGGATCAAATTGTTGAACGTTGTGTGCCCCTGCGGAATCCGAACACATGCATACCACGAGTGTTTGACCAGATGAGGGGCTCTTGATGTATCACTTATCAACTAAAACACAAACGTTGATAGAGTAAGTGCCAGCAAGTAGCAAACTCTCACTTGTAAAGAAGTTATGAATTCATGTCTGTGTTTTTGGTAATTTAGGGCACGTCAGTCTACCAAAGCCTGGGCCACGAACTATCTACTTAAACGGAGATCAAGAGTCCAAACTACAACGAGGTGCATCGTTATCGTGCGAAATATTTATCCCTTCCATATTGAAAATTTAATATCAACGAAGAAATTGGAACAGAACAAACTCATGCAAATTGATGACGGTGCTAGAACGAAATGTGTGACATCGTTCTTTCATGGTACAACCACATGAGCAGAAACACCTCTGTCTTGCCAGATGCGAACACTCCAACTTTCGTTCTCATTTTAAAAATACAATTTTTTGATTATTCACACTAATCGAAATTCGATACCGAATCCTCCTTTCATTTTATTTGAAAACGCTCCATATTTGTCCACTCAGGACACTCTTTGTATCATCAACAATAGGAGGATGTGCAGTAAGGAGCTAATGTAGTTTGCACCAAATGCTCCTTTACTCTTGGTTCTAATAATCAAAGCTCATTAGGTCGGGTTTTACGGCTCCAAAATAGAATGTATATCAAACGAAAAATGTTCATTCCATGGAGGCAGAATTACGAGGTCTGAATTCGTCCATCAAGATAACAATCTATCTACATTAAATGTTTAAATGCCAAACAAAATAAAATGTACCCATAATTATATAACATAGAAAAAGGACAACCAAAATATTTCCCGATTTCTAATTCGAGTGGAGTTTTCAACATAAGGCAAACAATGATTTTACCAATTTAATCAATACATTGATCTCGTTTTTTTGTGCCACTTGTGAGTTTGCTGGGAGTTTTCGGTTGAGTGCGTTCAATGATATACTAGATAAATGCAAACTCGTGAAGGTTCATATCATCCCGGAATCAATTCGTCAACTGGGAATCATGAACTGCACGTCAGACACCTGAACAAATAACTAGAAGTGTACGAAAATCTCCTCCAACCAAAGAATGTATTCCGGACTATTCCTACTCAAATAATTCCTCGGCGAATTAACTTATGATACGCAACCTTGAATAAACCGAGTAGTCATGAACATTCGCGGATATGATTCATATTATTTAGTAAGAAGAAACGGAAACATATTACTGTAAACACTTTCTATAGAATGATGGTGCTATGTAGTCTTAACGAACTGTCTTCCGTGTTTATCCAGTACCGGCAACAAATATAAGTCTGGTATTTCCAACTGTTGACGGTGGAAGCAACAATTCAACATTTCGAGAAAATCTGTGAAGTCCTATTTTTTTCAGGTTCGATTAGGTTGTGCATATCTGTTAAATGATCGATCATTGAATAGGGAGGCCAGCTAATGAATTGTCAGATAATCTATTGTAGAACTTTTAAGATACGTTCCCAATGTTGCTTTACCTGAAACATTCTATCGCATTTCAAACACGATGCACCGATGTTCAAAGTAAAGATGAGAGGAAGTGAGCAGCGTGATTTCAAAACCTGAAAATCTGTTTCCCGAAAGGCTCAAGTGGTGAATGTTTAGTAAGAAAATTTGGTCCTAACACCAACGTGAGTGAGTCATTGGTATTTGCATTTTGGCTCTAGAGCTTATGGCTTTCGCTAGCCTTGACTAAACATCCTGAACTCTGAAACAAACCAGCATAAACTAACTCTATAATGAACCACTTGAACTCAAAGTCCCCTGTATGAATTTATGAATTACATTTTGTGACTTGTGTCCTGATGGCATGCTAACTTGTCCTACTAATGAGTTTAGCTTTTTGATTTTTGTGTCCCATATCTGTACGTTTGCTTTGTAGGAAAACATCTACTGAACATTTCACCCATGCATAAAAACACTGCAGAATAGAATTCCCGACTGTAACCTCGTTGCCACTGTACTACACCGTCAGACCACGAAGCCCATCCGAGCCCGAAAGATTCATCGCTGGATTGATCCGTTCACTTCTGTCGTTCTCCATCTGCAAAATACTACAATTTGACGTTGGTAACTCCCTTGTTTATTCGAACTATATATTATTTTCCTATTCTCTGACTGAAGCTATCATTCATGTCAGCTAGGAAGCTTCTTGATTTGGTATATGTACCGTGAGCTTGCTGCGAAACAGGTTCCCTTGAATTCTTGCAGAGTGGACTGTTCATGACTGCACTGTCCCGATTCACCGGGAAACTTTCTGTACTCTTGTTCTTGGTTGCCCACTTGGCTCTATGTCATTTGCTTTTATAATATTTCTATGTACTGCTTAATATAGAACGATAAATAGGATTATACTATTAGGATTTATTCTACTGCCCGTAGCCGTGTACAGCCCATATTGTTCGTGAAGCTAGTGAAATTAAGTTCTGGCTAGATTAACAGCCCAAGATATTTGCCACAGAATTCAAATAGTTTACATTGTGCCAACTCACAGACTCGAAGTATTCTGAACACAGGGAATATTACTCACTAGAGAACGATATGCCAAGTGATATTCTATGAGGGATGCTACCTACAGGAAACTCCAGTGACTTGATTTTCACAAATGTCTGCGAGTTTTTACAACAAGTATATTATATATACATATATATATATATATATATATATTATATGTATATATATACACCACATCGACCTGAGAACAAGCTTGCAGCCAACGCAAAAACAACAACAGAGAGGTTTCAAATTTGAAATTCTAGGTCCAAGTGATAGCAAAACGTTTACAACAGGTAAAAGCAAAAAAATGTTCAGTATTTTCACTGTATACGTTTAGTAAATTCGTCTTGTCCATTTCTCAGTTGTTTGTGGGGAACGGAAATTCAACATACTGGTCAAATAATATTACCACAAACGGATTTCGTTCTGAGACGCATTTACCAGCGTCTTTAATCAACGGCAATCATTATCTCTAAGGCCTCGACGAGGAAGATGGGAAGCACCAACTGAAGTCGAAGCCGAAGTTAACTTTTTCATTCACTTGCGCCCGGTCACAACCTGACCGCCACGCCGTTTCTTCTTTCCCTGCCCAGCACGTGCAAAAGCAGCCTGTGGGCAGGTTTACGCAAAACATGCCCGACAAATCGGCGGCGGTGTAGAGCAATTACTACTGTCGGGCGCGAATATCAGCACCGAACACACGACAGCGCACCTCGTCATTGCTCACCTGGTGTTCCCTCCATACACGAGAGTTGCTTTAGAAAGCCCTCGAGTATCCTCGGTGCAGAGGAGCCAGGTTTCGAAACCGTGAAGGAGAATACTGCGAACTGTGGCACTGTACACCCATCTCTCTGGGAGAAAATCGGATATCATGGTGACGCCACAGATGAAGCAGGATCGCGAAATCTGCTCTGGCTTTTGCGTTTCATGAAGTGATTGCCTCCCTAACACCACTATCAGATGTGATCAAGCTCTCTAGGTAGTTAAAGCTGTTGACTATCCCCAACCGATCATCACTAAGGGTGAAATCAAGCACAGTCTCCTGCCAGTCTCGAATAAATACTGTACTCTTTAAAGGCGCAAAGTACATTCCATATCATGGCACCTCAATTTTCAAAAGATTCAATGCATGTTGGGTTGCTTGTGCAATGTCGCTCAGCAAGGTGATAAAATTTGCCTACTCTAAGTCAAAGACTCTGTTTCTTCGGGGGGGTTCAACCCGACCGTTTGAAAGACCAGGTGAAACATTCTACTGGACATTGTCTTCAGCAAGGCTGAAAAGAAACGGCGATGTAGGGAAGACCTGAAGTACTCCACTGTGAACGGTTAAGGGTAGCGAACGCTGGTCATATGCCCTTAACCGACCTGAGGTAAGACAGTACAACTTTTTGAGGACCAACACACTTCCCGGGTAAACCGTTCCCTAACAAACAAAGCCAAACTGCAGACCTGTCAACAGAGTCAAAGGCCGCGCGAAGGTTTAGAAACTTAACGATCGTTGATCTTCGAAGGGAAAAATGGCGCTCCAACAGGAGCTGGAGGGTAAAGATTTGATCGATGCATCCACCACTAGTATGAAACCCAGCCTGTTATCCGCGAATTTGCTCATCACGAGTGCTGTATAACCTGGGGATGATGACAAAGGCTAGCAGCTTAGAAGCTATTGGGATTAGGCTTATTCCCCTATGGTTGGTGCGGTCACTGAGCGAGCTTTTCTTGAAGATGGAGACAACTATCGATCCCCCCCCCCCCGCACAATGAGGGAACTTGCTCAGAGTGCCAGACCTTGGAGAGCAAAGTTCAACGTTTGGAAACAAGCTTCAGTTGGCCATCTTTTTTTAAGGCTTGCAAAAGTTCTTTGGAGCCCGGCGCTTTTTGACCTCATGGAGCTTGGAGTTCCTTGTGGATCTAGGCCTCAGAAGATAGATCTATCGGAACAGATCAAGGGACGTGTGCCGGAACCGTTAGGGGGGGGGGAACTGACTCTGTAGGCCGTCTAAAATGTGCCTTACCTTGCCCCGCCGAAAGTTCAAGACGTCGCTGCAAACTGTGGATAAGCAAACCCTCAGCTTTGCATATCGTTTTGCTAAAATTGACGATATTACGAGGATCAGAATCGGTTCCAAATCACGCCGAGATAAATTAAGTCAGAAAATGATATGCAGTTACTATAAATATTATGACCCTGCTTGGTAGTATCCCGTCGTTTGCCTCTGATCCATTTTACGAACTGCAGGTAACTAAATTCCGTTACGATTTATTGAACAAATACAAAATGCATGATTCAGCCAAACCAAGAGAAGAATTTGTAATCAAATGAGTACAAACATTGTACAGCACTTTCCAGTAAGGATGAAAGTCAACCACCTGCTCAAGGTCGATATATGATGAATTTCAATACCCGGTTTTCGCACATTCTACATTTACGACGTTTCCCTCAAGACCATGAAGAGTAAGCTCACAGAAAATTACACCAAACTGAGTAACTTTTCTCGTTTCAGTTATCTTGGCCATTTTCTCCAAACACCTTTTAGCAGCAGTGCATGGCAGATAATAATCGGAAATTGAGGAGCTTGCAATACACTAAGCCAATTAGTAGAAACTGTTTCTGTTCATCGGTGTTCCAATTATCGTTCATTAAATAAACCCTTTCCTTCTTTGGTGTTATCATTTATTTCATTCTGCCACACACTGCAAGTTCAGTATATTAGGTTGGGAGTCATGAAAACTCAAATGATACAAACTAAGAGATTGAGTACCGCGACCATGCGAAGATACCAATCCAGGACAGAGAGGAACGGGGACCCCATGCTGACCGCTGGACCACTGTTTGCCATATCTTCTGGTGGAAGTTTTATCGAACGAGGTTTTCCTAATCGAACATCATTGGCATCAAATTTGATAGACCGTGATGAGATCTACAATCACCGATTGATGCCGTCGGGGTCACGTGGCAGCGGTAAATTATTTCTCTACCAGATTGAGTGGTTATATGAATAACAATGTGTATGATAATATTTGGAACTCTTCGGGCAGACTCAGACCCAAAGTATGCAACGTGCAATATGAAAACATATCCTAGTGAGTCATGTATATGCCTGTATCCGGCACGCACTGGATCGAAAGCAAAGCGTTTTCATATAAACAACCAAACGTAAAATGGTGCGTGCAAGGTTTTCAAATATGCACGTCGCACTTGATCGTACGTATATTAATGTAACAAATGTAACCGATTCGGTCAAAGACTTTATCAATAGCACCAAGTTTTATACCGAAACAGTGCACCTTCCCACTTCTCGTGATACTGAAATGAATCAACCAGTAAATGAAGTCATTACAGTGATGAACGGAACTCCACTAACAATACGTGACCGATTTACTGCCTAGTTTCCTAAGTGGAACACCACATTATTAGCTCGAGTGGTTGCATCAGTCAAAGCCAGAGTTACTTCCCACGTGACAACAAGTGTGCTGCTGCCAGAACAGCATTCCAAAATAGATGATAATTCAGACTGATCTCTCTAAATTACTTCTGCTTGTAATCAGATATTCGCGGCACAACCAGAAGATTTTGGAATTTAAATGGTCAGATCTTGCAGTGTTGCTTTGGGAGTTATTCACATAAATTTATGTTTGTTTGTTGTTTCTGTACGAAAGAACCTCGGAATTCAGATGAGAATGATTTAAAATGGCTACCTCAGTTTGCGTCAAGATTCACGCAGACAGGCTATTCGGATGATCGATGAAGCCTCGTGTTTCTGACTTATGTAGCAGCAGTCACGGATTGCTACTCCTTGGAATAAAATAAAACAAACTTCTGGTAACCCAATGCATCAACAACCTCAATTATTTGACGGTCTGTATATACTTTACCGTTGCTGAATTGTGACATGGTATAAGTCAAAATTATACTGAGAAAAACGATTCATTTTGTAAACCTCGCATAGAGTGCATTGGTTCACGCTCGGAAGCCTCATCATTTTCTCAGTAAAACACATCATGCTTGCCTGCAAAGCGGATGGCCCTGACAGTTCTATGTGGCCGGCTCCAGATTGCGAACAGTTTCATAGGCCGATAATCCGAATGCACGTAACGAGTCCTAAAACAGTAATCGATGACTTATTGTTCATTTTGAACATGTTCATCAGCTTGCCATTTTATTGACCATGTACTGTGGAGTTTACCCAATTGGGCAGTGTCGGTGCACCTGGCAGCCGCCGGCAGGACAAGGTGTCACTCTGCTGATCTACTCGTGAACAAGTATCATGTTTAACCGCAGGTCCAGGTCTTGCCAGAGTCACATCTTTTGATCCGTCAATTTAATTTAATATTCACCAAGTCCACCAGCAAGTAATGAATATTTGATTTGTTGCTTACATTGAGATCTTCTTATTCGGCGCAAATTCTTTATGGAGGGTATTCAAGGTACTGCTGAAACTTAATTTAAAACGTGCTATTTGTTCTGAACTTTACGTTCCCATTGTGTCATGGAAAATCCCAACACCGTTTCCATGTAGAAATTTATGAGGAACTGAATTCTGTTGACTCGACTTCTACAAACAGGAGCCACGCAGCATTTGACTGATGCATGGGGTTGGGGGAATACATCATGATTGATATAAAATAGATAATTTGCAAAGTCTTGCAAATAAAACACAGCTTATGCGATTTTTTGAAAAGGAAGCACCAAGAGGGAAACATATCATTGTATTGAAAGGTCCATCTTACTTTCGTTCAGCGGAATATAGCAAAAGTAATGCAAAAATGTCTATGAATGTCTGCATTTTTCGGTGTGCTATTGGCCTTTTCGTGTTTCATGAAAGGCTCACAAATAAATGTTGATTTCGTTTTGAAATAAATGACCTTGAAATTAAGTCACTTGACCGGTGTCCGGCAATCGTTCCGTTGTCGTGAGGATGACGGAGAAGTGCACACACATGATAGAAATCGTGGAGATTTCAGAAGTCAAAGTTTTGCATTTTGCTGGTTTTTCCGGTGAAAGATTTTGTCGATAACTCCCTAGAATCGGCAATGTTCCCACAATATTCATAAAGGAAATGGCTGGTAAGCAGAGAGAAGTCATTTATTTTACAATTGCGGGGAAATTAAAATGTAATCAAGACTGTTTGTGATGTTCATTTCCTATATTCCTGCTTTAAAGTGAAAGTATGAGGCACATCGATAGGTTATTCTTTAAAGTTCGACTGAACGATAAATAACAGAACTGAATGGCTTTTGCATCATATTTTGTATTGCTTCCGTAACCTTTGTCGAATTCAAATGTATTGATTAACCAGTAATCTACTAGCTCGATCGGTTTGATGAACTGAATATAACAGGTAACGCGCCATCTACACATTCACTTCAGTCACTTTACCATGTGTGAGGCGAAACTGAAGTGAATGAATTGTTCTATGCGTCTGTGAACAACTGTTTCACTATACGTATGATTCGGTTCATGTTCTATCCGGATATAGAACATAAATCTGTCTCCATCTGAACCATGGACAGAAATGGTTTACAGCAACTACAGTGTACATCTTAACTTAATAAGCGAAAGTAATCTTCAGCGGCATTCTGCCCTTTATCAGGACTTTAGTTTTTGTTGAGTGGGTAACTAAATGCTCTTGAGCACAATTTCTTAGTGAGTAAGCTGTGCGAGCTTAATTCCCCGGCATATTTGGCTGAACAATTTTAACTACTCATTATCCCGCTATGAAAAACACTGAACTAGACTACTTCATCGACCGTTATGAGTATTTCTTTTGTTGTGCGGAGTTAAACGTATCCACACGGAGGAAGGATATCCTGAAGAAGGCGTGGCGATCTCACGAACACCACAACTGTCCAATCAAAAGGCCACTGTCGGAAGTTCGAGGTGAATTCGATAAGACCTAATATTTTTCATTGAAATACCGGTGGGTGAGAAGGAATTCAATCATCGTTCGCGTACGACCAGTGGATGGAATCTTGAATAGGTTCTTCAAAATGCTCCATGTTTCTCGTCAGCTTTGTTTTTCTTGTATTGACTGAGGATAATTCGCGTTAGGTTTATTCATTTCAGTGCAGTTTTAGTTGAAATGGCTTCCACAGATGCGTGGTGTTTGGACGACACCAGAGGTGTTATTGTTTGAGGCTAGAGAATGAAAACGGGTCACCTCTAATGCTTACAATCTCTCATGGAGAACGTTGGTCGAAACTTAAGTGTAGATAAGTGTTAGGTTGATAGTAGCATTTCGATCGATCCGAGTGTTACAATCTACTGAAATCACACGGTACAGTCAATTTGCGAGATCTCACGGGTCAGTTAGATTCACATTTCCACATCCTGTGTTTACGAACACATCAATGTATGAACAAATATGAGTTCGTTTCATAGAAAAATGTGAGAATAAGTTCAACAGCCGCATGATCACTAATTCGCATGAGCCTTCGACAAAGTATTGAAAAACCGAATATGTCAACTCATCAATGTATACCTGTTACATTTTTTTGGGAAATTTTGTTGTGTTCAATACATCCAATGTGGTTCAAAAGGTAATATTTAACGGGTTGAATTTTCCACACGTATTTACACAATAAATGCTAAACTATTTCGTAAGGTTTGTGGTGAAAGTGTCAAAAATGTGCTCCAAACCATTACCGAAACATAAACAAGACTGACGAGCCTTTGACTATTCGGAAATTCTGGTTTGCGTTGAGTCAGAGATGCACTGAGATACACGATTAGGTGTGCAAATATTCATCGTACTGACTTGCACCCATTTTGAATAATGGATGCGATGACTCCAACAACCCGGTTTTATCATGCGGAATAGGACGAATAACTCGTAACCCGGTGGAATCTTCCAGTTATCAGTATCACTGTCAGTTACCTCATAGAGCCAGGGTGCTCGGAGAGCTCGTATACGTGGTTGTTGCCGACGATGCACAGGTTCGATCATCTGTGATAAGTGCGCGAGCATAGCTGCTTATTAGAATCACTATACAAGCTCGTGAACATAGCTACTCTATACTGTGCAGTATTAATTCACAGTACCATAAGGTTCCGACAGATCATTTTCAACTTACTTCTCGGGGCTTTTTTATGAGGAGTTTCTCTCAGGTTATCTCCTGAAGGACACCAGGATTTCAAACTGGAATTTGACAAAATTACCTTGATGACGCTTTTCGAACAACGATTGCCATCACGACCGAACAAGGCTGAGTTTCGTTTAAGTAGACATATGGAGTGGAAATTGAACGATTGCGAATAAACGGGACGGTCGAATTTAGTGGCCCCATAAATTGCGACGCAAACATGTGATTGCGCATACACGATGATGTAGCATGTGGTCAATTGGATGATCCTCTGAGGTACATCGTACGTTACGGGCATGGAATGTGCCAATCAGATCGTCCTCGACACTACACCATTATTTTCTCCATGCACTCAAATACACAAATGTTACTGTTTGTTCTGCATTGTGTATTACGCTGAGCTTCATGACCCCACAAACACACGATGAACTTAAGGAGAACTCAGAAGCTCTTCCCCATTTACTGACAAAAGTTGCACGAAATGTTTTCAATTTACTTTGCAATCAGTCCATCTTCGGATACTTTCAAACAAGGAACTATGGTACAATTAATGATACCAGTTCACGCAGCACTGAACAAAGTTCGCGTGAACTGAAAATTGGTTATGTAAACTAATTCTCCAGATAAAATCTTCTGTTTCTGAGATAACTTTTGTTATTTAGTTGCACACAAATCACATCCCTATCGGTCGCCATTTCGTTTTTCTTTAGGAAAGAAACAAATTCTATAAATATTCACTACAGTTGCCAGATAGAACTTGCACTTCTTTACCGATGCTTAGGCAACATTGGAAAACCAGTAGTGATCGTGGCTGACAGTGGATACAACCAGTTCAATGAGCAATGATACTCGAGAAACCCAGATTTTATGAATAAACTGCGATGGAATGCAAGTGGCAATTAAGAATTACCAGTCGTGCAAGACCAAAATAGAAGGTTGCTGTACTTCCAAGCGTATGTTTTCTAGGTTTACTGAATCACAAATCGGTGCACTTTGTACTTGTCCGTTACAGATTTTGGAGCGCGTGTTATACAAAAATTTGGTTTGTGAGGGTCACATGCAACTCTTGCAAACAGTTTTGGTGCTGACGGTTAGCAGCTCCGACTTAAACAAACCACGGTTGAATCTGCTTGCCACTAAAATACTGTTACTTATCAGTGTGGGTTCCTGAAACTTCTGAGTCTGAACTCATTCAAACTTTCCTCAACCAAATCCACAATCTGCCTCCGTGCAACATTTTCAATAAATAATCTTTAGTAACTCGAGTACTGAGAATGAGTCAGCAGCAGTTTCCAAAAAAGCCAACTTCCAGAACGCTAAAGTTTCATCAGTCTATGAAGTTGCCGTTCTCAACTGTTGGTTATTCCCGAGCTGTTCACTTCATTTTGACAGCATGGAGGACGGAGCACGGAATGACTAAGACAACCGTGAACGGGACGTTTGAAATTGGTCGTGCTGCATTGCTCGGACATGGAATTACACCAGTTCCTGTGGATTTTATAGCAATGAATGTTATTGGAATATTCTGAAGGTCACCAAAGCTATGGTATACATGCACTCTTATGGAATCATGGTGTGTTTTCGAGCATACTAAATATATTGTGATTAATAGTATGAGGTTCGGGACTTTAGTTTTTGTTGAGTGGGTAACTAAATGCTCTTGAGCACAATTTCTTAGCGAGTATGCTGAGCGAGCTTAATTCCCCGGCATATTTGGCTGAACAATTGTAACCACTCATTATCCCGCTACGAAAAACACTGAACTAGACTACTTCATCGATCGTTGTGAGTATTTCTTTTGTTGTGCGGAGTTAAACGTATCCACACGGAGGAAGGATGTATTGGAGACACTGGAAGGCGTGGCGATCTCACGAACACCACAACTGTCCAATCAAAAGGCCACTGTCGGAAGTTCGAGGTGAATTCGATAAGACCTAATATTTTTCATTGAAATACCAGTGGATGAGAAGGAATACAATCAGGAGCAGGTTGGAATTTCCACACAAACAATTTCGTTTCCTCAAGTGAATTTCTTCTATACCGCTATTTGAGGAGCCAGAACATTTGAAATCCCGTTATTACACTTCTTCTCCATTCATGATTTTGGTCAGCTTGTACCACAGTGTCCTACACGGAACATCCTCTGCGAACTAAAAGAACATGGTTTGCCAGCTGCAACCATACACTGCAAAATGTGGTATTCAGTATCCAGTTGCAAGTAGTGCAACAACGTTTCTCCATCAGCTCAATGGAAACGGAACACTGTTTTAGATATGTCTTGTTTGTCATAATTTCGCATGCTCTACGTAAGCTGGTAATGCAGTTGTTATTCGCTGTAATACAGATTCAACGTTTTATCTACTAGTGTCTGTGAAAACTGAGTAGAAGCATAATGGGAATATGGGTATTGCAACTCTTCTTATATAAACGCGGTTTCCAATAAACCCAGGTGACAGAAAAATCATATGGAAACACAGGAGTTTGGTTTTTAAAGGTATTGAGCAGTAAGCATACCGAGGCCCAAAGCACGGCAACTAGCGATGCGTAGGGACGGTTTTGGATACAAAGCTCCTGCTTTATCTGGCAAATAAGTATTGCTCCCGTAATGTTTATCGAATTCAAGAGTCTTGGCATCTTGATTTTCCAATACAGTACTAACTGGATGAATTTGATGAATTATGTTGTAATTTCCCGCTTTGACGACCCGGATTTCTTGGGATGATCTCCAATAATATGGTGGAGGGATGGCCTTCTCCCTGTTCGACGTAGCCTGAACGATTGGTAGATACAAAGAGGACATAGTGGAGATAGACTGACTCACTTGTCTGTCTGAGTTTGTATGGCTGAGTTGACGGTCAGTATCAACTAATTATCCTGTTCTAAAGTAGACGGCTGAAATCGCATTTCTTACTCGCTGACGAATATAATGGTCTGGGCATCGTGGAGGTCCCGCATTTGTTGTTAAACGACAGTGCGTAATTGGTAATGAGTAGTGAATTCCTCATTTTATCAGTGAAACAGTATTATTAGTGTGACCGGTTGAGAAAAATCTAAGAAGAGAGGTAGTACTTCCCCGTTCACTCATTGAATTGGGTTGTTAAATTTTTTTTTTATCTTCAAGAAACTGGTTCTGGAGTATCTTCAGGAACGGTTACCTGTTATTGATTTTTTAGTCCAAGACTCAGTGCGATTTCACAGTGCAAGGAATTCATTTATTCTAGCACAGTCTCTTCCATCCCATTTGCACGTGTACCTTTTTGGATGTTTTTTTAGGAATGTCAACGGGGCTATGCTTTAACCGGTCAACAAAGAGGAACGTAGTAATGAAGGTGAACGAGTCCGTGGAATCAAATAAGCTTGGAGAAGCAAGCAAGTAAGATAAATCTGTTTGGAGCAAGATCGACCAATACATACTGTCCGTGTTCAAGCATGAGTGAATATCAACATCGAGCTTGAGTACATTCAACAATGAGGGCAATACTGATCGACTTCCGTGTAGTATTTGGTACGATTTGAACCAGACACAACCCATAGTACAAACGTGATGTTTACGATCAACAGATAAGTTAGTCGGACAGAATTCATTTTGATCTATAGTCATTTATACAATACTGATATTCATGCAGCAGACCGTGGCGGTTCAAGTGCACTGTCGATTACTTCTCAGGATATTTCGGTATGCAATGATTCCATTAAAGGGAAAACCGTGAGAAGCGGATTCATTTATTCAACGAAGTCCCTAGCTGATGCGTAGGAAATCGACCTCGTCAGCGTGTACGGTTAACTGAATAATAGTTCCTCATAACAAGACGTTTTTGTACGGAAATGTGACGTGACACGAGGAGAAGAATAATCTGTGGTTCTCTACGTGGAGGAAATCAGTTCCTACATAGGAAGTATTCTCACTGTTATTTCCAACAATTTTGCACTAACAGCAATTTTATCTTTGCAAACCATCCCGAGCAAAAAACAATTGCATAGACCTCAACACGCGATGAATGGTAATGCAACATAGAAACTACACAGTATAGGATGTAATTCTATGAAATCCATTGAAAAACACATACTGTTGTTATGGGCATTTCCAAACATATTCCTGCAAGTTTACGCATAGATTCCAACGAGGTTCGTAGCCTTGTCCTGAAGTAAAAATATTGATTTCATCAAGGCCATGGTTTGATTAGACGTCAGGAGTAACAGAAATGGTCACGAAACTGTCAAAATATTTTGGTTAAATTTCTTGGTAAAAAATTACAAACCATGGTATCTCCAGAATAAAAGCGGAAGGTTTTTGAAATAGCACTCGCTTTCGGTCGAATGATAAACATATTTAGTGTTCATCTTTTGAACATGCCATATGAAGCTGTATTACAGATCACTGTTATCCAGCGATTGGTCACTGGCACTTACAAATGGCCAGAGGTTTGAAGGAATGATTACAGATCTCCTGATTCCATATTTGTAACTAAAACAATAAAATGGTAAAATTGTATTGTTTAGTGACACAGCCTAGTCGAAATCGTTGGTAGGTTGTCGACGTTTCGGTCGCCACGAGTAGCATTTTCCAAGACTGCCTGTAAAACCAAACTGCATCGGAGGGACTCCAATACCAACTGTAATCTCATTCGAATTGCGTGGATGGAGCTTGCATGGACAGAGAGTCCATTTGTAGAATCGCATGGTAATTCTTCCAAAGCGAATCTGTCAGTTAACTCGGCTGACCTTTAGAACTAGGAAACATGTTCCCAATTATGAATTCTTGATATGAGTAGTGGGGCATTGTATCTAGATGACAAGAAAGAGATTTCCCGGAAGTCTGCTCCATTCGATTCAATGAAGATCACAGCTGTAAATCAGTTGTGGATTGTTCAACTATAAAAATGTTTGGGCGGTATTGTACCGCAGACGCATACCTGATGAGCGGCGATAACAGCGAAGCCGATCATGCTCTTCAGTGGAGATTATGTCCTGTCATCCAGCAGCAACACCGTACTACTTGTATCAGAAACTACTAAAATTGAAAGAAGAAAATTTTGCAATGTTTCCATGGAGTAAGAAAAATTAGTCAATATTTTTAAGGCTTTTTTCATTCGAGAAATAGGAAGGAGCTTTCGTTCTATTGTTTGTGCTGATCATTAAATATGATCGAATATTTTCCCCGGTTCACAAAGGAGAACATAGTTTGCATAATGGATCTTTGTACAATAAACACGAAGCAGGATTTTAGGTTTGATATGTGTGTGCTCCCTAAATACAAAATTTATTTCCAGTTAGCACCAACTGCGATGGGCATTATCCGTTAAGTATTCGTCTCCGCTTTAATAAAACGGTTTCTTTTGGGGCCGATTGTATCTTGTGTACATAAACTACAGTTGGGATGCGTCGCATCGATCAGTGCTAGGAACTTGTGAAACAATCTTCCATTCGAGTGCGATTACCGTTTCTGTTATGAAGTGTTGCTGAATTCCTACAACGCTGGAAGAACCGCTGATCTGCTCATTTCCAGTATCTTCCAGTTTGGTATCTTTAAATCATTCCTTCAACTACTGGATCAAGGGGTAACATTAGTCCAGATTATGGTATCTTAGTTTCCTCAAGATGTAGTGCGATTACTTGTGAGTTTACTACTTTCCGTTTGCTTGTGAATATGTAATTTGCCAAACATGTGAGTTGGTTCAGAGTGTATCCGGATATACAAAATATCTGCAGCATTTATCGAGCTAAGAACAAAACTGCTTTGCAGCAGTTAAGTTACACAAAGATGCTCAAAATTCGAAAATAACTTTCAAGGGCATTCTGAGCTTCAGCTCATCTATATTTTGTGTCGAACGTTATTGAATTCTTTTTGCCGACTACTAACAAATCGCTAGTAAATAGAGAAAACTGCTATAGTCCAACGCATTTTTCTCAAGTTCATATCAACACAACGCTCATAAGATGGTTGATCCGGACATTGACCAGTTGCCATTTTATTTAAACGGAATGACGAAATACTGGGTAGTAGCATACATCACTTGAAAATCAGTGCACACGGTTTGAAACAAATTGAACAGCTTGTTTCGATTGTACTAAATCTGCCAAAGCCCCGCAACTGGGTACCTACGAACCCCAATTGGGAAGCGCGGTATTGTGTTGTCCCACACAAAATTATTGTTAGTTGCCTGATGCTCTAATAAAATTTTGTAAACGACATCCAATGCTTTTCAAATCAATATTCGGGACATCTAAGAAATTTGGATTCAGCTTTTCCAAGCTCACATACACCAGCACAAGTTCGCATGCGCAAACCTCTAATATATCACAAGTGCCACACATAGTTGCTCCTTCTGAGGGTTTTCGAAAACCAATGCACCATAGGCCCTGCTCTAGGTTTATTAGCATTCATAAGATGCACAACTTGACTTTATTTTCAATAAAAGCAGAAATCATCCAAAAGTGTACTGATCGAAACTGGTGTATAATTTCGGATTTTTTGTGCCCTTATAGCCTTTCACCCAATCGCAGCGCAAAACGATTTTATATGTGTAGTGCAAGAATCTGATTCTCCGCTGTTCTGGACTCTCCACCAGTATTTCTTTTAGCCTTTTAAACGCGGCTGTTGGTCTTATACCCGATCTACCATGTGTGAAAGGTTTCATGATCAGTGCCGCTGAATGAGATTCCTGTTGTTACCTAGAACATGATTTCTTTGTAGATTTGAAGCGGTTTCTTTGTACATTCACTTCCAGGCAACGATCATTTCAATCAATTTTGTTTCTGTCAAACAATAAAGTCTTGCTTTTTCCCTTAATTTGATATCGTTTTGTCCCTAGATTTACCGCCGAGTCAAAAGTGAAATTGATAAAAACATTTGGAACGAATAAAAATAGTACAACTATAATTCAAACCAAATCAATGATGCAGGTAATACCTCCAAAAGAGTAAATTTTCGGTGCAAGGTTATCAGTTGCATGCTTGGATATTAGTAACGAAATATGATAAGAAATACACGGCAATAACTGAATCTTTACACCATATTCGTCAATGAAGAAATAAACGAAAAATGGACAATCATGACTACGTGAAATATTCTCGCACATCATTCACAAAATGTTCGTTCAAAATGGGCAGCCCTCTCACATATGGAATTACTGAGGTTTAAAATTTTGTAGTTTGGGGATATTTCAGCTTCCATTTATCTAATGCAGTGGGGTGAGAAATACTGCGAAAGAGAGAAAGATGAAAGCAGCATGTATCTGCCGTCCGAAAAAGCAATACTGCACAACCGTTTACAAGCAAAAACAAAAGGTATTTTCACGAAATCCGATAATTAAGAGTCGGATATTCTACTGCTTTGGACACTTTTGTTACCTGGGACAAAGACTGTTGCGGTGGATTGATACTAGGACTGTTCTCAGACTCAGACATGACCACAAAATCGTGAGCACACTTGGAGGCGAGTGATGACTTCTTGGTCTGGGGTTACTACACGTAGCAAGCGAACAGAAACGGTGACAGTTTATTACCTTCCAGTTATCTGATGTTGATGAGGACTTAAAAAGATAAGTCACCATTAGGATATATGAATTGAGGTCGGTTAGTGAAACATTGTCTCACTTAGTCAACAAGCATTGGGGATGTCCCTCGCTGATCGTAAAACAGGCAGCAGACGTTCTATGTTAAACTAACTGGAACCGATTTGATAATCTAGGAAACAGGCTTGAACGAGTTTGATTCTAGGTCAATCAGTCTTAACAAACAAAGCAGGACGGTGGAAGCACACCTATATTTGATTAACCAAAGAAGTCAGATTAGTACAACTATTTAAACGGTTCTCTTTCCAGACCGCGCTGTAGTAACATCGATCCTCCGGCTGGACTGGATGGCTCCACAACATTGTCAGCAAACATGTGAGAGGGTCCATCGCCCGGTTGATCCGGCTCTGAGATCGTCTACATCCTGTGGGACACGTGACCAATCGTCGTCATAATGTATTGTTTCCGGTCAAACTCACGAGTGAATGAACAGAAATATTCAATCTCCAACTTCAAAAGATTTGCTGCACATCTGCGGGCTGTATTGGTGGTGCCACTTTCAAAAGTTATCGTTCCCATTGATAGTCAGCGGGATTTCATACGTGGTCATCAACATCGTTTTGCATAGTGGGCCGAGGAAATTCGAAGACTCTTTGTTGTCCCATGTGAGCACTATCATGAGCTAGTCATATCACTCGCTTGAGAAACGCCTCCTCAACAGCCTTCCTTTGGGTCTCAGACCATGTCCCACCTCGACGTCAGCGAAGAGCCAGCCACTCCGCAAGCAAGCGCTCTTTTACCTTCAGTGAGTCCTGTAGCAAGTTTGAGTACCCCTCTGATCTAGTTTGGACCTGAAGATGTGAACGAACCGTCTGCACTAGCCCGTCACTCCGTTGGTGGCTGAAAACTTAATTACTTGGTATCAATTAGTTCACAGGGATTGCTTCTGCCTGTAATCACACATCTGGGATCGAGCGGCACAAAGCATCAGGTTTCTCTTTTTCTGGGTCTATACTATGCTCGACGGTAAAGAAGAACGATTGTGGACGGTATGTCGACCGCGCCGATCTCCCTTTCAGATCTCGTGTTGTCATTACCCATGTCAACAGCTGGTACCAATGATAAATTCCCCACTACTCCAGTGCCAACACGACTTCCGTACATCTCTTTTCCTTGGTGGAGTATCTCCTTTCAGCATCTGTAAGCAATCGGCTGTAGTACTTGACTACCCCGGACGAATGTGATAACAGTGCTCCGATTCACACTTCAGTTGGGTCATTAGCCAAGATGAATTTCTAATGTGGCTTTCGTATTGTCGTACAACTTGGAGGTTTTGTTACTCTTGCTTTGAGTTCCTGGAATGTCACCTCCATATCTGCCGGCCACTTCAACTGGTTATCTCACTTCAGTAACTGAAGCAGGACACATGGTTCCGGGGTAAAGTTCGGCACATTTTGACTTCCTGAGCAACCAAGCCAAGGGACAATCTTAGTCGATGCTTTGATTTTGGTGGGTGGCTACAGTTTGCCATGAACAAAAGATTTTGTCACGGGTGATGTGATATTTCTACGCCCTTCACCCCCTTGGTTCTCTCCAAGACTGCACTTGAATTGATTACATGATTAACTTTCATCTTCGAAAATATCTCATTATCCCTATTTATAACAAAACCGCTCAGATTTTTCAGTACTTCCCAAAGCAGACGTCAGAAGTTAATCACGTATCATGCAGTCCAAAACACAGTCGTACTAAATAGAACTGCTTTCCGTTGACCCAGATGGCTGTTTAACCTCTGTCTGCTCCGTGCACGGGGTCATTTCCAACGACATAACAGTAAGTAGCTTAAGGATAACACAGTGACTCGAAATTTCCCAAATATATCGGCGAATAATGATATTGTGCACCTTTCCTCGACTGTGAAACTGTTAAGTTCCCGGAAGTCCACCCAAAACCGATTTTCTTGGCAGATTAATGAAAACGGGTGGTATACTGAATTATTTACTATGATAGTACGTCGCGGACATGATTCTGTACATCCAGTACAACTTCCTATGGTCTGCTCCGTTGAATCGGTTTGCACACTGCTCACGATGCTTAGCCAATCCGGTGTTCAAGTCAGTCACAAAAACCGTAGTCTTTATCTGGTGCTGAAAAGAACTTGGAGTACTTCTCGATACACTGCCAGAAACACGGAATTGGACAGTCTGGTGTTAACAAGATTCTCAGAAGACAAATGTATCTCAACCTGTTCAAACAAGACCTCATCCCAATATCTCTCTCCCCAACTCACAATCGATTGTCTTGAAAATCACGTTTGGAACCCATACTGTTCACTGAACTGATCCCCAACATCATTCCGAAAAAACCCGTGCGAACAATACCATCTCGTGCGTTACTGGAACACTACCTATCAAGACCACGAATTGCTCTTTTTCCCATTATTAGCGAGGCCTCCCCACCCACTACAAGTACACGTGTTTCACAGGTTTGACGGTAAGTTCCTCCATACAATGTGTCACGGGTACTCCAGCTCCCATGTCTACAATTGCGAATTTAGGTTTGCCAACAATATTTATCTTATATCTTGTCACATAATTTTTACCCCTCCACAAAGCTGAATAAAACTCTGTTCAAGGAGGCTGCTGATGTTCTGAGAGCATCGACTTGAAAATATCATTGAGATTGCTGCGATAGCCAATACTGTTTAGGTTTAAACAGCTTCGGCTTTGGTTTATAAGTGATCCTATTCAACCGTTGCTAATCACAGAAAAAATTGCAAAACTATTCTTGTTTTTCAATTGCTTCTAAGATAAGATATCAACAACTTACGTGGTGAGGTTCCTCACAGATAATGTTTAATGGTGTCGATACGAAAAGATCGAAATACTATGAATGAACTCAGTGAACAATATTACACTGGAATAAAACGTCGATCACCTTGAGTGTTCCTTTTGTTGTGCGAAGGTAAACACAACCAATAGATTCATTCAGGTCAGATACGTTTATGGTTTGTTCCCCGAGTCTGGTTCTGATATCATATTTTACAAGAGGAGGGAGGGCAATAGATGTTTATCCAAGATACAGGGGACGCTAAGCAATGTGTTTTAGAATCACGGGTTCAAACCGTGGGAGTGGCAGAGGGGATGCACTACTGATTAGCTCTAACAGGAGCAGAATTCGAGTCTGGTGCTTCTAAGTGCGGGTATGTCGGATAACCAGAGCTTTGTGCGTGAAAACTGGAGTAAACAAACGGTGGACTAGACAAAAAATACCTGTTTCTTAAATGTAGAAACAGACCAAGGCGAGGCACATATGTATTTTTATCCTCAGTAACCCTTCACAACTGGTTGCCTGGTAATAAGCATCAAAGTGAGGAATATCAAAATTTAATTATCACTAAACTTCTCTCTCTTCAAGTGAGAAGCCTTTTAAATTCAACATCACCAGAGGCAGATTGATGATTATAACTGTCTCATGCAATTAAAATATTACGTTTGGATGCTCATTCCTGCCCGTCATAAACATGATTTTTGATCGATGCGCATTGTAGACGCTTATCACCCAGAGAATGCAATGAATCTTGTGTTTCGATATTGGACAATACAACTCAAATTCTGTGTAATGAGAAAACTATTTGTCTTTTGACTTTCCTTTGGGAGCGTATTGCAATCACTGTCAAGCATTGTTTCATACAGTACTTCGATGTAAAATTACAGTTTAAAATTGCAGGCATGCGTACCGTTACACAAGCAATGCACTTGAATCTGTGCTTCACAAATAGACTGTTTCCATAGCTCACTATCAACGTATGCTGTATTCACGTCAAACTGAGTAAGGTAATTTACAAATGTTTTATTGGTTGGCACTTCAGTGGTTGTCACCAGACTTCTATCGGTTTTAAAGAAGTGATGGTTGTAATGATCATGATATATTAAAGTTAGGCATCACTCTGGATTAAAATTGTTCCCCTTATCACTCTAATTGTTATAAAATCGTAATACAATGAATTTACCTATGCCATGTGAATTGTTTCAGTCTGTTCGCGAAAGACAATGCTGTGATCAGCTGAAGCTGTGTTTTTCGGTGGCTTCAATGGAAATGTCGGTTATTTTCTAACCGTGAAAAACGTGATACATTTGGCATGTTTTACCACCAAACGTGAACTGAATTTTGACTTGGCAAACAGACCACAATTCTTGAATGTTCCGTGGAGTGCACCGCTGCGCAACGGTGACCACGGAATCTTGAAAATATGCTCAACAGTGCACATCATAGCCAATCTGTACTCTATGTCAAGAAGACCATCCACATGTACCTTGTAAGTTTTGTAAATCTCCCAAATAGGTTGCATAGAGTTACTACTGACGCCAATGGTATAAAATGCTGTTCGATACGACAGAAAATACTTGTCCAAGACAGAAAAAAATGACATATGAGACGGGAATATGATAGTCTGTCAAAAGTTTTACAAACGGAGTTGCTATTTGTGGAAAGCGATTGATTATTCGGAGCTAAGAAGAGAATTGCTGACCAGGAGAACGAAAGCATAAAAGTGAAGAAAGTTAAAAGGCATAGCATGGCTACGATAATACGATGTAAAAATACCGGGAACGCCAAATACCAGTCATTCAAGCAGACAAAGCAAAAACAGAGATAGGGAGAGATATTGTAGAGTACACTCAAGTAGGAAGGGGGGCTCTTTAGGTGAATCAGATAGTTTCATAGTGAATTTTTGCGTCAGGTTTATATATTTACCCTTCAGTCTGGATCTCTCTTGAGTAGTGACCACAACACTTTGGATTTTTTGGGGTTTTCGACTAACTTTTCTACAAACTTTATGGTTTCAGTTCTCCCCAATCTGTTTGTATTTCAGTTACATGGGTAATTCGATGCAGATGTTGTGCCGTAGAGAATAAAACCCACTAATGTTTTGATCTCCCTGTCATAGCAACTGTACTTGTTTATACAGCGATGCTTCGTGGGCTCTCGTATGTACTGCTATGATTAGAGGTTTTTTGGTTGGTCCTTATCAGGTTCATAGAAACATGGTAAATTGTTCATTTAATGGGTTTCACCAGCCATGAGATATATGGAGGAAGCATACAAAACTATGTACGCGTCTAGTAGGCATAGTTTTGATTGCTTGTATGGGCATAAACTGTATTGTCTCAGTAAACTCCTATGGATATTCGTCAAGGTTTGCAGACAATAGTGAAACATACACGAAAACATTTTGCCTTCACGATTTAGTCCTGATTCGACTGTGAAGATGGGTGCTATTAGCAGCTGTTTTGAAATTTGGATAGATTTTGTTGTGCGGGGGTAGTGTGCGCAATAAAACAAATGCATTAGCAGTTGTTTACATAACGGCAGCATAAAGTTTCTTGATCCTCTCGAACTAACGACTAGCCTTTGTATATAATGTTCATTGTTGTTCACTTGGTAACTATCAACAATTTAAATTGTTTCATAGTTCATTGAGCATGTTTTTACATGCTCTGAATTATACTCCCATTGAGCACCTTCCAGTCAATTCGCATATTTCAGCCATCCATGCACATCTCACATGTGGATAAGAATTATATGGGAAGGAATTGAAACAAATCCAGTGAACAAACCCAACAGGTGATAGAATACCGTCTATGGAAATTCGTTTGAAATAAATCTTTTTGTTTTAAGTAAAGTACGAAAAAGGTTGACTAGTCTGTGACCTTCCTAAACAAACAAACACTCAATCAATGGGGACCAATATGACTGGGTATCCAATGAGAGACTGCCTGGATAAGGTGTTCACGGAAGGAGCCTAGTTTAAATTGGTGATTATATTTCCAGTGGCATTTCGTGCTAAACTCAATGATTAACCCGTTTTTCATGCAGAATTACCGACAAAGTTGGGTACTAGTTTTTGAAAGTAAACAACCCATTATTTAGGAATTGCTGTAAGCAGTTGGTTTTTATCCACTCCCGCGTCTGTCTGGAACCAACTTGAAAGCTCATCATACTCTCCTTATTTCCGAAGCTGTCCAAACCAACACGTTCAGTGAGCTTGATGAAGGTTAACTTACCGAACTGATATAGTCACCAGGATCCGGTTTAATGAAGTTCTAATTCGCAATGATTCTCTGGTTGTTCAGCAGTTGACTACGCACGGCTAAACCAAAATATAGTATGACTTCGAACGAATTTTGAAATAGTTTTCATCAATGCTGTTAGAATATGTTGAAGATCTCAGGAACTGAACTGCTCTCATGCAACGTTTGTACTGTACACATTTCAACTTTTCATGAAAATCTCAAATGCAGTGTTTGTGTGAAAATCATACGATTCTGCGCCGGATGATGACACTGTTTTGGTCACATGCGCAATGCAAAAGAACCGTGGATACAACATATCAAACCAGACGCCTTTGCGTACCTCCACTGCAAGCAATACTTTCCCGTTTATTTTTTGGTTATTTTAATAAAAAGATATTCATCGCACAAAGGTAAACAGAAGTCAGGTCAACATGCTGAAAACCGTCCTGATAATGGTTCAGAACGCCCTAGGTGTTAGTTGCGACTACCGTTTACTCGTGTCCAAATCCATGAAAAAAAATCCCACTTCCAGGTGACACACATTTTTACCCGTTCCGTACACGCACCAAACATTACGTATCTGCTTAGTCCAGACTTATCTGTCTTACGTTGGGTCGCTGCCTCCTTGACCACTTTCACATGCAAGGTATACCAATTTGAAGCACCAGCAAAGCACCTTCATCCGTTTCTGTATTCGGTTAAAACTGTTCGTGGCCTTCCGTTTATTTGCTCTCCGGACTCTCTGATTATTCGCGGTACAGTCGACGCCCTGTCAAAGTAAATGAACTTCAAGTTCCACTCTATCAAATATTACAATGTGAAAAACCCATCCGTTTGATCAACATTTCCGTGAATCGTGTTTAAACTCAACTTTTCTCTTTAGCCAATAACATTTTCCTCGGTAAACCTGAGTGCTTTTGAACGAGTGTTATAAAACTTCGACGATTAAATACAATGATTTTCCGTCACAAAAATGAGACTAGAATTCAGAAACACAGGTTTGCCCAAGGTAATCCGGATCAGTTTGCTATATCCGTACAAATGTATACTTCAATTGTTATGAGTTTATCTAAGGAGTAAAATTATCAGTAGCATTACCAAATCCACGAGTATATTCAGGTCTGGCTTAAAAACCGATAACCAATTATTTCACCCTGGTGACGTAATCGATGTCAGAAAAGTAATTGGTTCATCAGTTATGCAGCATCACATTAGGCAAAAGCAGGTTTTATTTACGAACAACTCTTTAAAGTTCTCATACAAAACTATAAATTCAAGATTGTTTTGGTATGCTTAGGTCCTCATCAATCTCAATTTCAAATCAGAACAGTGCATGCAGCGCGAATGAATTGCCAGTTTGGTCTCACAATGATGGCGTAATATTCAGAAAACAAAGATGATTGACTGGTTCTCACACGGAGGAAGTTGAGTTGCTTAGGCAGTCATTTTTGTCATTGAAATACTTCGAATGATCGATCGTATAGTTTTCAGGGTTCCAAACGTTGTGACGAATGAGACTAATTAAAAAATTCATATTATTGATTTTAAGATCAGATGGTTCACCACAGAGTTGACTTATGCTGCTCTCTCTCGGGGGTCACCGTGTTCAGTTAGAGTTGCCGGTAAAACTGTTTCTTCTCTGCCGGATGATGAAAATTTTATGTCTTCCACAACGTTGTGTGCTCTACAGCCAAAAATCAAATATCAATCTGTCATTCGCATTTGTGGTAGAAATAACTGTTTTTCCCCAGAGCAGTCACTATTCGCATCTGTTCGACAATCGATTTTCAATTTTCGCAACACGGGTGATTCATTTCCTCTTCTTCTACCTTTGAACAACCATGTGTAATGTTTTGAACGCAACAGAATGTTTCAGATAGGCAATATTAGGAGTGTACCTTAAGAATGTCATCCAGAGATTACATGACGACTTAGAGCCAAGTAACACTCCGGATTAGCTAAATATAGTGATTTTTTGGCTCTTCAGCTCCTCGGGTTGGAAATAGCTAATAATATATAGGTTGACAAAGCTGGATGAATGCAGAGCTAGGTGTTTTACAAAATACATAGGAAAATTATTAGAATGAATATGTTTGAATGAGTAAAATATTGATTTTACGATGCTACATGACGAGAAAAATAACCAGAAATTCCCAGAAATTACCTGACTTGTTGTGGGTATTTTATTGTGTGTTAGTTTACTGAGAAAAATCAGGTGAGTAGAAATGGTCCGGGGTACATTCGTGAATCACTTGGGCTTCCCATATTTTTCAGGCTATTCGTTGACTTTTCTGATGTAGTTCACGATTCCTGTTGATCAGTTTATTCATGAATGACACTACCATTCACGAACTCTCATTTACTTGGTGTTTCGTTCAAGGTACTCATGCACGAATTTCCAGAAAACCACAGGTGGCACGACGGAACAAGATCAAAATATTGATCAGAAGTCAAAATAATTGTTTGTCTTTCGCTGAAAACTCCACCTAAACTATAAATTCAGAAAATTCCTGTAGACTGTTTTTTCTGTTCTTTATTCATACATTCAGATTATTTTTGTAGAAAATGGACCCTTTCAGGTAGAAGTTGTTTTGAAAAGCAAATTCAAACTTTGTATTTTTGTCCCGACGGAATGAACACTTTTCGCCTATTATACGTTCCCTTTCTGTATTTCAAAAGCAGACCCCATGCGTTCCTGTCAGTAAAACCTTGTAAGCAGGAGCATTTACCACAAATGGCATCAAGTTACCATTAAAACATTCGTCTAAAGTAGATACTTTAGGGAGTGACAACCACAAAAAGCATATACAAGTAACAGGACTAGAGATTTGGCTTGGAATTTCTGTTTATAAAGATATTCCAAAGCAGTTATACTTATTTTTAATTCTGAAGGTCGGTGTGTTCGCACTTGGCAAATAATAGGTATTTCTGTTCTTATATTCGAACAACAAACACATGATTTCACATATTTGTCGGAATACTGCCATATTACCTAGTATGAGATTATTGATTTTCTAAGCTATTGCCCATCTAACATATGTAATAAAGGTGGGAGAAACCTTTCGCATGATGTCAATGCCTCTCGTCAAACTTTGAAATCTCGATCAGCGTTCTAGGCGGCGACTCAGCGTTCCTTCGTGTGGTTGCTGTGGCCAACTGAACTTGTCGCCGAAAATAGGTGTGCAGCACAATTTTCTTCCTGGTAACCCCAATCCATTTTAGATGTGAATGCCCACAGTGATATGGGAATGGGGCATCCACATTGTTTATTATCATACATTTGACCGAAAAATTCAAATCGAAGTTTTGCTAGCTTTTATCAAGCATCCTTGTAACTTATCATTCAACTGAATGCCTTGTTTGGAATGCTTGATGGGAACGAAAGAAAAAAACGAACAGTACCATTTTTGTCGAAAAAACGACAGACTATGTGATTTGTCATAGGCAAGTGCTTGTTGTTCGGTAAAACAGTGCTACTGAGACCGGTATTCCCATTACCTTGTTTTATATGGTCACTAATGATAAGTTTTGTCATCGCTTTCGTGCAGGAATGTTGGTGAGAAATTTTTTTAAAGTTACCAAAATAGTGTGTGTAGATGAGGTTGAAACTCAAGAAAACCCTGATTAGTTGTGGTTGTCTTGCTGTTCAACCTGTTTGGTTAATCAAACGAATGAGAACCCGTATGTCACTGATTATGATCGTAGAATTCAGGCACGGTCTTCTCGTGTTTCGTTATTGCCATCACCAGGTGCATTCTCAATCATTAGAGTTTGATTGGCCGGGGCTGATCCACAAAAATGCTGTATACCGTTGCATGACAAAACAAAACGGAAAGTGAAATATTTTCAATAACTTACTATCGAAAACAGGCGAGGTGACTGGTCCAAATTCGACGAAGTCACATCAAGAAATGGAATAACCAATCGGGAGCTGGACTGAATTCTAGAAGAAAACGTTTGAATTATCATCATATCTATCACGGAAATAGACAGTTCATTCACAAAAAGTCATTCAAAGAAACTAACGGTATGCACTGTATCTCCGTTACCGCTTTGTACATTGTTCATGCCATGATGTCAGCAATGACTGAGGGCAAATTACGGGCTTGCACAATTTCGCTTAGCAGCCTAAACACTGAAACACAATGCGGCTTGTTGGACACAAAAAATATGTTGTACTCGTCACCCTGTCCAAATAGCATTGGTGACCTTGCGCGCATGAAGAGTTACTTGCCAGTGCTGGGATTTTATTGTAGACATATATGTGGACTGGAAGCAAAAATATTGCAGGTGATGTATCAGGTGAGTTACAGTAACTGTTAAGTGTCAATTACTTATTCAGTGTTCAAGAAATCGCCTGTGTTTTGTCAATCGCATTAAGGTGTATTCAGTGCTAGGCGGAAATAGTAAGGCGATTGCGCTCCTCGAAGTAAAGCGCGATTGTCTAAACTAGTTGCTGAGTGGGGAAATCTGATGAAAATACTGAACATTTTAGGTAGACGTGGTATCTTCCCCAACCTACTATGGTCTAAGTACAGCTGAGACCATCCATGCCTGTAATGTAGCCGATCAACTTTCAAACAGAACAACGGTGAACTGAATAATTTTCCAACATATTATTTCGAACAAATCGATGAGTGTGATTTTACGTAACAGCGGGATGCGAATCCGACTGAGACTATGTATTTGTTTAGAGAACTCGGTACGATCTTTTTCACGTCTTGTAAAACGTATATCATATTCCTGATCATATTCGTTTCCGTGATTCCAATTTCATAGCAAGGAATTCGATTATCCTGCTCTGAGTTTACCAATGTGCAAGGATGGACAGTGGATATGATGGTTCGTTATTGTTGTGGTAAGTGCAAATTACGATGATTGATAAATTATTCGGAAATGAGTTGGTTATTGTGTAACTGGACAACATATTCGGGTTGAGATTACATGCATGGTTTATTGGCTCGGCTGCCTTATTTTCTAAGGTTTCAGCTCAATCAAATACCATTGGGTTATCATGTTTCATTTTCTCCCAGCCTTTTCCCCCACAAGTTCGTTCTTCCCAACACGAAAATCTTCTATCAATCCCATTGGTCCTTTACTTTCCTGTGAAAAACTTCCTCAATTATCCTTCTTCGACTTCAATCCCCATGTGTTTCAACATTTATTATCATGTTTTTATGAAAGTGAGAATATTGTAATAAAATTGATTTGTGTTACATGGCTTTTTCGATTGTAACCGTGGATCGCTTCATTCCATGCAATTAATACGTGGATGATGCCAGCTCAAATCAATATCTAGTATTGCTTTTCTCCGGACCCTGATAATCGGGGGATTACCATTTGAATACCAACGAGCAGCAAAACCGTAGATTCTTTTTTTTACAAAAGGGCTGGTGCAGTCAAGTTGAACGTGCTATATTCGTGGTACTGTACACATGTTCCTTGAATTTATGTTCAGTTCTTCCACGTTCACAACAGTGCAACTCCGGAATTCACTTAGACATTCTGACATTACTACTTTCAGTTATTTCCTCAAGCTCGATGTGATTCGTTTGGAGACATCAGTTTCACAAGGAACCGATAATTTTCTCTTGATACACAGCAGATTTCAGTTTATCTCAGTAGAAGGATTCGACACGAATTTGGCCAGATAGCAGTTAGGTGGATGCGTAGTTTCCATTTATAATGCCCCATGTATTTCATTATAAACTGTAGAATATTGTGTTTTCAGATAGCGAGGAAGCTGCAGGCACAGAGTGCAATTGCTTCTTGAATAATGACTGTACACTTGAGAGAGATTTGAAGTGGTAGCAAGCATTCCGGGAAAAATATCAAAGAATCCAGTTAGCCAAAGTGTCGGGATGAAAGTATTCGCGAATTACTGAAGGAAAAAAGGAGAACTTCTTGACCACAACAATATCAGCGGTGTAATGATGGGGCTATAACAGATTCCATGTTTGAATAGCGTCAATGTAATTTACCAATGTATCACAGAAATCGTCGTTTCGTAAATATGTAAAAGTAGGGTAGATTCCACCATCTCTGTGTAGCTATCACCTTCCGGAAGCAAAAAGGGCAAAACTTCATTGTATGAAGAAGTGTAAATCAGGTTCGTTATTAAGTTGCAGTACTCGTGAAACCCAAAACAATTTTGCACACAAATTACATCCCTAATGGTGGCCGTTCTCTTTTCCCTTGACGAAAGGAACAAAACCCACAAATGTGTGCGATATTTGCCAAATAGAAGAAGCACTTTTTAAAGACGTCTAAGCATTACCTGAAAACATAGAATAATCGTGGATTAAAGTGTATTCAGCGAGTTCAATGGGTGATGATACTCGAGAAACACAAATTTTATGGAAAAACTGCGATGGAATGCAAGTGGCAATCAAGAATTACGCAAGGTCACCACATTTTAATTTGTACCCATCTATTACCATGTTTCACTAATTCGGTTCATTCTGTGACTGCACTCTTCCTGGTTCACCGTCCCCAGTTACTGACGACAACACTCTTTCCTAACTTCACATTACAATGCCTTGAAAATAAAGATATGAAACTCCCGTGAACACTTGTTCTATTTAGTCCTCAACTCGATGCAAGACCATCTTGGTCCCGATAATTTGAAAGTTATTGTGCATGAGAAAGCCAGAGACTGACATCCGCTGTTGTAGATGAACTGAAACAAAAGAACTGTCACTCAACCATTTCCTTTGGATGACGTCCAATCGGCTGATGTGTTCTACTTTGAAAAGAATGTAGTGGTTATTATTGTAGTGGTGATGGTTGTTCTGAATCACCGCATGATGCGTTCATGGATGAATGAGATGAGCGGGTAGGTCAAGAACGTGGAACATCGAAGGATAGTACGAAACCGTGGATAGAAATAGTTGCGGGAGGCAATAATAACGTTATTAGTGTATAGCTACCTAGTGAGCAGCAGTGAAAATTATGTTTGCAATATCGCTAACCTACCCAAAAGTGAATCTCACATAATATATGCACATGTTTTGCCAATTTCCTCAAGTAAATATATGCAAAATGGAAGTGAAAAGCCCGAATTATTGATCGCGTTCTAGTGACTCCGGAAATAACCAGGTAAAATGTATCCAGCCTTCACGATGCAAATGAAAGCTTGTAGGCTAGTGTTGTATGACGGATAAATTTGAGAGTAGAGCGTACTCTTCCCTCTTCGTAATATGTACACCGAGTTGACTCTGTATTCGAAGACGGAGAACTGGAGGTGGCTCGGGATTGCCGGAAAAGGGGAATGTTTACATGAAAGTATCCTGATAAGAGTTGTTTGTCATGTTAATAATGAAGGAACATTGTGGGCGGCGGTTGAGTCTGAAGGTGAATCATCATTATTGCGAAGTTTGGATATAGGTTTGAATGATACAGTGTTGTTCAGGTAGATGAAATGGGAATGACAATCAGGTCTGTTCGCATTGATATTATATTTGATCATGTATTGCCGGAGATGGCGGTATCTTTCGCTATACTAGAATAATTAGAGTGGTAAGGACTATTCGACGGTAATCGAGTATTCTCTCGAGGCAATCGCAAAATATTTCAATGACCCCGAACTATTGGATGGTATTTCTTTTTTAGTTATGGTAAATCTACAAATGAAGCTCGTGCTGACAGTGTGGGTGTAGTTATTTGTCTATGAATGGTTGCTGATGAGGAAGTTTGAGGATACCACATTGGATGTTCTCAACAGATGAAATGGATGAAACAAATAGCCCAGACCTAGTAAACCGGTTGGGCCCAGCAATCAACATCATGGTATTGATTTGGTTAAGGTACCGGTCTGTGCACGAGCATATATACTAAAATATACTTCGTACATATTGGGATAAACTATTGTGAACAAAGGCTTGTTCGACAACATTTTCCAAATCCTCCCACATCGTAGATATAGAATGTAATTTCTTTAATTTTCTAAAACAAAGTCCACCGTAATTAGGCGAAATATTCAACTATATCGGAACTTGCTTCGCAGTTAGTGAAATGAAGCCGGAAGACGCTTTTGTGCACAGAACAGATAGTACATTACTAGTTTGTACCTAATTTCCACGGTTTTCCGTCCTGTTACTTGTGAAAATCGTGAGAATTTATATTGTTATTTTCATGTTTCTCGGTTTAAAAGTCAACCTTATTCAAGGCTTACCAAATTTCGGGTCAATTTACCATTTTGATCAATGTCTCATAATTATAGTTGCCATACGATTGCTGCAACACTCACGATCATAATATCATAATCTAGATAGTTTATAATTTCAGCTGCGTGTTATGACGAACCACGGAATATTTAAGGAAGAGTTATTCATACGAGAGGAGAAACGTTTGAGGGGATCAAAATGTTCAACGTTGTTTGCCCCTATGTAATCCGAAGACAGGCATAGTTACCAATCTCACATAAGTACCACGGGAGTTTGACCAGATGAAAGGCGCTTGATGTATCACTTATCAACTAAACCATACATATTGATACCGTAAGTGCCAACAAGTTGCAAACTCTCACTGGTAAAGAAATTATGAATTCTGATGCTCACAAATGTCTGCCAATTCATATATATATATATATATATATATATATTTCACACCGGCCTGAGAACAAGCCTAAAGCCAAAGTAATAACAGTAACAGAGAGAAATTTGAGGGTCGGGGTTCAAGAGTCAGCTAATAGTTTGCAACTAGTAAAAAGAAACATTTTGTTCAGTATTTTCATTGTATACGTTTGGTAAAGTCGTCTTGTTCCTTTCTCAATAGCTTCAAGGTTCACTCAGACAGGATATTCGGATGATCGATGAAACCTTCAGGTTTCTTACGCATGTGGCAGCCATTACAGATTTCGACTTCTTGGAATAAAAGCAAGCTAATTTCTGGTAACAAAATCATCAAACGGCTCAGTTATTTGACGGTCTGCATATATATTTTGCCTTTGTTGAATTGCTAAATGAGAAAGGGACATGGAATAAGTCTAACGTTTACTGAGCACAGCAATCGACTTTGAAACCTCGCATAGAACGCTTTGGTTCACGCTTGTCAGCCTAATCATTTTCTCGGTAAAAAGCACTTCAGGCTTGCGTGAGAAGCAAATGGTCCTGACAGTTCTATGTAGCCGGCTCCAGGTTGCGAATATTTTCATAGGCCGATAATCCAAATGCAAGTAACGAGTCCTTAAACAGTTTCCGAGAATGTATAGTTTATTTCAAACATGGTCATTGGCTTGTCATTTTATTGGCCATGTACTGTGGAGTTTATCCAAATGGGCAATGTCGATGCACCCGGCAGCCGTCGGAAGGACAAGTTGTCACTCTGCTGATCTACTCGTGAACAAGAATCACAGTTACCCGCGGGCCTAATTCTTGCCAGAGTCACATATTTTGATCCTTCAATTTAATTCAATATCAGCCAAGTCCACCAGCAAGTAATGTATATTTGATTGATTGCTAATATTGAGTTCGTAATAATTCATCGTTTATTCTTCTTAGTGAGTATTGAAGGTACTGCTGAAAGTCAAAATGAGAAGTGCTTTTTGTTTGGTACTTCACGTTCAAATTTGGTCATGCCAAATTCAACAACGTGTCGATGTACAGCTTCATTAGGAACTGAATTCTGTTCACTTATTTTTAAAAACTGGTGCCTAGCCATATTTGGCTGATGCTTGGGGGGCACTTCATGATCGATCCATAATAAATAATTTTTAAAGCCTTCCAAATACAACATAGCCTGAGTGATTTTTGAAACGGAAGCATTCAGCCGAAAGTAAATCATTGTGTTGAATGGCCCATCTAATTTTTGTTTGGCAGAATATAACAAAAGTGTAGCAGAAATCTCTATGAGTATCTGCCTTTTCGCGGTTCATGATAGGCTCAAAATAAATACTGATCTTGTTTTGAAATGAATAACCCTAAAATTACCGTACCTTGAGCGGCGTCCGGCAATCGTTCTGTTGTCGCGAAGATAACGGAGAAGTGCTCACTCATGACGGAAATTGAGGAGACTAGAGAAGTCTACGTACTGCATTTTTTTGCTTCTCTAATGAAAGATTTTGTTCAAAACTTCCTAGAATAGGATAAGTTTCCACAATATTCATAAAAGAAATAGCTGTAAAGCAAAAACAAGTTATCATTTTTTGCAATTGTGAGAGAACCTTAACATCCTTCGAGATTGTTTATGATGTTCATTTTTTTAATTTCTTGTTATATTGTGAAATTGTGTCCCACTCATTCGAATTGAAATAAATTACTTTTGAATGACTTCTAATTGAAATCCAAAACACTGGTAATACCAGGTGAAAATCCGTGATATTTCAAATCGTGATATTTTTCATTAGGACTGAGCGATTTATAACAAAAATGAAGGGGCTAATGCACCACATTTTACCAGCCAATCAAACTGAGGTTTATTCCAGAAACATGGGTAGCTGTCAGGTTATGCACCCGGTATGTCTGCTGTGAAGATATTGCTTGTGTTGTCATAGAAATAATGGGTATTTGTAACACGATCACTAAGTAGCGGATGTTGCGCAAAATTAAAAGTTTATTTGCAAACACTGTCACTTTGAAGCCCAAATATGGTCATGATGGCGGATCTCTGGATATAATTTTCATGTGAGTTTCCGTCTCCAATTCATCGTTTGATGAGTTGCAAACCTTTCCTGGCTTTACTCGAATAACGAATAATATTGAGGCCCAATAAGCGAAAGTATACTCCAACGGCATTCTGAACTTTATCAGAACTGTGGTTTACTTTGAGTGGGTAACTAAATCCTTTTGAGCACTACTGACAATCTGTTAGTAAGTAAGCTGTGCACGTTGAATCCCCCCCATGTATTTGGCTGAACAGTTTCAACAGTTCACTATCCCGCTATGAAAAACACGGAACTGTAATACTACATCGATCGCCGTGCGTGTTCCATTTGGTAGGCAGAGTTAAGCTAACCCATACGAAGGAGGGATATCCTGGAGACACTAGCAGGCTTGAGGATCTCACAAAAGCCACCATTGTCCAATCGGAAGCTCGAGATGAATTCACCGGTACCCAATATTTTTAATTGAGAAACTAGTGGATAAGAAGCAGTAAAATCGGTAGCAATCAAGCCTTTTCGACACAGACATTTTCGTTTCCCCAAGTAATTTTTATTCTACACCTCTGTTTGAGGAGCCGGAACATCTTAAACCCCTTTATCAGGTTTCTTCTCCGTTGATGGCTTTGGTCAGCTTGTACCATACTATCCCACAGAGCCCATCCTCTGCGAACTGAAAGAACATGTTTTGCCAGCTGCAAATAATACACTGCAAAATTATGTGTTCAATCGCCAACTGCAAGTTTTTCAACCCTGTTTCTCCATCAGCTCACCGAAAGCGGAACGCTAATTTAAATATTTCTTTTCATCAATTTTGCTTGCTCTCCGTAGGCTGGTACCGCAGTTGTTAGCCACTCCAATACACATTCAACGTTTTATCAACTAGTGTCTGTGTTACCTTGGTAGAAGCATAATTGGACACTTGTTCCCAAGTTTGGATTTTCGATATGAGTAGTAGGGCATTGTATCTGGATGACAAGGACGAAATTTACCCGGATGCACCCTCCATTCGATTCGTTGGAGATCACAGCATTATTTCAACTGTGGAATGCTCGAATATTTTTCGTGTGCATTACCTACAGTTATGATGTATCGCACCAAGCAGTGATAGAAACTTGTGAAACAGTCTTCCGTTCGGGTGCGATCATCCTTTCTGTTATGAGGTGCCGTTGAATTCGTACAACGTGGGATGAACCGTTGATCTGTTCATTTCCAGAAGCTTTAATTTGATGCCTGTAGCTCATTCCTTCAACTACCGGATCGACAGGATAACGAGTTCGGATTATGATATCTTAAATTCCTTAAGATGAAGTGTAATTAATTGTGTATTAACTACTTTTGTTGGCTTGTAAATAGCTAAATAGCTAAATAGCAATTATATCCTTGGGCGAACGTTCGAGGCCAGTATCACGGATATTCATAGTCGTCTATCAGAGATATTTCATTATCCTCGTCGAGCCAGAATTCTCGATTACTAATTGGCCAGGTGTGAACGTGAATTTGTATGTTGACCGTGTAATTGTTTGCGTGTAGGTGTATTCGTGGGTGACAGATTCGACATCTTAGAGAACAGTGGGAAAACTTTACCTATCATCTCGGACGTTGAAGCCACCTCTACCCTGAAGGAGCAGCTGTGAAAAGCTTGCCAGCAAGTACTTGCACACCAGTAGATTCGTAATTCGAATTGTGTCAACTGCAGACACATGTGTTGCATGTCAAATTCACTTTTCGCTTGATGAATAATTATTGAATATGATCTATTTATTCAGGAAAACAATGAATTCCACAGCTCTCATGGGACAAGACAATTTAGGGTAGTCAGTTTAGGGGCACGCACGGGATGGTCAGCACCTAAAATACTCTATGATGTTTGAAAAACATTAGGAACAGAAAACGTCTATTAGTTCATTCAAAACTAGAACCTTTATGGGAACAAGCTTGCCACTCGAACACGCTGAAAGCACTCAAATTTATCTCCGCATTGAATGTGACTCGGCTGTTTATGGAATAGTGTTCGGACTTTCGGGATCTCTTTTGTCACATAATTGTGACTAAGATAGAAAAAATACATTTCCCACAATTTCGTGCTTCTCCTGAAGACTGTAGGTCTGCCCTACTGATGAAACACATTCTATTCGCTCTTCGCTTATATCGATTTCTCTTCCTTCACTTCAGCTTTGCAAACAATATCGTTGTAGGGCAAAAGGTGAGCAAGCTTATGGAATGGGCCATTCGAAGTGAATATATGAAGAAGCTCAATTTGTTATGTTGCCATTTCTTCGACAGCTATCAACATGCATTTTCGAAATATGAAATTATTGGATATCAGAATAATTAAACTGGAATTGGACATGCGATCACGAACTGTGACACAGTGGTGAGGAAATTTCCTCTTTAACAACCAGTTAGAGAATCTCAGTTTTATCCAAACATTCCTGTTGACCATAAAACAGGTAGTGATCTTCCGTGACCGATTCACTACCGTGCAATCAATAGCGATGTGCTACGTTTTGGAAAAGGCAAAAATTGATTCCAGTGTACCAGATCCCTACACTGCTTGCACGATTTTTACCCACTGAAACTATTCTGCTGCCATAGACTCTCAAAAAACTGGACAAAAATCGTCTCGTTAGTCATTCGTCTATTCTGGATTGGTTGACAAGAGCCTGAGGTAACATATATATCAAAAGTCGTGGTCACAATTCTGTATTTCAATGACATTAGTTTCAGCTGCATATCTGCATTCACGTTGGTTGTTGGATTTATTAGCTTCTATTTTCATTACACACAGCTACGACCACATTCGGAATTCGACTTCAGTTGATACCAGCTCAGGTAACTACTCTGAGTTGCTGAATGAAAATAACAACTCACGATATACAGTACAAACTTAAATTTTTTCTTTTTGGTTGCGACCATGGAGGAACATCAATTCCCGTTGTACGTTACCATTTATCTTAGGAACCATTGTAGAAGCCAGAAATGCCCAAAAGAACCTGCTGGAACGGACTGAATTGTATCAACTTCCCTCCACGTTTTGAACTATTCAATAATTAGTGTTTACTTTATCAATTTGGATGTAATATTCTACCAGTAGACGTTTGTTAGATAGACAGTTTGACACGGCTAATTTGCCTGCGGATAAAAGTTGTACTTCTTGGTCTTATGATAGCCTGAAGGTGGTAAACGATCTTTCACCCACTATGATGCGTTGTCTGCTTCCCTGAAACCCTTCCATTTGGAAAGTATTTGCAAACCATTGATTACCAATAAGGCCAGCCACACCGATCACTGCCTTTCTCACAATGTTGCACGTTGAATTAGAACGTATGAATATACGGGTGGTAAAATGAATGGAAGCCCTAGTAGCCAACACTTACAATACACAGTCTGAATGCACAAGTGTGCATTGATCAATCGTTCTGATTGCCACTGTTCGCGGTTCGCAGCCATATCCTTCACTTTGTACAGCCAACTCGTAGATGGATCTTCCGGACCCCAACCACCAAGACGCGAGGCAATTACTTTTTCTAAGTCCACTGAACATTTTCTCATTTCTCACTACCACGTCTTCTGTTGACCACTACGTGGTTCCTTCCACTCTTGAGGTGGAACGGAAAATAGAGCACAATACGGTAAGCGTGTGTCTACCACATGTAACACGTACCTCACCTAACGAAACCTACAAGGCTGGATACGCTGTGAGAGAATATTCTTTGAACCGGTACCCAATACTCAATTTCAGACCTCAGTATTGCACACTCGGCTATTCAACCCAATCTTAGAGATACTACGCAAGCTTCGATGGTCGAAATCCTGTAGAAGGAGAATATGTTCATCTCGCAGACCCCAAGTCTCGCAACGATAAAACAAAGCTGAACACACCGCGGCACAATACACACGACCCTCCAACTCCAGTGGAATATCAGGGGGGGGGGTGTGTGCCACAAGTGCTTCAGTCCAAAGTACGCCACTCGAGCCTTGGATATACGCGTGCTCACCTCTACAACCGAGCTCCCATCAATCCTCACGCTGCTGCCGAGGTAACTAAAGAGGTCAAATTTTAATGGTTCCACCTCATCAAGCATCTCATTCGGAAACGGTGAAATCTAGTCTCGCAACATCACTTTACATTTCGAAGATGCAAAGCGCACGCCAAACGGAGATACAGCTCTTGCAAGTCTATCTAGCGCACGTCGCGCATGTCCTGTGCATTCGAAGAGGCAGATGAATTTAAACAAGGATGGAGAAATTGGACATCCCTGTTGAACACCACTGGTCGTTTCGAGCCTACTGGACAGTTCACCGTGAACCCTTACTCGGCCGGAAGTATGAAAGTAAAATGACCTCAGTAGATTCACGAGCTTCTGAAGCATACCTTTCTGGTGAAGATCATTGAATGGCATCGTCCGGTCAACTGAATCAAAGAAGCCTTTCAAGTTCAGGAAAACCATTGTTGCCGGTGGGTGGCGTGTGTGAGCAAAATGATGGTTGATGCATCCTCGAGCTGGACGGAACATGGACTGTTATTCGTGGGCTTTCCTCTCAAGAGCCGATGTCAGCAGACGCAGCAAAATCAAGCCTAATAACTTGGTGACTATCGGAATTGAGCTAATCCCATGATGATTGCCACAGTCATTGAGTATTCCCTTCCTGAAGATGGAAGTAATCAATGATTCATTCTATAATACCGAAATAATTTTCTCATTCCAAATGTCACGAAGTATGGTGGCAAGTAATTTAATCAATGCACAACAACCCATTTATAAAAGGATTGAAGGGAGTTCGTCAGGACCGAACACTTTCCCCCGCTTTAGTAATCGAATGCACGACTCTACTTCTACTGCCGATGAGGGCTCAAGTGATACTCCCCGAAGAATCGTAGTAGTTGACGTCGGAGTAACTATATCAGCTGACAACCAGCTAAACTGCTCCCTTAAGTATTCGGTTCAAAGGTCCAGTCTTTGCTCTTTGCTATGGGTGGGCTCTCCATTTCTATCGCATATCGTTTCGCTGACTGAGGTTCTCCGCCCACGGGTGTCAAGAATAACTTTGAACAGTCTTTGGCTGTTAACTGAAGTAGCTGCTACTTCCATTTTTAGGCTAACTCAACCCACTAATTTCCGAGATCATTCCTAAGGCTTTTCGTGGCTTGCCTTTGTAGCTTTATTTGAATCTTATTCTAGAGCTAACATTTTTGCTGTATTAGCTCGATTGACTCTTGCGAAATCCAGTGTCTTCGATAGACATCGGATCTGGAACGACAGGTGAAGCCTGCTGTATCGTGCATTTCTTGCTGGATAATTGCCCAATAATGCTTCACATTACTGCTCGTCATAGATCCCAGCTGGTGTACTAAATTCTATTCGTGACGGGTGCGGACTTCTGGATTAGACAAATGGTGCATGACTAACGGGGTTTGTGGTTAGCGACGATGACCATGGAGCTGAAGAGCTAATCGAATTGAACCTAATGCACTGCCAGACTCTACCTATGTGGACTAGTAAGATCTACAGATCTGAACACACCCGCAAAGCAGTAGCTTACTGCGATATGATCAATTCGACTCAAAGTACGTGTAGACTTGCAGCGTCATGTTGCCGTGCGACGCGAGCTGTGTCAAACATTCGTACCAGAGAGAAATAACCGACTGTCTGCACGAAACTGGAGAAGCCTATCCCCGTTATTTGTGCTCCGAGTGGATGGAGCGCAATGCCCGCCTAAACAAGTGTCTGATGCACTAAATTTGCCAAATTGTGCATCGAAGACACCAGCAGCACCATAATGTCAGAACCTTTGCTCGAGAGAACGTAAGTGGTGAGCTCACCGTAGAGGTGATTCTTCTGCATGTCAGACCTGCAATCTGTTGGAGCGTATGCCGAGAATATAAACAGCTTGAGCTGAACAAAGCTATTCGTTTGAAAGCTAACCGATCCCTGAAGGTTTGCTACACGTAAACGACGGTTATTCGAGATCCAGTTTAGAAGAGCAGCTTCGACCCTGTCACTCAAGACTCTTCTTACACCACTTTGACCCACAGCTCTAGCTGCTTCGTCTCCGACGAGATACCAGGAGCAGTTCGTTGAATCACACTGCTCGAATCCTGTGTACCCTTTTCACTTGAGCAGCGGACATCAATAGTCATAGGGTTCATTGTGAGGGCTGAGCACGTCTGCTGGCCAGTCTGCATGACAGTTTGCACGATAAAATAGCCAAGATTCAGGGGCTCATAAGACTTACAAAAATGGGGGTTTTGCGATCGTTGATTATTTACGACAATGTACGACAATGAACCATAGCGAGTATCGGCTGTATTATCAGTAAAAGCATTATGGTTGGGTAAAGGGAGCAAAGAGACGCAGCTGAGGACAGTAGACAAAGGTCGTGAAAAGCTCTAATTTGAGACGATTCTCTGGTCGTTGACCAGCTGACTAAGAAAAATGAATCCAAATTATGGTGTGACATCGAATGAATTAAACAAATTAGTCTTTGAACCATCCGCGGCTATCGTGGTCGCTTTGTGAACTAACTCTGGTAATTAAAACGCTTTTGCTTCATGCCGTTGAAAAATACCGAAGAACTCGAGACGAGACTGCTCCTTGACGTGGTATGATGGCTCGCGAGCCCCTATGACACAAAGGGCTCTTTAAGCCGGAGATGCCATCATACCTGGCAGGTCAATGGGTAGAGGTCAGACAAAGTCCAGTCTCCCGGTCCTCTAGGTTGGGGGTTAGTTTGAGCTGGCAACTGAATCGGCAAATGGTCATCCACTAAGCCACCCCGCTGCCTTGCGGATAGGTTCTCGTTAGAACTAAAGGCTTTGGATGAGGACCCTAATCGTTCTCCTGATTTGTGGCAGGACACCCTAACAAAGCCCGCCCAACATCTCCCATGAACTACAGGAATAGAAAGAATTCCATACTGCATCGCTCTTAAGCGGGATAATCTGGACCGCGCTGCCCACTGCATCGAGGAGCGGGTGGATGGTAATGAATGGGATACTGCTCAAAGTTCCCTCTCTTTTATTGAACCTTTGTCTTCTGTCCCTAATCACCCCTCTTCGCCTCATCCATCCACATATAATGCTCCTACTGATAACACGGTCGATACTCGCAACGATTCACTGTCAAATCATGTTGGGGATAATCCTCTGTCTGGTAACTTACCTTTTCTCAAGCCTTGTCAGCCTCTGAATCTCGGCTCCTTCAAGTGTGTACACTCACGCAGGCCGGTCAGCAGGCGGGCCTAGCCCTCACAATAGATCCGCTGAAGATTGACATTTGCTGCCTATGTGAAACACGTATACAGGATTCGAGCAGTGTAATTCAACTTACTGCTCCTGGCATATCATCGAAGTATTTTCTGCGCACTTAAGGAGACGAAATAGCTCGAGCTACAGGTTAACGTGGTGTGGGAATAGACTTGACTGACAAGGCTGAGGTTGCCTTTTTGGACTGGATCCCTGTTAACAGTCGTTATTGCGCTGTGAGACTCCAAGGACAGTCGGCGTTCGAAAGGATAGTTGTGTTAAGCGCAATTTGTTTGTGATCTCGGCGTACGCCCCAGCGGGCTGCAGCTCAGACGAGCAGAAAGATGAGTTCATTGATACATTCGCTACCCTCGTTCTCAGCAGTAAAATTTCTGACATTGTAGTGCTAGCTGGTGACTTTATTGCACAAGTTGGCAACTTTAGTTTGTCAGAAGCCTGTTTAGGTGGGTTTTGTGCTTTATCGACTCAGCTCACAGATAACGGGAATAGATGCACCCTTTACGAACTAGGATCTACGATTAACAGTAATGTAGATGAGCATTGGGCTCATATCAAACAGGCGATGCACGATACAGCAGGTTTTGCCCGTGGCCCTAGATCCGTTTTTCTTCAAAGACACTGGATCTCACAATGGTAGCTGAGTTTAATGGAGCAAAAGCGCTAGCGCTCAAACCCTAAGAAGATGAGTAAGATGCTGAGAAAGCTGCAAAGGGAAGTAACGAAAAGCCCTAACAATGATCACGAAAACTAGAGGGTCAAGGTAGCCGAAGAAATGGAAATAGCAGCTGCTTCAGATAACAGTAAAAGACTGTTCAAACTTATCCGTGACACCCGTGGACAGCTCATCTAGGTCAGTGGAACGATTTGCAATAAAAATGGAGAACTCATCTATGGCAAACAGCAGAAGCTTGACCGTTGGTCCGAGTACATCAAGGAACAGTTTAGCTTGCCGCACGCTAGTGTAGTTACTCCTGTGTCAACAACTGCGACTCCTTGGGTGGTATCACTTGAGCCCCCATCAGAAGTAGAAGTGGAGTGATGCATTCGATTAATAAAGTGAGGGAAAGTGGCAGGTCCCGACGAAGTTCCCCCAGTTTTTATCAGACTGCGTGGAAATGTTCTGATAAAATCACTTAACACTTTGCTTCGTGACATTTGTAACGCGTAGCGTATTCAGTGTATATAGAATGAGTCGTTGATTGTTCATATCTTCAAGAAGGGAATATGCAATGACTGTAGTAATAATGGTGGGATTAGCTTAATTCCGATAGCCACCAAAGTATTAGCCTCAATTCTACTGCACCGTCTTACACCCGCTCGCAAGAGGAATGCCCTCGAACAGCAGGCTGGATTCCGCCCAGATCGAGGATGCATCGACCAGATTTTTATTCATCGCGGACTACTTGAGAAGCGTCACATGCACCACCGACCGACAATGATGGTTTTCTTAGACCTGAAAGGCACCTTCGAATCAGTTGATCGAACAGCTTTTTTCAGTGCTTTCCATCGAAAAGGTATGCCCTAGAAGTTTGTGGACCTACTGAGGTAATTGTATTCTCGTACTTCTGGCCGAGTTAGAGTTTGAAGTGAACCATCCGGTCGGTTCGAAACGACCATCGGTGTTCGACAGGGACGTTTTATGTCTCCATTCCTGTTCAACTTCGTCATGGACGAAATAATGGAGAGCGAACTGCGAAATCTTTAGGATTTAGGCGTCGAACTAGGAAAAAGTGGAAAGCTATGTGACTTAGATTACGCAGTCGACGTTGTCTGTTTGTTCTAATCCACGGAACATGCTCAAGGAGCCCTGGATAGACTCTCAAGAGCTGTAGCTCCATTAGGCATGTGCTTTGCACCTTCAAAGTGTGGGGTGATGTTACAAGACTGGGTGTCAACGATTCCGAGCTTGTTGCTCGATGCTGAGGTGCAGTCATCTGTTGACCACTTCACTTACCTCGGAAGCATGGTGACGACAGATGGAAGCACTGTAGTAGAGGTGAGCACGCGTATATCCAAGGCTCGAGTGGCGTACTTTGGACTGAAGCACTTGTTGCGTCGACCTGGTATTTCACTAAAGTTGAAAGGTTGTGTATACTGTGCTGCAGTGGGTTCAGTTTTGTTGTGCGGTTGGGAAAACTTGGAGTCTGCGTGCAGAAGATATTCGTCGTCTTGAGGTTTTCGACGACCGATGTTTACGCAGTATCGCTAAGATCGGGTGGAATAGCCGAGTCAGTAATGATGAGGTCAGAAATTGGGTAAAGGGTACCAATTTGGAGAACGTTTTGTCACAGCGTATCCAACTTAGTACACTTCTTTAGTTGGGGAACGTGTTACGTACGGCAAACACACGTCTACCATACCGTGTCCTATTCTCCGTTCCTCCTAAGGAGTGGGAGAGACTACGAGTAGGTCAACAGATGACGTGGCAGCGAGGAATGAGAAAATGTACAGCGAACTTAGGAAAAGTAGGTGCCTCACGTGTTAGTGGTTGGGGTCCAAAAGATCCGTCAACCAGTTGACTGGAGACACTGAAGGATATGGCTGCGAACTGCGAACAATGGAGATCGTGTTGTCACTTTCTGTGGAATCAGAATGACTGATCGATGTGCGTTTGTACAGTTAGAGTGGATATTCTGTGTGTTGGCTACTAGGGCATTCTTTCCTTTTCCCACCCGTGTAGGTCAACTCCCTGTCCATCTTGTACATCCATACTTTCCAATTCAACGTGCAACATGGTGAGAAAGGCATTGGTCAGTGGGGGCTGACTACTGTTTAACGCTGTAACTTGATGATGATGACACCGGGTGTAGGAATTTAATTCATTTTACCTTCTTACTGTACACTTTTCAGCATTACAGCAAAAAAACTAAGGTGCATTGTTTGTGTGATACTAATACGATTTTGTGCCTGGTAGTTACATTGCTTTGGCCAAACTCGTAGTGAGATTGAATCTTGGATACAATATCTCTATTCAAAACTTTTGTATACCCCCGTTGAACGGAAAATCCTTCCCTTTATTTTTTTGTTTATTGTAATTTCAATTATCTTTTATCCGTTCGATTCACACACGAGTGATCTAAGTTCAGGTCTTGACTATATGAACCGTCCTGCTGATGGTTCAGCAAACACAACTTGCTGGCTGCAATTACCGTCTAACCTGTGGTAATAGCCATCATGCTCATGTGACCCCTGTGCACCGGACCCTCATATTATCAAGTCTCATTTTGTATCATTCCGGTTTTGCTCACAAGCCAAATCCTGCATCAAAACAATTCACGCGACTAACCGACACACATGTTTACTCGTTTCGTAATAGCACCAAGCTTTCCAAATCCGTTTAATCTAGACTTACCCGTCTTTTTTGAGTCATTCCCCTACTGACTGCTAATCATATGCAGGGGGCCCTGTCACATGAACTGAACTTCAAGGTTGACTCTGTCAGTTACCTCGATGTGAAAAGCCCTATCAGGCTGATCAAAGTATCCGTGAAACGTTCTAAAACATAAACTCGTTCGTTCCTCCATTATCAGTTTTCTCGACCAGTCCGAGTGAACGGTTTATCGATTTGGCCCGACCCTGCTGACTATACGTTTAGCAAACCCTCCCATTCGTTTTCGGCCCTACACTTTTTCGTCCATTTCAATCTCGTCTGCGTTTCACTAGTTATAATAAGGCTCTTATAAATTCACACTATCTGCAGTATGCATAAGTACAGCTGCGTCAAAATATTCCTGGATATATTGTGCAAACATATTTTTCGAAATATGGCTTCAAAGCTTCAACGACAATCCGTAGACTGTGGTCGGAAATCTAAAAATTGGAAGTGCATTATCATCACTGTAAATTGATTATCCTATGGTACCATTTCGTCGCCAAAAGCCTGGAATAGAATCAGTCACATGCATTGTTATGTAGCTACTGTGAGAGAATACAAAGTAAAAAGACAAAGAAAACCAATGATGGATTTTTATTACTTCTTAGACAAGGTAACAGTCTCAATCGGATTTTGAGAAGTTCACAAAGCAGTCCTCAATTTTACATGAAGTGAATAGTTGTATTCTTCTGTGGGCAATCTGTTTGATCAAGTGCAAGAGGGGATCTACCAACGAGAAGGCCAAACATAACTTGATCGTGTGTTTTGGTAATCACTGTTCACGTGAGTGATGAATCATGGGCGCATTTCCATAATCAAGCACTGCAACGCTCGATAGTACGAGCACATCTAGTAGACAAACTAAGTGGACATTTTCCGTCCCACAAACCGTACTTCAGAAATGCGAGTGATTACCATCTGCAGACCACAATGTCTATGTGAATTGTCTGAACCTCGTAGTTGGTCAACTTCCAACTGAACAACTATCCACATCAAAAGCAGCTGGTATTGCAAGCCCTCCGGTTTTACAGGGTAAATATGAAAACAGACCCAGTCACAGCTCAGTCTCTCAAGGAAAATGTACCCAGTGTGTTCAGTAGGTTGTCAAGGGCACGTATTCAAAAAAAATTCCAATGAGCATTATCATGTACTCGCAATGGAATTACCGAACTTGAGGTGGTCAAAAACAATTGAAACATTTGCGTGGACCCTTCGCTGATTACATTGGTATTCATTGTTGTTGTCACTGTTGGGAGTGAAATACTTTAAACTTTCGGTCCAAAATATGGCATAAAATCTAAAATGATAGCAAGCCGAATGAGGTCCATGACACTGATTATATTGGCTTGGGAGAGACAACCATCCGAAACTTCATCCTCCACGTCATAATATGCGGATTCTTTCAAGATTCATATCCTTAGGATTTCTCCCCTAATACATTTTTTTCTGAATACATCAGTGATAATTTATCGGACACAGAGTAATTAACTTGCATTTTTCACGCAAAAAATACACTCTGAGAGCCATGATCAAGTCAGCGACTATCACTGGAGAGTAGCAGCAGACTTACTGGGTAGAGTCGGATGAACACAGATAATGAAAGGTAATAGCGAAAGACCCTCGTTAATAATGTTTCAACCCCCTAGTTGATAACATGAAATTCCATGAACACTGGTTTGCATTCATCTCCCTATTATTTATATTCAGTTCAAAGTGAGGAAATTTTTTAGTCACGAATAACTTGATGGAAGCTTCACCGTTCAGTGTGAGTAAACCGTTATGTTTTGGGGATTTGTATGAGTGATGCACAAGTCCTTGTTCAATTTTTTGACGAACAGTTCATGAATCCCCGTTTATCAGTTTGTTCAAAGATGACATTACCGTGCATGAGTTCGAGTCCATTTAGTTCATCATTGAATGCAATCATCCGAACACTCCCACCAAATTCACGGGAGGCACAATCAAACAAGATCAACTTTGTGAATAAAATTTAAAGTGGTTTTTTGATCTTTCCCAGAAAACTGTCTGTAAAATATAAAATTCGGAATGGTATCATTTGTTTTCGACCTTCTGTAATCACATTTCTAATCTAAGTTGATTCAAACTTAAACATTTTATGCAGAAGAAATTTTGTCCAGTTTGAATCAAAGCAATTTTTGTACTTATATATATATATATATATATATATATATATATATATATATATATATATATATATATATATATCAATAATTCTTTCAAATCAACAAAAGCAGACCTACTGCCCTGTTGTCAGAAAGATCGCGAGTGCAGAATCATACAACACTGTGCACATCGTTTACGCCGTGATGTCAATATGGGCTGAAACTAAATCGCGGGCTTCTACAGTTGAGAATAACAAAGCAGACGAAGATGTACATAGCCGGCGGTTGGACACAAATGGTGAGTTGTACTCCTCACCCTGTCCGAATTTCATTGAAAACCCTGAGCATATAATGAATTACTTACTGAAACCTGGACCGCGTTGTAAACGAAAGATGTGGGTGGAAAACAAAAACATAATGCAACTATTTATCAGGTGAGTTACAGTACCTTTTATTTGTCAATTTCATAAGCAGTGTTCATGAAGTCGCCTCAGTGTTTCCAATCGCACTAGAGTGCCCTCACTGCAAGGCGGATGAAACCAGGCATTTGGACTCCTCGAGATGAGGCATTATTGTCTATACCAGTTGCTTAGTGGAAGAATAATCTGATCGAAATACCGAACATTCATATTTCCCCGTGATTTCTGCCTCAGCCAACTAACTTCAGCAATGGACAACTGATTGCCGTGTAAACTCATATTCACCCCAGTCTGAATACAGTGGAGCCCATTCATGTCTGTAGTGTAGCTGAGTTCTTTTCAAACACAAAAATCGTGAACTAAATAATTCCCCGAAATATTATTGTAAACAACTTGATGGGTATGATTATACATTCCGGCTGGATGAAATCAAACTAGGTTTATGAATGTCAAGGGAAATCTTTTGGGGTATTTTTGATGTCTGGTACACCCTTTCTCAGTTATCTAGTCATTGATATTCCCGTGCTTCCAAATTCATAGCAAGGACCTCAATAATGCCGCGCTGGTCTTACCGTAGTGCAAAGAAGGACGATGAAAATGATGGCTCATTGGAGTAAGTATGAGTTGAACACGAATGACAGAATTACTCGGAAACGAGTAGATTGTTGAATAACTGACGAACTGATTAGGATTGAGTTTGTATGTTCGACATTCTCATTCAGTTGCTTTGTTTTCTAGGGTTTCAGCTCAAACACATGTCACAATTTTATCGAGTTTTAATTCCGCACGGTATTTATACCCAAGCTCCGTTTTTCGTTGCACAAAATTTTCAATGAATCCCACGAGTCATTTAAATCCTTGCGAGCAGCTGCCCACTTTTCCATGTTGAACTTTCAACCCCATATGTTTCAACATTCATTTTTATGTCCATATAAAATTGAGAAAATTGTAAGGAAGTTGGTTTGTGTCTAATGGCTTCTTTTCGATTGCAACTGAAGTACACTTCGTCCCATGAAACTACAACGTGATTGATACCAACTCAGATCAGTATCCAGTATGATATATCTCCTCACCCCATGTGTTGCCATATTACCATTTGGATATCAATGTAGTTTCTCCTGTCATACGAAGGTGGTGGTTCGACTAAGGTGAACGTATCGTGATTTCATGTTACTAAACACATGTTCTCTAAATTTGTGTTCAGCCCTCCCACATCTACGACAAAAACTTGAAAGAGTGATGACAATGTACTAAATTGTACGAGTGTCCACTAAATTCCAAACAGCGCTCTAATATAAAAGTTTGTATGCTGTTATGCACCATGAAAATCCATGCATATCAACAACATATTTGTTACCCTTGTGTTTTTGCACATCAAACAAGCACAGTCACACAAGACAGTATCAGTGTAATGCGGTTGACCAGATTTGATGAAGGCAGACTCAGTACTTGGCCTAAAAAATAATTCTGACGATGTTTCTTGAGACCACTTGTTTATATAAGTTATTTTACAAAACGACTTGCGTTTACCTTTCGATGGGTGATCGTGGATCTGTAGATAAAGCAGGTGAAGCTATGAGGTGTGAAGTGAGCCGGTTATGGAGCTTACTGATCAAAGTAACACCAACAACACGGTATCCATTTCAGAGCTTCAAATTTACCAAAATGTCCACGGATTCGTCAAACGCATCAGCAATTTCGCTCTGTAGCACGATGATCCGCAAGTTTGTTTGTAACGTAGCCCAAATAGGGACAGACTACTTCGAAAATCAGTCGACTGAGTGTGACTTTCAATAAGGCATAGTGTGCTCGAGATTTAGGTCACTAGGTAAGTTGAAACCATGATGCTGCATACATCCAGAACAGTGCATTTCCGAGATTCAATATGATCCGTTCTACAAGAGATCAAATACCCTATTCCAAATAACCGGTAATTTCCCCTCGACACACTGGAGATCTCACCTAGTCCGGGAAGAAAGATTCCACATGAATTCGACGAGATAGCAGTTCAGTGAGAGTCTAGCTTCCACCAATAATACATCAGGAGATACTGATAAAATGTCACTTTGAGATAAATAGGACGTATTTTGAGAGCAACCCAAAAGTGATTGAAAGGGATCCACAAAGCCAATTGGGCACGATGAACGTATTCACAAATCGCTGAGGTAAAGAACTTCATATACCACAGTTTGTGAGCTTCAGACGTTGCCGATATCGGCGGAGTTATGATCAGATCATGACAGATTTCATGTTTGAATTGCGTCAGTGCCTTTCGCCAACATATCACAGAGATTGTCATTTCGTGATTTTTAAGAGTAGGGCTGATTTTATAATCTTTACACAGCTATCACATTGTGAATGTGAGAAAAACAAAATTCATATTTTTAAAAGGTATAATTGAGTTGTGGGTTGTAAATCACTCGGCCACATTCGACACCGTTCGCTTCAGAATACACAGGCAGACGCATTGGGGTAGGGTTCAATAAAAAACTGCATCGTCAGCACAACCATTGGCCAACTAGTTTTCGGAAGAAGTCATGACGTATAGGTATTCAGAAAATCACAAGGCGATAAAACGGCAACTGGTGGAACATCCAACGCCGAATTTGCGAGACAGAAACCATGCTTTGGTAAAGCATTACCTGTCGGTTTACTCGAAGTAATTAGATAATAATGTACGAGTGTTAGTATGAACGCCATTTGCCGAGACAGTGCAAAGTAACTTCCTCTTTCAACACTACTAAAAGTGCCACTATATTCAAAATACACATTCCTACGCCTTTGATTATCTTTTCTAAAGATGACAGAATGCTACGAAACCAATAATAAGTGCACCCATTGAGGGTTATGACCAAGATGCGCAATATAACTGGAATCGAATAAGATCAGTTGTCATGTCATGGTTTCCAATATAGTTATCTCGTGTATCCTCAGAAGAATGTACGTACAGGCTTCAGACCGGGACTCAGAAGTGTCTCTTTTTGTTATGAGTAAAATCAAGGTTACTCTCAAACAATGGAGACGCTAGCACGGACCGAATAACCCAGGTAAAACGAGGGATAAGGTGGATGCTTACTTACTCAGAACCATCAAAAATCACGAATCAAGCACACGCAGTTGAGTTATTCAAAAAGCGTATGAGTGACTCCGAATGCATCATTGAATGACGTTTTAGCTGAAGAATACGTGATTAGCCAGGACCGATTTGGGAGGAAATAGTTATTTGTACAATGCAATCAAATTCAACTACCTCTTTGGACGGGAGTCATAAGTTAACCAACATGGATGTCGCATAATCAACTACATTATTCTTGACATGGAAAGCAGCAATGGTGAAAGATTTCTCAGATGACTTCGTAGTATCTAACCGTTTACTTAAGGGAACCGTTCAGAGAAGCACTTGCGTTCGTTCCTAGAAATAATCTGAAATGAGTAATACACGGTAGTTAACATAAACATTTGTCAGGATTTTTCTCCACACATAAACACAATAAGGTACTCCAAATTGTGAAGTAAACACATCAACCAAATGGAGCTTCAGTCAAGAGAACTGAATGTGTTTTGTTAGGCGTTCTACCGACTGGAGCGGTGGAAATGTATGGTGAACTAGTGAGGGCCATACCACGTCTTGAAATATGAGGGTCACACGCGAATATCTTCTACAATTTTCGGGATAACGGTCGACGGCATGAACATAAACAAACTACGGATGGAACTGCTTGCTACTAAAATATTTCCACTTACCAGTGTGAGTTCATGAACCTCCGGAACCTGAACTCATTCACTATCTCCGCAACAAAATCCAATATCTTCCTTGTTCAGGCCGGTTATTTTTGCGTAACTTCTAGGTACTCGAATGCTGAACATGAGTCAGAAACAGTTTCCACAAAATATAGCTAACATCTGAAACTCCCAAGTCACCTGGATTTATCAGGCTTTATGATACCCGGTTTGGGGGCTTTAGACTTGCTTGTTTGACCGGCCGTCTCGTCGAGTGCCATAGCGGCACGAATCTGTGAACTTGAATAATTTTCGTCATTTTCACTGTAAAGACCAATTTCGCCAATGAATCAGCATTCTCTATTTTTTGTTGAAACGATGATATGATATCGTGCATAGGACTACGTGCCACAACAGGACCCGGGCTAAGTATCCTTTAAGTACTTGTCGAGTTCTGCAACAGCTCGGGGTAAGAAGTAGCATATCTTATTATTCTATGAAATAAATGGCTTAACCAATGACGTAATGCAGGACATAAAGTGAGCGCTGAACCTCAGTAGTGATTTTATTATCCACGTATTGCTAAAACTAAATGATGATATCGCTTTGTGTCACCATCAGAGCTGGTCCCGTTGCATTAAGGAAGAAGGGTTCTTTAAATGGAAAATGATGAATAATCGTATTAGGCAAGACGTTGAAGCTAAATTTGATAATACTTGACTGGTTTCACAAGTATGACAGATGAGAAGAATGTAGGGAGTGTCGGTGAAGTTCATCTCGCACTACTTTAGCATTGTCCGGCTTTGCGTTTAATATACATTATCCTACTTTGGTCAGCCCGCTAGAGCAAACCACAGTAAGCATATTCCGCTCATTGACTTGTGAAGTGAACACGCGAAACTGATCAGATGAAGTCGGTGGCACCAGCCTGAATGGCAAACGGAAGACTGGACGTAAATTTGACAAGAACCACTCGAAGTATTCATGTGGAACAGCTTAATCGGAGCTCCTCCATAAACTTCGAAACCCTTGATGAAAATCAGTCTTTCACATTTTGAAACGTGGACTCACTGAATCACCCAAACCATTGAGCCCACAGATAACTCAGATGAGAATGGGGCACACGGACTCCTAGTCTGATGTACTGCATTACGTCAGCCAGATGGACTTTCCTGTTTTATCTGAATTGACGTTCGAAACATTAACGGAATAATACTGCCAACAATATTGCACATAGCGATCTCGATGAATGAATCATTACCGTGCAATATTAGATCATTGGTGTAATGAAATAACTGGGAAACTGGTTTCATTTCGTCCATAATGCAAGTTAGTTAGATCTGACTTATACTGACCTCAGCCGGGAAATATATCTTTTAGTGCTGACCACAAAAAATAATCCGCTCTGACGAATTTGATAATCATGTCATCATATCATTGAGTCAGTGTGGGTGAAAATGTATTGGCATCAATATTCCGACATGTTATCAAATGTTTCTGTCTATTATCAGTAGTTGGGTGGATTTCATGGACCCCACCGTGGATGCCTGGTACGTCCTAAATTGCCAAGCATACAGGTCTGACTTTCATATATCTTTACAAGTAATGGACCGGCAAATTACAAGCAATTACCCTATCGAAGTTCATGTATTTTCTGATAGGAGAAATGTCTGGAGTCCTTCAATGCGGTCTCGTATCTCAGCTGATAAAACATTCGTGGTACTAACGTGAAGGTAGCAACCGTGCATGTGTTCGGGCTCCACAGGGGCACAAGACCTTTACCATTTCGAAATACTGAAGCGACTTCCACTAGTATCAATAACCCCCCTTGAGAATTTCGTGGTTTACCTAAACTTGCACCTGAAATATAAAATTAATGGGAACTTGATATTGTTATCGCTAATTCTGGCAGTTAAAATTTTGTGATCTTTGTGAGTGATAAAATGACACGAAATTGGGTAGATTTTGAATATAGATAATTTACAAACTGGATAAAATGAAATAGTTCTAGGATGGTTTGAGCCATTGATAAATAAATGTAGATTCTACTAGAATCCATTTTGGAACATGTTCAGTCATTAGATGAGCCAAGTATCGTACTCAATATACGATTTGGACTGCACAAAACAAGTTGTGACCTCGCATGCAACGTAAGTGATCATAACACATTCGCTTTCAGTCGGTTCCCGAGTCCACCCGCTCCGATTATTCAGACTGAGTTGATTCATTTGGAGTCTGCAACTGCTGGCATTGAGTGAAATTGAGCTGATCATGGTAGAAACTCTCCCCTGTTGTGCTCAGGAAGCTCTATTGCAATCAGTCTGTGATTCGTGGTATTACCCACACAAACCCAAAATAATTGCTGACTGATTCATGATAAATATTTTCTCTTTCTGTCCATCGTGTATTATGTGTATCTTCCATGGCACGCATGAGCGATCGACGGGAATGCAACAATAATTGCATCTGGTATTATATGTTTCATCTTTTTCTCTTTGAACTGGATAACGGAGAAATAATGTTTCAAGTTACTCAGAGGTAAATTTTGCCAAAGTTTCCTCAGCGATAGACGAATAAATGCCAATCGATGTAGAAAAATCATTACTTTGTTTTGCTCAGCATGTGTCGGCGTGTAGGAACCAGTTTATGAGAGTTGGTTAATTCTGCCTCGGTTAGACAAAAGCAATAAATTTACGAATAATAAAGGTGGTCATGTGTTTCAAATGCTAACATTATCGAATCACATCGCAGTTCGTTCTGACTACCTCTTTTTGCCTTGCACGATCTGCGACCAGAACTACAATGCTCAGCAAGGTGTCAGTTGTGAAATAAAATTTTCTAAACCACTTAGGTAACTGATACCGTGGTCGCGAAACTCACCACACTGAGTGACATGGATTTTCAGTAACCAAGTTCAAACACGTTTGTAGAGCTTTAGTGATGATACGCTGAACAACGTGAAATTCACTAGGTTCAAATAGGAACGTTCCCTGTCTGCCGTAACAGATGTATCGCTAAGAACAACCCCGACAATTAACTGTTCTGCGCATGATAGCTTTCTTCTTCTGCTACACGCTTGACCTGAAACAAGTGCCAATGACTTTAGACATTTAGTCAAATTACGCTAAATTTTACTTGCTAAAACCAAAACAAAATACATTCATTATGGCAAGCATTTTTACTAATCTTGCTTGAGATACGAGAGAATTTGGAGATTGCTGTTGAATAAGCTACTGTCTGCACCCGTCTATCCCCATTCTTGCGGGGTCCATTTTAGCACACATACCCGTGCATCAAACTGCTCTACAATTAAATCAGCTAGAAATAATAAAGCGCTTGGTAGGGGTGACTGGTCCAACGGGTTGAGGATAACTGTCCAAAAGATTTCACCTTTAAGGACCATCTAACGTGTTTTCACCCAACTTGAAAAAGCTAACTTGCTCATCAGTAACCATTCAAACACCACAAACTACACCCAAACGGCAAACACAAGCTTCAGCTTTTGGTTTGGTGCAAAGTCACGCGGAGAAAGCCATTCGCCAGGTCTAGGCCAATGAAATACGTTGTAGTTGCCTTGAAGAAATACACGAATACCATCCAGTAGTCATTACCATTCGACTCACTCGAATAAAGAGGAAAGTAACGCCATCTTTGGCCATATATGATCAAATTGCAACATCACTACTAACAGACCTGGTTTTTACTTCGATTCTATCAACCGCAGCTATCACTGTCTCATACAAACTATATCTGAATCTCGCGACAACTTTGTTTCAACTTGAGACTCAACAGTCACTCACAATATTCTTTCACCATTAGTCTCGAGAAACAACTTTTGTCGTGATGCCTTCATGTAACGCCTTCACTTTCCCAGTCACCTCCAGCTGCCTCTGGTTCTTCGTCCTCGAATTACGGAGTCAACTCGATGAACATATTCCGAAGTGAAGAGCACGTTCTACCCTCCAGTCTCTCTGTCATACAACAACAGTCTACAGGTTGTCGCATGTAATGACGTTTGGAGAACATCTACCTGGTTATTTTCATAGTCATAAGAACATGGTCAGTTATTCAAGCTTTTCATTCATATTCTTCACAGCATTTACTGAGGGAATTACCGATACATAAGTGTACATTTGGTAAGTACAGACCAAACAGGAAAGCTTCTCTTGCGTGTTCGTAGATTGTATCATTTTTAATACATTGTTTGCATAGAAATTTGTCATTATAGTGAAATGGAATACACTCTTCAAAACATTGGCAATGTAAAATGAGGTTCCATTTCCATTGTGGAGATCGTCTTGAATGGCAACTGTTGGGAAGAATGGAGATATTGTACAGTGGTGCAAAGTGACCCAAGCAGACACAAAAGCACTGAAAACCACTCACATATTTCACCTTCTAGTGCAGGGGTTGCTCAAAACACATGGCTTGATACTGAACATAATTTCATTGTTGCTTACTTGGTAACTATTACATTGTTGATCTTAGTATTGCTGCCAGCCAACATTTCTATCCACGTTTTCTTGGCATTCTCGGCTGAACAACGTTCATTTCCTACCGGAGAACCTCATCCATCAATGAACGCATCACACGGTGGTTCAGAACAACCATCAACATAACAACAACAACAAAAATAACAACAGCAGTAATAACTACAAGAACAATAACAAATTCATCAACAACATTAACAACAGGTTTTTTATTGTTGAATCCATCTGACGATTGGAAACCATCCAAGGAGAGTATATGTGCGATAATTCTTTTGTTCTAGTTTAAGTACGGCAGTATATGCCAGTCTCTGGTTCTCGCGGGCACACGAACTTGATTAGTATCCGGACCAGTGTGCCCTGGTATCAAGTTGGGGACCAAATAGAACGAGCGTTCGCGAAGGGTTCATACACTCATTGTCAAGGTACTATGATGAGAAGGCAGGAAGGAGGCTCGTCGTCGGGAACTTGACATGGTGAACTACAAATAATGCGGTCAGTGTGTGAATCGAATTAGTAAACCATTTGACACTGGATGGCTACCAATAACAGTATAGGCTTGTTGTGTCCAATTTGCAGAATAAACCACAACTGAAAAATGATTCACGACAGAATTGGTAACTAGGTTCTGAAGCTCAGTATACATTATTCGAGAGTCATTGAATTATGTGGGTTGTCCGAACCACAGATACGTCTAACCGGAACCAAGTTGGGAACTCTCTAAGGTTTCCATTTTACCGGCACAATTGGCCAATCGAATGCATTTATTGAGCTTGATAGAATAAAACTCACCTAAGTAATTTCTTCATACAGAAATCACAATGAGAATAAACAACGTGGCGAACAAGCTCGTTTTCAGTTATTCGTACTCATACCAATACATAACAATATATATGACTCACAAAATAAGAACGGAGAATGGCAATCCAAATCTGTCTCTGCATGTGCGTGTGTGCACGTGAAATTGATCACAGTGTGGAATGTTCAAGTGGTTGCACATATGTTCGGGACCATGACGTGGGCCACGGAAGCTTAAGTGCTTGCACAAATTGTTTCTGAGCGCACAGGGGAGGATTGTAGAGACGAATGCTCACGGCTTCGGCTGTGGCTAAGATGCGACACTTGACAAGTCTTGATTGCTTTCCTCGGACTTTGTAAATGGTGCGAAAAGCGTTTATCACCTCGACTGAGTGGTTTGACTCAACAAGGTGTGAGCACACCGCACTCGTAATTGTCTTAATTGCTCCCGTGTTCAGCCAGGCCGGGTGGTGTTCGCGAACGCGTTCGGATAAGCGCCGAGTCGTGCGACCAATGTACCTAGTTCCACAGGAACTAGTGAAGGAATACACAGAAAACGAGGTTGCAGAATTCGGCACTGTCCTTCAATCGAAAACACACTATCGGTTTGGAAACGAACAGGATTTGCAACTGTGCAGCGTAGAATGTTTTGTTGATTACTCCCGATAATCTTCGTTGAATAATTTCGGCTTCCGTGTCGCCTTTGAACGGTAAACGCACATATAGTATCTTCTTGGCGGCTCCTATCTCCTTTAATTTCCCTTCATTTTCTTGCATCGTCTTGTCGATAAACCGTTCAGGATAGCCATTATTTAAAAAAACACTTCGCAGAAAAACGAGTTCATTTCTTATTGTGTCTTCAGAGCAGATTTTTCTTGCTCTGTTAACTAAGCAACGCATTAGATTCCTCTTCATTTTGAGGGGCACAAAGCTGTGAAAATGGATGTATTGTCCGTTCCATGTAGCTTTTCTGTGCACTGATAACTGGACGGAAAAATCATTCCGACGGCTTATGCAAACGTCTAAATACGATAGACTATTGTCCTTTTCTTCTTCCAAAGTAAATTGAACATTGGAATGGGCAGCATCAAAATTGTTAAGAAGCATATTTGTGTCCAGATTGGTCTCTAGCACACATATGACGTCGTCTACGTATCGTTTGTACAAGGTAAAATCTCGGATTATGGGTTCAAGTTGATTATTTTCAAGTTTTGCCATGAAAATATCGGCAAATAGGGGTCCCAAAGGTGATCCCATTGCAACTCCGTCCTTCTGACGATAGATTTCACCATTGAACTGAAACTGGATATCATGTGTGCAGACATAGAGTAACTGTTTCAGTTCATCCAACGGGATACCCAAATCGATTCCGTTGCTCTGAATGTAATCGCACAGATAGTTGATTGTTTCACTGATCGGGACATTTGTGAACAGTGAAGTAACATCCAGTGATATCATCCGCTTTCCTTCTAGATCCAGGTTCTTCACAGTTTCTACAAAATGGAAGGTGTCTTGTAGACTGTGCCTAGAAATAGCCACTCTTACTGGTTCCAATAAGCCCGTCAACCACTTTGCTGCTGCGTGATATGGAGAGTTACACATATCCAGAATCGGTCTCAATGGGACGCCTTCTTTGTGTACCTTAGGTAGACCGTACAATCTGGGCATTACCGTTCCTGTCGGTCGTATCCGGTCGAAGGTCATCGCGTCGATTATTCCTTTCTGCTTCAAGGATCTTATTCTCGTTGAAATTGATTTTTCTATCTGAGATGTCTTATCCTTCTCAGATGGGGTCTTCGTGAACTTGGAGTCATCACTCACTATCACCTTCATCTTCTCTATATAATCCGATTTATTGAGAATTACGATACCCGCACCTTTATCTGGTTTTGACAACATTATTTCTCTATTGGCCTGCAATTCTTTGAGGCTCTTCAGGTGTTCCGACGTTAATAATCCTTTTGCCAACGGTCTATTTTCGCGATATTGATAACATGAGTTCACGAACGTGGACTTCAGTTTCTCTAACTCCTGCGACGAGGACGGAACAAGACCTGATAGCTGATCAAACAGGCTCTCAAACTCAACTTCCATATCCAATTGTTTAGTCTTATTGGTTGGACAACAAAACTTTGGCCCTAGGGATAACACCTCAAGTGATGTCTTATTCAGGCTTATGGATGACAAATTATGGACAAATTTCTTCGGATCTGTAGGGAACTCACCAATCGGTTTGCTCGGGTTGATACGTTTTCGAAGTTTAACAAATGTCCGTTCCACTTGTTTGTCAACAATTGATTGAATATAGACAACGAACATTTCCTTTTCTTCTAGAGTCAACTCATCAAGTACTCGAGATGATTTCACAAAATTAAGCTCCATTTCCGGCACTCGACTTGACACAGTATCTCTCTCATTGAGCGCTTGACGACGTAAAGCTACTGTAGTGATGTTAATTCGATTCCTCTTCAGAACGGTGTGATATTGTTTGGGATATTCTGAATTGGATATGCACTCATCCAGAAACTGAACACGAGCCCTTGCCAGAGCCAATTTCGTACGGAACTTCACGTAACTGTTAAGTTCACGGAGTACGGCTGGGTCTTTGGCCTGCTTAAATTGTCTGAAAAATCCCACAGAACACATTGAGAATAAACAACGTGGCGAACAAGCTCGTTTTCAGTTATTCGTACTCATACCAATACATAACAATATATATGACTCACAAAATAAGAACGGAGAATGGCAATCCAAATCTGTCTCTGCATGTGCGTGTGTGCACGTGAAATTGATCACAGTGTGGAATGTTCAAGTGGTTGCACATATGTTCGGGACCATGACGTGGGCCACGGAAGCTTAAGTGCTTGCACAAATTGTTTCTGAGCGCACAGGGGAGGATTGTAGAGACGAATGCTCACGGCTTCGGCTGTGGCTAAGATGCGACACTTGACAAGTCTTGATTGCTTTCCTCGGACTTTGTAAATGGTGCGAAAAGCGTTTATCACCTCGACTGAGTGGTTTGACTCAACAAGGTGTGAGCACACCGCACTCGTAATTGTCTTAATTGCTCCCGTGTTCAGCCAGGCCGGGTGGTGTTCGCGAACGCGTTCGGATAAGCGCCGAGTCGTGCGACCAATGTACCTAGTTCCACAGGAACTAGTGAAGGAATACACAGAAAACGAGGTTGCAGAATTCGGCACTATGTCCTTCAATCGAAAACACACTATCGGTTTGGAAACGAACAGGATTTGCAACTGTGCAGCGTAGAATGTTTTGTTGATTACTCCCGATAATCTTCGTTGAATAATTTCGGCTTCCGTGTCGCCTTTGAACGGTAAACGCACATATAGTATCTTCTTGGCGGCTCCTATCTCCTTTAATTTCCCTTCATTTTCTTGCATCGTCTTGTCGATAAACCGTTCAGGATAGCCATTATTTAAAAAAACACTTCGCAGAAAAACGAGTTCATTTCTTATTGTGTCTTCAGAGCAGATTTTTCTTGCTCTGTTAACTAAGCAACGCATTAGATTCCTCTTCATTTTGAGGGGCACAAAGCTGTGAAAATGGATGTATTGTCCGTTCCATGTAGCTTTTCTGTGCACTGATAACTGGACGGAAAAATCATTCCGACGGCTTATGCAAACGTCTAAATACGATAGACTATTGTCCTTTTCTTCTTCCAAAGTAAATTGAACATTGGAATGGGCAGCATCAAAATTGTTAAGAAGCATATTTGTGTCCAGATTGGTCTCTAGCACACATATGACGTCGTCTACGTATCGTTTGTACAAGGTAAAATCTCGGATTATGGGTTCAAGTTGATTATTTTCAAGTTTTGCCATGAAAATATCGGCAAATAGGGGTCCCAAAGGTGATCCCATTGCAACTCCGTCCTTCTGACGATAGATTTCACCATTGAACTGAAACTGGATATCATGTGTGCAGACATAGAGTAACTGTTTCAGTTCATCCAACGGGATACCCAAATCGATTCCGTTGCTCTGAATGTAATCGCACAGATAGTTGATTGTTTCACTGATCGGGACATTTGTGAACAGTGAAGTAACATCCAGTGATATCATCCGCTTTCCTTCTAGATCCAGGTTCTTCACAGTTTCTACAAAATGGAAGGTGTCTTGTAGACTGTGCCTAGAAATAGCCACTCTTACTGGTTCCAATAAGCCCGTCAACCACTTTGCTGCTGCGTGATATGGAGAGTTACACATATCCAGAATCGGTCTCAATGGGACGCCTTCTTTGTGTACCTTAGGTAGACCGTACAATCTGGGCATTACCGTTCCTGTCGGTCGTATCCGGTCGAAGGTCATCGCGTCGATTATTCCTTTCTGCTTCAAGGATCTTATTCTCGTTGAAATTGATTTTTCTATCTGAGATGTCTTATCCTTCTCAGATGGGGTCTTCGTGAACTTGGAGTCATCACTCACTATCACCTTCATCTTCTCTATATAATCCGATTTATTGAGAATTACGATACCCGCACCTTTATCTGGTTTTGACAACATTATTTCTCTATTGGCCTGCAATTCTTTGAGGCTCTTCAGGTGTTCCGACGTTAATAATCCTTTTGCCAACGGTCTATTTTCGCGATATTGATAACATGAGTTCACGAACGTGGACTTCAGTTTCTCTAACTCCTGCGACGAGGACGGAACAAGACCTGATAGCTGATCAAACAGGCTCTCAAACTCAACTTCCATATCCAATTGTTTAGTCTTATTGGTTGGACAACAAAACTTTGGCCCTAGGGATAACACCTCAAGTGATGTCTTATTCAGGCTTATGGATGACAAATTATGGACAAATTTCTTCGGATCTGTAGGGAACTCACCAATCGGTTTGCTCGGGTTGATACGTTTTCGAAGTTTAACAAATGTCCGTTCCACTTGTTTGTCAACAATTGATTGAATATAGACAACGAACATTTCCTTTTCTTCTAGAGTCAACTCATCAAGTACTCGAGATGATTTCACAAAATTAAGCTCCATTTCCGGCACTCGACTTGACACAGTATCTCTCTCATTGAGCGCTTGACGACGTAAAGCTACTGTAGTGATGTTAATTCGATTCCTCTTCAGAACGGTGTGATATTGTTTGGGATATTCTGAATTGGATATGCACTCATCCAGAAACTGAACACGAGCCCTTGCCAGAGCCAATTTCGTACGGAACTTCACGTAACTGTTAAGTTCACGGAGTACGGCTGGGTCTTTGGCCTGCTTAAATTGTCTGAAAAATCCCACAGAACACATTGAGAATAAACAACGTGGCGAACAAGCTCGTTTTCAGTTATTCGTACTCATACCAATACATAACAATATATATGACTCACAAAATAAGAACGGAGAATGGCAATCCAAATCTGTCTCTGCATGTGCGTGTGTGCACGTGAAATTGATCACAGTGTGGAATGTTCAAGTGGTTGCACATATGTTCGGGACCATGACGTGGGCCACGGAAGCTTAAGTGCTTGCACAAATTGTTTCTGAGCGCACAGGGGAGGATTGTAGAGACGAATGCTCACGGCTTCGGCTGTGGCTAAGATGCGACACTTGACAAGTCTTGATTGCTTTCCTCGGACTTTGTAAATGGTGCGAAAAGCGTTTATCACCTCGACTGAGTGGTTTGACTCAACAAGGTGTGAGCACACCGCACTCGTAATTGTCTTAATTGCTCCCGTGTTCAGCCAGGCCGGGTGGTGTTCGCGAACGCGTTCGGATAAGCGCCGAGTCGTGCGACCAATGTACCTAGTTCCACAGGAACTAGTGAAGGAATACACAGCAAACGAGGTTGCAGAATTCGGCACTATGTCCTTCAATCGAAAACACACTATCGGTTTGGAAACGAACAGGATTTGCAACTGTGCAGCGTAGAATGTTTTGTTGATTACTCCCGATAATCTTCGTTGAATAATTTCGGCTTCCGTGTCGCCTTTGAACGGTAAACGCACATATAGTATCTTCTTGGCGGCTCCTATCTCCTTTAATTTCCCTTCATTTTCTTGCATCGTCTTGTCGATAAACCGTTCAGGATAGCCATTATTTAAAAAAACACTTCGCAGAAAAACGAGTTCATTTCTTATTGTGTCTTCAGAGCAGATTTTTCTTGCTCTGTTAACTAAGCAACGCATTAGATTCCTCTTCATTTTGAGGGGCACAAAGCTGTGAAAATGGATGTATTGTCCGTTCCATGTAGCTTTTCTGTGCACTGATAACTGGACGGAAAAATCATTCCGACGGCTTATGCAAACGTCTAAATACGATAGACTATTGTCCTTTTCTTCTTCCAAAGTAAATTGAACATTGGAATGGGCAGCATCAAAATTGTTAAGAAGCATATTTGTGTCCAGATTGGTCTCTAGCACACATATGACGTCGTCTACGTATCGTTTGTACAAGGTAAAATCTCGGATTATGGGTTCAAGTTGATTATTTTCAAGTTTTGCCATGAAAATATCGGCAAATAGGGGTCCCAAAGGTGATCCCATTGCAACTCCGTCCTTCTGACGATAGATTTCACCATTGAACTGAAACTGGATATCATGTGTGCAGACATAGAGTAACTGTTTCAGTTCATCCAACGGGATACCCAAATCGATTCCGTTGCTCTGAATGTAATCGCACAGATAGTTGATTGTTTCACTGATCGGGACATTTGTGAACAGTGAAGTAACATCCAGTGATATCATCCGCTTTCCTTCTAGATCCAGGTTCTTCACAGTTTCTACAAAATGGAAGGTGTCTTGTAGACTGTGCCTAGAAATAGCCACTCTTACTGGTTCCAATAAGCCCGTCAACCACTTTGCTGCTGCGTGATATGGAGAGTTACACATATCCAGAATCGGTCTCAATGGGACGCCTTCTTTGTGTACCTTAGGTAGACCGTACAATCTGGGCATTACCGTTCCTGTCGGTCGTATCCGGTCGAAGGTCATCGCGTCGATTATTCCTTTCTGCTTCAAGGATCTTATTCTCGTTGAAATTGATTTTTCTATCTGAGATGTCTTATCCTTCTCAGATGGGGTCTTCGTGAACTTGGAGTCATCACTCACTATCACCTTCATCTTCTCTATATAATCCGATTTATTGAGAATTACGATACCCGCACCTTTATCTGGTTTTGACAACATTATTTCTCTATTGGCCTGCAATTCTTTGAGGCTCTTCAGGTGTTCCGACGTTAATAATCCTTTTGCCAACGGTCTATTTTCGCGATATTGATAACATGAGTTCACGAACGTGGACTTCAGTTTCTCTAACTCCTGCGACGAGGACGGAACAAGACCTGATAGCTGATCAAACAGGCTCTCAAACTCAACTTCCATATCCAATTGTTTAGTCTTATTGGTTGGACAACAAAACTTTGGCCCTAGGGATAACACCTCAAGTGATGTCTTATTCAGGCTTATGGATGACAAATTATGGACAAATTTCTTCGGATCTGTAGGGAACTCACCAATCGGTTTGCTCGGGTTGATACGTTTTCGAAGTTTAACAAATGTCCGTTCCACTTGTTTGTCAACAATTGATTGAATATAGACAACGAACATTTCCTTTTCTTCTAGAGTCAACTCATCAAGTACTCGAGATGATTTCACAAAATTAAGCTCCATTTCCGGCACTCGACTTGACACAGTATCTCTCTCATTGAGCGCTTGACGACGTAAAGCTACTGTAGTGATGTTAATTCGATTCCTCTTCAGAACGGTGTGATATTGTTTGGGATATTCTGAATTGGATATGCACTCATCCAGAAACTGAACACGAGCCCTTGCCAGAGCCAATTTCGTACGGAACTTCACGTAACTGTTAAGTTCACGGAGTACGGCTGGGTCTTTGGCCTGCTTAAATTGTCTGAAAAATCCCACAGAACACATTGAGAATAAACAACGTGGCGAACAAGCTCGTTTTCAGTTATTCGTACTCATACCAATACATAACAATATATATGACTCACAAAATAAGAACGGAGAATGGCAATCCAAATCTGTCTCTGCATGTGCGTGTGTGCACGTGAAATTGATCACAGTGTGGAATGTTCAAGTGGTTGCACATATGTTCGGGACCATGACGTGGGCCACGGAAGCTTAAGTGCTTGCACAAATTGTTTCTGAGCGCACAGGGGAGGATTGTAGAGACGAATGCTCACGGCTTCGGCTGTGGCTAAGATGCGACACTTGACAAGTCTTGATTGCTTTCCTCGGACTTTGTAAATGGTGCGAAAAGCGTTTATCACCTCGACTGAGTGGTTTGACTCAACAAGGTGTGAGCACACCGCACTCGTAATTGTCTTAATTGCTCCCGTGTTCAGCCAGGCCGGGTGGTGTTCGCGAACGCGTTCGGATAAGCGCCGAGTCGTGCGACCAATGTACCTAGTTCCACAGGAACTAGTGAAGGAATACACAGAAAACGAGGTTGCAGAATTCGGCACTGTCCTTCAATCGAAAACACACTATCGGTTTGGAAACGAACAGGATTTGCAACTGTGCAGCGTAGAATGTTTTGTTGATTACTCCCGATAATCTTCGTTGAATAATTTCGGCTTCCGTGTCGCCTTTGAACGGTAAACGCACATATAGTATCTTCTTGGCGGCTCCTATCTCCTTTAATTTCCCTTCATTTTCTTGCATCGTCTTGTCGATAAACCGTTCAGGATAGCCATTATTTAAAAAAACACTTCGCAGAAAAACGAGTTCATTTCTTATTGTGTCTTCAGAGCAGATTTTTCTTGCTCTGTTAACTAAGCAACGCATTAGATTCCTCTTCATTTTGAGGGGCACAAAGCTGTGAAAATGGATGTATTGTCCGTTCCATGTAGCTTTTCTGTGCACTGATAACTGGACGGAAAAATCATTCCGACGGCTTATGCAAACGTCTAAATACGATAGACTATTGTCCTTTTCTTCTTCCAAAGTAAATTGAACATTGGAATGGGCAGCATCAAAATTGTTAAGAAGCATATTTGTGTCCAGATTGGTCTCTAGCACACATATGACGTCGTCTACGTATCGTTTGTACAAGGTAAAATCTCGGATTATGGGTTCAAGTTGATTATTTTCAAGTTTTGCCATGAAAATATCGGCAAATAGGGGTCCCAAAGGTGATCCCATTGCAACTCCGTCCTTCTGACGATAGATTTCACCATTGAGCTGAAACGCCTTTCGCACCATTTACAAAGTCCGAGGAAAGCAATCAAGACTTGTCAAGTGTCGCATCTTAGCCACAGCCGAAGCCGTGAGCATTCGTCTCTACAATCCTCCCCTGTGCGCTCAGAAACAATTTGTGCAAGCACTTAAGCTTCCGTGGCCCACGTCATGGTCCCGAACATATGTGCAACCACTTGAACATTCCACACTGTGATCAATTTCACGTGCACACACGCACATGCAGAGACAGATTTGGATTGCCATTCTCCGTTCTTATTTTGTGAGTCATATATATTGTTATGTATTGGTATGAGTACGAATAACTGAAAACGAGCTTGTTCGCCACGTTGTTTATTCTCAATGTGTTCTGTGGGATTTTTCAGAAATCACTCTGTTGAAGTCATAACTTCAAATTGGTTTCACTCGTCGTTTTTCGATTGGCTAACTCTGAATAAACTGGACACAAGCATCGAAGAATATATCGGAGACAGTATCATCAATTGTGCCTCTGGATACAACACTGTATTTTGAGATGCATATAATAGAACTCATCATCAAGGTACAAATGTTGTTCAAAATGCCAGGGAAAGGAACTGGTGAGCAGTACAACCAGTGTGGGAGAGATAATTTAGTCACAATTTGAAAAGTTCCTGATTTTGGACCAGAAGTAGCCTCAGACGGAGATAGAAATATGACAGGTTTCTAACTTACAAAATATCTGTTAAACGTGCTTGGACTATGATAGACTGTGGGATATTACAACATCAAGATGTCCAATCGTTTATGCTGGTTTGGGCTTGTTCTTTGCAGATAGGAGATGAAACCCATCAGTTCAGGTTATATGTTGTTCATGAAAAAGTAAGGTAAATAAAATATCCTGACATTTGGGCGATTTCAAAACAAGGGAGCCTATTGAGGACCAGCTACCAAATCCATTCAGTTTGATTTGACTTTGTATGTGCTATCGATTGATATTAACTTATACCCTAAATCTACCGATTTACGGTAAAATTTGAACATTCGGGATAAATACTGTTTCGTTAACGGTGTGAATAACTGCGATCATTGATGGGTTTCGAATGGGAGCGAGGTTGTCCGGTCCGTGGGATTTGTTACATTTGAAGTTTGACAGCTATTTGTGAACACACTGAGGCAACGAATTTTAGGAGACGGCGCAGATACCACTGATAGAATATAGTGCGTTTGGACAATAGTGAAACGGGGAGTTTGATTGCTTCCTGAAGTTTCGGTTTAGATGATCGACATTTACTTCCAGGGATGAATAAGCCTAATGTATACAGAGAGCTAAAATCATTAGGTTGTACAAGTGCAGTCGGCGGAATCTTCATGCTGCTTGATTTCAGTGGAACACGGGCAACTAGGTGGATGACGTCGGCTGCTATATGTTTGCAGTAACCTCAATCACAAATGTTAAAATGTATCGGAGAATTGTAAAGAAAACCCTAAATAATACAACACAGTTCAAAGGTAGTGTTGGTTTGAACTCAACCTAAGTTATTCGGATATTTATCATCAATATGTTGATAGCTTTAAAGTACCCCATCTTTTACATGCTTCATTCACTTGAAAAATAGTACTTCACACGATGCCCAGTTGCTGCAACATCACAAATACTTGAACTCAACTGCTTTGGTCGGCAGTGAGGATTGATGGATTTACAAAATTCAGCCAGAAATATATGTGCTCCGTTTTTCCCTTTTTGAGAAACCAGGGATTGCTAGCAGGATTTCAGGTGCATATAAGACACTCAGGATGGCACTCTGAATAAAAGATAATGTGTCCGCAGCTGGAACAGGCGCAGAGACGGAAATTTTGAACTGAGAATACTGTTGGATTCGTTGTGACCATAGATTATAATAGACGAAAAATTGCTCTGTGTAGGAAATGTATGAGTGGTTTGTGAATGTGGATTTCGTCTTGAGAGAAGTAGGCATGGATACCTCCCAGGAATTGGAACTTTCAATTCAGGCGAGGAAAAATGTGTATTATTAGCAGATTCAAATAATTTTTGCATATCTAATGGACGTCAACTGCAGTACTCAGTTCTAGCATGTATACTTAAACGGATAGTTTGCTCCCGCAAACGAAATACGTTTACACAAAATGTGCAAATACTAGAGGGAACGGGAACGTTAGCCGTTGATATACGTATCTAAAATGCAACAATCTACTCGGTCCTGGACACTTTCTCGAAACTCTACACTTCGACTGTCTTGTATTTATTTGAAAGAGCCAAAAACAGTTCCTTTGAACTGCAATGTACATCAGTAAACAGGTATCAAATAGCTAAACAATATGTCGAGCACGGTGATACCCTTGACAAATGCGCCCAAAGACTCCCATTAAACTGAACTTGCACTAAGAAATGACTTCCTTGGTGAATATGAAATGTAATCAAACCGGTATTCGACAATTTCAGGTGAAGTCGCTTGTTTTCGACAAAGTGATAGGCCAAATGAATTCGACCAGTCTTACTTGCCACAGCTACGATCAAAGTCGACTGATTCTCATTGTTTCACTGACGGGTTATCAAAGAACAACCTTCTGGCCAATGATGGCGAATTCCGCAAAATTTTGCTACTGATTCTATAATGCGCCAAATAGAGTACCATTACAGACGCGTTCATTCAGGGAATCAACTTTCATTCAAGTTCTTCTGACCCTCATTCCTCTGGCTGACAAGCGAACTGAACTTTGACATTACTCGCAGGTGAGCACGTAGTCTGTGATTTGCTACAGCGACCCACGGCCCAAGCGTTTTACCTGACTCGTTAACAGTGTGAAAGCCAACTTGGCTTGCACTCATGAACTTTATTAGTTTGTTCAACTTTTGACTTGCTTTAACCACAAGCCTGTGATAACCGTCGCTTCTAATAGGTTGAAACATTTTGCAGACCCATTGTGATAGTGATTGAAAGAGGCTGGTTCGTGTGTTGATGGAAACATCCAAAAACTGCAACGCGGAAGAGTGGAAACTAGTGAAGGTCCTAAATATGAGATTAGGTTTCCAAAGTTTTCGTAAAATTTGACAAAAGATGGTTTTCTGAGAATACGAGATTTGGCCTCCTCCACGGATCGGTCAAGGTGCTGATTTGTCTTTCCTTTTTATTGTATCTAAATGTCCGTTTTAGAAAATAACTAAACTTGGAGGGTTCTGGGTTTGTCTTTGATTTTCACAATAAGATCGCAGTTGTTCAGTCTTCAGTACCACGCATCCATGAGCAGCTTTGATCACTGAACCGTAAAAATATGTTTTCAGAAGTCCATCATGCAAAATGGATCACCGGAATTGTTCTTACGGCAACCTGATCAAATTGAGAACACTGGTCACCTCTACCGACTTTCCCGTGTTATCAGACTCCAATCATTCTGTCTTCCGTGAACATGATATTAGATTATCCCAATGTTCGCTCTAACGATGGTTTCCCAATTAAAACCCTGTGCGTCCAAACCGGACGATATTGTTCATCAGTCTTCAACAACCCATCTCAGAAACCAACTATCAAACACCCTGTGTTTTTCCAAAACCTGTGTAAGCCTGAGATAAGCAAAGCTGCTGTTGCACACATGCTATCACCTGCTGCACTGAAGATGTGTGCGCAAAACTCGTCGTTGTCCCAGCCGCACCAACTCAGATAATCTGAACGTTCATACCATATTCAACTGTATTTGCCGGTTTCGATGTACTTGTGGTATAAGGTGCGTGGTAAGGACAGAAGGCCGTCTCTCCAACAATATTGTGTGAGCGTATCCCGCACAACCTGAGTCTTCGTGACGGAAAAATGCCATCTTTCGCAGCGGCACTTCATTTGTTGGATTCAGGTAACTGTGTTGACTCGACTAGTGCTTTCAAGGTCATCATGAGATTAATAAATAGAAAACTTGCCATAGTTCAGAGAGGCAGCAATCATTCACAGGATAAAGTCTGAGATGTGCATCCAAAAGACATTTGTTGCGTGGTAGTGACCTATGACCTCATCTTGATTTATCTCCCACCCCGTTTTTTAGTCTCTGTTACGTCGCTTGTTTCAGGACAAATAACTGTCCCTTTTCGTTCGTTTGCATGTGTGCAATTGTTTTCTTTTAACCAATGTAAACACACATAAAGTGCCATAGCAGCTGATTGAGAGCACGCAAAATTGATGGCCAATAATAATTCTACTCACATTTTTCTTTTTGCTCTATAGAAACTGGTCAGGGGAAGGATGTTTCACATCTTATGTTATGTTCAGCACATATTTAAGAGTAAGTATGGACGATGGTCGTTGGCCACAGATTTGAGTCGTGTAAGAGATTCCGCGACTGTGAAATGCTGACGGTTCTAAACGGTTCGTATAAACGTGTTTTTATGGTTTCAACATTGGGCTGATCGTTGATTTTGTGTAACGAGACAAAATATAAATGCGTGTTTTCTATTGGCTGCATACAGTGCACGGAATGTTTCCAGAACATTGTCATTTCGCGCAGCTTTTCGTGAACCTTTAGTCAGGGCTCGTAAAATTTTTGTGCATTCGTCTTGTTTATGACAATATTGGGATTGCATACAGGTATGTATTTCGACTCGAGAAAATCGATTTCATTCTCAGTATTGTGCTTCAAAGTTGAGAAACTCTTCCAGTGCATCCCAACAAAGTGATGAATGTATCTGCTTAGTAAGCAAATGCAATGATTATTTTAGCTCGGAACAGTAAATACTAACCAGATGTAACTGAGACGAGATTTCGGAATGCACCAGTTTCTGGTATTCAATGAAGATACCAGACCCCAGTTGATGCATGACCCCGAAGGATTGTCGTGTATTTAGACTCGCTTGGCTAACAAATCCCAAAAATGTTCAGTGGGTTTCAAATTGGTACTGTGAGCGGGTCGGCCTGTGATTTGGATGTTTTGATATGATGACCAGATTTCCCTAATTTGAGCTGCGTGTATGGTGCTTTGGTCTTGCTAAAACAATAAGGGAAAAAAATAACTGTATTTGTTCTCTCTGAAAAGCAGAAAATTATAACAGATCCAGGTTAACCGTATGACACCTCCCGTAACAAAATAGCTTCATCGGTGGTCCATTCGTAGAAAATCCAGTAAGCCCAAATAGTACCGCAACACATAGGGTTGAAAAATGCAGTGAAACGGTATTTCAGCTGAGCGGACACTGTCCATCCATGGACGCCATTGGACGAAAACAAATTCACCAGCATAATCACCAGTTACTGAGAACGAATCATCTTTGTGCAGCAATTTCGGCTGTAAAAACATACGGAAAGAAGTGTTGAAACACTTGGAGGTGAAGGGTTGAGGAGGATTTTTTGAGAAATGAATTACAAGCAAAATAGATGACCATTTGGAGTCATTGCGCTTATTCGTGTTTACCTATAGGATATTGTGAAGAGGGTTCGCGAAACACGAGTTTGGTACCGTAGTTATTATTTTGGGCACGAATTTCGGAAAAGTACAAATAGTGTATTGTTGTCTGTGTGAATTCACTATAGTAATCAGTAAGCGAATTGTTTAATAATGCTTTCGTTTCCGAGTACCCTTACTAAAAGTGACACAATCTACTTACCACAACAATAATAATACTTTGTATTGGTTGTCCCGTTTATTACTCTGTAGAATTCAACGAAGCATAATTAGCCTTCAAGCTGTGACAGTGGAAGCAAATAAACGACAATGATCAAGTGAACGAGATAAAGTAGACCGAAGGGTGAATTCAGCATAGCTGTTTTATATTGAGAGCAGTGAAAGTAATACTGATAAAAATAATACTCATGAGCTTTGTTGTTTTATATTCAATAAAAGCAATAAATTCAGTGGTCGTTTTCGGTAAAGAAATACAGTTTGCGTCTGATTCGTCACATTTACTGGCACTGTTGGAGAAATATCATGGAGACTTATGTGACCGATGATTTTCTCCAATGCTTGTGCCAAACAACATTCAACGTATTCTGTTCTACTATGAAAGCTAGGTGGCTTCGTCAGGCAGACTTTCCACACAGTAGTGGTTTTGTAGAACTGAACCCTATATCAGCTGGGCGGTGAATACTACCCACAGCGATTAAAGAAACTGACACCATTCTCTGAACACCACGAACACAGAACCAACAGCAAGCAGGTTATGTAAATCCCCTTTATATCCAAATGTATTGGCTTTATTCTGGTTTGACATGGTTGATCACACAACGTTATCAACTTCTACACATGCGTTTGCGTGTGAGCAGATGTCTTTTTGTCTTTTGAACAGAGGGGAGAGTATATATTAGTTACTATATCGACCAGCCGCGTTTTATTATTTGATTCTCGCATATAAACACAGTCCTCTAACCTCACGATTGGGTGTCGTCTGCTAATTTCTGAAAGACTTCCTCCAACAAGCGGTTCAGCTAATTTGATCGCAATTAAAAGGATGCGGGCGTATTTTTCCATGTAAAACCACCCGTTCCTGGATTGGTGATCGTCATCTGTTATCTCGGTTTTGTCGAATTTTAAACAATAAAGTCATCTGTTCTCAAAGAAAGACAAGAGAATATCACACATATTTCTGTTCCGTTCCTGCTCCGTTTACGATGACATAACGTATTTCTGGAAGTTATCCTTGGCCAATCAATAGCTGTCGAACAAGAAACTTACTGCTGAGTTGGCAACGATTACCTGTTTCACCAATGTCATTCATTATTGAGTGCCACGCATCACTCTGGTCAACTGAATATGTTCAGAATTGTAAACGGTGGGATGTATGGTAACGAACTTACTTTATTTGCTTGATTTTTTGAAACATATTGAACGCGTTTAAATACCTTGACCTATGCATACAGTGACAGTTTTCCCCAGATAAATTCCTCGTAATCGGACTTTCTACATTACGTGACTGTTTTGTCAGTCATACTGAGCTGAACATATGATTGCGGAAGAAGGAAGAAGAGTGATTTGGGCGATGTCTCTAAATATTAGGTCTAAACGCAGTCAAAAGTGGCAGACAAACAATAAATTGTTCTGCTGAATCCGTTTGTCCAACTCGCTGTTTCGTGTCGTTCGTGGGTTTGCTGTGATTTTTTGGATAAAGGTCGTCAAAATGTCCTAAATGAATGGGAATCCGTGAAAGTTCACCTTACCTTTTAATTAAATTGTCAATAGAGAGTTATGAAATATACGTCATCTACATCACAGTTCCTTAAATAATATGCTGCCTGAAGATGAACTTGTGAATGTGGGCGCCGTTTGATCGGCTGCGCCGTGCTTCTATCCTGCCCCTGACAAGGTATGTTTATTATTAAGCTACTCAATAATCATGGGTACACATCGCTCGTATTCTTCACTGGAGCTTGTAAATAGTAAAACCATTGAGTAAGTGTGATCGACGAATTTCCTTTGTCTCTAGTTAATATAAAGCAAAATGGGACCAAATTACGGAAACATGCTGGTGAAAAGATCGCATGCAGCACTAATATTCCATCCAAAGCGAAGGTGCCGTCCGTGATTATTGCTAATGTTCGTTCTCCTTTCTCAAACTTGTCCGATTTACCCAGCTTTTTACGGACACTGATTTCCGCTCCTAGATGTGCAGTGTGTTCATAAATCTCGTCTAGATGAGATTGTTGAAAACTCAATGATTCACATAGACAGATTCCAGGGTGAACTTCCAGATTGAGGGCTGTAGATTGACACACATGTAGGTGAAGTGATAGCCTACGTCAAGTCAGCATGAATAGCCAAGTCTGCTGCTGTTTTAAAATTCTCTGCAAACAGTATTGAATGTGTTTCTAAGAAGTGCATTTTCCTAGATTTTCTCGCTCAACAAGCACTTTTATCACTAAAGTGCACAAAAAGACTTTTCGTTTTCAACCCAGTTTATCCTCCTTTTATGATGCATTTATACTGTTTCTAGTTCCACTCCTGAACAAACATTTGGAGATAATCGCAGTTGATTTACTTCATGCTAAGAGGTATCCGCTTTTATCTTTGGGACTACCCGACAAGAGTACCTCCACCACATGACGAAACTCTGTATTATAAAAAGCCACCACCAATTAGCCTTACTTTTTTTCTCCTATTTTGGAAGCCACTCTCTGAAAAAGTGGCCAAAGCTTGCTTCTGAAAGCAAAAAATTACGGCGCACCGTGCAAAGATTACTCACCTTTCGACTCAGGCAAGACTTTGCATTCGTAACCTCCTTCCTCATATGAATCACATGGGATTGTATCTGGATGACGGGACAACATTTCCCAGGATGCGCAAGACCGGTTGCGCGGTTGTCGACGCACATCGAGTATGCTTGCCCGGTACTGTTCTGCTCTCTCATCTTAACACTTGAATGGAGCCTCCGTCCATGCATACTGCGTTCGATTCTGATAAGATTACAGCTGTGAACCAAATGTGGATTGCGCATGGATAAGGATAGTTAGGCGGAAGAACACCGGGTACGCGTATCTCATGAGAGGCAATAACCGCAAAATCAGTCGTAGGATTTCGGGGTTATTTTGTCCTGTCATCCAGACACAATCCCATACTACTCATATCAAACATTTCCCTTCATCAATTTCAAAATTAACCGAATCCCACTCTAACTAACTTCGGACTACTGAACCTAATTATCGGGAAAAAGGTCACAGCATTTCACCTGTAACACGGAATGCCGCAGAAGGAACTTTCTTATTATGAAAATGTGCGGGATTTCAATTCCAAACCAGTACAACGATATAGCTCGAGTGAATCAGGAGAGAGAAATTAATTACGAAGAAAAGTGTATCAAACCGGGGTATTGTGATTCAAAATAATAAACGCGTGGGAGCATAATGAGGCAGTAAGTACATCTGGGTGATCGATGAAGGGGAACGACGAGTTCATTGACCACCTGGCCGCCGTCTACAAGTAGACGGACAAGGTAACCAATGGAGCTATTAGGAACTTTACAGGTCAGATCGCTTTTTATGCGCTTGAAAATACTCCTACGTATTCAGTTTCACTAAGATACTTGGCACCATTGGTGAAAGATATGTTTAGTACATTTTTGGTACCATTTAAATGCGCTCTATGTGGCGCTGTGGACAGTTGCGTAAGTGTTATTTGATTACTCCCCACCAATACTTGCGAATGTTGTGATGGATTGATGGTAATTTGTTTTCCAGACCCTCAAATTTTACAAAAACCTCAGACCTTCCGATTAAAGCTGCACTTAAAACAATCAGACTCGAGTTTTCCTCTTTGTATAGGTCTCCACTCGGGCATATCCTCTGCGACACCCAGGATTTGAACCAAGGCCTTCTCATCCCAAAATCGTGTGTGTCCATAGGATAGTAGGCAGAGCACCATCAATCTCACATACTACACGTATGTGATTGTGAGAAACATACGGCTACGAATTTGAATCGGGTTTAAATATAGGTACAATAGCCCATCCTACAGGGAAGACCGGCCTTGATGGGAGGCGTTAGCTCTCAGTTGAAGGGACAGAAATCGCGTCTCCCTTTGAAGCAGTCAAGCATTGCTGGTTGTCAAAAAGAATCACTTTTGAACTAAACTTCAATACTTTCATCAAATCAGCCTAAATGGGAGCGGGGTGGTGCAGTGGTTACAAGCACGACTTTGAGGTCTGATGGAGTATGTGCACCACCGATGAGCTCTTGGAGGGGCGAAACTCCAGCCCGTGCAATCTCACTGTCTTTTGTTTTCTTTCCAACTTCATTTCGGGAAAATCACGTTAAAGAAATTTAAATAAGATGATTCAACGTACCCTCGCTGTCCAGCAAAAAAACCCCGGCTGATGGCAGTGCCAGAGTGAATATCGGTTGATGCTGAAATAATGATCTACAAATGATATCCCATTCATGGTGCCAAGGTGAAAGTCAACCCCGGTGTTTTCTCCGAGGAACTAACCATAGATGTTGACAGAATATTTGATGCAAATCCCACAATTAGGATGGCTGGCACGAGGTCTCAAACACAGGTTTCTGATTGTGTCTCGTGACCCAATGAACAAATTGCCAACATAACCTTCTAAATGAAAGCCATTCCCGAGATTTTTGGTCGCCTAATTTATGTGTACCTCTCAAAATCACGTCACAGTTACCCTGTATCTTCGTATTAGATAACGTATTGTTGGTACCACCAAAGTTTTAGGAACAAAGTTCATCGATTCCAGGCACCATGTACTAACACAGCAAGCTTTTTTTGGAAACCGGACAGTTGGTCAGTGATGGCAACCGCTGCCACTAGTTCTTAACCTGGTCTCCATCTAAAATTTTGGACCACTCTGCAGATGTTGTCGGAGTTTGTTGGACGAACATTTATCTGCGCGAATAATTTATCATTTCATAGTAAATCACAACACAAGCTTGAAACATGAAACACTAAATAACTTGATGATATTCACGTTCACTCTGCTGTGGTTCGGTGAACGTCAAAATTGTGTGACTTTGGTCACTATGACGAATAAGTCGAAGGTTCGTAAGTCCGAAATTAGTTAAATGCTAGATAATAATTATTGGTGGGCCGACCGAGATAAAATTCACCGTAAGGGATCTTTGTCATTGAAGAAAAAGTGTTGATTATTCTGGAGAAATTTCGTTTTTCCGAACGTTCTGCCATACCTCTACTCAATAGAGTGAATAGAATGCCATGTTGTCTAACAGTTCAAGAACCAAATGATGGTGAACAGTATTCTCACCTTCGGTTTTTTTAAGCATGTTATCTGGATTCCAGGGTCATGTGCGCACTGCTTCTTCAATTATCCGTGTTAGTTTCGCCACTATGAAGAACTATTCAACAAAAGCTGAAAAAGTCTGCTAATTTATGGAAAGTAGAAAGAAGTGACATTGTGCTTGTCCACCAAACACTTTTCCTGGTATGAAGTTATCACCTATTCTTTTACAAATTAGAGGGTACATTTTCCCATTATTCATGTGATAAATTGACAACATAACTATTCGGTTCCCAAGTTAGGAATATATTCGAAAGGGACGATGATGGTAGCCGCATTGGGATAACAATAACAGCCGGGGAGTAATGTGCACTTATTCGGGGAGACGAACTGCCAGAAAAGTCGCATGCTGCATTGCCAGAAGGAGCAAACACAAGTTTGTTGTTTTAGCTTTCTGCCGATCAAAATCCCCATATTATACGAACATTGAAGTTTGCTAGACATTGAAACCAAGGAGATACTCGAATCGGATAGTAAGCTACTTGTACCAATTTTTATTCCACTGTCTGTCAGAATGAAAAATTGTTCCAGGAAAATTTTTCTTTTCAGGAATGGTAAGCCATGTTTTATTTTACACAAGGCAGTTTGTAATTGACGTCCCCAGCTGTAACCATTTGTTATAAAATCTTTCAGTGTCAAAACCAATTGAAACACTGAGTGCGTCTAGTTTCATAATATCCTGGCAAGAGTCACAGTTTAACCAGACCGGAAAAGTATTTCTAGCATGTAAGGTAGAATTTATCGCAAGCTTTGCGAGTAACTTACCAAATTTTAGGAGGACGTAACCTTGTCCATCGGAGATTGGCAAGTTTGAAAACTCCTGATGTCTAGGTACTTTTGACGATATCTGTAATGCAATATGTATTCCGATTACCACGTGAGCTCACATTAGTGTTATTCCTGTTTCCGCGACCTACCCTCCTACTTTGCAAGCAGCCAAAAAATCCCCAGTAAAGCCACAATCGGAAACCAAGAACGCTTTACTGGGTTTAGTGTGAGAGTTCAGATGAGTGAAGACAATCATAAACCATGCGCCTGTCAACATTCATATAAATTGGTACTGCATCTCTTCAGAACTTGTTTTTTCTTCCCCATCGATAGCTTATTCCACAGCAATTTCCAATTCCCATCGCATCTCGGGCATTCTTAGTAAAATTACACCGTGTTGAAAATAATTTTTACCGGTTTTGCAAAGTAAAAAACCGGCCAATGTTGACTAAATGTCTAACGTTTTTGAACTTATTTCAAGTCAAGCCTATTGCAGCAGGACAACTCTTCATGTGCAGAACAGCGGGTTATCGGGGTTGTTCTTAGAGATACGTCTGCTATGGCAGACGCAGAACTTTCTTATTTAAACCCGGTGAATTTCACGTTGTTCAGCATATCACTTATAGAGCTCCCTAAAAGTGTTTGAACATGGTTAATGACAATCCGTTTTACTCGATGTGATGAGGTCCATGACATTCAGTGCTAATAAACATAGCTGTTCCGAAAAATTCTCTTCCAAGCTGATATATTGTCGAATCCGGTAGGTCTGACCGCGGCTCTTGCAAGAAAAAATGGTAATCAGAGTGAATTGCAATGTGATTTGAATATGTTAGCTCTTGGAGCACGTGACCAGCTTTATTATTCGTGTTTTTCTTGCTTTTGATTTGTCGAGGCTAAATTAACCTTCTCTCATACACCCGCTCTTTCCGTGCATGTTGTTCTCGAATTTTCTGTTTTTTTATATACTCATGACTTCCTGGAAGGTATAATTTAACCCAGTGAAACTAACCTCAGATAAAGAAGAAAATGATCACCTATGCGTAACGGATTTGGTAGTGACACCAAGTTGTGTCCACACAATGTGAAAAAATAATTTTCTGTGTAATAAAATTAAGGGGAAATGTTTTCCACAGGAACAAGTGGTCATCAGTCTAGCACAATGTCACTTCCCTTTACCTTTGCAAAATATTGTAATTTCTATTTTCCAGTGAATCCCTCTGCAATACTTGGGAAATGAAATCGGCAGCACTCGTGGGGGCTTGAAGACTAGGTCATGCATTGAATAAAAAACCGAAAACGTCTCCACCTCCATTTGGTCACCATCTAACACGAGCTTTCGGCTGAACTGTTATAATGCATACGATTCTCCACTTATGTTAAGCTTTGTTTTCGCTCATTTCTTTTAGGTTGACACATGCTGGGCAATACAAAATAATGATATTTTCTACTCCGATCGGCATTTATATATCCATCCCATACGCAACTTTGGCGACATTTACCTCTGAGTAACTTGAAAAAATATGGCTCGGTTATCCAGTTCAAGTAAAAAAATCAAACATGCTCCGAAATGCGATTACTGGCGCGCTCCTGTCGATCGGTTATGTGATATGTAAACACCATATAGACTAGAGGAGTACAGAAAAAGGACATGTTTTTCACAGATCAATCAGAAATGATTGTGAGGTTGTACGGTCAATACCAAGAAACAAAGATTGTGTACCACAAGGATTTCTGTGCACTGAGTGGGGTGAGTTTCCATCCAGATCAGCTCACTTTCACTGAATGACAGCAGTTTTGCACTCCAATTGAGTAATCTCAAATTGAATGATCGGGTCAGGTCGACTCGGAGACCCGTTGTAAGCCAATGTGTTGGGTTGGGGTACAATGCTTTCCTGTGAGTGGTTCTAACAAATATTTTAGTACGAGATTTCGCTCAACTAGTGGCGGAACATATTCCAAAACAGAGTCTAATGGAATCAGCAATTATTTATGAATGACTTAAACAAACATTGACAGCTTTACCTTCCATGGTTTAGAAATCATCCGTATTCAAAATGTACCGAATTTCGTGCTGATTTAGAACTGAACACCGTCACAAACTAACGAGTGTCATAAAACCCCTGCAAATTCAAAGGTCGCTTTTTTAAGTTCCAGATAATTTATTATTTCTGGTGCCTATTATGATAAACCACGAAACGTTTAGGGGGGAGTTATACATACGGATGTGCATTCCCCTGAGCAGGTCGGAATGCTACAGGTAGTGTGCCACTGTGGAATCGAACGCGGGAATGGTGACCACTCTCAATTTAGTACCACGAGCGTTCTGCCAGTTCAGAGGGTATATCACTTATGGAATAACACATGAGCGTTGATAGGGTAACTGGTAATCAGTGGCCAGCTCAAAACTAGAATCTTCCACTAGACGGCCGGTCAGAACATGCTGGTTGAAAGTACTAAAAGACGAGAATTTTGTAGTCTGATACACTCAGAAGTTAGCTATATTTTGTAAAAAATGTTTCTGGCTTATACTCAGCAATCGGGTTACTACGGATTGGGTTATGAGGAAGCCGAGCGGAGGAAGATTTTGAATTTTATTGCACAGAATTTTAATGAGTTCAAGCTCCGAAGATTCAAGTACTCACATTGGTAAATGAAATCATTTTACTGGCAATTCCATTCATTCCTCGTCTCTTTAGTTTCATTCCATCGATGACAAGCCTGGAGACTGTAGCGGAGAGTCACATATAACCCTCAGATTTCAAGGCACCGTTTGGCTTGCGCACGTTTAGTGAACATTTTCACAGAACAATATGTCAGAACCGAGATCGGTTCGGAGTGTATCGAAAAAGCGATGCGCCATGTGAAATGGTATAGTAAGATTTTATTGTTCAGCAATAAAGCGTAGTCGAAATCATTGGTGATTCCGCTGTTTTGTACATAAAATGTGTCTGTGATATTGTAGTCATTTGAGGTCATCAAGATTTTATGACCCTTTGGGTGTCTATCTATCCGTGTCGTGAGTGGCATCCATACGCCTGAAATCTCTGCCCCTTCCTTACGATTCAGACATGATTGGTGAGTGGTAGTTGCCAGAGCCTCCGCGTAGAGGCGCTCGGTATAAGTACGGAATCCATACTGGAGGATTCTGATGTTTTCATAGCCATTGGTGTGGCCTCTAGATACTGAGTGAAGTGCCATTTCAGAGTCGCGTTATAATTTCCTCAAAACCACTTGGTCCCTTGGTCTGCGTTATTCCTTTCTTTTGTGTTCTGCGGTTTTGGTTTTCACTTGTCAGCTTAGTTGCCTAGTATATTGAGCTGAACAGTGTTTGCAGTTGACCATGTAAACACAGTTGCCCTGTTCACGTGTGAGTCCAGGGTCTTTGTTCCTTGTGAGATGACGTCGCAACGTGTGACCTATTCGAAAAAATCACGTACACCATACACATCAAGTACTTTCTTGATTGCCTCTGATATGTCCGGTCTGTACGGGATACCAATGAAGAATAGCCAGTTTACGTCGTTCCTGTCACTTGTTACGGATTTGTTTCCAGGCATATCAATTCTCGTGGGTAGTTGTTGTTATGAAGGTCGGTGTACAAGTGTTGCATTTCTTGTTTTAGAATGAGATCGTCGTTTGACAGTTTATCCACTCTGTTAACTAGTGACGTTACGAGTGCCCGGTTTATGCAATGTGGATGGGCTGAGCTTGAGTCCGGATACCTATATGAATGCGTGGGTTTCCTGTGAACTTTCTCTGTAAACTTATGGCAGTAGATTACTTGTGGCCGGCAGTCAAGGGAACTGATAACTTCGTAGTGTTCTCGGTCTCCCTTGTGAATTTAATTGAGGTAGACTAATTATTGAGACATTCCAAAACATCCTGTCCATGTTCGGCTTCAGTGACCTACGAATGTATCGTACACATATCTGACGAAGAATCTTGGTGGATTGTGAGATGCGACCAATGCTTTAGATCCGGTTGAATGTAAGAACGAGTGAGCTCCAATGGGTGATACAGGAGAACCCATGGATAAGTCGTCAGATTGGTAGATGTCCAGGAGGTGGATGTGAGGCATTGTTCGGTTTTAGACATCTGTGTTCTAAGATGGTTTCAATAACCAATATAGTGTAAAAACTCCATACACTATTTTAGTGGGCACGTTTATCTCAAGAGATGTCACATAAAACTCAATGCTGTTTCTTCTTTATCTAATACGACAGATTATAGAATGTGTGGTTATTCAAAGGAATCTTTTATGTGAGTTACTACCATTTTTTGGTACGGTTTCAGTATTGTACTGATGTGTTTGTCTAACATATAGGCCGCTCAAACTGTTTAGTCCGAAATTGGTCGGATAGGTTTGATGGATTCGAGTGTTTTTCGTAATACGTAACGTCTTCTGTTTCTGTTAGTTTTGGGTTCAGACAAGCCAACGCCTCACTCAGTGAAATTCCCCACGAAACAATTTTAGTTTTCTCAACAGTAGCGTTATCTGCATAATATATGTTCACTTCGAAATGGAAACTAACCCTGTTGTGTTCATGTGTGGAACAATACCCAGGAAAATGTGTGCAGTACCCAACTCGTGTCATCTACGTCAGTTTATTTCCTAAAACGGAAGCAGTTCTGTCTGTGAACAGAATCCTGTAAATGACTGGTTGGATACTACGACGTTTTCTGAAAAGACTTTCACCATCGCTGCATTCTATATGAGAAGCTAATGCAGTTCGTTATGCGACATCCTTGTTGGTTGCTTTGCGATTCGCGTCCAAGAAGTAGTTGAGCTGGATTGGATTTTACAAGAAGAAACATTTTGTCCTAATTCGATTTTGCCTAATGACGTATTCTTCAGCTGAAATGCCTTTACATAGTGAATTTGAAATCACCCATATGCTCGTTGAATAACCTAAATACGTATTCATGTTTCCTGATATTTGGCCTGTCACTGTGCTGTAGAGTGTGGATATTTCAACGAATTTGATGTCACGTTATTAACCGTTTTGGATGTATTTACCTTTGCGAATACTCCCACAAATATGTATGCAAAACAAGATCTATTTTAGTCAGAGAAAATATTCGGTTTTGCATTCAATATTGAACTACCTACCATGCAATCGTTGAACTCACTCCCACAATTTCCAGTGGGACCAACCAATAATTGCTCATACAGAAACTTTTCTTGCACACATAAGATATGGAAACGTGATAATGATTGTCACGTGAGACACCACAAATCGACTGTACCGTGTGATTCCAGAATACTCGCCTATCCCGATTTGTCGACATACTATATTCACTGTGATGGTCATGTAATCGTATACTACGAGGTCTTCTCTCCATGGGAAATCGTTCACATTCGAGGTGACTCATTTTCCTTCTCTACCTTCAAGCAACCACTCTAAAGGAAGGAGTGCGGATATAAGTTTAAAGACCACGTACCTGTGAAAACCGTTCAGTTAAATATTGGAGCCCGAATAAATAAGCTTTATGCAACTCATGCTCAGTGAATACTAGGAAAAAAAAGCTGACCAGAAACGTAGAACTTGTTGACGAACCCGTCCATGATTTCATCTATGGTTGCCTACCAAAGCTTATTGTAGTCCACGTCAATGAAATTTCAATAAATCCACTTTGGGAATTTTCAACGAATGTCAGGGAGACACATTTCCACAGGATACACTCGAATACACTTTCGATTACACTACACTCTAAAACGAGTTGTTATAAATAAGTCCAAATGTATGAGTGGTTGGGATGATGTATCCGCAGTAGTTCTCAAAGAATGACCATCCATCTCATTATCAGCTTTACCTGAGTTATTCAACCCGTGCCATCGTCCCGACTAATTGAGAGTACTCTTGATTATACTCATAGTATAGGGAGGCACGTCCTCGTTCCAGCCTATAGCTGGAACATACATTGTCCTGAGGGTATTCGATATTAGAAGAAAAGATATCACAACTTTTCTCCCTCGATCCCAAAGTTTTCGCGCATCGTGTTCATAACCCATGATGGATGTACTTTCTCATTGGTCTCGTAACATTCTGTCATCTCTCGACAGAAGGATCAAAGCTGTAGAAATCCGTATTCTGAACTCTGTGACACTTTCAATGTGGTAAAAGAGGCTTGTTGCCCCGCATTGTCTTGGCAAGTGGCTTTCAAACTAACGCCAGTGCATTATTAACTGATTATATTCATAAAAAGCAACGGTTCATAACTTACTTTACAAGGGCTTCAGCCTCACAAATTCGGAATTAGGTGTTCCACAATATGCCTTTTTATCACTTTGTCATGTTTTGAGTATCTACCGTCAGGCCTACATTCAAATACACGTTGTTCAATGCTTATGCTTATGATGCAGTATTTACTGAACCCTACCCCAATGACTCCGTATGTGAATTCTGAAGTGAATTGTCTCGGGCATAACTGAAAGACCTATAAATCACCACCTGACTGGTCAATCTAGATATGTGACAATTCGTTCTTCTTACTTTCAAAAGGTAATAGCTACTTAAAAATTGTTGAACCAATCTTACTTTCACATATCCGCGGAAACGACACTTTCTGAGATACATTGGCATAATGCCTTGACGCGATTCAGAGATGAAATCCGATCATAACTCCGCCAATAGTATCACCGTCAGGAAGCTCATAGAATGCAATGTATCACGTTCTTTGAAGCAACGACTAGTGAATAATTTCATGCTTCCACTACGGCTTTGTGGATCCATTGCAATCTGTTCCGGACTCGTTGCAAGGGATTTCACATGTATCTCGAGATCACTCAATTAAATCAAGATGCAGCGACATATTGAGCGCTCATATTTGTCCCTATCTCGTAACAAAATACTGTAAATTTGCCTTAATTTGGTGGAAGCTCCGCATCGACCTTACTGCGATCCAGTGCAATACATTTTGAATCTTTCTATTGGGACGAAACTAAATCTGTTGTGGGCCAGGAGAAAATTATCGGCAATTGGACCAGAGCATTCAATCTCTTCGAATGGATAACATTGAGATAGAGAAAATAGCTGAAGTAAGCAATCTCAGTAGGCATAGTTTAACTCCCAAAGTGCACTGTACTGGAGGTACAGAGCAACATGGTCTCATCTAACATAACGAACTTCGGTCGAAGAACAAACTCGACCGACGTTTCAAGCATAGCGTACGGAATTGTATGTCACGCACAAATGGTTGACTTTCAGTCATCATTTAGTTCCGTGTCGAACTAATTTGCAGTGCACAACACTCCAAAGCAAAAATACTGGTGCTTTTGACGTATCTCTGGACATGTTGTTGAAGATGGAATTCCGAAATGGGCGCGATTCTGTTGATGTGGCCTTTATCAGTGAATGCGAGTATTAGCCCCATTTCACGCTTCACAATTTATTATGATCTATATATCGATCTACGATAACGTATTGAAGCTTAAACCCAAGTATTTGTATAAAATGAATGATGTCAAGTCGTGGTGTCAAACGACATTGCCAGAGGCTTTTATGAGGCCAAGCAATGATTCAACGTTTTTCAACTCCTGTCAACCGTAATACACAGATACTGTCCTGTTTGACTGTGTTTATTTGATATGTTAAACCACAGGGCAACAAATGTGGTGATGATATACATGGATTTGATTTTGCACAAGTTCTCGCATCTTGCTCTGTTAGGGCGCTGTTTGCAACTTGGAGGACTATCCCGCAATTAAGTGAATTGTAATCGCCCGGCCCAGGATCAGTGGTAAATGTGGAAAAACTGAACATAAATTTAAGCAACATGTGTTCACTAGCATGAAGTTACAATATATTCGGCTTGATTCCACCAGCAATTTCGTAAGATAATAGAATCTACCTCTTTCTTTGCTCGTTGGTAGCCAAATGGTAAAACTGCAATATACGGGATCAGGAGATATCCCATACTGGATAATGATCTGAGCTGGCATCATTCTCGAAGTAGTTTCATGGGATGAAGTGAATTTCAGTTGTAATCAGAAAAAGACCATTTGATACAAACCAACTATATTACAATATTCTCAGCTTTACAAAATCATTGAAATGAATATTGAAATACATGGGTATTGAAGTTGAAGTAGGACAATTTGGGAAGTTGACCGAAAAAAAATAATGACCGGTGCGATTTATTGAGCAGTCGCGGACTGAGAAAAACGGAACATCTGTAAAAATGCTGTGCAAAAATAAAACCTGGATGGATTGGGACATTTGTTTGAGCTCACACCTTGATACACAAAGCGATTCAGTGAGAATGTGATGCATGCAAACTCAATCCAAATAAGTTGCTCAGGTATTCAACAATCTACTCGTTCCCGAGTAATTTTATCATATGTGTTCAAATTATACCTACCACAAAGATAATGAACCATCAAAGGCGTTCCTCCTACTGCGCTCAACTCAGCGCAGCATGATCGATTTCCTTGCTATGAAATTAGGAGAACAGAAATGTTCATGATAAAATACTTGATGAGATTCTTAATAAACATGAAAAACGTCTTAACAAATTCCCTTTACATACGGAGTCTCAGTTTGATTCGCATCCCGCTGAAATACGTGGTCACACTCATCAAGTTGTTAAATTGTTTTTCTTGGAATTTTCTGGTTTATGATTTTGTGTTTGAAAATAAATCAGCTACACTTCAGTCATAACTGGGCTCAACTCCATTCAGTCTATGATAAACTTTCGTTATCGTGGCACTTTATCGTCTGGTGCCGAAGTTAGTCGGCTGATTCAAAAACTACATTTATCTAAGAATGGTAGGTCATTTCACTATCCTTGTGCGCCAATCATTGGCCATTCCAAATAACTGTGCTTTATCCTGAGGAGTCTGAATGCCTGATTACATCAGCCTAGCAATGAGAGCAGTCTATTGCGATGGAAAAAGCGGGGACGATTTGATGAACACTGATCATGAAAGTGATACATGGCAATGGCTGTAACTCACCAGATAAATCACTTGCAATATTTTTGTTTCCCGTCGACACTTTCGTTCACAACGCAGTCTTAGTCCCGGCAAGTAACTCTTAAAATGCTCAGGGTTTTCAATGACACTTGGACAAGGTGAGGAGTACAAATCATCATTTGTGTCCAACCAGCTGCATCGTATAACTTCGTTTGTGCTATCAATCACAGCAATACAAGCCCGCGATTTGGCTGTGGCCCATGCGGACACGATGGCATAAACAAAGTGCATAATAGTAACTGATACATATTGCATATCGTCTGCTTGTTTCTGAATGACTTTCTGCAAAATAGCAGTTCACTTTACCTGATGGAGTTGATGATAATGCGTAGGTATAGTCTAACGAATCTCATCAAGCTCCGCATTGGTCATTCCATTTTTCGTGCGGTTTCGTCAAATTTGAACCAATCAGTGTAAATGCTTTTCGAAATGAGTCAGTAAATAAAAATATTTCTCTCTCTATTTTGTTTCCTTATGCAACAGTATACATAAGCATTGGAAGACCGCCACGACCAATGAAAGGCTTGTGATTGGGAAAGTAGTTGGCGGTTGCAAGAATGAAACATGGGACGGCATTGCCTCAGTTGTTTTATCATAATCGGTGGTATTCGTTTTGTCTGATCGTTGATTTGCCAAACATTTTGCACAAATGGACAACCGAAAACAATCCCAATTCTCTCAAAGTTCAACCACAAAAACATGCACTACTTGTGGCAATTTTGAAGGGTTTTCCCATGCAATCATGCTCAAAACAGCAACAAGGCTTATCACGACTGACCATATCAAGTAAGGTAATAAGGATGCTGATCCAAGATGAAACAGCATTCAGTGAATTACTCCAAATGAAGAACAATTCGCTTTCCAAAATAAAAAATATTTTATACCATTCACATTGTGTGTAACAGTTTAGTGTTCTTCATGTTCTGACGAGGCTGCATGTTTATTATTCGCATTCCAGTCAACCAACGTCAAGACAGTCCTAAGTAATAAGCGGTTGCACCGAATTTGCGTGAACATGATTTATAAGACGTCGGGCAAATGACAAGACTGTTATTTTATCAAATTACAATTCGCACAGGGAATTTCCACCTTCTAATAAATCCATCCGTTCATTTCTTCACTGCATATGCAGCACTTTTATCCCTATCAAGCTTCTTGAGCAAAGCATTCGGTTGAATTATGAACCCCAAAGAGGCTTGGTAGAATTAGCCAGTAAAACGTCGGCTTGAATATCTGGACGATCGTATCACAAGAAAAATTATGTAGGTTTCCTTTCTGAATAACAATGAGCATTTAGATCAAAAATTGATTGAGGTTCACAAATTGTTTGTTGCGTTGCACACCATATTTCCAGCGATGGACTGGGTTGACAACAGAAACGGCATTGAAGAAAAGCTGAATGGCCGCCTGAAAAACTGACTGAGACTCCAGACTTCAAAGACATGCGCCGTCATTGCGCGAAAATTTCCTCTCACTTGTGTTCAGTATGTAAGAAGAACAACAAATTGGAAAAAATTCAGTCGCATGCTAATTATTATGTCCATGTTGTAGCAAATATTGTAGGAACTGGATCTAAATGTGGTTCGTTGCTTCATGTACAAATTTAGGAACAGAAACACCTTTGATTTGACAAACGCGAACATGAGAAACTTCAGATTTATATAAAATACTATATTTTGTGGAATATTTCTACAGATAAAAGTTCCAAACCAAATCCGCCGTCCTCTCATTTAAATACAATTTCATTGATGGACTAGAGACAATTTATATGTTATCTTTATTAGAAAGATGGGTCAGTGGGAAACTAACGCCTTCCCTAATAAGAGCTCCTGCACTCCTATTCTTGCTAACAAGACAGCATCAGGTTTGCTTTGGCGATTCAAAAATAAAATGGATTAAAAATGAAACAAATTCATTCCATGAAGACAAAAGTACAAAGTTTGATTTTGTTCATGAAGACAAAGAGTTTTCTTCGTGAAAAGTCCAGTTTATTATCTAATTAGGAAGAGCCTGTGATCACAGGACACAGAAAAAAATAATTTGGAAGGTATTTCAATTCTTTCGGTTAACATGTAGTGATCAAAGAAAGACAAACAATTGTAACACTGTGGGTCAAATGACTCTGTGCACGCAGTGGAGGCCTAAGTCTATTTATCAACGCAGTCTCACAAAAGGCTAGGAGGTTTGGGTTCCGATTCTGCGCAATCGTTCAAAACGCTAGACCCGGATCAATATGATTACGATATGTCACAAGGTGTTTCCCAATCGATGGAGCCGCGTTTCTTGGGGTCGTTTGTTTTTGGATATTTTAATAAAAAGAGTCGCGGAAGGAACGATCCAAAAGACCATTCACCTTGGGGCAACATGGAATGGATATTACATTCAGTTTTCCAGTTCCGCGCCGGTTGCCTACAAGAGGGATTTGGTCAAAACCCTCTTCCACGGAGTAAGCGAATAGCCTATTTTCTAGAGCTGGAAATCAGTCCTCGAACATTTACGAATGGTGACGGTTTAGGAAGAAAATTTGTTCCTTATACCAATGCAAGTGACACATTAGTATTTTTTGCCTATTGAGCACATATTGTTCTGGAAGACAAAGCATTGTCCCCATTTGAAAGAAAGAAAATTGTCACTGGTAAAGCTGACTGAACACGGTTCATCCTAGAAGAAGGCATCATAGTTAACCATGCCTTTAATATAGATTTTCATAATCAGTGCTGTGTCACATCTCTTTGAACCCACAGATACGCGCGACTGATGATCCGAAGTACTTCGATGACAAAACTGATTATGAAAACAACTCAACTTCCTTCGTGTTTGATTCACTTATTTTTCTCTGTCGGAAACATAATAGAGGTTTTAGACTGATCGGGAGCTGAAGTGACCCAAATCCTTCACACCTCTGTACAATGACATACATTAAAAGAGTACTTACTTCAGGTATAATCATTCTCCTCTCACTGGCAATATCAGTAAGAGTACTATCAAAGTGAGGTGTGATTGTCTTGCCAACGGAAAGATTCAAGGTAATGTCCTGAACAGATCGGTATGCTTGGTGATCTACGAATTATCACTGGGAGCTTCATCAATGAATATATCCAGGACGATTTCGCTGCATATTTATATGTGCATACTGCAATCAATTTGATTTTGTTTAGTTGGTATGATAACCAGTGAAACTGAAATAACACTGAAGTGGATGAAAAGTAGTGGTAGCCAGAACGAATGGAAGGGTTCGATAAATGTGAGGTCATCAGTGTAGGTCCAAAGTGATGAGACTTTCACGCTGTTCTGGTTTGTAATTGAGAACGATCAGGGGCTTTGTATATGCGAGCAATCTTCTCTTTGTGGTATTGTATGGATTTGAACAAGTTTTTTGCAGGTAAAGGGTGTTTTTGCGCAATTGGATGTTGTGTAACTGATGATCTGATTGCTTTTGATTCCATCGATTACGTCATAACAATTTTTATGCCACATGAGATTGTGCTGGTGTATTCGGTAGTGCCACTGACAACCCCAATGACTGCATAAAATCATATTGACTGCAGTATTCATTTGTACAGATGTAGATAAATGGTCTAGGATGCATTGTGCAGACGCGTGGTTCCGACTTCACTTGCCAGATTTGTGACGCAAAATCATTGTCCCCAATGGTAGAAGCATAACAAAATTCATTCAAAACAGTGGCAAACGTACTAAGAGGGGGCATGAACAGTGGTAATGAGGAAACGAAGGATTTGGTGATTGAAAAAGATTCACGGAACTGGCAATCCACCAGGGTGGACATTTTACGTTGATGTAATTGACAGAGTAAAACTTGAAGTTCAGTTCATGTGACAATGCGTCCATTATAGCTCGAACGACCAGCTAACACGGAGGACAAATAGACTGGATGTCACGAATTGTTGTAGCCGAAAATTTGGTTGCATACAGAAAAGGATGAAAGCTAATAACTGGTGCATTAAATTAATAAACCTTGCATGTGAACAGTAGTAAGTAAGGAGTTGACCCAATGAAAGACAGGTATGTCTGGAATGAACAGTTTTGTAAAGGCAGGTGCATGGGTGGAACTGTGTATCGACTGGGCGTGTGTATTGTTTTGATGTAGGATGTGAGCAAAACTTGAGTGGTACAAAGTGATACTTGATAATATGAGGGTCTGGTGTATAGGGGTCAATGGATCAAGTTGCATCGTAACACCGGTAAGACGGTGAGCGCAACCAGCAAATAGTGCATCCTGAACCATAATCAGGTCGGTTTCTAACATGGGGGCCTAATTTTGGTTCAACTATGGTTGATTAATATCATAGAAATACTCGAATAGAAAGTATGAAAGATATTTGTATTGTAATTAAACGTAGGAAAAACGGAAGAGTACTCCATGGGATGGAGGGATGCAAGAGCCACCTGTTCGACATATTGCATCCAAGCTTCCATTACCCTGGATATGCAGCCAAAATCGTATATATCCAGTGCAGAACCATAACTGTTTTACACAAACAATACACTTAGGGTTTTCATGATAGGCTCAAACGTGAATAGCAAGAAAATTACATGAAAGCAGTTCTTTGATCCTGAGATATTGGACACTTGTTAAATTTATGAAGGAAAAGCATTTCATGTTAAGAGGATGGTTCGCAAAGCGGCTTCGATAGCGGTAGACGGCTTAACAACTTATTTCTAAAATTCATTTGAAGTCATACTATAAACTGATTTATTTGGGCGTAGTCAGCTGGTGAAGAACCAGAGAAACGTTGTAAAGTTATAACTTCATAATAATAGGTTCTACGTGATTATATCAGTTGATTGAGTTGACATTTATCGAGCTCACTAAGGGTATTTGGTTTAACAGCTCTAAGAACAGGAAGAAAAGCATAATGAGCATTCTAATTGGTTCCATTCAGATACCTATATGAGTAGAAACCAACTACATTCAACAATTCCCAAGCAAGATGTACTTTAGCTTCCAAAACCAGTAATCAATTTTTCCAATAACTGGTGCTTTTGGAACGGGTTAACCAATGAATTACGCAGGAGATGCCCGGCCTGAAATTGGCACTCATCCACTGGAAAAATATTCACCAATTCGAACTGTGCTTTGACCGCATACTATGGGTAATACATCTGCAGTCCTCAGTTCCAGACGGTCAGTCTACTTCCTTCCCTCCCATTAGGGTGATCAGAGGACGAGGAGACAAACCGTCCGTGAGCACCTTGTCCACACAGCCTTTGAATGGATACCTGGTCCACACGTTTCCCATTAAAATGAAGTTGTTTTGCTTGAGAACGTCAAAGACTGATAGCCTCAGTCGTACTTAACCTAAAACAAAATATCTGTTCCAAATTTGTTTTCAATGGATGGCGTTCTACCACCTGTTAAATTCCCGAACGAGAACACGTTGTTATATTAGTTAGGAATAGATGATCGTACATAGCCCTTGAAAGCCTGTGGAGCAGTTGTTTACAAGAGTCGTTTCATCTCCTTACCACGTTGTGCTCAAATGTTTTGTGGTGGTGTGAATAGATGGCTGAGATAAGTTGGAAGGATTAGCACGAGTATTCTATAAAAGCGTGAATAAAATGCTCAGGAAACACTGGAACCATTTCGGGATTACGATAGCTACCAAATGAACAACAGTGAAGTTTATGTAAAATGAATGGTTATGTGTTCGAGAAGGTCACTGCTTTTCATGGTAGAAATTGTGTAGGCAGTTGTAAGTGCCTTTGTTTTATTGGGTCAGACGACACCTGCACAACAAAATCTATCTAACTTAAGAAACGGTTCCTGATAGCACTGATCTTGAGAGCAGAACTACAACCGAAACTTCAAGCCGAAAAGGTTTCGTTTATGTTTCACAACAGTCTACAATTACGAAAGAATATCCATAGGCTTTTACCGAAACAATGCTGTTTACCCTCATAAATGCGACTGAAGCTATGCCCACCAAATGCATACATAGTTTTATCTATTCCCTCAGTATAAGTTACGGATGGCAAAATCCAATGCACAAACAACTGACCAGGATGTTTTGGATCTGATAAAGACTAACCTAAAGTTCTCGAACTACAACAGCACACACGACAGACTGTGCACCGTCATTGTGTAAACAAGTACGGTTGCTATGACAGATAGGACGAAATAGTAGTGGGTTTTTCCGCACTGCAAAACATCTGCTACTGGTTGACTTTGTGAGTTATGGACGAAAAGATAGGGAGGGATCGAGACGGTCAACTATGTGAAACAGGTGTTCGAAAATCCCACCATAGCCATAGTTGTTTGTGGCTACTATTCAAGGAACTACGTGACTTGATGTCAAAAATAGAGGAAGGAGATGACAAACTGAGGCTTCATTATCATTGTTGATAAAGTTGGATATGATATGGTGGAAAGACCTATTGAGAATGGAAAAGAAATTTCAGCTAAGCATGGTAAAGTTTGCCTTTACAGTGGTTAAATCTGGATCCATGATATTCACGAGAATTTTGGTATCTTCTTTTCAGCCACCACAAAGTCGCCCGGCAAGCCCGTGTGATTATCGGTTTGCCCGCCCTGATCACGACACACCATTGAAGGCTTTTTTATGGCCACGTTTATTGTTGTTATATTTTTGTCTTCAACCCGAATATATGCTCGGTTCATTTGCTGTCTTTATTTAATCGTATTGTCAATCGATATGCCTTTATTGCTTTCATATTCCTTCCTTTTTCTCATTATGTTCCTTCGAACAATGACACCATTTTGTTCTTGATGGCTTCGCTGGCGCCGTTGTTTCCACGTCCTGTCCCACTTTACCTACTGGCTCTAACCAGATCTATATTGTTATATCCTCGGGATTCTCCGAGTTAGTGGAATGGCCCGCACCATTCCGGTGTACAGACCTTTCTTTATCTCTGTCTTTGTTTTGTCCCTGGAAATGACTGATATTTGGCCTTTCCTTCTTGTTCACGTAATTTTATCGTATCCATGTCATAACTTTTGGCTTCCTTTACGATGGTGCCTATGTTTCCTCGGGCGAATGCTTTCCTTCAGAAAGTTGATTGGTCAAAGGCTCCCTACAAATAACAGTCCTCTTTGTGAATCCTTTGACAAATTATTTGATGGCTGTTTTATTTGATAACTCATTATCTTTTGGGTCAACATTCCTTTGTATGGAACTGTTCTTTATACTGGAGACGACACTGGTAGCTCGATACTTCCCACTTGATGAATTTAAAAGAATTTACACCATATATGTAGATATAAAATGGGGAGTCGGGAAAAAACTTAAATCTTAGATAATTTTCATCCCAATAAACAGTACCTTAAGTCGATGGTGACTTTCACCAAGTTGACAATCAAATGAGCATGATACAGCGAAGGAGAATTGCGACATGTAGAAGTGTGAGCGAAAGTATATTCAAACCTCCAACGGGTGCATATTGTACATACAACTTTTGAAAGTTTTTATTTAGAGAAGGATGTATGTCTGAAAGCAATTTTAATGTAAGCTGGCCACAGCCATCGAAGTGTTTACGGGACCAGTATAAGCAATCTTATCTCTGGATGTACACTACATTTTCAGGTGCTTTATGTATCTTACTATCAGTATCGTCAGGGGAAGTAATTTGCAAGAAAGCTTGTAGTCACCATCTGAAAAATAACTGATGTTGAACCGGAATAAATCTGAGGCTGAGAGAGAAAAATGACATTCTTCTAACTTACAAAATTTTTATAGAACAATCATGGACCATGAGAGATTATGGGATGGTGTCTCACCCAGATATCTACTCGTTGGTTGTATTGGTATCTGTTTAGTCTGTGCAGATAGGAGAAGAAACTCGGTAGTGCAGGCTATGTGTGGCTGATGAGAAAGTGAGAAACATAATACAGCTACGGCTTCAGGTGAGGAGTGAGTGGACCTGGATGAGGAAAGTGCCAAACAATTTGAGTTCAACAGAGGTTCGGGAGATAAGGTGATATTTCTCTGGTTCTTTCTTGTGGACACGCGTTTTCGTGGTCATTTTCTAAATGCCAGGGATATTTCTGATTGCTAGACATCCATAATAGATATGAGCAAGTGGAATTTCAAGAGGGTAGGCACACGCCTTCAGTACAACAAGTGATAGCAATGAGTGATCAGAAGCTTTGTTTATATCAGGATTGCATAGCAGTTGGAAAAACATAGGAGGTTCGATGGGTAATTGCTGAGATGAATTGTTGTTGATTGGTGAACAATATCGTTGAGCTTGGATGTAGAAAGATAAAGGTCAGACCAAAGATGGGGGTGATCAAATTCATGTTGATAGAAGAGAGAACGGTTTAGGTTTTGCTAACGAGAAGTAATCTTTGGAGATAACCAGGGCCTTTGACTTGATCAGGTTATCGGATGAGCAATTTTTCGAATTCACTTTTGTGGATGGTCTTCCTAACCTAGTGTACCAATTGGTCTTGAAATATATCGTCGGGCATATTTCCAAGACTCTATATTCAGAGCTGCTCAGGGGTGCACGATTTTGGATACTGAACAACTGTGATCTGTTTGTGAAAAGCAAATTCAGAATAAAATGTTCAATACGGAACGTGAAGTGCTAGATGCCAAGTAAAGGTGACATGTGAATATCGACTGGACTCCATGCAGAAAATGTGGCTTACAGATTATGGTGTAACAGCCAATATTTCTAGTTGAGTACTTGAAAACCAAGTTTGTTGACTTGTTCCACTAGTTCTCGACGTAAGTGGTGATAACTCCTCCATGACTGTGTATTCCGGTGGGATGATCTGCTGGAAACGAATTGGAATGGTCCGTTTCCGAAAATGTCATCTGATATATCTATGTACAACCAGGATCCCGGTGACATCATGGTTTCTACCTTGTTCATAATCTTCCTTCACTATATTCGTTACCTTCCCTTCGAATTTCCCCAGGGAAGAACGGATATTGTTAGTCAAGTTTACAAGGGTATGAGTATTTCCAGCACTGCATTGCCTATCAGCACGGTTTTTTATCATTCCATCTTGTGTTATTCGAAAGTCCATTTAAACTTATTGTGAACTCTGTTGCCATAATTTACAAAGTTTTCAGTACGGATTTCGTGAATCTTCCCGTGTATAGCAGCACTGGTGCTTATTTTATATATATATATATATATATATATATATATATATATATATATATATATGTCATAGAGACGAAAAGGTTCACAGTAAGTGGTGTTATTCCACACAACAACAATACAGTACGGCTAATTTCAAAGGCCCCACCACTGTGACTCATGCGTTTAGATGAGAATACGAAGCTTTTCCAAAATCCCTTGCTATATACCATGCAAGTGTTATGTAAACGGAAACTGTGGCAGTGTGACGATGTTGTGCTGATTGGATGCAAATTCGGTATGGATGATTTAAAATAATAGTTAACGATATTTTCAATGCCTAATTTAGAATTTAAAAAATGAAGTTCAATCACCATGTGCTTCCGATGACTGGCTCATCTTCACTGATCACCACCTCACTGAATTAAAGGGTTTCGCTCACTACGACCGCTGTACGACATTGAGCACTGTCCAAACTACGTTACTCGAATAGACTGTGCAATCTTCTGTTCAATCAGATATAACGGTCCATCCCTACTCCCTGGCAAACCGCTCTAAACTGCACCGATTTCAGTAAAGATGTCCGTCTCGCCTTGCTCCAGTAGCAACATAACTTCTTCGTTCGCCAAACTGTCGGATCAACCCTTGTTCTTCGTCCTCACTTTCATATCCACACTCAAGTAGTTAGTGTGCAAAAATCATGGGCAAATCCACATTTGTTTGACTTGCTCGTGTAAACAGATGGCTTCAAACTATACCCTGATTTGTGCTTCTTTAAGTTGTGTACATCTGTCTGAATGAGGGACCATTGTATGCTTCAGGTGAGGTCTGCGATATATTTTGGTCTGCCCTCCACGTTTTCAGGTAAATCTGCCAGATAGAAAGCTATCTCAGAAGTATTTCACCTGATAACTTTTTTTCACCAACAAGTCCCTTTCCTATGCATATTCTTAGTTTTCTTTCCTATCGTCTCGAAGTAAAAAACGTTAAACTTTTGTAGGCTTTAAGTTTATTTTTTGATCTGTGCTGCCCATTAGAAACCTCTATCTTAAATGACCGTGGTGCTTCTTCAGTGTTGCCATTCTTAGGATAAATGAACGACTGCTTCTGCTGAGCTCATTTCTCCCTTAGTAAAGAAATAAAGATAAATGCAATGAATCGCTCTAAGCTAGTCAACTTCTATGTAACCACAAAAGTGAGCTATGATGACACGGCAATCGGCCCCTGTGTGGAAAGAAAACGAAACAAGTGATATTTGGTTCTGAGGTTTGAATTATCGACAATGGATTCCTTCGCCCAGCAAATAACTTTCCAGGTGCATTCATTCCATTCCGTTCTCTACAGAAGAAGTATTCTGTCTTCTTCTCACTTCCCAAGTAACTTCCGGTATCCATCCTGATGGCCTTTTGTCATCACACTTCAGACACGGTGTTGTTGCTCTGACCGGTATATTTACTCCTCTCTTGAAAACATTTTGGACTCCTTCTCTTTTTACCGAGTGCTGGAGACCCGTCACTGCTGCTCCTATAACAAAACTATGCAATGCTCATGTCATAACCAAACTCCTCCCCTCCATCGCACCAGCGTGGTTGCAACAAAATTGGAATATTATATTGTTTCTCGATGCATTTGTTGTTCTTCGATCACCTTATTTTTTTGGAGAAGTTATAAAACATTAGGTAAAAATCACTTAATAATACTGGAATCAGTTCTGTTGGCTTCTTTCGGTAGTTTAAGTGGTGGCGCAGAGATTTTGACAGGCAGATTTTCAACAACTTGCGAATTTAAACAACGAGTACTTACAATCCTTGTGATCAGAAACATTCCCGATTGACCTGTAGATTTTGTGATGCGAAGTGTCACAACTATGGTAATGTAGGTCATATTCAGTCCGTTTGTAGAGGTGGAAAGAAATTCTCTACTGCCCTTCCGTCCAAAGATATTCACTCATCTTAAGACTCCCATTCTGTGGTGTTATAAGTTGGTAGTTCCGATAACTCTCATCGCGCTACCCGTTCATTCATCTCGAATTTTGTTCATTATAGCTATCGGCAGAGTTGACTCATTTTTCCTCAGAAGGGTTTCAGAAAATAATCCTTCTATACAGCTCCGATTCACACCCATTCCAGTCAAAGGCGGTATTGATCACCCGTTATATGTGGTTGGTTCGTGTGAACTGTCCTTACCGGCGAACGATCCTAATATTGAACATGGATTTTTCCATCAGTGGTTTGAACTGCGATAGTCTTCTGTGTTTCTTTGGATTTTCCGTCTCATTCTTAGCAATCCTGTAATCAGCTTTTAATTCTTGATTTTTCTAAAGCACCTAGTGATATGAAGATGGATTCAGTGAATTTCGAGGTGACCGGCTCTTCTTATTTTACAAAACGCCGCATTATTCCCCTCGGAATTCATGAGCTCGTGAAAGGGTATTGAATGATTCGGTTCGTAAATGAGTGTTGACATTAGAAACCTCCTCAGCATGGGCCATCCCAATAATGAATCCGTTAAAAAGCGATGGCACACTCCCAGAATCTGAGATGATTACCGAATTACTTTGAACAGTTTGCTGAAACAATCTAGGGCAGTGTAGCCATTAACCAGTGCATGTGTATTTTCTCCACTTATGAGCTCACTTGTTTTGGTTATTTGGTTGGTGCTCACGGTTTTCCCCCCTGACCCCAAATGTTCTGCTCCAATATCCAATGCCTCCTCTCCCAAATCATTTATTTACTTACGTTCCCACTTTTGCCAATAGAACTGCATCCTTATTCGATCTCCTCTCACAACATACGTCTTAGTGGTCTTCAGTACACGAACAACGCTCAAAAAGTGTTTCAGCATTTGGTCACCTAATGTTATTGTTCTTCCGTTTTCCCCTCATGCACCTTCGACTGTTTTTGCAGTTGCTTTTCCTCACGATATTGGTGCCGTGCTAGAACAAGAGGATCGTTCAGTTTGATATATTTCTCGTCAGCTCAGTGCCACTGAAAGCGGATGTAAAAAATGCACTGAGGCATTAGCTGATAATTGGGTTGTTACTCGTTTGCACAAATTCTTTTTCGGCACCCACTCCATCAAAGCTTATCTATATTTCCATATCAGTGCTTGACTGACTGGATGGTCGGAAGCCATGTTTCAGCGCTGGACTGTTGCTTTATCGACATCTTCTTATGACACTCAGCATAGCAAAGCACAGTCTATTCCACATGCGGGCCACATATCTCGATATGCCATTTCCGAAAAACACTTCAATGACGACGAGACCAAAGTTATAATACGAGATTAAGCCACAAACGGATAAGCAATAAACACTGTCCCAATAGATGACATGCGGTTGATCTAATACTGCGTAAGCTTCTATTCGACTCCGATTGTCTATGCAAGGCCATAATAAATTGGCCAACAATGATCCTTTACTCATGATGAACGATTTCATGTCCGTTTATCGACTACTAGCGGTACACTTGATTTGCATAAACAGCTGTATAAGATCACTTGGTTCAGAAAAGGACCTCCGAATGTATATTTTGCAAATTCCGGTGTCGTTCACCGATTTCTTAAGCTTACAATGCCGCGCAATGTTTCTCGCAAGAATTCAGAATGATCAATATCTCTCTACTGCCGTCAATATTAGAAATTCGAAGTTTCCGGGCTGTAACGGTTCCAAAGAACAATGTATAGACATACGAAATTCGAGGATATTCTCGGTCAAAGCAATCAACAAATAGCCTAATAGGTCTAAACAGGGGTTAGCAAAGTATGGATATTCTCACTGGCATTTCTGAAGTCGCCCGAAAGCAAACAAATCAGAAGGCAATTTACCCATTGTAGAATAACAGTCACTGAATTTGAAGAATTCATTTGAATAAAGCACATCGGTTAGTTCAAGTAAATTATATATATACATAAGGAGGGAGAGGCAGATAATAAGAGCAACCTCTGTTTCAACGCTAATACGTTGAACAATTTCATGAATATGACAGTAAAAATGTGGACAGGAATTGTTATGATAAACAAAATGATGGAAGCACATGCATCCTTTTATAGTAGTTTGTAGTTACGCAAAACCATATCTCAGGAGACAGTCCCCAATAACTCTTGTTCCGAGTCATATCTGTCAATGTTTCTGATCAAAAACTTTGTTCGTCAATGGATCTCAACCACGAAGACTGAAAGCACCATACCACTCCATTATTGAAAATAGATTTTTCATGTTTATGCATTTACTGCCGTCTTTCCGCAGACTGGAGAAATTTAGATCAGCACAAAAAGTGAACATAAATAATAGACATTTATATGAGAGTAAATTAAGAGGTAAAGGAGCACGTTCGTTTTTACAGACAAATATGTTTGTAAATGAAATAAGGATGGATTCATCAGTAATATATATTCACCCAAGCCTTGGATTCTGATTATATAAAGAGCTTTTTCCTCATACATTATAAAGTTTGACGATGCGCAGTTATTTGCTGAACATGACCGAAACCTTGGAAGCAGGGAAAAGTGCCTGTTTAGGTTAGAAAACGGTTACTCACTCCGAATGCTCAATGATGGATTTTTGTCAGTGACTGGAACTGTTTCCACCTGAAGTGAGAAATATTTCGGAGACATCAGAGGTTGACTGCCTATTTTCACCAGGCAACCGAAAAGACTGTGCAACCGTCTTTAAAGAGACAGACAATTCCCATGGTGACTTCATCATCATCAGCCTTACGGCATTCAACAGCATGGAGAGCCTTGTTGACAGCTGCCCACCTCCCCATGTTGCATGCTGAAATGGAATCAAGAAATGTACCAAGTGGAAAGGGAATGAACCCACATGGTTGAAAAAAAGAAACAAACCCCCAGTGACAAACACACGGAATAAGCAGTCTAACTGTACAAAAGCACATTGATTTATCATTCGGATTCGACTGCAAGTGACAACATGAACGCCATTTTTCAAGGGGCGGCTACCTATGCTTCGATGTCTCCAGCCAGCTGGATGTGTGGTTTTTTGAACTGAAAACACAAGGAATTGAGACAGTTTCTTTTCTTAAGCTTGCTATATGTTTTCTCATTCCAAGCTGTCACATCAACTGCGGACCTCCATGTGTCTTCTTTCACTCTTTAGGAGAAATGGGAAACAGAGCACGACGTGGTGGACTTATATTCGCCGTACGTTTCATGTGCTCCAACTAAGACTGTTGCGCTGTGATGGAATATTCTCCGAAATGGCAACCAACAATCGATTTCTGATCTCAGCATTGCTCATCGGTTGTTCCACTCAATCTTAGCAAAACTTCGTAAACGTTGATGGTTCAAAACCTCAAGGCGACCAGCACTTTCCTCAGGCAATTTTCACGTCATGCAACCATACAACAAGACTAGCCCAACTGCGGTAGAGTATACACAACCTTTCAAATTCAGCAAAATATCGGGTTGACGCTACAAGTGCTTCAGTCCAGCGTACACCACGGGAGCCTTGGATATACGCGTGCTTACCTTTACTACCATACTTACATCCTTCTTCAGACTACGGCCGAGATAAATGAAGCCGTCGACAGTTGTTAGTACCTCCCCATCCACCACAAGCTCGTAACGGCCCATGTCTAGGCTAGTGCCTTCGTGATTATCGCAAATATACTGACCCCACTGAGATTTCAGCAATCAACCTATATTCCATTTCTAAAGATGGACACAATCATTAAATCGTCTCGTACTAACAAAATACCATCTTCATCACAAGCTTAATTGATCGAGTTGGTAAGTCACTCTATCAACGAATTCCCGCCCGGTCTGAAATTTGTATGTTTGATGGCACTAAAAGCTTTTCCACAATTTAATGATAGGATGGTTAACTCTACCACTTCTTCTAATGTGAACCCAAATCATAGTCACAGAAAAATCGCACTTGTTAACGTCGGACTGACAAAATTATAGAGTAGTCAGCTAAACTGCTACTTAAAGAATTCAGCCCCACCGTCAAGCCTTCGCTGTTCACCATGAAAAGATCTTCCATTTCTATGGTACAACTTTTTTCTGGTTGGGTTTCACCGTTACCGGCATCGTGAATAAGTTTGAACTGTCCTTGAATGTCACTGTAAAGCATCTGCTACTTCCATTTCTTCAACTACCTTGACCCACCAGTTTTTGCGATCAACCTGAAGGCTTCTTTGGCCATCATCTCTTTACTGTTCCAGAGATGACGATTTTGATGTATTAAACTCAGCGGTTCTTGAGAAACCCGTTGTCACTAGTGGATAACGGATCTAGGACAGCGGTTAAAACCTGCTGCCACGTGCATTTCCCGTTTGATATAGGCTAAGTGCTCATCTACATTGCTGTTTCTCGTAGATCCTAGCTTGCGACAGATTTTTCGCATAACTGATGTGAACTTCTGTATCAAGCAAATGTTGTACAGCTAATAGGGTTTGCTACTTATGTCGATGACCGTCGAACTGGGATGCAAACTGCATTAAACTAATGCATTGTCCTACTCTACCTACGTGGACCAGTAGAATCTATAGTTCTGGACAGAAGTGTGCCACCGGTAGCTTACCACGATATGATCTATGTGACTCAAAATATGCTTGGAGTTAGAGCATACGTACTAGACAAGAATAACCGATTGTCTGCACGAGACTGAAGAAGCCTTTCCATGTTATCCGTATGCTAAACGGGTAAGGTACAGTCCCCATGGAACCTAGCTTATAATGCATTACTATTGCCGACTGTAGCAATAAAAATCACCAGCTAGCACTAACTTTTCAGAGCCTATGCTTCTGTAGCAAGGGGTGGCATGTTCATCACAGAATTCATTATCGGCGTATCAAAGCTGCACTCTAATGCGGTGTACGCCGAGATCACTGACAAAGCTGCATGCAACACAACTATCACTTCGAACGCCAGCTGACCTGTGGAGTCTAACAGCACGCAGACGATTGTAATCCGATATTCATTCTAAAAGAGTGACTACAGCTTGTCAGTCAAGGCCATTTCGACACCACTTTGTTTCGCAGCTGTAGCTGTTTCGTTACCTAAAGTGTGCAGGGAACACATGGATTAGATACCTGCAGCATTCAGCTGAATCAAGCTGCTCGAATCCTCGATACGTGTTTCACTTACGCAGCAGACACCAATCTCCAGATAGTCCCTTGTAACTGCTGGACAAGCTAGCTGGCTGGCCTACATGAGTGTACGCAAAGCAAAGGAGCCCGCATTGAGAGGGTGCCAAATATTGAGAAAATGTGAGTTTTGGGGTTGTGGATCATTTACAAAACTACATGACCATAAACCTTTGTGATTATCCGGCTTTTTATTCGTGGGGCATTATGAATATGGGGATCGGGCTAATAGAGTTGGCTAAGGACAGAAGACAATGGTTGAATAAAAGAGATAGAACTCTGATCAGTGGGTCACTTACCACTGCCCATCCAGCTCGATGCAATGGGTAGCAAGATCCTAATTATTCCGCGCGACCATCGATAGTGTGCTGAATCCGCTGCATGCTTTCAGTTCATGAAATATGTTGAACGGGTACTGCTGGAGGCTTCGGCATTTCAGAAGGGGAAATATTACCCTTCTTAACCAGAGCTTTTTATTCCACTAAGAAACTGTCCACAAAGCAGCGGGGTTGACATACTGGAAGCCCATTTTATTTCACAAATTCTTCTTCTTTAGGCTATGATACCTTCAAGCTTTTACCATCCACTTGTGTTTCGATTTTATGGGAGATGTCAGTATGGTATATTAATTTGGGATTTCGGAATGCTAGTCCTTTTCTAATAAAATGTGGTGGAATGTTGATGATCAAATTTAGGACTCAGTGAAGTTTTTTGCGTAGGTCACCACAATAGACCTTCGGATGTACTTTGACCTTTACCACAGATTAGTTTTCACGGTGTTCTACGCCACTATACCGCATAATGACTTTCAGTATCATGACAGATATTGATGACTAAATGGAGATCTGTGCAAGTGTAATTTGAATTGGTTGAGCTTGTGTATTAGATTTGATTCCAGTGTGATCTCTAGCACGGATTGCATCTATTTAGGTGTGTTGCGGTTGTCTAAGTTGTGCGGACGATTTATCAGAATAAATATACACGTGTTTTGGGAGATACAGAATAAAGCACACTTTCAAATATTTAACCAAATGATCGTATACTGAGGACAAAATCACGTAAAACATATATATTTGGGTAGAAATTCCGATCATATCAGTAATTCTGAAAATTGTTTTTGGGTGGCATTGCTTCATTTGAATCCTCATGGTTTCCACTATGATGGCCATGGCGTGTGCAAATCTGGGTCAGATGTGCAAATGACATGGGCTCGTATGAGGAGTAAATCAGATTAGAAAAACATGGACAGCAGCCGCACTCCAGACGACGGAAATGGACTATCACACAGGGACCAAAGGACCTGGTCGGGACAGCTGCAGATGTTCATCGTGTCCAGATATAAAATCTGTCCACATTTACCAACCAAGCGATCTCCTGACACACATATATTTGATGTAAAATCTCCTATATCTAGGTCAGTAATTTCCAAAGAATATGCAGCATCCTAATGGAAAACATCAACGTGAATGTTTAAAACAATAACAAAAGAGTACGAGTGATATTTCAACACATACTTCGCATTATCATCCGAACTTATGTTTTCCCAAAGATGACCCTAGTGGTACAAACCGCTTCTTACAAAAGAAATAACAGATAAATAGACTAGTACCTCCGTGTTATCAATGTAATCGTCGTCTTCTGCATCACCGCTATCAGCAAGGACAATGACGAAATAGGGTAACTTATGTGAAGTGATTCGCATGATTTACACACGTGTTTGACTTGTTTCATTCTACAGCACGGAGTTGTTCATGTAGGTCCAGGATTACTTCCTTGCCATGATTCTGATTCCACCCGCCCATTAGATTTGGACTTTTCAGTCGTGCGACAGGGAAGAAATAATTCGTTTCGTATAACTGGTAATATGATGCACAGTAATTTGTCAATAAATTAGCTTTCAGTGAGTCCCTCGTATAGTTACCCCTCAAGGCCTTCCACAAGAAGTGAGAGAATTCCTCGTTCGAAGTTTTACCACAAACGAATTGAGGGTGAATTTTAGGGAGCACTGAAAACAATCTACTTACCGTAGGCCTAGCTCTACATTCCCTTCAGACTGAAAAGCGTATGAGTTTGAAATGTGTAACACAAATGACCAAGTCCTCCGTCACTGGCCAGGGGCTAGTCTACTGAAAACAAACCCGCAAAGTCTGGTTTTTGTTGCAACGACCTTACGTGCTAATCAGGGTATGACATGATGTCGGCAATCGCTGGGCTTTAGAAAACAGTTATAATAAATTTCATATTTCAATGAGTCTTCATCTGACTATGAAATTGAACTTTGCTGTGCTAGATACAGATGCACACAAAATTACACTTCGGCTGACGACATAATCAATGATCAAAATGGTTTCGAAAACGATGGACTGTAACATCTGTTGAGGATTATATCAATATGAGTAAAGGTGTGCTCTAGCAAATGATATGAGCCATATTCTCGGGTCCATCTTTTTGGTTGCGAAAATGCCATGTACAATTTCTCTGTAGATCTGTTTTACAACCGATTTACCGTTCTGTAACTTGTCAGCACGAAAATCCCACTGTTCACAGGGAATTCATCACCTCTCTAGATCATCGTGAGGGATATTGTTAACTCTGATATCGAGTATTTCCTTCAGAACATCAACACACTTTGATTTATGATTGAGAGTGAAGTTCTTCTGAATTGACTCAACAGTAATTCTAATCAGAATGTTCACCAAGAGGATGGGCCAGCAGTCATTCAGATTTCTTCTCCATCCAGACTTTATTATGATCTGCCTAGTATTGAGTCATTTTACCATAGACTTCCATGACACCACATTTGCCTGTATCTGAATTGGACTGGTGCCTTTCATAGAAACGTAATGGTTGCAAATTTACCCTTAGGCTGCAGCTTTACAGATATTCATATAATTTGCAGTCTGCCAATGCACACGGTCATTACTGAGGTCCAAAATTCCCCTAGAGATTCCAGTGTCAAATTACAAGAAATGACCGGATATGAACGCATTTAGTGTGGTTGCTAATACTAGAAATATCTACCGCATCTTATGTTACCGTGCTACATGACAGAGAGGAAAGCCTTGAATTAGATAGTTTCCGGGCACGTGATAGCATATTCTCATGGAACGCAGAAGCCAACCCTGGTGTAACGAAAGATATTGGAAGCTCTACGTGATAGGTCTAATTCACTTAGAGCTATGCGTGATACTTGTCTCAGTTTTCAAGGCCAGGAGTCATATTTCTTCAAAGGCATGGTTACTTTCAAGAACAGGTAGTGTTTGATGAAGCTTGTTTTGATTAAGCGAAGACAGACATCTGAATAGTGATGCTGTAGTGTGTGTAGGATGTACACCGTGTTCGTTTTACGTCTTCGTGATTGAGATTTCATTGGACCTAGATGAAGAGAGAAATGCATGAGCGAGATTTATGAGAAGTCGGTGAATCATATAACTGAGTATGCTACTAGCGATGCAAAATTGCCCAGTTCTTCAGTCCGTATTTCGTTCCCATTTCTCATCAGTATTGGCCCTCTTGACAAATTTTTGCAGTCACTGGATGATGGCGGTTAAACAAAAAAAATGGTGAGCAGTTGACGAAATCAAGTGAGCAATGGTAATGAAATATCTACAAACATTTCGTCCATGATTGTTTGTTGGTTGCTTTCTGTATAAAAGAAAAACTGGTCGAATTTTCTCAAATAGCTGTATATTCATAAAATATCCCAATAATTATTTAATCACAAAGCAATCATGGATAAAGTGAGTTGAAAATGAAGTTCTATGACCGTATTTCAGGAGTCAGTATGAGTCACTGCCTTAACATTTCGCACGTGATAACTGCACAGCTGTTCCCAAAGTTGCTTCAGATGAAACGATAAACATTGTGCTTTGGTCAAGCGTCAAAATCTGGAAGCCAAATGTCCACTGGTGTACAGGGCTTCCGCACTACTTCATTTACCAAGATGTTAGTTTGTCAATAAGAAACCCTTGGACTGTCAATCAGGAAACAGCTATCAAGAGGTATGATATCTGTGAGTCAGAACAGGAAAGGCGAAATATCTCTTCCAGATTATACTTCTTTTATACGTGTGGTAATTGGCGTGGTCAACCGTGAGCTTAGAAATTGCACACAATGCCGCTGTTGCACTATCGATCTTTTTAGTGTTTTGTGGTTTACTTATCCCATTCCGCATAAATGTCTATCGCAACTCTACAATGCCTTATTTAGCACGTGTTATGGTTGACAAAATAGATGTCCCAGAGGAACTTCGGTCTAACCTCGGAGGCTGAACTAGTTTTATTTCTATGGTACCCATTTCTATGACCATTTCGAAGAGTTGATGATCAGTATTCCCTGCATTTGACAGACATGTGAGTTTTTGGTAATTTCCTAAAATATTCAATACAATACAATACAATACAAACAGGCAAGATATTGAGAGAAGTATTCGTCAGAATACCCCAAAGGAAGCACTTCAAAGTTTTCACTAATCCAGAAATGAAATGAATGTCGTATGACTTCAGGTTCTGCTACGAACCTTGTGTGTTTGAATAATTTTCTAATGATGGTCTGGGGGTCTTATCACTGCAAGTCTTTTGGGGTAGAATATACCAGGTGGAAAATGCATGAAATACTATACGCATATGAAGATAATCCAAGAAGATAAGGGCACAAACCAGAATCCACACTCAGCCGAGAAATATAAATATTAGATACCAAGAATTCCGGAGGTTAATAAAAGTTTGCGATACGGTTCGATTTTTTTTTGGCGCCGGGAGCTGTCAAGTCACGAGTTCCCCCATTGAATGAGTTAATAGATACTCGGGCTGGTTTATTTATTTGACACACAATAATATACGAATCCCATTTTAGTGAATCTGGAAACAAGTATTGCTGTCTGTGTTCTGAATTATAGACTAAATCGAATAAAAATTTCCTGAGGCACTTAGGAGATGGATTTTTTGTGACCCAGCTGAGTTGCATTGAACAGGCATTCCTTGCCTAATGCAATCCGAACTTCGCACTTTACTATTATGAAACTGCTGAGTAGTAAACTAATGTAACAGTGCGAACCAACTCTTGGGTGGGCTTCATGTGGTGTATGCTCGCACACTGATCAGCATCCTCAGTTTTCGTGTGAATTGTTGGATTCACAGGCCAGTTAGTAGGTTCAACCGATAGCATCGAACCCAAGGGCTCTGGCCTGCGAGCCACTGGTAAAGGTTGACAGCATAAAAGCACAAACCCTGATAGGATTTAGTTCTTCGAAAAATAAGCAGAGTTACTCGCTGACAAGCATGATAAAGCGGGTAATTCATTCAGGTTGGCATGACGGAGTTTAACTGAGTTTGCTAGAGTTTGATTTACAGTATTTAAAAACTAATGCAGCCAAACTGTCGTCCGTAAAATATATCAAGCTATAAGATGTTGATACTCATTACAAAGGGGTCAAAAGGAAGTATTTCGGAATGGAAAAGACAAGGTGTATATCGACAGCATGGAATACACCGAAGGATTTTACTTTGTTCGAATTTGGAATTCATACCATGGCCAGTTCTATTATCGTCACTCAATCAGGCTATTAGAAACAATGAATGTTCGTGATTCTGAAAGATGGGTATGGAAGATAGAGCCACACAATATAAGTCGTCCAAATGTTTCGCATCGAATAATTGACACACCAAAAATGCATTGTTCACTGACTTCCCGTAGTTCGTAGAATGTCCATGTTTGACATAACACTATTACTATTTATGGTATCTGTACCTCTAAATTACCATAAATGTGACTCGATTAAGAATTACGGAACAAAATGCGAATAAGATAAACAAGCAGTTCCCATTGGGCGGTAGAGAATCGTCGCATCTAATTGATGTGATCGAGTCACATGAACAACGGATAACCATGTGCTCCCGTGAGTCAGGTTTCAAATATTTATTTCATGTCGCGGTTTTTATACTGAATGCGTTTTTCGTCACTCGTGATCTCGTTTCTCACTGCCTGATACATAAAAGTGAACCAGAAAGGAATATTTGGGATGTACATAATTACCATTGATGGACAACCGACAGTTGGTTAAATAATCTAATACCGAGATGGAAGGTGATCCATGCAATAATTTGCCTGGTATTGCGTGGTAAATTTGCTTTTCAAAAGGTGATGCATTTCAATAACACAGCCTAATCAGTTAAAGTGGATAAACGAGTGTAGTCTGCATCTCTGTCTACCTATCTAATATCTGTTGTCATTTCATCTTGGCTAGTCATATGACCCTTGAAAATAACTCGTATAGTGAGAAAAGTGTGATAACTAAACTTATTCCTAGTGATCATGCATAAATGGCTACATATCTGGTAATGGTCTTCAATATTTTAATGATCACATCACTTCTTTCTGAACATAAGTTAGTTTTCCACAGCATTATTTTCAGTGCACTGAGCATGATAGTCATCATTGAGCTGTGTCTGGAGTATTGATTTTTTTCTACTTTAGATCTCATGTGGTCTATGTCTAGTATATTGTAGTTTTGCGATTAAACAGCGGAACAGTTTCGCGAGATCGTGCTTTCCATACAGTTTCCACGACAAAAGCTTCATTACGATTTAAAGAACAATAATTTATTTCGCAAGTAAAAGAGATATTCACGTATATGACAACATGCAGTGGGGGATGCCCTATTTAAGGTCCCCTTCAAATGAATTACCATGAACAATCTCAAGCACAAAAAAGGTTGCTACAGTCCGTAGCAAGTCAGACCCAACTTTATTCAAATGCCATCTTTCTACGTTGGTTAAATCCATTTCCTACCCAATATTGCCAGTCTTGGATTTCGGAAATAGGCAGACCCCATAAACCAGCCAGTGGCAGTTTTGCAGCTGAACTCAGGGGATACGATTTCGCAATTACTAGCTTTATATGGTCATATGTCGTTTCTCGGTGTTGATTCATTACTGGCCAGTGCGTCGGTAAAAATATTCTCGGAGGTACTTTATGTCAATTTTGAAAAATGTTATGTTTTCTATCCTCGAACAACTCGTGACTTTGAATGTCGTACAAAATAAGAGTGGAATTTGGAACAGTAACTTCTTCCTAATGGTTGGATATGCACATTACACGAATATAAACTTTCTCATTGCAAATCAGATATCGTGGATATCATGTGCGAATAAGCTATCGGCAGTTGCAATGGCTCTACTCTCATTTGAGTAATTTTTTCTTTACAATCATTAGGAGAAATGTTCAAGGAAGGTAAAATGGATTCTGATTTATTGTTTTATAACTTCATTTGGTGAAATGTAATTGTCCACTTCAAATTCAACCGTGCTTACTGGAATCGCGGCTGGTTTTTGAAGAGTCAATGACAAATTGTAAATCAGACAATGAATAACCCATTAGCCACCAGTACATCTTTTGACTTGTATGACTGGTCTTGTTAACAAAAGACGTTTGTTAAGCTTGCAGAATCAGACCAAAGTGATGCAACTCCGCATTCTTATCCTCAAAAGTTGCCTATAATAGTCAGCCTACTAGGCAATAATAAAGTGGCATATGCCGAAATTTGACTCATCAAAGAGTTTCTTCCTCCTTATATAAAGGTAGTTTTTGAGTTAAAATTACTCAAGGCAAATTGAAGCATATCATCGCTTCATGCAACTGATATGGTTATGTTTAATGCTCAGTCTTGTTTGTCGGAAACTGGATTCTTGGGGCATGCGCACTATGTAAGCCTATCGTTCAGAAATCACAATCAACCTTGCGCTTCATTGTTATCATTCAAAAATGGACAATAAAAGTTCATTTCTTTCTGCTGAGAGAAATGTTGATTATTGAATGACCACTGAAAGCATACTGCAATTCATGCATTATTCCACTCATTGAATGGCATTAGTCACTGTCAAGCCCTATTTTAGAAAGAAAATACTTTGATGCAAAACCACCTTCCCAGTTACAGGCGTACCTACCACTATGTAAGCAACATCCACGAGTTTGCGAGCTTTCAAATAGATTATTCCCGTAGATTCGTGTGGAACACACTCCACAGTTCAAAGAAAAGCTTTGTTTTAGACATCAGACCCAATGAAGTAATTTGCGAGTGTTGTTATGTTCAGCATAGCAGTGATTTTCACCAGTCTGCTAAGAGTAATAATGAAGTGATAATTATAACGAATATGAAAAATCAACTTCAGGAAACAATCTTGAGTGAAAATGCTACCGTTATTTGGAAATTTCAGTATGTCACTCTAATTGCAACAAAATCCTAATACGAAACCATCACTGCGTTATGTAAGCCTTTTCTACTTATGCTGTGAATAACAGAATGACCACAGCTGTGTTTTCTACGAGATGCCATTGCCTGTGCTAATATGGTTGCACTAAGGTGATTGGAATTCTCCAAGTGCTACTTGTTGTGCAGTAGAACTGCTGATGTTCACCAACAATCACATCCAAGCAGCAGCATTGATCATATTGGCTCGAGTGCTGTCTGAATCTTGAATGTCAACAATAGCCATTTAATGCTCAGTCCACTGCATTCAAGCAGTATACAATGAAATTATTTCTTGGACTGAATAGGTATCATTTGTTTCGAATTGATCGTCACGTACAATAAGCAGTTCCACACCAAAGAACGTTGTGGCCACGGGAGAACGCGTAAATTTGTTCTGCAGTGTTAAACTGGATCGAACAGAGTAATCCCTAATATGAGAGAGAATACGGGAAAGGTTAGCTTGGTGAAGAGCCAAGCCATCGATGTATTTAAAGAAATGTGTCGGGGATACGGATGGAAGGTCCCCTATGCAGATGGAAACTAATTATAGAGAGGACAGCTCCTGATGTTCTCATGAGTTATTCATCAAATGCTTGGACTTTTTGTGAACCTAACTTGTGTTCTAAATTAAATATAGCGAAAAATTCAGACAACTACGCCGATAATGGTGTGGGATGGACGAAATATCCCAGATCACGAAGGAGAAGAGAGGCCGCAAAATAGAACCAAAAAACAGACAAGCAGTCTAGAAAAGCAAATTGCACATACTTTGTTGGGTCCATCCAAGTTTTCGCTTTCAATTGGACCAAGGAAGCAAAAGCTTCCGAAGTGGACTTAGTAGGTTTATGAAGAAACTGTAAAGGGTCATCGGCAGCATTGTTAAAGAACTGAATCACTTACGAACGGCATGCTCTGTAGGTTCTGGACCTCACGAAGTGAGAGCAAGGGAGCGAAAGCCTGTGGCTGTGACATCAGAATTTCAAGGCTGTAAGGGAGTTGCATACGTGCCCGCAAATTTCCAATTTTTTCCATGATTTTCAAGTCCCTTGGTATCACATTTCTTTGTTCCATCAACTTCAAAATGCTTGCAAACAAATACAGGGTTTTGGATACACACTAAACCGCGCAGTAAATTGACGACAAGTCCTTCGTCTGGGCATAATCTTGCTCTCTGATTGGAACGGTCGTAGAATTACCTCAGCCAGATCTCATTGCGACCAAAACAACTTTTGGGATGCTTCAACGGCGCCGTCGGATACTCGTCTCCATCGGACAAACAAACTATTATCGGGCTGAACCGGACTGAACACGTTGACCGATAAAGGTCAATTTGGAAGCAAGTTGATTAGTTGATACCGTGTCCCCAATGTATTCGCGAAAAGCTGTGGAGACACTTATGCTAAAACACCTACAGTCATGTTTCCGAGCCAGATAAAAGAACCCATGTAACTACTTTTGTTCGTAGATAGTAGTAGAACCCGTAATGCGGCAGCTGCATTTATTTGCACCGGCGTAAACATGAAACCCGACAGTTGCCGGCAAGCAAAAGTGTTTACCTGCATGTGCTGCCACGCTCAAAAGAGTAGGTCCAGTCTGCGCCATAGCAATACTGCTTGCGCTGGAGCATTATTATTGATCGAGACAAAGCAGGTGTATGTCTGTTCATGAGAGTAATTCTGATCATTTTTTCGTGTAGTGTTTGTAACTTTAACTAGACCAAAACACTAACCACCCCAGTGTTCAATCCACATTTGACAAACAGTCGAGACTCACTCCGGTGCAGATGATGACTGACGCTAGCAAATACAGACAAGCCTTCTGTTTGCGCGAAGTCACTTCATCCGATATTTGTTCTCTGAGGAGATGCAACGGCCCAGGTAACAAATTTATCTACTCGAGCAGCGGTTTCCCCTGCCAAGAAAGATACTGGTGTGCAGCCAACTCAGTCCTGAAGAAGCTTTCAGCATTCTGAAGGCTGAGGTTGGAATTCACGAAGAAACACCTCTACTGTGATGTGGGTAGCTCCTAAGTATGATTCGCCAGCAAACCTCCAGGTTTCTTGCTGTGAAGGGCCTTTTAAATTGCCAACTTCCGATAGGACCTCCGGCTAGAGGTTTGAGAGTTCCGTCAGATCAAATTGCTTGTGTACGGCATTAGAGACCAGCATTGGCCAAAACAACTTAGTCTTCGCGAAAGTATTGGACAACTGCTGCAAAATGAGAAAAAAATGTGCAATAGGCGTATTTTTTAATGTATAGTGACCAGGCTTGACAAAAACTACTCTACTTGAAGGTCTTGTAATCAGTAAGGACACGAAGTTGTTGTTCTTGCAAGGGATCGCCCGGATGATGAATTGCTAACACAAAACTGCTGAACAGGATGAGTTGTTTTATTTATGGAGGCGAAGGTTCAGTATTGTGGTTTACAAAACATCACAAAGATATCTAGGAAAGCAAAGGTCGGTGGAGCACAGAAACCAAATTTACCCCCAATGTCTTCCAAGCAACACACTATCGCCAAACATGTGATTACGTATATCGAAGATTTTTCGAAGATCAGCAAAAGCCATAAGCGATCCAATACTATCAAACACACAACAAAAACAATGAACTGAGGGTGAACCGGTAAAACAATTGCTGGATTTTCACTTGGTCATTTTTTTCAAGTAAGAACGGAGATTTATCCATTTCTCTGCATGTGTTTAAAGAAAAAAAGTCAGCACAATTTCTTGAGAGATACTACGCTGTTGTGAGTTTCGACGTCATCCAAACACAAGGAAAACTGCATATTCGTACTGCAAACAAAATGAATAACATAGCTTTTTTACCGAGACAAAATCCGTTTCTCTCTATGTGTTTTTGTACCTGAGTCCAAACAGTCGGTTTCATCAGATGTCTGGAGAAGTTTCTTCTATTTGGGACTAAGTTATTATTGTTCTATTGAACTTGCTTTTCAAACAAAATCAATCTGCTCAATCAGTTCTAGAGAGTACATCGGTATTCTGAAAGTGATTACCGCAAGTGAAATCAGATAGAAAGTTGATCTGCTTCTTAATTTTCTTTTGGAAGACCTGCGCGTTGGTGGTATGAGTATTAAGTTTAAGACACCAAAATTTCCAAGTATTTTCTGATAGCACATTCTTCAGACACGTAGACCTGTTGGCAATATGTTGTTTAGTGGAGCTTGTATTTGCGAACATTTTAAAGGTTCCACTGATTACCATCACTGACCTTGTGTGTAAATCCTCCATCGATGATGTTTCTAATATACATCCTAAGTAAACCGCGCTTCCTTCAAAAAGGTAAGGAACCAAATGACTACCGCCTTTTCCGATAACTGTGTGCTGCTGAAAGACAAACAATTACCTATTAATTAGAGGAGGACTTCCCTGTATAGCTGAGCGTTATGTTCTACTCATGAGCAGATAAGTGATCGACTTGAATTATGGATTCCGGAGCTAATAAATATGTGATGAAAACACACGTATCAAGCAGAATTTATTGAAAATGGCATGCAAGCATGCATAAAGTGGAAACATGCTTTTGCAATGAATCTTATGTTCATTTATGGCCAATGGCGGAGTGATTTGTGAGCAGTCTGCGGAACCCCTGAGAAGATACTCCGCATCGTTTTGCGTCTCAGCTAGCTAACTTGACTGGGGAACTGGTCAGTATTGACACGGCTGTGATATATGTGGTCACTGATGGGGATTCAAGACTGAACAATAAAAATGTGGAAAAATTATCGAGGCCGAAAGCTTCGAATATGGGGGAAAGAAAAATGAGAGTCAAAAAGTCAAACGAAATGCATTCTTTCTGCCGTGAAAATTTGGGGCACGCCTGGCACCAACAACCTTAAATTGAGAAAGACAACGCAAGAAATGAGGATATGTCAATTAATTCCGTCATCTTTGGGGCGTTTGAGTGCCGGTCATTCAAACACAGTTTGAGTCAAACGACCACAATGATCCGTGCTTGATAGATGTGAAAGAAACTGATTCTATGACTAGGCGGTTGCCAGATTATAAAGTGCAACCAGGTGCAATTCACTTTGTTATGACAGCTGATCGGACAGCACAATGCGTGCTTCTCAGTTGTGTTGGGATGATTGCACACCATTTTGCTGTGACATTTTACAGCAGTCGAACAGTTTTTTGCCCACTGAGCGTGGTGATTGATCTCCGTGCTCTCCGTCTCGAAGTAGGGCTTGGTTCCACAGCTATCAATAATCTGACCTAAGAGCTCTGCTTAAGATAACTGCGCTGCCACGAACCGGCATTGAGTGAACGGCTGGAGTCAATTAATGAACCTCCCAAACGGTGAACCCCAGAAAAAAGCAAGACGATAGGACACTCCCACAGAACATGGAAAGTCTGCATGTTAAGGGGAGGAGTGTAAAGGAGTGCCACGTATCACAGATGATTGGATTCGTAATCGGCAAGAATTATGCATTCTGGGGCGAATCAAAAACGATAAAGTCACATGGACGGAGCAGAAGTTATTAACAAGAACACAATGACTTCCACAAAATGGAAGCGTGCTTTACAATAAAAAATGCATATCTGATGCAAATAAGTTTTACATTATTGTCCTCTTGATTTCAGAGTTTTCTGTCACGTTTTACAGAACTAAACAATCGTATGCTATTCTGGAAAGACACACTAGGACAGTATGCTGGAAATATCGGATGTAAAATTGAGTCTGTGCAATAATTTCTTTTGAGAGGATCTCCATTGGTCCTCATGGAGATCTCTTATGGTACCTACATCCACCTTTGTGAATGAATTAGTGTGAGCTTGTTTACTGGTAATCACATTTTCTATTACTCTGTACGTATCGAGTCAGCTGTTCCAGTGAGCTTTTCCCTGCACGTTATCTATCGAATGTCAAATGCATGCATTCCGTTCCACTATGGTGACTTCGGATCTGTTATTATGGCTATTTTTCATGTTTGTCAGTGAATGACATTAAGTACATGCTGATTCGACAGATAGGTACCCATCTTCCGCGACTACTTTGTTGTGGTCTATGTTTTCGACTACTGGAGTCCATGATTTGAGAGTCTTGGTGGTCATTCTTCGGAGTGTAATTTATCCACAGTGCATAGCTCTCATTTCATTTATGATCTGTTAAGCGGAAATCAATCAGTCAGCCTTCTTCTGAATTATTTATCAAGACGAGGCCCACAGTGTGCATATTAAACCCCAAATTTCCGTCATTCATTGGTCTGATCAGATTCGAGTGGATGCTTTACCAGTAAGCACGAACTATAAGGATCATCACATATCTCAAAAATAAATAATATCACACTCCATCATTATTTCTGTTATGGTGTGACCATCTGCCTATTTGACTGGTTTAGAACTGTGTTGTCGTTTCTGCGAAAGCCAGTTTTGCGAAACGTTTTTTGTTCATATCTATTCTCTTACAGAGAATCTCTTTTCGCAATGAAAGGGTTGATTCAGTGTTAGCGATGGATTTCTAGTAGACGATCTGGTGAGCGCAGTCCACTCGTAGTATTTTGTCGTTTCCGTATTAGAGGGATCAGGCATTCTCTGCAAATAACTTCACCAATAAACGGGTTGTTGTCTCATCGAAGACGAACTAGTATAATAGTAAGCATCCTGTAGTCTCTCCATGGATTTATTACCTTTCATTATACAACTGATTGACAGTTTAATTCGTCTTAATGTAACCGAACAACTTAACATCCAAGTAATTCCAATGAAATATATAAACGCAGTGTAGCATAATTGTCTCGGTATTATCGGTACATAATCCATTGCCTCGAATATTTTATAGTGAATGTAGCGCAGGACTGCGACTTCTGAAGCAAGATCTATCTTGATCACATGGGCTTCGCATCAGCCTTCTATTTCTAACTGCAACAACATTCAAAATAGTAGTTCATATAGCTGTCTCTTTGCGGAGCATGAGTACCATGTGAAACGAAGCAACAATTGGTCGTAAAACCTAAGGGTAATTGAAAACTTCGATTCTCAGTGACACCATACTCTTGGCGAATATGAAATTGGTTTGGACGGAATGAGTAGACTTCAAAAGTTTACTATAAAGGAGAAGTAAAAGTTGCTGCCGCCGAATTCTAGATTGTTCCAGAGTTCCAAAATGAGTTCATTATCCAAGATACCCTTGTGCTCTGAATACAACCGTTGTTTAACACAGGCTAGATGGTTTCTCACCAGGAAGAAATCCCGATAATCAACTTTCCACTTTGTTTCAGCTGACTGGGTGTCTTAACAACCCACAATGCTGAACGAAAAACAAATTCTATGTACTTTGCTCTGTGGACATTACGGATTATGACATTACTCTCTTTCAGCTCAAAAACACTCCTAAAACACATACATTACACACTCCTGCTTTCTTTCCCAAAACTTCCAGCTAATTTGTAGTACACATTCAGTGGGGTCTTTATCACTAGTGTATACAACAGTAAACGACCTGGAAGTACTGACTTCCTCATAGACTTTTCATCATTGTAAATCATCCGATAGTCTTCAGGCATTCATGTGCTCAACGACGCCCCTTTCGTTCATCCATCACCATTCAATCGAACCACTTTGAGAGCGCTCGGATAGATGAATGCACCGCAGATTGATACCGTCGACGTGCTCCGCCTATGAGCGAGTGGATGTTTAGCCCCAGCAAATCAGTCCGATGGTGTTTATTTGAAATTCTACCAAATATTTATTCTTGTGTTTTTCGGGTGGCCTATGAATATGGCTTTGACTCAGCTCTCAACAATGTAGCCCAAAGTGTGCTGCTATACTGGATATCGGTTGTTGATCTTTCATCTTTCATAAGTCGTGCCTGCTCGTACTGGAAGAGTAATCACAAAACTGAGAAATCACTATTCTTCGGACAATAAGACAGTCGTGTATCTGTTGTTCAGGTCTTCATCTGTTCTTAGCCGATGCCAGCTTCGGGAACTCCAAGGGTCGATACAGAGTTTGATGTCTTGTCTTTCGGATAATTATCAGACTCATATCAACCTTAACGGAGTAAGCCACAGATGGCTGGGAAGTCCTCAGACACCAAACATATCACGTTTCGATGGCCTACCAAAGCCTTTCATGGTAAAGCAGTTCCTAGCAAAATATTAGTATAATCTTCTGTAAAGTGTGAAATTCTAAACTAGCCTCGTAGTCACGAAGAATTGATTGAGAATGTTAGCTTCTAAGATACCACCAGCGACAGACGTATAAGCTCTAAACAAGTAGCACCCAGGAGACCAGTGTCTGTAGTATGGCCTCGCCGACAACATAGTAATAATAACATTCCAATTGCTGTCCTATTAGCAAATGTGCATACTCTCTTTCACGACCAAGATACCAGTGGTAACAATTAGAGTTAACAATATTCCATATTCAGTGATCCCCCTTGGAGTATACTCCCAAGGAGTAGTCACATACTTAGAGTGAAGACACTGTGTCGGTTCCGACTGATTTTATCACTGAACACCCTAGACAACGAACATTTCTCCCAAGCCTAGTCATCCATAGAAAAATACCGCTTGATACTGTGGTAATAAAAACTCGTAGGTTCGTTTATTGTAACAAGAGTCAAATGTAGCACTTGGGTGCTCATATATGGATATCGAAATTCGGACTTCCGGAAATCCTCATATATTGTGTGCTGCAGTGTGCATTCAGTTGTTTCTGGCAGTCACTGATATCAGCGGTGGTGGTTACTGAGTATTCTTTATGGATATTTCCATTAACGCCCGACGAACTACAACATTTTAGAAGGAGGTTGTGGCACTGTGACAAGCTGCCAAACGGAGAAGTGACGAGCGGTGGCGGGAATCGAACCTAGATCATTATTATCTAAAGTTAACAGTGACAGCCCTTCGACCGCCCCGCGCCTCATATACTTAGCGTTTGATCTCGTAGCTGGCAAGCAATAAATCGTGCAAGCGCTCACGAATCGAAATGGGATGGCACACGAGAAAGAACGTGTTGACCTTTAGTGATAGAGCAAAGGTTATTCATTTGCACAAGAATGTACTGTCCGTGAAGAGGATTACATCCATATTTAGAGACGAGAGGACAGAGGTTCACACAATCGTGGAAAGTGAGGCTGTGCACGAATTATTTTTCACACCTCATCGCACTCATCTTTGTGGAAAAACCGTGTTGCTAAAAATAAAATCAACGGGAGTCTCTCTCAATTAAAAAGGGATTTTGTGGAAGCAGTGGTTAGTTGTACGAGTTCCAAGGATACCATAATTTTACTTCAATTCTGCTGAAGGGTGAAGCCTCGGAAGTTTCAAGTGAAAATCTATCAGGCTGGTGGGAACGCGTTCCACACTGTTCCAAAGTTATGGATCGAAGTTCATTCTTGACCATGATGAAATCGGTCTCTATATTAGAAGCGCTCCCACACGTAGCTTGGGCGGGCGGTGGGCGGTGTCCGTGCAACAGTGTTTCGAAATGCAAGCGACGCAGCAGGCCAGAAGCAGCAAGGCAGGGGAGAGCAGATATATTTCTAGGGGAATAAATTGCAACTGAAAGTTTATTTCATGTCCTATTTCCAAAGGGACAGGTACCAATCATCTCTCCCAAATCTTTCGGAATTTTTATACCCTCTGACATATAGTTTTAGTATTTTACCCTCGTTTCGTGGTTTTTACAGGACCTCTCTCACAGAAGTGATGACTGCCGAAGAGCGAACGAATTTGGTCGTTGACCACAGTGTTCACTCTAGGGGTGGTGCCGTGTGACAAGAACACTAATTTTTGCTTGTTAGACATACAAGTGAATAAGGAATATCACTTGGATATTGAAATCACGGTTCAAAATTAGAAAAATGCATTCATAACTGACCGGCGGTGGTCAGATGGTTATCGCTGTTGAACTTGGACTGTAACGACCCGGGTTCGGTTCTCGCCACTGCCGGCCACATTCCCATGCGTCAACCTTTCATTGTCCTCGTCCTCCATCCTGAATTGCTGTATACTATTGTATTTTGGATAAAAAACCCGAAAGGTGCATACCTGCATATTAATTCCATTGAGGGTCAATTTTTTCAAATCATATCATAGAATGCTTGAATGAATTCAGTTGGTTTCATGACCTAATTTACCTTGTAATACGAAGTAATTCAAACGTATATGAGGTTGGACGTGAAACATGGGCTTTCTCATCAAGCGTTGTGAGTACTCAAATCATTTTAAGTGGTTTGATTGTTTGGTTTCATACCACCTGACTCTTGTGTGAATTTGCTCGATTCTAACCATACTTTCACCTTGTTAATGTCCAACAACTTTGAATTCTACTTTCACCAACGCAAAAAACTACTTAGTTCACAATCACTTTAGATGCATACATCGGTTTATCCGTAAACCCTGGCAGTTTCTACTTTAGATTTATCTGATCCGGCTCTCAGAAAAAGATTTCTATTCCCACCTCATCTGATGTAAGTGTTGAAACCTGTTTATGCATATACTGTGCTCCGGTCCACTGTGCTTTCATTCTGTCCTTCCAGATGGTAAGCGTGCAACTTCCAGGAAAAAGCGCAGACTACACTCATTAGTTGCCTTCACCTGAACTTGAAAAAAAAACATCTTTGTTTTTCCTCTCATTCCGATCTATTCTATTGCCCTGACTTTTCGCCGTTGAAGTCTAACTGATCTTTATGTTATATTTTTTACTGTTCTCGTATGAACACTCGCCGCACACAGACGGTAATTTACTGTTCTGCTTTCAGGCAAGTATAATTGAGTTAAAAAATGTTTATTAAAAATACCACCTCTTTAAAGAGTGACATTTTAGAAGCTAGACACCGACTACTAACTGTCATTTACAAGAATGTGTTCATGAAAGGATGGCTTGAAACGTCTGTTTATTCTGGTCCTAAAGTAGGCAATTTATAATCAACGATCTACATGTTTTTACAATTCAATAAGTAAATCGGACATCGTTCATTTTGGAAGGGATTTCTCGTGAGCTTTCGAAAACAATTACAGCCTCCATGGCAAAGCCCTTCACTGCTATTCCACTATGGGAATAGACCCCTGAACACCAGATATCGGTTTACCAGCTCTTTTTCATTTTTCACAGGAGTTCACATCTAACAACACTTCATTCGATCGATGGGAGAAAGAAAACCCGCGCACCTTTCCAAGTTATGTTTATTGTGTTTTGATTTGTCTTGCATACTTTTCCTGATGGATCCATACACATTCAATACCCACCATCTGCTTTGAAAACCCGTGATAGTGAAATACTTTGTTCTATCATTTTTACCCATTTTTATTGCGATAAATTACTGTGGTATAGATATAACGTTAAACCCACTCTGTCATTCTGGTCACTTTGATTCAGTATACCGCATCATCGATTAATTTAGGTTTATCAGTATAAATCTGATGAATGCAAGTGTGGGTAATAAAATGGAATCAACTGTATGAAGTATATGAATCACTCATAACGGAGTATATGAACTGATTCGTTCGTTTTCAGTGTAACAAATAATCATCACGCATTTGCACACCTTTCGGTTTGAATAAACCTAATGGATTTGCTTTCTTTTTCAATAACAAACTTTAGCTAATGCAAGCAAAGCTTTGTCCTCCCCTTGATTTCGTAAATTTCGTTGTTAGTTTCACTCACGAAAGTTGCATGTCCTCGTTTTTTTATAGTATATTCTGGATTTTTAAAACTTGCTCCTACCGGACAACAACTGGACCTTTGCTATCCTAAAGGACTCCAGTGTTTGCAATCGAGAATTACTAATGTACCATTTTGGCACTTGAACTTTGAGTTGCTGAGCCAATACTTTGGAAGTGAATAACAACCCTGGTCAAACATTTGATCACATCACACACGCACACACCCTAGCATTTTCTAAACCAGTTTCACACACGGTATCATTCTGCATTCCATTTCTACGCTCTAAAAGAGTATTTCTACATTTGCAGCACTTGACTAATCAAACAATTGTGCTATTTCTAACTCCACCCTTTCAACATTGACATTTATATTTTGTTCCTTAATGAAACTAAATTTTCCCGAATGGTATTTCCGTGCATGCGTTTCTGTCGTCTGCTGGGGACGTTCAGCATTCAACCACTGACGCCACTTGCCTACCCGCACTAATCATTGTCGCTTGGTGAAGGCTGGGAACATGTGGTTGCTTATTCTAGGGGGAGAGCTAAAGAACATTGTCCTTGGTAGAGCTTAGAAGCCATCAGTAGCAGAATATTGTTGATACATTCCCAAGAAAGGCAGTTCCTAAAATTTGTGTTCGTCAGATTTTCATCTCTTCGGAAATCCTGCTGGTGACTTTGTGTAACACGGATACGGGAAAGCTGAAGTTTCCTCAACACCTTGAGCATCTTATTAGAAATTTTTTAACTAATATCCCCCATTTTTCGGCTATCCCTAAATTACAACGTTCTACATTGTACAAAGGCGAAGAATTCCCAGAAATATGGCGTTCCCTGAACGTGTTCAACGGGTGGTACTCCATCCATTGTCCTCTCAATGTGTGTTTCAAGTTGAATCATCTTAAGTGGAGAAATTCACTTCTCTCCCACCACGTCAGATCTAGTTTTGCGCCTCTTTGGTCCCATTGACCATCGCCCAATCTTCATCATTGTTGTTGTTGCAAATAATTTCTGATTCACTGCATCATACCGATAACGCATATTCCTAGAACGAGAAGATTGCTTTGCGAGCACTAACACGGTTCAGAATCCTGTCGTTTCCTAAGTAACCAGCTTTCCCTCGTCATAATATATATTGATCAGTCGTAACTGCTAACCATGGTGAACCAAAATCGGTCTCGTCCGACATCTCAAAGGTATAAGGCAGAGTGTGCAACAAAGATCTTCTGTCAAAAATAGCTTTCAATTTCTCTTTGTTTTTGTTAAACTCACGCTGTCATCAATTCCCATGAGATCAGACATAAGGCAATATAAAAGAGGCTGGGTTAGGAATATTCCTCAGGTAGACAGCTTCGTGGACATTATAGTGAAATTACCCGGTGGAAATACATGAATCGATCAAAGCAAAGTTTAAAATAGATGGGTTTGTTGTCATTATAACAAAACAAGTTTCATAAACGTTTCAGTAGCCTTGGGCTAATGTGAGTTATATCTAAATAAAAAAACGGCTGAAATTAAAAATTCAATGAAATTCGACATTGATGAAGTAATTTTCAAGAGGATCTACATGCACGCGAAATCCTCCAAATTTGGTCATCATGATAATTTATCTTGGAATGTGAAAGTTCCTGAGTAGCGTCATGCTGGAAAGGGTTCCTCTATAATGTGTATTTCAATGGATCTCGTTTTCGTCATTCGTGACTAGGTGCTGATTTTCCGGAGATGTTTTCACTGCACTTCCCGTTAAGTGTAAAATTTATATAAACTAACAAAAGCAGTTTGAACGCAGACGCGAACGTGTAAGGAGAGTACCATGTCATCTGGTGGTTTACCAGTGAAGTGACAAATCTTAATAGTCCCAAAGAGGTAAGCCGTTATCTCTCTTTAAAGGATTGACACGAACATCTCGATCAAACGAACGCTGTATGTTCAATAGACATTCTGTTTTCTCTACCCAGAAGGAGACTTCAGTAGGAACAATAAAATAAGACTAATTTAGGTAAGTGGAGAGAAATGACATTGTGCTATACCATTCAAAACTTGTTATAGAAATGAACATATTTTGAAATGAATAGCATGGACATATTTCCTCATTTTCTGTGAACGGCTCTCAAAAAGCCATGATATCTCCTCTAGACTCACTCTACATTTTAGAATGTTGGCCTAGTCTAATCCTATTTAGGATTCAGAAGAGATCGCATCATTCGCCAATTCACCCCAAGACAAACCAGTTTCGAAAACGGTGTGTAGGTAACATAGTTACTCGTACCGTGCCTCATAATATTCTGTGAAACCGACCGTTATGTTCCGTTGCCCTTATTTACTAATTCCGTATAACTGCATTTCGTTTAACATTTATTAGGCGACAATCGACGCCAGTGATCCAAAAGCTGATATGATCATACCACTACGGATATATTGTTTGCTACCACACATCAGCTCCTAAACCATGTACGATTTATGGAACAAATACTAATTGCATATTTTATCCGAGCTAGGATACGGTCTTATATTCACGCGACTACAAATACTGTGAAGCATTTGCCGATGAGGACAAAAATGAGTCGCCTGGTGAATGTGGACCAAAGGGATTTCTGAATACAATGTGTGCGTATCTTCTATTTTTATGACGTTTCGCTCGAGGCCATGAAACATTAGCCCTCAAAATGGAGACAACATGTCAAATACTTCTTCCCAGTTCCATTGTTTTGGCCATTTTCTCCAATCACATTTTAGCACTAGTCCGTTGCTATTATTAGTCTGAAATTGATATGCTTGCAAGATCCTGTTCAAAGTAGGACCAAATGTTCCTGTCCATCGCTGTTGCAACTATCGTCCGTTTCTTTGAACGCTCTCCTCCTTTGGTGTTATCATTTTTCCATTTTGTCAAACATTACAGTATAATATATTGGGTTAGAGTGATGAACGATCAAAGGACGCCAATTGAGAAATGGATGACCGGCGGCTGTGCGAGGATTCCAACTCGAGACAGAGAGGACAGAAGACCCTGCTGGATGACCGTTGGACCACTGTTTGTCAAATCTCCTGAGGAAAGTTCCAATGAACGGGGTTTTGCCAATCAAACTGCATAGGCAATCATGCGACCAAGACGGATTCATCATGATGAGCTCGACGAACGTTGGGCGACGTCGACGAGAAAATGTGGCAGCATTGAATTATTATTTTCTATGTGAATATGTGGGTATGTAAACAGGGGTGTGTGAAAAACATTCTCTTGAGGTCTTACCCAAGTTCATTCCTTTAGTATACAATGTGTAATATGAGAATACATTCGAGACAGTCGTGTATATGCATGTTTCCTGGCACTCGCTGGATCCGAAGGAATACATTTCCAGACAAACACCTAAATATAGAATGCTGCGTGCACGTTTTCTCTATAAGGCGCGTCTCACGTGATCACATATATGCATCTAATTTAACCAATTCAGGCGAAGGCTCTATAACAAGCATTGACATTCATACCAAAACACTGGGCTCTCTTGCTCCCCGTGATACTGAAATGAATCAACTAGTGAATGAAATAAGTTTGCGCTCATCGGAATTTTGCGAACAATACCTGATTACTTTGCTGCACGATTTGGAAAATGAAACACTTCATAATCAGCTTGACCGGTTGCATCATATTATGTCGGATTTATTTCCCGCACACAACCAAATATGCTGATGTCAAAGCAACATTCCAGAAATATATGGTAACTTAGACTGACCACTTTGAATTTATCTGCAAATTAACAGATGTAAACAGTACAAGAAGAAAGTTCAAGATCTCCAATGGTCGGGTCATGCAACGTAGCTGTGGGTATTACTCACGATAGACTATATTTTGTTTGTTATCCAAGCCCAAGACAACCACGGAAATTTTAAACAAGCATGATCATTTGCTTGCCATTTTATTGATCATGTACTTTGGAGTCCACCCAGATGGGCAAAATCGGTGTATCTGACAACCCTCTGGATCGAGAGGAGGGGGGACCGGGCGTCACTCTGCTTTTTTATATTATTAAACAAGGTTCACGTTTAACCGCTGGTCCAATTCTTGCCAGAGGTACAGGTTTTGATCCTTCAATTTAATTCAGTATTCTTCAATCCCACTAGCAAGCACTGAAAAGTTAATTGGTTGCTCATATGGTTCTTTTTATTCAATTCATCCCATTTTGGGTGGCAAAGGTACTGATGAAATTCAAATAAAATGCGTTATTCGTCTGGCACTTCAGCATTCAATTTTGTCGTGCCGCATTCAACAGCGTTTGGAACTAGATTTTGTCCACCTAGTTTCTGTGAACAGAGAGGTGCTCACTGAGGACAGAAAATGAGGAGAGTGTTGCAGTGAGGAGGATGCCTTTGGTAGGCTTTTCTGGTGAAAGATTTTGTCCATCAATTTCCTGGAAAAAGATAATATTTTCACATTGTTCATATAAAAAATAGCTTTGAAATAGGATGACATATTCAGTTTCTGCAATTTCTGGGAAATCGAAAACCCACCGGGATTTATTTTGATGTTCAGTGCAATTCTCTTGCCATATAATGAAGTTATGGAGGTCAGGTGAGCGGTATTTATGGCCCGAAATGACAATAAATCTCACTGCATTGGCTTGTCCCATGTGGAACCCATTGCCTTCGTCATAGAAGATGAAAAATTGTGGTTGGTAAAATTGAGAGATTTCTATGTACGACTTAGTGAATAATGACAAAAAGGAAGTAGTTAATGCACCGCATTTTACCAATTCCTTTATTGAGCGATTTATTCTAGGAAGATTGCTTTGCTCTCAGGTAATGAACCCGTTAGTTCCACCGTGCACATATTACTCGTATTGTCATAGAAAATTTTGTATTGTTGTGTCACTTTGGCAGCGGAAATCGTGGTATTTTCAAAGATTTATTTGTAAACGTTGTTCCTTTAATCCCAATATATGCCCATGGTGGGGGATTTTGTCAGTCTGTGAAATAATTTGGCGCGCCTTTCTCAATTTGTGGTGTTTTATTTCAAGGTCTCAATTATTGCAAACCCACAAATTCATTTTAGTTCATGTGGTAAGCAATGAAACGGGATACGGCGTATAAACCAATTCTTCAGCTTTCTTCAGAAGTTCATTCACTTTCTCAATGAAACACGCTTTCCAATTCCAGGATGTTACCCGTTTTCTCCGGATATAATTATCTTGCTAGTTTACGTCTTTAACTCACGTGCTGTCATCCGTTTCACGTAGGTCACTTAGGTTTCACACTTATTGAAGTGTTCTCATTTGATGAATTGTAATATGTTTAAGTGCTTGCTTCATTTACCGTATAGTAGTAAAACCAGTCTTTCCAGCGTTTGTAATGGAGCTTCCCAAAGCTTCCTGTCTAACCAAGCCAAACAATGGAATGGCAATTTGCATCGTGTTAGTTCAGCTTTTGTGCACCCACATCATATTTTGATGTCAACCAGTCATAAACCTCATATTCATGGGCGTACACTTCGCCCATTCTTTTCATACCTGTGTCAATTCTGAAGCGAGTGGACTATCTAATTTACTTGTGAAAGGCTTCTTTGCCATGAGTGCGATTCGGTTCAGGTATTAGTTGTATGAAGAACAAAACCGTGTTTCCAACCAAAGCATGAACAAGAATACGTTGCACCAATTACATTGCTTGTTCACAGGTAAACTAATTCGGACGGAAGAGAAATAGCCTAGAAACGCTAGAAAGCGAAAAGATCTCAAGAACACCACAATTGTCTTGTATTCACTCATAACCCGTATCCTTCGTTGGATTGCTAGTGGATGAAGAGGATAAAGTCCGGAGCAGTTTGAAATTTTTCACACAGTCGATTTCGTTTCTTTTGAGTAAATTGTATTCTATATCATTTTTTGATGAGCCGGGAAATCTAAAATCCCGTTACTACAATTCTTTATTGATGATTTTGGTCAGTCTGTACATGGGCCTCTAAAGAAACATCTTCTTCAAACTGAAAGAACATTATTTGCCAGCTGTGACGAATAGAATGCAAAATTACGGATCTGATTTCCACTTGCACGTTTTGGTACCATGTTCCTCCATCAGCTAACTGGTAAGAGAACAATATATTAAATATTGTTTTTCAACAATATTGCCTGCTCTCCGTAAGCTGGCAACACAATTATTACCCACTTCAATACAGATCGAACATGTTATAAATTGGCTTCTAAGATAATTTGTAAGGAACAGTTTAGGGATAAGAGTACATTGAGACGATGTGGTAACCATTTCGATATTCACTTAGTTTCAAATCAACACAGGTGAACGAAAACTAAAATAAATCACAGGAGTGTCGGTTTCAGCCACGTAGACCAGTCAAGGTTCAGAGGTCCATGTTGAAACAACTAACACCGCGTAACGATCATTTTGAACAGAGAGCTATTGGTATATCTGGCAAAAAATCAGTGCTTCCGTAAACTTTATCAAACTCAAGTTTCTGGGATTCTTGATTATCCAGTGATCTACCATCTTGGTGAGACCAGTGAACCGAGTACAATGAATTGTAATTTTCTACTATCACGTCTCAAATTTCTGCGAACAAGGCCACTCTTTATGGTAAAGTGAAGGCGTTCTGTCCATTCGACTTCACCTGCACGACAGGTACATACAAAACCGACCAATTGGGGATGGACTGAATTCCCGGTCTGTCTGAGTTAGTAAGTCTACGTTGACGATCAGTATCATGTACCGTGCTGAGATCGACAACACAAAAATGATATTGGCCGATTCTGTGAGCAGGAGATTGTCTGATCACCTCATGACCCCTGCTGAAAAGCAAATGAATGGAAGCATATTTCTTACTCTCTAAGTGATAGAATGGTCTAAGCATCGTGGGAGATCCATACTCTTTGTTAAACGACGGTAGATAATACTTGGATATCAGTGCATTCTTTACTCCTTCCGTCAAATAGCATACTGTTGTCGGTGAACGAGGAGGACTGTGGTTATGAAAGTGACTATGTCCTTGCAATCAGATGGGCTTTGAAAAGGAAAAAACTAAAAATTCAACTGTTTGCAGCAAGATCGACCAAACATACTGTCCGGATTCAAGCGTGCATGGATATCAGCATGAAGCCTACGTATTCATTCAAACATGGGGATGACCCTGATTGGTTGTGGTGTAGTATGACGTATGATTCAAACCAGACACAACCCGTTGAACAAATGTGATGTTCACGACGAACAGGTAACATAGTCGAAGAGAATTTTGCTACAGTCAATTATCCAATAGTGAGATGCATTCAGCAGCGCGTATGGGTTCAAGTGCGCTCACAATTACTTCTCACACCATTTTTGGTATGCAAGGTTTTACTGTAGGAAAATCATGAATGAGGGACCCGCTTGTTCAACGAAGTGCATAGTTGATACGTAGAAAATCCACTCAATTAGCTGTTTGTTCGAGTGAATAATGGTTCAGTCGAACTGGACCTTTTTGTACAGAGATGTTATGTGAGAAAAGGCAAACAAATATCTGTGATTGTTTATGTGGATGAAATCAGTTCTCACTTCGAATGTATTCCTACTTCGTTTCTTCTACGATTACAGAAACAGCAAAAACGAGTCTGTGTTTCCAGTAGACTAGGTTAGGTTACGGTGAGTTCACTGCTGACAAAATAAGTTTTACGGAAGTCAATACCCACCTGGATTGCTTGAAACGCGCAATATTTGAAACGTTTCACCCCATCACTCATTTCGCTTGTGTTCAGGTCAAAGTGACAGGGAGGAAATTTGAGTTATTAGGAGAAGCTTAGAAGGAGATAAATTTTCGTATAATCTTAAACTTGTCGAAATACAACATTATTAGAATTTACTGATGGATATTAAAATAAAATAATTCGATTATACCTTGCTTTTGTAAATAAACTGTTTTTTGAGGTCAGGTAACATAACTGTGTCTTTCATGACCCTCCTCATGCACAAAACGATAGAACAAATTATCTCTCAGCATAAATTCACCATTTTTAAAATCAAGTGTCGCCTGTCCATTGGCACAATAACACATGCAAAGTACATGAGCATGAAATATAATCAATTATCTAGCTTATCACTTCCATGCATTTCAGTAGCAAAAGTTTACTTTTGAATGATTTGAAGTAAGTTTAACACAGTTCGCATGTTGTGAAAACGTATTCTGATTGAATCTCTGTGTATGTGAGTGGCCCGTACTTGATCTGGAGCAAATCAGTTTCTGCGATTCAATCAATATAGAAACATATTCCTGGAAAGTTTGCCATTTAGTGCAGCCAGGAAACAAAAGTCTGTAAGTGTTTAAAAGAAATATGAATCGATGGTGTGTACAAGTGAATAATTTGGTACAGGCTTATGAGCAGGACATCAAAAGGGCTCGAGCAAAGAACAGACTCAAAGACCTCTACATGTAAGAACTGAGAAAGCAACATACAAACTACACAGCATAGGACGCAATTCAATGAAATCAACTGAAAACACTCGGTTGTTGTTCATATTTGAGGATAAATGGGTACAAGTTTACATTCACTTCCTACAGAGGTTTATGGACTTATCTTGACGAGAAAATATTTATATCACTGGGACCTCGGCATGTTTGGACGTCACGTATGACAAAAGAGGTCATGGAACTGTCCAATTCTTTCGGAAAATTTACTTAGTGAAAAACTGCAAACCATAATATCGCCAGGAGAACGTTTGAAGATTTCCCTGATGGTAGTCATTAGTATTCAAAGAGAAATTTTTCAGTGACTATTTTCGAACATGTCATATGAAGCTTTCAGTAGACTGGACATCTTAACGTATGACCAGTAACAAGCAGTGAGACATAAAGAATCACAAAATGGTCGGAGGCTTGAAGGAACAAATACTGATCTCCCGGTTCCATATTTATGACTTCATAGATGAAGCCCAAATGTTCAAAAGTCCCTGTGGCATTTTTGAACAGATTCGCCGTCGTTCATTTTCTTGGTAGAATAAATACAGCTGGTTTTTTCCAAAAATAATGCGACATACAGTTCCCAAACTTCTTTGGACGAAAACTACTTACCAGCTGTAATCTCATTTGAGTTGAATGGGGAGTGAATGAATAAGGAGTCCAGTTTTATAATCACAGAGTGATTCCTAAAAAGGTAATTCATCGGTTAATACGACCAACCTTCAGAACAGGGACACGTTTTCCCAAGTATGGATTGTCCATATGGATAATAAGGCATTGTATCTGGATGACAGGAAAACATTTCTCCGGATACTCGCTACATTCGATTCAAAGGAGATTACAACTGTAAACCAACTATGGGGTGCTCAGGTATAAGGACAGTTGGACGGAAGAGTACCGGATACAGCTATCTGATGAGTGACAATCACCACGAAACCGGTCTTGTGCTTCCGGGTAAATTTTGTCCTGTCGTCCAGATACAATGCCAAACTTCTTTTATGGAAGACTACTAAAATTGAAATAAATTACTTTTGCTGTGGATTTATGAAGTGAGAAACAGCAGTCTGCCTGATCTCAGAATTTGTTTATTCGAGAGATAAAAAGAATCTGTTGTTCCACTTTTCGTCATGATTTTTCTATATAATTTATAGTTTTTCAAAGTTCATGATGGAGAGCGTGGATTGTAAAATTTTTCCTTATTTTATATACAGGAGCAGGATTTTCACGGTAAACATGTGTCACTTTTCATACATCAATAAATAATTCATTCAAGTTAGCACTGACTACGATGGGCATCATCATTCTAGTTAGAGTTGATGCGATAATAAAACAGCTTGTTTTGTGGCCGAATGTATTTTATGTACCCGACAGACAACCCTGATAGTACACATCACGCAGTACTATGGCAGCTGATTGTCAAGGGGAACAGACGAACCAACCGACGATCACAGACAAAATAACAGGCGGTGCGAATGTCGGAAGCTTCCCAAAGCAGAAACAATGAGGCATACGGGCTAGCAGAGAGAACGCAGCGGCATCTCCGGCAATAAGTCAAATAGCTCGAATGAGAGTCTGCCCATGAAGCCGTAAACTGAGACAATCGGACCAACCATAAAGTAATGATGCCCTGGAGAAACAAACAACCGGCCACGGACAACTGCCCAGAACGGAACCGACACACTCAAACACTCAAACGGGAGCAATTTTTGTGCTGCGCAGTCTGGAAAAGGGCCTATGTAAACGATTGTATATCATGGAATGGACTTGTCTGGCCGTGGGAATACAAGTATCCTACCGTGTGTTGTCGACCTTGTTACATTGGTGCCGTGACCACACTCAAACAGTGAAGTTTCTTCAGCCTGCTCCTTTCAGGTTTGGTGATGGGGAGGGATGGATCACAGATTTCGAGAAGATGAAGGCATGCAACGGAGTAAATGGAGACACATCCTTGTTGGCGGCACTTTGGGCATCGCTGGCTGGGCGTGCTAAGGCGTGTATAATCTGAAGTTGGGATCACAAACAAGCCCTACTTATCGGGAGATGCGTGAGGGTTTGTTGACGGAGTTCACGCAGGAAGGTGATCGTCAGAAAGCCTTGGCCCGATTCAACACGGCTCGCTATGACATTACCTAAGACCCGATTGTTCATTATCAGTACCTGTAGCGCCAACTATCGATTGGGCTGTCTGATGTGAATGGCAGACAATTAAATATGCTGATGAAGTTTTTCTTCTTATAACCATTTCTAATTACCCAGATATCAGGAAATTCGATGAAAACCTTTCTAGAATAAAATGTTTCTTTTCCCAGTTGGGTTTAAAGTTGAATCCATCTAAAGTCCTTGAATGTGTTTCCAATCTTCCTCGCTCATCTCTCCCAATAGATCAAGTTACATTGGTTTCCGAATCCCCACCCAATGTTGGTTTTGTCACTCATCTGGGTGTTAGCCTAAATATTAAATTGAGATGGACATCTCATATTCGGTACTGTATTGGTATACTACGACGCATATCGTTCCAAATAATAAAATTAACTTGGTTCAAGGGGGGATACGCACGCAGAACGGTTGACCGAAACCCATAGGTCAGCTCTAAAGTAAAAGTCCATAGCCGCCAGACTGAAATATGCCACCTGTCCAAATCACCCGGGATCTCCCGAATTCGGTCGAACAAATCCAAATATTGCTGTCACTGGTACTCTGACTGATAGCATCCAACTTGATTTCCACTCCTAAACAATAGAGGAATTTGGTCGCTTTTCAAGATTTCTACCGAAGTGAGGTGATCCCGAAATTGTTGACATAATTACATTCTCTATCATGCCTGTGAATCACAAACAGGCAACATACAAACTACTTGATCATTTACTAGTTCGGATCCGAATGCGGCTCATCCTGCACACTTCGCACGGTTAGGCATCAAGGGACGTCACCTCTTGATGTTTAAGTTGTAGGAAGACCGGCTTGATCTCCAATTCAAATCCAGCCCATTTGATGGATAGGGGTCACACGATCAGAACAGAAAAACATCCACATTCATGCACCGACATTATTCTAATCGATCGAGAGCAGTCCGACTTTGAACCCTGGTCACGGCAGAGGTCATTGCTATTCGCTCATTATAAGTATGAATTATGTGCACGAAAGCTACCAGTCCAGGTTCTCCAGCTGCCTTGACCAAAACGGGGAACCATGGCTCGCCGACCGAAATCCGAAAACCCCTCATTGATGACCACTTGTGACAGTGGGAGTGAAAATCTCACCATAACACGCACATGATTGAGATATTCCGAACCCCTATCCGCATCTCGGCCTTATAATCAATGCCACGATAATGACATTCAGCCCTGATAATGGCTAACACACACAAGGTCAGCTCCCCTTTACGAATTGTGATAAAACTCGTAGCGCTCATTGAAAACAATTGTACTCTTACCGGCGTCTTGGTTTTAATGTGACCATGACCATGGAATCATTTGGACTACCGTAAAATGTATTGACGTGTTTTAAATCTATTTCAGAAAAAAAGAAGTGCATGAAGTTTGAAATGATTTATTTATGAATAAGTATGTTTTCTGCTCGAGCGCTCCGAGTTCAGTCCCACCGTCGATCAAGTTCGAAATGAGTGCTACATTTAAGATAGGTTGTCATCTTTCACAATAATTTACGGAGAACGTGACGTACCAAGGCATATTTCTGCTGACTGTGCTCTTCACTTTGTGTTCCGACTGCCTCAGAAAATCTCTTGCAACTAAACGTGTCGCTTAAGTCCCTTATTGCCTCTTCATAGCTGATCAGAATCGAAGACGTGTCCCTGATTGTGTAATAAGTTCTGTTTTCATGAGATTATGAGGCTCATTGCATAGGTATAATTGGATGCTTGTCTAGTAGCAATACTGCCTTGTAATATACCATCGTGTTCGAGAGCACGTGTTTTTTCCCTCCTGTAAAAGTTATCCCTTGCTTCAGTACCCAGAGATTTTCTCCACTTTTTTGTAACCCTGTCGTACCTACTCCAATTTAAGACCTTCTGTTTACTGAATACTTACTTTCACAAACTTATTATTAGTATTCCTCATTTTTTGAGAAGAAAGGATTAATAATATACCTGAATAATACGAACACTTTCCATAGGCCACAAAAAACACCCAGTAAACCAAGTACTCCATGAACCATCAACTTACGGAATCAAACCCGGAAGTGGATATTTCTGTAGTATTTCATCCAACTGTGATCTGTCCACACACATTGATTGGGGCAGCATATAGAAGGCTAAGCGTGACTGACGGATGTGTTTCTGCCAGTTTGTATCTCCGCAGACCCCATCACGGTTTTATGCTAGTTCCTTGTAAACATGATTCATTCGGATATACAAACACACTGGACTTCGATGACAACTCGCATGAAATTGGGCTTGCGAAATCCTAGACGGGAAGCTGGCACTCGGCTGTTTCAAAAGCTTCACCGTCTATACCTTCGAATTATCGCCAGATTAGGACGGTAGGAGCAGAAATTCATTGAAAAAATGGATGAGATGTAGGAGAGTTGCTAACTATGAACCACGTAAAATGCATATGGCATTGGAAAAAACAAGGCATCAAGAATACTGTGTAGTTAAAATACACATACAATGAAGGAATTATCAATGAAAATCCTTACAAACCCTCCCATGCTCACTTACGTTTTATTGGCTACTGGTAAGAGTACAGTAGAATCGGTTTTCATGAGAAATTGATCATTGCTTGCTCGTTATCATCGATTTATTACCCATTTGTGAGCAGTTAACTAGGCTATCCGTAGGATGCTGATCGAAAGCAGGTGCGCTGCATTGAGCAATCTGTTTAATGACGAATTACGCTTTTGTGAGATTGGTCAATTGAAGTATTTACACCATTTTCACAGCTACTTATAAAATACCACGCATAAATTAAAAGACTTGCAAAATGGGTCTCGACTCTATGCTCTATCTAACAGGGCTTGATGGAAAATGGTATTTTCGTTTGAGTTTTCAAGCGAGTACTGAAATGAGCGTTCCGACTGCGCTATCAGAGTTAAGCCATCAAAACCAACCATGAGATTTTAATTTCAAGATGACGTCAGGTATAGAATTGCCAAATCTAGTACAGCGAGGGATGCACAATTGGAGTATCAAGGATGTCACAACTGGATAACTAATCGCCTAATTCGGATTACAAAAAATACATGGAGCAGGAGACCATTTGCGCTTACTTTTGATACTGCTTTTTATTCAGACATAAGTAATATTGTATTATATGAGGACAACAGGAGAAAACTGTCCAGAAATAAACACGACCCGTTTTGCCATTACAGCCCTTCATCAAGTAAGTGTACTCGGTACTCATGTCAAATCATATCTGCGCTTGTATTCTCCGTATTGCATTTTCGTACAGTATTCTCATTTGAATAATTTGGAGGGTGAGTGAGAGTAGATTTCATTTCAGTAATCACGACATGATTCGTTGGAATTTATTTCATCGGCTGGGCTGGGGCAGTCTCCATCTTATCAACTATACACAATAAAATACCATTTTTATCAAAAAGAGGAACTAGAGACCATGTTCCTTCCATTCATACAAACTGAGTTCCATAAACGTTGGCCAAAAATGGCGGAGATATTGGCATAGTGGCATAAACGGAACTCAGTTCCCTAACAAACTTATTTCAGTGATATTACCCGTAAATGGAAGACGATATTATGTGAAAGATATTTCAGGAAAACATGGGGTAACCCAAATGATGAATTTCACCGTGAATTGGCCAGTTTGTGTACGTGCAAATTGAATCTTTAATGACTTCCAACAAACCAGGCAATGGCTGATGAAGGAGATTGCTATCATGCTAGATTTCAACACCCTCATGATTTGTATCATGAATCTACCTAATGAATTTCCGTAAATTCCTGGGACTTAAAACAAGAATCATTCTTTTATGCATGCATGCAGTTCACGGTCTCGATTTTCAGATGGCCAAATGCAAGGGTAGCCATTGAATAAATTCCAAGTTTTTGGGGTGAGTGTTATCGTGAAAAAAATACAATTTACGTACAGGGCAGATATTTGTACCGGAATGAATTTAACTAACACCACAATTTTCTGGTACCTATCCACGGTACTATTTCTAGTGACTGCTCCATTCACGGATTTGGAGTGTTCCCCTTTTGGCTATGTCCGTCGTGCCATGTTTGACAGGGACATCCATGGTTACGTTTCAACAGACCTACTATGCACGACTAAACTGCCCTCTCAATATAAAATTCAAGGTTAGTGAACACTTGCTGACGTTTAAATCGCCTATGGAAAGCCACAAATGTTCCATTCACAAAACAATATATTTTCCGATTAAGCACCAAACACGAAACAGACATCGAATACCCGCCACTCAGACTAAGATTACCATCTCTGCTATTTGTTTTCTACCTTTGCTTACTTACTGGTCATATTAGGGGTTATTTTATTTGGAGAAAGATGTTCGATCACAACCAACAATCTGGGTCTAACGAGACCTTGATCTTTTTAGTTTATCCCCATGAAATGAATCATTTGTAGAGTGTAGTAGGTGAGATAGTTTGTGGGGAAGATTCACATTAGTGGATGAGTATAATCACTCAGCAAACTAGCTTTGTGACACAACCAAACACAAACGAATGTTGTGTCAGGTCTACTCACATGAACGATAGCTTTACCTTCACAGTTCCTCTTCTGCTCGGCTGTAGTGCAGTGATCATAGAATGGCTGCTCCGATTCATCTGTCCGCACTCGTAAACCTGTGAGTAAAAGTAAAACAAGACAAGTGTTCTGCATAGCTCTGTCCTTTTCAGATCCATCTATCACACTTGTTGTGGGCACATTTCTTTGGAGTCATGGCCAATGGGAATCAGAGTGAGACAGTAGATGGATAACCAATCACGGTTAGACAAACTTTGTTTGTTACCAAGCATTTTTGTTTCACTGACAAACGACTGCACACAAAAGGCGTGCATGATATGATGATACGACAGCAGAAAGCATGTAAAAGAAACGGGAATTCATTATTTACTTCACGTAATAAGAACCGAAATTATGTTGCCTTCAAAATGTGAAAAAATGGTAATCCTATTTTATTGACTATTATACTGTTCGAGAGCCCAGTGGTACGATCTCCAAGTTTTGTATATCACAGTGAAAAATTAAAAGGGACAGTATACTCCGATTGAAGTCAAATAGTCCTATCCCACAAAGGGTTTGCTGGATCAAGCAAGCACAATAAACTTTATCTCACTTATCTTTCGAACAATACTTTTGTTCAAAACATTTGAGGATGTACACCAAAAGTGGCTTCGAAGTGCAGCGAATGCCTTGTTCGGGAGAACACGATCAAACAGGCAATGGGAACACTGACTGTGTGTAGGAGCATCAAGTGACAGTGGACTACTAGCAGAAGTGCTGATATCTAGTTAACGTTTCTCAGTTTGATCAGTTACATTAGGGAAGTACAGAAGGATGAATTTTTGCGAGTCCGTTGAGCACTGGTTTTTGTAATATACCTATATCCTATTCGTCTTGTGAATGCCAGTATTTTGTACCACAATAGTCATGTAAATCACTAAGCCGTGTCACAGGTGATACGACAAAATGCAGTGTTCACTTAATTCCTTGTGCGTCCAACTAGGTATTCTATGAGGAGCATCTTAGCATAGAATAATGCGCCAGGTCATGTGGCACATGGGGCTGTAAAAATCTTTTATTGATGAAAGTGTCTTCGCGTCTGCCTTAACTTGATGCTGCAGAGAAACTAGCGGAAAATGTTATGATTCAATTTACAGATTTTATTCCTAACAGCAACGAGTTGAAAGAGATCAACTATTTGTTGCTTGTGTGCAGGTAAAACGACATCACGAATTTCTCATTTACCACGGAAATCTTTGCAAATTTGCAAGGTTGTAAGTGAGATATTCATTCATTCGAAAAACACTTGATGTCTAGGTAACTTTGATCACAGGTCCATTTTAATTATTTGGAATCAAAATATAAATGATTGGCGAATGAATGCTCTCCATATTTGCATCACGTATATACCATCAACGAGAATCCCGTTTTCTTTCCGTAGGATAGCACTATTGCACTTTACGTACACCAAATCATTTTCCTTTACACCACAATATTTGCGATGTGTGTTCATCATGATGTGGTTCACATTGGTGTCTGTACCTTTACCTAATCACATTATTACTTTTGGGTAATGTACGAAGGCAAATCAGTTTGTAGGGAGTTGTGTTTTTCTGTTTTGTATTTTTTGGAAGAAAATGTTATATGAAAATCAAAAATGTGAAATTTCCTGATTCTTTCACAAATATTTCAACCGTTATTTGAGTATCGAATCATTTGTGGTTGTTTTTTGCAGGAACAGGCTATGCTGCCTTCAAATTTGCTTTACTTTTTGTCTTCACATCCGGATAATCTCCCACTGATTGGTCATTGTTTTATAATACGTGCAGTCTATTCACTGTGAGTGGACCCATCCCCGACAAGGTGGCATTTTTCAGTATTCTACTGAAACATCTGGAAGTAGTTAACTGCTGACATTCGGCGAGATACAATTTGGGAATGACCGTTTGAGATGATGATGACCCTTAGGGAGACTTACTAATGAAGCCTAAAAAGTGGTTCATTTTACCGCGGAGTGATCGCACGAAGCCACTGATGTACACCTATAGTACTGCTAGTGATATTTCAACTAACATGAACACGTCTATTGTGAATAAACTGGGCAAGTCGGTCCAATTCACAGAGCCATGCATAGAAAATCCGAGGTAAATCGCAATTCAAGTAGTATTTGCTCCGGATTTTGTTACCATTTGGTGCAGATCTTTTCACAAATCTGTGTGCAATTCCGTAGTGTTTATCCACCTTGGTCTCCGGGAACCGGGAGAATTCAGTGGATCGTATTCCACAATAATTACTGACGTCATTTAGCAAAGTCACTGTTCGCCCAGTTGTGGATGATGATGGTTAGTCGCCATTCCCGGACCAATGCAATGAGTATTAAGGGCTCGTTGGGCTTCCACAGTGGGGTACACGACCACCAGATCCATTCAGTCAATGATGAACACCAATTCATTTGGAGGAAGGTATGACTACGTGACATGAAAGGTGACGCTCGTATTGGAGCATCTTAGCAACTCAAAATGCTGGTTTTATTTATAGTTTGCTCCTTGATTCATACCTGCTGATTGTTTTGATAATCGAGTAAGGAATCTCTTGAGAAGTAGTAATTAGCAAAACACAGCAATCAATGCACTGACAAAGGTTTTACCAGTGGTATAAGAACCGCTGCATTCTCTCTGGTTTCCGGAGGCCAATGGGAACATGCACCATTGAATCACTCACAGGTTGGTGAAAAGATCTGCAACAATGGAAAACGTAATTTTGAGCAAATACCACTTGCACTGTGATTTAACTCGGATTTTTTATGCAGAATGCTGTGATTTGGACCAATTTGCCCAGTTTATTCATAGCAGACGTGTTCATGTTAGTTGATATATCTCCACAACTGACTGTCTGCAACTCTTATGCGGATTTGAACATGCAGTGCGAGTGAGATCAATCATCGTCATTGCCTCTAGAAAGCTCGTCAGTTTCTAGAAAAATGTGACCACAATGAAAATCTGCTGGAATTTTTGTGAATAAAAATGCTGAAATAAGAACTATCCGATATTTTTTGACACTACGTTCTATAGGCTTGCAGGTAAGTAGGCAAGAGGTACTTCGATAGAGCCCGTATCAGTAGAGAACTTCAAGTTTAACCGATGAACTACACCACAAACCAACACCGAGTATCTGCTAAGCGGATGACCCGTTGATGAATTACCGTCTACTTGGTATTACCACCTTCAGTTATCTATTACCTACGGTTTATTAAACAGTTGGTGTGAAAAATGTACTCGGTAAATTGGTTAAATAACTATGCTATTTTCGGGCTCCTTCTTCGGGGAAATTCATTTATCTCTTGAGATAGAGTTATCTAATGTAAAACGTGTTCTGAAGAAAATAGCTGCTTCTCAACAGATTTGCATTGGTCTTGGAGGCAAAACACAAGACTTTACTCACCACAGCCGACAAATACAGTGAAGCGTTCCTGTCAGTTGCCCGAGGTATGCACCCCTCTTTTAGCAGGTACTGACAAGTTAGCCTTGGATTTAGTGTGCCTTCTCCAAATAGCAATCTCCCCATTTGAGGAATTAATAACAAGTGAGTCGAAATATCCTCAGATGGTCGATGTGAAGAATTACAAACGTCACACTGACTGAGTTACTTTAGTTAATCTTATGAACATTGTCCTGTAGGTTATTCGAGATGGGAAGATTATTGTTCCTGACTTCCCTCAATTCAGCCCGTCAAATCACGCTGTTGAATGATCAGAGGCAAACTTCATTTCGTGCAGTCTCGATGCGAAATGCTTCGTGTGAGAAATTAAACAATGATAGTTCGGTAGCAAAAAGAGGAATCAACAATTGTCCACGTATTCCGAATGGCCAGTTCTCGTCAGTAATAAAAATTGAATCTCATCTACTAGAACACGTTGCTCTTTCCCACTAGTCCACTCCTACACAAAGGTCGTTCTACTTCTTCACATCAACAGCTAGAGAGGCTGTAGTGCTTGGTTCTAAACTTGACGACTTGATTGCATTACATTCCACGCAATTGAAGCACCAATGCAATAGTGAAAATCTCATATTGCTAGACTGGATGAGTCGTTTCAGTTATCCAGAGTAGACGTCAGCATTGCGGTTTACGAAACTCCATAGAGACATCCAGGAAAGTAACAGTATCAGAGCACAGAAACCTATTCTACTTTGTTAGTCCTCCAAACAATAAATTTAAGCAAAATATTTGAGCGTATAAACCGGACGTTTTCAAGGTGCAGTGTAAGCTCCTAATGAGCTACTAGCATTGAGTAAAACACCAATAGAATTAAACGAGTGTAATTTTGAAGTGAGAGGTAAAAGTTAGCACTGTTAATGGGATTTCGCTTGCTTTTTGCGCTTTGAATAGAAACACAGGTTTCAATATTTTTTAAAGTGTGTTGCAAACAAGAAGTCGTCATTTAATTTATGTGAAATGGTCACACATTTGTGACTTTTGTATTCAATCAAAAGTCAGCGAAACTACTTATTAACAAGGATGACAAAGTGAGTAGAAAATAATACTCACCCAGATAGGGTCTGTGTGGGTATTCGAATTCCAGTCATCAGCATCACCGAAAGTGTGAAGAAACGTGTTGTAACTAAGACCGAATTGTGGCTTTTCCACGAAACTTAGCCTCTTGTTCATCCAAGTGTTTCAATCCGGAAGATGTTTCGGAGTAAAGATTATTAGATTTGATGAGACAACAACCGAAGTTCTCCACTGCATCGAGGAAGAAGACTGAAACAACACAATACAGAATGGGTAATTCTCCAAAATCATTCTTTCATGGTCATCCAAAAAAGTAAATACTGAAATCTCATATTCGGAATCAAAGTGAGCGTTTGCTCGCCGACTTTCATCTTTCTTCATCGCTTGTTTCATCGTACAAATATTTTGGGCGTGAAATTTTTTTCTCCTTGTGATAGTCTGCGATTATTGAGCAATTTTGGAAAATCAAGCTCCTACATCATATCATGAGACTATTTTTGGGTTTCCGTGAATACGAATACAAGCAAAATAAGCCAGGAATCTTATCTGCTTTTCAGCATTCTTTTGAAAGACTTAATCATCAGTGAAATGAAATAAATTATGGGGCATAAGATATCCAATTTTTGTTTGATGGTGCATTCAAAAGATATATTTTCATGTTGCCAATATTTAGTCCAACTGAGTTTGCAATAGTAGGGATTTTAGAGGGTTTCACTGACTCTCATCAAAAACGTGTGGCGTGTATGATCCGGTAATTATATACTTTGAGCTTTTTACGACTCCCTTAATCTATATCGTATCTATCATCTAGCAAACATTCCAAGAAGACCCCACCCTATTTTCCATTGCAACCTGGCCCCCTGAGTGGCCTCTGGGCACTATAAAATAAACTATTTGAGCTGGGTACAAAAAGCAGGCTTCTTTTTTCGCTTCACAAAAATGCACACACGATAAGGCTGCAGAATAAGTGACTCTGATCATCGAACTTGGCAGAAGGGGTTAGTACCGCGAAATCGTCGGTCAGTGTTGGTGATAAATTAAACTGCTCCAGCTAACCATTCATTACCGAGCTTGAATATCGAAGAATATTATGTTTCAAAACATCATAGTTTATGAAACATAAGAGATCTATCGGGTAGGTGATACACTGTCGGTGTGTACTCCAGGCGAGTCAGACAAACTAAATTGATAGCATGCAATAATACTATTCCGAAAATGAGCCTTCTAGGTCATGCATTTCCCACAAGGTAGCGAAAATGACTGAAAAGAATACAAGCAAGGCTGATGAGTTGAGATGATCGAGTCACGGAAACAATGAGCTAAGGTAGAGGTTGTTGGCAAACCTAAATTTGCAGTTGTATATATGGGAACTGGAGTACCCGTGACATATCGTATGGAGGAACTTACCGTTAAGCCTGTGAAACCCGTATACTTGTAGTGGGTGGGGAGGCTTTGCTAGTAAAGCGAAAAAGGTCTTTTCGTGGTCAAGATTGATGATGTTCGAGTGATATAGGAGAAGTTATTATTCGCACGGGTTTTCGAGACGATGTTTGGGATCAATTCACTGAAAGGTATGGGTTCCAAGAGTGATTTTGAAGACTATCGATTGAGTTGACGAGAAAGATTTTGGGCTGAGGTCTTGTTTGAACAGGTTGAGATAAATCTGTGTTCTGAGAATCTTGTCAACATCAAACTGTCTAATTCCGTGTTTCTGGCAGTGTATCGAGAGGTACTCTAAGTTCTTTTCAGCACCAGATAAAGACTACGGTTTTTGTGACTGACAGGGTCGACTACATGTCATACAGGATTTAGGCAATCACAGTGCCGGATCAAAACGGGCGATACATCCTATCACGTGTTTGTTGACAATGTTGTGGCGCGATCCAGTCCACCCAGCAGCTGGAGGGTCGATGTTGCTACAGCGCGGTCTGGAAAGAGAACCATGTAAACAGTTGTACTTTATTTACCAATCTGACTTCTTTGGCTAGTAAAATATAGGTGTGCTTCAACCATCCTGCTTAGTTTGTTAAAACTGATTGACTAGGAATTAAACTCGTACAAGCCTGTTTCCGAGATTATCATAATCGTTCCAGTTAGTTTACCAGAGAATGTCTGCTACCTGTTCAGGATCTGCGAGGAAGATCCCCAATGCTTTTCGACCAACTGAGACACTGTTGAGCGACCCGACCTCAATTCACATATCCTCATGGCGACTTATCTTCTATAATCCTCGACAACATCAGAGTACACGAAGATACTAAACTATCACCGTTTCTGTTTGCTTGTTCAGTGTGGTAACTGCAGAACAGGAAGTCATCATTCACCTTCAAGTTCGCCCAAGATTTTGTGGTCATTTCTGAATCAGAGGACAGTCGTAATGTCAATCCACCGCAACGGTCTTTGTCCGAGGTAAAAAAATGGTTCAAATCCGTCAACTGGTTTCAGTTGGTTCCTACTCCGTATAACAAGCAAAGTACCCAACATTCTTGATAACATATAACAAGCTAAAATACCCCAGTATTATAAATAGCTTAGTTTACTTAACTCATCAGATCTTAAGTGGACGTATCAAGTACAATACATATTTCAAGGTAGGAAGGCTGATAGTACAACTCTCCGACCTAAAGTCTTTGCACTAGCCTTGCCAGCCCAATCCCGTGTTTATTTCATTCGTATGTGCAATGTCACTGATATTGCTGCTGCCTGACGTTTTCTTTGAATTACATGACTGTGCCTTGATCAAACGACCCTTAAAATGTATTTCTCATTGCGGTTGAATATCTTACTTTTAACTATCGATTTTTGCGAAAATACCTTGTTTTTCTTATAAATGGTTGTGAAGTAATGCATTTTCTGACGACAGACAGTTGCTCTCGCAGTATTTCTCACCCCACTGCATATGATAAATGGAAGCTGAAATATTCTTGAACTACAGCATTTTATGTTTCAGTAAGTCCATATCTGTGAATGACTTGAGAGAATAGTTCATGTAGTCACGATTGTCCATTTTTTGTTTGTTTCTTCATTGACGAACATGGTGTAAAGATTCAGTTATTACCGTTTATTCCTTAACATATTTCTATATCCAAGTATGCATAAGATAACTTCGTACGGAAAATTTACTCTTTTGGAGATACCACTTGCATCCTTGACTTGGTTTGCATTATAATTGTATTTTTTCTCGTTCCAGAGGATTTTACCAATTTCACTTTTGACTCGACGGTAAATCTAGGGACAAAACGATATAAATTTGAAGGAATAAAAGCATGAGTTCAAAGTTTGACGAAAATGAAACTGATTGGAATTATCATTGCCTGGAAGTGTATTTACAAAGAAACCGCTTTAAATCTACAAAGAAATCATGTTCCAGGTACCAACATGATTCCTATTCAGTGGCACCTGATCGTGAAAGCTCTCACACATGTTAGATCGGGTAAAGACCAACAGCCGGATTTAAGGGATGAAGAAATATACTGGTGGAGAGTCCAGAACAGCGAAGAATCAGATTCTTGCAGTATACATGTCAAATCGTTTAGAGCTGCGATTGGGTGAAAGGCTACAAGAGAACGAAATATCAGAATTACAGACCAGTGCACTTTTGGGTGCTTTCCACAATAATTGAAATTAAAGTCAATTTGCGCATCTTATGAATGTTAATAAACCTAGAGCATGGCCTATGGCACATTGGTTTTCGAAAACCCTCAGAACGAGTAACTATATGTGGTGCTCGTGATATGGTACAGCTTTGCGTATGCGAGCTTGTGCTGGTTTATGTGCGCTTGGAAAAGCTGAATCAAAAATTCCTAGACTTTCCGAATATTGATTCTAAAGCATTGGATGTCGCTTACAAGACTGTATTAGAACATTAGTAAACTAATAATGACTATGTGTGGAATAACACAATACTGCACTTTCCAATATGGGGTCGTGGGAACCCGGTTGAGGGGCTTTGACAAATTTAGTAAAGCTGAAACCAGCCGTACAGTTTGTTTCAAATCGTGTGCACTGATTTTCTAGTGATGTACGCTACTACCTAGTATTTTGTCATTCCGTTTATTCAAATGGCGACTGGCCAATATCCGGACCAACCGTCTTACAAGTATTGTGTTGATATGAACGTGAGGAAAGTGTGTAAGACTATAGCAGTCACCTGAGTGAATCTGTCTCACAGAAAATGCTATTTGTGCCATTTCGGCTTCTTTCAAGTCGGTATCTTGTGGGACTTGCCTAATAGATCTTTACTTGAAACTTCCGAGTCTTCCCCCCTCAGTAGAATTGAAGTAATAATATAGTGTTCTTGGAACTCGTACAACTAGCCACTGCTTCCACAAAACCCCGTTTTCAATACATACTGAGAGAGACCCCCTTTGATTTTATTTATAGCAACACGGCTTTTGCCGAAAGATGAGTGCAACGAGCAGTGGAAAATAGTTCGTGCACAGAGTCGTTTTTCACTACTGTGTGAACCTGTGTCCTATCACCTCTGAATATGGATGCAATCTTCTTCACGGACAGTACATTCTTGTGCAAATGAATAACCTTTGCTTTATCACTGAAGGTCAACAGTTCCTTTCTCGTGTGCCGTCTCATTTCGATTCGTGAGCGCTTGCACTATTTATTGCTTGTCAGCTACGAAATCAGACGCTGAGTATATACGCGGCGGTCGAAGGGTTATCACGGTGGACTTTAGATAATAATGACCTAGGTTCGATTCCCGCCACCGCCCGTCACTTCTCCGTTTGGCAGCCTGTCATAGTGCCACAGCCCCCTCTTAAATTGTTACAGTTCATCGGGTGAAAGTAGAAAGATCCACAAAAAATACTTAGTAGCCACCAGCGTAAATGTCATTGACAGCCAGAAACAAGTGAGCACGTATAGCAGCACAAAATACATGAGGATTTCCGGATGTCAAAAGTTCGATATCCACACATGAATACCCAAGTGCTACATTTGACTCTTGTTGTAATGAACAGGCCTACGAGTTTTTATTACCATAGGGAGGAATGTTCGCTATCCATGGTGTTCAGTGATAAAGTCAGTCGGAAACGACACTCTGTCTTCGCTCTCAGTATGTGACCGCTCTTTGGAAGTATACTCTAGGAGGGATCACTGAATATGGCATATGGTTAACTTTAATTGTTGCCACTGGTATCTTGGTCGTAAAGAAGAGCTATGTACATCTGCTAGTGGGAGAGCGACTAAATTGTAATTGATGCTGTGTTGTCGGCGACGCCATACTGTAGACACTGGTATCCTGGTTGCTACTGGGTTGAAGCTTATACGACTGTCGCTGGTGTATCCTGGAAGCTAGCATTCTCAATCAACCCTCCGTGACGAATAGGCTGGTTTAGAATTTCACACTTTACAGAAGATTATACTAATATTTTGCGAGGAACTGCTTTACCATCTATGCGCAAGGCTTTGGTAGGCCATCGAAACGTGATATGTTTGGTTTCTTACGACTTACCAGCCATCTTTAGCTTACTCCGTTATGGTTGACATGAGTTTGATCTTGATCCAGAAAAACAAAACATCGAGCTCTGTATCGACCCTTGGAGTTCCCGAAGCTGGCGTCGGCCAAGAACCTATGAAGATCTGAGCAACAGATACATGACTGTCTTATTATCCGAAGAATACTGATTTCTCAGGTTTGATTGTTCATTCAGTACGAGCTAGCACGACTTATGCAGCATGATAGACTATCAACTCGTATCCAGTCTAGCAGCACATTTTGGGCTTTATTGTTGAGAGCTGAATCAAAGCTATATTCACAGGTCACCAAAAAACACAAGAGTTATTATTTGGTAGAATTGCAAATAACCACCATCGTACTGATTTGCTGGGGCTATACGTCCACTCGCTTATAGGCGGAGCACGTCGATGGTATCAATCTGCGGTGCATGCATCTATCCGCGCGCTTTTAAAACGATTCGTTCGAATGGTGATGGATGAGCGAATGGGGGGCCTTTTAGCACATTAAGACTTAAAGACCATGGGGTGTTTTACAATGCTGAAAGGCCTAGAACGCAGCCAGCATTTCCAGATGGCTTACTGTTGTATACACTGGTGATCGTGACCCCACTGAATGTGTACCAGAAATTAAGTAAACGTTTCGGACAGGAAGCGGGAGTTTGTTATGTATGTGTTGTACGAGTGTTTTTGAGCTGAAAGAGGGTGTTGTAATAATCCGTAATCTCCACAGAGCAAAGTACATAGGATTTCTTTTTCATTGAATGTTTTGAGTTGTTATAATACTCAGTCAGCCGAAACAAAGTGGAAAGCTGATTATCGAGATTTCTTCCTGGTCAGCAAAAATCTAGCCTGTATTAAGCCATGGTGACATTCAAAGCACGTGGATATCTTGGATATTGAACTCGTTTTGGAACTCTGGAACACTCTAGAATCCAGCGGCAGCAAAGCCTATGTGTCCCTTATAGTTTACCCTTGCGGTCTACTCATTCCGTCGGAACCGGTTTCATATGCGCCAAGAGTATGGTGCCACCAAAACTGGAAGTTGCCAATTAATCCTTACCTTGATTCCTTTCACGTGGTACTCAAGCTTCCCAAAGCAACAGCTACTTGCAACCACTGTTTTGAAATTTGTGTCAGTTGAAAATAAAAGACTGATGCAAAGCCCATGAGAACAAGGTAGATCTTGCTTCAGAAGTTGCAATCCTGTGCGACATTCACGATGAAATGTTCAAGGCAGTTGACTATATACCTATAATACCGAGACATTGAAGCTAAACAGCGTTTACCTATTTCATTGGAATTACTTAGATGGTCAGTAAATTAGTCACATTAGGACGAGTACAACTTTCAATCAGCTGTGTAATGAAAGGTAATAAATCCATGGAGAGACTGCAAATTTCTTGCTTTCATTCTGTTACATCTTCGATGAGACAACAACCCATTTGCTGGTGAAGTTATTTGCAGCGAATGCCTCATCAGGATAATACGGAAACGACAAAATACTACGAGTGGACTGCTCTTACCAGACTCTTTAATGAACATCACTATTTAGGCCTAAGACTCCCCATTGCTAAGTATTTTATGTATGCGTGTATGACTGTGTGTGCTGTAGTACATATTTGTTGCGTTTCTGTGTGCATGTAAGTGAGCGAATAATTTTTTTGTACCCTTACGTACTTAAGAGCCACGCAAAGCAATGCATTCATAAAACTGTTTGATATAAGAGATCATTTACTTGAAATCCATCGCTAATTTTGGACCACCCGATTTATTTTAAAAAGAGATTCTCCGTAACGGAATGGATATAATCAAAAATCTTATCGCAAAACTGGCCTTTGCAGAAAAAAACACAGTTCTAAAGCAATCAAATAAGCAGATAGTCATGCCATAACAGAAACAATGATGGAGTGTGAGATTAGTTATTTTTCGAGATATGTGGTGATCCTTATAGTTCATGCTTATTGGTAAAGCATCCATTCGAATCCGATCAGACCAATGAAGGACGGAAATTTGGGGTTTATTAAGCACACTGTGGGCCTCGTCTTGATAAATTATCCAGAAGAAGGCTGACTGATTGCTTTCCGCTTAACAGATCATAAATAAAGGGACAGCTATGCAACGTGGATAAATTACACTCCGAGGAATGACCACCAACTCTCCAAAATCACGAATTATATTAATCGGAGAACATAGAACACAACGAAGAAGTCACGGAAGATGGGTACCTATCTGTCGAATCAACAGGTACTTAATGTCATTCACTGGCAAACATGAAAAACAGCCCCAATCACAGATCAGAAGTCACCATAGTGGAACGGAACGCATGCATTTGTCAGTCGGTAGATGACGTGCAGGGAGATACGCACCCTAACAACTGACTCGGTTTGTACAGCGTAATAGAAAATGTGATTAACATTAACCATGCTCACAGTATTTCGTTCACAATGGTGGGTGAAGTTACCAAAGGAGGTCCCTGTTATTCTTCTATGAAGACCAATGGAGGTCCTCTCAAAATAAATTATTGCACAGACTCAATTTTACATTTGATATTTCCAGCATAATGTCCTGGTGTATGTCTTTCCAGAATAGATTACAATTGTTCAAGTGGGTAAAACGGGCCACAAAACTCTAAAACCAAGAGGACGAAAGTCTAAACCTCATTTGCATCAGATATGCATAATTTGCATTGTAAAGCATGCTCCTATTTTGTGGAAGTTTGTATGTTCTTTCTAATATCTTCTGCTCCGTCCATGTGACTTTATCGTTTTTGATTCGCCCCAGAATGCATAATTCTTGCTGATTACGAATCCAATCACCAGTATTATATGACACTCCTTTACACTCCTCCCCTTAACATGCAAACTTTCCATGTTCCGTGGGAGTGTCCTGTCTTCTTGCTCTTTTCTGGAGTTCACTGTTTGGGAGGTTCATTATGTGACTCCAGCCGTTCACTCAAGGCCGGTTCGTGGCAGCGCGGGTATCTTACGCAGAACTTTCAGGTCAGATAAATGATGGCTACGGAACGAAGCCCCGCTTCCAGACGGAAAGCACTGAGATAAATCGCCACGCTCAGTGGGCAAAAAACTGTTCGACTGCTGTAAAATGACACAGCAAAATGGTGTGCAAACACTCCCAAGCAACTGAGAAGCATGCATTGTGCTGTCCAATTAATATTCGCAACAAGGCTTCCAGCTGAATTGCACGTGGTTGCACTTTATCCTTATGCAACCGCCTAGCCATAAATCAGTTGCTTCTACATCTACCAAGCAAGTATCATTGTGGTCATTTGACTCAAACTGTGATTGAATAACCGGCACTCCAACGCTCCAATGACGACGGCAATAATAGACACATCTTCGTTTCTCGCGTTGTTCTTCTGAATTTGGGGTCGTTCGTGCCAGGCGTGCCCCGAATTTCCGTAACAAAAAACAGGTTTCGTTCGACTTTTCGTTTCTCATTTTTTCCCTCCCGTGTTCGAAATTTTCGGCCCTGACAACTTTTCCACATTTTTATTGTTCATTCTTAAAATCCCAATCAGCCGTGTCAATACTGGTCAGTTCCTCAGTCGCGTTCGCTGGCTGAGACGCAAAACAATGCAGACTATCTTCTTACGGGTTCCAATAAACTGCTCACAATCTTTCCGCTAAAATTTCAGCCCGTGATGCTGTGACCAATGTGAGCTACACGAGTCCCAATGACAAGTTGTCGATGCGCTGCGAGGGTTTATGCCAAAAGCACCGCATGTTCCGGGGGGGACTCATCCATTAGTCCTACGGAGACTAAGGGATGTCATCGCACCCCACTCACAAACCTGTTTAGCAACTCAATAGAGACCGCACACTAGACTCCGCATGAAGAAAAGCTGTTGTCATTCCAGTGTTTAGGTGGGTAAAGTAGCGAAAGATGTTAATTACCGTCCTTTTATTCATATGGGTGTGGTTGGAAAGATAATGGAACCATTGGTCTCGAAGCAACAGCATGAACAAGCTCCTCAGCCACCGGCAGTATGATTTTCGAAAGAACCGATCTTGTTTGTCCACCACCCTTCCCTCCTCAAATTGCGCTTGAACATTTGCCACGGACTGGAGCACAGGGCCACTCCACGGACGTTATTCATATTGACTTCAACATGTCTTCCGACAAAGTGCCTCACAACCGTTTGCCAACCAAGTTGAGATTGTTCGGAGTGACGAAACAGTTGCTCAAGTGTATCGAAAACCTTTTTAGTAGAAAATCTTCCCCGAATAAATTTGCTTCAGTATACTCTGAGTGACATGAGGCTTCCAGTGGTGTGCCACAAAGCTCGGTTTAGGCCCATTGCTATCCCTGGCGTCCATCAAAGACTCCTCACAAGATTTGATGAACCCTTGTCCGATATACGTAGACGATCTCAAAATCTGGCTCGTGATGTAAACTACAGTGGATCACAAAACACTCGTAGGATTTGGATTCTCTCTTTCTGTGGTACAAACTTTGGGTTATCCCTGTGAATGCCACTAGTATACTCAGCTGCAGCTAGGGAGGCCAGAGCTTAGTGACAACTTCTCTTTGCTATGAGCTAATCTTCGAGTGTCTAGCAGTGGAAGAGACTTTGGAGTAATAGCGTTCACCACGCTCACAACCTCGGTCACTCGGACAAGTTGTGCGCCTCGGCGGGCAGCATCTATGCTGCCCTTAGTCGGGCGGTTTGGAAGCTACCTTACAGTGCTTCCAAACTCTTGGATACCCCCAAAAGTCCGTCCATGACTGGAGTGTGACAGAATCGCAACATCCTCTCGCATGGCTGATCAATTCGTGAAGCTGGTGAGGGTGCAGCGATCCGCATCTCGTCCCGTCGTTGGACTGTCGGGGTTGGCGTAGCTGCTCCCGGAAACGTATTGAACGTTGTAAGGTGACCTAATACGCACCTGCCAAGTACTCCGGGATGAGATGGGACTACGTAGCAGGCGGAACTCCCAATTCGTGACCACTCGCCACTCGCGGCAGTCGACTGATCAATCGTTGATCTACTGTCTTTCCAGAAGGGCAACCAAAATGTGGAACTCATCGGCAGCTGACGTTTCGCAAGGGGTAAATTACGAACTATTCAAGGGGAAACTTGAAGCACATCTGAAGGAGCAGTAGCGTAAATCTCTATCGTGATGCCATAGTCAAGATTGGGTCATGCTGAGGTTTATACGAGGGGTGTCACACTGCCTCTAATCACGGAAACTTAAAATTCAAACCCCAGTGTATAGGGTTTTGTCCTTCTATTGAGTTACTCGCGGATGAACGAACTCCAAGTCTCAAGGCAGAAAACACAAACTCCCTTTACTCTCTGCTATAGAACGAATTATCAAACATTAACAATAACATACCTGAAACCGTGGGCAAACCGACCACAGAATCAAGAAAGTCAACACAAGCTTCAAAAAGCCTAGTAAACAACAGACAGACGACATTGGAGATAAAGATACGGGAAAGAGGCGAGTGTTTTGCAAAGAAATTCCTTATTTATGGAAATCATTTGGAACACTCAACTGTCAGAAAAAAATTGATTGTCGGTAGAAACACATGCCAAAAGGTGTTGAGGAACGAACAGAACAGCAATATTATGAGAAAGTTGTATGATCTCAGAGGGATGGCCATTTCCTATGATTCTCGCGGATAAGGCAGACAGAGGGAGAAAGATGATCGCGTCCAAATGTATTGGACCTTATCAAGTATCCTAGGCAACTATGATGTAACAGCAGAAACGGTCATGAATGCCAGTGAATCAAGGGGATTGGATTTCAAAGCTGGGAAGAAAGGTAACGTCGGTGATGCTTAGAACAATAGTTCAATAGGAACAAATAAGATCAACAATTAGACAAAATGACAATTAAGGTCCATCGACTCTCGTCATAGAAACAAAGTTGAAATTGCGTTAACTTCTTCACTCCATCCTCAGTCAAATCGCATTGCTAAGAACTTATGTGCGAACAATAAAGAGTGCCACTGAATCCACAAAATTGGGGGCATTCAGTGAGCTCGAGAGAACCATGGATAGCTTCCTAATTGGTTATCGCAATTCTATCCAATCAACTACGGGTAGCTGTCTGGAACAGTTGTTCAAGAGCCGTACACTGCGCATCATGTTGCTTCATCTCGAGTTCTCAGAAGTTGTTTGCCGCGGAGGGAGTGATTTGAGACCCTCAATAGACATTGTAGATATATAACTAGGGAATAGACCTCGTCAAATTTTAGATCTTACTGATGGTTCCATTCACCAAAGTCATTTAGACCGGATCACCTGTAATCCTATTTCTGATTGTGATTCAACTGATCCCAATTCCCATTTTTCTCAGTCTCTCCAGGATGAAGACGATCGAAGTGCGAATTCCAGTCCCACTTGGACTATCCGAAAATTGGAACGTTTAAAAAACAAAGAAAGCCGTGATTACAAAAATCCGAAACTTCATGCAAATTGAGGAGTATGAGTTAATTGGCAGTAATTCTATTTCATGTTGCTTTATTTCACCTGCATTTACATGTACAATGTAAAAGCTCTGAATTCAAGTTCGAATGTATGCTCTTTGAACCAGTTGTCTTCATCCTCATACACGCATAGTCTGGATAGGAGCACTGCTGCTTTCTATGTGAATAGTCCAAGTACAAGAGTCGAATGCCTAACTAAAACTCATGAGCTGTCTGAAAAGTCGAAAGTAAAATCAAAGAGTGAAGGAATGGCCGGTGGAATTGGTATTCCACATTAGGATAAGTGACAAATTAAAACGTGAGACTTAGTTCATATGATGGGGTGGAAATGGGACCGCGAACGAAAATAGACAAAGTGGAAAGTAAACCTGCCGGGGGGGCGAAAACTGAGGTAATAACAGAAACGAATCAAAAGTGTGTAATTGGTTGTCCATATTTTCCAAGCTAGCATATGAACGAGAGCGAATAAAGGGGTGACCCAGTGGAAGACAGTAAGATCTTACCTAAACAGGTTTGGAAATTTCGATGCGCGTTAGGAACGGGTAGAAAGGTGTGTCGGTCATTCGTGTGAATCTTTGAGGCGAGGAACTGGGCCCGCGAACAAAGACTGAATGGTACAGAACAAAGCTCATTGACAATAAGGATTGTGCACACTGTTGTCAAATGAACAATTCAGATCGTGGCATGGGTAAAACATGCTTCTAACTGGCAAAGAGTGCGGACTGCGCCACAGTCAGTATATTTTCCTCTGAGGCCAGCAGAATTTATTTCACCCACGAGTAACAAAATGCTCTACAGTGCTCCAGCATATGGTATGAACGGAACTAATGTCTTCATTGGATGTATTTTAAATAGAGGGTTTGCAAGTGTAATGGATTCGTACAAGAGCATATATTTCAAATTATTGTATCCAGTGTTCCCCTAAAGTTGAACATGCAGTCAAGTCAATAATTATTGGATAAAAAGGGCACATGTTTCAGACGAGCATATTGTTCGAAATAGTTTTGTGAAAAGTTGGTGTGCAAACAAATCGAAAAAAATGGACAGCCTGGGGTCTTCCGGACATTTTCACAATATGGATGAAAAATATTCTGATCCATGCAGACAATGCATTTAATGACTAAGACATCTTTGGTTTCAGTAAGAAGAAGCTGTTCAAAACAAAAATCATTTGCATGTAATGATTCCTAAATAAAGTATAGTTCAGCTTCGAAAACCTGTAACTGCTCCCATCGCGACTAAAGTTTGATACATTATTCATTGAACGAAGTAGGTGCGAGATGTCTAACCTGCAACCTACGTGCATCCACTGTCAAATCGTTCACCAAGTCATTCTAGGCTTTAACCGCATTTCTCATGATCCATCATCCAAGTTCTTGAGGGGTAGTCAGATTCTTCCTTTCCGTCACCACGGTTAGAAACGAAGGATGCAAACTCTCCGTTAATCACCTGATCAACTCAGTCCCCAAGTGACGTTTTTCGCCTCAGGAAGCCGGATACGGGTATTTTTATATTCAAACTAAAACAAATTGATAACTGCTTGCCACTTTCTTCTATAAAGAGCTTCCACTCACCTGCTAGGTAACAGTATAAAACTTTCTAACATGATTGTCAGACAGAAAAGGTTTTGGGCACCTCTTCATTGCTTGCGCACGTCTGTTTACCGGTTTTGTTTCCATTCTTCACAGTGTAGTTCAAAATCCTCGTATGATATGTTCGTGCATGGATGACACTTGCAGACAGAAATCGAACATGGGCCACCAAAGAATACTAAGAACACTTGGCTGGGAATGTTGACATGAGGCAATAATAACGGTAAGCAAATATTAGTTAGAAAGTAGACAACTGTGAGGATTATGTATAATGACAAGCTTCGTGTTTGAGCGGACCACTGAAATTCGGAGTGAAATGTCTAATCAACTCTCAGTTCCTTTGTGTCTGCTTGGGTTACTCAAGACCTACTCTCACAATGCACCTGACGAACCTTCATTTGCCTTCAGCGCTTTTTCTCACAGAAAAAATCAAACCAGTTCCCATATTCCAAATATCTCAGGGAGAGTTTTCTTACTCCTAATACCTACCAAAATTAGTGAACTTTACACCCACAAATAGTTCAAACTATCCTCTTCCATGTCTTCATTAACTGAATAATGTGTTCTGCTATTCTCTCAGGAAACATTTTGAAGAACGAAAATTAAAGGCGTAAACAATCAATCCGGTTTTTCAGGCTCTGAAAATAACTAGTTAAACGTCATCTAAGTCCCAAGCGCACATAGAAGCATGTAGAATGGGATTGTATGAACACGTGCGCCTGCTGTGACGGAAAACCAAAGTAAAGTTCGTTCCTTTCTCTACGGTACTTGTGCGGGATGAAAATCTAGGTAAGAATGCAGACACCATGGCTATTAATCTTGGGAAATCATGAATGAAGGTTTAGTCTTTATTTAGAACGACGTTTTTGAGTATAATCAGACGTGGGTTGACTTGATACCTCGATTACCCTGGTAGATGAGCCGAGAATACTATCCAGAGATACTCGTGATGATTGAATTGCGGGATCCGCATAAAGGCTTAGGTAATTTAGAATGTTAGGATTCATAAGCGGCAATCTATGTTTTTGTGGCTTCCACAAAGTAACTAACTGGCATAGGTCTTCACAATCGGGGAGTAATGCAAATATGTTGGTTTTGCTTGTTTAGATTGCTTATTTGGGTCTTCGGGTCTGCGAATCGGCAGAGACGACCTGACGAGTTATTTCAGATGTGATGCCAATACGTTGAATGATCAATACTGATAAAAATCTGTGGACCCGTTATCTTACCCATGTTCAACCTATAGCGCCTACCAATCATTCCACTTGTTCCGGATGAAAACATGGTGCCGCTAACGGGTGTATGGATGTGATTTCTGATATAAAGATAAATGAGAGCGAACACTAGCCTGTCTCATTGTATTTTCGAAATTTCCCCGTTGTTCCGTAAGTGATTTTACTAGTTATTCTACGTTGTTCATAACTCCAATTTGTTTCAAATTTGACAAAATATGCAACACTCTTCAAATTCACTGCAGGAGTGGTCAAGTAAAGTAAACAGAACAAGATTTTGTGCACCGGATGCACAGTATCATTTCGGCACGTATGTCACAGACATCAGTTGTCCAAATTTCCTGGATATTGTGGTTTTTCAAGTTATCGAATTCCACACTGTTTTCTTGCACTCTGCTTGAACCGTATGTTCCTTTGGTACATCGAAAGAACTAATTCCCTAGAGAATCTTCCCATGAGCCTATTATATACCACGAGCTTCAATTTGAACTGTTAGACAACATAATATTCCCGAACGTATAGTATGGGAGGTCGATTTTCTTAGCCTACTACTCACAACGGTGTTAGTAGGCAAGGTGAAGCAAATACCGTAAATGTGACAGAAAGTTGACAAAGCAGCAAATTGATGGACCTGACCATTACACAATATCGAATAATGGCTCCAGGCTCCATAGTCTTCCTAAACGAAGATTATATGGGTGAAACTCCCCTCCTGAATTTATGGGGTGCCCATGAAGATGAAGTGTGATGAAGTCATTGATCCAGGCAGGTTGCCACTGAGGGTTCAAACTGAATTTGCTCTCACTTCAGCTCCAGCGTTGACACGTCCATACAACAAAGTTTTATTCCGTGGAGATGTTCTGGAATTTGCTACGGTGGCACCCATCACGCGAACATCTTTTTGGTATGTCTAGTCAAAGTCACGCGCACTACCCGGATCCGCTATCAAAAAGCCTCTTTTGCATGGTCACACGCCTGATTAGCCTTGATCTTTATTCACGCCTCAGCGACAACCGTATGATCCGTTCAGTCTTACTATGCACTGGTTAGCATTACTCTGTTGCGTGTGACAGAAAGTGTAGTTTAGCTCTTTATGCCAACTCACTTGCTCACTTGCTGCTTACTCGCCAGTTACGGCCGGGTTTTGTGTTTACGCTCGTACAAACAAATGCGAATTCACCAATACGTGTTCTGCTAATAACTATGGACACAACAATTTTCGCGGTATGAAAGATATATCGAGCAACATTTTTCTCTGGACTTTTGTGTTAAGTGATTTCTACTGCAACGAAAGCCCTCCAACATAAGAACTACTGACCTTGTCGGCTTGAATTTGTGAAAGACACGGTGATAGTCTTTTTCTCGCCCATTGATGATGTAAATTACGATAGAATAAGATTAGCAGCACCGCGTTTCATCAAGCCATCACTGCTCTACATGATGACCGTCATAGACTAGGATGAATGACCTCACTCTGTTAAGTGCTCAAACGAGTGCGTCTACGTAAGTGAAGCCGCCGCATCAGTTAAATTTAGGCCGTTGCACACATTCCAATTTATGTGCAACTGGCTTTCTGGTCATAACTTTCACACCTTTCGATGCGCGAAACGTTTCCAAGGACTAGGTTCACCCGGATATCTTGAAGACTGTCTCAGTGCTATCGGTACGTCTTAATCAGCGCTCACACGCACAGGCACACACGCACAATCATCCACAAATACGTACTCCGCAGCTACCCCGAATGGACACTAACAAACTTTATTGGCAATAAAATTAAAAGTCAATGAGACGTGAATAATAACGAAATGGGTAGTCAATTTATTCTGGCCATTACAAATGCTGAGTAGTCGTTCTCTGTATCTGGGACGATATGGTTCACTTTCCTGCGGTGAATGGTAGTTTGGTATTCTTGCCCAAGTAGATCACTTTACAAGCCCAACTTTCAATCACCTAATGCAAGGTCATGAAAAAATGGTTAGCAGATCGGGACATCTTTGGTGAAATTCCTCTCACGGATTTCGTAGATTGAAGCCTCCTATCCTCAACCTAGCTATCTAGACCACGCCGGAATCAACCTAAGCCATATTCACACAGGCTTTCATGAAAAGTATTTGTATGAACTTTCACCGCCTCCATCTGCCTACAAACTTGATAGTTACCTTATAAATGGCTGAAAGCTGTTTTTCCGTAGAGTTCGATGTTTTCGCCAATGAAACCTGTCCCTTACCGAGCCAGAAAGCCATGGTTGCATAGAACATTTTCCATTATATCAGTTTTACTCGCACATCACAAGCACTCTACCCAATATTGTTCGGTTCATCAGTCGGGCGAATTCCAGATGCTGACCACAGAATTCGATTGAAATCAAATGCAGCACCAGTTGCCATCGGGTAACAGCAACCCATACCCTTGCAAAAAAGCAGGCCGTATCTACCGTTTTACAAAAGATGGTAGAAAACGACTCAATCAAACCCAGCAATGGATCAGAATGGGTACATCTCGTGGTCACGATCCTAAAGGAGAACGGTTCTCTCTTCGAACTTATATTTACTTACGAGCACTCCGTGGTCAAACAATCTGGGACAAATTTGTCCTAACATCACTTGAGGAACTTTTAGTCCATCTGACTCCTGTCCGCTTCCTATCTAAGCTAGACCTGCGACAAAGCTTTTTTCATATGCCTCTAACCAACGATTCCTGATCACCTACCGTTTTTCTTACGAGGAACTGCTTGTCCCGATTCAAAGTACAACCCGTGGGCTCCGTCCCGGCTGCATAGCAGAAGTCAGTGGTGCATTCATTACTCTGATCAAGTTACCCAGTGTCACAAACGATAGCTCTCACGCAAAAAACTTATAGTCATGTTTGCCACCAAAACATTCTTGTTGGATAAGATTTTGGTTACTGGAGGGAAAAGTGCACTAGCGTCAACCAAAACCTTTTACTTGGAATTCGGTTTTGAAAGCGAATAAAGTGGAATGTTGTTACAAGTGCATACGATGGTTCCACATCAGCGCAGGTATTAGAGTTGTTATTGGCCAGTGGCGGGTTTATTTGCCGAGGGCTCTAACAATGCCGGGGACCAAGTAAGTGCACCAAATTACAGTTTACAGATAGATAATAGTTAGCGTTATAATGACCGATTGAGAAATACCTCAAAAAAATGTCACTCTCTATAAGGGGAACCCCAACTAAATAAAATCTCTCTCCACCTTGCTGTAATTTTGCAACGAAACATAAGCAGCCCACTGATAATTCCGTTTGCACCATTCACCAATATATTATTTCCTGATGGACAGTCTCCTATGAAGAAACTTGAAGCTTTCGATTTGCAGTTGGAATTGGTTTGGTTTGATTTAGCATGCACTTACTCATATCACGCCAGTAAACTCTGATATCGGTCATTGAAGATGGACAGCTTACTAAAGGGACATTCAGTATCTGGCTGAGTATCTTCCAAGACAGTTTCAGAAACAAGCCGCGAGTTTATTTAAATCTGGTCATTTTAACTCTAAATTAGTTTCCCATCTAGACCCATTTTGTCTTCCGTTTGAAATTTTTCCAGCGAAATTCTGAAAAATCACTCCATAATTCTGTTTGGGTAACTCTGCGAAATTATGTGGTTTTTTGGCATTTTTTACTGTAATAGCTCTGAAAACATTTATGCAAGTCCGAAGATCCGAACTTTATGTACTCTGGCCAACATATCATTCTTGTATTCACTGGAATGGGAGATGCAGTACAAAATTTCGATATTGCTCAACTTTCCTTCTCATTTAAATAGTGACACTTCTTTCGATGATAAGCTCACCGTAATAAAACCTTCGATGTGACACGAATTCATGATCACTGAATTTCACTCATGTGAGTACTGGCCTTTCAGGGTCATTTTGGTTTCATGATGATGAAGAAAGTTCCCGTTGGAACCAGACCAGTGTATCACTGAGCACCAGGCTTGTGACTCCATGGTTACCACTGTCCCGAATATTACGGCAAATGAATACACGTCCTTCTTCACCCTTCGTTCCAAGAAATGTGGTTTCAAAGCAACTCTCGGTATTCAATACAAATAAATTTCCCATCCATCTAACTAAATTTATTGTATTTGCAGAAAATTCATATAGTACACTCCCAGCAAATAACCTGTTAGGAGGAATGGCCTCAAAGTAATGTATGCGCATTTTTCCACCCGACACATGTAACAAACTTAACACACAACAGTCACCATCACTTCCCACTTATACTAGCGATCATTGTTTCGATTTGGGTGTATTTCACTTATTGCCTCTATTGTTCAGTAAGTAGGATGTGCAATTTTCCGAACCACTTACCACCTGTTCATTTGTTTTCCATTTCACTTTCCTTATATATTTATCTTAAATGATCGTACAGCGAAAGTATTCAGAGGTGAGTAGAGCCATTGCAACTTCCGAAAGCTTAGTCGCATATGATATCCACGATTTATACTTTGCAATGAGGAAGTTTCTATTCGTATAATGTGCACATCCAAGCATCAGGAAGAAGCTACTGTTCCCAATTCCGCTCTTATTTTGTACGACATTCAAAGTCACGAGTGGTTCGAGGATAGAAAATATAACATTTTTCAAAATTGACATAGAGCAGCTCTGAGAGATTTTTTACAGAAGCATAAAAAACAACGATTATTTAAACTGAGACATTTGTCAGTAATAAGTGAACACCGAGTAATGACATATGACGATTTGAAGTTAGTATTTGCTGGATCTTATCCTCTGTGTTCAGCTGCAAAACTGCAACTGATTTGTTTATGGTATTTTCCCATTTTTGATGTCCAAGACTGGAAATACGGGTTGAGAAATAGATTCAACCAATGTGAAAATGGTGGCATTTGAAGCAAGATGGGTCTGATTTTGCTAGGGACTTTAATTAAATTTTTGTGTTCGAGATTGTTCATGGTTCATCATTTGCATTGGGAACCTTAAAGAGGGCATCCCCCCACTGCATGTTTGAATATGGGTAAATATCTCTTTCAGTTTCAAAATACATTTTTGTTCTGTAAATCGTTATGAAGATTTTCATGGAAACTGTATGGAAAGCACGATCTCGCGAAACCGCTTCGCCGTTCCATCGCAAAACTATGATTACCTAGACATTCATTTGTAACCATCGTGTTCATTGCACGGAAACGTACACGAGTGCACTGAATATAATGCCGTGAAATACTAATACAGGTTCAGAATGAGGTATACAGTGATGTGGTGCAGTTTTCTAAATTGATGTTATCTTTGAAATATTGAAGACCATTACCAGGTATATAGCAATTTAAGCGTTATTGCTAGAAATAAGTTGAATTACCACACTGTTCTCAATATACGAGTTATTTTAAGGGTTATATGACCAGCGTTGATCAAATGACAACAGATATTAGATGGGTAAACAGAGAGGCAGACTATACTGGTTCACACAATTTTACTTATAAGGCTGCGTTGTCGAAGTGCATCACCCTTTGAAAAGCAAATTTACCGCGCAGCGCCAATCAAAATATCACATGCATCGCATTTCATCTCGGTATTAGATTATTTAACCAATTGTGTGTTGTCCAATAATGGTAATTACGTACATCCCAAATATTGCTTTCTGGTTCACTTCTATGTATCACGCAGTGAGAAATGAGATCACGAGTGACGAACAATCCATTCAGTATGAAAACCCGTGACACAAAATCAATATTTGAAACTTGCTTCACGGTAACGCATATTAACCCATTGGATGGATAATTTGTTCATGTGACTCGATCACATCAATTAGCTGCGACGATTCTCTACCGTCCAAAGGGCACCGATTACCTATCTTATTCACATTTTGTTTTGTGATTCCTAATCGAGTCACATCTATGGTAATTTAGAGTTGTAGACACCATTAATCTAGTTGAGTATTAGTGTTGTGTCAATTATGGGCACCCTACGAACTACGGAATGTAAATGAAAAAGGCATTTTTGAGGTGCGAGTTAATGGATGCAAACGACGATTGTGGGGCTCAATCTTACACGTCCGACTTTTAGAAGCACGTATACCAATAGTTTTTATTAGCCTGAGTGAGTGATGATAATCAAGCTGGCCACGGTAGGAATTCAAAATTCGAAAACAGTAATGTCTTCCAGTGTATTCCTTGCCTTTGATATACACTATCTATTCCATTCTGAAATACTTCCATAGCTCTAGATAACTTACAGTTGACAGTTTGGTGGCATACATTTTTAAACACTGTAAATCAAACTCTAGCAAACCCAGTTACACTCCGTCATGCCAACCTGAATTAATCACTTGCTTTATCATGTTTGAAAGCGAGTAACTCTGCCTATACTTTGAAGAAATAAATCCTATCAAGGTTTTCCACCTTTAGGCTGTGTTCGGTTGGCAGTGGCTAGTAGCCTAGAGCCCCCAGGCTCAGTGATATCGGTTGAATCCAATTACTAGCCTGTGAGTCCGACAATCCGCTGATGCTGATCAGTGTGCAAGCATACACCGCATGAAGCCCATTTAAAACTTGGTTCGCACGGTTACACTATTTAACCACTCAGCAGTTTCATAATAGTAAAGTGCGAAGTTCGAATTGCATCATGCAAAGGATGCCCGTTCAATACAACTCATGAGAACGAAGAGAAGACATAAGTCGCGAGATGCAAGCATTTCGTTTACTCTTGTCAACCGCGGACGTAAAACGTGTCAGTATATATACATGGTACAGTAGGGGGGGAGGGTAATTGCAACAGTAAAGTAGGCACGATCGAAAGCTCTTACAGTGCGTACGTTGGGGAGAGTGAAGTCTGTCGTGTTAACGCCAGGGTCAACACACATTTTGGGTCAATCGTTTTTTGTGCACAGAGTGTTGGCTGATGCATCATGATTAGAATAGTTTCAGTGAACGCTAGTAGTTTCGGTACTGGATTGCGCAACAGTGCTTTGAAACACTGGGTCAGGTCAACTTTGTAACCTGATGCAATCAAGTGTCTTCCAATCGAAGAAGCTGGCGGTTTCACGTCGTTGTGTATTGCCCCAACAGGTTGCGTCATCAAGTTTGACAGCCATTTGGATATGTGTTCTGACACTCGTTGAGTCAAGCAACGATCCGTCCTGTCAATGTATACGTCACCGCAACTGCAAGTGAACTGATAGAAAATATGTGATACATTGGGATCAGCAAGACTGTTTGAGTGATTTTGAAAACATAACGTTTTGGTCGTCTGCAGCAAACGCAACTGCGCCGCTGTGTATGTGTGCCCTAGAGCTGACTTGAGATTACAATTTATTTGATTGAATAAATGATCTCCTTTAAAAGGAAAAGTGATAAAAACTTGCTTCTTTTCCACGTTCATTGTTTTCTCGCGCACAAGTCTCGGCCTCTGATGTTGTCTGATAAAGTTATCCGGATAACCGTTAGCCAGTGGCATTCTATTAATGAACTCTTCTTCGTTTTGTATTTGATCCTCTGTACATATTTTCTGGGCTCTGTTGAAGAGAGTTCTAACCAATCCACGTTTGTAAGCCACTGGGGTGAAGCTGGAGAATTGTAAATAAAGACCGCCCCACGTTGCTTTTCGGTGGATTCTGCGCTGTAGAGTCCCATCCTGACGCCTGGTTAATAGAATATCTAGAAAGGACAAACTATTATCACGTTCTTCTTCGTGAGATACACTGAGGTTCGGGTGGATAGAGTTAAGAACGTTAACAAAAGGGATAAAACATTCTTCAGTCGTAAAAACTAAAATATCATCCAAGTATCGTCTGTAAAATAGAAATTGGGAAATATTATCACAGAGCTGTTTTTCGATCATACCCAAAAATACATCTGCCAAGGTTGGGCCCAGAGGGTTTCCCATGGCCACACCATCCGTTTGTTTGTAAGCTTTACCTTCAAAATTGAACCGAATGTTTTCTGTGCATAAAAGAATGAGTTCTTTAAGGTATTCAACAGGAATAGGCAGGTGAACGTTGTGCGAAGAAATAAAATCACATAGATAATCTACTGTCTCACGAACAGGAACCTTTGTAAAAAGGGACTCAACATCGACGGAATACATTTTATCTGAACTCACTGCAATGCTGTTTAGCAAATTCGCTAGTTATGTCTTCCCTCCGTTCTCATGAATTGGATAACGGGGACCCAATGTTTCAATACAAATCAGCTGGATCGCAACTAAATTCATGTCCCAAGTGCTTTATAAATTTCTAGTTCGATTTAGTCTATAATTCAGAACAGAGAGCAATACTTGTTTTCAGACCCACTAAAGTGGGATTCGTATATTATTATTTGTCAAATTAAAACCACGCGGAGTATCTAATAATTCATGCAATGGGGGAACTCGTGACTTGACAGCTTCAGGCGCCAAAAGCTATCGAAACGTATCGCAAACTTTTAGTAACCTCTAAACGTCGTACCATCTAATATTGGTATTTGTCGGTGGAGTGTGGATTCTGGTTTGTGCAGTCATCTTCATTTGCGGATAATATTTCGTGCATTTTTCACCAAGTATATTCTACCCCAAAAGACCTGCAATGTTAAGACCCCCAGACCGTTATTAGCAAATCATTCAAACACACAAGGTACATCGCTGAATATGAATTCATACGACATTCATTCCATACGTGGATTATTGAAAAATCTTGATTTGCTTCGTTTGGGATATTCTGACACATACTGCTGCCAATATGTTGCCTAACTGCATTGTATTGAAGACCATAAGAAGTTAACAAAATCTCACATTTCCGTCAAACAGAGGGAAAACGGATCATTGACACTTTGAAATGCTCATAAAATTGGGTACCTTAGAAATAAAACTGGATCAGCCACCGAGGTTAGACTGAAGTTCTTATGTAACTTCTATTTTTTCAACCAGAACACGTGCTAATAAAGACATTGTAAAATTGCAATAGACATTTATGCGGGATGGGATAAGTAAGCCGTAAAACACTAAGAAGATCGATAGTGAAGCAGCGACATAGTGTGCAATCTCTAGGCTCGCGGCTGACCACGCCAATTACCATCAATATAAAATAATTAAAATCTAGAAGAGACACTTCGCGTTCTGACTCACAGATATCATACCTCTTGATAGCTGTTTCCAGATTGACTGTCCAAGGGTATCCTATTGACAAACTGACATCTAGGTAAATGGAATAGTGCGGAAGCCCTGTACACCAGTGGGCATTTGGCTACCAGATTTTGATGTTTAGTGTTTCGTCTGAAGCAACTTTGGAAACAGCTGTGCAGCTAACACGTACGAACCGTTAGGGCTGTGGCTCATACGGATCCCAAACATACGGTCACAGAACTTTACTTTCAACTCACCTAGTCCATGATTGCTTTTGAATAAATACCTACTAGGATATCTTATGAATATACAGCTATTTCATACAGAAAGTAACCAACAAACAATCATGGACGAAATGTTTGGGGATGGCTCATTAACAATGCTCACTTAATTTCGTCAACTGCTCACCGTTTCTTTTTGTTCAACCGCCATCATCCAGTGACTGCAAAAATTTGTCAAGAGGGCCAATACTGATGAGAAATGGGAACGAAATACGGACTGAAGAACTGGGCAATTTTGCATCGCTAGTAGCATACTCAGTAAGATGATTCACCGACTTCTCATAAATCTCGCTCATGCATTTCTCTCTTCATCTAGGTCCAATGAAATCGCACTCGCATAGACGTAAAACGATCACAGTGTACATTCTACACACACTACAGCATCACTATGCAGAGGTCGGTCTTCGCGCAATCGAAACATGAATCATCAAAGACAACGAATGCTTGAAAGTAACAACACCTAATAACAAATATGACTCCTGGCACTGAAAACTGAGACACGTATCATGGATAGCTCTAAGTGAATTAGATTTATCACGTAGAGCTTCCACTATCTTTCGTTACACCAGGGTTGGCTTCTGAGTTCCATGATGATATTCTATCACATGCCCGGAAACTGTCTGATTTATTGCTTTCGTCTCACTCGTGTAGCACAGTAGCATAAGACGTGGTAGATATTTCTAGTATCAGCAACCACTCTAAATACGTTCATATCCAGTCATTTCTTGCAATGGGACACGAGAATCTCTAGGGCTTTGATTGGACCTCAGTAATGACCGTGTGTATTGGCAGACTGCAAATTACATGAAAATCGGTAAAGCCACAGCCTAAGGCAAAAGTTACGACCTTTATCAGTCCATTAAATCAACGGTCAACTTCAGTATCAGGCAAGTGAGGTGTCATGAGATTCTATAGTCAAATGATTCAATACGAGGGAAATCATGTGAAAGTCTGGATGAAGAAGAAATCTGGATGACTTTGCTCACCCATCCCCTTGGTGATCATTCTGGTTAGAATTACTGTTGAATCAGTTTAGAAGGACTTCACTCTTCTTCCATAATCCAGTGTAGATGTTCTGAATGACCTCAAGATTGCGGACTGGATTATTTACCTACACTTAGTGTCCTAGGTGGAGGAAATCCTTTGTATCAGATTTAACAATATCCCTCAGGATGATCTAAAGAGGTGATGAATTCCCTGTGAATAGTAGCATGTTCGTGCTAACAATTTACCGAACGTTAGGCGGGATGTAAAATAAGTTTACTGATAAATTAGGCACGACATTTTCGCATCCAACAAGGTGGAGCTAAGGATGTGGTTCATGCCATTTTCTAGGGCACAACCCCACCCATATTGATATAATCCTCGACAGACTTTACAGTCCATCGATTCCGAAACTATTTTGACCATTATGTATGCCGTCAGCCAAAGTGCAACTGTGTGCACGTCTGTATATAGCACCTCAACATTCATTTTTATAATCAGATGAAGACTCACTGAAATAGGAAGTTATATAATAGCTGATTTCTGAAGTCCAGCCATTGCCAACATCATGTCATACCCTCATTAACACGTAAGGTGGTTGCAACAAAAAAAAGACTTTGCAGGTTTGTTTTCAGTAGATTAGCCCCTGGCCAGTGACGGAGGACTTGGTCATTTATGTTACACATTTCAAACTCATACACATTTCAATCTGAATGAAATGTAGAATTAGGCCTACGGTAGGTAGATTGTTTTCAGTGCTCCCTAAAATTCACCCTCAATTCGTTAGTGGTAAAACCTCAAAAGGAAAATTTTCTAACTTCCCATGGAAAGCCTTGAGGGGAAACTATGCGAGGAGATTCGCTGAAAGCTAATTTGATGGCAAGTTACCGTGTAGCAATATTACCAGCTATACGAAATGAATTATTTTTTCACAGTCGCACGATTTAGAAATCCATATCCAATGGGCGGGTGGAGTCAGAACGATGGTAAGGAATTAATCCTCGACCTACATGAACAACTCCGTGTTCTGGACGAAAACAAGTCAATCACGAGTGTACATGATGCAAATCACTTCGTATAAGTTTCCCTATTTCGTCATTGTCCCTGCTGATAACCGTGATGCAGAAGACAACGAGGACATTGGTGACACTGAGGTATTGGTCTACTTATCCGTTGCTTCTTTTGTAACAATTTATTTATAACACTAGGGACATCTTTGAGATTACATAAGTTTGGATGATAATGCGAAGTGAGTTGAAATATTACTCACACTCCCTTGTCACTGTTTTAAAAATTGGCATTGATGTTGTCCTGTTGGATGCTGCATACGGTTTGAAAATAACTGAAATAGCTATAGGAGATTTTTCATCAAATATATGCGTGTCACGAGATCGTTTGGTTGGTTAACGTAGACAGGTTAAATAACTGAACACCACTTACTAATGGTGGACTCGGTGAAAAACCTGCAGCTGTCCTGACCAGGTCCTTTATTCCCTGTGTGATATCCCATTTCCGTCGTCTGAAGTGCGGCTGCTGTCCACGTTTTCTAATCTGATTTACTCCTCACTTGCTCTCATGTTGTTTGTACATTCGGACCCAGGTTTGCACAGGCTATGGCCATCATAGCGGAAACCATGAGGATTCAAAGGAAGCAATGCCACCCAAAAACAATTTTCAGAATTACTGATATGATCGGAATTTCTACCCAAGTATATATGTTTTACGTGATTTTGTCCTCAGTTTACGACTACTTGGTTAAATATTTGAAAGTGTGCTTTATTCTGTACCTCCCCAAAACACGTGAATATTTATTCTGATAGATCGTCCGCACTCCTTAGACAACTGCAACACTTCTAACTAGTTGCGATATGAGCTAGAGATCACACTGCGGTCAAGGTGATACACAAGCTCAACCAATTAGAGGTACACTGGCTCAGTTCTACATCTACTAATCGATATCTCTCATGATACTGAAAGTCATTTTGCGGCGAAGTGGAAAACCAATCTGTGGTACTCCGCAACTGAGAAAATTACTTCATATTGTAGTAATATCAAACTCCTGGTAGTATTTTGCAAATGGAATAATGGTCGTCAGTACATTTGTTTTCACCAGTCCGCTAACCTTTGTAAAGAAGCAGCAATTTCAATGAAAATGACACGTCAGGTAGCAATCTGGATCGGAGGTGTTACAAATACCAGGAAACTTCATTGTGCCACCCGACTTACAATAGAATATCAAGACAAAAACTTGATCTATGATTTACGAACTATTCCTACGCATAAGTAAAACTTCCAGTTGTTTGATTCACAGAATGACTGTAGCTGTGTTCGCCACCAGATCCCACCGCCAGTGTTTGTGCGGTTTTTGTGGGTTAAGTGAGTATATGTTGATGCTTACTGTTGTACAGTAGAACTGTTGATGATAATTAACAAATAAAACTCGAATGCAGCGTTGATCTTATTAGCTGTGTAGTGTCAGAACCCTGAATGTCAACGAAAGCCGCCTGATACCCATCCAAATCCGATCAATCTGTGTACACGTCATCTATGTAATGGGCACAGTTTGAAGTAATCTGTTAACATGAGGAAGTCAGATGAGTGAAGTTTAGCCACGATTCTTGCACGCCAACCACTCAAGTATGAACACGAAAGCGAGGACGCAGTACAAGGATTTTTCCGACAGTGTCGCGAACAAAGAATGTATGTTGCTAGCGAACAAAGGCGAGACGAACATCTTTGCTAAAGTCGGTGCAGTTCAGAGCGGCTTGCCAGCCAGTACGGATGGACGGTTAAGTCGGATTTTGCGCAGAATTCAACAATTGGTTTGTGTAAGGTACTTCTAGCAGTGTATCGCGGCCATAGTTAGCGAAACCCTCTCATTTAGTGAGGTGGTGGTTAGTGTAGAGGAGCCAGTCAACGGGCGAGCGTGGTGATGGAATTTCATCATAATAATACTAAACAAGGCATTGGTAATGCCGTCACATACAACTTCAAATTATTCATAACAATTTTGCATCCAATTCACAAGACATCGTCACATTACCAAGCTTTCAGTTTACATATCATTTGCATAAAATTCAGTAGGAATTATTGTAAGAAAATTCGCACGCTGATCTAAATTAAAAGTGAACATGTTCGATTTATGAGCAAAGCAGTAGCACATGTCGAAAATAAATGAAACGTCTCCAGATAAAGATAGACCTTGCAGAAAACTCAATGGTCTGTTTGAATATTTGTAGTTCTGACCGCGTATATCTTCGCACAGCAGTCATGGTGAGCTACTTCCTTCAGCTGAACGAGGTTGCGAATAATGCAGAAATGTAGCACAGCCAGCCAAAAGACGTGTCTGATGACGAAGAATGATGTTCATAATTCGAAACAAAACCTTGACAATGCGGTAATCCACTAATTTAATTTATCAATATCTATTTGCATCATATCCACAGGACATCATCACTTCCACAAACTTAGTTTACACGTCATTTTACACGGTATAAGAAATCAGTAATTGAAGAGGATCAGTATATCCATCTCAATGTAACATCCAAAGTGACGGGGCCTGCGAATGGGGTCGTACAATACATTTGGAATGTGAAATTACACCATTTCTCGGTCTTTTTTAATTCTATGCCATATATTATATCAAAAACAAAGCCGTGATGCAGGCTCTTTGAAGAAGTCTTGGCACCTATTCGGACATATTGGATTCTTCATGGATTATGGGAATAAAGTTCAAAATAAATTCAAAAGGGATTAGAAAACCTAGATGAAAGAATGAATAAACATCGTGTATGTTGGCAAGCTGATCTCCGACAATGTAGTGCTGAACCAAGTCAGTTCCCCGTGATCCAGATGACGAATATCCGATCTTCCCTAGGGAAGATCGAACGGATGACAGCAATCGTACAGAACAAGGAGTTCAATTTTTATGTTGCAAATTTGTAGGTGAGCACGGGTCTATCCGACGAAATTTTTGTAAATGGATTATTTCAACTCTTACAGAGCCGATCGTCTTGCTGAGGTCCACAATCGTGGTAGAGATACCGTCATTTATGTGGACAATAATTTCAGCAAGTCAACAAATCTATTCTCCATGTACTCAACTAGAAGGATTAGCTGTCACATCATGATCCATAAGCCACATTTCCTGAGTGAACTCCGCTCGATATTCATCGCCAGCATTTAATTGGCATCTACCACATCAATTTCCATGTTGAACATACTTTTTATCACCTGTCTGCATCGGTGATTGAACAATCGATTGAATCCCTTTGCATATTTGTCAGACACTTCAATGGCTTGACATTGTTTTTATTACCACGATTGGCTCAATGAATTTGGAACATCCTAGCATCAGAATTTGCGCCGAACTGGACTTGGTTTTCTCAAACAGACTGTTCGATGTTTAAAACCGTGCACCCCTGAGCAGCTCTGATCAATGAATCTTGGAAAGCTTATCGTAAGACAAATCGTTACACTATGTTAGGAAAACCATCCAGTAAGTTAATCAGAGAATTTGTTCACCCGACAACCCAATCAAATCAAGGGCCCTGGTTACTTCTACCGATTTTTCTATGTTTGCAAACGCCAATCTTTCTGTCTTCTGTGAAATGACTACCTTAAATTTTACTCAAATCATATTTGCCCCTTTGCAACTCTCAGCTTTCAAAATGATCAATATAGTGCACCAGAACTTAGGCAATTACAAACAGAGAGAAAGCTAGCTCAATAAAACAAGAAAAACCCACGAACTTGATCAAATCTGAGAACAAAAGGATAAATGAGTTAACACAGGTGCCATCTTAAGAAATACCATTTAAGGTGGAATGTGGAAAGCCATATAACATTGACGTGGCGGCAACTCGAGAAATGAAAATAAAAAGAGGTTGAAATTTAAAAGCCTAATTCTGGTTCAAGCTCACTGTCGTATTCTACTTCCGTGCCAGTCTTCAACGACTCATATCAATCACCAACTATGAAACCCCTATAATCTACTGATAGGTATGCAGAAATGGGATATAAACAAAGCTTTCTTTCCAAATAAGCTATGGCCTCTTTTACACAGGCAGCGTGCCGAAACTCTTTGAATTTCGCTAGCCAATATAAGCAAATGTATTCCAGCAAACAAAAATATCCCTGTGTTTTCGGAAAAGATCACGAAAACGCCTGTCCATAAAAAAAGAACCAGGGAAATACCACCTGTTCACACTCACCCCTGTGGTGTTCAAATGGTTTGACAGGCTTTTGCTGCCGAGGATTAATCTGGGGTCTGCTGGGGAAAATTCACAATACTTTTCTCATCAATCTTCGCACTTCACACAAGAAGCCATAGCTCAAACAATAAACTCGATAGGTTCGGCAATCGAGAAGAAAGGTAAGACAGTCAGTATAGTGTTCCCAGATAATTAAATTGCATTTAACTGCATCGATCGATCATAATTGCCTGGTGTACTTTCCATAGATAGTGTTGGCGCACACGTCTTCAGGCTGGTCTCGGAGTACTTCACTAATCGAATAAATTTCAACTTTTTCATTGGACAACAGTCCTAATTACTTCCAGCTGACTTTGACGTATGACAGAGTACAGCGTTTCCCAGTTTCTGTTTTCTTCGCGTGTTGAATCATTTCCAATCCTGTAGATACGAATGAGCTACAAGTAAGCATGAATGCCAATTGCTGACGCAATTTCCAGAAATTCTGATCGAATTGAGTGAACTTAAATGCTGGTTGTCATCCAGAACCTATGCGCTGAATTTCCCTAATGGACTGAAGATATGAATTACTAAAAGCCAGGATGCATTATTTCTCTTACTGTTGCATAAACCAAATAGAGCTCGCACTAATAGGTCTCACCTCCAATCTGCACAGAACAAACCCGTACCAACATCACCAACGATTAGACATATCGATGTTGTAATACCCCATATTCTGTCATAGTCCAAGCACGTTTCACAGACATTTTGTAAGTTACAAATTTCTCATATTTCTCTCTCCGTCTCAGACTACTTCTGGTGCAAAATCAGTTGCTTTTCAAATTGTGACTACATACTCCCTCGCGCACTGATTTTACTGCTCACCAGTTACTTTCCGCGGCATATCAAACAACGTTTGTAACTGGATGATAAGTTCTATAATACACTTCCTAAAATGTAGTGTAACATCCAGAGATACAATTGATGATAATATTTCCGATAGATAATTTTTGTTCAAAAACATTTTCAGACACACATCGTTCTCTACATGTTGGACTTCAAAAGCTGTGTCTATAATATGCACGAGTCAAAGGATTAAATATTCATTTGCACACAGTTATGCATATAACAAATAGCTTTTGATTGTCGTGCTCGTCTGATCGTTGATCCAGTGAATGCCACCACAGACATACGGAACTGTTCACTTGGGTGAGAATTATCATAATTTGTACGTATTTTCCGATTCCGTTCTTTTATAATCAAACATGTGGTTTAAATGTTGTTAATCTACAAAATCGGGTGCATAAAGCTATTACTGCCCTGATTTGTCTTGCGAGCCTCACGACTGACGTATATTACTCACTCAAGGCAAACAAACTGGGTGCAAAGAGCTACTATTGACTAGAATATTATTAAAAAGTGTTCAACACATTAGAATGCTTGCCCAAAAGAGAATGATTTTACCCTAAAATTTATCCTTGAGCATGTTTCAAGGCCAGTTTCACTGATATTCATAGTTGGCTACCAGAGATATTTCATTATTTTCGTCGAGCCACAATTCTCGATTAAATACTGGCTAGGTAGGAACATGAATTTGTATGTCCGCAGTGTGTGTGTGTGACATATTCGACGTCCCTAAGAACAGTGGGAAAACATTATTTCTTATCCCGGACGGTACAGTCAACTCAACCCTAGAGCAGCAGCTAAGAACAGGTTGCCAGCAACTACTTGGACATCAGTAGATTCTCAATTCGACTTAAGTCAACTGCAGGCACATTTCTTGCATGCCGAATTCACTTTTTCATTTTATAATTAATAATTGATTATGATTTATTTATTCCGGACAACAATGAATTCCACAGTTCTCACGGGACAAGACAATATAGGGTAGCCAATTGAGGGGCACGAGCGGGAGGACCATCACCTCAAAAACCCTATGATATTTGCAGAACATAACAACAGAAAACTTCGATTGATGCATTCAAACTAAGGCGTTTATGGGAACAAGCGTACCACTCGAACACACTGAAGCACTGCAATGTATCTCCGCAATGGCACCGGAGCCTAAACCAAACCCAGTTAACTTTTATCCATCCGATTGTATCTCGGCTGTCTATGGAATAATCTTAGACTTTTGGGATCCCTTTTGTCACATAATTGTGACCAAGATAGAAAAAATACATTCTTTACAATTTCGTGCTTTGCCTGAAGACCGGAAGTCTGCCCCATCGATAAAACACAATCTATTCGCCCTTCACTTGGATCGAGTTCCCTTCCTTGACTTTAGCTTCGCACGCATTATCGATGTAGGTCAAAAGGGGAGCATGCTTATGAAATGAACCATTCGAAGTGAATAAGTGCAGGAGTTCAATTGGTTCTGTTGGCATTTCTGTGAGACTTATCAACAACATCAAGGGCTTATATGCTTTTTCGAAATATGAATTTGTTGGAAATTTTAGAGCATTGGACACCCGATTTTGACTACTGGAATCGGGCATGCGACCACGGACTGTGACACAGTGGTGACGAAGTTTCCTCTCTAATAACCAATTAGCCAGTTCCAGCCTCATCCAAATATTCCTGTTGGCCAGAAAGCATGTACTGATCTTCCGTGACCGATTCACTGCTGTGCAATCACTAGAGAATTGAAACGTTTTGGAAAATGCTGAATTTGACTCCAGAATACCAAATCTCTACATTGCTTGCACGATTTTTTTCCCGTGAAACTATTCTGCTGCCATAAACTCTTAACAAACTAGAAACGAATCGTCTCGTTAGTCATTTGTCTAATCTAGATACATTGTATTGATGGTTGGATCACCTCAAAACATAATCTGGATACGTTGCCGAGAGCCTGAGGCAACATAAATATCAAATGTCATGGTCACCAATCTGTATTTCAGTGACATTTGTTTCGGTCGCATATCTGCATTCACCTTGGTTGTTGGATTTATTAGTTCCTATTTTCCTAACTGACAGCTACGACGACAGTCGGAATTCGAATTCAGTTGATGCCAGCTGATATGAATACTCTGGGTTGCTGAATGAAAATAACAACTCACGATATAAGGATTTGTCCAATGTTGTGACAATGTAAGAACACCTATTTCGTTGTACGTCACCATATGTCATGGTGAAATGCCCAAAATAACCTACTGGAATGGTCTGAATAGTAAAAAAATTTCCTCCATTTTCTGAACTAATCTTTAGTGAGCGCTCGCTTTATCAATGTGAATGTATTAGTTTACAAGTAGAGGGCTATTAGATAGACAATTCGACACAGCCAATCTGACTGCGGATAAAAGTTGTACTTCTTTTTATCATGAGTGGCTGAAGGTGATAAACGATCACGTACCAACTGTGATGCGTTGTCTTTATCCCTGAAACCCTTCCATTTGAAAGGCATTCACAAACCATTGATTAGGAATGAATGATAATTAAGTCTGTGAAATCCGGTGAAATGCACAGTTGCTGTCAATGCTCTGCTCATCATCAAAATCGTACTGCTTTAAACAATAAAGCTAGCCCCAGTGATCACTGTCTTTCTCACCGTGTTGCACGTTGAATTAGAACGCATGAATATACTGGTGGGGAAAAAGATAAACACCCTTGTAGCCATCACTTAGAATACACAGTCCAAATGTACAAAAGCACATCGACCAATCATTCTGATTTGAAAGAAACTGACAACACGATCGCCACTGTTGACCGTTCACTGCCATATCCTTCAGTGTATAGAGCCAACTGGTTGACGGATCTTTCGGACCCCAACCACGAAGACCTGAGACAGCTACTTTTCCTAAGTTCACTGCGCATTTTCTCATTCCTCATCGCCACTTCATCTGTTGACCTCCACGTGGTTTCTTCCACTCCTGTGGTGGAACGGTAAATAGAGCACTATACGGTAGGCGTGTGTCTGCCATAAGTAACATGTGCCCCAAACAACGAAGCCTACTAAGCTGGATACGCAGTGAAAGAATATGTTCTGTACTGGTACCCAATACTTGATTTCTGGCCCCAGTATTGCTCACTCGGCTATTCCACCCACTCTAAGCGATACTACGCAAACATCAATGGTCAAAATCCCGTAGAAGACGAACATCTTCTGCACGCAGACCCAAAGTCTCGCAACCATACAACCAAACTGAACACATCGCGGCACAATACACACGACCCTATGAACTCAGTGGAATATCAGGTCGACGCCACAAGTGCTTCAGTCCAGCATACGCCCCTCGAGCCTTGGATGTACGCCTGTTCACTTCCACAACCGTGCTCCCATCAATTGTCATGCTGCTGCCGAGGTAACTAAAGAGGTCAACTGTTGTTAGTTCTTCCTCAGCGGGCAACTACCTCGGAATCGTTGACATCCAGTCTCGCAACATCGCTTTAAACTATAAAGGTGCAAAGCACACGCAAAATGGGGCTACGGCTCTTGCAAGTCTATCTAGTGTACGCGGCGCACCTTCCGTGCATTCGGAGAAGCAGACTAAGTTGAACAAGAATGGAGAAACTGGACATCCCTGTCGAACACCACTGGTCTTTTTGAGCAGACTGGATAGTTCGCCGTAAACCCTTACTCGGTCAGAAGCATGAAAAGAAAAAGTTCTCAGTAGATTCATGAACTTCTGAAGCATACCTTTCTGATTTAGATCATCGAATGGTGCCATCCGGTCAACTGAATCGGAGCAGCTCTTCAAGTTGAGGAAAACCCATGTTGTCGGTCGACAGTGTGTGTGACTCATCTCCAGTAATTGATAAACAGAAAAAATCCGGTCGATGCATCCTCGACCTGGGCGGAATCTGACCTGTTGTTCTTGAGCTTTCCTCTCACGATCCGGTGTCAGCAGACGCAGGGGAATGAAGCTAATCCAACGATAGTTGCCACAGTCATTGAGTATTCCCTTCCTGAAAATGGACACAATCAATGACTCGTTCTATATTACTGGAGTACGTTTCTCACTCCAAACGTCACGGAGCATTGTGGAACGTGGTTTTATCAAAGCATTATCACCCAGTTTAAAAGAACTGGAAAGAGTTCGTCAGGGCCGATCGGTTTCCCACCCCTAAGTAATCGAATGCACGACTCTACTTCTACTTCTGATGGGAGCTCAAGTGATACTCCCCGAGGAATCACAGTAGTCGATATCGGAGTAACTAAATTAGCTGGCAACCAGCTAAACTGCTCCTTGAAGTATTCGGCTCAAAGGTCCAGCTTTGCTCTTTGCTATGAATAGGCTCCTCGTTTACATCGCATATTGTTTCGCTGACTGAGGTTCACCGTCCACGGGTGTAAAGAATAAGTTTGAACAACCTTTTCCTTGTAACTGTAGCAGCTGCTATTTCCGTTCTTCCGGCTAACTCGACCCATCAATTTCCTCGATCGCTCTTAGGGTCTTCGTAGCTTGGCTTTGTAGCTTTTTTCGTATCTTATTCTAGAGCTGACACTTTTGCTGTATTAGCTTGATTCTCTCGTATGAAATTCAGTGTCTTTGATAGACATCGGATCTGGGACCACAGGCGAAACCTGCCGTCTCTTGTATTGTCTGCTTTATATGGGTCCAATTATCATCTACATTACTGTTCGTCATAGATCCTAGCCCGTGTGCTAACTTCTGCACATAACGGGTCAGGCAAAAGCTGCACGGCTAACCGGGTTTGCGGTTTGCGACGATGACCATGGAGCTGAAGAGCTAATCGTGTAAACCTAATGCACTGCCAGACTCTACGTATATGGACTAGTAAGATCTACAGTTCTGAACAGAAATGCACCACCGGTAGCTTATTGGGATATGATCATTCTGAAGCAAATTACCTGTAGAGTTAGAGCGCCCTGTCACTGTTCGACGCGAGCTATAACGAAAATTTGTACCAGATAGGAATAATCAACTGTCTGCACGAAACTGGAGAAGCCTTTCCCCGTTATCTGTGCGCTGAGTGGATGAAGCACAACGGCCACTTAAACAACCTCCTGATGCACTAAGTTTGCTAACTTGTGCATTGAAATCACCAGCAGCACCTAAATGTCAAAAACCTTTGCGCGAGCGAACGAGAGTGGTGAGTTCTCCGTAGGAGTTATCCTTCGGCATATCAGACCTGCAGTCCGTTGGAACGTATGCCGAGATTATAAACAGCTTGAGCTGAACACATCTATTCGTTCGAAAGCCAACTGATCCCTGAAGTTTAGCTACACATAAGCGACTATTAATAGGGATCCAGTTTTAAAGAGCAGCTTTTGCCTTGTCACTTAGGACTTCTCTTACACCACTTTGACCTACAGCTCTAGCTGCTTCGTCTCCTGAGGTATGCAGGAAATACCTTGATGAAATACCAGGAGCAGTAAGTTAAATCACACTGCTCGAATCCTGGATGCGCTTTTCACTTACGCAGCGGACATCAGTAGTCAGAAGATGTATTGTGAGGCTAGGCACGCCTGCTGACCGGTCTGCATGACAGTATGCACGTTAAAGGAGCCGAGATTCAGGGGCTGACGAAGCTTGAGAAAATCTGAGTTTTGCGACTGTGGATTCTTTTTGACACTTTATGACAATGAACCGATGCGAGTGTCGGCCGTGTCATCGGTGGGAGCATGATAGGTGTGTAAAGGGGGCAGAAGACAAAGGTTGAGTAAAAGAGAGGGAACTATGGCCAGTAGCATATTCGTTACTTCCCACACCCCTCGATGCAATGGGCAGCTGGGTCCTGATTATCCTGCGAGACGACCGATGCAGTATGGAATAATTTCTATTCATGAAGTGCATGTAGAATGTTGGGCGGGTACTACTAGAGTGTCAAGCCGCAAAGCAGGAGAACGATTAGGGTTCTCAACCGGAGCCTTTAGTTCTAACGAGAACCTGTCCGCAAGGCAGTGGGATGGCTGGGTGGAAGCCCATTTGCTCGAATCAATTATCATCCCACCATATTTACCGACTGAGTTGCCAGCTCAGTTCGACCCACCACCTGTGGGACCAGGAGACTGGACCTTGTCTGGACTCCACCCGTTCACCTTTCAGGCACGATTGTATCTCCGGATTAGGAAAGCCATCCTGTATAGCTCTTTGAATCATAGAGATACGCAAGCCATCACACCACGCCATGGTCCAGTCTGTTCATGTGCTTGACACTCAGAGCGCGTCATTTACTGTCGTCCCTAATTAGCTATCGCTTCATATCTTACCTTGAGAACCTACAGTAGACCACGACCAAGTGAGCAATGATCTCCTTGTTCACCTGTGTTGTTTATCCGATTGTACTTGCTGTATCATTTTACTTCAATGCCTCCCTATCCTCGTTCTTATAAGCAGCTACCCTAACTTCTTCAGGATTACTCTTGTATTGAAAAAAAAAACACTATCATCGTCCCCTAGTCGTCGCTGTCCCCATTATCCAAAGATTGGCTGGATCACCGCTATCATCCGTTAGATATAGATTACACAAACGGTCGTTAATAAACCTCACTGTTACATCAACTGCTCCTGTCCAAAAAAACAAATGTATAACGTCAACCGTATCGGGTTATCGTCTCGTTATTGTGTAGCCTTCACGTAAATGAAAGCTAAGCCAGACTTCGGGGAAAACGAGCTGCCTTCAGTGGGTGTGCTGTAGGAGAAACATATAAATTCCCGAATTTACCGTACCACAGTTCGTGGGCACACCGACCGAAGAATATTGTGTCCAGAAAGATTTCAAAATGTCCAGGCCTTAATGAACGGCGAACACATGGAACGGCAACGAATGAGATTGTAAAACGTCTCACAAAAGATACGGATGTTTGCGGAAATCACCTGATCAGTCAGAGGTCGGGAGAGTAGCAGTCGCCCGAGGGAACATAGACAAAAATGTGAAGAAGCCCAAACGATATAATGGCGTGAACAAGAGAAGGAACGCCAAAGGTCAATAATTCACACGCAAAAAAGCAAAGACAGAGATAAAGAAAGATATGTACACCCAAGTAGTGAGGCCCATTCAGGTAACTCAGATAATCATGAGGAGATAACAGAGTGGATCTGGTGAAAGCCAGAATAAGAAGTAGGGATAGGGTGTGGAAACAACAAATCAGGCAAAACCATCATGGGCAAACTTGGATTATTTTTCATAGGAAAATAAAGGGAAATGAGGTTAAGTAACCGAAAATATATGGAGGTATTGAGGATTCATTGACAGACCATACTTTATATAAGGACAGCAAGTGGACTGAGCATATATTCGGGTTGAGGACACAAATATAACATCAACCAAAACGGTCATAAGAACATGCCTAAAATAGTGGGCCGCGATGGGAATGAGCAAACAAATTGTCAAGTAAGCGTGGAGGTGAGTTTGCTGTGGTCTTTATGGAAACTAGAGATTTGAACGCATCGGAAAATAAATGGAGAATTCTCCCGACTATCATGGGACCCAGATGGAACTATGGTAAACGCGCTAGCTAATATGACCAGCTGAATTTGCTTGTCTTATTCTGAATAAACCTTACACTAACTCGTATCCAAGCTCATCTACAAGGATATTTTAACCTAAGTTTTCTCTTTCCAAGCTCCAGTCTCGATATTTCTTGAGTAGTGGTCACAACAAACCGTGGTTATTGTTTGGTTTTCGAACACCTGTTTCACGTAGTTGGCCGTCTCTATCCTTCCATAGCTTTCCGTCCCTTACTCGCACAGTCAACTTGATGCAGATGTTGTGCTGTGCTGGATGAAACCCACTACTCTTTTGCCCTATTCGTCATAGCAACCGCACCTGTTTACACAACGACGCTGCACAGGCTGTCGTGTGTGTTGTTGTAGTTCGAGAACTTTAGGTTAGTCTATGTCAGATCCAAAACAACCTGGTCAGTTGTTTGTGTATTGGATTTTGCCATCTGTAACTTATACCGAGGGAATAGATAGAACTATGTATGCAATTGGTGGGCACAGCCTCAATCGCGTTTATGGGTTTAAATGCATTGTTTCAGTAAAACCCTATTGATATTTGTCGGTATTTGATGAATGTAGCGAAACTGTAGCCTAAATATTTTTCAATCAAGATCCGGTTTTTAATTCTATTGTGGAGATCAGCGCTAAGTGGAACTGTTTTGGAGGCTAGAGGGATTTTCTCCCGTAGATGTCGTGTGACTCAATAGGACAGAGGCACTAGCAACTGTCTACACACAGCATGTTACCATGTCGTGCGTAATTCGTTGAATAACCCTTTCCTCAAGCATTATTCACAACGAAATTGATTGCTAAACTGCACTTTATTTATGAAGTCACCAAATAACTGGAATATAAACTGTGAAAGAGTGGAAGGTAAAAAAACAAAGAAAACCAATGATGGCTTTTCATTACTTTCTTTATGAACTCATCGTTTCAAACAAAGTAACAGTTTCAATCTAACATTGAGAAGTTCACAAAGCAGTCGTCAACGACAAATGAAGTGAATAGTTGTATTCCTCTGTGGGCAATCTGTTTGATCAAGTTCAAGAGGGGATCTAACAACAAGCAGACCAAACATGACTTGACCCAGTGTTTTAGGAATCAGTGATCACGTCGGTGATGAATCATGGACGCATTTCCATAATCTAACACTACTGCGCTCAATAAAACGAGCACACCTAGCAGACAAACCAAGCGGGAGTTTTCTGTCCCATAAACCTCACTTCACAAATGTGAGTGAATACTACCTACCGACCACAATGTCCATGTGTATTGTCTGAACCTCGCAATTGGTCACGTTCAAACTGAACAACTATCCAAATCAAATTCAGCTGGTATTGAAAGCCCTCCGGTTTTACAGGATGGACAAGAAATAAAACCCATTCGCAGCCCAATGAGCATTATCATGTTCGCAATACAATTACTCGATGTGAGACGGATAGAAACAATCGAGACATTGCATCATTCTGACCTCGACTTTTGTGACAAGTATTTTATCCACCGTAAAATGGACCAAGAAAAGTTGCATAGGTCTTACGTTGATTACTTTGGTGTTCTTTGTTTTTGTTGCTGTCGGGAATGATATGCTTCAAACTTTCAGTTCAAAATATGGTATAAAATCTAAAACGATAGCAAGCAGAATGTAGTCAATTACAATGATTATTTTGGTTTGGGAGAGACAACCACCCGAAACTTAATCGTCCATCTCATATTACATGGATTCTGTCATGATTCATATTTCTCTCCCAAACAAATTTGTTTTGAATGCATCAGTAATAACGTATGAGGCACAGCGTAATTGAGTTGCATTTTCCACGGCAAAAATACACTCTATAAGCCGTGATAAAGTCAGTGACCGTCCCCCTACCAAACAGTAACAGCAGATTTACCAGGTAGAGTCGAATGAACACGGATAATCAAAGGTAATAGCCAATGACGCGCGATAATTAGTGTTTCACCCCCTTGGTTGATAATAGAAATTCCATGAACACTAGTTTGCATTATTCTCCCTATTAATTGTATTCAGTTCAAAGTGAGTAAATTTGGTAATCACGAATAACTTGATGGATGATTCACAGTTCAACATTAGTCAAACAATGGTTTTCGGAGATTTTCATGAGTCATGCACGTATCACTGTTCAATTTTCCCACATACAGTTCATAACTCCCAGTTTATCATTTTGTTCCAGGATGACTTGAAGTTTCATGAGTTGGAATTTATTTAGTGCATCATTTAACGCAATCATCCGAAAATTCCCACCAAATTCTCAGGAGGCACAATCAAACAAGATCAACATATTGAATAAAAATTGAAATGATTGCTATTCTTTCGCGAAAACAGCCTCTGAAACATTCGCAATTACAATTCGAATTTAATTCGATTCAACGGTAAACGTTTATTGTAGGAAACATTTTGTCTTGATGAAGCAAAGCAACTTTTGTTCTTTTACCCAGATGGAATGAATATGCTTCTGTTTTATATATTCTTCCTCTGACTCAACAGAGCAGATCTACTTCTCTCTTGTTAGCGAGATCGCGAGTACGGAAATATATATTACAAAGAGCATTAGTTTCTCACCGACACGTCTTTCTATTATGAATATTATAAAGTGTCTTAAATCAGATCATACAGAATCTATTCGAATAAAACGAAGGCAGGTTTGATACGGAGTTTTCATTTCTGTACTTCAAATTAATATGTATTTTAAATTGTTCTCAGCTGGAAACTCCGGTGTGTTTCTGTTCTCATTTTCGTACAATAAACGAAAACAGTCCAGCTAAGCCAACATCTGTTTAAACATGGTCATGGAAATTTGCACGTCACCGTTTTTTTATTAATCTAAAATACCGAATAAAGGTAGGAAAGATATTCCGAGTGATGAAGATGTATTTTGTTGGAATTTGGAATCTAGAGAATCGTTTTAGGAGGCCATTCAGCGTTTCCTCATGCGGTTTTTGCGGTCAACTTAGCACATCACTGAAGTTATGGTATGTAACACAAAAATTATTTTGAGATTTCCTGGTGCTCATCAGGAAAAAGAATAAGAACTCTCACAATTTCTCTTGACATACGGCCAACGGGGAATTCAAACCGAAGATTTGTCGGTAGTTTTTGTCAGGCCTCTTTGATATTGATAATTAGATGGATGACATGTTTGAGATGCTTGCTGGGGGAAAAAGAAGTGTTTGGCCAATATTGCATATGGAGTGTGGAAATGAACTGATGGGATTTATCAAAGAGAAGTGATTCCCTGTACGTATCTTAAATGAGTAAAATAATTAATTCAGGCCATGTATTCTTGCATTTTAGGGTAATATAATTGCAACCGTCTTCTCAATCAGCAGTCTGTGGTTGGCCGTGTAGATGATTTATTTTCAAACACAAAAACCGCAAACCATATAATTCTCCGAAATATTATTTTGAACAACTTGGTGGGTACTATTAAACATCTCGTTTGGATACAAATCAAGCTGGGCCTATAAATGTCAAGGAAAATCCTTAAGATATTTTTGATGTCTGGTACACCTTTTCCCAGTTACCTGGTCATTGACATTTCTGTGCTTCCAAATTCAAAGCAAGGACCTCGATCATGTTGCACTGGTGTTACCGTGGTGCAAAGAAGGACAATGAATATGATGCATCAATATTGTTGGGGTAAGTGCAATTTGAACACGTATGACAAAATTACTTGGAAACGAGAGGATTGCTGATAAACTGACCAGCTGATTAGGATTAGGGTTGTATGCTTGACATTCTTATTGAGTTGCTTTATTTTCTAAGGTTTCAGCTCAAACAAATGTCACAATTTTATCGGGTTTTAATTTCGCATACCATTTTTACCCACATTCCTTTTTTTCGCAACACAAACTATTCAATGAATCCCACAGATCATTTCGTTTTTTTGCCAGCAACATCCACTTGTCCATCTTGAACTTTCAACCCCATGTATTTCAACCTCCATTTCTATGTCCTTATAGAATTCAGAAGATTGTAATACAGTTGATTTGTGTCAAATGGCCGCTTTTCGATTGCAAATGAAGTTCACTTCGTCCCATGAAACTACTACAGGATTGATACCAGCTCAGATCAGTATCCAGTATGTTGTATCCCCTCATCCCATGTATTCCAGTATTACAACTTGAATACCAACGCAGTTTCTATTATCTCAAAAGGGCGCTGGTGCGATCAAGGTGGACATATCGTGATTTCATGTTACTAAATTTGTTTTCAGCCTTCTCACGTCCAAGGCAAATACTTGAACGGGTGATGACAATGTACTAAGCTGTACGAGTGTCTACTTAGTTCCACACAACGCACATATAGAACAGATTGTATGCCAGTAAGCACCATGAGATCCGTGCATATCAACGACACATCTGTTACCCCCGTGATTTTGCACATCAAATAAGCACAGTCACACAGGATGGTATCAAAGTAATGCGGCTGATCAGATTTTTGTGAACGTTGAATCAGGGCTTGGCCTAATAAATGTTTCTGGCGATGTTGTTCCATACTAGGAATTGATATCAGTGATTTTATATAACGACTTGCGTTTACATCTCGATAGGTAATCGTGGATCGGTAGAAAAGCAGGTAGAACTATGAGGCGTGAAATGAACCAGGTATGGCATTTACTGATGAAAGTCACACTAACAACACGGTTTCCGTTTCAGAGTTCCAACTTCACCAAAATGTCCGCGGATTCGTCAAACGCATCAGCAATTTTGCTGCGGAGCACTAAGCTCTGCAAGCTAGTTCGAAACATAGTCCAAATTTTGAATGACTACTTCGAAAGTCAATCAACTGCGTGCTGCATCCAATCCTGTTTAGTGTGCTCGAGATTTCGTTCGCTATGTTAGACGACACCGTGATGCTGTGTGCCCGCGGTACGGTGAACTTCCTCAATTCAATTAGACCCGCTGAGATTTCTTAGTCAAGCTAAATACTCTATCTCTATGTGATCCGCTCGACGAGATCAAATGCTTTGGTCCAATTACTTGATAATTTTCTCTCGACACACTACAGATTCTACTTTGTACTAATAGAAAGATTCGACATAAATTCGACGAGTTCGCAGGGGAGAAGATCTGCAGCTCCCCCTAATATTTTCGGATGCAATTCATGCTATTGTCTAGGAAACAGTTGGCAGTAGATAATGAGCAAATGTCACTTTGAGATAAATCTTACGAATTTGGCAGGCAATCTGAAAAAGACTACAAGGAATCCACAAAGACAAATGAGCACAGTGAATGTACTCACAAATGGCTGAGAAAAATATTTTCATATACTACAGTTTTTGAGCTTCCAGACTTTAACGAAATAGGCGGAATTATGATCAGACTTGAACAGATTTCATGTTTGAATTGCGTCCGTGCTTTCTGCTAAAATATTACAGAAATTTTCATTTCGTGATACGTAACATTGAGGCAGATTTTAAAATCTTCAGGTGGCTATCCCCCTATGGATGTAAGAAAAACTAAACTTTATGTTTGAAAGGGGTTCAATGAAGTTATTGGTGGCAAATCACTCGACCATATTCGAGAAAATTCGCTTCAGAATACAAGTGCAAACTCATTGGTATACTGTTTTATAAATAGTGCATCATCAGCACAAGCATTGGCCAACGAGTTTTCGAAAGAAGACATGACGGAAAAGTATTGGAACATCATATGGAGAAAAAACCGCAACTGGTGGAACATACGACGTCGAATTTGCGAGACCGAAGCCGTGCTTTGGTAAAGTATTACCTGTCGGTTTTATCGAAGTTATCAAATAATAATGTACGAGCATTAGTTTGAACGCCATTTGCCGAGGCAGCGCAAAGTAACTTCCGTCTTTCAACACTACCTAAAATGTCACTTTATTCAACGCAAGTATTCCCACAGCTCTGATTATCTTGTCTATTGATGACAGAATTCTACGAGACCAATGAGAAGGGGCGCTTATCGAGGGTTATGGACACAAAAAACATAGTAGTTGGAGTTGAGGGAGATCTGCTGCGATGTCGTGGTATGTAAGAAAGTTATCTGGGGTATCCGCAGGACAATTTATGTGCAAGCTACAGGCCGGGACTCAGAAGTGTTTTTTTAATATGAGTAGTTGGGACTGTGGCACGGGCTGAATAACCCAGGTAAAACGGGGACTAATGTGAATGCTCATTCATTTAGAACCGAATAAGAGAATTTACTAAAATCGTACTGCACAATCGATTTGCGGGGTCTCGCGAGTCAATCAGGTACTAATTACCCTATCCTATTTTTATAAACACGTCATTGTATGACCAACTACTGGTTGATTTCAGTGAAAATTGTGGAAGTAAGTTCAAACGTTGTGTGATGAATAATAAAAGTGTGCGTGCGACGATATGTGCAAAACGGATTATTCTGTGACAATAAAACGGATTTAGTATTGAGTACATTCGTGCAGGAAATTCGCGAATTTTATTACGTCTAACGTGAATAATTAGGAAACATTGAACCTGTTGAAATCTCCACAAGTTATCGCACAGTAAAACACCAAAAGTTATTCAAAGAGCGTATCAGAGATTCCAAATGCATCACGAAATGACGTTTTAACTGAAGAATACGTGATTAGCCTCGATCGATTTGGGACAAAATAGTTCTCAGTACAATGCAATCAAATTCAGCTACTCTTTGGACGGGAGTTGCAAAGTAACCAACACGGATTTTGCATATTCAGCTACATTGCTGTTGATGTGGAAAACAGCAATATTGAAAGTCGACTACGAAGACACCGTAGTATATAACCGTTTACTCAAGGAAGCCGGTCACAGAGGTACTTCCTTTCTTTTCAAGAAATAACCTGACATGAATAATACCCGTTAATTATCTCACACATATGTCTGGATTTTGCTCCACAAATAAACACAACAATGTTACTTTCAATTGTGAATTGAACATTACCCGAACTGTGCTACAGTTAAGAGCACTGAACTTGTTTCGTAGGGCGTTCTATCGAGTGGAGCGCTAGTAATGCACGCAAAACGTGCGCATGCATTATCACGCCTTACATTCTGTGGGTCACATGCGACTGCCCGCTACAATTTTCGGGATTACGGTCAACGGCATGAACATAAACAGACAACGGATGAAACTGCTTGCCAATAAAATAATTCAACTTACCAGTGAGAGTTTATGAACTTCTGGAACCTAAACTCATTCACTTTCTCCGCAACAAAATCCAATATATTCCTTGTTTTGGCATTGTATTTTACTTAACTTCCATGTAGTCGAATGCTGAACATGAGTCAGAAACAATTTCCACAAAATATATCTCACTTCTAAAACTTTTAAGTCACCTGGATTTATCACGCTAGAGCAAAGTACAGTAAGCATATTCTGATCATTGATTTGTGAAATGAATACGCGAAATTGATCGGAGGAAATCGGTGTAACCAGCCTGAATGGTGAATATAAGACTGCACTTGAATTTGACAAGGACCACTCGAAGATTCATGTGGAACAGCCTCATCGGAGCTCCTCCACAAACAGCGAAACCCTCGATCAAAATCAGTCGTTCACATTTTGAAATTATCCTATTCACCGAGCCCACATATAACGCAGACGAGAATGGGGCACACGGACACTTTGCCTTATATACTGCATTATGCAAAACAGGTGTATTTCCCGTTTTTTTCTTCTGAACTGACGTTCGAAACATCAACAGAATAGCACTGCCAACAATGTTGCACAGAGGACCCTTTTTGAATGACTCAATACCGTGCAATGGTACACCATTGGTGTTGTGCAATAACTGGGAAACTGCTTTCATTTCGTCCAGAATTCAAGGTAATTAGATTAGACTTTGACTGATGTGGACCGGGAAATATACGTTATAGTGCTGAGTACAAAAAAATAATCCATTCTGACAAGTTTGATAATCATATTGTCAGATCAACTCATCAGGGCGTGAAAATGTATTGGCATCAATACTCCGAAACGTTATCAAATGTCTCTGTCTATTATCTGTAGTTGGATGCACATTTAGAAAAACTTAAGCGATCTCCTTCCGTATCAATAGCCTTCTTTGAAAATTTCGTGGTTTATCTAAACACTCATCTGAATTATTAAATTACTAGAAAATTGATAATGTTATCCTTAATTCTGGAGCGATTCTATGGCAATTTAAATTTTGTGATCATGGTGAGTGATTATTTGACACAAAATAGGGTAAGTTTTCATTATAAATGCTCAAAACTGGCTAAGATGAAATAGTGTTAAGATACTTTAAGTCTTTTATAAATAAATGCTGATACTGCTGGGATCTCTTTTGGAATATGATTAGCCACTTCCGTGAGCCAAGTCTCGTACTCAATCATTGATTTAAACTGCACAAAACAAACTGCGACCACAAATACAATGTAATCCACCACACAACGACGACCTTCATTTGGTTCCCGAGTCGACCTGACCCGATCATTCAGACTGAGGTGACTCATTTGGAATACAAATCTGCTGGCGTTTAGTAAAATTGAGCTGATCACGATATAAACTCTTCCCTGTCTGTGATCAGAAAGCTGTATTCCAATCAGTATGTGTTCCGTTGTATTACCCACACAACCAATTATAAATGTTGTTTGAATCATGATAAATATGTTCAATTTCTGTCCACTATGGAGCATGTGCAACTCATATGTCACACAATAGCAATCGACAGGAATGCGACAGTAATTGCATCTGGTAATATAGGTCTTATCTTTTTATCTTTGAACTGGATAAACGAGCCATATTTCTTCAAGTTACTCAGAGGTACATTTCGCTAGAATTGCCTATGGCTTGATACTGTACATAATTTCACTGTTACTTACTTGATAACTATTACATTTTTGATCTTGGTTTTGCTTCCCGCCAACATTTCTATCCACGTTTTCGCATCATTATTTGATGAAGGACGTTCTTTTAATACCTGATTACTTCATCCACCAATGACCACATTACACAGTGTTACAGAACAACCATCATTACAAGAACAACAACAGCAATATCAACAACAATAATAGCAACATCAACAACGAGAATAACAACATCAAAGACGACATTAGCGACAAAAGATTCTCATTGTTGAGCTCATCAAACGATTGGAAATCACCCAAAATAAGTATTTGTGTGACAATTCTTTTGTTCTAGTTTACATACGACAGTAGATGCCCGTCTCTGGTTTTCGCATGCACACGGACCTGACTATTATCGGGACCAATATGCCCCGGTATCTAGTTGAGGACTGAATGGAATAAATGTTCACGAAGGGTTCATATACTCATTTTCAAGGTACTGTGATGCGAAGGCAGGAAGGAGGCTCGCCGTCGGGAACTTGGGATGGTGACCCCACAAGAAATGCGGCCAATGTGTGAATTGAATTAGTAAACCATTTGACACTGGATGGCTACCAATAACAGTGCAAGCATCTTGTATCTGATTTGCAGAATAATTCACAACTGGAAAATGATTCATGACAGAACTTGTCACTGGGTTCTGAAGCTAAGTAAGCAATATTCGAGAATCATTGAACAATGTTGGTTGTTCGAACCACAGGTATATCTAACTGGAACCAATTTGGAAACTCTCTAAGGTTTCCGTTATTACTTTAAAGCTGGCCAATCGGATGCATTTATTGAGCTCGATAAAAGAAAACTCAGTTATTTATTCACAGAGAAATTAGTCTGTCGAAGTCATGACTTTAAATTGCTTTCAATCGTCGTTTATCAGTTGGCTACGCGCCTAGGACCCAGAACGAGTTGTTAATGCAGGCAGTGGAGTTTTTGAGACGAATCGAAGTAGTAAAAACGTCATGCACCTGACTTGATGCCCCGGGATAAGTGTGAAGGTTTTCCCACTGTTCTTAAGGACGTCGAATTTGTCACACACACACACACACTGCGGACATACAAATTCATGTTCCTACCTAGCCAGTATTTAATCGAGAATTCTGGTCGACGGAAATAATGAAATATCTCTGGTAGCAAACTATGAATATCAGTGAAACTGGCCTTGAAACATGCTCAAGGATACATTTTAGGGTAAAATCATTCTCTTTTGGGCAAGCATTCTAATGTGTTGAACACTTTTTAATAATATTTTAGTCAATAGTAGCTCTTTGCACCCAGTTTGTTTGCCTTGAGTGAGTAATATACGTCAGTCGTGAGGCTCGCAAGACAAATCAGGGCAGTAATAGCTTTATGCATCCGATTTTGTAGATTTACAACATTTAAACCACATGTTTGATTATAAAAGAACGGAATCGGAAAATACGTACAAATTATGACAATGCTCACCCAAGTGAACAGTTCCGTATGTCTGTGGTGGCATTCACTTGATCAACGATCAGACGAGCACGACAATCAAAAGCTATTTGTAATATGCATAAATGTGTGCAAATGAATATTTAATCCTTTGACTCGTGCATATTATAGACACAGCTTTTGAAGTCCAACACGTAGAGAACGATGTGTGTCTGAAAATGTTTTTGAACAAAAATTATCTATCGGAAATATTATCATCAATTGTATCTCTGGATGTTACACTACATTTTGAGAGATATACTACAGAATTTATCATCGAGGTACAAACGTTGTTCGATATGCCACGGAAAGTAACCGGTGAGCAGTACATCCAGTGTGGGGGAGAGTATGTCGTCACAATTTGAAAAGCAACTGATTTTGCACCAGAAGTAGTCTGAGACGGAGAGAGAAATATGAGAAATTTGTAACTTACAAAATGTCTGTGAAACGTGCTTGGACTATGACAGAATATGGGGTATTACAACATCAATATGTCTAATCGTTGGTGATGTTGGTACGGGTTTGTTCTGTGCAGATTGGAGGTGAGACCTATTAGTGCGAGCTCTATTTGGTTTATGCAACAGTAAGAGAAATAATGCATCCTGGCTTTTAGTAATTCATATCTTCAGTCAACAGGTTTACTTTTAAAGTTGAATCTTCGCGGTAAATACCGTTTCGTTACCGGTGTGAGTAACTGTGTACCGTGCTTGTGTTCAAATGGGAGGGAGGTTTATCTCGTCCGTCGGATTTTGTTGCATTTGATGTTTATTAGCTATCTGTAGGCACCTTGAGGTGACGAACTTTAAGAGATGGTGAAGGTACAACTGATAGAATATAACGCGTTGGGACAATAGTCAAGCGAAGAGTTTGATTGCTTCCTGAAGTCTCGGTTTAGATGTTCGACATTTACTTCCAGGGATGAATATGCATAATATTTACAGAGCACAAAACTCACAGGGGTGTACAGGTACAGTCGGCGAAATCTTCCGGCTGCTTGATTTCAGTGGAACTCGGGCAACCGGGTGGATGACTTTGGCTGCTATATGTTGGCAGTTACCTCATTCACAAATGATAAAATATATGGATGAAACAGGAAGAGAACCAAAAACAATACAATCCAGTGAACAGTTATTAGTGGTTTGAACTTAACCTAAATTATTCGGAAAGTTTTCATCATTATGTTGATAGCTTCAAAGTACCCCATCACTTGAAAATTTGTACTTCACACCTTGCCCAGTTGCTGTAACTTCTCAGGGACTTGAATGTAACTACTTTGATCGGCAGTGAGCATTGATGGATTTACGAAATTCAGCCAGAATTATATGTGCTCTGTTTTTCTCTTTTGAGGGACCACGGATTGGTAGCAGAGTTTCAGGTGCAAATAAGACACTCAGGAAGACACTCTGAATAAAAGGTAATGTGTCTGCAAGTGGAACCGGCGGCGGAGACGCTAATTCCACCGACAAATGCTGTGAAAAATTTAAATGAAAAACGTAAACAACTGACCATGGTTTTGTGACTCTGAAATACCACATGTGAAAGCCTGTAGGCTGGTATTGTATGAGAGAGACACTGGAGGCACAAAGTTCTTTTTGTTTTCGGCATATGTTCATCGAGTTGACTCCGTAATTGGAGGACTAAAACGTATAGGCGGCTTGAGATGACCATGAAAGTAGAGACATTACAAGATTGCATCATAACAAAAGTTTTCGTTCTGACTAATCATGAAGGAATCTTTTGAGTGGTTGGTAAGTTTGTATGTAAAACAACGTAACTGCAGAGTTCCGATATAGATAGAGATGAAGCAGTGATTGCTGCGATTGGTAGGATTGAAGTGAGAATCATGTCTGTTCGTAATGATCTTGTAATTCGATCATCTATGGCCGAATATAGCGTTATCTTCCACTTCATACCAGTGATTGGAATGGAAACGACTATTGGACGGTAACCGTGTAATTCTTCGAGGCAATCGCAAAGTATTTCATTGACCTCGATCTGGTGGATGACATTGTTTGCGTAATGTTTTGCCAAACCGTTTGGGTGTAGTTCGCGATTTTTGAATGGTTGTTGATGAGCATGTTAGCTTTTTCAAGTTGAATGGTAACAGTTTAGACTAGATAAAATCAGTTGAACAATTGCCCTGAACCAGTTAAACCGGTTGCGCCTATCAATTGCTTTAATGTCTCAAGGTGATTTCATTGTGGTGCCCATCGATGCATGGGTATGCATGCTAATAAATACTCCGTACATATCAGGATAAACTGGTGAGGACAATAGATTATTCAACAGCATTTTCCAAATCCTCTCGCATTTCGGGCATTCTTAGTAAATTTACACGGTGTTGAAAATAGTTTGTATCGGTTTTGACAAGTAAAGTTCAGCGTATGTTGACTAAATGGCTAAAGTTTTTGGAGCTTATTTCAGGTCAAGCGTATTGCAGCAGAATGACTCTTCATGCGCAGAACAGCGGGTTATCAGGGTTGTTCTTTAAGATAAGTCTGTTATGGCAGAAAAAGAATGTTCATATCTTGACCCAGTGAATTTCTTGTTGTTCAGCGTATCACTTATGGAGCTCCCCAAACGTGTTTGAACGTGGTTACTGACAATCCATTTCACTGGGTGTGGTGAGTTTCGTGACCTTCAGTGCCACTGAACTTAGTTGTTTTGGAAAATTTCTATCCCAGCTGATATATTGTTGAGTCCGGTAGCCCTTACCGTGACTCTTGCAAAGTAACTTGGTAGCCAGCGTGAATAGTGATGTGATTTGAACATGTTAGCATTTGAAAGACATGATTAGCTTTATTATTCGTGTATTTATTGCTTTGATTTGTCGATGCAAAATTAACCTACTTTCATACATCCGTTCTTTCCGTGCATGTTGTAACCAAATGTTCTGCTTCTCTATATACTCATGTCTTCCTGGAAGGTATATTTCAACCCAATGAAAATGAAGTCAGATTAGGAAGAAAATGTTCACTTATGAGTGACGTGTTTGGTGATGAGACCAGGTTGTGTCTTCATAATACGGAAAAATAATTTCATGTATAATAAAGGTGTAGGGAATGTTTTACACAGGAACAAGTGACCACAAGTTCCGCACAGTGTCACTTCCCTTTTCCTTTTATAAAATATTGTAATTTCCATTTTTTAGTAAATCCCCCTGTAACACTTCTAAAATGAAATCGACCGCACTTGTGTGGCCTTGAAAACTAGGTCGCGCATTGAATGAAAAACCGGAAACGTCTCAACCTCCATTTGGCCACCGTCTCACACGAGCTTTCTGCCGAACTGTTAGAATGCATACGATTCTACAATTACTTTTGCATTGTTTTTGCTCATTTCTTTTAGGCCTACACATGCTTGGCAATACCAAGTAATGATTTTTTCCACTCCGATCGGCATCTATATATCCATCCCATAGGCAAATTTGGCGAAATTTACTTCTGAGTAACTTGAAGAAATATAGCTCGGTTATCCAGTTCAAAGAGATAAAAGCAAACATGCTTTGAAATGCGATTACTGGAGTGCTGCTGTCGATCGGTTATGTGATACGTAAACGTTACGTTGGCTATAAGCGTACAAAAAAGGATATGTTTATCACAGATCGCGCAGAACTTGTTGTGGGGTTGTAAGGTCAATACCAAGAAACAAAGATTGTGTGCCACAAAGGTTTCTGTGCACTGAGTGGGGAGAGTTTCCATCGGGACCAGCTCACTTTCACTGAATGACAGCAGTTTTGCTTTCCGATTGAGTATTCTCAAATTGAATGATCGGGTCAGGTCGACTCGGAGACCCATTGAAAGCAAATGTGTTGGGACGGGGTACGTTGCTTTCCTGTGTGTAGTTCAAATCAATATTTCAGTACGAGACTTCGCTCAGCTAGTGGAGGAACATATTCCATAATAGATTCCACTAGAATGAGTAATTATTTGTCAATGACCTAAACAAACATTGACAGCTTTACCTTCCATGGTTTAGAAATCATCCGTATTCAAAATGTACCGAATTTCGTGCTGATTTAGAACTGACCACCGTCACAAATTACAAGTTTCATAAAACCCCTGCAAATTTGAAGATCACTTTAAAAAATTTTCAAATAGTTTATTATATCTGGTGATCTTTGTGATGAACCAAGAAAGGTTGATGGGAGAGTTGTGTATACGGAAGAACATTCCTTGAGCAGGTCGGAATGCTACAGGTAGTGCGCCACTGTAGAATCGAACGCGGGAATGGTGACCACTCTCTATTTAGTACCACGAGCGTTCTGCCAGTTCAGATACGAGAACACGTTGCAGGGCTTCAGGTATATCATTTATCGAATAACACATGAACGATGATGGGGTAAGTAGTGATAAGTGGTCAGCTAAGAACTAGAATATTTCACCAGATGGTCGGTCAGAACATGCTGGTTGAACGTACTTAAGACGAGAATTTTATGGTCTGAGACTCCTAGATAATTTGAACGCTTAGAAGTTAGCTGTATTTCGTAGGAACCAGTTCTGACTCATACTCAGCATTTAGGTTACTAAAGATTAGGTAATGAGTAAGCCAAGCGGAGGAAGATTTTGAATTTTATTGCACGGGATTACAATGAGTTCAGGCTCCGAAGGCTCTCGTACTCACACTGGTAAATGGTAGCATTTCACTGGCAAGTAGATTCATCCGTCGTCCGTTCAGTTTCATTCCGTCAACCACAAGCCTGAAAACTGTAGTGGAGAATCGCATATTACCCTCAGGTTTCAATGCGTCGTTTGGCTTGCGCAAGTTTAGAGAACATTTCCACCGAAGAGTGTGTCAGGACCGAGATCGATTCGGAGTGTTTCGAAAAATCGATGCGCCCTACGAAATGTACAGTATTATATTACTGTTCAGTAACACAGCTGAGTCAAAATGATTGGTGAATTTTCGCCGTTTCGTATATAAAATGTGTCTGTGATATTGTGGTCATTTGAGGTCATCGAGGTGTTATGACCCTTTGGGTGTCTATCTATCCATGTCGTGAGTGCCATCCATACGCCTGAAATCTCTACCCCTTCGTTAGGATTGAGACATGATTGGCGAGTGGTAGTTGCCAGAGCCTCTGCACAGAGGCGCTCGGTATAAGTAAGGAATCCATGCTGGAGGATTATGATGTTTTCATAACCAGTGGTGTGGCCTCTAGATATTGACTAAAGTGCCATTTCAGAGTCGCATTCTAATTTCCTCAAAACCGCTTGGTCCCTCGGTCTGCTTTATTCTTTTCTTTCGTGTTCTGCTATTTCGGTTTTCACTTGTCTGCATAGTTGCCTAATACATTGAGCTGAACAGTGTTTGTAGTTGACCATGTAAACCCAGTTGTCCTGTTCACGTGTGCGTCCAGGGTCTTTGGTCTTCGTTAGATGACGTCACAACGTGTTACCTATTCGAAAGTAATCTCGGACTCCATACACACCAAGTTCTTTCCTGATTGCCTCTGTACGGGATACCAATGAAGGATAGCCAGTTTACGTCTTTCTTGCCGCTCGTTACTGTTCGTTTCTTAGCATATCGGTTATCAATTCCCGTGGATAGTTGTTGTTTGGAAGGTCGGTGTACAAGTGTTGCATTTCTTGTTTTAGAATGACATCGTCGTTTGACAGTTTATCCACTCCGTTAACTAGTGACGTAGGAGCGCCCGTTTTATGCGATTTGGATAGGCTGAGCTTAAGTCCAGATACCTATCAGAATGCGTATGTTTCCTGTGAACTTTCTCTGTAAACTTATGGGAGTAGTTTACTTGTGGCCGGCAGTCAAGGGAACTGATAACTTCGTAGTGTTCTCGGTCTCCCTTGTGAATTTAATTGAGGTAGACTTATAATTGAGTCATTCCAAGATGTCATGTTTATGTTCTGTTTTAGGAATTACGAATGTGTCGTACATATATCTGACATAGATTCATAGTGGATTGTGAAATGCTGCCAATGTTTGAGATTCCATTGGATGTGAGAACAGGTGAACTACGATGAGTGATACAGGAGAACCCATGGATAAGTCGTCAGATTGGTAGATATCGAGAAGGTGGAAGTGAGACATAGTTCAACGTCATTGATAAAATCAGTTGGGTTTATTGGACATCAGTGTTCTAAGGTGATCATTGATCAATATAGAGTGTAAAAATTCCATAATATCTTTGATGGGCACGTTTGTGTAAAGAGATGTCACATCCAAACTCACTTGCTTTTTGTCGTTTTTAATACAATAGACTTTAGAATGCGGGAGAAATCAAAGGCATCATTTATTTGACTATTCTTTATTGTTTGGTATTGCTGAAGTATTGTACTGATGTATCCGGCTAAAATATGGGTCGAACAAGGTGTGGCTATTCGAAGCTATCACCTATGTGACTTACTATCAGTTTTTGGTGCGGTTTCAGTATTGTAATGATGTACTGGGCCAACATATATGCTGCTGAAATTGTGTAGTCCATGATTGGTCGGATAGGTATGATGGATTCGTGTATTTTGGTAGTAAGTGAAATCTTCTAGGTCTGTTTGTTTTGCACTAAAATAACCCATCGTTTCACACGATAGAATGCCCTACGAAACAATTTCAGTTTCATCAACTGTAACTTTATCTGCTTAATATGTTGACTTCACAGGGGGAAACTAACCCTGTTGTGTTTGCGTGTGGAATAAAACCCAGTCGAACTTGTAAGATAATCAACGGGCATCAATAATAGCAGCTTTTTCCTGGAACAAAAGCAAGTGAGTCTGTGAACAGTTCCCCGTAAATGGCTGCTTAGATATTACGGCGTTTTCTGGGAGGACTATCACCATTGCTTCATTCCATATCAAAATTTAATGCAGTTCGTTATGCGACATCCTTGTTGGTTGCTTTGCGATTCGAGTCCAAGAAGTAGTTGAACTGGATTGGATTTTACAAGAAGAAACATTTTGTCCTAATTCGATTTTGCCTAATGACGTATTTTTCAGCTGAAACGCCATTACATAGTGAATTTGAAATCACCCATATGCTCGTTGAACAACTTACCTACATATCCATGAATCGTGTTATTTGGCCTGTCACTGTGCTATAGCGTATGGATATTTCAATAAGTTCGATGTCACCTTAATAACCGTTTTGGATGCTTTTGCCGTTTTCCCACAAGAATGTACGCAAAACTGGATTTATTTTTCTGGGTTACAACATCCGGTCTTGCATACACTATCTAATTATCGACCATGCAATTGTTGAACCCACCCCCACAATTATTAATGGAACCAACCAATAACTGCTTGTACAAAGACATTTTTGAAACGTAGAATATGGAAACGTGAGTATGATTGACTCGTGAGACTCGACAAATCAACTGTACCGTGTGATTTCAGTATACTCTCCCATTCCGATCTGTCGACATACTTTAATCACTGTGTTGGTTATATAAGCATATACCACGAGGAATTTTTTCAATGGGAAATCGTTCACATTCGAGGTGACTCATTTTCTTTCTCTAGCTTCAAGCAACCACACTAAAGGATACACTTTCAAGGACCATGTACCTTTGGAAACACGTTCAGTAAAAAGTAGAGCCTAAATAAATAAACCTAATGCTATGAATGCCCAGTCTATACTAGGAAAAAAAAGCTGACTAGAAACGTGGAACTTGTTGACGAACCCGTCCATGATTTTATCTACGGTCGCATACCAAAGCCTCGTGTAGTCCGTGTCAATTGAAGTCTTATTGAATCCTCTTTTGGAATTTCCAACTAATGCGCGGGAGGTACATTTCTACAAGGCGAACTTGAATACACTTTCGATTGCACTAAGCTCTAAAACGAGTTGTTATAAATTAGGCCGAATACACAAGTGGTTCGGACGATGTATCCACAGTAGCTCTGGAAGAATGACCATCCAGCTCATTACCCGCTTTACCTGGGTTACTGAACCAAGGCCAGCTTCCCGACTGTTTGAGTGTGCCCTTCATTATACTCATAGTATAGAGAGGCACATCCGGGTCTCAGTCTGTAGCTAGCACACCCACTGTCCAGAGGATTTTCAATGTTAGAAGGAAAGATATCACAACTGATCTCTCTTGATCCCAAACTTCTTGCGAATCGTGTTCACAACCTAAAGTGGATATTTTCTCTCATTGGTCTCGTAGCTTTCTCTCATCTCTAGACAAGATAGTCAAAGATGAAGGAATCCGTATTCTGAATACAGTGGCACTCTCAATGGTGTTAAAAGAGGCATGTCGCTCCGCAATGTCTTGGAGAGTGGCTTTCAAACTAACACCAGCGCATTCCTAACTGATAAAGTTCTTGAACACCAACGGTTTTCACGTGTTTTGAGAGGCTTCTGCCTCGCGAATGCAGAGTTGGATGTTAAGCAATATGCCGTTTTATCACTATGATGTTTTGAATACTTATCTGTCATGCCTACATTCAAATACACGTCGCGGAATGATTATGCTGATGATGCATTACTTATTTAACCCTACTTCAATGACTCTGAATTTGTATTGTGAAGTGAATTGTCTCAATCGTAACTGAATGACCTACAAACCATCACATGATTATTCACCCTTAGAAATATGACGTTCCTTTTTTCTTACTTCCAAAAGGTGATAGCTACATACAGATTGTGGAATCAATCTCACTTTCTCATATCCGCGGAAATGACGCCTTCTGAAATACATTGGCGAAATGCCTTGAAGTGATTCGGAGATGAAATTTGTGAGTTTCTGATCATAAATCCGCCAATGTTGTTACCGCTAGGAAGCTTACAGAATGCAGTATATGAAGTTCTGTAAAGCAGCGGTTGGTGGATAATTTCATCCTTCCACCACGGCGTTTTGGATTCCTTGCAATCTTTTCTGGACTCATTGCAAGGGATTTCGCAGTTATCTCAGGGTCACTCAATCAAATCGAGATGCAGCGGCATACTGAGCGTACACACTTGTCACTATCTAGTAACAATATACTCTAAAGTTGCCCTAAATTGGCTGAAAAATAAAAAATGGAAGCTCCACATACACGTTACTACGATCTTGTGCAATACTTTTTGAATCTTTCTATTGGGACAAGTTTAAATCTCTTGTGTGCCGAGAGAAAAGTTTCGGTAATTGGACTAGAGCATTCATTCTCGTCGATTGGATCAAATTGAGATAGCGAAACTAGCTGAACTGAGCTATCTCAGTAGGCATAGTTTAATTCCGGAAGTGCATTGAACAGGACATACACAGCAACATGGTTCCATCTAACATAACGAACTTCGGTCGAAGCGCAAACTCGACCGACATTTCAAGCATATCGTACGGACTTGGATGTCCCACACAACTGATTGACACTCCAAGTAGACAGTCGTGATTTAGGTTCCGTGTCGAGCCAATTTGCAGGGCACGACACTCCGAAGCAAAAATACTGGTGCTTTTGACGTATCTCTGGACACGTTGTTGAAGCTAGAACTCCGAAATGGATGCTGTTTAGTTGATGAGACGTTTATCAGTAAATGCGAGTAATGGCCCCGTTTCATGCTTCACAATTATATATGCTCTACCTATCGATCTACGATATTCTATCGAAGCGTAAACCCAAGTATTTATATAAAATGTATGATATCAAGTTGTAGTCGCAAGTGAGATCAACAGAGGCATTTATGAGGCCAAGCAATGATTCAGCATTTGTCAACACCGGTCAAAAGTAGTAGTTTGATGCTCTCCTGTTTGACTGTGTTTATTTGATATGAAAAATTACAGAGTCAACAAAAGTGGTGTTGATATACATGGATTTGATTTTCATAAGCGCGTACAAAGTGCTCCATTAGGGCTTTATATATAACTTAGTGAGCAGACATGCATCTTGATAAATGTCGAAGAACTGAACATAAATTTAAGCAACATGTATTCAGTAACATGAAAGTACAATATGTTCAGCTTGATTGCACCAGCAATTTCGTAAGATAATAAAATCTACCTTTTTCTTTGCTCGTTGGTAGCCAAATGGTAAAACTACAATAAATCGGGTCAGGAGATATCCCATACTGGATAATGATCTGAGCTGGCATCATTCTCGTAGTAGTTTCATGGGATGAGGTGAATTTCAGTCGCAATCAGAAAAAGGCCATTTGATACAAACCAACTATATTACAATATTCTCAGCTTTACAAAATCATGGAAATGAATATTGAAATACATGGGTATTGAAGTTGAAGTAGGACAATTTGGGAAGTTGACCGAAAAAAAATAATGACCGGTGCGATTTATTGAGCAGTCGCGGACTGAGAAAAACGGAACATCTGTAAAAATGCTGTGCAAAAATAAAACCTGGATGGATTGGGACATTTGTTTGAGCTCACACCTTGATACACAAAGCGATTCATTGAGAATGTCATGCATGCAAACTCAGTCCGAATAAGTTGCTCAGGTATTCAACAATCTACTCGTTCCCGAGTAATTTTATCATATGTGTTCAAATTGTACTTACCACAAAGATAATGAACCATCAAAGGCGTTCCTCCTACTGCGCTCAACTCAGCGCAGCATGATCGATTTCCTTGCTATGAAATTAGGAGAACAGAAATGTTCATGATAAAATACTTGATGAAATTCGTAATAAACATGAAAAACGTCTTAACAAATTCCCTTTACATACGGAGTCTCAGTTTGATTCGCATCCCGCTGAAATACGTGGTCACACTCATCAAGTTGTTAAATTGTTTTTCTTGGAATTTTCTGGTTTATGATTCTGTGTTTGAAAATAGAGCAGCTGCACTTCAGTCATAACTGGGCTCAGCTGAATTCAGTCTATGGTAAACTTGGGTTTAAGTGGCACCTTATCGTCCGGAGCTGAAATTAGTTACCCGAGTCAAAAACTACATTTACCTAGGAATGTTGGGTATTTTTACCATCCTTGTGTGCCAATAATTGGCCAGTCTAAACAACTGTGCTTTGTCCGGAGGAGTCCGAATGCTTAATTGCATCAGCCCACCAGTGAAAGCAGTCTATCAAAATTGAAAAAGCAAAGGCGATTTGATGAACACTGATTATGGAAGGGACACATGCCAATGGCTGTAACTCACCAGATGAATCAATTGCAATATTTTTGTTTCCAATCCACAAATTCGTTTACAACGCAGTCCCAGTATCGATAAGTAACTCGTTAAATGCGCAGGGTTTTCAATGACATTTGGACAGGATGAGGAGTACAACTCGTAATTTGTGTCCAACCAGTCGCATCGTATATCTTCGGTTGCGTTAATGATCATAGCTGTACAAGCCTGGAATTTGGCTTCGGCCCATGCTGACACGATGGCGTAAACAATGTGCACAGCAGTAACGGATACGTAGTGCATGTCGTCCGCTTGTTTCTGAATGACTTTCTGCAAAATAGCAGTTCACTTCACCTGATGGAGTTGATGATTATGCGTAGGTATACACCAAAGAATCCCATCAAGCTCCGCGTTGGTCATTCAATTTTTGATGCGTTTCCGTTGAATTTGAACCAATCAGTGTAACTGGTTTTCGAAATAAGTTAGTAAATGAAAATATTTCACTTTCTATTTTGCTTCCTTAGGCGACAGTGTACATAAGTATTGTCAGACCGCCACGACCAATGAAAAGCTTGTGATTGAGGAAGTAGCTGGTGGTTGCAAGAATGAAACATAACACGACATTTTCTCAATTGTTTGATCATAACCAGTGGTATCCGCGTTGTTTGATCGTTGATTTGCCAAACATTTTGACAAATGGATAACCACAAACAATCCCAGTTCACTCGAGGTTCCACCACATTAGCGAGCACTAATTGTGGCAACTTTGAGGAGTTTTCCCCAGCAATTATGAACAAGAAAATAACAAGATTTATCACGACTGACTATATCAAATAACGTAATAAGGATGCCGGTCCGAGATGAAACAGCATCCAGTGAATAACTCCCAATGAAGAACAATTCGCTTTTCAAATAAAAAAATATTTTATAACATTCGTACTGTGTGGAACCGTCTAGTGTTCTTCACACTCAGACGAGGCCGCATTTTTCTATTTGCATTCTAGTCAACCACCGTCGAGAATGATCTGATCGACGAGAGTCCTAAGTAATCAGCAGTTGCACGAATCTGATTTATAAAACGTCGGCCGAATGACAAGACTGTTATTTTATCAAATTACAATTCACACAGGGGATCACCACCCTCTAATAAATCCATCCGTTCATTTCTTCACTGCATATGCAGCACTTTTATCCCTATCAAGCTTCTTGAGCAAAGCATTCGGTTGAATTATGAACCCCAAAGAGGCTTGGTAGAATTAGCCAGTAAAACGTCGGCTTGAATATCTGGGCCATCGTATCACAAGAAAAATTATGTAGGTTTCCTTTCTGAGTAACAATGAGCATTTAGATCAAAAACTGATTGAGGTTCACAAATTGTTTGTTGCGTTGCACACCATATTTCCAGCGATGAACTGGGTTGACAACAGAAACGGCATTGAAGAAAAGCTGAATGGCCGCCTGAAAAACTGACTGAGACTCCAGACTTCAAAGACATGCGCCGTCATTGCGCGAAAATTTCCTCTCACTTGTGTTCAGTATGTAAGAAGAACAACAAATTGGAAAAAATTCAGTCGCATGCTAATTATTATGTCCATGTTGTAGCCAATATTGTAGGAACTGGATCTAAATGTGGTTCGTTGCTTCATGTACAAATTTAGGAACAGAAACACCTTTGATTTGACAAACGCGAACATGAGAAACTTCAGATTTATATAAAATACTATATTTTGTGGAATATTTCTACAGATAAAAGTTCCAAACCAAATCCGCCGTCCTCTCATTTAAATACAATTTCATTGATGGACTAGAGACAATTTATATGTTATCTCTAATAGGAAAATGGGTCAGTGGGAAACTAACGCCTTTCCGAATAAGAGCTTCTGCACTTGTGTTCTTACTAAAAAGAGCGCATCAGGTTTGTTTTCGTGATTCCAAAATAAAGTGGATTAAAAACAAAACAACTCCATTCCATCAAAACAAAACTTCAATGTCCGATTTTGTACATGAGGACAAAAAGTTTTCTTCGTGAAAAATCTAGTTTACTATCGAATTACGATGAACCTATGCTAACAGGTCTTAGATGAAAAACAATTTGGAAGGTATTTCAATGCTTTCAGTTTACATGCGGTTTTCAAAGAAAGACAAACAATTACAGTACTGTGGGTCAAATGTCTCTGTGCACACAGTAGAGGCCTTAGTCTTCTTATCAAGAGAGCCTCACAAAAGCCTAGGAGCTTTGGGTTCCGATTCCGTGCAGTCACTCAGAGAGCTTGACCCGGATCAATCTGATGACGATAGGTCACAAGGCGTTTCACAATCAATGGAGCCGAGTTTCTTGTGGTCTTCTGTTTTGGGATCTTCTAATGAAAAGAAGTGCAGATGGAACAATCCATACGACCGTCCACCCTAAAACAACATGGAGTGAACAATACATTCAGTTTTCCAGTTTCGCGCCGGTTGCCTACAAGAGGGATTTGGTCAGAACCCTCTTCCATGAAGCGCTCGGGATTTGTAGTGTTGACCAACTGCAAAAGAAGTAAAAGTTCGTAACCCAATCTCTTAGCCCAAGTGGATACCCTGGCAAGTTCATTGAATTCCACTTAGGTGAAAGGCCTAAGACCACACAAATCGACAGAGCCGAGAAAAAAAACGAGTTAATTTGGTACTAATATTTAAAGGAGATCACCTGTTCAATCGGGTCAGTTAAAATCTGAAGTGTGAACTGAAGCGCACCTAATTAGCGGCTGAATTGCAGATTTTGCAAATCGCTGAAGGGCTAAACCTCTAGGGTCATTCAAACAGTGTCGGGAACTTGAATGCCTCTTACGTCATTTATCAGTTCACCGACAGCTGCGGTGACACCAACATAGGCAAAACAGATTGGTGTTTCGGTCAACGAATAGAGGGCATGTACCAAAGTGGCTAGTGCAGTGGATGACTCATCCTCCACCCGAAAGACGAACGACAACCAGAAACTCGGCTTCATCAATTGTGAAAAACCTTGTGACCTATCGTCATCAGATTGATCCGAGTCAAGCTCTCTGAGTGACTCCACGGAATCTGAACCAAAAGCTCCTAGCCGTGATGGTAGCCGATCAGATTTACCGGACCGTTCCTCATCTATCTTACCTTTTGATCAATATGTTGATCTCATTCTACCATTGCACCATTGAAAGTGCTGACAGTATTCGGATAAGAACCTTGAATGATGCACCAAATAAACGAGAACTGGTGGAACGGTGAAGCCATCCTTGAATAAACTGGCCAACGGGCAATCATGAACAGTACGTCCGGAAACGGAACAAAGGAACTGAACAATATGAAAATCCCCATGGACTATTCTTATTCACAAAATTTCCACGATAAACAGTACCCAGAGCAAGTCGGGTTTTCTTTTTAATTCCGCGGATAGTATTCTCGTTACGCAGTACAAACGAAACAAAGTTCATTGAAGTGATCACAATCATCAGAATATTTGCTTCATGCACTTCGAAACACACTACCTTTTGCGTTTATCCAACATTGGCGGTGGATGTTGGATGGCTACTTCTAACATCAAAAACCTCTTCGTCGACAATACCCCGCACGCTTCTGGACCGTCTGCAGTCCTAATTTTGCAGGTTTGATTTAGTTGTGCACATATTTTCGATGCCTTGCCATTTTGATTGCATTGTCTCTTGAAGCCATTCTTTAGATACCACGCCAATTCTGCTTTATTCTACACATTATATCCCGTCTCGAAGATGTAGTCGTTGACCTCGAAAGTTAAGTAGAGTGTAAGTGAACAGCCTATTTTCTAGAGCTGGAAATGAGTTCTCGAACATATCCGACTGATGACTGTTCAGGAAGAAAATTTGTTCCCAATATCAATGCAAGTGACATATTGGTATTTTTCGCCCGTAGAGCACACATTGTTCTGGAAGACACAGCACTGTCCCTATTTGAAAGAAGGAAAATTGTCATTGGTTAAGCTGATTGAACATGGTTCACCCCAGAAGAAATCAGCGTAGACAAACACTGAAGTTAACCATGCCTTTATTATATATTTTTATAATTATTGCTGCCACAGCTTTTCGAACCACAGATACATGTAACTGATGATTCGAAGTACTTCGATGAGAAAACTGATTGTGAAAGCAATTCAATTTTCTTCGTGCGTTGTTTACTTATTTATCTCTGTAGGAAACATAATAGAAGGTTTAGACTGATCGGGAGCTGAAGTGACCCAAATCCTTCACACCTCTGTACAATAACATACATTAAAAAAGTACTTACTTCAGGTATTTCCATTCTCCTCTCACTGGCAACATCAGTGAGAGTACTATCGAAGTGAAGTGTGATGACCTTGCCAATGGAAAGATTCAAGGTAATGTCCCGAACAGATCGGTATGCTTGGTTATCTACGAAGTATCACTGGGAGCTACATCAATGAATATGTCCAGGACACGTTTGCTGCATATTTATATGTGCATACTGAAATCAGTTTGATTTTGTTTAGTTGGTATGATAACCAGTGAAACTGAGACAAGGTTGAAGTGGATGAAAAGTAATGGGAGCGAAAACGAATGGGAGGGTTCGATAAATGTTAGGTCATCATTGTAGGTCCAAAGTGATGAGCCTTTCACGCTGTTCTGGTTTGTAATTGAGAACGATGAGGGCATTTGCATATGCGAGCAATCTTCTCTTCGTGGTATTGTATGGGTTTTAAGAAGTTGTTTGCAGGTACAGGGTATTTTTGCTCAAGCAGATGTTGTGTTATTAATGATCTGATTGCTTTTGTTTCCATCGATTACGTCATCACCGTGAAATGATTAGTCGTCAGTTTGTATGCCTCATGAGAATGTGCTGGATTATTCGGTAGTGCCACTGACAACCCCACTAACTGCAGTATGCATTTGTACAGATGTAGATAAATGGTCTAGGATGCATTGTGCAGACGCGTGGTTTCGCTTCACTTGTCCGATTGGTGACGGAAAATCATTGTTCCTAATCGTAGAAGCATAACAACACTCGTCCAAAATGAGTGGCAAACGTACTAAGAGGTGTCGAGAACAATGGTAATGAGGAAACAAAGGATTTGGTGGTTTAAAAAGATTCACGGAAATATTAATCTACTAGGGTGGACTTTTTACATCGGTGTAATTGACAGAGTAAAACTTGAAGTTCAGTTCATGTGACATAGCTTCCTTTATAGTCCTCAAGACCAGATACTACGGAGGACAAATAGACTGGATGCCACGAATAGTTGTAGCCAAAAATTTGGTTGAATACAGAAACGGATGAAAGCGCATAACTAGTGCATAAAATTACCAAACCTTGCATGTGAACAGTAGTAAGTAAGGAGTAGACCCAACGAAAGACAGGTAAGTCTGGATTAAACAGTTTTGTAAAGGTAGGTACGTGTTCAGAATGAGTATAACTGTATATCGGCTAGACGTGTGCATTGTTTTTAATGTAGGATTTGAGCAAAACGTAAACTGTACAAAATGAGACTTGATAATATGAGGGTCTGCTGCATAGGGGTCAATGGATCAAGTTGCATCTTAACACCGGTGAGACGTTAATCGCAACCAGCAAGTAGTTCATCCTGAACAATAATAAGGACGGTTTCCAACAGGTGGACACAAATTTTGGTTCAACTATAATAGATAAATATCTTAGAGGTACTCGAATCGAAATTATGAAAGATATTTGTATTGTAATTAAACGTAGGTAAAACGGAAGGGTTTTCCGTGGAATGGAGGGACGCAAGAACCACCTGTTCGATGTATTGCATCCAAGCTTTCATTACCCTGGACATGCATCCAAAATCGCATATATTCAGTGCAGTACCATACGTGTTTTACACAAACACTACATTTAGGGTTTCCAGGAAAAGCTGAAATGTATATAGCAGTAAAATTAGAGGAAAGCAGTTCTTTGATCCTGAGATATTCAATACTTGTCAAAAGCATGAAGGAAAAGCGTTCCAATTATAGAGGGTGGTTTACAAGGCGACTACGATAGCCGTGGACGGCTCAAAGACTAATTTACAAAATTCATTTGAAGTCATACTATAATCTGATTTATTTGCTTGTAGTCACCTGATGAGAGACCAGAGAAACGTTGTAAAGTTATGACTTCATACGATCGGATTCTATGTGACTATATCAGTTGGATGAGTTGACATTTATCATGCTCACTGAATGCATTTGGTCGAACAGCTCTGAGACCAGAAGGAAATTGGTTCCAGTCAGATGCCTCTGTATGTAGAAACCAACAGCATTCCACAATTCCTAAGTAATATGTACTTTAGCTTCGAAAACCAGTGATCGATTTCCCCATAGTCAGTGCTTGTGGAATGGGTTTACCAATGAATTATGCACGGGATGCCCGGCCTGATTTTAGCAATCATCCATTGGAAAATATTCACGAATTTGAACTATGCTTTGACCGCATTCCATGGGTAATACATCTGCAGTCCTCAGTTCCAGACGGTCGGTCTACTTCCTTCCTTCCCATTACGATGATCAGAGGACGGGGAGTTAAACCCTCCTTGAGCACCTTGTCCGAGCGGCCCCTGAATGGAAACCTGGTCCAAATGTTTCCGATAAAACTGAAGCTGTTTTACTAGAGAAAGCCAGAGACTGAGAGCCTCATTTGTACTTTACCTAAAGCAAAAGATCTGTTCCAAATCTGTTTTATTGGATGGCATTCTACGCCCTGATAGGTTCCCGAACGAGAACACGTTGTTATAATGGTCAGTTGTTTACAAGATTTGTTTCCACTCCTTCCCACGTTGTTCTAGAATTTTATGTGGTAGTGTAAATAGATGACTGAGATAAGTCGGAAGGATTAGCACGTGGTGCATTGGAGCATTCCACAAAAGCGTGAATAAAAAGCTCAGGAAACAAAGAAACCATTTTGGGACTACGATAGCTACCAAACGGCCCATGGTGGAATGTGTGTAGGCAGTTTCAAGTGCCTTTGTTTTATGGTGTCAAACGACACCTGCACAACAATATCTATCTAACCTTCGAAACCATTCCTGATAACGCTGATATTCAGAGTAGTATTACAACCGCATCTTCAAGCCAAAATAGTTCCGTTTATGTTTCGATGCAGCCTACAATTTCGAAGAATATCCATAGGATTTCACCGAAACAATGCTGTTTACGCCCATAAATGCGACTGAAACTATGCCCACCAAATGCATACATAGTTCTATCTATTCCCTCGGTATAAGGTATAGATGGCAAAATCCAATGCACAAACAACTGACCAGGCTGTTTTGGATCTGACAGAGACTAACCTAAAGTTCTCGAACTACAACAGCACACACGACATACTGTGCAGCGTCGTTGTGTAAACAGGTGCGGTTGCTATGACAGATAGGATGAAATAGTAGTGGGTTTTTCCGCACTGCACAACATCTGCTACTGGTTGACTTTGCGAGTTACGGACGAAAGGATAGGGAGGGATTGAGACGGTCAACTATGTGAAACAGGTGTTCGAAAATCCCACAATAACCGTAGTTTGTTGTGGCTACTATTCAAAGAACTTCTTTACTGGATGTCGAAAAAAGAGAAACGAGATGAGAAACTGGGACTTCAATATCGCTGTTGATAATGTTGAATATGAGTTGGTTGAGAGACTTATTGAGTTTTGACAGAAAAATTCAGCTAAGCATGCTAAAGTTTGCCTTCACAGTGGTTCAATCTGGATCCATGATATTCACAAGAATTTTGATATCTTCTCTTCCTCCACCACACCTTCGCCTGAACGCCAGCGTGATTATCGGTTTGCCAGCCCTGATCACGGCACACCATTGGAGGCTTGTTTTTATGACCACGTTTGTTGTTGTTATATTTTTGTCTTCAACCAGAATATGTAATCGGTCCATTTGCTGCCTTTGTTTAATCGTATTGTCAATCGATGTGCCTTTATTCCTTCCATATTCATTTCGTCTCCCATTGTGTTCCTACGAACAATAACCCCATTTTGCTCTTGATGGCTTCGTGGGTGCCGTTGCTTCCATGTCCTATCCCCCTTAACTTACTGATTCTTACCAGATCTACTTTGTTATCTTCTCAGGTCTCTCTGAGTTATTTGAATGGCCCCCACTATTCGGGTGTCTGTCTTTGTTTTGTCCATGTGAATGATTGACATTTGCCTTTTCCGTTTTGTTCACGCAGTTTTATCGTATCCATGTCGTAACTTTTCGCTTTTTTCACCTTTGTGCATTTGTTTCCTCGGGTGAATACTTTCCTTCAGACAGTTGATTGGTGAAACGCTCCCCACAAGTAACAGTCCTCATTGTGAATCGTTTGGCAAACTATATCATGGCCGTTTTATGTGATAACTCATTCTGTTTTGGGTCAGCATTTCTTTGTATGGAACTGTTCTTTATACTGGTGACGTCACTGGTAGCTCGATGTATCCCACTTGGTAAATTTGAAAAATTTACACCATTTATAAGGATATAAAATGGGGACTCGGGAAAAAACGTAAATCTATGGTAATTTTCATCCCAATAAACAGTTTTGTAAGTCGATGGTGACTTTCACCAAATTGACAATCGAACGGGCATGATACAGCAAAGGAGAATTGCGACATGTAGAAGTGTGAGCGAAAGTATATTTAAAGCTCCAACGGGTGCATATTGTACACACAGCTTTTGGATGTTTTTATTTAGAGAAGGATGTATGTCTGAAAGTAATTTTAATGTAAGCTGGCCACAAGCATCGAAGTGTTTACGGGACCAGTATAAGCTATCTTATCTCTGGATGTACACTACATTTTCAGGTGCTTTATGGATCTAACTATCAGTTTTGTCAGGGGAAGTAATTTGGGAGCAGTACAACTAGTGTACAAGAAAGCCTGTAGTCACCATTTGAAAAATAACTGATTTTGGACCAAAATAAATCCGAGGCTGAGGGAGAAAAATGACATTCTTCTAACTTACAAAATGTTTGTGGAACACTCATGGACCATGAGAGATTATGGGATGGTGTCTCACCCGGATATCTACTCGTTGGTTGTATTGGTATCTGTTTAGTCAGTGCTGGTAGGAGAGGAAACTCTTTAGTGCAGGCTATGTGTGGCTGATGAGAAAGTGAGAATAATAATATAGCTAAGGCTTCAGGTGTGGAGTACGAAGACCGATGAGAAAACTGCCAAACAATTGGAGCACCACAGAGGTGCGGGCGATGAGGTGGTATTTGCCTTGTTCTTTCTTGTGGGCAGGTGTTCTGGTGGCCATTTTCTGAATGACAAGGATATTTCTGCTTGCTAGACAATCATTGAACATATCGGCTAGTGGAATCTGAAGAGTGTAGGCACACATCTTCAATACAACAAGTGATAGTAATGACTGATCAGAAGCTTTGTTTATATCAGAATCGCATAGCCGTTGAAAAAACATAGGAGGTTCGATGGGTAATTGCTGAGATGAATTGTTGTTGATTGGTGAACAATATCGCTGAGTTTGGACGTAGAAAGATAAAGGTCAGACCAAAGATGGGGGTGATCAATTTCATGTCGACAGAAGAGAGAACGGTTTAGGTTTTGCTAACACGAAGTAATCGTTGGAGGTAACCAAGGCCCTTAACTTGATCAGGTTATCGGATGAGCAATTCCTCGAATTCACTTTTGTGGATGGTCTTCCTAACATAGTGTACCAATTAGCCTTGAGACATATCGTCGGGCATATTTCCACGATTTAGTATTCTGCGATGCTCCGGCGTGCACGGTATTGGAAACGGGCCAACTATGACCTGATTGTGAAAAGCAAATTCAGTTTGACGTTAAGTCTGACAATAGAACGTTCCAAGTTTATCTAGCCAATCGTGATAAGCGAAATAAAGCCATGCCGATTGATATTTCCAACAAATGTGCAAATGGATTCATTGGATTGTGTGAATAATGATCTAAACAGAAGGTCAGAATAAAACGTTCAACACGGAACATGAAGTGCTAGATGTTAAGTAAATGTGGCCAAGTTTATTGACCGGTTCCACTAGTTCTTGACGTACTTGATGGTACCTCTTCCATTACTGTGGATTCCGGTGGGACGATCGGCTCGGTACGAATTGGAATGATCCATTACCGAAAATACCATCTGATATATCTTTGTACAACCAGGATCCCGGTATCATAATGGTTTCTACTTTTCCATGATCTTCCTTCACCATGATTGCCGACATCCCTTCGAATTTCCCCAGGGAAGAACGTATATTGTTAGTCAAGTTCACAGGATTATGAGTATTCCCAGCACTACATTACCCATCAGAATGGTTTTTTATCATTCCATCCCGTGTTAGTCGAAAGTCCGTTTGAACTTAATTCGGAGTCTGTTGCCGTAATTTCAGATTTCGTGAATCTTCCTGTGTATAACAGCTCTGGTGCTGACGTAATATATGTGTATATATATATACATATATATATATATATATATTTATATATATACCCCACCACTGTTACTCATACGTTCGGATGCGAATACGAAGCTTTTCCAGAATCCCTGCTAAATAGCGTGCGAGTTTCATGTAAACTGAAAGAGTGGCAGTGTGACAATGTCGTGCTGATTGGTATGAGTGAGTAAAATAATAGTTTACGATATTTTCAATGCCTAAGTTAGAACTTATAAATGAAGTTCAATCATCAGTTGCGCCTGTTGACTTGCTCAGCTACACCAATCACCACCTGACTAAATTAAAGGGTTTCTCACACTATGACCGCTGTACGATATTGTACACAGTCCAAACTACGTTACTTGAATAGACTATGAAATTTTTTGCTTAATCAGATTTATTTGTCCATCCGTACTGGCTCAAAAACCACTTCAAACTGCACCGATTTCAGCAAAGATATCCATCTCGCCTTGCTCCAGTAGCAACATAATTTCTTCATTCGCGAAATTGTCTGATCAACCCTTGTTCTTCGTACTCACTTTCATATCCACACTCAAGTAGTTAAGGTGCAAAGATCATGGATAAGTCCACATTTGTTTGACTCACTCGTGTTAACAGACGGCTTCAGACTGTACCCTGATTTGTGCTTCTTTAAGTTGTGTACACCTGTCTGAATGAGTGACCATTGTCTGCTTTAGATGAAGTCTGCGATATATTCCGATAAGCTTTCCACTGTTTCAGGTAAATCAGCCAGATAGAAAGCTATCTCAGAAATATTTCACCTGACAACGTCTTCCTCATACACAAGTCCCTTTCCCAATCATATCCTGTTTTCTTTCCAATCGTCAAGAAGTAAAACAGTTAAATGTTTGTAGTCTTTAAGTTTTTTCGATCTGTGCTGCCCACTAGAAACTCCTCTCTGAAATGACCGTGGTGCTTCTCCTGTGCGAACATTCTTAAGATGAAGGAACGACTACTTATACTGAGCTCGGAGTAAGATACATTTCTCTCTTAGTAAAGAGTTAAAGATAAATGCAATGACTCACTCCAAGCTAGTCAACTCCCATGCAACCACAAAAGTAAGCGATGATGACACGGCATTCGCAGGTTGAAATTATCAACAATGGATTCTTTCACCCATCAAATGACTTTCCAGGTGCTTTCATCCCAGAAGCTGGTATGCACGTTACCCGGTTCTCTACAGAAGAAGTGTTTGGTCTTCTTCTTACTTCCCAAGTAACTTTAGGTATTCATCCTGAAGGCCTTTCCTCATCACACTTCCAACACTGTGTTGTTGTTCTGACCGGTACATTTACTTCTGTCCTGAAAAAATCTTCGGACTTTTTCTATTTTATCGAATGCTGGAGACCCGTCACTGCTGCTCCTATAACAAAACCTTGCAATGCTCATGTCATGGGCAAACTCTTTCGCTCCATCGCTCTTCTTCCATCAGGTTTTGAGTGTACAGACCGTACCTATTGAAGACGTTTGAATTCTTCTATAAACACGTTTGATGACTGTTTACAGTTTGCACATAAACTCAACAGCTCGACTGTGTGTCCTATCGCTTCCTTGGTCCACCTATAACCAAATCCTTGGACTAACTAACGGAGTAATTTCGATGTGGTTTTCTAGACTACTCATCCGCTTTTGATTCAATTTCGTGGTCTCTCTTTCTTCACAAACTGGAAGATTTCGTCTGTCCCGTACCATTGTTTGCTTGGTTGTCCGATGATTTCACTTACTTACTTGAAAGCAGAAGACTGGGCGTCAAAACATCAAAACGTTCAGTGAATAATTCAGCAGTAATTCAGGAGCTGTTCTTCCTCCATATTTATTTTCAGCACATATTGGAGACGTTCCGTCCAGTACTGCTAGACCTTTCCTTAATATGCCAATGGTGAGGCGTTTTTTCAAGCTGTTTTGTAACCCAAGATTTCGATAACGTTTCCAATGATCCTTCTCATATTCATCATTACTCTTTTTGACTCGGTTTACGATTACATATCATATTTATATGTGCCTCCTTGGCCACAAAGCACTTTGACGGGAGATCGATTGTGCTAAATGGTGAACAAGGCGACGTAAATGAAGCCCATTTAGCCCAGGAAACAGGTGCATTGAATACTGCTTCATGGGTGGCTATCATTGACAGTCAAAGTTCTAAGAGAGTACGAGCTAATATGATCAGAGATGCAGTTGGGATATGATTGTTTGTCAACAACCACAGTTCTACTGCCCAACATTAGCATCAGGAGATTTCCACCAACTTCAGTGCAACCACACGGACATCGAGGTTGGGATCTGGCAGCAAGCATAGGTGCAGCCATTCTGTTAAACAAATGATTGTATTTTACTTATACGTGGTAATGACTCACATGAAAAAATCTGATTTTTTGCCACGATTTTGGTGCAACTCAACTGACACTGACATTTTCAATTACGGAAACAACTATACCTAAGTTTTCTTCCTGAAGTTACGATATCATGATCATCAAAATCGACACTTTTTTATTAACTTTAGCAGAAAGGTAACAACCACGGTTGTGCCGACCAAAAAAGCTCTCACAAAATACATCATTGAGTTTGACGTAACAAAAACATAAGGTAATTTCTTGAAAATGCTCGTCTATTTGATAGTAAGCTACGGAACCAGTCTACTTGTGAGCACACTAGCCCATTTGCATTGCTCGCATATGGGTAGGTACGCCTGTAACTGCGAGTGGTAACTTCAGATTGAAGTACTGTTTTTTCCTAAATAAGGCTTGGTAGTGACTTATGCAATTCATCGGGTGAAGAAATGCTTTTAGTGCAATACGCTTTGAGCGGACAGTCAAAACTCGACTTTTTCCTCAGTAAATAGAAATGGATTTCGATTGTTCAATTTTTACGAAAGCTATGGAGCATGATATAGATTGCGTTTTCTGAACGGCAGTGGTTCACAATGCGCAGTCATCAAGAAACCAGTTTCCGACAACCGGGACTGAGTATCCAATATTATCACATCATTCGCTCGAGAGGGTGATATGCATCTGTCTGCCTCGGGTAAAAAGATTTTAAAAAGTACCTAGTATTTTGAAGGGGGAAATTTTATGATAAGATAGTGTTTGATATTTGCTACCCCGATATTTTCAGTATGAAGGACTACTGAGGCTAAAAATGCACAACCAAATCACCTAGATCTGTTCGTACACGCAAAATACAAGTATCCTACCAGAAATACCTGCAAATCAATTCAAAATCGAAAGTGTAACTAGATGAATAGTCATTGTCTGATTTACAATCCTTCACTGACTTTTCAAAGACCAGCCGCGATTAGCGCAAGCGTGGTTGCAACCAAATTGGACATTTATATCATTTCGCGATTTATTTGTTTTTCTTTGATCATTTTCTTTGTTTTAAAGAAGTTATAAAACATTAGGTAAAAATTACCTAATAATATTGGAGTCAGTTCTGTTACATTCTCTCGGTAGTATAAGAAGCTGCGCTGGGATTTTGACAGGCAAATTTTCAGCAACTTGCGAATTTCAACTGTGAGTACTTGCAATTCTTGCGACCAGAAACATTCCCGATTGACCTGTAGATTTTGTGACGCAAAGTGCCACAGCTGTGGTAATGTAGGTCATATTCAGTCCGTTTGTAGAGGTAGAAAGACATGTTCTACTGCCGTTCCCTCCAAAGATGTTCACTCACCTTCAGATTTTCTATCTCTAGACTTAGTTGTTAGTTCCGATAACTCCCATCGCATTACCCGTTCGTTTATATTTATTCGTTCATCTCGACTTTCGTTCATTATGACATTGTCAAAGTTGACTCAATTTTATCAAAAGGGTTTTCAGAAAATAATGCTTCTATACAGCTCGGACTCACATGGATTTCCGTCAAAGGCGGTGTTGGTCACCAGTTATATGTGGTTGATCGGCCAGATCTAGTTCGTGAAACGGAGAAGTACTAACATTCTATCATATCTCAGGTTCGACATGTTAGGCTTCGATTTCCTGAATTCTATAAGTAACAAGAAATTTCGGTTACATGTGACGGTATCTTTTGTTGCATCTACAGAATCATAGTACCCCGTAAATTGCCGGCTTTGTTTTTGCAATACTTGCATTCCGGACACTTAGGCATTGCAAGCATACAATTTCTTTCCCTTCTTACATGTAAGTGGTCAGAGGTAAACGACGGTTAGTGCCGTTTTGCCTAAAACTGTCGTGAATGTCAATATAAGCTTCACAAGCAATCGTCGAAGTGGACGCCTTGTCCTATCTCTGCGGCATCCTGGCAATGTGTTCACGCTGATTATTTTGGTCCATTTTTAGACCGGTACTATATACTGGTTATAAATGATTCCCACTCCCTTTGGCTGGAGGTAAATTTCACTAATTCTACTGATGCCGATTTGATGTCTACAGCTGTACGTTGAGAAGGTGTTCCGTGTGCTCTAGATACGGACAATGAAAGCCACTTCGCGGTGGAGAAGATGACTGACTGACTGACTGGAATCGTGCAGTTTTCGCCATGTTACAACTCCACCTCGACACCAACCATCCGGAGGTGCAGCCGAAAACTTCGTTCGTAACTTGAAGAGTGCCATTGATTCCGCGCCAGTCAGTATTTTCGAAGAACTCCACAGGAATGTTGACAATTTTTTTAATGCAGTGCCGTAACTCCGCCCATACGACGACCAACGGGAGTCTATTCTAGCAGAGAAACATTCCTGTGCATCTAACACCAATCCGACAGTACAAATTTAAAAATCCAAAAATCGCTGTGAAGAGAATGGCTGAAAGGCAGAAGACCGGATGTGACAACAGTTTCTCACTTCCCTCTGTTCTGTTGAATTGCATCCTTGAATGCTTGCACTTAACGATTGTCCGGAGCACAGTTTCCAATTGAGTCCCGGTTCAACCAGTGTTCTCCTTACTTCAGAGCCCTTTGTTCGGGTCGGAAGGTTTGGTACTTTCTTTGGGATAGTACTAGTTCTCGAGTGCAAGTACCGATTACAACAATTTCCGTACCAAATAGTTCACTCTTTGGCAGGAATCAAACCAATATTGAATTCAGAAATATAGAATTTCCTATGTCAGTTTATGTGGACCCCTTACATTATGATCGGCCTGAATGAAAAACTCATTCAAGATTCACTAATTACCACGGATTTCACTGAACTCAAAAATTAATACTAAAATTCAATCTGTAAGGCAGATTTTCTGCCTGGACTAACTTCCGGTAGAGCGTTGTTTCACTTTGAGCCCCCATTGGGTTTTGATAGTTTAGTTAAGCGCATTTCCACTCATTTCTAACTTATGCGCATACTGTAACAAAATCATTCCATTTTTTGACAATCTAGTGAAAGAAAAGCCTGGTAAAAGACCTGATTTCTTCAATCTGGGTTTATGGTAATTGAACTCAATTTACGCACATGGGTGATATGGATAGAAACGTGAACGGCGAACTTTGCCTCGTATTGATATATATGTAGGTCTGAAATTCGGGCATGTTTGTCAAAGTATTCCGTAACAGAATGCGGTGCCTATTACTTTGAACTTGCTCAGTAGGTAGATAACCCTAAATAGCTTTGGAATTTGCTGATCACAATTTAGGTCAACGTTCAACCTTCCATTTTTTGGGGTAAATTTATTCCAAAAAATACGACTTTATTTCATTGTTAACGCTATGTGTATAAAATGTTCGAGATGGACCTAATAAGCTTACACTTCTCAAAAACTGTTTGTTGCATATGACAGAAAATCCGCCGATATTTGCGGAACTCATACGTTATTGCGAATTGAAACACTGAAATTCGGTCTGGCTCTCTGCCAAGCTGTTTATGTAACCCGGGAAGGTAATGACCTTTCCAGTAATCTGTCTCTTATTTAGGAATAGTCTTTTCGATCCGGTTTAACATTATGGAATATATTTATGTGTTCGTCCATGGCCACAACGCACTTTGGTGTGAAACTGCTTATTGTACTTGGTAATCAAATGGACTCAAGTGGTATTTCTACAGTCCACGAAATAACTGCTTTGTACACTGCTTGCTTGGAGTTGACTGGACATCAGGTGACCATCGAATATATTCGAGGTTCTGAGAGAACACGAGCTAATATGATCGAAGCTGTAGTTGAGTTATGGCTATTAGTCAACATCGGTTGTTCTACTGCACAACCAGTGACATCAGGAGATTCCCATTCACCTCAGAGCAACCCAACTAACACATGCATTAGCATTCCGCAGTAAACACAGCTGTTGTCCTCCTGTCAATCAAATGACTGTTTTTCAAGTATACGTAGACACAGTTTAGATGACGTAGGTCACTTTTTCGTATTACAGTTCTGATGCCATTTCAATGAGGGAAACAACTACATGCCAAGTAGCCTCGTATCACGCGTATTACGATTACCACTTCGTCATTACCTTTAGCGAAATAGTGCGAACCACTGTAGTTGCGAGCATTACAGTACCCGTGAGTTACGTCTACAAGTTCGATATGACCATATTATGAATGCAATCTTTGAACTGTGGGGTGTGACTAACACCTAGCTACGAAACTAATCTATTTGTGAGCACACTAGCCCATTTGCATTGCTCGCATATGGGTAGGTACGCCTGTAACTGCGAGTGGTAACTTCAGATTGAAGTACTGTTTTTTCGTAAATAAGGCTTGGCAGTGACTTTTGCAATTTATCGGGTGAAGAAATGCTTTTAGTGCAATACGCTTTGAGCGGACAGTCAAAACTCGACTTTTTCCTCAGTAAATAGAAATGGATTTCGATTGTTCAATTTTTACGAAAGCTATGGAGCATGATATTGATGGCGTTTTCTGAACGACAGGGGTTCACGGCAAGCATTCATCAAGAATTCAGTTTCCGACGAGAAGAACTGAGCAGCAAATCTAGCCACATCATTTGAACAAGATGGTGATATCCATCAATCTGCAATGGTTAAAGTTGACTTCTAAATATATCATATTTCTAAGCAGGGAAAAACTATGTGATGGCTAAATTTTCAATATTTGATACTTCAGCATTTTCGAGTAGGGAAACTAACATGAGAAACTGCTGAAGATAAGAATGAACGATTGCATCGGACTGGTTTTGATTCTTTATATAAAACACTTGTAATTTGTTAAAAAAGAGACCTAATGTGCAATTCAAGTAAAGTATGGGTAAGTGAGTGAATATGTGTTATTTGTTGTGAAAATATACCTCCAGAACCGAAAAAGCTCACTACATCAGCATCACGTCTGTGATTATGTGAAAGATAGCTCAAAGTCTCTTGGTTTATGAATACGCATCTCTGCACCTCGCAACTCAAACAAAACATGGTGTCAAAACCGGACTTAATGGACAAATCATCAGCGCAGTTGACTCGAATTACTCTACTGGTTGTGCTTCTGTACCAAGTATTTCCCACTTAGCCAGCAACAAAACTGAGGAGAAGCATTTTCATCAAACGGAGCCGAGTCATCACTTGGTTATTCCAAAGCAGCAATATACGTCCATCACTGGTAGTCAGGTGTGTCAGCCGTGATAGAACTTGAGTCAAATCATTGAGCGTAAAAATATCGATTCACTAAGAGTGCAATGCAAGAAAACCTAGAGCGCTTCATTAGGCAAGTTTCTTGTACTGTTTATGGTCAAAAACATTGCATGCAAGACAACGATCTCACCTCATACCCAAAACGCTTCGATCGTAGGTAAATCAGAGAGAGTTGGACGCCGAAAAGCAGCGACCAACGCGTAATTCATGATCCAGCATTATGTGTACAGAATGATCATCGACAATTGATCTATCCCTAAGGGGGTTAAATACTTTACGTGCCACCGAAAACGATACCCATAGCAAAATTTTATATCAGGCTGAAAAATGTGTTGGACTGTTCGCATGAGATGGTGTCAAACGCTTAGTTTTGCCAATGACGCCTCAAAATTGGTTTATTTCACCAGGGAATGATGGCATAAAGCTGCCGACGTACTAATTTGGCGTTGTTAGCGATAAGTGAATGTTTGGTGCAGACTTTATGGTAGTCATCTGATTGGTCCTGTATTCTCTCCGGGCTACGATCCATTTACGTTTGTTAGAGGAGGGTCTTGGTGCCTGCCTCGTAAGCCTTTCTTTTGCTTATCTAGTCAAGGGTCCTGTTTAAGTGGTATGAGGCACCAACACACACAACTAGAGCCAAGAGTAACTGGCTTGACGGAAATCTCCCACTGCAGTGGATCGGACGGGAATACAGGAAACCGCGGCCAACACGTTCATCGGACTTGACTCTACTTGATCTTTTCCTAAGGGGCTATGGGAAGTTTCGAATGTATCGCCTCAAAAAGGAGAGCTTTGAACGTCTAAACACAAGTATAATCAACCTGTGTTGAGGAATCCCAACAACCACGCCAAGGGCAGTCCAGTGTAACTTGGTCCGAAGGGTGGATGTATGTTTGACTCAGGACGTAGGTATCTTCGAACAACTCATGTGGTTGATCGGGACGGTGAATGTTAGAGAACGTTTAATTGGCCCTGTTCACGGCTAGCAAAACCCGATTTCCAAAGAGCTCAGACCATGCCATTGCAGCGAAGAGTTGGGACAACAGGTTCCATGATTTCAGGGGTAATTTGGTTTTCGCCTACACACACAAACGTTGTGGAAAATGCCGATAAATCTTGACGGTGAAGTGCAGTGGCTTGGATCGCACATGACATAAAATCCCTATGTTGACTTGTTTCACGGCTGGATTGATAACCATTTCTAGGATGGGTAATCTAAACTACTGTTTGTTCGCTCCTTTAAGGCATTGACTGCTCATTTGTTGGAGGAAACCTGGGGCCGCACCAGTAAAGTGAAATCGTTATTTGGAAGCATCAGGATAACCACAGTTCGTCGTGAATAACATTCATGAAACCTCGTCACTGAATGTTCAGCAAAGTTAGATCATTGGTAGTCTGTTGGGAACTCATCAGTTTCCCGAAGTACCGTTGACAATTGAAGGTTCAAGCCGTAAATTGGTGTGTATAATAGCAACTACTAAGTTTTTCAGCAGTGTTTCAAAAGACTGTGAACGCATACGTAAACCTTGTGTTATTTCTGTTGTAGTTCTGTAGCTCCAAGCCCGTGAACCGGTGCTGTTGAACTGACTACTTATTTCATTTGGCATTTAAATACGGTGAATCATCAAGACATAACGATTTGTAGACCAACTGTCGCATACCGTATCTGTGGTCATGCTTTTCAGTCACTTCACTGCTGAACTTGCTTTGTCGCTGACTGTTTAGCAGTGCGTAGGCAGGAATATGAATGTTTACCACTTACATACTGAGATGAATGGGGTGGACAGTAGCTTACTCACCGTCTTCAACTTTCTGTCAGTATCCTTATTATCAGACGTAATCCAGATATCTCTGCATCCCTTGCTGTTACCGATGTGGTCGAATTAAAGAAACGAAACAACCTTGTAATTCAGAAATCTAACAGGATTCAGTAGAACGGCTTCGTTCTATCAGAAGAAGTGTACCACTCTTCCAAACCCGTTGAAAGGAATCAAACTGTGGAATTACTGCATGGTTTGTCACGCGAAGCAAATTTTAGGGCAATGAATTGCCGTATAACTTTATTGAAATTTCGCAAATTACCAAAATCTCCTATGAACATACCGAGAGATTGAGGAGGGAACAGCAAATTCAAATAAAATTTTATGACTTTCCAACAATCTTTAAAGTCACCTTGTATGTTAATTAACTTAAGACTGAAGAACAGCTCAATTATGAAGTGGCACGAATCATGTCCCAGAGTTATACTATACGCACAGACGACCAGGCACTTATCACTTGCATTTACTTTGTATTCTTTCGGAACAAACTAATAAAACTTGCTTCCATTCCTATTTGACAACTCGATCAAGGATTTTGAGTGAAATTTTTGCCACCATGAGACCAAACACAAGAATTAAGGCTAGTCGGATAGGTGGTTGGTTTGACCAAAAAACGGTACACCACTTATCAAGACCTACAATAAACTTGATGGGATAAACGCCAATAACTGATGAGTCTCTCACATGGTAGGAAGGTATCAAAAGCCAAACCAGTCCTCTTTGCCCTTTTTAGGGTGTGCAGAGCTTCTAGTTGGGGTCTACGAGACTCATTTCACCAATTATTAGACACGGGAAAAAATGATTATGTAGGACGGCATTGGAACTTTTAATATTAATAAAACATAATTTTCGAATTGATACTGCTATTTGTAGCTCGCTCCGTGCTCCATCTTCTTGGTGATTATTCTCATTTCCTGGTATTGCTAATGCTGAGCAGCTGCACCCAGAAGCGCCCCAATCGATGAACCCTAAATGTTGGTATTTTTATTTTCTTCTTTGTTATTATCAAATCATTCCCACCTAAGTCTATATCAATACTATATCTGGAAACAAGAATTATTATTATTTAGTTTCACGAAGTAATCATCAACATTTCAGTGCATCTTTACTAGTGCATACAACAGCTATCGTGATTGTTTTTGAATGACAAATAAAGTCGGGTCTTAAGACCAAATTCATACCCACACAACGAGTCATTTAACATGTGATACCAGATAACAGACCAATAAACAACTGGCGATGTTCTTCCCAGTGCATCCCTGGTTAACCCCGGTTTCATGCTCTCGTCACCTCCATTAATTCGTTTTATCTGAGAAACCCGGACCTCCCCATGCGCTTATCTGGTTGTGTTCTCGTCCATTAGACTTCCCACGCATCAATATAGGAACCACGTGTAGCATTTTTGCACTCATCAAAGAATGCTAATTCACCTTTCAAATAATGAATCGTGCACAAGAGTTTCACGCTAGTATGCATTTTTCTCAAAGAAACGCAATATTGATGCAAGTGCGGTTTCTGTGCTCGTTATGTTCACCGTTTTATTACTAACCCCCTTTTATGCTGGAATTTATCCCCAAGCCGAAAGACACTTGGGATAGTTTCCTTTCAGGAGGAATTTTTCAGAACCATCCAAAAGTACCACACAATTCATGGTCAATATACCCTCCGCATACGATTACCTGAGTAACGTTCGGTGCACTGATCTTTATCAAATGGTGCATTCAGAAGTTGTGCTAGTGTCATAGTGTGCTGTTATTGATATTCAGGTGAAACCAGTGGAGGAGTTTATAGTTGCATAAGTGTAGAGCGTAGGTCCAATCATAATTAATCAAATGGCAAGGGGGTAAACTTGCAAAAAATCGGACCTCGTCTTACGGGAACTTGTACGTCATAATCCGAACTTACGTTATCCTCTTGATTAGGAATTTGAGGGAATGAGTTCCAATTATTCCTCCTTTTATGACGCTTTTATACCGTTTCTAGTCCCACTCCTTGACAACAACTTCAAGATGATCGTAGATGATTCACTTCGTGCTAATAATTATCCGCTTTTATTTTTTGGATTAGCTGACAACAGTACTCCCGTCACAAGAAAAAACTCTGTAATAAACAGAGCCAAAACCAATCACCCTCACTTATTATCTCCTATTTTTGAAGCCCCTCTCTACACAAGTGGCCATAACTTGCTTCTGAAACCAAAAATCTTATCGCACACTGCACAAGACCGAACTTCAAGTGCGCGTACCTAGTACTGATCTGCTCAATAATCCCTTCACCTGAATGGACTCTCCGTCCATGCAAGCTCCATTCGATTCAGATGAGATTACAGCTGCGAACCAACTAAGAAAAACTGAAGGAATGAATTCCAGATACAAAAAACAAGAAGCTTCTAAAAATAGACAGATCAACGGTTGACTTCAACGTTATACGAATTCAACTACACTCCATAACAGAAACGGCAACTGCATCAGAAATGAAGAATGCTTAACGTGTTTCGCGCGAAGTGTAGTATCATATTTGTCCCTTAAATATACAAAGTACGTAAGCCGTTTTGAATAAGCGCGAGCGATAAATGGTCTGATAATACCCATCACAGTTGGTGCTAAACAGAAATAAATGTTATCATCTATGTACGGAAGTGCGCCACTGCTTACTATAATAATCCTGCTTTTTGTTCCCCATACCAATACCTATTTTACAACCCATGTCCTTCTGTATAAACTAAAAAACTGGGTAACACGAACAAAGAATGGGGAAAAGAAACAAACGTTTCTTCCTGTTTCTTATATTCACAAATTGCGAACATATACACATTCACTTTTCTTGCATCACAGATCCATTGCAAAGTAATTTATTTCCATTTTAGTCGTTTCCGTCAAGTACAATTTAGGAAATTTATGTAGCAAGCTTTGTGTGGTACCGTAGACTGTGTTAATTCCACTGAGAATTTAAAACGACGAAAATATGAATGACGGTAAATCTGTTAACAAAATGCTTTATGTGTGTCTGAATGTTTGAGCTACCTTGATGAAGTTATATCTATTGAATTTGGAGATCTGTAATTATTGCTATAGGGCTCTGACCGATCTATAAATGCTTGTGACAAATTGCGCAGTATTGAAAGTATGCAATAATGTAGAGGCTACAAACAGTTTCATGTGGGATGTTCAGAAGGTGGCCACTGAATACTACACCTTTGACTGATAATGACTAGGACTTTGAAAACCGTCTGATTTTCCTCTCAAGATATTCCAGTTTGACTTTTTCTAACAGCAAGAATTACCTGAGGATTTGGCAATATGATGATCGTTCTTATTCATCGTTAGGTCCTATCAAGTCGAAGTCCCGATTGTATCATTATTTCCTCATTCGGACAAGACCACAAACCTCGTGAGAGAGTGAATATAAACTTACACTCATTTATCTGGAAATGTGAACAACACCAAACTACGATTTCAGCGGATTTCATGAAATTGAGTCCCCTACTGTGTAGTTTGTGTGTTGTCTTCTCAGTTATCACATGTCGCGGTCTTTGCTCGAGCTCTTTAACTGTCACTTGACAAAGAAGAACAGTGTACCTTAAACAAGCAAATCTGAAAATCATTCTACTAATTTAGATTTGTCTTGATGAAAGTCACAAATGCAAATATTTCAAAGTGTATAACGAGGGCTGTTTAGCCAAGAGGTTACTGCCTCAAAAGTAAAAACAGTATATACCTAAATTATCTCGATCAAAGTTTAAAAACTGTTAAAGAAAAACTGAAATATCTGAAGGGGAAAATCAAACGGTTTCCGAAGTCCTAGTCGTAGTATATTCCATCCGGATAACATCGGTAAACCAAACTTCATTTAGAATGCGGTATATTTGGTCTCCTAGAACTGGATGACAGAGTGTGTTTCAGTTGAGATATCTATGCCACGGTATCTCATCAGACTAGAAATAATTGAAGATGATGGAATAGTGTTTCGCTTTGCCCGATCTTCAAAGCACACGATGGATATTGCTTGTTTATGGTTGAAACTGGTACTTTCAACCATTTGACATGCTATGATTCATCGGAATGCAGTGGCTACTGCAAAATCATCAGACTATTAGCAAACTATGCTGTCCTCTGTCTTCTGAAAAAGTATATAGCGAGCTTAGGAAAAGAAAATGTCCTAATTCCTTGTGTTCTGAGTTCAAAAGACCCCACTTCCAGCTGGCTGGAGACACCGAAGCATAGGTAGCAGCCCGTAACAAAAGGCGACCATGTTTACACTGGCGGTCGATTCCGAATGACAGATCAATGTGCCTTTGTACAGCTGGACTGTTTATTCCGTGTGTTTGTCACTGGGGTTTTGTTTCCTTTTGCCGACCATGTAGGTTTGTTTCCTCTCCACCTGGTATATTTCTCTATTCCATTTCCGCATGCAACATGGGGAGATGGGTAGCGGTCCACGAGGCTCTCTCTGCTGTTGAACGTCGTAAGGCTGATGATGATGAAGTCACCATGGGATTCGTGTGTCTCTTGAAAGACGGTTGCACAGTCTTTTCCGTTGCTTGGTGAAAATAGGCACTCAACCTCTGATGTCTCCGAAATATTGCTCAACTCAGGTGGGAACAGTTCCAGTCACTGACAAAAATCCACCATTGAGCTTTCGGAGTGAGTAACCGTGTTCTAACCTAAATAGTCACTTTACAATAATTCCAAAGTATCGGTCATGTTAAGCAAATATTTGTGCATCGTCAAAATTTATAATCTATGGGGAAAAAGCTCCTGAATAATGTCAGAATCCAAGGCCTGGGTGAATACACATTACTCATGATTCCATACTTATATCAATTACAGATATATTTGTCCATAAAAATGAACGTATTCACTTACCCCTTATTTACTCCCATATAAATGTTTACTTTTTGTGTTGACCTAAATATATTCAGTCTGCGGAAGGACGGCATTAAAAGCATAAACATGAAAAATCTAGCATCAATAATGGAGTGGAATGGTGCTTTCAGTCTTCACGGTTTAGATCCATTGACGAAGATTGTTTTTGATCAGAAACATTGACGGATATGACTCGGAACAGGAGGTAGTGCGGACTGTTTGCTGAAATATGGCGTCGCAAGAGTACGAATTAATATTTTAAAAATGCATGGGCTTCCACCATTTTGCTTACCATTATAATCCCTGTCCACATTTTACTGGCATATTCATGAAATTTTTCAACACAGTAGTGTTGTAACAGAAATTGCTTTCAACAAAAATTTCTCTTTATCTCCCTCTCTCTCCTTATATACACACATAATTTATTTGAATGAACGAACCTTTCTGCCTTATTCAAATGAATTCTTCAAACTCAGTGACTGCTATTCTAAAATGGGCTAATTGCCTTCTGATTCGTTTGCTTCTGCGCGACTTCGGATATGCCAGTGACAATATCCAGTCATTGCAAAATCCTACCTAGGAATATTAAGTTATCTGTTGATTTCGTTGACTGAGAACATCCTCGAATTTCGCATTTCTATACAGCGTTCTTTGGGAACGGCTACAGCCCCAGAGCATCGAGTTTCTAATTTCACTACTGGAAGCAAACAGCTGCAGTACCTAGATTTTGACTATTCTGAATTCTTGCGAGAAAAATTGCGCACCATTGTAAGCTTAAGAAATCGGTGAACGACATCGAAATTTGAAAATTAGACATTCGAAGGTGCTTTCTTAACACCAAATGATAGGATTTAGCTGTTCACGCAAATCGAATGAACCGTTAGTAGTCATTAAACGGACATAAAATCGTTATGATATGTAGTCTTATCTTCCTGTCTGCTTATTATCACTGGTTTTATGGATGTCATGGAAGTCCGCCAGAAGAGAAATATTCAAGTGCAATGGTCCATCTCAACGTATTACGTCCATCTTATGGACTGTGCACCGAATGGCGCTTACTCTAACAATGTTCATGTGGCTTCTGATAAGTGCAAAATATGATGTAACTAATATTTGCATCTTATCAACAATTGTTAGCTTTCTGGCAATAATTTCCCTAAAGACGGTAAATAGGTATGATACCCACGTGGGATAGTTCTGGAAGAACTCACTGTCTCTCCTATTGTCACAGCACAGTCATCTGTGCTTATTTCTAACTTGAGCATATTTCTTGTTGTCTGGTAGTTGATGGAGTCTCCGTGAGTTGTTGTTAGGTATTAGCTCAAATAACTTGGAGGGATTTGGATATGTTGGCTAATTTTGCTTCATTTAACTTCATTTTCCAAAAACGAAGTGAACTGTGATGAAATTGTGGTAAAATCATACAGTTCTATTGGACCGCGTAGTGGCCGAGATTTTCGATTTACAAAAATGATCTCTTTTCTTTTATTTCGACCGTATTGATAAACTATGTGTGCCAAATTATCTGCTGCCCACACTTATGGTCCTCCAATTATAACCACCCCGAATCCTTAAGGGTTCTAGATACGAAAAGACCTCACTTGCGTTTTCCAAAACCCTTCATAACTATCACTTTATCTTGGTAATCCATATCAGTACTCACAAACGATGAATCTCCCAAGAGACTTTTCCTGTACTTGCCTTTCACAGTTCACCCTTGGCGGTAAAGTTGCTTCCGTCAATGTCACTTCACTGTGCTTGCACACCTTCATATTTAAGCGCCGATCTGGCTTTCTCACCATAATTAATCGCGTTGTCCCGGACACTACGACTAGTTTCACCCGACAACCCCTAAGTTGAGCATTGTGCTAACCTCGTCTATGACTCAGTCTTCATTCATATTCATTCTTCACTACGGTAACTACCACAGTTGCCATTTGAATAATCATACCATAGAGCTACAGCAGAGGTGAAAACAAAATTGACATTTTTAAAGAGTCAACCAGATTGTTGTGACCCTGAATAAGACCAATTTGACGTTCTCCGTCCACCACCGCCCCCGATCAGCTACTGAAGATTTTCGAAGACACCCTCATCTCGAGCTGCTTTGGAAGATCTGGATATCGCACGTGAAACTCCTCACATGATTTTCTCAAACTATAACCGCCGATATTCAGCACAGCCAGCTCAGACAGACCATTAGCAGACCAAGCCATCGTAGCGCAGAAAAGTGATCACTGATTGGGTGAAGTGGGTTTTTATTTAGTATCCCAACATGCCCACGGCTGTCTTGCGCACACTCTGTGGACAGTTGATTCAAATCCCTCACAAAGATGGACACAGGCTAGCCGAATTTGTGAAAACTATTATTCAGGTGTTCAAAAACATCCCACTTTTAAGGGACATGGCGGAATCCATGGAAATGGATGACTGAGTAGGTTGAGCGAGAACAACATAGGACATCAAAGGTTCTCGGACCGAAAAGATGTGGACGGATCTTGGCCTCCATCGGACCCGTGAATGAGCGAGCAGCCGTCATTGTTGTTGTTCCACCCATTTTATACTACAGCTGCACTTTTGTTTATCTTGATCAGGTTCATCCCAAAAGTATCGCTTATTTGTACCGAATTCACCTTCTTTCTTCACTGGAGTAATCTTAGCCGGGAGCGAAACGTGTTTAGCTGAGCACCCATTTGATGACTTTAGTGAAATTCATAACAAAATGATGTCTGTTGTTATCAGTGTACCCTTGTCGGTTTTATCACAGTATGCCGGTTATTATGCAGAGTGTATCCGTGGGTACATACATGTGCATAGCACGTGCGCTCCCACTACAACATAGACCGATGGTGATATACTCCTATTTTCCCTTTTCTGGGGGTGGGTGGGGTTAGAGATGTTCTGTGCGGCAGGCGATGATTTACCAATGCCAATCCATTTGCAGTGGGTGTGTGTGATTTTGTCGGTGCATGCCTGTGCGTCGGATTGCATGCACCCACTTCAACACAGACAGTGGTGAGATAATGTAAGGGATTATCGTAGCGCCCCGGACAGCGTGATCAAGCATGAAAGGAAAGCCATTTCGGCACTTCAGCGTGAAGGTGTGCATGGACAGTGAACTAGCATTGACAGAAGCGACTGCATTGCTGGGGCTGAACAGTGCATGGTGAATATAGGAAACGTGGGTTGGGCGACTGATCCTTTTTGAGAAGTTCTGATATACATTGAGGAAATAAAGTGATAGTTATGCGAGAGAATAAAAAAACCAGTCCATTCGTATCTAATTGAGGATGGTGGTATGCTCTAATACCCTTGAGGAGTTATGATTATAAGACGATAAATGAATGATATTTTCCAAAGGAATTGTGATAAACACACCACTGGAGCTTGGGCTGACCACTTAGAAGCAGATACAAATCCGTGAACATGTACCGATGAACCAGTTAGTAATTTCAGTGCCGATGCGAATATATTTGATGGTCACACCTTATCAATCGGTCTTGTTTCCCATACTGCTCAAGCAGTTTTGCTTCTGACTGACTGAAAAGTGCTCTTTTCCGCTGTGTAGGTACGGATACTGATCATCCTCATGTTCGTGCGGGAATAAATGTGTGTGATCAGGAGCTTGTTTGGAAATTGCACCATCTTTTACCATACCAGCATAAAAGTTGATGTAGTCAGTCAAAAATCTCGGCAACTACACTATTCAGTTGAAGTGCGTGATTTTAGCACAACTTTATTTGAATTCATTCTGGTTTTGAAAAATAAAGTGAAATTTACCACATTTAGGAGACCGAAGTTAATATACGAGACTAAGCCACAAACGGATCAGCGATAAACACTAACCCAATGGATAACATACCGCTGGTCTAATACAACATAAGTTACTATTCGACACGGATTTTCTACGCAAGGCCATAATAAATTGGTCAACAAGACCCATTCATTCATAAAGAACGACTTCATGTCCGTTTAATGACTACTAACGGTTCATTCGATTTGCGTAAACAGCTAAATCCTATCATTTGGTGTTAAGAAAGCACCTTCGAATGTCTAATTTTCAAATTTCGGTGTCGTTCACCGATTTCTCAAGCTTACAATGGCGCGCAATTTTTCTCGCAAGAATTCAGAATAGTCAAAATCTAGGTACTGCCGCTGTTTTTTCTCAGTAATATTGTTAGAAATTCGAAGCTCCAGGACTGTAATGGTTTTTAAGGGACACTGTACATCGAATAAAAGATATGTCATGCTGCACTTGGAAGGTGGTAATTAGTTCCTGTATTATCCCTTTCCAATTTTCTTATCCAGCATAATTTGTTTTATCGTACCATCAGAATTCCCCAACAGAAATGCTTCTTCACTGATGGCATTTGATTCTGAAATGGATATCCTCATAACTCCGAATTTCTTTCTGAAAAATGCACACTTTAGTCTTTACGTTTGCTGGTTCCCAGAAAATGTGAATTCGATAAAGCGAACTTCTCATCCTAAACTAATGGTAATGGCAGATAAAATGATAACAGGGGCCGAATCAGGCTAATAATGTTTCATCTTATTCAGCACAAAACAAAACTATGATTCAATAGCTCACAGAGGAATACATTAATAATATCAATTCACAAAACACAACATAAATAACGGACAGGCAATGAGACAATCAAGAGGTAGATATTACAACAGTAACTCAAGGAAGTTTATAATTTGCTGTGTATTTATGGTAGATAATGACAGTCCATTTACAATATGTGTAACGAACGTCTAACAGCACGAGCTAGAATCTAACCGTTGACCGTACATTTAACGTACAGTTTCTCTATCAGCTGGTGTTTCGCTTCATGGCTACTCAGGCGGGGAACAAAATACGTCGGTATGTAGTCATATCCAACCACGAATTTAGTGATACATGGTGGATCATCTCATAGTAATCACTACAATGACCCAATTGATCACTTTCCATGGAGACTGATAGTACACGACTGAGCACAAATAACACTATGATGAGTTGTGCAGGACAAATGCGTGGTAAAGAAGGACACAAGGAAATTGAAAACTGTGTGACTCACATCCGAATAGTCACACTGTGCTTACTAAGCTGTTAGAGGAACTGGTCGTTATGTTATTGGTCACAAGTGACAAAACGGCTCTTATCGTGGATTTCTCAATACACGGGGTAGCATCTATGAAGTCAATAGATTTTACAAGTTTTGGTGACTACACGCGACGTTGCAACTGCCACTTGAATCGAATTAGTACAGCATGATGGTACCTCGGATATTCAGGACTGAATGTGAGCCATAGTGCCATTGAGTCTGAGGAGAATGGTGAGGGAGTTTTTTTTCAACGGAAGCTTTTAAAACAGGATTTAAAAACTAGTGACGTGAGGTTAATATGAAAGAATTTGGATGAACAATGTTTAGGCTATGGTGCCTTCAAGAGTTTACCATCTTTTTGTGTTCTGATTTTATGGGAGATGTCAGCATAGTATACTAATTTGAGGTTTTGGCGTGCCAGTCCTCTTCGAATAAAATGTGATTGAGTTTTGATGATCAAATTGAAGACTCAGTGATGTTTGTTCCGTAAGAACCCACAGTAGAACTTTGAATGTACTTTGATTTTTACTACAGATGGGTTTTCATAATGTTCTACGCCACTTCGCCGCAAAATGACTTTCAGTATCATGAGAGATATTGATGAGTAGAGGGAGAACTGAGCCAGTGTACCTCGAATTGGTTGAGCTTGTGCATCACCTTGACCGCAGTGTGATATCTAGCAAAGATTGCAACTAGTTAGGAGTGTTGCAGTTGTCTCAGATGTGCGGACGATTCATCAGAATAAATATATACGTGCTTTGAGGAGGTACGGAACAAAGCACACCTTCAAGTATCCAACCAAGTGATCATGGAGTGAGGACAAATCATATAGAACATACATACTAAGGTCGAAAATCCGATCATATCAATAATTCTGAAAAGTGTTCCTGGGTGGCAGTGTGTCCTTTGAATCCTCTTGGTGTCGCATATGATGGCCACGGACTGTGCAAATCTGGGTCAGAATGTACAAATGACATGAGAGCAAGTGAGAAGTAAATCAGATTAGAAAACATGGACAGCAGTTGCACTTCAGACGACGGAAATAGGATATCACACAGGGAATAAAGGACCTGGTCAGGACAGCTGCAGGTGTTTCACCGAGTCCACCATTAGTGAGTGGTGTTCAGTTAATTAACCTGTCTACGTTAACCACTCATAAGATCTCGTAACACATATATTTGATGAAAAATCCCTTATACTGAGTTCACTTATTTCCGGACCGTATGAAGCATCCTACAGGACAACATCAACGCCAGTGTTTAGAACAATAACAAGGGAGTGTGCGTAATATTTCAACACATACTCCGCATTGTCATTCGAAACTATGTAATCCCAAAGATGACCCTAGTGGTACAAACAAATTCTCACAAAAGCGGCAACGGATAAATGGACTAATACCTCAGCGTCATCGATGTCATCGTTGTCTTCTGCATCACGGTTATCAGCGAGGACAATGACGAAATAGGGAAACTTATGCGAAGTGATTTGCATGATGTACACTCGTGATTGACTTGTTTTTGTCTAGAACACGGAGTTGTTCATGTAGGTCGAGGATTAATTCCTTACCATCGTTCTGACTCCACCCGCCCATTGGATATGGATTTCTCAATCGTGCAACTGTGAAGGAATAGTTCATTTCGTAAAACTAGTAGTATGATAGAGGGTAGCTTGCCATCAAATTAGCTTTCAGCGATTCTCCCCCCATAGTTTCCCCTCAAGGCCTTCCACTGGAAGTTAGATAATTTTCCTTTTGAGGTTTTACCAATTGAGGGTGAATTTCAGGGAGCACTGGAAACAATCTACTTACCGTAGGCCTAGCTCTACATTCCCTTCAGACTGAAAAGTGTATGAGTTTGAAACGTGTAACACAAATGACCAAGTACTTCGTCACTGGCCAGGGGCTAGTCTACTGAAAACAAACCCGCAAAGTCTTTTTTTTTGTTGCAACGACCTTACGTGCTAATCAGGGTATGACATGATGTTGGCAATGGCTGGACTTCAGAAATCAGCTATTATATAACTTCCTATTTCAGTGAGTCTTCATCTGATTATAAAAATGAATGTTGTGGTGCTAGATACAGATGTACACACAGTTACTCTTTGGCTGACGGCATGCACAATAGTCAAAATCGTTTCGAAGACGATGGACTGTGACGTCTGTCGAGGATTATATCAATATGAGTGAAGTTTTGCTCTAGAAAATGATATGAGCCGAATCCTTAGGTCCAACTTATTGGATGTGAAAATTCTATGCCTAATTTCTCTGTAGATTTATTTTACAACTCTCTTAACGTTCGGTAACTTGTTAGCACGAACATGCTACTATTCACAGGGAATTCATCACCTCTTTAGATCATCTTGAAGGATATTGTTAAATCTGATACAAAGGATTTGCTACACCTATGACACTAAGTGTAGGTAAATAATCGAGTCCGCAATCTTAAGGTCATTCATAACATCCACACTGATTTATGAAAGAAGAATGAAGTCCTTCTAAACTGATTCGAGAGTAATTCTAATCAGAATGATCACCAAGGGGATGGGTGAGCAAAGTCATCCAGATTTCTTCATCACCCAGACTTTAATATGACTTCCCTCGTACTGAATCATTTAACCATAGAATCTCATGACACGTCATTTGCCTATATCTGAAGTGGACTGATGCTTTTAATAGAATGCTAAAGGTTGCCATTTTTGCCTTGGGATGCAAATTTACCGATTTTTCATGTAATTTGCAGTCTGCCAAAACACATGGTGATTACTGAAGTCCAATCAACGCCCCAGAGATTCTCGTGTCTAATTGCAAGAAATGACCGGATATGAACGTATTTAGAGTGGTTGCTGGTGCTAGAAATATCTACCACGTCTTGTTCCACTGTGCTACACGAGTGAGACGAAAGCAATAAATCAGACAGTTTCCGGGCATGTGATAGAATATCATCATGGAACTCAGAAGCCAACCCTGGTGTAACGAAAGATAGTGGAAGCTTTACGTGATAAATCTAATTCACTTAGAGCTTTGCGTGATACGTGTCTCAGTTTTCAGTGCCAGGAATCATATTTGTTTTTAGGTGTTGTTACTTTCAAGCATTCGTTGTCTTTGATGATGCATGTTTCGATTGAGCGAAGACCGATCTCTGCATAGTGATGCTGTAGTGTGTGTAGAATGTACACTGTGTTCGTTTTACGTCTTCGCGAATGCGATTTCATTGGACTTAGATGAAGAGAGAAATGCATGAGCGAGATTTATGAGAAGTTGGTGAATCATATAACTTAGTATGCTACTAGCGATGCAAAATTGCCCAGTTCTTCAGAGCGTATTTCGTTCCCATTTCACATCAGTATTGGCCCTCTTGACAAATTTTTGCAGTCACTGGATGATGGCGGTTAAACAAAAAAAATGGTAAGCAGTTGACGAAATCAAGTGAGCAGTGTTAATGAAATATCTACAAACATTTCGTCCATGACTGTTTGTTGGTTACTTTCTGTATGAAAAGATAACTAGTGGAATTTTTCTCAAATAGCTGTATATTCATAAGATATCCCAGTAGGTATTTATTCAAAAGCAATCATGGACTAGGTGAGTTGAAAGTAAAGTTCTGTGACCGTATGTTTTGGATCCGTATGAGCCACAGCCCTAACGGTTCGCACGTGTTAGCTGCGCAGCTGTTTCCAAAGTTGCTTCAGACGAAACACTAAACATCAAAATCTGGTAGCCCAATTCCCACTGGTGTACAGGGCTTCCGCACTATTTCATTTACCCAGATGTCAGTTTGTCAATAGGAAACCCTTGGACTGTCAATCTGGAAACAGCTTTCAAGAGGTATGATATCTGTGAGTCAGAACGCGAAGTATCTCTTCTAGATTGTAATTATTTTATATTGATGGTAATTGGCGTGGTCAGCCGCGAGCCTAGAGATTGCACACTATGTCGCTGCTTCACTCTCGATCTTCTTAGTGTTTTTTTGGCTTACTTATCCCATCCCGCATAAATGTCTATTGCAATTTTACAGTGCCTTTATTAGCACGTGTTCTGGTTGAAAAAATAGAAGTCAAATAGGAACTTTGGTCTAACCTCGGTGGCTGAACCAGTTTTATTTCTAAGGTACCCAATGTTATGCGTATTTCAAAGTGTCAATAATCAGTTTCCCCTCTGTTTGACGGAAATGTGATATTTTGTTAACTTCTTATGGTCTTCAATACAATACAAGGCAAGATATTGAGAGTATTATTTGTCAGAATATCCCAAACGAAGCAAATCAAGATTTTTCACTAAACCACGTATGGAATGAATGTCGTAAGAATTCTTATTCAGCGATGTACCTTGTGTGTTTGAATGATTTGCTTGCCTTTTTGGAAGGAGTATGGGTTACCGTTACCCGGTGGCAACTGTTACTGCATTTGATTACAATCGAATTCTGTGGGCAGCATCTGGAATTCGCCCGACTGATGAACCGAACAATATTGGGAAGAGTACTTGTGATGTGTGGGTAAAACTGACATAATGGGAAATGTTCAATGCAACCATGGCTTTCTGGCTCAGTAAGGGACAGGTTTTATCGGTGGAAACATGGAACGCTACAGAAGAACAGCTATCAACCCATCAGAGGGTAACAAAAACATAGCCAGAAATGTAAAGGGTAGAGTTATTATAACTGTCAAATTTGTAAGCATATGGAGGCGGTAAAAGTTCATACAAATACTTATCCTAAGAGCCTGTGTAAATATGGCTTGGGTTGACTCCGAAATGGTCAAGATAGCTAGGTTGAGGATGAGAGGCTTCAGTCTACGAACACCGTAAGAGGAATTTCACCATCTTTTCGAGACCTTGCATTACCTGATTGCAAGTTGCGCGTTCATAGTGAGTTACTCGGGCAAGAATACCAAACTACCACTACCATACCGTCCCAGATACTGAGGATGACTACTCAGCCTTTTTAAAGGCCAAAACAAATTGACTACCCATTTCGTTATTAACCACCTCTTACTGACGTTCATTTTGTTAGTGTACTTTCGGGATAGCTGCGGAGTACGTATTTGTCGGTGTTTACTCGGGTGTGCCTGTGCACGTGAAAGCTGATTACAATACGCCAACAGCAATGAGACAGTCTTTGAGATATCCTGGTAAACCTAGTCCTTGGAAAAAATTTCACGCTTCAAAAGGTGTGAAAGTTATGGCCAGAAAGCCAGTAATACCTAAATTCGAATGTGTACAACGGCCTAAATTTAACTGATGCGGCGGCTTCACTTACGTGGACGCACTCGGTTGAGCACTTAACAGAGTCCGATCGTTGATCCTAGTCTATGACGGCCATCATGTTGGGCAGTGATGGCATGATGAAACGCAGTGCTGCTAATCTTGATCTATCGTAACTTATGTCGTCAAATGACGAGAAAAAGACTATCACCATGTCTTTCGAAAAGTCAAGCCGACATGGTCAGTAGTTCTTATGTCGGAAGACTTTTGCTGCAGTAGAAATCACACATTCTGTGAAATTTGGAACAAAGTGAAATTATACACAATGCAGAACAACGTGCATAATCACTTACCAAACCTCAGGAAAATTTTGAAAACACAATGAATCAAGCTATTTTTCACTCTCATTTACCCCAGTATCGGGAATCACATCCATACACTCGTTAGTAGCACCATTTAACCATCCGGAACAAGTGGAATGATTGGTAGGCGCTATAGGTTGAACATGTTTAAGATAACGGGTCCACAGATTTTTATCAGTATTGATCATTCAACGTATTGGCATCACATCTGAAATAACTCGTCCGGTGGTCTCAGCCGATTCGCAGACCCGAAGACCCAAATAAGCAATCTGAACAAGCAAAACCAACATATTTGCATTACTCCCCGATTGTGAAAACCCATGCCAATTAGTTACTTTGTGGAAGCCACGAAAACAATGATTGCCGCTTATGAATCCTTACATCCTAAATTACCTAAGCCTTTATGCGGATACCGCAATTCAATCACTACGAGTATCTCTGGATAGTACTCTCGGCTCATCTACCAGGGTAATCGCGGTATCAAGTCAACCCACGTCTGATTATACTCAAAAACGTCGTTCTAAATAAAGACTAAACCTTCATTCATGATTTCCCAAGATTAATAGCCATGGTGTCTGCATTCTTACCTAGATTTTCATCTCTTATTTGCGGAGTCAATTCGGCGCACAAGTACCGTGGAACTTTACTTTGGTTTTCCTTCATAGCAGGCGCACGTGTTCATACAATCCCATTCTACATGTTTCTATGTGCGTTTGGGGCTTAGATAACTTTTAACTAGTTATTTTTAGGGCCTGAAAAACCGGATTGATTGTTTACGCCTTTGATTTTCGTTCTTCAATACGTTTTTGAGGGAACAGCAAGACACATTGTTTAGCTAATGAAGACATGGGTGAGGATAGTTTGAACTATTTGTGGGTGTAAAGTTCACTAATTTTGGTAGGTATAAGGAGTGGGAAAACTCTCGCTGAAATATTTGGAATATGGAAACTGGTTGAATTTTCACTGTGAGAAAGAGCGCTAAAGGTAAATGAGGGTTCGTCAGGTTTATTGTGAGAGTAGGTCTTGAGCAACCCAAGCAGACACAAAGGCAGTAAGAGCTGATCACACATTTTACTCAGAATTTCAATGGACCTCTCAAACACGAAGCGTCTCACTATACATACTCCTCACAGTTGCCCACTTTCCAACTATTATATGCTTACCGTTATTATTGCCTCATGTGAACATTTCCATCCACGTTTTCTTAGTATTCTCCGGTGAACTATGTTCCATTCCTGTCTGCATGTATCATCCATGCACAAACATATTATACGAGGATTTTGAAATACACTGTGAAGAGTGGAAAAAAAACCGCTAAACAGACGTGCTCAAGCAATGAAGAGCACGTGCCCTGACGATCATGATGAAAAGTTTTTATTCTGTTACCTAGCAGGTGAATGAAAGCCATCCACAGAAGAAAGTGGCAAACAATAATCATGTTGTTTTAGTTTGAATATAATGATACCCGCACCCGTCTTCCTGAGGCGAAAAACGTCCCTTTTATCAGGGAAGAAATATTACCTGGTATCTAGTTGGGGACTGACTTGATCAGGTGATTAACGCAGGGTTTGCATCCTTTGCGTCTAACCGTGGTGACTGAATAAAAGTATCTGACCACCCGTCGAGAACTTGGATGATGGATCACAAGGAATGCAGTCAAAGCCTAGATTGACTTGGAGAACCTTCTGTGTCAAACATTAGCCGCGATGAAAGCAGTGGCAGGTTTTCGAAACAAAACTATAATTTATTTGGAAAACATAGCATGCAAACGATGTTTATTTTGAACAGATTCGTTTTTCTGAAACCAATGTAAAAGCTGCTTATGATTTGCATTATATTGTTAGTTGCTTTGAATCAAATACGTTGAATGAGGTGGAAGGAAGATAACCCATCAAAACTTTTAACCAATTCAAATGCTTTCCCAAAACATTCTAGTTAGACAACACTTCTCTGAGCATTCACCGGCTGATTATGTATGATTAATTCAAAAAGATGTTATGACTTCAAATGATTAATGAAAGCCAGTTATAAAGCTCTCCTTGGATGTCCCAGTCATTATTTGTATTGCCACCCTGGATTGGAATAGTTTTTCTCCATGCTACGAAAATGCCCGGAAGATCTCAGGCTGTCCATTTTTTCGATTAGTTTGCACATCAACTTTTCGTAAAATCACTTCGAACAATATGCTCGTCTGAAACGTGTGCCGTTTTTTCTTCTTCTAACAATTACTGATTTGAGTGCATATTCAGCTTCAGGGAAATGCTAGATACAATAATTTGAACTACATGCTCTTGTACGATTCCATTACACGTGCAAACCTGATGGGGAAATATACTGACTGCGGTGCAGTCCGCACTCTATGCCAGTTAGGAGCACGTTTTTCCCGTGTCACTATCTGACTTGTTCATTTGACATCCGTGTGCAAGATCCTTATTGTCAATGAGCTTTGTTCTGTACCATTTAATCTTTGTTCGCGACCCCAGTTCCTCGCCTCAAAGATTCACACGAATGACCGGCACACCTTCCTACCCGTTCCTTACACGTATCGGAATTTCCAAACCCGTTTAGGCAAGACCTTATTGTCTTCCACTGGGTCACCCCATTACTCGCTCTTGTTCACATGCGAGATTGGAAAATGGGGTCGACTAAATACACGTTTTTCCTCCTTATCTGTTATTAACCCAGTTTTCGGTCCTCTGCAGATTTATCTTCCGCTCTGTCTGTTTTCGTTCGTGATCCCATTTCCACCCCATCATGAGAAATAAATCTCAAGCCTTAATTTTTCACCTACCTTAATGTGGAATACCGATTGCAAGTGACTGACTTCTCCGTGTCTCCTGTATAATCCCCAGCCGTTCGTTCACTCTTTGATTTTGCTTTTAACCCGTCAGGTAATAAATAGAAATTCGACTCCTGTACTTGGACTATTCACATAGAAAGCAGCAGTCCTCCTGCCCAGACTGTGAGTGCATGAGGATGAAGACAACTGGCTTGAAGAGCATACACTCGAACTTAAGTGCAGTGCTTCTACAAGGATATGCAGATGCAAAAAAGCCACATGAAATACAAGTATTACCAGTAACAGATACTCCGCAGCTTGCATGAAGTTCTGGATTTTTGTTACCACGGCTTTCATTTTTCTTTAAACGTTCTAGTCTTCAGGTGGTCCTTGTAGGACTGGAATTCGCACTTGGATTGTCTTCATCCTAGAGAGACTCAGAAAAATGTGAATTAGAATCCGTTGAATCACAATCAGAAATAGCGTTACAGCTGATCTGGTCTACATGCCTTCGGTGATTGATACCATCAGTAAGATCTAAAATTTGACAAAGTCTATTCCCTAGTTGTTTACCTACAATGTTTGTTCTCTATTGTCTGCAATGTGGCAAACAACTTCTGAGTATTCCAGTTGAAGCAAAATGGTGCGTAGTGTCTGGCTCTTGAACCACCCTTCCAGACAACTCCCCGTAGTTGATTGTACAGAAATGCAAAAACCGATTAGGAAGCTATCCATGGTTCTCTCGAGCTTGCTGAATGCCCCCCATTTTGTGGATTCAGTGGCACTCTTCATTGTTCGCACATGATTTTCAGCTATGCTATTTGATTGAGGATGATGTGAAGCAGTTACCGCAATTTCAACTTTGCTTCTATGATGAGTGCGATGGACCTTAATTGTCATTTGTCTAATTGTTTATCTTATTTGTTCCTATTGAACTATTGTTCTAAGCAGATTTTTTCACCTGCGTAGCCTTCCTTCTCAGCTTTGAAACCCCGTGATTCACTGGTATCCATGACTCTTTCTGTTATTACATCATACTTGCCTAGAATAAGTCTCAAGATCCCATACATATGGACGCGATCATCTTTCTCGCACTGTCTGCCTTATCCGCGAGGATCACCGAAAATGGCCATCCCTCTGTGATCACACAACATTCTCATAGTAGTGCTGTTCTGTAAGTTCCTCGCCACTCTTGTGCGTGTGTTCCCTGGGACAGTCAGTCACTGTTCTTCAGACCGTTGAGTGTTCAAAATGATTTCCATAAATAAGGAATTTCGTTGCAAACCACTCGCCTCTTTCCCGCATCCACGTCTCCAGTGTCGTCTGTCTGTTGTTTACTAGGCTTTTTGAAGCTTGTGTTGACTTTCTTGAGTCTGTGGTCGGTTTGCCCACAGTTTCAGGTATGTTACTGTTACTGTTTGATAATTCATTCTATAGCAGAGAGTGAAGGGAGTTTGTGTTCTCTGCCTTGAGACTTGGGGTTCGTTCATCCGTGACTAACTCAGCAGAAGGACAAAAACCCTATACACTAGGGTTCGAGTTTCAAGTTTTCGTAATTAGAGGCAGTGGGACACCTCCCGTATAAGCCTCAGCATGACCCAACCTTGGCTATGACATTGCAATGGAGATTCACGCTACTGCTCCTTCAGATGTGCTTCAAGTTTCCCCTTGAATAGTTCGTAATTTACCCTTCCGCCACGTCAGCTGCCTATGAGTTCCACATTTTGGTTGCCCTTCTGGAAAGACGGTAGACCAACGGTTGATCAGTTGACTGCCGCGAGTGGCGAGTGGTCACGAATTGGGAGTTCCGCCTGCTACGTAGTCCCATCTCATCCCGGAGTACTTGGCAGGTGCGTATTAGGTCTTCTGTTACTGTTCGATACTCTTCCGGTAGTGGCTCCGTCAAACCCAACAGTCAAAAGACGGGACGAGTGACGGATCACTGAACCCTCACTAGCTTCACGAATTGATCTGCCGTGCGAATGAATGTTGCAGCTTAGCCACATTCCAGTCATAGACGGACGTTCGGGGTATCCAGCAGTTGGGAAGCACTGTAAGGTAGCTTCCAAACAGTCCTACGGATGGCAGCATAGATGCTGCACGCTGAGGTGCACAACTTGTCAGAGTGACCGAGGTTGTAAGCGTGGTGAACGCTATTACTCCAAAGTCTCTTCCACTGCTAGACACTCGAAGATTAGCTCTTAGAAAAGAGAATTTGTCACTAAGCTCTGGCCTCCCTAGCTGCAGCTGAGCATACTAGTGGGCATTCACAGGGATAACCCAAAGTTTGTACTACAGTATAAGGGAATCCAAATCCTACGAGTGTTTTTTGATCCACTGTAGTTTACATCACCAGCCAGATTTTGAGATCGTCGAAGTAGATCGGACATGCAGTCGTCAGCTCTTGTGGGGAGACTTTGATGGACGCCAGGGATAGCAATGGGCCTAGACCAAGTTTTGTGGCACACCACTGGAAGCCTCATGCCGCTCAGAGTATAATGAAGCAACTTTACCAGAGGAGGATTTCCTAATAAAATGTCTTCGATACACTTGAGCATCTGTTTTGTCACTCCTAACGATCTCAACTTGGTTGGTTAACGGCTGTAAGGCACTTTGTCGAATGACTAGCTGAGTCCAATATAGATAACGTCCCTAAAGTGGTCCTATGCTCCAGCCCGTGCCAAATGTTCTGGGGTGCTTTGAGAGGGGCGGATAGACAAGATCGGCTTTTCCGAGAACAAAGCTGCCGGTGGCTGAGAAGCTTGTGGCTTTTCTGGGTGTTCAAGCAGTTGAATGGAGACGAATGGTCCCATAATCTTTTCGACCACACCCATGTGAATAACTAGAAGGTAATTAGCAGCTCCCGCTACTTTACTCTCCTGAACACCTGTATGACAACAGCTTTTCTCCATTCGGACTGTAGGGTGCAGTCTCTATTAAGTTACTAAACATAAATAGGAGTGGGGCGCGATGACTTCATATAGTCCCCGTATGACTAATGGATGATTCCCACCAGGAACATGCGCTGTATTTGGCCGGAACCTTCGCAGAGGATCGATAACATCTCTCACCACGAAAAATTGCAATATCGCGGTAATTGCACTCTAGGAAGTCTGAGGTGAAGATGAACTACCCATCGCCCATGAGCACATTAGCGCAGTGGTGCGTCAATAATGCTGCGCTTTCAAGACCAAAGTCCGTGATCTCTCCATTATGTAACACTGTTAAGTCTTAGTCCTCCCTCTCAGGCACGCAAAGTCTTTTCGGTGCTGAGACGGAACCGGCCGCAAGTCCCTCTTCAGATTCACGTCTCCTTGTGGTGTTCAACGTCAAGCAGCAGTTTTGGACTTGTTTTTAACTGTGGTACCCCGTGCAGGAGAATTGAAAATGTGTTGAGTGCCCCGTAATACATTCAGATCTGATAGCCACCAACATCTAAACTATAAACGCATACTTTCACCCAAATTTGCATTATTTATTCAAGATACCTTCATCTAAACATGCATTTTGAACGCGTCCCTGATCCCTCCATATATACTCTCATTCACTATTGGGCGAAAAACCACTAAAATTGAAGTATGCAGTGATAATCACAAATTTCTTTACTGGTAAACTTTGCACATATTCGCAAATATATCTGCCCTGGTACTGTTAATAAAAGCCAATCTTGTTGGCTTTTACGATACCCCAGTTGAACCAATAATCCTGGAGCTTCCAAGCAAACGGTTATCTCCTCGACTGCAAAAACTACAAATACCTAAAAACTGAAATACTGTTCTGGCGAGATGACTTTGCATTTTTGGGATTCTGCAATATGTCGAACTTTCATTTTTTCATAATCAGTTAGTTCAAGAAATAGGAAGCGGTTATTGCCCTGTGTTTCATTCTTATTACTGAAAATGGCTGACAACTTTCTAAGTTATACAATATGCTCAACGGGCAATACGCGTCCCGTGACCAGAAGACACAATCAGTCATCCTCAAGGTTTGCAAACAGTAGATTCCAGTTTATCAGTTACCCCAAGAAATGTCAAAAATGTAACGCAAGCCACCTTCACATCACTAAGTCATGCATCAGTGGACAATTCTTCAGTTAAACACAAAATTTCGAGCTCGTTGGAAATTGAAACACTTGTTCTCTTCAGTAAACTTAAGTGATACTGAAATCCATACTATGTACACAAATAGAATCTACAGTCTGTACAGCTGTGATACTTGCAAATGAAGAGTGAATACCACATGATGCCATGTTACGATCGATACTGGACACCGATGATCATGATCTTATCGATGACAATTTTAAATTGCACCTTACTAGTTAAATCAGGAAAATTCGATTTGATGACTAGGTTTACCGTCCTCGACCTAAGTTACCTGATTTGCCATAAAACAATTTGTGGATGGAACGACGAGCTATTGTTTCAGTGACACTTTTTTCATTTCAATACGACTGGTCCATGTGATTGCTTTGAATTATTTTACTTCGCATAGGTTTTCGTTGAGATAACTTTATAGTTTTATGATTCTTAGCTGAAACTTATCTCCATTGCACTCATCTTTCATATTTGAACATTATTCTTTTCAGTTTCGGTGGTTGATGAAAACAGTTCTATTAGGACAATCCGTTACTCTGAACCTCACTAAGACCTTCACTTGCGCTTCAAACACTGTTCTTGTTTGGCTACCCAAAAGCATCTTGATCCATCCAACATTCAAAAACGTGGACGAACGTAGGAGAAGAAAATGTTATTTATATGAGAGTACCAAAAAAAAAATAAATACAATGAGGAACAATCAAACCATCCTAATTTCCGCTTCCCTTATGGTGCTCCAAGTGACCTCTATCAGACTACTTGCATAACGAAATCCTTTTCAAGCAATCCGCTTGAGCCCCTAATTATGTTGCTTCCGGTATACTTTGTCCTTACTACGTGCATAACTTGCTACAGGTCAGAGTATGTCCTTTGAGACAAAACCGTTCAACAGTGGTCTCATTTCTTCTGGTGGCTTTTGAGTGGCAAGACATTCCGTTTCTCGGAACTTCTTTGTCAGATTGTGAACGAACTCCCAAGAGAGAGAGAGAGTCACAAGGGAGGTTTTCATATATGACCGGGAGAAATCGTGCTGTTTTGTGATCTTTCGCCTCTTTTCTCACAACATTTCTGAAAATTTTAAATGTTTAACTTGCAAAAGCTATGCCGACAACATCTGTTGTTATACCCAATTATGATGAATGGATACGACAGCGCTACTTTCATTTCATCATTTAGAGCCGGCTTAACTCAACGAGCTGCCCCGTAATGGAGCTCGAGGACCAATCACCTTTGATGTTAGCTTCGTTTGCACACATTATGAGGTCTCACCAACACTCTTGACCCGTTATGCAACCAAATTAATTGAAAATAACTGGGAGAATGTTGTCAATGCTCCATCGCGGAGTCTAATAAACATGGTCGATATTCCAAATAAGTGATTCGCTCATTTTCGCAAATCTTCCTAAGGGTGAAGTGACCTATCCGAGGGCATGTGAGAGATGTTTCTCAACCAACCGTTTGACCAGCTGCTCAATATTTTCCATGCCCGTGGCTCGGTTCGTGGGAAGAAAGCACAAGAGTCTGGGGGCACAGTGGCACCGGTAACCTTTTCCATCGTATACTGGTTCTCTTCAGAGCCGGAGGACTATCAGTCGGTATTCTTGAAGATTTACACAGCTTGGTTGTCTTTTCCACTATTTACTGTCGTATTCCCCCCGAAATCATCCTGTCCTACTAGCGAGACTAAAGATATATTCGTCGTCTACCTGTGAAATATCCTTAGTACCAAGACATTCTCTTCTAAGCTAATAGGGTCCCGACTCATAGATCTCTCAAAACGGTTGTTACAAGGTCCTTCTTCGATTGTTCTTCACTACTCGGTAATGTTGCTCTCCTTACCAACACCCCGAGGGCAACCTGTTACCTCTGCTGCACTGCAGAAACTACTTCTCTGTCCATTGTCAGATTGAACTCACCCCATCAAAAGTCTATATTTTAGCTGAGGGAGTGCACCACACATTCTAAGAAGTTACTAGAGTAAACTAATAATGAGATTTTTCGGACGTTATGGGTCACATATATCTGGTCACTTTCCTTTTAAGCATAATGCAAAATGCTTTGAAGTGAATCACATGGAAGATTACCTCAATGTGTAAATGAATAAACTACGTAAGTTTCAGATGGCTAATTACAACCAGTAGATTGGTCAATAAGTTAACCACTGGAATATAAAAATAGACATTTCAGATAGAGTAATATAGACTTTTGGTTAGTGACTTACAATTTACGGCATCTTTGGGTCTCGAAGGTCGCTTGGGACTCCAAAGACAACTACCACGGCAAATCAGAATGACAATCTGGAAGTCCAGTCTTTCTTATCTCAGAAGACGTTTGATGCAGTAGAAGTCCTTGGACAAAAGTCCAGCATGTTAGGCATCATGGTCTATCTTCCTTGCAGTGAACATGCACTCATGTCACTGTAGCAAAATCTAGGATATTTTACCGCAATGAGAGCAAATTCAGTTTGAACCCTTACCGGCGACCCGTCTGGACTACTGAACCAACCACACTTCATTTTCATTGAGACCCCATATACTTCGGAGGAATATGTCACGCGTGTATTTTTTGTTTGGGTTTAGTGTGCTGCTACTGGACTTTGGTCATCATTAGCATCCAATTTTTACTTACGCTTTTCCAACTGGCTTTATGGTTTACTATGTGGTTATTACCAAGGTTGTGAGTAACAGGTTGGGAAATTCGACCTTATCTTGTCCACATTGTACATGTTCTTCATCTTTGCGTAATGGGTTAGTGAGATGGTGGTTAACTTTCCAGCATTCGTTTATCAAGAAATAACACCGCATTCATCTCAAGTTCATTCCAGGCCAGCCTTTACCGAAACTGTCCGCCCAGATTCACCCTGTTAGTCGTAAATTGGGGTTAGCATAATAGTAAATAAAGGGCCAAAAGTTACTATGTGGATAACAGCGGTAATGTGGAATGCGTAAGATGCACTGAACATATATTTATGTCATCATATGTATATCGAGATGACGTGAACCGTGCAGTTAGGGTCTGTTTCACCACTAACCGTAGAATCAGAACCAACAATTACTAATTATGTTCCATAACCCATCATCACACCGAACACCACCCCACTTCCCTCAGCATCACAGACGCAGCAGACACTCTTTGCCATTAGCCATTCCGGTAGAAACGTTCCACACCCTGTCAGATTTCAGGACTTTGTTGTTTACGGCTTTCTTTGACTAACCAGTTTTCTGTTTCGGTTTCGTTATAGAGCTTTCACATTGTACAGCCAATGCTATGGTGAGAAGTTGTGTAAGTATTTGCACATTTCCAACTTTTTCTAGGATTTCAAAGTCCCTTGATACCACATCCCTTTTTTGTACCAATGTTCAAATGCTCCCAAAAAATACACGTTTTGGAGGCGCAAAAAACTGTGCAGTGCAAAAAGGTTGACAATAAGTATTTATTTTGGGGATAGTCTTGCTTTCTGATTGGAGCCGTAATAGAATTACATCAACCAGATCTGATTGTGACCAAAATACCTCTTGGGGTGCTTCCACGGCGTCGCCGGATACTCGGCTCAGCACTATCTCCGTCGAGTAAACAATCAGTTTTCGGGCTGAACTGAGCCGAACTCGTTGACCGATACTGGTCATTTGGCAAGCAAACTGATTAGCTGATACCGCGTCCCCAATATATTCGGGAAAAGCTACGGAGACACTTATGCTAAAACACCGACAGTCATGTTTCCGAGCCGGATCAAAGAACCGATGTAACTACTTTTGTTCATAGATAGTAGCAGAACCCGTACTGCGGCAGCTGCATTCATTTGCACTAGCGTAAACATGAAACTTGGCAGTTGCCGGCATGCTAGCTGCAAGCAAGCAAAAGTGCTAACCTACATGTGCTACTAAGTTCAAAAGGGTTGTTCTAGTCTGTGCATAACAATACTGCTTGCGCTGGAGCATTAATAAAGACTGAGACAAAGCAGGTGTACGTCCATGCATGGGAATAATGTTGATCAGTTTTTCGTGTAGTGAGTGTGACTTTAACTAGCTACAACACCAACCAGCCCAGTGTTCACTACAGCTTTGACAGACAATCAGATCTCACTCCAGTGCAGCGGATGGCTGAGGTTAGCTAATACAAAAAAGCCCTCTGTTTGCGTGAGGTCACTTCATCCGATATCGGTTCCCCGGGGAGATGCAACGGCCCAGGTAACAAATTTACCAACTCGAGCAGCAGCTTCGCCTGCCGAGCAAAAGGATTTGTGTGAAGCCAACTAAGTCCTGCAGTAGCTTTCTGCATTCTGCAGGCTAAGGTTGGAATTCACAAAGGAAATCCTCTACTGCGATGAGGGAAGCCCTTACTTATGACTAGCCCACAAACCTCCAGGTTTTTGCTCTGAAGGACCTTAATAATTGCCGACTTTGGATAGGACCTTCGGCTAAAGTTTCGAGAGTTCCTTAAGATCAAACTGCTTGTGTACCGCAATAAAGTCCGGCATCAGCCGAAACAAATTTATCTTCACGAACATAGTGGACAACTGCTGCGAAAAGAGGAAACAAACCCAAGTGGTGTGTTTTTCTAGTGTGCAGTGACCAGGCTTGGCAAAAACTACTTTACCCGAAGGTCTTATAATTAGTAAGGATGCCGAATTGTTATTCTTCCAAGAGATGGCCAGGGTGAAGAACTGCTAACACAAAAATGCTGGACAGGATGAGTTGTTTTATTTGTGAGGGGGGAAGGTTCAGTATTGTGGTTTGCAAAACATCACAAAGATATCTAGGAAAGCAAAGGTCGGTGGAGCACAGAAACCAAATTTACCCCAAATGTCTTCCAAGGAACCCACTCTTGCCAAACATTGATTACGTAAATCGGAGGTTTTTTCGAAGATCAGCAAAAGCCAAAGGCGATCTAATACTATCAAACACACACACAAAACGGTGAACTGAGGGAGAACCGTTAGCACAATTGCTGGATTTTCACTTGGTCGTTTTTTTCTTGAAATAAGAACGGAGATTTATCCATTTCTCTGAATGTGTTTAAAGTAGACAAATCAGCACAATTTCTGGGAAAATACTACTCTGCTGTGAGTTTCGACGTCATCCAAAAACAAGGAAAACTGAATATTCGCACTGCAAACAAAATGAGTAACATAGCTTTTTTACTGAAACAAAATCCGCTTCTCTCTATGTGGTTGTGTACGTGAATCCAAACAATCGGTTTCATCAGGTGTCTGGAGAAGTTTCTTGTATCTCAGACTAAGTAATTATTGTTCTGTTGAAATTGACTTACAATAAAAATCATTCTGTGCAATCACTTCTAGAGAGTACATCGGTATTTTGAAAGCGGTTGCCTGCAAGTGAGATCAGATAGGAAGGTGATATGCTTCTCAATTTTCTTTCGAAAGGCCTACTCATTGATGGTATGAGTATTAGGTTTCAGACTCCAAGCTTCCAAATATATTTTGGCGGCACACTCTTCAGACACGTAGACCTGTTGGCAATAGGTTGTTTAGTGGAGCTTGTATTTTCGAACATTTTAAGGCTTTCACTGATTACCATCACTGACCTTGTGTGTAAATCCTCGATCGATAATGTTTTCAGCATCTCAGGACTGCGTTCACTTATCTCGTATCTATCTTCTGATATAAATCGTAAGTAAAGAACGCATTCCTTAAAAAAGTTAAAGAACCTAATGACTGCCGTCTTTTCCAACAATTCTTTGCTGCTGGAAGATAAACAATTAACTATTAGTTAGAGGAAGACTTCCCTGTGTAGCTAAGTGTAGATAAGTTATCGACTAGAATAATGGATTCCGGAGCTAATAAATGTGTGATGAACACACGGGTCGAGCAGAATTTATTGAAAATGACACACAGGCATGCATAACGTGGAAACATATTTCTAGAAGGAATCTTATGTTCATCCATGGCAAGTGAGATTCACAGTTGTGAACTGCGGCTTTATAGTTTTTCTGGTGCTCAGATTTCGATGAACAATCTATCAAGGTGCTCGTTTTCTCGATCATAGCATTTGCTGGCGGAACAGGGTTAGAAATATCGCGGCCGGAGCCACGGAGGACTTTGTGGAGCTGTTGGGATCCAGTAGGACGGAGGTAAGTTGGTGGCCTTTCGAGAGCTTCCCAAAAACAGATCAAAAGCCATCATGAATGAGGTGCGCAAGGGCCCAGAAGGGGTAACGTAGACCACAGCAAAGGACGTTCTAGAGGCAGGATTTGACACTCCAGCCGACCTCCAAGAGTCAATGCGGCGGTTCAAGACGGCTCACGTGAGACTTGGTGTGAACCTGCTGGTGCACGTTAACGCGCTTCGTTCGTTCTTGGGACACGTGTTGCTCACACTGATAACGGCATCACGGGATGAAATTTTAGCGGAACGATTTGTGAGCGATCTGCGTAACCCTTGAGGAGATTACCCGCATTGTTTTGCGTCCCAGCCAGCGAACGCGACTGGGGAACTGGCCAGAGTTGGTATGGCTGTGATACATGTGGTCACTGATGGGCTTCCGAGAATGAACAATGAACATGTGGAAAATTTGTTGGGGCCGAAAACTTCGAACGTGGGAGAGGGAAAAATGATAGTCGAAAAGTCAAACGAAACGCGTTCTTTTTGCTGTGAAAATTTGATGCCCGACTGGCAAGAACAACCTTAAATTCAGAAGAACAACGCAAGAAACTAGGATATGTCAATTAATTCCGTCATCATTGGGGCTTTGGAGTGCCGGTCATTCCAAGCCCAGTTTGAGTCAAATGACCACAATGATACTTGCTTGGTAGATGTGGAGGCAACCGATTCTACAGCTAGGCGGTTGCATAAGGATAAAGTGCAACCACGTGCACTTCAGCTGGAAGCCCTGTTACGAATATTAAGTGGACAGCACAATGCGTGCTTCTCAGTTGTTTGGGAGTGTTTGCACACCATTTTGTTGTGTCATTTTACGGCCGTCAAACGGTTTTTTGCCCACTGAGCGTGGTGATTGATCTCCGTGCTTTCCGTCTTGAAGCGAGGCCTGGTTCCACAGCCATCATTTATCTGACCTAAGAGTTCTGCATCAGACAACCACGCTGCCACAAACCGGCATTAAGTGAACGGCCGGAGTCACACAATGAACCTCAAAACAGTGAACTCCAGAAAAAAGCAAGAAGATAGGACACTCCCACAGAACATGGAAAGTTTTCATGTTAAGAGGAGGAGTGTAAAGGAGTGTCATATGACACTAATGATTGAATTCGTAATCGGCAAGAATTATGCATTCCGGGGCAAATCAAAAAAAAAGATAAATTCACATGGACGGAGCAGAAGTTAGCAGAAAGGACATAGAGACTTCCATGCATGCGCTTTGCACCTTCAAAGTGTAAAGTAATGTTACAAGACTGGACATCAAGGATTCCGAGCTCGATGCTCGATGAGGAGGTGCTGTCAGTTGTCGACCATTTCACCTACATCGGTAGCTTCGTGACGACGGATGGGATCCCAGTAGTAGAGGTGAGCACGCGGATATCCAAGGCTCGAGAGGCGTACGCTGAACTGAAGCACTTGTGGCATCGATCTAATATTTCAGTTTTGTTGTATGGTTGCAAAACTTGGAGTCTGCGTGCTGAAGATATTCGTCGTATTGAGGTTTTTGACCATCGATATTTACGTAGCACCGCTGAGATCAGGTGGAATAGCCGAGTAAGCAACGATGAGGTCAGAAAGCGAGTACTGGGTACTAACTCAGAGAACGTTCTGTCACAGCGTATCCAACTTAATAGACTTCGTTCGTTGGGACACGTGTTACGTATGACAAACACACGTCTACCGTACCGTGTCCTATTCTCCGTTCCTCCTAGGGAGTGGAAGAGACCACGTGGAGGTCAACAGATGACTTGGAATCGAGGAATGAGAAAATGTACCAGTTGGTTGGAGACACTGAAGGATATGACAGCGAACCGTGAACAGTGGCAATCGTGATGTCACTGTCTATCGAATCAGAATGATTGATCAGTGTGCTTTTGAACAGTTAGATTGTGTTTTCCGTGTGTTGGCTACTGAGGCATTCTTTCCTTTTCCCACCCGTGTAGGTCCAGTCCCTGTCCATCTTGTATAATCACACTTTCTAATTCAGCTTGCAAGATGGTGAGAAAAGCAGTAGTCAGTGGGGCTTGCCCTACTGTTTAATGCTGTACGATGATGCTGCTGATGGCAGACTTCCACAAAATAGACGCATCCTTTAGGATGAAAATTATGCATATCTGATGCAAATGAGGTTTAACTTTTCGTCCTCTTGATTTTAGAGTTTTCTGGCACGTTTTACCCACTTGAACAATTGTAATTTATTCTGGAAAGACATACACCAGGACACTGTGCTGGAAATATCAAATGTAAAATTGAGTCTGTGCAATAATTTATTTTGAGAGGACCTCCATTGGTCTTCATGGAAGAATAACAGGGACCTCCTTTGGTAACTTCACTCACCATTGTGAACGAATTAGTGTGAGCATGGTTAATGTTAATCACATTTTCTATTACCCTGTACAAACCGAGTCAGTTATTACGGTGCTTTTCTCCCTGCACGTTATCTATCGACTGCCAAATGCATGCTTTCCATTCCACTATGGTGACTTCTGGTCTGTGATTGGGGCTGTTTTTCATGCTTGTCAGTGAATGACAGTAAGTACATGTTGATTCGACAGATAGGTACCCATCTTTCGCGACTTCTCCGTTGTGTTCTATGTTCTCCGATTAATGGAATTCGTGATTTTGGAGAGTTGGTGATCATTCCTCGGAGTGTAATTTATCCACGTTGCATAGCTGTCCTTTTATTTATGATCTGTTAAGCGGAAATCAATCAGTCAGCCTTCTTCTGGATAATTTATCAAGACGAGGCCTACAGTGTGCTTAATAAACCCCCAATTTCCGTCCTTCATTGGTCTGATCGGATTTGAGTGGATGCTTTACCAGTAAGCATGAACTATAAGGATCGCCACACATCTCAAAAAATAACTAATCTCACACTCCATCATTGTTTCTGTTATGGCATGACTATCTGCTTATTTGATTGGTTTAGAACTGTGTTTTTTTCTGCGAAGGTCAGTTTTACGATAAGATTTTTAATTATATCTATTCCGTTACGGAGAATCTCTTTTTAAAATAAATCGGGTGGTCCAACATTCGCGATGGATTTCAAGTAAATGGTCTGTTATATCAAACAGTTTTATGAATGCATTGCTTTGCGTAGCTCTTAAGTAAGTAAGGGTACAAGAAAATTATTCGCTCATTTACATGCACACAGAAACGCAACAAATATGTACTACAGCACACACAGTCATACACGCATACATAAAATACTTAGCAATGGGGAGTCTTAGGCCTAAATAGTGATGTTCATTAAAGAGTCTGGTAAGAGCAGTCCACTCGTAGTATTTTGTCGTTTTCGTATTATCCTGATGAGGCATTCGCTGCAAATAACTTCACCAACGAATGGGTTTTTGTCTCATCGAAGATGTAACAGAATGAAAGCAAGAAATTTGCAGTCTCTCCATGGATTTATTACCTTTCATTACACAGCTGATTGAAAGTTGTACTCGTCCTAATGTGACTAATTTACTGACCATCTAAGTAATTCCAATGAAATAGGTAAACGCAGTGTAGCTTCAATGTCTCGGTATTATAGGTATATAGTCAACTGCCTTGAACATTTCATCGTGAATGTCGCACAGGATTGCAACTTCTGAAGCAAGATCTACCTTGTTCTCATGGGCTTTGCATCAGTCTTTTATTTTCAACTGACACAAATTTCAAAACAGTGGTTGCAAGTAGCTGTTGCTTTGGGAAGCTTGAGTACCACGTGAAAGGAATCAAGGTAAGGGTTAATTGGCAACTTCCAGTCTTGGTGACACCATACTCTTGGCGCATATGAAACCGGTTCCGACGGAATGAGTAGACCGCAAGGGTAAACTATAAGGGACACATAGGCTTTGCTGCCGCTGGATTCTAGAGTGTTCCAGAGTTCCAAAACGAGTTCAATATCAAAGATATCCATGTGCTTTGAATGTAACCATGGCTTAATACAGGCTAGATGTTTACTCGCCAGGGTTAAGTCCCGATAATCAGCTTTCCACTTTGTTTCGGCTGACTGAGTATTATACCAACTCAAAACACTCAATGAAAAAGAAATCCTATGTACTTTGCTCTGTGGAGATTACGGATTATTAAAAGACCCTCTTTCATCTCGAAACCACTCGTACAACACATACATAACGAACTCCTGCTTCCTGTCCAAAACGTTTACTTAATTTCTGGTACACATTCAGTGGGGTCACGATCACCAGTGTATACAACAGTAAGCCATCTGGAAATGCTGGCTGCGTTCTAGGCCTTTCAGCATCGTAAAACACCCCATGGTCTTTAAGTCCCAATGTGCTAAAAGGCCCCCCATTCGCTCATCCATCACCATTCGAACGAACAGTTTTAAAAGCGCGCGGATAGATGCATGCACCGCAGTTTGATACCGTCGACGTGCTCCGCCTATAAGCGAGTGGACTTATAGCCCCAGCAAATCAGTACGATGGTGTTTATTTGCAATTCTACCAAATATATACTCGTGTTTTTTTTGGGGCCTGTGAATATGGCTTTGATTAAGCACTCAACAATATAGCCCAAAATGTGCTGCTAGACTGGATACGAGTTGATAGTCTATCATGCTTCATAGATCGTGCTAGCTCGTACTGAATGAGCAATCATAAACCTGAGAAATCAGTATTCTTCGGATAATAAGACAGTCGTGTATCTGTTGTTCAGATCTTCATCTGTTCTTGTCCGATGCCAGCTTCGGGAGCTCCAAGGGTCGATACAGAGCTCGATGCTTTGTTTTTCTGGATCAAAATCAGACTCATATCAACCATAACGAAGTAAGCTACAGATGGCTGGTAAGTCGTAAGACACCAAACATATCACGTTCCGATGGCCTACCAAAGCCTTGCGCATAGATGGTAAAGCAGTTCCTAGCAAAAAATTAGTATAATCTGTAAAGTATGGAATTCTAAACTAGCCTAGTAGTCACGAAGAGTTGATTGAGAATGTTAGCTTCCAGGATACCATCAGCGACAGACGTATAAGCTCTAACCAAGTAGCACCCAGGAGACCAGTGTCTGTAGTATGGCCTCGCCGACAACATAGTAATAATAACATTCCAATTGCTGTCCTATTAGCAAATATGCATAGCTCTCTTTCACGACCAAGATACCAGTGGTAACAATTAGAGTTAACCATATTCCATATTCAGTGGTCCCTCTTAGAATATACTCCCAAAGAGTGGTCACATATTGAGAGCAAAGACACTGTGTCGGTCCCGACTGATTTTATCACTGAACACCCTAGACAGCGAACATTCCTCCCAAGCCTACACATGCAAAGAATAAAACCACTTGATACTGTGTTAATGGAAATTCGTAGGTCCGTTTATTGCAACAAGAGTCCAATGTAGCACTTGGGTGCTCATATATGGATATCGAACGTCGGACTTCCGGAAATCCTCATATATTGTTTGCTTCAGTGTGCGCTCAGTTGTTTCTGGCAGTCACTGTCATCTGCGCTGGTGGTTACTAGGTGTTCTTTATGGATCTTTCCTTTTTCTTCTGATGAACTACAATACTTGAGGAGGGGCTGTGGCACTATGACAGGCTGCCAAACGGAGAAGCGACGAGCAGTGGTGGAAATCGAACCCCGGTCATTATTATCCAAAGTTCACAGTGACAATCCCTCGACCACCCCGCGCCGCGTACATACTTCGCGTTTGATCTCATAGTTGACAAGCAATAAATATTGCAAGCGCTCACGAATCAAAATGGGACGGCACACGAGAAAGAAACTTTTGACCGTTAGTGCCAAAGCAAAAGTTATCCTTCTGCACAAGAATGTACTGTCCGCGAGGAGGATTGCATCCATATTCAGGGGTGGGAAGACACAGGTTCACACAGTCCCGGAAAATGACTCCATGCACGAATTATTTTCCACAGCTCATCGCACTCATCTTTGTGGAAAAGCCGTGTTGCTAAAAATAAAATCAACGGGAGTCTCTCTCAATTAAAAAGGGATTTTGTGGAAGCAGTGGCTAGCTGTACGAGTTCCAAGAATACCATAGTATTACTTCAAGTCTACTGAAGGGTGAGGCCTCGGAAGTTTCATGGTGATGATCTATCAGGCCGGTGGGAACGCGTTCCACACTGTTTGAAAATTATGGATCGAAAGTTATTTTTGACCATGAGGAAATCGGTCTTTATATTAGAAGAGCAACCACACGTAGCTTGGGTGGGCAGGCTGGCGGTGTCCGTGCAACAGCGTTTCGAAATGCAAGCGACGGGGTATGCCTGAGGCAACAAGTCAGGAGACAATCGCCAACTGATTTTTTTCTAAGGGAATAAATTGTTACTGAAAGTTTATTTCGTGTCCTATCTCCAAAGAGATAGGTGCCAATTATCTCTTCTAAATCTTTCGGAATTTTGATGCACGCTGACAACTAGTTTTATTATTTTACCCTTATTTTGTGCCTTTTACAGGACCTCGTTCCCAGAAGTGAGGACCTTCGAAGAGCGAACAAATCTGGTCGTTGCCCACAGTATTCACTCTAGGGGTGGTGCCCTGTGACAGGAACACTTTAATTTTTGCTTGTTAGACAAACAAGTAAAAAAAGAATGTCAATTGGATATTGAAATCAGATTTCAGAATTAGAAAAATGCACTCATAACTGACCGGCGGTGGTCAGAAGGTAATCAGTGTTGAACTTGGACAGTAACGACCCGGGTTCGGTTCTCGCCACTGCCGGCCACATTCCCATGTGTCAACCTTTCATTGTCCTCGTCCTCCTTCCTGAATTGTTGTAAACTATTGTATATTAAATAAAAACCTGAAAGGTGCATAAATGGATACTGTTTTCTTTGAGTATCAATTTTTCCAAACCTTATCGTTGAATGCTCGAATACATTCAGTTAGTTTCATGACCCTCTTTACCTTGTAGTAAGAAAGCATTAAACGTATATGAGGTTGGACGTGAAATATGAGCTTTCTCGACAAACTTTGTGAGTGTTCAAATCATTTTAAGTGCTATGACTGTTTGGTTTCATACAACTTGATTCTTATGTGAATTTGCTTGATTCTAGCAATACCTTCACCGTGTTCATGTCGAACAACTTTGGATTCTACGTTCACCAACTCATTGAACTACTTACCTCACATTCACTTTAGATGCATACATCGGTTTTTCCGGTAACCTGGACAGTTCCCAATTTTTGATTTATCTTATCTACGTCTCTAACAAAAATTTCTATTGGCATTTTATATGATGTAAGTGTTGATACCTGTTAATGCGCATACTGTGCTCCGGTACACTGGGCTTTCATCCCGTCCTTCCAGATGGTACGCGTGCAACTCCCAAGGAAAAGCGGAGACTACACTCATTAGCTGCTTTCACTTGAACTGCAAACATCTTTGTTTTTCCTCTCGTTTTGGTCAATTCTATGGACCTGACTTGTCACCATTGAAGTCTAACTGATCTTAATGTGATATTTTTGACTGTTCTCGTAGGAACACTCGCCGCACATAGACGGTAACTTACTGTTCCACTTTTAGGTAAATATATTTCAGTTAAAAAATGTTTAATAAGAAAGACCACCACTTTGAGGAGTGACATTTTAGAACATAGATAGCAACTAGTAAGTATCATTTACAAAGAAGTTCATAAAATGATGACATAAAACAAGCTAATGTTGAACTTGTCAATCAAGATTGCGTTAGCCCTGTTAATAACGAACGTGGTTCTCATGGTAATTTATTCATTTATCTTCTGACTATAACTAAAATTATAATGCCAGTCTTGTCTCTACTGCAGCCGATGGAGAAGGCAGTTTGTATGTTTGACAGCGTTTTTCGAAAACGTCAACAAAATTCTGAAACATCGGCCAGCACCTAGGTTGATCACATCCGGTCTCAGCAGGGTGACGAGGTCGTCCGACCTTGAAACCTGATAGTGAAGACTATTCAAAGGGTCTGGTAGGGAAAACAAGATAAAGTGTTTTACATGCCGGCCCAGAGTGGTATCAGTCTCAAAGCACGTGATCAATTTCAATTCATGTAAAATAACTGAAATTCATAAATCACGGACTCCATAAACAGGATAGTACCATATGCCAATGTGCTCTTTGGCCCGTTTGTAAGTGAGAACAATTGGTCTACCAGACATGTGAACTACCAATTGCTGAACATCAACCACATAGACATATTTTTTACTCACTATTAGCAACCAATCCTACGAGATACTGACTCGAAAAAAGGCGAAATAGCAAATTCTGTGAGACAGATTCACTCAGGTGACTGCTATAGTCTTACACACTTTCCTCACGTTCATATCAACACAGGGCTTGTAAGACGGTTGATCCGGACATTGGCCAGTCGGCGTTTAAATAAACGGAATGACAAAATACTAGGTAGTAGTGTACATCACTTGAAAATCAGTGCTCACGGTTTGAAACAAACTGAACGATTGGTTTCAGTTTTACTAAATATGCCAAAGCCCCGCAACCGGGTACCCACGACCCCATATTGGAAAGTGCGGTATTGTGTTATCCCGCACATGATTATTATTAGTTATCTAGTGCTCTGATACAATCTTGTAAATGACTCCCACTGCTATTAGAGTCAATATTCAGAACATCTAGAGAATTTGGATTCAGCTTTTCCAAGCTCACATACACCAGCAAAAGTTCGCATGCGCAAACCTCTAATATATCACAAGTGCCACACATAGTTGCTCCTTCTGAGGGTTTTCGAAAAACCAATGCACCATAGGCCCTGCTCTGGGTTTATTAGCTTTCATATAATGCACAACTTGACTTTATTTTCAATTATTGCGGAAAGCACTCAAAAGTGCACTGGTCGAAACTGGTGTGTAATTCGGATACTTTGTCCCCTTGTAGCCTTTCACCCAATCGCAGCTCTAAACGATTTCACATGCATTCTGCAAGAATCTGATTCTCCGCTATTCTGGACTGTCCACCAGTATTTTTCTTCATCCCTTGAAGCCGGCTGTTGGTCTTTACCCGATCTAACAGGTGTGAGAGCTTTCACGATCAAGTGCCACTGAATGAGAATCATGTTGGTACCTGGAACATGATTTCTTTGTAGATTTAAAGCGGTTTCTTTGTACATACACTTCCAGGCAATGATAATTCCAATCAGTTTCATTTCCGTCAAACATTAAACTCATGCCTTTATTCCTTCAAATTTATATAGTTTTGTACCTAGATTTACCGTCGAGTCAAAAGTGAAATTGGTAAAATCCTCTGGAACGAGAAAAATACAATTATAATGCAAACCAAGTCAAGGATGCAGGTGGTATCTCCAAAAGAGTAAATTTTCCGTACGAAGTTATCATATGCATACTTGGGTATAGAAATATGATAAGGAATAAACGGTAATAATTGAATCTTTACACTATGTTCGTCAATGAAGAAATAAACGAAAAATGGACAATCGTGACTACATGAACTATTCTCTCAAGTCATTCACAGATATGGACTTACTGAAATATAAAATGCTGTAGTTCAAGAGTATTTCAGCTTCCATTTATCATATGCAGTGGGGTGAGAAATACTGCGAGAGCAACTGTCTGTCGTCAGAAAATGCATTACTTCACAACCGGCTACAAGAAAAACAGGGTATTTTCACGAAAATCGATAGTTAAAAGTGAGATATTCTACCGCAATGAGAAATGCATTTTAAAGGTCGTTTGATCAAGGCACAGTCATGTAATTCAGAGAAAACGTCAGGCAGCAGCAATATCAGTGACATTGCACATACGAATGAAATAAACACGGGATTGGGCTGGCAAGGCTAGTGCAAAGACTTTAGGTCGGAGAGTTGTACTATCAGCTGTTCTACCTTGAAATATGTATTGTACTTGATACGTCCACTTAAGATCTGATGAGTTAAATAAACTAAGCTATTTATAATACTGGGGTATTTTAGCTTGTTATATGTTATCAAGAATGTTGGGTACTTTGCTTGTTATACGGAGTAGGAACCAACTGAAAGCAGTTGACGGATTTGAACCATTTTTTTACCTCGGACAAAGACCGTTGGGGTGGATTGACATTACGACTGTCCTCTGATTCAGAAATGACCAGAAAAACGTGGTTGCACTTGAAGGTGAATGATGACTTCTTTTTCTGCAGTTACCACACTGAACAAGCAAACAGAAACGGTGATAGTTTAGTATCTTCGTGTACTCTGATGTTGTAGAGGATTATAGAAGATTAGTCACCATGAGGATATGTGAATTGAGGTCGGGTCGCTCAACAGTGTCTCAGTTGGTCGAAAAGCATTGGGGATCTTCCTCGCAGATCCTGAACAGGTAGCAGACATTCTCTGGTAAACTAACTGGAACCATTATGATAATCTAGGAAACAGGCTTGTACGAGTTTAATTCCTGGTCAATCAGTTTTAACAAACTAAGCAGGATGGTTGAAGCACACCTATATTTTACTAGCCAAAGAAGTCAGATTGGTAAATGAAGTACAACTGTTTACATGGTTCTCTTTCCAGACCGCGCTGTAGCAACATCGACCCTCCAGCTGCCGGGTGGACTGGATTCCGCCACAACATTGTCAACAAACTCGTGAGAGGATGCATCGCCCGTTTGATCCGGCACTGTGGTTGCCTAAATCCTGTAGGACATATGGTCAACCGTCATCTAATGTATCGTTTTCGGTCAAACTCAGGAGTAAAGGATAAAAAATATCAAATCTCCAACTTAAAAAGATTCGCTGCACATCTGTGGGCTGTATTGGCTGTGCCACTGTCACAAGCTCTCACTTCCACTGATATTCAGTGGAATTTGGTACGTGGTCATCGATATCGTGTTGCATAGTGGGCCAGAATGCTGAGCCGAAAACATTCGAAGACTCTTTGCTGTCCCATGTGAGCACTATCATGAGCTAGTCATATCACTCGCTCAAGTAACGCCTCGGCAACAGCCCTCCTCTAGGCCACAGACCATGTCCCATATCGACGTCAACAAACAGTCAGCCACCCTCCGTGAGCAAACCTTCATGTCATCAGTGAGTCGTGTAGCGTGGGTGGGCACCCCTCCGATCTAGTTTGGACCTGAAGATGTGAGTAAACCGTCTGCACTAGTCTGTCACTCCGTTGGTGGCTCAAAACTTCATCACTTGGTAGCAATCAGTTCACAGGGATTGCTTTTGCCGGTAATCACTCCTCTGGCATCGAGCGGCACAAAGCATCAGGTATCTCTTTTTCACGGCCTACACTATGCTCGACGGTAAAGAAGAATTCTTTTAGGCCATATGTCCACCGCGCCGATCTCCCTTTTAGATCTCATGCCGTCAATAACCATGTCAACAGCTTGTGGTCCGTTCCGATGAAGAAACTAGTACCAAGGACATATTTCCTAATACTCCAGTGCCACAACGACTTCTGAATGTCCCTTTTCGGTGGTGAAGTATCTTCTTTCGGCATCTGTAAGCAATCGGCTGAAGTACTCGGCTACCCCGGACTGCTGTGATAACAGTGCACCGATTCAAATGTCAGTCGAATATTTATCCGAGATGAATTTCTAATGTGGCTTTCTTATTTTTGTACAACTTTGAGGTTTTGGTACTGTTGCTTGGAGTTCCTGGAACTTCACCTCCATATCTGCCGACCACTCGAACTTAGTATTTCACTTCAGTAACTTGAGCAGGACACACGCGTCCGGAGTAAAGGTTGGCACAATTTTGGCTTCTTGATCAACCAAACCAAGGGACAATGGTAATCGAAGCTTTGATTTTGGTGGATGGAGATTTCGGAATACCTCTGCATTGTCAGGTAGTGGCTGCAGTTTGCCAAGAATAAAAGATTTGTCACTGGTGATATGGTAATTCTACGCGCTTCATTTTACACCCAACCCCTTGGTTCCCTCCAAGACTGCACCTTTCATCTTCGAAAATATCCCATCATCCCCATAGACCACAACACAGCCCAGATTTTTCAGTACCTCCCAAAGCAGACATGTGAACTTAGCCGCGTATTGTGCGGTGCAAAAGACATTCGTACTAAATCGAACTGCTTTCTGTCGACCCAGATAGATGTTTTTTCTCAATCTGCTCTGTGCGCGGGGTCATTTCCAAAAGCACAACCGTAAGTAACTTAACGACAACACAGTGGAGCGAAATTTCCCAAATATATCGGCGAGTAATGACATTGCGTTCCCTGAAGTCGACACAAAACCGATTTTCATGGCGGATTAATGCAAACGGATGATATGCTGAATTATTCCCTATGATAGTACGTCGTGGACCTGATTCTCTACCGCCAGTACAACTTCCTGGGGTATCTTCCGTTGTATCGGTTTGCACACTGCTCACGATGCTTAGCCAATCCTGTGTTCAAGTCAGTCACAAAAAACGTAGTCTTTATCTGGTGCTGAAAAGAACTTGGAGTACTTCTCGATACACTGCCAGAAACACGGAACTGGACAGTCTGGTGTTGGCAAGATTCTCAGAATACAAATGGATCTCGACCTGTTCAAGCGAGACCTCAGCCCAATATCACGCTAGTCAACTCACAATCGATTGTCTTCAAAATCACTCTTGGAACCCATACTTTTCAGTGAATTGATCCCAACCATCGTCTCGAAAACCCTTACGATCAATAACATCTCGTAAGTCACTCGAACGTCACCAATCTTAGCCACTAAATTCCACTTCCCCATTAGTACGAAAGCCTCCCCACCCACTACAAGTACACGTGTTTCACAGGTTTGACGGTAAGTTTCTTCAAACTATGTGTCACAGGTACTCCAGCTGTCATGTCAATAACAGCAAACTTAGATTTTCCAACAACATTTATGTTACATCTTGTCACAGAATTTTTACCCCTCCAAAAAGCTGAATAAATATCTGCTCAAGGAAACTGCTTATGTTCTGAGAGCATTGACTTGAAAACTCTATTCCTTTTTAGAATTTCATTGAGTTTGCTATGACTGCCAATAAACGTTTTAAGTTTAAACAGCTTCGGTTGTTGATTATAAATGATCACTGCAGAGATTGCAAAATTACTCCTGTTCTTCAAGTGCTTTTACGATAAGATAACAGCACCTTACGTGGTGAGGTTCCTAGCAGATAATTTTTAATGGCGTCGATACGAAAACCTCGAAAAACTATAAATAGACTCAGTGAACCATATCACACTATTCACGCATATTACTCCCTGTTATATTATCAGTAATACATCTTGTTAGTTATTTTTCAGATCGCGATACTTTATACATGCATGCAGTTTTATGCATGTATGCCTGTTTGGTAAGTTATATAAATTCATTGCAACCCTACTTTCACTAGAGTGAAGTGAGACGCTGCTTTTCTAACTGTGGGGTTTCATTTCGCTATGAGACAGAAAAGTTACAGTGACCAATAAATTGGATTGGTAGAGTACATAGTACCAAGCCGCCAAATGATCCCCTTTAATCTAGCTCATTGTTTACATGGCTCAATCATCTCAACTCACCAGTCTTGAAGCCAAAAAAGAAGCCTGCATGTCGGACCCGGCACAAATTGTTTATTTTATCCTGTCCAGTGTCCAGTTACGGGCCCATGTTGAAATGGGTAATATTTGCCGTAAGAGCATTATCGATCTCAAAACGTGTTTTAAGTAGACAGAAATTGCTATTGGTAGATGAGAAATTGAATGATATAAAGAGAAAAGATGAACCGGTTAAACATAAATGTGGTAAAAAGACTTGCAGCGTTCACATAACGGAAAGATCCGCATCAAACAGTAAATTTGCCCCGTCCTTACTATTGTGAAGTTCAGTTAACTGATGCAAGTTGAAGAATGGCCGAGGGTGTATCTAGTGAAAGTGTACTTACGCTGTCGGTCATAATAGCCCAATTGGCAAAAGCTTCAGATGATGCTGAATGATGCCGTCACTTGTAGGAGAAATGAAGATGTTTTCTTGCTGGCTATCGATGCTCGTCACCGTGATTACATCTGAGAAAAAACAGCCAAATACATCAGAGAATATCTTTTTAAAAGTGACACAAACCTGCCCGCTTACTTCGAATAACGTTAAGTGAAGAAGACGTGTGAATTCGTAAAATTATATCCGGCATTTCATAGATCGTAATGTAATTTTTAAAGCATAGTGTCATACTGTTGACTGAACAGTCTCTTGTGGAAATTCTATCTGAAAAGTAAAAATCAAACGAAAATTACAGTGCCCATCACCTTCCTATAATGGCTAGATCGTGCTCCTAAACACCACTGCAGACACTGGAACACTATATTCATTACGGCATTTAATTTTCTGTCGGAAGAAAATAGCCCGAAGTTTCTAGGTAACACTGATTCTCACTATGACTATGAGTCAAACGAAATAAGATACATCGCGCACACCTATCTGTACAGAGAAGCTGGCGATGAATCCCAGAAGTAAAGACAAAGAGAGATGAAAAGCTAGTTAGATGGAATTAATTCACTCCAGAATAGGCCACGATTGACTAGAAATTAAATAAACAGTTGTAATTGTTTTTGCACAATTCATAAAAAACTTCTTTGGCGGCGACTCACCCTTTTGTTTCGTCAAAATACAAACAAACACAGCATCAATCACATCGTATCACTATGACGAAAAAGGCAAGTCCCGAGGAACAGCGTTTTAGTCTCAGTCACAAATTTTTCTCTTTTCTTATTCGGGTAAAGAGATCAGATGGATTCAGATATGCTGGATTTGTCAGCAGGCAAACGTTCTCGCTTACTTTGATTTTGGCATTGAGATTTCAGCTTCCATTTTTTGGATGGCCACGAAAGGAGCACTCCAGTCGTTGTCTCATCAAATCTAATAATTTATACTCCGAAGAATCTTCCGGATTAGAACACTTGGATGAAAAAGAGGCTAGGTTTCGTGAGAGAACCACAATCTGATCATAGTCACAACACGTTCCCTCACACTTTCGGTGAAGCTGATCGCTTGGATTCGAACACCCAAACAGACCCAATCTGGGTGAGTAGAGTTTCCCACTCACTTTGTCATTCTTGTCAATATGTTGTTTTGTTGGATTTTGGATGAATACGAAACTCAGAACGGTGTGACTATCTCACAGAAACTACATTCCGACTTCTTTTTAACACATTCAAAAGAATATTGAAACCTTTGATTCTATTCAAAGAGTACAAAGCAAGCGAAACCCCAACAACTGTGCTAACGGTTATCTTTCAGTTAAAAACGGCACTTGTTCAGTTCTACTGGTGTTTATTCAATGGTGGTAGCTCATTAAAAGCTTACACAGCACTTTAAAAACGTCCGGTTTATACGCTCAAATATTTTGCCTAAATTTATTGTTTGGAGGACTAACGGAGTAGAACTGGTTTCTGTGCTCTAATACTGTTACTTTCCTTGATTTCTCTATGGAGTTTCGTAAACCACAATGCTGTAGTCCACTCTCGATAACTGAAACGACCCATCCAGTCTAACATTATAAGATTTTCACTGTGGCATCGGAGTATTATTTGCGTAGAATGTAATCCAGTTAAGCCTCCAAGTTTAGAACCAAGCACTACAACCTCCTTAACTGTTGATGTGAAGAAGTAGCATGACCTTTGTGTGGGAGTGGACAGGTAGGAAAGAGCAACGTTTTCCAGTAGGTGAGATTCATTTTTATTACTGACAAGAATTTGCAATTCGAAATGAGTAGACATTGGCTGATTCCTCTTTTTATACCGAACTATCATTATTTATTATTCACGTGACTCTTTCGCATAAACCGCACAATTAGATGTTTGCTTGCAGTCATTGAGGAGCATAATTCGAAGCAGCCGAATTGAAGAAAGACAGAAACAGCAGTCTTTCTACCCATTAGAAACTAGAGGACAATGTTCATAAGATTAACTAAAATAACTCAGTAATTGTGACGTTCGGAATTCTTCGCATCGACCATCTGAGGACTTTCCGACTCATTTTTTATTAATTCCTCGAATGGAGAGCTCACTTATTGGAGAAAAACACTGAATGCATGGCTAACTTGTCATTACCGGCGGAAATAGGGATGCATACCTCAGGTAACTGCCAAAAAAACTACACTGTATTCGTCGGTTACGGTGAGTAAAGTCCTGCGTTTTGCCACCAAGACTGTTGAGAAACAGCCATTTTCTTCAGAACACGTTTCACACTAGATAACTCTAGTTTAAGAGACATGTTACATTCCCCAAGGATGGAGACCGGAAAGCGCACGTTGTCTAACCAACTTACCAAATACATTTTTCACACCAATTATTTATCAAACCGTAGGTAATGGATAACTGAAGGTGATAATAACAAGCAGATAGTATTTCATGGATAGATCATCCACTTAGCCGATCCTCGGTGCGTTTCATCAGTAAAACTTGAAATTCTCTGCTGATACGGGCTCTATCGGAGTACCCCTTGCCTACATTCCTACAAGCATGTAGAATGTGGCGTCAAAAATATCGGATAGCTCCAATTGCAGCATGGTTATTCACAATATGTTTGAGTAGACCTATCGGATAAGGACTGAGCGATAACCAGAAATTCCATCAGATTTTCATTGTGATCACATTTTTTGAGACACTGACGAGCTCTCTGGAGGCAGTGACGATGATTGATCTTATTTTCACTGCATGTTGGAATCCGCATAAGATTTGCTGACAGTCAGTCGTGGAGATACGTCAACTCACATGAACACGTCTTTTTTGAATAAAATTGGGCAAATTGGTCCAATTTACAGTGCCCTGCATAGAAAATCCGAGTTAAATCAAAATTCAAGTAGTATTTGCTCTGAATTATGTTATCCATTGGTGCATATTTTGTCATCAACCTGTTCGCGATTCAGTGGTGCATATTAACATTTGTCTCCGTAAACTGAGAGAAATCAAGGTTCTTATTCCACTGGTAAAACCATTGTCAGTTCATTGATTGCGGTGTTTTGCTAATTACTATTTCTCAAGAGATTCCTTACTCGAATAGCAAAAAAATCAGCAGGATTGAATCAAAGAGCAAACTATAAGTAAAATCTTCATTTTGAGTTGCTAAGTTGCTCAGATACAAGCGTCACATTTCATGTCACGTAGTCATACCTTCCTCCATATGCATTGGTGTTCATCATTGACTGAATGGATCTAGTGATCGAGTATTTCACTGTGGAAGCCTGACGGGCTCTAAATACTAATTTCATTGGTTCGGCAATAGCGACTAGTAAGCACCATCCACAACTGGGCAAACGGTGACCAAGCCCAATGATGTCAGTAATTATTGTGGAATACGATCCACTGAATTCCTCCAGTTTCCGGAGACCAATGTTAGTACGCACCATTGAATCGCGAACAGGTTGATGACAAGATACGCCCCAATGGATAACATAATCCAGAGCAAATACTACTTGAATTTTGATTTAACTCGGTTTTTCTATGCAGGGCACTGTAAATTGGACCAATTTGCCCAATTTTATTCAAAAAAGACGTGTTCTTGTTGTTTGATACATCAGTAGCAATAATGTAGGAGTACATTAGTGACTTCGTGCGATCACTTTTAGGTAAAATGAACCACATTTGAGGCTTAAATAATTAATTACCCTATAGATCATCATCATCTCAAGCAGTCAATCACAAGTAGTATTTTCTCCGAATGTCAGCAGCTCGCTACATCCAGATTTTTCAGTAGCATACTGAAAAATGCCACCTTGTCGGAGGTGGATCCATTCAGAGAATAGACTGTACCCATTAAATAACAATAATCAATTAGTGGGGGATCACTCGGATGGGAAGACAGAGAGTAGAGCTAATTTGAAGGCTGCTTAGCCTGTTCTTGCAAGAAACAACCACAAATGATTCGAAACTCAACGGTTGGAATATTAGTCAAAAGAATCAGGAAATTACCATTTTTAGTTGTCAAGTAACATTTTCTTCCAAAAAATACCAAAAAGACAAACACAACTCTCTACCGACTGAGATACCTTCATACACTACTCAAAGGTATTTATGTGATCAGGTACAGTTATATATACTAATGTGAAACATATCATGTTGAACACACAACGAAAATATCGTGGTATAAAAGAAAATGACTTGGTGTACATAAAAAGCGGTAGTACTACCCTATGAAAATAAAACTGGATTCTCGTTGACGTTATGTACCTGATGCAGATATGGAGGCAATTCAGTCGCCAATCATTTACAGGTTGATTTCAAATAAATAGAAATGGACCTTTTATCAAAGTTACCTATATATCATGTGTTTCACGAATGAATGAATGACCCACTTACAACCTTGCAAATTTGCAAAGATCTCCATGGTTAATGAGAAATTCGTAATTTCGTTTTACCTGCACACAAGCAACAAATTCTTGATCTCTTTTAAATCGCGGTTCTTGGGAAGAAACTGTGGAAATGGAATGATAAAGTTTTCCGCTGGTTTCTGTACGGCAATAATTGATAATAGGCACAGACACTTTCATCAATTTATGATTTTTGCGGCCTCATGTGCCATATGACCTGCAGCATTATTCTATGCTAAGATGTTTTTCATAGAATACCTAGTGGGACACACAAGAAACTGAGTGAACACTGCATTTTTTCGTATCACCTGTTACACCGCTTAGTGGTTTACTTGAGTACAGTGATACAAAATACTAACATTCAAAAGAAGAGGAGGAAATCGGTATATCACTGGAACCAGTGCTCGACGGGCTTGCACAAATTCATTCTTCTGCTGTTTCCTAATGTGACTGTTCTAAGAGAGAAAAAGTAAACCAGAAATCAGCAATTCTTCTAGTCGTCCACTGTCACTTGATGATCCTACACACAGTCAATGTTCCCAGTACCTGTTTGATCGTATTCTCCAGAACACGGCACTGAGTGCACTTCAAAAACATTTTTGGTTTATATACTCAAATGTTTTGAACAAATTTATTGTTCGAAGGGTCAGTGAGGTAAAGTTGTTTGCACTGGTTTGATCCAGCAAACCCTTGTGGGATATGGCTATTTGACTTCCATCGGAGTATACCGTCCCTTTCAATCTTATTGTGATTGAAGATCGTACCATTGTGCTCTCAAACAATATATAAGTCAATAAATTAGGATTTCGATTGTTCAACATTTTGAAGGCGAAATATCATTCCGGTTCGGATTATGTGAAGTCAATAATGAAGTCCCGTTTCTTTTACATGCTTTCTGCTGTCGTAAACATATCATGCACGCCTTTTGTGTGCAGTAGTTGGTCATGGATACAAGGAAGCTTGTCAACAAACGAAATGCATCTAACAGTGATACTCCCATTGGATATGACTACATGGTAGACTAAATTTAGAGAAATAAAGCCTGCAAAGAAATTTGCCCAAAACATAGAAGGAGAACGGATCTGAGAAGAGAGGTGTTATTCGGAACACTTGTCCTATTTTACTCCCAATCACAGGTTTTCGAGTGCGAACAGATGACCCGGAGCAGCCATCCCATGATCACTGCACTAAAGCCGATCAGAAGGGGAACTATGAGGATAAAGCTATCGTTCAAGTGAGTAGACCTGAGACAACATTCGTTTTGATTCGGCTGCGTCACAAAGCCAGTCCGCTAAATATCTGCATCCAAGGACTTATACATTTGTTCGTGCTTCATAATTACCAATCAATTAAATCTAACAGATTTTTGCAATGAATTTCTCCTGCTACCGATCTAATCTGACGAGAGGTCAAAAAAATAGATAGCGCAGCTTTTGAAAAAACTGAGTGCATGCATCCAGTCTAGGTAATAAACGAGCTCAATTGTAGGCGAGCTGTCACCGAAATCCAGTGTGTTTCCAAGGAGCGGGCAGAGGTAGAATAGTTGTGGCCACAACCAGTTTACATATCAGGCAACAGCCCAGTTGCTATTAGAATTATTGGAACCCGTTAGCTTAGAGTCTGCCAAGTCCAGCTTGAGAGACAGTTTTGAATTCGTGTCCGACATACAAGATTTAAACACTCAGAAGATAACCGTGGTCCCATTAGGCGTCACATCACACTTCATAGACGTCCCGCTTTTGGGAACTGAAATACGTCCAATATACAAATGAGCATTTCGACAGAAAATCTCAAGGAACTGTGCTACTCTGCATGCCAAACACTCAGTTCCTGACGGGCTAGTGTTTCTGCCGATAAAGAAACGGCATCGCCATTTGTTCCCCACTTGGCCCACGGCTGGCGGACATTTTCATGGTTAAAACTTGGAAATGGAAACTATAACAAACTACTGAACGTTTTCCTCGCTTTAGCCGGTACATAGGTGATATATTTTGTTCAGTGAACCAAGAGTATGATGTATCCAAATTTCCAGAAGTAATGTATTGTCATATTTTTTCAATCTGGGTACTAAAGCAAGGGATAGCTGTTTTAGGAGGAAAAAACACGTGTTCTTAAATATGATGATCTGTTACAAGGCAGTATAGCTGGTAGACAAGCATCCAATTATACCTATGCAATGAGCCTCATAATCTCATGAAAAGAGAACTTATTACACAATCAGGGACACTTATCATCGTCTTTGATTCTAATCAGCTGTGAAGAGGCAATAAGGGACTCAAGCGACATGTTTACCTGCGAGAGATTTTGTGAGGCGGTCGGACCACAAGGTGAAGATTGCAGCCAGCAGAAATATGCTTTGATACGTCACGTTCTCCGTAAATTATTGTGAAAGATGACAACCTATCTTGAATGTAGCACTCAGTTCGAACTTGACCAATGGTGGGACTGAACTCGGAGCACGCTAGCAGAAAACATACTTATTCACAATTAAATCATTTCAAGTTTCATGCACTTCTTTTTTTCGTGAAATAGAATAAAAAAATGTCAATAAATTTTACGGTAGTCTGAAAGGTTCCATGGTCATGGTCACATTAAAACCAAGGCGCCGGTACGAGTACAATTGTTTTCAATGAACGCTACGCGTTTTATTACAATTCGTAAAGGAGAGCTGACCTAGTGTGTGTTAGCCATTAGCAGGGCTGAATGTCATTATCGTGGTGTTAAAAATGGGGCGAAGATATGGAGAAAGGGTCGGAATATCTCCATCATGTGCGTGTTGTGGTGAGAGTTACACTCCCACTGTCACAAGTGGTAATCTAAAGTGGGTTTTCGGAGTTCGGTTGATCTGGGCAGCTGGAGAGCCTGGACTAGTAGCTTTTGTGCATATACTTCATACTTTTATTGGGCGAATAGCAATTGGCTCTGCCGTGACCGGGGCTCAAAATCGGACTACCTTCGATCGATTAGAAGAAATCCGGTGCATAAATCTGAATGTTTTTCTGGGCTGACCGTGTGATAGCTATCTACCAAATGACCTGGAATCGAATCGGTGGCCATAAGAGTCTTCTCACGGCTTAGCTATGGAGGGGTGAAGTCTCTTGATGCCTACCCGTGTAAACTGTGTAGGAAGTGCCGCATTCGCATCTGAACTAGTAAGTGATCATGGAAGACGTCAGTTCAGGTACTTTGTATGATGCCTGCCGGTGATTCACAGGCAACGTAGACAATGTAAGTTTGCCCAAAAATTTCTGGATCACCTCAGTTTTGTCGAAGTCCTGACGTGCAGCCAAATTTCATTTCATAATATCAAATCTCAGGCGAAAATTTGCAAAATGTACTATTGTTTAGGGATGGAAATCAAGTTGAATGCTGTCAGTCAGAGGACCAGTGACAGCAATATTTGGATTTGTTCGTTCGAATTCAGGAAATCCCGGGTGATTTAGACAGGTGGCATATTTCAGTCTGGCGGCTGGGGACTTTGAGTTTACAGCTGCCCTAAGTGTTTTTGTCAACCGTTCTGCGTGCGTATCCCCTCCTCAACCATACTCGTAGGTAGGTGGGAAGACTCGTATGGCCACCGATTCGATTCTAGGTCATTTGGTAGATAGCTATCACACGATCATCCCAGAAAAAACATTCAGATTCATGCACCGGATTTCTTCTAATCGATCGAAAGTAGTCCGAATTTGAACCCCGGTCACGGCAGAGCCAATTGCTATTCGCCCAATAAAAGTATGAAGTATATGCACAAAAGCTACTAGTCCAGGCTCTCCAGCTGCCCAGATCAACCGAACTCCGAAAACCCACTTTAGATTACCACTTGTGACAGTGGGAGTGTAACTCTCACCACAACACGCACATGATGGAGATATTCCGACCCTTTCTCCACATCTTCGCCCCACTTTTAACACCACGATAATGACATTCAGCCCTGCTAATGGCTAACACACACTAGGTCAGCTCTCCTTTACGAATTGTAATAAAACGCGTAGCGTTCATTGAAAACAATTGTACTCGTACCGGCGCCTTGGTTTTAATGTGACCATGACCATGGAACCTTTCAGACTACCGTAAAATTTATTGACATTTTTTTATTCTATTTCACGAAAAAAAGAAGTGCATGAAACTTGAAATGATTTAATTGTGAATAAGTATGTTTTCTGCTAGCGTGCTCCGAGTTCAGTCCCACCATTGGTCAAGTTCGAACTGAGTGCTACATTCAAGATAGGTTGTCATCTTTCACAATAATTTACGGAGAACGTGACGTATCAAAGCATATTTCTGCTGGCTGCAATCTTCACCTTGTGGTCCGACCGCCTCACAAAATCTCTCGCAGGTAAACATGTCGCTTGAGTCCCTTATTGCCTCTTCACAGCTGATTAGAATCAAAGACGATGATAAGTGTCCCTGATTGTGTAATAAGTTCTCTTTTCATGAGATTATGAGGCTCATTGCATAGGTATAATTGGATGCTTGTCTACCAGCTATACTGCCTTGTAACAGATCATCATATTTAAGAACACGTGTTTTTTCCTCCTAAAACAGCTATCCCTTGCTTTAGTACCCAGATTGAAAAAATATGACAATACATTACTTCTGGAAATTTGGATACATCATACTCTTGGTTCACTGAACAAAATATATCACCTATGTACCGGCTAAAGCGAGGAAAACGTTCAGTAGTTTGTTATAGTTTCCATTTCCAAGTTTTAACCATGAAAATGTCCGCCAGCCGTGGGCCAAGTGGGGAACAAATGGCGATGCCGTTTCTTTATCGGCAGAAACACTAGCCCGTCAGGAACTGAGTGTTTGGCATGCAGAGTAGCACAGTTCCTTGAGATTTTCTGTCGAAATGCTCATTTGTATATTGGACGTATTTCAGTTCCCAAAAGCGGGACGTCTATGAAGTGTGATGTGACGCCTAATGGGACCACGGTTATCTTCTGAGTGTTTAAATCTTGTATGTCGGACACGAATTCAAAACTGTCTCTCAAGCTGGACTTGGCAGACTCTAAGCTAACGGGTTCCAATAATTCTAATAGCAACTGGGCTGTTGCTTGATATGTAAACTGGTTGTGGCCTCAACTGTTCCAACTGAACACTTTTCTTTATGAATTTTGCGCAGGCAATGAAAACATGGAATGATCGTAAGATTTTTTTAGTCTTTCCTAAGTACTTGAATTTTTTGACAGACTTTTGCAATCGACATATTTCAGTAAAATTGCTCTGAGCAATCTGCGGTCATATATGAAAATATTCCAACAGTGAGTGTTAGAGTAGATGAGATTGAGGATGATAACGAAAATATTAAGCGAATCCAAAAAGTTATTCCACTTTACTCTTGTTTTTGCTGACCACAACAGCCGTCAGATGTGGCCGAAGAAGAAGTTTGCCGAAATCCAGCTCTCGTGGATGAATGACAGTGATAAATATCTAGTGAAGCCGTTGGATCCTGCAATATCTTGAAGGCTAGTGCTAAGCAGGATTCACAATGTTGTTTGATTAGTTCAGTCGATGAGAGTCAACGGAGAGGGATGAAACACGGCCATTTTTTACCAGTATGTGAACGGAAGCCTAAAATCTAGTTTTAAATGGCCGGACCAGTTTACGGGTGCAAAATGTAAGACCGGTAGTACACATTAAAGATTAAATTTTGAGATAATTGTAAGTGATGTACGAAAGCTGGGTTAACTTTACTATTGGAAATGTTAGTCGTCGGAGTAGTACCGAATGTGAGATGTCCACCTCAATTTAATATCTAGGCTAACACCCTGGTGAGTGACAAAACCAACATTGGGTAGGGATTCGGAAACCAATGTAACATGATCTATTCGGTGAGGTGAGCGAGGAAGATTGGAAACACATTCAAGGCATGTTGATGGATTCAGTTTTAGACCGAACTGGGAAGAAAAACATTCTATTCGAGAAAGAAGTTCATCAAATTCCCTGAAATCCGAGTACTTAGAAATGACTGAGAGAAGAAAAACTTCATAAGCATATTTAAATATCTAGGTTAGAGAAGAAACGGGAATTTCGATGAATAAGATCTAAAACAGAAAAAAGGGATAGCACTGCACTCCGGAGTACAATGGAATTGGTGACAAGTGGTTTGGATAATTTCTGTCCGAACTTCGTTCGTTGAACGCAACTCTAAATGCAGTTCCATAGTCTTTTGGAAAAATGTGTGCCGCACGATTGAAAGCCTCAGGATTCTGCAGAAGACCAGATTGGGGTAAGTAATAACAGGCTGGAAAATAATCGAGTAATACGCAGTCGACAGTTCTCTAAGAGGGGTTCAAATATTGGGTGATAGAGTGGACCAAGAAAGCTATAGTATCAAGGGTGGATTTTTTAGCTTTACACAAGAACTGAAAAGGATCAGGTGGAATAATAAAATGCGCCTAAACATGGGTGAAAACAGCCTTTTCAGTCACCGCAACGGTCGAAGGTGTGAAGGCAATGGTTTGGAATCATTTGACTCCATCAGATATGTTGCAGCCTTCAGCAAATGAAATGACAATAAATGGACACCAAAGATCAGGAACTGAACACCGGGATAGAGACTCGTTGATCCAAGTAGTGATCGGTATGGCAAGTTGAGAAGGGCTAAAGTGAGGCCACCAGGATCAACAGCCGAGAGGTTTTGGGTTTACAAAGAACTTTAAAGCGGTCCCCATTAGATAAAAGATAAATAGCCGCAGAAAAACAAGGAGAATGTGAAGTAGTATAAAAATCTATCATTGAATTGGTTCACTTTGACCTTATTATTTGTGTGTTTGGTCTCCTAGCCATCTACTAGCCATATGCCATGCCAAACAAGCTTAAGATTCTTCGTCTACAGGAACTATTTGGCAAACGAAGCTCCCAAATGATGCATCTCTGTCTTGGTCAGCAGAAAAATTCTCTTGAGTTCTGAACTTCGTCGAAACTTGTATGTGAGTTATTTTTGTCTTCTGAGTGCTTGGAGTGTTGTTGAGGCAATCCTCCGACCACAAGTGAACAGTGTTCCAATGGGGCAACAGAAATTGAAGAGGATATATAGGGTTCCAGCGAACAGTTCTGCAGCTCGGAAGATTAAGTGCATAGAGGGAAACCATGAAAAGGCAGAACCAGTGACTGCAGTAAGAAAGCACAAATTGGGAGGGAAAAGGTCACAAAGAGGAAATCTTGGCTCATTTAAATAGATGAATATGCTATGAGCGGTGTGTGCATAGATTTTTGTTCTTGGAAGAGGCAAGTAATGGTCACTTGTGGAGACAGGAGCTTTTAATTTAGGAGAAAATAAAGGATGGTGTCTGGTGACGACTCAGTGTACCACAGAGCTCCGTCCTCTGGGAGAGATACTGATATTACTTAATCCGAACGAAAAGTCGGATAAGTAATGGCATGATTATTGTCGTAAACAATCTTATGCAAATGTATGTCTAATAGCGGAGCCAGAAGTAGTATAGGAGCGTCGAAAATGGGTGTATATTGGATTTTACACAAGAGGATACTACGTATAAGTTTGTGGTAATAGTGCTTATAAAGCGAGAAAACCTAGAGGAACACTGTGTAGAAAAACATTCCATGCCTTTTGAGGGATGTTTGAAAACAAGGCAGACTTGCCACTTCAAGCCGAATTGACGTACCTCATCAATCCACCTCCATACATTTTTGTTCTTCGTTACCAGATTTTGACGATGACAAAGAAATTCATCCATGTGAATCAGTGTCGTCAGCATTCTTGTCTAGCCAGGATTCTTGATCACATGCTGCTCATGCATGGAAGTGAATCTGTGTCCGTGAGATGTTGAGTTAATCCGGAAATATTGGGAAGAGAAAAAGAACAATGACACTGATCACAGATGATACCGGCGACATGCCAACCAGCACGCTTTCGTTTGTTAGTTCAGTAGCGGTTGGTGAACGATGTTCGTCAACCGATCTCACAAAGTTGTTTTTTTAATAACAAAGGCTCCAGCGAGAATACGAACGGAGTGTAAGCAGTGATAACTGAATAGTGTAATAATAAATTTACTTTTCAGGAAAAACACGAAAAACATACAGCATGCAATAGAGCAGAGTGCAGTCTATACAATCACGATCTTCTGATTTGCTCAGAAATCCATCTGGTTTGCTTTTTTCAATTTTTCTGTTTCATCTTTTCCTGTGTACCACTTATATAATTTACTTCGGTCTTGAATAATCCTTACCCCAGGCAATGGCTAACGCATTTAAAGGTCACCTCACCCATGTGAGTTCTAAGAACAAGCATAGGAATCATCGAAAAGAATCGTTCTCTTTCCAGTGTATTGTGCTTCAAGTTTGAAGCTGTCAAAAACGATGATGATGATGACAAGTCTGATGCATGAATCTGGTGCATCAATCAAGCTGATATTACTCCTATTTAAATAGTCTATTTTGGAGGATCTTGACAAGTGATAAAAACTTCCACGTGTATTCGACTCTCGCGTAATTACTCATCGTTCGTGGACGCCGGCCGCGTTCATCATAGCCGATGGTTTATTACTTTGGATACAAAGATGACCTTGGTGAAGATACTCTTGTGATTTGGGTGGCCAGCCAGGGAAATCCAATGGCAAAGTGCTCAGAGTTCACACGATGACCTCGTATTGAAACGGAAATTGAAGAGAAAAATGTGGAATGTCTTTGGTCTTGCCTCGCTTTTCTCTCTAGTGTCTGTTCATTCGATTCTCAATGTAGGCACTCTATAATCAATGTGCTACATATTTTTACTACGCAGCAAATCGATCGGATATCATTTCACTTGCTATGGATTACTCGTGAGCATTCAAACAACTGATACAGTCTCTATGGAGGAGCTTTTCACTGCAATTTCACTACGAAATAGACCGCCCTACTCCAGATATCGGTTTAACACCTCTATCATTTTACACAGGAGATCGTGAAATGTATATATTCTGTGACTTCGAAATAGGATAATATCACAGTGGCTGGACTGCCCTGTACCTGGTTAAACTATTCATGTGATTTACTGGATATTGAACAGTAAAATAATAATGGTGAATTGAAAGGATTTCTGCATTTTCTCTGTGATTTTCGGGTTGGGCAATATCTGAAATCTCTTTAACTGGGAAGTTCCGCTATTTCAGGCTGTTAGGTTTTACTGACGATAATAAGCAAAATAGTAGTAACAATAGAAATAATGGGTCGAGTGGCATCATTGCTGTTTGAGAATTCAATTTAGAGTCATAACAGAATACGCGATAATGTAAAAGAGAGATAACCTGAAGTAGTTGTAGAAAGAACAAATCAGTCGAAGAATAAATCTCGAAAATCAAAATGTTCATGTAAAGGTTTTGGATTAAAAAGTTTATACTTCTTACAAAACAAACAGAGGATTGTCGCTTGCATGCACTAGTTAAGAGTCATTGAAGATGAACTACCCCAGCTAAATTGTCTTCTGCTCTTAGATCCTCGATAGATACCAGTTTTCTTATTGTCTTGCTTAATAGGCAGCTTGTAGTCACTGGACTTGTAAAGAGCACTTCCTCAACATTCGTGAAGGTGTGACCAACTAGGAACTAACACTGGACATGGTGCACTCTCGATGGAGACAATATTCCGAAAGAATAACGAGTGGATGGCTCCAGTTTTCTTTCCGCATTCACTGGCATTACCAGGGCCAAAGAATCGACAGATCTTCGCCAACAGCAAACCTGTGTTGTAAGTTATGTTATCAATTTTTATCGTACCCTTTAAAGTTAAAATATTTGGTAAAGAAAACGGAAGGATGTAAATGTGGACCACGATGAAAATATCACTCCAGTTGAGAAAACATTCAGTACTTGTTACGTGGTAGGGCTAGGTAACTATAAACCCACCATAAGAGTCATCCTCAGACAAATAGATAAGTGAAACAATTAGGGATGTTACACAGTACAACACGAAAAACTGGTGTCCAAAACTCTTATCGAGTCAGCATGCCAAGACAGTCGGAATACGTCAGAGCAGTAGGATAATAACAGAGCAGAAGTACGACGGAGCTTCGTTAAGATCGTTGCTGGAAAATCCCGATTGGATAGTTACATATGACACATTTGTCGGAAATCTCACTCCGAAGCCGAGAAAATATCATTCACGTGTAAATAAGTTCATAGAAACAGCAACAAGTATTTTGCTTAGTTCACACATTTGTGATGTCACCTGCTGCTTGATACTGGGGCAATTGCAAGCCACTTTCGTTGATAGCAGCTACCATGAACTATTAACTTAGATGCAGCGGTTTTGAAAATAAAGTAAAGCAGTCATGAGAAAATATCAAAAAAGACCACTTTACACTTTGGCTTCGTGAAGTAGAGAACTAAGATGCATGAAGTTCGACGGCCTCTCTAATTGTCGACTTAAATCGATTTTTGTCGTTGCCTAACAGGTATGTATCAAGAGAAACCGTGTCCTATACTCTATCAATTGTTCAGGTGACTAGCATCCGGCACTTAAAATGCACGATGGCGATTTGTTCAACATCTCTAGCTGCCCTAGTTTGAAGCCGAATACGTAACACATTGGCTTCTTGGTGGCAGTAGCTGATCATCATGTGGGTCGGAGCTCGGATATCCAGTGAGCACCAATTTATCATCATTATTATTACAATTATTATTATCATTATTATTAGTATTATTACCAATATTAATAAGAGGACCAATCCACTGTATCTGCATATCTTCGTCTTCTTGTATGAACCATAAGAAACTATTCGTACTTTTGAATACAAATGTGGTTGTGATGGCCTGATAAAACCATGCTCAAGAAATTCTCGGTTAAATATTGCTCTACGATTACCGCAGTTGGCCTTTTCATGATCCGAATTCTATAACTAATTTGACCTCCTTCAATCTGGTCTTCTTTGATATTTCGTTTGATTCGAACTACATTTACACTGATTCCGCACACATAAGAATTTACAAACTGGTCTCGAACTAATTTGTCACACGGCTGCTGATCCATTTGGCCGGGATAGATGTGTTTGTCCGGGGCTCGGAGGAGGGTGAGGTGTGGGGTGGGGATGGTCCGTGAATCAGAATCCTTGAGTAAGCTCACCATGTGAAACCAATATCCAACTGGTGATGCTCAAATTCCATTCATCCAGGGAAACCGATTCTCATGAAAGAAACTTTTCCTAACTGTCCATTTACGTAAACCTATTAGACGGTATGTGAAAGTACCAACGTGATACTGGTTTTTTGCAAGACAAAATAAAATAAGTCAACAAATGGGCGTGCAATGGGTAATTTTTAGTGAAAGGTTTCGTGTGTTGCTAGTTTACTCATGCGCCTGCTGCAGAATAAAGTGGAACGAAATTGGGGTTCATGTTTAAAATGGAGGGACCACCGTGATGTTCAAGAATCTTTCGATGATATCCGAACAGCCAACACCTGAGCGTCTTTTATCTTAGTCTCCTCTGACAGTCATCGTCATCACAATACATCGTTAAACAATAGGGCAAGCCCCACTGACTACTGCCTTTCTCACCATCTTGCAAGCTGAATTAGAAAGTATAATTATACAAGATGGACGGCGACTGGACCTACACGGGTGGGAAAAAGAAAGAATGCCTCAGTAGCCAACACACGGAAAACACAATCTAACTGTTCAAAAGCACACTGATCAATCATTCTGATTCGATAGACAGTGACAACACGATCGCCACCGTTCACGGTTCGCAGTCATATCCTCCATTGTCTCCAGCCAACTGGTAGACGGATATTCTGGACCCCAACCACGAAGACGTGAAGCATCTACTTTTCCTTAGTTTGCAGTACATTTTCTCATTCCTTGCTGCCACGTCATCTTTTGACCTCCACGTGCTTCATCCCATTCCTAAGGAGGAACGGGGAAGAGGACAAGGTACGGTAGACGTGTGTTTGCCATGCGTAACACGGGTCCCAACCAACGAGGTCTACTAAGTTGGATACGCTGTGACAAAACGTTTTCCGAATTAATACCCAATACTCGCTTTCTGACCTCAACATTGTTCAATCAGTTATTCCACCAATTCTTGCGATATTACGTAAACATCGGTGGTCTAAAACCTCAATACGACGAATATCTTCAGCACGCAGACTCCAAGTCTCGCCACTAAACAACAAAACTGAACGCAATGCGGCACAGTATACACGACCTTTCAACTTCAATGAAATATCAGATCGACGCCACAAGTGCTTCAGTCCAGCCTACGCCTCTCGAGCCTTGGATATCCGCGTGCTCACCTCTACTACTGGGATCCCATCGGTCGTCACGCTGCTGCCGAGGTAGGTGAAGTGGTCGACAACTGCCAGCACCTCCCCATCCAGCATCGGGCTCGGAATCCTTGATGTCCAGTCTTGTAACATTACTTTACACTTTGAAGGTGCAAAGCGCAAGCCGAATAGAGCTACAGCTTTCCCACTTCTATTTGGAGCACATTGAGCATATTCCGTGCATTTGAACAAGCAGACAACGTCGTCCGCGTAATCTAGGTCACACGGATTTCTACTATTTCCTAGTTCGACGCCTAAATACTGAAGATTTTGCAACACACTCTCCATTACTTCGTCCATGACGAAGTTGAACAAGAATGGAGACATGGGACATCCCTGTCGAACATCACTTGCCCTTTCGAACTGACCAGATGGTTCACCGTAAACTCTAAAGCGACCACAAAAATGAAGGTAAAATGACCTTAATAGGTTCACAAAATTCCGGGGCATACCTTTTCGATGAAGAGTACTGAAGAGCGCCGTTCGATCAACTTAATCGAAAGCATCTTTCAAGTCTAAGAAAGCCTTCATTGTCGGCCGGCCATGCGTGTGACGCATTTCAAGTAGTCGGCGACTTGGGAGCAATCCAGCCTGCTGTTTGTGGGTGTCTCTTTCGCGTGCTGGTGTCAGACGATGCAGCAAATCGAGACCATTACCTTAGTGACTATGGGAATTAGGCCAATCCCAAGGTGGTTACTAAGGTCATTGCATATTCCTTTCTTGAAGATGAGAAAACAGTGACTAGCTCCATATTATCGGAGTAGGCTCCTCTTTCCAAATCTCACGGAGCAAGATGGTAAGTGAATTTATCAAAGTATCTCCACCCAGTTTGAAAATAATTGGGGGGAGTTAGTCGGGACCAGCCGCTTTCCCTTGTTTTAGTATTCGAATCCATGACTCTGCTTCTACTTCCGATGGGGATTCAAGTGACGCCAACCAATAAGTCGCAGTCGTTGACACATGAGTAACTACACTAGTGTGCGGCTGGCTAAACTGTTCCTTGAAGTATTCGGTCCAACTGTCGAGCCTCTGCTCTTTGTCATAAGTGGATTCTCCATTTCTATCACAAATCGTTTCACTGACCTGGGTGCGCCGTCCACCGGTGTCACGAATAAGTTTGATCCTTCAATTGGAGCGATTCTTCTTCAGGCTTTTCGTAACTTGCTTCAGCAGATGTATTCGTATCTTGTTCATCCTTTTACAATCTGAGAGCTGACGCTTTTGTTCCATTATACTCAACGACTCTTGCGAAATACACTGTCCTCGATGGACAACACTACACAGCCAGCGCGATACAATGGGCAGCGCAGTCCTGATTATCCTGCGCGACCACCGATGCAGTATGGAATTCTTTGTATTCGTGCTGTTCAAGGATGTTGGACGGGTACTGCTAGGGTGTCCAATCACAAAGCAGGAGAAAGATTAGGGTCCTAATCCAAAGCCTTTAGTTCTAACAAGAACCTATCCGCAAGACAGCAGGAGGGCTTAGTTTGAGCCCATGTGCTTGGATCAAATATTCTTCCCCTGGTTTTGCCGACTGAACTGCCAACTCAAATCGACCCCCAAAAAATACAATGTGTCAATGCACTCATTATGAAATATATTGAAGAAAAGCTCTTTCTGTACACAAAAGTGATTACCGAGTGACCTGGACTAAAAACCTTAGTTAGGGTGAGCGTAAAACACATACGTGCACTCAAGTATCCGCTATGGAAACCAAATTAAATTGAAAAAGCAATCAAGAAATTAGAAAGAATATCTAGCACTCAATGGATGAAAGGCCAAAGAAACTTTGGAAAAAATGTACATTCGATTTTATCGATCCGTAAGAAAACCATTCGCATCGAATGACCCACTTTTCATGTCATATATGGATTGAGGACAACTGTGGGGAACACAAATATCCAAGAATAAAGCAAATCGTAAAAACAGGAAACGTTTTGGTGCATATACCTCTTAAAAAAGCAGTGCTCTGTCCATTAGATGTCACACAAATTACTCTAATCGGCCGAGAAGTGGATCAAAATTTACTGGGCAGATGATCCCAGTGAGTTATGGATAGTTAAATGGGGGTATGGGTTATCGAATTTGACTCGTATAGTCTTTGATTGTTTTATTGATAAGCATAAGGACAGTTCTGTCTGCTTGCAAGTGCAGGGTGTACTGCTGGAGAATTTCATGGAGTTTTGATAGCGGAATAAGTAAAAGTGAGCAGTTGGAATGTGGCATTGGTAACAGTGAACTAGGGGGGCAATCATAATCACTGGTATTCGTGAGACTATTTTACTCCACTCCACATCGCTCCAACATGATCAGCTGTAAAATGATTTGAGATTTCATATTCTTAATCCGTGCGACTCTATGTGCTTCGAATTCCAGTAGCCACAAACATGTCTGACTGGATCTTCAATCTGCTGATATGCCAGCAGATGAAGGTTTTGAATTAGTACATGGCAACAAACTGTCCTTGGTCCACAATGTACTTCTTCAAGTGTACTTTTCCACACGAGCTTTGAAAACCATCGACAAGAGATTCCATACTATTGTATTCGGAATTGGTTAGGCAGAACGAAAGCATGTATTTACGGATGAACGTTTATTCTGAATCAGGGTCTGATAACCACGAGCACTGGAATGTCTCAGGTGAACGAAAAGTCTCTATCAATATCAGTCTCGCACGAAGCGGGCTGGACGTGACTGGGGTAGTAGAATAGTGCTGACCGTACCATGGATAGGTGTCGGATGCTCGAATGGATGGCTGACAGGGAAGAAATAAATCAGCCTCAAAGTCAGGTGTCTGAGTAAACCAAACACAACACAAGCTTGCAGCGATTAACCATGGAGGAACAGAACAACTGTAGTTCAACTGTTGACTACCACGCACCCAAAATCGTCCAGATAGTCACAAAGAGAATCCAACTGTATAAGTTCACTTCGAACGTCGTCGTAGTTGAGATAGAACTTGTGTATCGTCGATGAAGCTTCAGTCAATTTTTTATCAGAAAATCCAATAATAAACATTTATTTAGGTAAATCAGCTTCAGCTGAAGAACCAGTAGGGACACATTGGGAGTTGGATTAGTTACCATGAGATTTTACACTTTTGAAGGAATAATTGGTCACAGTGCCACGGCTTGACCGGCCAGTGAAGCAAAAAACAACAGTTTTATTCTTGTTTGGAATCGTTAACAGCAAGCTGCGATGAAATTCCAACTGGGTTTCAAGTTGACACCTAGGGAGGATGCTTATCTCAGAAGTTGATCGTGGTGTGGTTAGCGAATTGTTTTGTCTCAAGTCGGTGGCATGATATGGATTTTATAAGAAACCCACCACCGATGGCCAACGTGGATAGCCCGAACAGTAGCATGCAGGCCTTGAAATTCGCTCCTCCAAGACCAACTGAATTTGTACAGTATCTTAATCAAACTGGAATTGCGGAATTAGTTTTGATTATTGCTGGTGTTCGCAGATGGTATTCAGATTTTTCAGAAAATTCTGATCTACGCTGGAATAATGCTTGTGGTTTACACGCCAAGAACAAAGTGATCAGAAACTCACTGTCAAACAAATGTAATAGAAGAACAAACTTTTCACGTAGTGACTGGGAATAAGCTCATAAACTGGACAGTCACAACCATATATATGTGTATACGCATATATATATATATATATATATATATATATATATATATATATATATGGCCATCACAAATGCAAATTAGGTAATATCTGTAGTTTGTACTAGGTAAGATGTGCATGGTGGAGTAATCATCCAGTTACAACATAATACCATCATGCTTGGGTCCGTTAACTACCATTGCTCGGCTAAAACTGATTGCCTGTAAACTCGCCATGCGAAAAGATAGACACAAAGTTATGGTGCATCACTTCACACTGTATTCGTGGTTATTGGAATCGCCCGCAAGATTCTCAGAAAATAAAATACATTAAGGATTATATTTGTATGCTGAAATCTAAGTGTTCTTAGCACTCAACCACCTACGAGTATAGAATTGATTTCCTGTCAGCCAGTATATGACTACGTTCACTGATTCAAATTTCCGACACTGAAGTTCGTTGTGCAGAAGCCTCCGAAATCTAAAACTTTTATACTACGAAAATGGGAAAATTGTGAAGTAAACCAAGAATGACTGAGGGTTATTTTATTAAGCGCCAAGCCGAAGAACCAACCGCCAGTTTAACTGGACTTTGAGTGTCATGGTATCTTAAAACAAGATTTCTCCTCATAGCCCGAATTCTGTTCTCCTTTTTTATAATTTTTTTTATCCATCCATCAGGGGCTCCACTGGAACCTGTACCGACGACAACAACCTTCATCTCCAATTCTATTCTTATCCGAATCACCCAGCTATTAATCCCATCTCCCTTTGTGGGCTCATCCATTTACCTTGTGATGCCTTTGGAGAACGTTTTCTCTAGCCGTGTCTTATTTAGGCACGACTGAATCCGGCATATTTATGGGACCTTATAGCACGATATCAATCAATGCTAGTTCTCCATTTTGGCTTTTTCTGTCACCTTCTAGTTGGAGTTTCTAAGGTACTCATTTTTTAAAAAAGAGAGTTGTTTTGCCCGTTAACTATAAACCCTTTAAACCTCACTTCATATGTTCCTAAAGTAATTTATTCATTCATAATAGACCAAGCAGTTTTGATCATAATCTGGAAACGATGCTAATAAAAGTGAATGCAGAACTGAATTTCGAAAACCATTGGAGGATTCGCAACAACTAAAGATCCTTTGAGTTAACTCACCTGTTATACGTTTATTCCTTCAGAGCATTTTAAAATCCATGAAGCAAGGTGTACAAAGTAACTAAAATAAACCCTGTCATGTGTACATTGCGACGTCAAAATATAGATCTAAGCAGAGGGACTTTTGGAAATTTTGCATTCTACCAGTCAATGGTTCCTCAAAGCTGTCTTTTTCTTCAAAGTGAGATTTCCGGTGAACTTCTAGCTTTCCAGGATTCCCGAGTGACCCATCTTTTGGGTTATTATCTAAACGGCTGAGTGTTATCTTTACCAAATCTGAAATCAAACAAGAAATCGGAATAAGTTTACAGTTTTGAAGTGGTAATAGTCCCCTGACATTTAGTCATGTCCAAATTAAACAATGAAGAGATTCACACAAGATCATGCACAAGGGAGAACAACTAGACTTTGTTGCCTAGCAACTGCGCAGGTATTTCTTACCAGTCTGTTAAAGCTGGGTCTAAACACATTTACGAAGAATGGATTCAAAAGCTTCCACCAACCGAGTTGACTACATCAAGTATCGACGTGCATTTTACGTAAACTATTCAACACCTGTTGTGTTATCTAGTCATCCACGCAAGCTTTTCTCGGCTAAATTAGATTTTTGAATGCAAATGGTAATTTAGTATTCGTATTCTGATAGTTTTTGTTGCAGTTCGGAAGGTTCTTGACTACATTTTGGCGAAAGAAAAATGACAGTACGGTTGATATTCAATTTTAGCGAAGCCCCGGAAACCAATGGACTTGGCTAAATCTGTCTCTCAAACAACCTATTCTATTACGGACTAAGTTACCGTTGAACTCGGTCAACCACTACTATGTTTCCATCTTTCATGTAACACTTGTTTGTTGTCAATAGTTTCCAATAGAAATAAGTATCGCCTCGCTCACTTCGGACTAAAGTACATAAGAGCTGTGAAGATGGTTGGTTTGATCCGTGCGGAAGCATCTGCACGTAGTGCATGTCCATCGTAAATCAGCTGAGACTCGAAAATTTCAGGGAGGATTGTGATACACGAGCATTCGCTGAGAAGCCATTGGAACTGATTTCTAAAAGCTTGATTTATTTTAAAAGCGATTTTAATTCATCCCCTTTGACTTTAGAAATTTATCAGTTACAAAAGACTGGTTCAGTCAAGTCCTTAGGTCACACGGCAGAAGAGTCTCACTTTACTCCCGCTTTGATTTATTTAGTTTTCATTACTGAGTGCTTATTCGAACTAGAGTATCTGAACTGGCTATTCACAGCGTCTTCCGATTAGACTGCTTTAATAGATAACGAAAGTAGATTTCGAGAAGTTGTTTCGGTACACCCAAACTCATGCTGAAAATGCCCATCACACTCTGTCTGACAGTTTCATGAAATTAGAAACCAGTGAAAAAGTTGTGAAATGCGACTCAATTTTCACTTGTATCTAGCCATTGAGAGCTACTTAGGATAGCCTATTGCTTTTCTCCAGGAAGTCGAACTCCGAGTTCCGATTTTTCTGTTCTCTTCAGACCCGGTTGATGTGCCATCCATATGGTACCTAAGGGACCAGTGAAAAAGGTGATATGACGCATTAGGCAGAGGTTGAAGTGTTTACATTCGACCTATCAACGGTGAGGTGGCATTTATGCAGTTTCTGTTTGCTATTATTAAGGTAATGGTCATAGTGATAAGGGTTTATTTTTAACTTACAAAACACAGAAATGATTTTTTGTTCAAGAAAGGGGTTCCCAGCCCAAAAGAGGCTTCCAAATGCGAAGTGAGCGGCACAATCAAATACCAGAATGAGGATATACAGTCCACCTTGCTGACCTCTGAATCACGAAACTGTGTGGCCACCCAGTCATATAGTATGTGAGGAATTCGAGCAACAAAAATCAAGATTTCGAGGTGTGTTTGACACAGTGATGGTCAGGAAATGGGAAATCAGCAGCACGACAGTGGCTCTAAGGTGAAAGTGGCCGGGGAGCTCACAATGATTTGCTGCTGGTTACTTCATGATTTACCCGGAGAAGCCGTAGGCACGAAGTGTCTTTATAAGCGTGCAAACAAGCGAGTCCTGAAAAATAACCGAACACAGCCAGAACTTGCAATCAGAACTGTCGAGCAAACTCATCACGTGCAAGGATAAAAGTGATTCAAAAAAGAATGAGTGAATTTTTTATAAACTGAAAAGAAATTCCATTTCTCACAAGCTTGAACACATTTAGTTCTTCTTTGTTCGTCCGGAAAAATCAACTTCAGTATTATAAGTTTACTGGCAGTGTAGGCTGTAACGTATTCCATTTCTTTTAACACTTGAGACCGCACAACAATATCAATATTACAATTAGTAAAACATAATTCTTGAGAATTGCCATCATGAATACCGGAGGTGCTCACCTTTTTATCTCATAGAATGGGTTCCTTTGGTAAAAAAGACCATTTTCATCCACTTTTTTCTTTGCCTTTTGCATAACACCATCCACAAAGTCGCACAACACTACAATTAGCACAGACTCTACAAATACAATCCCATATACCATTTTGTTTATGTAGCGTTTTATGAAACAGGTGCAACAATATCTAATCTTGTGCATTTCATCCTCGACCTATTATTATTATGTGATGAGAAAATGCAGTTAAATTCACGGAAAGGTGACATTTTCTATTTTGTGCAGCTAGGACATATATCCGTTGAGAGACCGCATGGTGCGGCCCACCGTGACCTACCACAGTTCTGCTGTCACAAAACAGTTTGTAGGACTTGATAAATACCGCATGAAGTCTGGTTTCTGGAATATGAAGCATGTGAAAAATGCCTTTCGCAAGTACCATTTGTAAAATACTTGAGGGCCGACGAGATGAACGAAGAACTCACCGGAAGATGATAACACAATCATATCCACTACAAAACTGACCGTGTTATTTGTGCGCCCAATCGTCCGATCAAACGGCGTCTGATGGTATGACTGAAACTTTTATGCATTGATAAACGTAAAGGACAGACGAGTAGGAAAAAAACAGGTAGGAAGAAACGATAGGATTACAGCCGAGCAGAGCATGGTTATATCTGGACATAGCTTGAAATACTACCGGTAGATATTCAAGCACAATTCCGAAGAGGACAATAGCTCGTGCTTGCATTTTTATAAATATCAGACCTTTGTGATGAGGATGCTGATATCATAAGATTAGAGATTTTCCTAGTGAGTCAATCAGAAAGGAAACTGAGTATAAACAAACAAGAGATCAATGTTCTCTAAAGAGGTTTTAGGTTCCGCATCAGGCAAGTTCACCTAAAACGATTAGTAGGATAGAGAACAAAGGGGCTAATTATCTAGCTTACCGCAGTTTGTACAATTTACATCGCGGACTGTCCACAGAGCTCGGTTAGCTTCGTGACTGAGACATCCACAATGGAAACAGTCCTGTGAGGCTCATGGGACCTCATTAGGAGTGTAAACTCGCTGGGGCTGGTTCTATTATTGGAAACTTCCGAATTCTCCACACCAAATGTGATGACACTGGCAAACCTATCACCACGGTCTCATACGACCTTATTTGCACTTTCTCTGAGTCGACATTTCCGTATACGGTTCCCGGAAACCCCGAAAATGAAGTGTTAGGTAAACAAGATGATTTGAATCTGTACATCAACAAAGATTACTTACAGAAATGAATCTCTCGTGAAGGGGGAAAGTAGAATTTTCCCACAATTGAGATGGATCACGTTGTAACTGACAGAAATAAAAACTCTGTTTATTGTATGGAGGGCTGTGCGACTGAGGTAGTTCGTGTTGCTGATACATTTCCAAATCGCAGGTGATTAAACTGGATCGTTTTGATTTCTGCCCTTTAAGCCCATAGCAGAAAAATATAGAGAATGAATACTTCAGTCCTACTCCTACTGGGAGGCGACAGTTATTCCACCTCGAATACTTATCCGTCTACGACCCGTTTGATTCCACTCTTTGGCCGTATTCAGTGCATGGTATACATTTGCTTCGACTGCCAAAGTTTTCAGAAATTTCCAATGGTCTACAAGTACGTTTTAGGGATAGTGCCTAGGTTCACGATTAGTCTAAGACTTGTTCGCAATAGATATATTGTAGTAATTCAGTTCCATTCTCTAACATCCTTGTACAAGTGGTTTCCTCAGATGAATGATATTGGAGCTATAATCTTGCCGGGGAAAATTTAATACACACACAATTGCTGTAAAGCATTGACCTCCTTAGAGTTCATGTAACACTTTCTGGTGATTTTCTAAATGCATTTTTTCTTCTGATTGTAAGATACGACAGTTCCAAATAGTGTGTAATCAAACACAGGTAGACTCTCAACCGTCAAAATTTACCAGTAAAAGTAAAGTTCGAAGTATTACGCTGGGGCTCATTACTTAACCGAATGACAATGTATACTGGCCTCTAATTATCTTAAGCAGTTCGGCATGGTTTTACTCCAATTGCAGGAAGTATCAAGTCGTCTCGGAGGCTCGTTATTCCACTTCAAATTACTGCTGTGGAATAAATGGAATCAAACATGCAAGTAATCGAGTTCGCCTTCATTTGTAACGAGCCAAACATCGTCCTAAAGTTGACAAGCTACTGTTTGGAATCGAAACTAACTGCTCATGAAGCTGTTTGCTTACTGCCTTACGCGCGCAACTCAAAGTGCTCGGACGAGTTTCTTTTGCAAATTCCAGTACACGCCAATTTTCTGTACAAAGCATGTAACACATTTCTTATCAAACGAATGTTCCAAATATTGTGCTGTGAACGAAGAACTTAGTTCGGTTAATTTCGTTCTATAAGATTAAGATTGCTCTTTTGCCATTCCCTCTTGAAATTGTAATGAAGAAGTACATAACACAGAAGAGAATTTATGGCAAAAGAACACTTGCTTTATTGAAAACATCCAGAAAGCAATGGAGTTGGACCTAATGAAACAGAGTTACACGACGTTGTCCGTTGTGGTCTGATGAGAATCTTCTTCTTTGTCTCTGAAATAAAATCATAACGGAAAAGCGATTAGAAAATCAAATCATTCACAATCCTGCAATTTACAAGGAATGCTCCTGTGATAGCTTAGCGGGGTGAGCTTCTTATTTCACTGGAACCAGGAATTCATTTTGTAGTCGAGCACTGGCTTTGTCATTTATTGGTAAAAAGGACTGGAAAAACGCTGAAGTGACATCTACATATTGGTTGCACATTTTAAAGATAATTGGGAGTGTGAATCAATCACCGATTAAGCAAACCAATCTAGTGTTCAATGGAATATGATACAAAGTGACCAAAAGTAATAATTAGCTTCAGCTGCTGTCATTTTCAGTTTATCATATATAACGGTGAGCTTACGGACGCAATCCGGCCAACGGAAGCTGACGAAGCAGTTCATTTAACTGTGACATTTGTACACATAATGGTTCGGGAAGTTGCCTCAACTGCATTCGAGATTCCCAAACACGTTTGTGCCAACTGCCGTCTCCACAAATACCATCTTTTTTCTTCAGCATCCCACTGTAAACGCACTGGAGTTGAAGGTACAAGCAGGTTGGGCTCAAATGACACTGATCGACCAGTTGTGTGCGAAGTATTTTTGAGGGGAAACCACCAGTGGGTTCATGCAGCCTTTTCGCCGTCTATAAATTACATGTCACATTTCGGGCAAATCACGTGTGACAGGACGGATCAGAACAGTAAAGATTCGCCGCGTGAAATAGAGATGGGGAGATTGGTTGGATAGTAAAAAGTCCCTGTATGTACGACATACAAATAAACAATTTACTAAAACTATGAAGGTCTTTAGAAATGTTTGAATTTATACCTGAGAATAATTGCCATTACATTTCGGAGCACATTATTGGGATCATATCACGTTCAAATGAGGAGAATGTTTGTGATTTGCCACTAGCCTATGTAATACATAGGAGCAATATTGTCTGAGTTAGTATCAAAGCTCGGTCCTTGAACTAATTTGTTCCTCAGAGTTTAACGATGATGTTCACATAATTGTAATCAGGATAGTAAAAATTACCACAATGAATTATACGAATACTACTCTTTTGTAAGCTTTCCAATGATGATTTGTCTCAAGTCAACTCGTCGCGAAGTTATTCATGAATTAATTTAAACTCTAGAGCAGTGTTACGGCTTCAGACAAAACCAAATCTTTCCAATCTATGCGAGAATTTCTGCGTGTCCGTGGCTTGGCCAGTTTGCATTGCAGAAGTGATTATCTACCGGAGAGATAGGACTATGAATTAATTTCAGATTCACCATAAAACCTCACCGTAAATATGATGGATAAAGTGACTTCTACATGAATCGGTTCGCATATGGAGGAAAATTGGTATGGGGTCTGTGCTATCTAGAATCACATTGAGTTGTCACGAAGCCTACTGATTAGTATGCATAGACAAGCGACGATCTTACGAAATTTTTGGATTATGGTGATTGAACACACAAGTTTGTTCAAGTGTGAATCACTGTTTGGTCTTCGTTTCCAGATCTGACAAGATGTCCATCGCAGCTTTCTCACAATGGTTTTTATTTTCTAGAATTTGGTCAATAATTTGTGCACTGATTCACCAAGATATGTTAAATTTCACCCTTTGCAAACCTTTTTTATTTAAAGATGGCAATTAGCTCGATGAATGTTCACGCCGATGGGGAGATCACGCTGAGAGTAAAGAACGCATCCCTGAGACAAGACAGATGGGAAGGTTTGCGACGAGAACAGTAGTTTACACGAGATTAAACTGGAAGCAATGACACTTGATACAGGTTCTCAATCCTTAATATTATCTCTGTTCGGGCCTAAACAAAAATACACTTTCTGCGAACGCTATCTCTTCCGTATCATCACAAAATTACTACTGATCCATCGAGTGGTCGCTTGTCTGCGACGAAAACCGTTTCTCTGTACTACACATTTCAATCAGATATGGCTACTTTTTCTGGCTTAATTACCAAGCGAATGTGCGCTGTGCGAGAATAATCAGTTCGGCTTGTAGGATAGAGTATCAAAAAACATTTATCTCCAAGGTTCTTGCTCATGACTTGTTATTATGGCCAATGTTTACGTATGAAAGCAATGAGGAGGATTCTGGGCACAAATAGTGCAGGTCACTATTGCAACCGTCAAATGCACATTTGCCTCTCAAACGCGATAACTTGTGGGCTTTTACTACACTCGATCCAGAACGGTTGTTGCATCAAGAGCCATGATGGAACCGACGAGTTCAAGGGTAATGGGACCATGCTCTACGAAGTAAATCTTCACGATATATTCCAGTTACAACGAAAACTTATACGAAGCATTTTCTTGTTAAACTGTTTCCATCAACCTGTAAAAGCAGAACTTGAAATTCTCAAAAAGCATTGGTAACGATGCAACATCATATCTGAATGTATGTTTGAGCAGTTGAATTTGAATAGAGGCTGATTAGGAATTTCGAAGTGTTTGGGTTCAAAAGGCAATAGATATCATCGATCAAATTACATGAGAACTAAATTGTTTGCTTGAATTTGATTTGATAACTCGATCGCTGGAAGTCGAAAAACGTAGTTGGGGAATATGCTATTTCCATTGCACATTTGCTTGTGTGCATATAATGAATTTTTGGACTAGTTTGTTACCACTGCGCCTATTCACACAAAGCAGTCACAGTAACTGGCTGATTACCCAGTTGTGACACCTAGTAACCGGCAATGATTTCTGTTTGACGGCCCGGCAAACGTACTGAGTTCTTAGTTCGACAAATACACACACACGAAGAATCGCACAAACCGGTTTGCTATGTGCACTGTCAGACCTGGAGTGCCGTTGGTTTGTCACGGTGTTCCGTGAGAATGTCACCATCCATGATCACTGCATAAGAAGTCCTCATAAACATTGACCATTCCCACCAGAATATTATCTTGACACCACGAGAATCGCTGAAATTCAAATTGCCCCACGATTTTGATGGCTTAGTTGTAATTTGATATAATCGATAAAAGTGTCATGCATGTATGACGTTTTTGGTCGATCAGTATAGAACCAGATTTATATTTTTGATAATATTAGAAAAAAAAACATGTCAATTCAGTAGTGCAGTGACGGTGAATTCTTGTCACCTGTTGGTTTGCTGATTCAAAAAGATATTCACATTTTATGATCCATCCAACAAATCTGAAGGATCTCTGGATTCGAGAAAATAGTGATGCGTTCAATTAACGTTCTATCGCGTAATTCAATCGTTTGAGTATTTTGGAACCACGCGAAGAGGGAGAGTGTCACCTTAAATGCGACGATCTATGAAAAAGAACACATTTGCTGCATACGATGAACTGTGTTTCTTTATTCGTCAAGGTATTTGTTATTCTCTACAGCGAGAACACAGCAGGTTACTTCATATTAGGTTTGCTACAGAGTTAGCACTTGGCGTTTTTTACTGATTGCCCTCTGATATTCATAATCAAATCTGGAGCAAGTGAACACCATGATTTACGACTGACATACCGACCTCATCCTATTACCGATCCCAACAACTTCTTCAGTCTCTAAGTTCTCTGATCCATTACAACATATCCATTTATCATAAGTATTGTACAAGCTAGAAGATGAATCAATACTGAAAACTTTTGCCAATGACTTTGTTTGTTGTGCTATTTATGGGAACAATAAAAATGGCTAGTTGAAAGTCTCCGAAACTTTATTTTTTCGTACAAATCGCAAATATCTTCTAACTTATCAAAAAATGTAAGAAGCATTTTTCCTTGTACTGAGAATCTCAATATAGATAATGTCTGGGAATATTTCTTCCTTTTAGACCAAGAAAAACTTCATTGAACTTTCAATTTTACTTACCCAAGCAATGGTGTAATTGCGAATGCACTTACTCGTCTGATAGCCATTTTCTCACACTGCAGTCGCTCTTCTACAGTCAGGCATTGCTCGTAAGATGGCTCAAGCGTATCACCCGCATGGCAAGAAGACAGAGAAACAATCAAAATGATGCTGAAAACTCGCATATTCTTTGGTCGCTCTCAACGGCTGTTGATCTATGCGGATAAAGGACTGTCAAATGTTTCGGCTGTTTTAAACAAGACAGCAGACAGAGTAGTTCGTTTTCGCACTTTTCAACCACCAATCCGATTGACGGGGAGAGGTGATTAGAGGTTGACGAATCAAATGGATAGAACCAATTCACTGTTATGTGGTGTTTTTTTGCTTTTTTGCAACTCACATTTTCAATTACCGTGCTAAATCAGTAACGAGTGAATAGATACTCGAGAAAATGCAAAGACAGTTGAATACATGAATGAGTGGACAAAGAAGTGATCAGATCAAAATTTTGTTCACTCTGATGAGCCGTGATACAGTAGTTGAAAACAAACTGGTGATTTAAAATCAACTATGGGTATAACTTGTTATATCAGTGTTCGGATAGATCTAAAAAAAATTTCCGTAATTATTGTATATTGTATATTTTGATGTAGTTTCAAGTAAATAAACAAAGATTAGTTTATCAAGAAAGGCTGTTCATGTTGTCGAAGTGAGAGGACTGTCGTGTTTACTAAACCACGGATAGGTGATGGCAAGAAAATGAGTGACTGGTGGGATACTCTTCATTGTACCTCTCACTTATTCCGGCTGGTTATTATTTTGAAATCATGAAACGAACAATATATTGAGAATAATTTCCTCTGAAACGTGAACAACTAAAGAAGTCACCGAAATCTCGGACTGGTTACCCACTACCAATCTGGAATAGCAGACCACCATTGATGTAAGGGTGCAAAGGATGATGGGAAAGTACAAGAAATCAGTGTGGGGAAAATATTTATTTTACTCTTCCTGCAAACCCCACCATCTTCAAAGGTTTGTTTGGATTGGAACTTTGAGTCAGCTGTTGTATAAAATCACCCTATCGGAATACACCTTTTTTGTGAGTCGTTGCCAAGACCCACATTTCGTTAACCAAAACCCACTATTCTTTAGCCAAGACCCACCATTATTCAGCCACGAACAACAACCAGCCCTCACAAACAACATTCAGCCATGCCCTTGTAAGCCAGTCATGTCAAACGTATCGAAATATTATGAAATCGATAAATGTCGAAACAATTTATTTTCTACAAAGACTGACATTGCAAAGCTGGCTGAACAAACGAGTAAGTATGACGATCGTATTCTGCGCAGATGACCGTTGTGATGTGATCAAATGCTGCACCGAAAATTTGTTGAAGGTCTAAATAGTACGCCCATGTCGCCGAACCATGTGAAGTAGCCAGTATAACTGTTGCTTCTTCAGTGATATGGATGGTGTCTAAATTTGCAATATAAAGAATTGGTTGACATCGGTGGAGGTGTACTGCAATGTGCAGTCTGTCACAGTGTCCAATAATGCAAACATATAAGGAGCCAATACTTTGTTTTTTCATTGCGCTGAATTTTGAGCATTGTTAGCGAGCCTAAATGCATAACGAATTATCATTCGTTTCACGATGGGTTTTTAATTAGAATAGTTTTTTTTCTGAAGTTTTCCCTTGCATGGGAGACTCATTGTCTATCGGTTGATATTTCGTTTCGAGGCAGTCAGACGATATAACCACTGTGGTTATCGAATCAGCCGGAATGATATTAGACATCACACCATTGACAGAGAAACGTATTATTCAGTAGGCATGCAAATTGCTGCGTTTTTATGGGCATTTCAAATATAGAGGAACGGATAGGCAGACAGCATTCGGATCACGAGGGCACGAGTGGTTATCATAAGTTACTACGATGTTGTAAGGCGACAGAGTTCGATCAATGAGCATAATACGTATCCGAAGTCTGTTCATATAATGTTGGTCGTGTGCAAGTTAACTTTATGTTATCGACCACATGCCAGTCTAAATGAACTTTGTTATGGACTAAAATTCGAATGTTTAATTATTCAGAGATCCAACACACCACACCATAAAAATAAGTGGTAATAGTAGCCGTACGTTGAGCGGCGCTGTACGCGTAACTCGACCATATGCAGAGCGGTAATATAGGTACAAAGGAAAGATTGTACCTTTCTCCTGGCACGATATATTAATATAGAGAATAACTGAATGAATGGTGCTGACAAGCACCCCCAAACTCGGATCAAAAAAGGCTGAATATCGCAGCTATCGATCGACGAAAGGTGTTCACTCCAGGACCATGCAGACCCAAGTTCAATGAAACGTTTATTAGGTATCTGTGCAACCTGGTGGTAGAAAACCCTACAAGCATATTGAGGCAATTCGGAAAGACGACGAAGAAAGTCTTTTACTACTTCTATTCATTTGGACTATTTCGTACATTAAAAACCTGTTCACTGAAGATGCAACAGTTATACTGGCTACTTCACATGGTTCGGCGACATGGGCGTACTATTTAGACCTTCAACAAATTTTCGGTGCAGCATTTGATCACATCACAACGGTCATTTGCGCAGAATACGATCGTCACACTTACTCGTTTGTTCAGCCAGCTTTGCAATGTCAGTCTTTGTAGAAAATAAATTGTTTCGACATTTATCGATTTCATAATATTTCGATACGTTTGACATGACTGGCTTACAAGGGCATGGCTGAATGTTGTTTGTGAGGGCTGGTTGTTGTTCGTGGCTGAATAATGGTGGGTCTTGGCTAAAGAATAGTGGGTTTTGGTTAACGAAATGTGGGTCTTGGCAACGGCTCAAGAAAAATGGTTTAGAATCGATGCCCGCAACTCACATGAGAATGCATTCAGTTTTAAGCCTCTTGCTTACTTGCGGCGGTTTCAATTTCGTTTTTTTTCAAGTGCAGTGTTTGCCGCATTCAGAAACATGCATAAACGAGTGAAGAACGGGAAATTTGCTTCCCAAGTTTTAGACGTCCACTGAATAGTTTTGGACTTGGGCATAGCAAGTATACCGGATCATCGCTTTCCTCATCGTCGTATTAATATCCAGCTCTTGTTGCATTTTCTAAAGAGGAATTTACACGTGAATAATTTGATTGGCGAATGGGTTATCTTAGCAGATTTTGGCATTCATCGTTGTGAAATGCATCCAAAATCTTTTACTCAAAACTACTGGTTCATCCCGAGAAATTTATCCGAGAATGGTGTTGGATTTTACGTTTTCTTCAACTGAACATTCCATGTTTTATCACATTTTCTTTGTCTCGAGTCGACAAAGATGCCGGTGATGAGTCTCTCGTGGTTGCTTGTTATTTACCACTACAAGTTTGCTTCCCAGTATAAACTGAGCACTAAGACTGCACCTGTCTAGTATTTCGATCAAAAGAGTAACTGAAGCATACCTGTTCTTCTGCTATTGACCGGTGATGCAGCCAGCGGAATACGATACCATATGGTCGAATCGGATGACTGAAAATCGGAATGTCGATGAGCGGAATTTCCACTTGCCGAGAGAAAATGCATCAATAACCTAGGTATAAAAATGATTTTTGCGGACAATAAACTGGTAAAATTTTGCAATGCAAAGAAGCCCGATACAACACACTTTCGAATCAAATATAACCGCCCTAAATTATCTCTCGGAGATAATTTGAGCCTTTTTACTCGGCAATTATCATGAAAATATAAGATCGTTGTCCACGTAGTCTTCTCTGTGTCTTTTGAAGCTAAAATCTTAGTAGGAACCACCTAGTTGTGGTTTTACCTCTGACACTGACACAATAAAACCATCAAGCGGTAAAATTGAGGGCCAGAATTGATTTTGAGCGGAATTCTGTGTCCCGTCCGTGCCGTGTGTCAATGAGTTTGATGGAATACCATGAACCTGATTGCTTTTGTTTTTCAAAGTGATACCATTTTGTTCCCGTTTGTGCTTATTTCTCCTCGTCCTTTTGATAAAACAGTTTGTGAAACGTGATTTATTTCTACTCTTTAATGCTTAGCACTCCGTCTGTTTTCACCTCTATTCAATTTCCGACTACAAATAACTAGAGGTGTTTTCGCCGTTACCACCACTGTTACTCATATTTGGTGTTGCATCTTCATCAAATTCATTTTGAAACATTATATCTAGCACAACGCGATGCCCGTTCTATTGCTTTCCCATCAAAGAATAGAGGGATGCAGATTTCAGCGAAGCCTAGCATAATTTGCCATCTAACGGTTTTCACACACGGTAATTCGAGTTTTAAGACCAAAGATCCAAAACAAGGGCTGTAACCTAAGCCTTGTAATGCAGACATATGAATACAATAAGAATCCGTTTGTCATCTTTCGTTCGGTTAGAAGGTATTTTTTTGTTGAATGTTCGCGTTATTCTGAAAGCATATTGAGGCTGGTTGAAATTATTCATTTTTCGAAAAGTATAACTTCAAATCGAACGCGGCTGATGCTAATGGATTGTGAAACAAGCATCGTTATAAACATCTACTGTTTAGCTTGAAGTGTTCAGTTTAAGGTAATTCGAAGGCAAGCAAAACGGCTCCAAAGCTCATGCAAACAGTGAATTTAACTGGTAAATTCACTCTCTTCCACGAAGAAACTTTGATCTACGCGGACAACGGCCGACTTTTGTGTTCCCCATTGTCATTTGGTAACATATTTCAGATGAACACAAAGAGCAATCTTCCTGCGAAATGTACTTAGCCCCCGAGGGGATCTTGCTATCTAGCTGGTGTAGTGCACTTGGTCCTATAGCGTCGGTGGGGCCGATTCGTGGGTTCAAGTCCACTTGAGGGCCATAGTGGTTTATATATGCGTGAAACCAACCATGAAAATATTTCAACGGCATGATTTCGGGAAGCATCTTTAACAAGCGGAGTAGTGAAATTTATCTGGTGTTAGTCATGTCGTGCTCCATGTTCATGTTAAAACTATTTACTTTGTGAACATTCAAAAATAAGATAGATTACATAAAATGCAAGGTAGGGTCAAGCAAAAACAGGGTGTTCATAGCACGAACCTTTAAGCTGCTTTCATTCTTCTCTAAAGGATTTCATTCAAGAAAAAGCATAGAAACAGCACGGCGTTTGATGATTTGTATTTCATGTAATATTGAAAACCTTTGTCTATTACGGCAAATTTCTTGCAAACGTTATTCGTCGTGATACTTCAGACAACTATTGAGTTTAGACATCTTACATTCATAGGAACCACACAGTGAAACTGTAATTTCTTCTTTTTCAGAACCAATATTATTTGCGTTCAAAAATATTATTGCTCCCCTTGTCTGTGTTTTCCCTGAAGACTGATTCAGAGTTGATTTGGTTTTGAGGAATTTCAGAACGTATCACAATTGTAAACAAAACAAATGCTCAAGAAGGTGGGAAGAAGTCTCACATTGAAGTTAGAAGCGAGTTCCGGTTTCCTCTTACGTATTACTGGTAATAGATTCACAAGTGAGATTCATACGCGCACACAAATTTCTCGCTTGATCCAGCACTCGAATTATTGTTAAGAGAATAGTATTATTCACGAGAGATACACCTTGTTTCCCTGTTTGTGTAGACATTACCCCACTGTAAACACAACTTCAAATCTGTCTGGTACCGTTCGTGGAATTTTAATGGGTAGCACATTTTCGACCAGCGTGGAAACTTCTTAGTGTCAGTACGTGTCTCCTCCGTGTGTTGGCAGAGAACTGGCAGTGACGTAGATTACTTTAAAACGCTCAAGTAAGCAGCAGCTCTGGAATTGAAGAGTAAAATAACATTTAAGTATTTACGTCAGAGAGCAAAGTGTAGGCGAACATATTTTTTTCGATGATTTCGTTCTCAAGTCAATTACAATCACATTTATATGAAACAAATTAGGGGAAGAAAAAAGACATTTAGTTGGTTAATCAATCAGTCAGTCAGTCAGTCAGTCAACCGATTAGTTAGCCGACTAATCAATAGATGTACAGGGGACATGGTAAAATCAGGTGTCGTCGTCAGAGGCCTGGATCGGCATCACATCATCGACCTTCGGCCACGGAAATTCGAGTGCCTGGACCAGCTTCTTTTGTGAACAACGCTTGGGCCGCAGTAGCCGGCTGTCGCTAGTGTTCTATGTCTGACTGATTTTAACTCACTCGGTTGGACCCTGTATAGGATACTGAATGACGTAGCCGGATCAGCCTTGTGGCCTGTGTCTAACAGATGAGAGTGAAAGGAGCTTGATACAGTTGCTCTTCCTCCATGTTGCAGCCAAAGTGATTGATGCGCTTTAATGCGTTTAGATAAATGCCTTGTCGTTCGACCCACATAAGTGGCACCAAAGGTGCACTTGTATTGCTATATAATCACTGAAGAGGTCAACAAAGGCAACGTATCTTTGTTCTCGCATTTCATAACGGCCGATGTCGAGAATAAACATCTGAGTTCGGCAGCTTTGAAAATAGCTTTACATATGGCAGGTAAAACCCTGCTTACTCTCTCGGTAGCCGCATCCCCCTTGTAAGGGAGTGTGAGGAACAAGGTTTTCTTTTCCACCTGTGATATCCTTTCTGGCTCTGTTCGGTATTTTATACTACTTTCAACGAACCTTTCGGGGTGGCCGTTTTCGGACGGGATCAGACGAATCGTTCTTAACTCAGCCTCCAGTGTGTCATCAGAGCAAATATGTGTAGCTCGGGATACTAAGCATCTTATTAGGTTTCGCTTCTGGTCGATTGGAACGAAGCTGTGGAAGTTTGTATACTGCCCAGTCCATGTTGTTTTCCTGTGAACTTTCCTTTGGATAGAGCCTTCCGGACTTCTCAGTAAATCGACGTCCGAAAATGGGAGATGATTGTCAACTTCTGTCTCATCGGAAAACTGTACGCTTGGGTGGGCAGAGTTGAATGATTTTATCACTTCTCCCACGTTCAGATTCCGCTCACCAACACAAATTATGTCATCTACATAGCGGTAATAATGAGTTCAACCCTCTATAGTTGCATTCAGTTCATCGGCTTCCAATTTGGCCATGAAGATATCGGCCAGAAGTGGACCCAAGGGGGATTCCTTTGCGACACCATCTTTTTGTCTGTAGTATGTGCCATTGAATAGGAATTGTACAATAAGTGTGCACCTCAACAACAATTCTTTCAGGGTACCCGTCGGAATTTGTATCGCTATACCTTCTCGTTCAATGAATGCGCAAGAACAGTTCACCGCTTCCACGAGGAGTACATTGGTGAACAGAGACTTCACGTCTTACGAAAACATCTGTTACTGTTGAGCGTTCACATCTTCGATGGCCTCACCGAGCTGGAAGCTGTCATGAAGCGTGCGCTTGACAAGCTTTTGTCGAAATTGGCTCTAAGAGTCCTGTCAACCATCATGCTGTAACATAATAAGCCGAGTTAGTCATGTATAAAATTGGACGAAGCGGTAGGCCAGGTTTGTGAATTTTTCGTAACCCCTTAAAGACGAATCATAAATGAACCCACAAGTTTGAGTTTCTCAGAGAGACTGGATGATATACATCCAATGATTTCCAAGTTCCTCAATGCGTTGGTCATTTCTTTCTCTGCATGATCCTTTTGGTCTTTTCCCGACAAGTCATGAGTGAACTTAGATTCGTCACCCAATATGTCCATAAACTTGCAAACAATCACCACGATTCATTACCACTACCTCTTCTCCTTTATCCAGTCTACTGAGAATTATCTGTCGATTTTGTTGTAACTCCTTGAGCTCATCTGTATGCTTCCTTGTTAGAAGGCCGTAATTTGGGATTTGATATCTCCGATACTGGTAACATGCTGTGACTAATGAGCTTCTGAAACATCAGTCAATGATCTTGGTATTAAGTCCTTGATCTGTCCCATGAGGCTCCGAAAGGGAACTTCTAGACCTATCTGGTTTTCATTCTTGTGTGGATATCAAAACCTTGACCCGAGGGACAGGGTTTCAAATAAAATCGGACTCAATATTACATCAGAAAAGTTGTGCATGTACCGTTCAGGTGTATCCGGAAAGCTCGCCTGTGGTTTGAGTTATGTACAATACGATGAAAATTTTAGGAGTATTGCTGATTTATCAACCATTCCTTTTTTCTCCTAATATACATGGAAAGAAATACAATGAGGAAGGCGACGAATCACTGTTTACAGTCCAGAGATACAGGTGATGGCAGGTGTTAAACCTCCCACAGAGGAGAAGGTGAACTCCTAGCCCAATTGACCACCAATTTACACCATAACCATGTAAAGATACTCAGCTATTCGCTTCGATGTTCATATAAAAAGCACGTTCGCTTCAAACAAAGGAACTCCACAAAGTATTTGACGATTTTCTTAGAAGCTGCAGTGGAGAAGAAGCTTATTTTAAGCATTCCGCTATTCAATCAACTACAACAGACTTATAACCGTATGACAAAATATTATAAAAATAAAAACATGGTTTGAGATATGTTTGAAGGTGTACAAATAATTATGAACACAGAGATTCGCTGGTACTCGTTAATATGCCACCAACTTAGTGAGTGTTTACTGTGTAACTGGTCACGTGTTTTATGCCATTAAGTCGATCACATGCAGCCATGGTATATCTAGGGCTCCGACTGACTGATTTAGTAAACTAAGAAGTGAAGGTGGGTCGGTCGTCCAAAAAAACGAACTTTCAAAATCCTTGAACACGTTCGAGTTACAAATGAGTAGTCATTACGTGTGAGTGGTACCATCTGCGAAGCCGATGGTTCACCAGATTACAACTAGTAGCCGAGTATCCAACATTAACGAATAGTAGTTTAATGTAGAGTTTAGCTGACTTCCAGTGTCACCTCTTATTGTTTGCTTAGCGGTTTTTCTCAACGGTTCCACTTATTTTAATCTTTGCCATAGAGGTTGCTCTAACCGATGACCTTTCCGCTCTACGAAACCATGAGCGTGACTCTTTCTAAGGAACAGAGTTTCAGAATTGGAATACGCCAATAAAGTTACCTTGTTGAATAAAAGTAAAGAGACTATTCATCGCACCACAAAACAACTAGTCACTCAAGGCATGCAGAACTCATATTCACTTTGCACCTCCCAAGTGCAACCTTATATGATAAAAATGACAGAAGCCAGTGCCTGTAATCACCATACTGATCAGCTTCAGGCAGTCGAGAGCTGTATTCTGCTCAACAGTATGATTACGGATGGAGTTGGTTTTAGCTAAGAGATGGAGACACGAATAGCGAAAGCCACTCCAGCTTTCGACAACATGCGAAACCTGCTGCTTGCCATAACATCCGTCTCTCTCTTGAGAGATTATTGTACAATGTCGCCGTCCGACGCTCTTCAAATTACGGTCCCGATAATTACCCACTTCCCGCTGTCGCTCGGTGGCGTTTTGCATTCGACCACTGATGTCTCCGAAACATTGCTTATGTATGGTAGGAACATTGTGTGGCCAATACTGAGGCTTCACTATCGGGCTTCCGATGTGAGTGGTTGAACTGTGACCGAAGTATTCATGACCACCTCGAACAGCTCATGTTTTATGTACGCCTGCGCACCGTCAAACTTTTCAATATATATACAAACAATCTCTGTGAAATTCTGTAACGGGCAACTTGGCGGCCAGATCAGAGTTAACGCACGGGTGTACAGGAGAAAGCATAGCCATGGTGTTCGTTTGATGCTTTCAGTACTCACTGTTTGGGTTCAATGACACGGACTGTTGTAGACCAAAAACTTTGAGGGATATGTCTCGGAAAAGGAGTCAGTGAGGCGCTGGCAATGGTGGTCGTCTGTTTTATGACCGTGTCCTATGGATATAAATCTATTGAAACCAAAGAATAAGCACCAGAAAGTACATGACGGGAAAACAGAAAAACATTTATCTTTTGTTAACCAATTTTCTGTACAGTCCTCCATTTACTATTAATAATATCTATCTCGCAGTTACTTGTGAGTAGTGTGTAGGATTGATAGTACTTTGTTTGGTAGGCTGTCCTTTGGACTCTGCAAAAAATAAATTCGAATTTGGTGTTTTTTATTGCAAGGTTCATTGGATGACCTGAGATTCGTGCGTGAAAGGTGGAGTCCCAGGGATAGACGGTCAAGCAAATTATATATATATATATATATATATATATATATATATATATTAACCCTTCAACTGGGCTTTGATAGCTTCTAATTAAAATCGTATGTAATTGTCATTTTGCCTAATAATCTCTATAGATCTTCTCAGAGTACATCTTAGAAGACCTGTGAATGTCTCTTGGTCATTATTCATTTCTCATCTAATAGCGGTTAACAGTTTCTTCTTCTACAGGTTAATTATAGAATCCCTGTACATCTACCCGGATGTATGTCTCTTGGGTATAGAATTGGGCTTCAGACTGGCCACTGCAAGATACTGACATCACGGAACAACAGCCAACAGTTTGTATCGTATGGACAGTGGACAGGAGCATGGTCATGTAGGAAAATGGCTCCATCTTGCCATTTGCTGGTCATTAGCTGGAGGAAAAATGTTCCACAGTAAGCAATGGAATTTTGTATGTCCTAAAGTATAGCTAGTCCACTTCGGGTGTTGATTCAGGGCTCTCCCAAGATTTCCACTGGACTCATGTCGTTGTTTCGCTGACTTAAAATTCGTCCTTTTTCCCTATTTTGCTATCATTGATTTCATGCATCCGGTTCATTAGGAGGACGTCTTTCTTGTCACTAAGGGAGAGATTTTCCCAGTTGTTTATCCGCCCCATTTTTCTTCAGCGTTTGATAAATGTGATTCTATGCGCAGCCGCGTGGGAGAAATATATGTGCTTATTAATTTTGTATTTCGTACACGGCACAGATTTGAGCTTTCAAGGTAACTTTCGTTTTGAAACACGGGGATGGAAGCCATATAGTTCAAAAATAGAAATGGTCATTATATGGCACACCGAGGGACAACGAGGTTAGAAGTAACAAATGAAGAGCTGTTTACAGTGTACCGATTGAGCTGTTGACCGTTATGGAAATGAAAACTCAACGGGAATTAACCGTAGACCTCACACCCGGAGTAGAGAGAAAGCAGAGCAGCCAGCTCCTGTCGACGCAACCGAAAGCTTGATTGTACTCAAGAAGCCAAGCCCTGATTGCTTTATTTTGTATCACGTTCCGAGATAGTATATTGTGCCACGGTGATGAGGGCATCAGGGATGGACCGAGAGAATTGATAAGCGAACCTGCAGACACAAAAACTTCTTGAAAACACGTCACACGTTATCAGAATATTTTTTCAAAAATTTCAAAGCGATTGAGGTGCAATCAATGGGACGAAATTTGGAAGAATCCTTCTCAGGAACAGGGATGATGACTGTTATCCTCCAGCGGTTGGGAATTTCCCGTCTTCCAGGCACTGACCAAACAATTTGCAGGTGAGATAGTGACCATATATTCCTTGAGTATTATTAAGCTGAGACTACCCGGTCTGGAGAATTTTCCAGAATTTGGAAAAATTAGTTCTTCATAAAAATCATGGTCATGTCATACGGCTATAAGTAATTCAGTCTGAACAGCTCGATCTTCATTCATTTCGTCAAATATTGACGACCTTTTGACCTTTTGTGTGATCCCTTTGGTTAAAAGCCTATCGTTTTCGGAGACGAAGTCATTTGAGGTGAAGGGAAGAGAAATGGTTGGGGCAAACGTAATGGATCTCGATGGAGCAGCATAAGATAGAGCACAAATTAGGACAATTGGTAAGATGATTCCAAGACAGAAATATTAGCTTTCAGGAATACATAAATTTCATTGTGACTAACCATTTAGTTTAATATCAGATTGTTGTGGGAAAATGTTCGCCGTTTGTGAATTTTGAGGTCTCCCCTTTGGATGAAGTGTCAGTGGTTTGTGCGATTATAATTGTTAGGAGAAACCTTGATTGTGGCTCGGTCGAATGAGCCGAGAGAGATGCGACATGAAGGGCAGAACAACTAACGTCAAAATGAATAAAATCGCCGACAGCTAAACACAAAATAATGTCTGTGAATCCCAACAAAATAGGTAAAATATAATCAACAAGTTCTTGGTCGCCACAGGTAGAAAATTCAGGGAGAATACATGCATTCACTATTGTCGCTGAAAGAAAATTACTTAAACATGGAGGTTTGCATTCAGTACGAGGGAACTGATGTACACCGTTGAATAAGTAAATACCAGCTTGACGAGTTGGCGTTACTGGTTTTTGATGTATTTGACGGCCCCACCAACTCGTTTTCGTTGTGAAACAAGACGATCGACGGGAAACCCAAAAATCTACAAACCTCATTTACTTCATCGTCGACGTCACCTTAAAGCCACGTTTCCTGTAATAAGGAAGCCCCAAGCAGAGAACATTGTTAAAACCTAACTGAGTCTGACCGTACCGAGAAGTGACCAAACAGGGAAGAGGGGCTTTTATGGATTATCACGGAAAGGCTCATGCGTGTATTCCACCAAAACTAACTAACTTGATCACCGTAAGTTCCTCGTTGAGGGTTGGATACAGCCTGTTAAAATAAATCATTACGAAAAAGCAGACAACTCGTGGTAGTATGAGGAGATTCACCGAAAAACCATATGAAAACCATAAGAATAAAACAATACATAGGTTTATCCGTGGTTTGATTGCCGATGTTGACTTGACTAGACAACAAAATACTCCTTAGCAAATATGAAATCAACTTGGAAAGAGTGGACGCTAATACAAGACTAGTCCATAACGCGTAAAAATTGTGGATAAAGGCAGAATGGTACACACGACCGGTTACATCATGTGGGGATTCAAATCAGGGGTCCATGAGATCCTTCCAATCACTGATCATGGACCGGAACAAATGAGTACGTATCAGTACTGATGAGGACTTCGTAACTTCACATGTTGAAGCTATAATTAGCATATGCGTGTTTCGTCAAGTACCCTTTGTAGGTAGCAGTCCAGATTGCAGTTTCCGACTGATGTTAGTGGATGTCAGAAATTAGCTATTACATCCAGTAATGAAAATGGAAAATAATACTTCCAGGTCTGCGAAAACCCCGAGGACAATAAAGCACACGGTCCGCGTGACAGCAGGAATGTAACCGACACCGATGTCATCGTAATACAGATTGGCGGGTACGGTGTTTGACATCTTTGCTGCTTTAGACTATAGGCTCACTGAAACTTGCAACGCAAAGGGTTTCATGGAATACAAAACTTATATAGATTATTTGGAACTCGTATTCTTCAGGTGCTTCTAGCCGTCTCGTTAACAAATGCTCTTCGCTAGTGATGAAATATTGCACGGCGACGAGTCATTCACTGAAGTTTACTGCTTGCTTTATTTCTAGCAGTAGCATTTTGTTGATCAAATGATGGTCACTCCGGAAAATATGCGAAAATGCTTGATAGCATGCGAGAGGGATAGAGTATGCTATTGACGTTGCTTATTAGTAAGCTGTTCCAGGTGAAATAACGTAGCTGAAATGCAAAGCAAAGAAGATCCTCTGGTAATCCCACATAAACTATTTCATGATTCTCTAGTTTCATCCGGTATAAACCATATCCATGAATCGTTTGGGCAGCATATAGCCTGGCTTCAGTTTCTGGAGTTTTGTAAACATTAGGTACTTGTCATTTCTAAAACACCAAAAATCTAAAGAAAATCAATTACGGGAGCTCGATTCTTTGATTCATCATGGATCCGACAGTTATCATTTAAATGCAAAGACATCTTCTATATAACCAGTAATAAATCTCTTCGATTGTTTACTGGCAACTGTCAACTGTGAATCAGAGGTCATTTTTTGAAAAAATAATCGAGGTCAGTACATCAAGACTATTTGCGATGATGGTGTCATTGAGTTATTATGTATGAAGCTGAAGCAAGGAGTGACAAATCAATTCGTATTCGAATCAAATAGAATGCGGTTCGTGGATAAAACAGCTATTCAGCCTTTGAGATCGCCCAAAAGTTGTGGATCACGTATCAATATTTAAATTTGGTCACGATTATCCAACCTAAACTATCTTTTCCAACGACATGCTATTCAACGTTCTAATAATGTATCATACCGAGCCAATCCTCGCTGTGTTGGACAAACATTTTCCTTCGATACGGTTTAGAAGCCCTTAGCAGCACAGCAATATACGGCCTTTGTACTGTATTTGTGAGCGTTGTAGAAAACTCACAGAACCAAAAACCGTACTGTGTGATACTATGCAGTTACCAACTGCTTTATTTATGAGTGAAACAGTCGGTGTGATCAGTTTTGGCACGTTTCGGAATTACACTATATACTACTGAATAGCTTTCAAGATGGTTTTCGATTTTTCGGCAGGGTTATGCTGAATAGGAAACAGACGAAGGCGCAATAACCAAATATTGTTTTTCATCAGCGGGATACAACTTGTAAAAGTTCTCTCCCACGATGGAATCAAAAGTGACTTCATAATCACACGATGTTCATCGTATCATACCATTCTCTGAAAACTTCTAAATAAACCTAGTAATGAGCGGAATATTAGCCTCCCAAAAATGTTCCTTATCCAGCGTGCACCCTTCGACTAGCTGCGCTTCATTGTCTTCTGTGATGAAAACCTTACACACCAGTGTTTGACGCGATTCAAGAAGGGTAACCAATAAGTATAAATGTACTGACTGACTTGCCGCTCTTAGCTGCACTCCTACGGCTGAGATGAACGCGACCCGACATCAGTGTGAACGTTCTCTCACTCTTACCAAAGACGTCAGATCTGACGCATACTGGCTGACTATGATAATTACACAAATATGAGATTTGGGTTTGCATTCAATAATGTACGCCGATGCCTACAGCTTCTCATATAGATTGTCTGCAAATAAAAAATTTTCTGGTTAAGCTCTACAAATCTGGGGAAAAGTATACGTCGTATAAACAGGTTATCCCATGGATACAAATTGCTTTGTTTCGAGACTTCACACGGTCCCTGGTGATCAAAATGACGTAAGTGAAGCATCTTTTTCCTACGAAATTGCTGCTTTTTATATTGCTTGAGTGGAGTTGAATAAGCATCAGTTAGCTATCGTTGACATTCAATGCTCTGGTCAGTAAATGGGGGAATCTGATCAAGGCTGCAGTCAGGATATGGCAGTTGCTCACTACTGATAGTTCTACTGAACAGCAAATAGCATCACGAGGTTTTCGCCCACCTCATTGCAACCACACTAACACAGCTGTTGACGTCTCGTTGCCAACACAGTTGCAACTCTCCTGTAAATCAAATGAATATCTTTTATGTATGCGAACGGACGGGCCCCATAATATATGCTACGTTTTTTCGTTTTGAGATTCTCCGGTAATCCAAGGTAAGCATTGACATTTTCGCACAGGGAAACGCATGTACACACCAGTTTGTTTCCTGATGTCAACAAATGCGTGTTTATTATATTTGCCGCCTCGTTATTCCCTCAGCAGACTTGTGAAAATCACTGTGTTGCTGATAAAAATTATGGTCGTAAAACACTTCATTGAGTTTGATATGATTAAAATATGAAATTTTGCTTTGAATTACAAAGTGAAGCCGACAATAATATTCGAAAACAGTGTATCTGAGACAGATAAGAACAACCATTGGATCAATAATCGTACCGATAACAAAATGCGCCTGTAACAGTGATGACATTTTATTTCTGGAAGAAAGCTTGTTAGTGATCATTTCTATTTATCGAGTGTAATACTGCATTGGTATCAACGCGCTCTCAGCATCAGCTCATAAATCACCGTTTTCCTCAGTAGGCTGAAATGAAACCCCACTGACCAACTCTGAACCAAATCTATGACGCACAACACTGATTGTGCTTCCTGAGCAATAGTCTCCCACAGTGCATGTATATCAACAATCCGGATTTCGAAAAGCAGGACTGAGCGTCAAATATGATCAAAACAACTTGCACGAGGTGATGACGTCCATCACATTTTTCCTCGGGTGAAGATAACTGCGAAAAGCACCACATCCTGATGAGGAAGAAACTTTTCGATGAGCTCAATTCGAGATTTGCCACTTTAATGTTTTCCTGTGGGTTAACTCATGTGAAAAACTATTTGGGCTAGGAATGCGCTGTTGCACTGCTTTGGCCTGATTCTTACTCATACCACTCCTCTTTAGCCATCAACGCCTGAGAGTGAACTCAAAAGATGAACTGGTAATTAAATGTTTATTCATTGTCTGATTTAATATTTATCTTTAGCTTTTCAAATCCAAGCCTGGGTTCCAGCAGTCTGGGTTGACCTTAAATTGTCCTGTTTTATATTCTTTACCGAACAACGATGTGAGATATTAGGTTAAAAAATAACTCTATAATTCTGAAATTAGCCCTGTGACATTCTCTTGAAAATTCAGATTGCTGCAGTGTGTTTTTGAGGGTCTAAATTCCAGCAGGTTACACATTTGAACGTTGTGAAAATTCGAACTAGATTGACTAGTAAATTTGGGGTACAATTCAACATAGATTTGTTTCATTACTGAGAAATAAATGTTGATTATGCCCAGAACAGTTACTTTTGCTGATTCGCTGATCACATTTGCCAGCGGAGAAGAACAACTACATCAGAAAAACGATAGAAAATACTGAATTATCTTCCTGGTAAATAGTGACTATGCTTTTGATGGCAGTCTGACAGTGAGAACACATTCGTCATACTCCGTACACGTGCACATAATATCGTGATCATTTCAATGCCGTAAGATTTCACTTTTAATTTTTTTTCACGAATATGAATTGTGGAAATATCACTTGAGAACCACAAAAGTTCACTATGATAGCATCACATGTGTGATTCTGTGACAGATTGCTCTGAGTCTCTTGGTTCATGAAGGCACATTTGTTGCACCTCTCGTTCCACTTTCGACTTGAATTGCCGTACTGACTGTGCTTTCATAACTAGTAACATACAGGAAGCCAAGAAAAGCCAGGGACAAACATTTCAGTCAGAAAAAGCTGCTTCATCATTTGGTCTTTCGAAAGGCGGCAATACACAGCCGACACAGATAATCAAAAGTTAAAACCACGAAAGAATTCAGATCAAATCGCTGAGAGTTCACCTATCGATTTACTTAGCGTGCAGTACAAGGAAACGTAGAGGGCTCTGCGATGTATGACGGAAAACCGGTAAACTGGTAGAATATACTGGATAAAAATATCCGGGTTTTAAAATGTATTACTTTGCGTTAAATTATGGTCAACCGGGTTGATAAACTTTCATCCACAATAAACCAGCTCTCAAAATAAACGCCAACCATCAATCAGTGCAGACGATTTGGTAGGAGCACTAATTCGAGGTTATGTTTCATTTTAAGCCTGGCGTCCGATTTCTATTTGTTAGGAAGTTGACTTATATGTTTATTTGTAATGTATGCTTTTAAAACAGCGAAAAAATCGCGAGATGTATGCTACTGTTAACCGAAATGCTCCCATAAATCCCTGATCTGGTGTATGTGTGTTGTGCAAAAAAAATAATGCACCTTCCCTTTAGTGGTTTTGAAAACAAAATCATTGAGATAATTGTGCTTGGGATAACATGTTACCCATATATGAATTTTTCGGCTCTGCGCATAAACAGGTGCAATGTCACTGAGAATAAAGCCCAGTCAACTCATCTTCCCAGAAGAATAACATATCAATGGAAATATTAGCAACATTTCGTATGTGAACAAAACTCTCGTATTTACGTATATATCTCACAACGTCTGGCAAGTTTGAAAATCCATCCCTGTAAAAATTGTGGAGGTTACGGAGTTGATCTAGCCACTTCATTTCTACTCGGCGTAAAGATAACCAAAAGGTAATCTTCGTATTCTAACTGATGAAAATGTGATCGATATGATAGAGAAAAATGCATGTCAGGGTGAAAAGCTACACGATGGGTTTGATTATTTCGAAAAACAACAATTTTACTGAGACATTTACAATACTTGTATGTCCAAGGACAATCTGAATCACAACCGGTAAGAACACATACCACCATTCGACTTTCCTTTGAAATTATAGAAACTGATCACCGAAGTGAATCGCGATAAACCTACTGATTCAGGAAACTGCGGACCAAAGTGTAGATAATCAATTCCACTTTATCCTCGTGCGGATGCAGTCGAATATTCCAGACTTTTTTTGAGAAAAGGTTCACGGAATCAACACCCAATAATTTCACAACATCTACGTTGGCAGTTTTTTTAATTTATCCATTGTACTAACTGTTCCAGAAGATAGACATTTTAGGCCTAAATAGGTTCGCAGTTCTTCCGAATGGCACACAAAAGAGAATGCAAAATTTGCTTACACAATGTGTTTCCAGAAATTCACACCGCGATCCGCAATTAAACCCTTAACATTCCGCCTTCTTGGAGGCTGATCACGTGGCAGATTGACTACGGTACAGCCCGCTGGATGCAAACAAAGCATGTGAATATCTAACTATATACAAACTATGAATGCATGCAAAAGTTATTATAATATCTTTATCATTAAAATCCTTCGTCCAACTTACATATCCTATGGGTATATTGACATGTACGTTAAGTTTCGTTCAACCGTGTGTTATTTGTCCCATTGAGAGGTAAAAGAAGAAACTGTTCTCTTATGTTAGACCAGAAACATTGTTCATTTACTTGGGTAATGTTTGTCACAATTATTGTTATAACTGTATTATGGGCCTCTGATTAATCATATCATGATGACTCATCGGATAGAGTGACTTCCTGGTAAGAAGAATATCGGCTGCCCAAGACCTGCTCGTAGCGTGTGATTGGTATGTGATAAGTAAAAGCGGATTTCCCAACATCTGCGGCAGTTCAGTTCATCGTTCTGACGAATTGAGTTTCACGGGCGATAATCTCTAATTGAATGAGAGTCAGCCACAGTTTTGTTCATACGGAAAGCACAGCGAACTGCGCTCTCGTGAGTAGAGTTACATCACATGTACCTGTGAAAAAATAAATTATTTAGCTATTATTGAATCAACAATAAACGTTTGGAAGAAGCCACCGAGGGCCCAGGATATAATAGTGCATCGAGTGTAGTGGCTGCTTACGCAGTTTTAAGTTCGAAACTTCATGGGCAATAGTTCGTTCACTTAGGACTGTCAAAAGTAACACTGAGATGAATGAAATCACATATAAAAAAGCTTGTTTCAGTGAATTATTTTTATAACAATTAAAATATTGCACAGTCATTATCCCAATATACAGTAGAATAGTCCTGATGTATTCATATACTGAAAGATCGTCTTTGTTTGTCTTGAACGTGGAACTCATAGATGAACTTGAACAATTGTTTGTGCTGGTTAGTCTGATACATTGCATATAGAGCATAGTTACGCCTAAGATGAGTACAGCACTGTTGGCCATCCTAGGTCGTGGGTTTCGCCGAGCATTTGGTTCCAGTTTATCTGATAGATAACAACTAAGACACATCAGCCCATGAACTGGTTCAGTTACTTGTCTACCCGAAAATCGTGGGGAGTTTACATTCACTTGAATTCGTAAAAAGTCAAGGGAAAAGAATCACCACTGCCACGCACTATAATAATACCGATATATTGGAAGCATGAATGAAGCATTTGAAAGCTGAAAAGCGTCACTCTTGGAAATGAAAAATAGGGCCTAATTTGCTGATAATAGGGCATAAAAGAAGCTGGTTCAGACAGTCCGTGTTGTTCACCTTGCGAAAAAAATCAAAATTTCCAAAAGAAATGCGAAATGTAATCACGTACATCATGAGATGAATCTCCAAAAGGATGCACATCTTATTCGGTTTTCATCAACAACGGCTAAAAGTTGTCAACTCTCACGAGAAAAAGAGACTAGATATTTTATCGCGATCTAGTTCACACAAAAAATCACTGGTGATCGCACCCTAACCGATCCGTACATTACTGGATCAAGAACTCGCTGCTTCTTGAGTAGCGTTTAACGGGCTTCAAAATCTGTGTGGATTCAAACTTGAGCTGTTGTTGATCATTGCGAAAAAGTCTGGCAAGTGAATTTTGAAGGCTACGGGATTGCGTGCAAAGAGGAAAGTAAATTAATGGGCGAATATCCCATAACCAGCAGTGACATAAATTTCTGCTGTGATGCGTAACTAATTTTCCACTCTGAACGCGGACGATTTGCGTCTATTCTTTGCCTAAAACACAATCACCGGGTTTCGGATGAGTTGTCTATGCACAGGTAGATGGAGGCAATCGGCTGCAGTGGGGATCTAAAGAATTTTTCCACCCATGAAATCTATGACTGGAGAGGTTTCTCGTGTATTTAACCAGTAGTTATTTCAGTTTGTATGGCGTTGTCATACTACGTATTGATGAAAACCAACACGCAGATGCAATAGTGGTCGAACAAAGCGAATTAGTCAGGCTATTCGCGACAACAGCATCTACTTGTTGAACCATTGCCGTTCTTCGGATCAAACTCTCGTAATACCTGAGGTTATTGCCCAGTTTCAACCATTCATTACAGTGGTGACCACAAGCACGTGTTTCTGTCTGTCTTGTTAGGGCATACCCCACGAGGAAGACGGTAAGTTATACATCATGACTGCCGAGCGATTGAAAGCTTGTTGAATTTTCTATTGGTTGTCATTCAGCAAGGCGATATCCTCAGTTTATTCGAAGCCGAATTCTCCGTTTTCGGGGACATTTTCAACCACACTGTTTGGTAGAGCACAGAAGTCATTGTTCTGAATATCCTCTATGGCGATTTTGTAAACCAATAGGGATAGAGGACAATTTTGTCTTACTCCACTGAGGAAGGCAAAAGTTACCGAAAACCGTCAGTCGGCACTAAATCAGAAAGAACTGTGATGTGGCAACCTTTTAAAGACAGAAAAATACTTTTCACTCACTACATTTTTCGACCATTGGTTCTACAGTGTAGTCCCTTAGACAAAGTGAAAGGAAGCTCTAACGTTTAGAAACAGCATGAATGCTGGTCCGTCTAGCAGCTTTTGGAAGGTAGAAATCTGATAGACTTACGAGACTAAACCCAGAATGCATCTCACTGGTCTGGTTTGCATATGTATAGTGAAAACTGTCAAGTTTGAAAACGTCATTTTAGTCTTGACTTTATGAGCCTAAAGTTGGCCGTCGAATGTAACCACCTGCTCAAGATCGGAATTAGGAAATTTGCAATGGATATTTATTCTACCACCTTTAAATTAACTGGATGAAAACAGTGGCCATTGAAGTCGAAAGTGGAATACGTAATGGCGCATAAGAATAAAACTTTATTCCACCAGCAACGTAGTAGACTCCATGCCAATCAGAACATGCACAATTCTGAAGAATAAAGGCAAACAAAATTTTTGGCACAGAGTTTAAACATTGTGCCCTCAAAAATGTTTTGGTAAAAACAATGGAGAAATAATCTCTTTCCATTTTCTCCTAGGGGGTAATATTCTGTCATAGTTGCGGCCCTCGAGTAATAGCAAAAATATCGTTTCATCCACAATTAAAGTAAGGGGTATTCGTCGTATACGAACAGACCACAAAGGTCATTGTCCTAACGCCTTGTCACTATGTGTTATTTAAGGTACACATGAAATTGCGTGGTTGTGCGTGAATGCTGTCGAGTATGAGTACAAAATTTGCTCATCGGACACCAGTGTGCATCAGCTTTGACAATACCCGTATCTCGGCAATCTTTGATCAACCAGTTGACCTCAAAGCACTCAACGGTTTACACGTTAAGTATTACACACTGACTGAGCAGGCGGCTTACCAAATAACACGAGCGGATTTGTGTTTCCATTAGCTGTTCCACCTTCAAACATATGTTAACCCACGTGGTTTTGTCATGTTTACTGTACTTAGTCAGACGTTAATAAAACTTCTGTATTTAGCTAGTTAACGGAAAATGTGGAACAAGTTTCTTTTCCTTTACGCCTTCTAAGAAAATTACCGGGTATACTGTAGCATGTAGCAGACTGAGGCTCATATGCTTTTTACGTGAACTCAGAGTTGAATGAGCCATTATTTGTACGTGATACATTGATGGCTGAGTTGTCCATCAGGTGACAATCTCCATGTTGGGAGGTTTTTACCTGCAAACACTCGTCACTTGAGTGGTGAACGGTGGCTTGTGGTCTTCCTTATTGCGTTTACTTCAAGGTATTTCAGAGGACAAAATTACTTGTTGCCCTTTCAGCATCTGTCTTAATATCTACATTGTCACACACTTACTGGGTATTTTTGCTTCTTGATTCCAGAGCCGCTGCTTACTTGAGCGTTTTAAAGTAATCTACGTCACTACCAGTTCTCTGCCAACACACGGAGGAGACACGTACTGACACTAATAAGTTTATACGCTGGTCAAAAATGTGCTACCCATTAAAATTCCACGAACGGTACCAGACAGATTTGAAGTTGTGTTTACAGTGGGGTAATGTCTACACAAACACGGAAACAAGGTGTATCTCTCGTGAATAATACTGTTCTCTTAACAATAATTCGAGTTCTGGATCAAGCGAGAAATTTGTATGCGCGTATGAATCTCACTTGTGAATCTATTACCAGTAATACGTAAGAGGAAACCGGAACTCGCTTCTAACTTCCCTGTGAAACTTCTTCCCACCTTCCTGAGCGTTTATTTTGTTTACTTTTTTGTTACGTTCTGAAATTTTTCATGATAGCCATAAACAAGTCAACACTAAACCAGTCTTTGGCGAAAACGCAGACGAAAAAAGTTCAAATATTTTGTAAACGCAAATAGTATTGACCCTGAAAGAAAGTCAAAATACTGTCTGGTTCCCATGAGTGTAAGCTATCCAAACTCAATAGTTGTTTAAAGTATCATGGAAATTAAAATTCACAAGAAATTAGCCAAAGTGGAAAAATGTTTTCAGTAGTACATGAAATAGAAATGAGTGAGTCACGTTGCTTCCATTCATTTTCTTGAGTGAAATCCTTTCGAGATGGATTAAGTCTGTTTGAGCTTCACGCTTTGAACTCACGAAAATCCTGCGATAGCTTTGTCCTTCGTTGCTTCTTATGAAATACATCTTATTTTGTATGTTTGCGAAAAAGATAATTTTAAGATAAACATCGAACTTGACACTATTATCAAAATAAATTTTCTCGTGCCGTAAGTTAGGATGATCTACGAAACCGCCATGCTTCTGAACTTCGTTTGACGTTAGATTGAAGCATACGTAAAACACCATGGCTTTCAAGTGGACTTGAACCCACGAATGCGCCCCACCCAGGCTATAATAGCATGTGCGTTATACCAGCCACATGACGGGGTCCCGTAAGAAGATGATTTTATTTCGCAAGTGGATTCCACCTCGCAATCATCCAAAATACTGAGTAATCGCAAAGGGGTGAAGAAAAGTCAACACTGGGATGTTTACGGCAAAGTTTCCTTCTGGATGAGTCGATAACCACCACCTCAATTTTATATTGAGTATATTGTATTGCATATATACCAGCTTGAGCAAAGCAGTACAATGCTTTTCAGCCAAAGTAAGTTGCAGAGGAAAGCGAGATCTCGTTTCAAACGGAATGTCATCTATGTTTGTCAAGACACGCGCTAGAAAAGGGTCAAAGGAATTCATGTCAAAAGACAATCTGCTGGGGAACAGTGTATACCCAGAGTGGGTCAATGTGTGGGACTGAAAATGAGTAAGATCAGAATGCAATAGTTTCAAGGTAGCACAAATGATTTTGTGTGAAAACGCTGCAGATGTCGTCATGTGGCTGGTGCATAGATGAAAGACTAGGTCATTTAAAGCTATGCCAGAAACAAAACTAAAGATGGGTAAGCCTCTGCGAAGAATAACAAAGTCCTATTGTAGTAGTCCTGGAAAAAAGACGGAAGAATAAAAAAGAATGATAAGTTATTTACATAGCCTTATCATAGTAGGAATAACAGATCGCGGGGCACCAAATTGTAGTAGTTTTCTAATCGGATACGGCAAGCAAGGCAGTTTTCCGACCGTAATTTCAACGTGCGAAGACCAATGCAGATTATGCTGCAGCGTAGAACCGAGACATATCAGGTGGTTTATTCGTGCGAAGGGAATAGAAATGACGGTGAAAGTGCCTTCAATAAATCGGGAACGAGCAATGGATGAGAATATACTCTTGACATTCAACACTATTCAACTGAAGAACAGACTGATTAGAAAAGCTCAGAATACGTGGAAGATTTTGCTAAGAATTCGTCCAAGTCTGGTCTATCTGATACAGATCTAGCCAAAACAGGGTCATCAGCGTATTTAAAGAGGCGCGCTGGGTGGAAGACAGGCAAAGAATGTCGAAAACAAATACGGACAAAGAGCAGCAACTCAAAGTACCCCTTTAGTGGTAAGGAGATGTTGGGAGACTTTTCACCCTACATTGGTACACTATTTTCTCCCAGAGCAATCCTCTTTCAAATAATTTAGCAAATATGCAGGGCAGTCAAAGAATTCTCGTTTTCTGGGAAGAACCGAGCGTGGTACACTGTCACAGGCCAACGTATAGTCAAGAAAAGTAGATCTAACTGACAAGCTGGAATCACTGAGGAATTTGGCAGTATGGTGCACAATGGACGCTAATGCATCAATTGTAGAGCACTCGGATTTGTACTCAAATTGTAACTCGTCAGTTGTGGGTCTCACCGTGGTTTGAAAACGAAGCAGCAGAATGCTTTCCGCAAGTTTCAGTGCTGACGAAGATGGAACTATTGGTCGATACTTGTTCGAAGGCCTCTGGCTATTTGATGGTTTTGTATAGGAACAATTATAACAGAACACCAACGGTCGGGAAAGGAATGTGATTCCAGTGAATTAGTAATTACCGATGTCATAAAACCACATGGAGAATCTGCCTATATCTGAGCAGCTCCGATGGAAGACCATCTGGACCAGTTGACCTGGTTACCTTGCTTGACTAGAGGAATTTGATAAACTCTGTGGTTGATACCTGTTGAAATTCAGACGATAGGGACTGCGGGAAAATGGGTGGAGGGTCGTCCGATTGTCGGAGAAATGGGACAGTGAGACGGTCTATATCCACATTCACCTTGGGGGATTTCCTCGTCTAACCGCAGAGAAGCTTGATTCCACTGCACTTGTGCTTAGTATTTCGAAAGTTTAGGAATTGTCGAGAGAAATTATCATCAAGTCATGTAATCTAAGATTTTATCAACAGTGACAGTCGACGGACTTCTGGCTTGTGCATCTTGGAGGCTCATTTCTTTTCCTTGCGTAGCTGCTTCAGATGTGGAAAAATAGCTCTTCCAGACTGGAGGTAGACAGTTTCTATGGTAAAACTATTAATAAAAATCCGCGTAATCACTTCTGTGGTAAAATTTGCATAAAAGTACGGAAATGAACAGCCTTTCAGCCACAATGTAAAGAAAGGCAATGAATGGCTGAGGAATAATACACCCTCGATGGAAATGGTTCTTTGTTTGAAGTGTACCTATTTGGAATATGTGATCTGTAAATGACTTCGGTGAGAGTATATTTTAGGCCAAAGATGCCATATGCAGAGGCCACTGGTGGTAATGGGTGCGTATAGCCTGGCAAAGAACAGTTCTGAGTGGTTGGTCAGGATGTGGTCTAACTGGGAGTCACCACGAGTCAGATTATGACAGATACTGAGGAGATTCAATATATGACAAGGGGAGTCTTGATGCGTGACTGAAGTCTCTCACTACTGTGAGAAGATTATCATCAAGCATAGTCAGAATGGAAAGAACAAATGAATCATACAAAATGTTAACTGAGGTTAGTGAGCATCCTGGTGCTATGCAAATGTAGCTGATAATGGCTAGACCGAAACAATAGAATCTAGGGCGAAATGATACAGCTAAGCAGTCGATGCCATGAAATAAGAGGAACAAGTTTCGAAGGACTTGCCGCACAACCTAGAAATGATGTAGATGGTGATGTCGCCACCTTTTTTCTTCCTGCAATGCATACGATCCTGACAGAAGCAGGTGAACTCTTCTATGTGCACCACAGCTTCATGCATAGTGTCTTTCAGCCAGGTCTCTTGTAAAAATACGCCAAAGGTGTTTCTAAAGCTGCGAACGTCTAGCAGGTATTTAAGATCTGATAGTTTGTTGGAAAAAGGAACCCACAATATTACATATCACGCTGGGAACAGTCATACTGCTTAGCGTTGTGCTTTGAGGAGAAACCTGTCCATCAACTCTTTTGCGTTTCTTTGCATGACGAGCTTCGGATAGTGGGCCCACACTTTGTCGTTCAAGCTTGTCTTTCATCGATAGCATAAACAGCTTTGAATAATTCTAGTTCGAACATGCCAATGACGGATGGAATAAAATAAATGATTACGAAGAAGTAATTCTAACGGCGGACCAACAAGAGAAAAGCCATTCAAATGGCACGTTTCTAATGTATAGATTCGTGATTTGCCTAATCTTCGAAATCGGTCAGTGGCCTTCGAATTACCACATGCTGAGCACCTTTTCACCAAGCTTTATTTGGTTTATCAGTAGGCAGACGCCCCTGCAATAAGGGCTTTTGAACACTTTTGACGAGTCCCAAGAAGTCTTCAGATTTATGCCGACTTTCACGAAATAAATACTTTCTCCTGAATATAGTATGGCAGATGGCTCCTTGTCTTTCTCATAATTCCCTGTTGTAAGACCTCATGGACAATACTTAATTTGGCTCATTCACATTTTAACACGAATGAAGAAGTGTGCAAAACAGTAGATAACAAATTGTGCTGAGCCTAAATTAAATCAGCACCTGTTCATTCTACAGTGGGTACACAACGGAACCGGTTGCGCAATGTGCTTTCGCTAATGTTTCGAAATTGCAGTTCATCAATACTGCAGCAATAATAAAGGTCGTAGTATAAATGGAGATGGCAATTCACAAATTATTTTGTTTCAAAGGATGAAAAGGAAATGACATAAGGGATAACAAAGTTGATACTGATTTCAAATGCCAAACGATTCATCTGTAATCTCATCGGAACCAAATGGAGCTTGTATTGACGGAAAGTCACTTTTTTAGAATCACTCAAAGATTCTTCTAAAAGTAATTCATTGGTTAACTCGACTTACTTTCAGAACAAAGACGCATGATCCAAAGTACGGATTTTTGAAATGGGAAGTATGGCATTGTATCTGGATGAGAGAGAAAAATTTCCCCGATAACATATGACTGGTTTTGCGGTAGCTGCACGTCATCAGGTATGCGTACCCGGTACTCTTCCGTCCAATTGTCTTTATACTTGAGCACTCCACAGTTGCGTTATAATCTCATTCGATTCGAATTGAGCTTGCATGGACGGAGAGCCCATTTTTAGAATCATATGGTGATTTTTTCATTTCATTTAAATGAGATTACTGTTGTGAACTACCTGTGGAGTGCTCAAATATAAGAATGACCGGGCGGAAGAGTACCGGGTACACATACGTGATGAGTGGCTAAGCCGTGGACCCGGTCGCGTACTTCTGGGGGAATTTTGTCATGTCATCCACATTTACGCCGTTCTACTCATTCCGACAAAACAATTCAGTTTATGCTACTCCATCGAAGGCTTCAACACCCGGTACGGACAGAACAAAACATTCTATGGTCCAAACCGTGGGAAACGCGAACTTTATCAGTCCAGTTTGCAACTTGAGGATTTCCCTGTATCGGTGACAGAAGTAAAAATAACCGTCACGGAGATATTTATCAAACTAAGTGATTCATATTGAGACTAGGCTTCAAAGGGCACTGTCAGGACTCCGTACGCAACTGTCATGTTTCTTCACGATAATCAATGGATAAAATGGTCTCAAATTACTTTCCAGCTGTGCTTCAGGAAGCCCACACCGTTTTTCAAAATAATGTGAACCTTTATTTTGCTGTACTGTATTATGCGCTTTTGTGTTGGATAGTTTTTTCTAGTAAACAGTACACAAGTTTCACGTTCACAACGAGGTTAATGACAGGTTTTTCCTCAGTGGACCAATCTTCTATTTTTAGACATATCTGTTGACAGTCCTTCGATTTGAGGATTTAGCACGGAATTCTACCGACCACAGGACCAGTAAAAAAGCGAAAAAGGGGTATGCTTCAATAAATCATTTGAATAAAATTCTAGCCCGGTGCATTCTTAGTGCTCAGTCTTACCAAAAAGCAGAATTGCCTCGATAAGCAATAAGGAGTCGCGAGGGACTTACGTCCAGCACCCTTGTCAACTCATGACTAAGGGACTCTCTGTTAAAGCAGATATGAAATCCTGTTCTACATCTTGGTAAATTTCTCGGGAGAACCCCAAGGCATTTGAATAAAACATGTTTAGAGCATTTTATCGCAGTGAAGGCCATACAAGTTGCTGAAGATTCGGCCCATCTGCAACAGCCTAAAATGCATTCAAGTCTAAATTCCTCATCAATAAAGGCAGCAAGAGCTAGATACGTGTGAGATGATGAAGAAGGCGATGGTTTAGTCAGCCTGCCATGCCCAAACCCACAACCAATCAATGAACTTCACGAATCTGAGAGAAAAGTATTTTGTCCTTCAATATTAGATGTGCGTTTCCCCATTTAGCATTTTAGCAAACACATTAGTTAGAGGGAAAAATAAGATGCCAGAAGAAAGTAATAAACTGCACTCTGATGGCTTGATCATCATCATCATCTTTCCTAGTGCAATAAGGGTGCATATTATGGACAGAAACACCAGCTGAATGACAAAGTTCGAACACAGACCAACCCACGAAGGTGTTGTTAGTAATAAGAATAATGAAGTGCAAACTTTTTCCCTATCCGGTTTGTCACGCAAGTCGGGTAACCCTCTGGGCCTAAGTATGGGCCGTGATCTGCCGTGGTTCAGGTGTAAGTGAATGGCCAGTCCACAAAGCCCGTCAACAAATACTGATTTTCCTATTACAAACTGAACCATTATCGCAATACTGATTGCTTTACAACTTCTGAATCAACTCACAAGCTGCACTAAATGAGAACCGCTATGAGAACTTAGACTATTCAAAAAATCATGTCCTTTGTTGTTTCAATAACATTTTTATTTATGTCCTCTGGATTATTTTTCTGTAACCTAATGAACACGAGAATCGGTTTGCACGCAAAGAAGGAAATTATATTTTCGAGGAACTGAAGCTTAATATTTCAGATTATACATTATTAGAATGTGCATCCTAACAGAAAACAATGTACTCCGATATCTATATCAGGTTCATTAGAATAGTGATATATCAAGCTACACCCATAGTCGATTTCAAACCACCAGTCATTTTGCAAATGTCGTCAGTACTGTTCATCAGATTTGAAAAGGGCTGAAATAATGGTTCATCAATCTATTGATCCATCCTTTCAAGTGTTTGCTGAGTTTTCCTATTAGCTACTGACTTATACATTGTTAAGCATTTCATTTGAAAACAAGGACTGAAACAAAATAGAAAACTAGACTCCAGCTGATTGGTTCTATCAATCTGATCCGCCAACCTCAAATTACCTTTCCTCGTCAATCGGATTGGTGGTTGAAAAGTGCGAAAACAAATAAATCTAACTCCTGTCGGGTTTGAAACAGCCGAAACATTTGACAGTCCTTTATCCGCACAGATCAACAGTCGTTGAGAGCGACCAGAGAATATGCGAGTTTTCAGCATCATTTTGATTGTTTCTCTGTCTTCTTGCCATGCGAGTGATACGCTTGAGCCATCTTACGAGCAATGCCTGACTGTAGAAGAACGACTGCAGTGTGAGAAAATGGCTATCAGACGAGTAAGTGCATTTGCAATTACACCATTGCTTGGGTAAGTAAAATTGAAAGTTCAATGAAGTTTTTCTTGGTCTAAAAGGAAGAACTATCCCCAGACATTATCAATATTGAGATTCTCAGTACAGGAAAAATTGTTCCTTATATTTTTGATAAGTTAAAAGATATTTGCGATTTGTACGAAAAAAATAAAGTTTCGGAGACTTTCAACTCGCCATTTTTATTGTTCCCATGAATAGCACAACAAACAAAGTCATTGGCAAAAGTTTTCTGTATTGATTCATCTTCTAGCTTGTACAATACTTTTGATAAATGGATATGTTGTAATGGATCAGAGAACTTAGAGACTGAAGAAGTTGTCGGGATCGGTAATAGGATGAGATCGGTATGTCAGTCGTAAATCATGGTGTTCACTTGCTCCAGATTTGATTATGAATATCAGAGGGCAATCAGTAAAAAACGCCAAGTGCTAACTCTGTAGCAAACCTAATATGAAGTAACCTGCTGTGTTCTCGCTGTAGAGAACAACAAATATCTTGACGAATAAAGAAGCACAGTTTATCGTATGCAGCAAATGTGTTCTTTTCCATAGATCGTCGCATTTAAGGTGACTCTCTCCCTCTTCGTGTGGTTCCAAAATACTTGAACGATTGAATACCGTAATAGAATGTTAGTTGGACGCACCACTATTTCCTCGAATCCGGAGATCCTTCAGATTTGTTGGAGGTATTATAAAATGTGAATATCTTTTTGAATCAGTAAACCAACAGGAGACAAGAATTCACCGTCACTGCACTACTGAATTGACATGTATTTTTTCTATTATTATCAGAAATATAAATCTGGTTCTAAACTGATCGAGCAAATACGTCATACATGCATGACACTTTTATCGATTATATCAAATTGCAACTAAGCCATCACAATCGTGGGGCAATTTGAATTTCTGCGATTCTCGTGGTGTCAAGATAATATCCTGGTGGGAATGGTCATTGTTTATTAGGACTTCTTATGCAATGATCATGAATAGTGACATTTGCACGGAACACCGTGACAATCCAAAGGAACTCCAGGTCTGACAGTTCCCATAGCAAACCAGTTTGTGTAGTTCTTCGTGTGTGTGTGTGTGTGTGTGCATATTTGTCGAACTAATAACTCAGTTCGTTTGCCGGGCCGTCAAACAGAAATCATTGCCGGTTACTAGGTGTCACAACTAGGTAATCAGCCAGTTACAGTGACTGCTTTGTGTGAGTAGGCGCAGTGGTAACAAACTGGTTCAAAAATTCTATATATGCACACCAGCAAATGTGCAATGGAAATAGCATATTCCCCAACTACGTGAATCCACTTCACCACCGAGCTGGTCTGAAGACCAAGACTATAGGCCTCCCGTTGGACAGTCAAGTACTGCTTTCATTATTCACATGGATAGCCGACAATCAGGTGGTGGATTGTTTCTTGTCATCTTATTTGTATTCCTATGCTCTATAATCTGAAACTTCAATTTTTCGACTTACAGCGATCGATTTATCAAAACAAATTCAAGCAAACAATTTTGTTCTCATGTAATTTGATGGATGATATTTATTTCCCTTTGAACCCAGACACTTCTAAGTTACTAGTTAGCCTCTATTCAAATTCAACTGCTCATACATACATTCAGATATGATGTTGCATCTTTACCAATGCTTTTTGAGAATTTCAAGTTCTGCTTTTACAGGTTGATGGAAACAGTTTAACAAGAAAATGCTTCATATAAGTTTTCGTTGTAACTGGAATATATTGTAAGGATTTACTTCGTAGAGCATGGTCCCATTACCCTTGAACTCGTCGGTTCCATCATGGCTCTTGATGCAAATTTTTCAATGTAAAACAACCGGTCTGGATCGAGTGTAGTAAAAGCCCACAAGTTATCGCGTTTGAGAGGCAAACGTTCACTTGACGGTTGCAATAGTGACCAGCACTATTTGTGCCCAGAATCCTTCCCATTGCCTTCATACGTAAACATTGGCCATAATAACAAGTTGTGAGCAAGAACCTTGAAGGCAAATGTACTTAGGTACTCCATTCTACAAGCCGAACGGATTATTCTCGTACAGCGCACATTCGTTTGGTAATTAAGCCAGAAAAAGAAGCCAAATCTGATTAAACGTTGTAGTTCAGAGAAACGGTTTTCGTCGCAGACAAGCGACCACTCGATGGATCAGTAGTAATTTTGTGATGATGCGGGAGAGATAGCGTTCACAGAAATTGTATTTTTGTTTAGGCACGAACAGAGATAATATTAGGGATTGAGAACCTGTATCAAGTGTCATTGCTTCGAGTTTAATCTCGTGTAAACTGCTGTTCTCGTCGCAAACCTTCCCATCTGTCTTGTCTCAGGGATGCGTTCTTCACTCTCAACGTGATCTCCCCATCGGCGTGAACATTCATCGAGCTAATTGCCATCTTTAAATAAAAAAGGTTTGCAAGGGGTGAAATTTAACATATCTTGATGATTCAGTGCACAAGTTATTGACCAAATTCTAGAAAATAAAAACCATTGTGAGAAAGCTGCGATGGACATTTTGTCAGATCTGGAAACGAAGACCAAACAGTGATTCACTCTTGACCAAGCTTGTGTGTACAATCACCATAATCCAAAAATTTATAAGACCTTGGTTTGCCTATGCTTACTAATCAGTAGGCTTCGTGACAACTCGATGTGATTCTAGATAGCACAGACCCCATACCAATTTTCCTCCATATGCAAACCGATTCATGTAGAAGTCACTTTATCCATCATATTTACGGTAAGGTTTTATGGTGAATCTGAAATTAATTCATAGTCCTATCTCTCCGGTAGATAATCACTTCTGCAATGCGAACTGGCCAAGCCACGGAACGCAGAAATTCTCGCATAGATTGGAAAGATTTGGTTTTGTCTGAAGCCGTAACACTGCTCTAGAGTTTAAATTGATTCATGAATAATTTCGCGACGAGGTGACTAGAGACAAATCATCATTGGCAAGCTTACAAAGGAGTAGTATTCGTATTATTTATTGTGGTAATGTTTACTATCCTGATTACAATTATGTGAACATCACTGGTAAACTCTGAGGAAGAAATTAGTTTAAGGACCGAGCTTTATTACTAACTCAGACAATATTGCTCCTATGTATTACATAGGCTAGTGACAAATCACAAACATTCTTCTCAGTGAAACGTGATATGATCTTAATCATATGCTCCGAAATGTAATGGCAATTATTCTCAGGTATAAATTCAAACATTTCTAAAGACCTTCATAGTTTTAGTAAATTGTTTATTTGTATGTCGTACATACAGTGACATTTTACTATCCAATCAATCTCCCCATCTCCATTTCATGCGGCGAATCTTTACTGTTCTGATCTGTCGTGTGACACGTGATTTGCTCGAAATGTGACATATAATTTATAGACGGCGAAAAGGCTGCATGAACCCACTGGTGGTTTCCCCTCAAAAATACTTCGCACACAACTGGTCGATCAGTGTCATTTGAGCCCAACTTGCTTGTACCTTCAACTCCAGTGCGTTTACAGTGGGATGCTGAAGAAAAAAGATGGTATTTGTGGAGACGGCAGTTGGCACAAACGTGTTTGGAAATCTCGAATGCAGTTGAGGCAACTTCCCGAACCATTATGTGTACAAATGTCACAGTTAAATGAACTGCTTCGTCAGCTTCCGTTGGCTGGATTGCGTCCGTAAGCTCACCGTTATATATGATAAACTGAAAATGACACCAGCTGAAGCTAATTAATACTTTTGGTCAACTTTTTATCATATTTCATTGAGCACTAGATTGGTTTGCTTAATCGGTAATTGATTCACACTCCCAAGTATCTTTAAAATGTGCAACTAATACGCAGATGTTACTTCAGCGTTTTTCCAGTTCTGTTTACCAATAAATGACAAAGCCAGTGGTCAACTACAAAATAAATTCCTGGTTCCAGTGAAATAAGAAGCTCATCCCGCTAAGCTATCACAGGAGCATTCCTAGTAAATTGCAGGATTGTGAATGATTTGATTTTCTAATCGCTTTTCCGTTATGATTGTATTTCAGAGACATAGAAGAAGATTCTCATCAGAACACAACGGACAACGTCGTGTAACTCTGTTTCATTAGGTCCAACTCCATTGCCTCTGGATGTTTTCAATAAAGCAAGTGTTCTTTTGCCATGAAATCTCTTCTGTGTTATGTACTTCTTCATTACAATTTCAAGAGGGAATGGCAAAAGAGCAATCTTATAGAACGAAATTCGCCGAACTAAGGTCTTCGTTCACAGCACAATATTTGGAACATTCGTTTGATAAGAAATGTGTTACATGCTTTGTACAGAAAATTGGCGTGTACCGGAATTTGTAAATGAAACTCGTCCGGGCACTTTGAGTTGCGCGCGTAAGGCAGTAAGCAAACAGCTTCATGAGCAGTTAGTTTCGATTCCAAACAGTAGCTTGTCAACGTTAGGGCGATGTTTGGCTCATTACAAATGAACGCGAACTCGATTACTTGCATGTTTGATTCTATTTATTCCATAGCAGTAATTTGAAGTGCAATAGGGAGCCTCCGAGAAGACTTGATACTTCCTGCAATTGGAGTAAGACCATGCCGAACTGCTTAAGATAATAAGAGGCCAGTATACATTGTCATTCGGTTAAGTAATCCGCCCCGGCGTATTACTTCCAACTTTACTTTTACTGGTAAATTTTGACGGTTGAGAGTCTACCTGTGTTTGATTACACACTATTTGGAACTGTCGTATCTTACAATCAGAAGAAAAAATGCATTTAGAAAATCACCAGAAAAAGTGTTACATGAACTCTAAGGAGGTCACTGCTTTACAGCAATTGTGTGTGTATTAAATTATCCCCGGCAAGATTATAGCTCCAATATCATTCATCTGAGGAAACCACTTGTACAAGGATGTTAGAGGATGGAACTGAATTACTACAATATATCTATTGCGAACAAGTCTTAGACTAATCGTGAACCTAGGCACTATCCCTAAAACGTACTTTTAGACCATTGAAAGTTTCTGAAAACTTTGGCAGCCAAAGCAAATGTATACCATGCACTGAATACAGCCAAAGAGTTGAATCAAACGGGTCGTAGACGGATCAAGTATATATATATATATATATATATATATATATATATATATATATATATATATATATACTAGCTGTACTCAGTCACGCCTTGCTGCGGCTCAGTCTGCTTAACTGTAAGAGAAAGAAAAAAGAAATAACACATTTCTAAGACGTTTGATTCCACAATGCTCTTATAAAACCGTACGATTTTGTTGTTCCATTGTCTGTACAGATATAGAGGTTGTCTGATTCGCTGACTGTGGAACACGCAACATATAACTGTCCATGTGAGAAGTCAGCCGTGTCTAGACCTAAACCACACATTTATAAAGACTGGCCCTGAGCTTTATTGATGGTAATTCCATACACCAATCTAACTGGGAATTGAAATCTCTTAAATTGGAACGGTTTATCCGTCGGAATCATGGGAATGCGAAGATTGAGGACATTTTCACCTTTGAAATGTCCTGTCAAGAGAGTCGCTTCCACAGCGTTGTTCAGTAATTTTTTTACTGCAGGCAGCTTGCCGTTGCAAAGCTTTGACTGGTTAATATTCCGCAACATGATAACTCGAGCGCCGATTTTCAATCACAGTAAGTGCGGTGGCTTTCCTGGCAGATCGAGTGAATTCGAAAATTCTCTGCCACAACAGAGTCGACAGACTTGTACATGACTGCCTAGCTTTGAACGATAAACTCAATAATATTGGTCAGTTCATAGACGTCTTTCTTCCCGACCCCAAATATAGCTCGTTCATCCAGCCACTCGTATTTCTTATAACTGTTTTAAATAATGAGATATCTCAGCTGCCCGATCGTTTTGCAGCTGAAAACGCATATTTGTAGGTAATTTTAACGTTTTAGCGAGTTGCCATAAAGTACAGTATTTCAGGCAGACATTATTTCGTCCGCTGATGTCGATCGAGGAAATAGGAACATTGTTCGCCTGAAACCTGTAAGCGATATTAGTGAGTTCTCAAATGGTCTGACGTTTCCAAGCAAGTCTAGCAAGTATCGATCAAGAGCCTCAAGCGATTTTTGCGCTGTTTTTGCTTTCGTCCCGAACAATAAACTAGCATTTCTGCAGTACTTTTCTCATTCCCGATGTCTTGGAAATATTGCACTTGGTAGTTTGGATTAATTGTAGTTCCAAAGGTGATTTCAGCAGAATGAGCATTTCTTCCGCCTGGTAGCAATATCGCAGCTATTCTGGACGACACAAGAGCTAAGATTGTGTCATTTCAGGATTGAACTGCTGCACGAATCAATCTACTTAGGAAAGTTTCTCAGATTCATCCTGGTGCGTTGACGAAGAAGATTCCTCCAACCTCGTTCTGGAAAATTTCTATTAGTTGATCGTAAATGCCATTTTTCTCAAGCATTACCTTGAGGATATTTGATTGCACATGCGACAAAAGATCTCGCCCATGTTGTAATCTTGTTCACAACACTATTCTATATCGAACAACAATCCATTTGGTAATAGCTTTCCCATTTGATTGAGAAATTTGTTCGAGATTTCTAAGCACAAAATCTGAAATCCATATCAAGGCTTCGTTGCAGATTTCTGCTGTGAATCCACATCTGTGTTTGAGTTTTTCATGCATATTCGGCGGAAGATATCTTAAGTCATCTGCGTTATATATTCCTCCCATAACTTTGTTGGAGATAAAGGAGAGCAGGCGGTCAGTATGACTGCAAACAACGCCCGAATTTGACTGGGATGTGATCTGTTACACGCGTCAATAATGCGTGCGTCTTTCTTCAGTAGATTCAGAACTTGACATGCACCGCTGAAAGTGGCTTGTGTTACTCCGTTGGCAATTCTCAATTTCTGGAAAGGCATTGGATCGGGCTCCTTTACCAACAGCGTGCGAAGGTTGAAGCATTTGACTTGATTGGGATGAGCGGTTTTCATTATGCCCATGGCAGTTTCTTTGAATATGCCGGGTTTTCCGTCGACTCACTGTCCTCGTTCGCGTCCTTCAAATAATTTCCGACTCTCTTCCCAAGTGTAACACTTAGACACTTCCGAATACAGCAGTATTTTGCAAACGTGTCAATTTGACAAAACGTGATGAAAGCAGTTAAAGTTGTAGCCGTTGGATTCATGGCTATTTGTTGTACATTTGAAACTGTGAATTAAACGCGCTGTCCAATTTCTAGCTATACTGCTAAGTGAAAAACAGCTGGACTTCATTCATGCATGGGAAATGAAGTAATTCCCGATGCCTCTTCGTCACTGCTTATGTATCACTCAGCCTGATGCTGTGCGATTTCATTGATATGTACGACCGAAGCCCTGTTACCTATGTCTGTTTGCACGCCAAAAACTGCCATGTCACCCTGCCGTACCCCGCTACGTGTTGCTATGGCTCAGTCTGCCTAAGTGTTAGAGAAGGAAAAGAGGAAGCTCACGTTTCTAATACGTTTTATTTCCCCAAAGCTTGTAGGTGTGATATCTATCTAATAGTAGACGCACGGTCAGTGGATTTTGCTAGTCGGAATTCGGTACTGTAATTGATAAGCCCTAATAAAAAAACAGAAAAAACACAACCAAATGTATTGATATGTTGGCAGATTTTGACAATGTTTTGGCGTGATCCAAATGTGAAAAGTCTTTGGCCCCGGTGGGATTGAAACTCGCGCATGGTCACCACCCCCGCGAGTGTTCTATCGCCGGGGCAAACGACTGTTCGCATTTGGGTCACATCAACATAACCAAATATCTCCAAGGTTCTGAGTAACATGCAGATCAAATCGTGTCCGTAGAATACTTTGTCATGTGATAGTGCAAATGGCGAGCAGATGAGCATGCAACGGGATGCGTGGAGCTGACTGGTTGGTATGGCCACTTTCAAGGTCTGCGGATCAGGGTGTCTGTGCTTGGGATTGTGTATTTGTAATCACAGGACAGATCCCAGATCGCCTCTTAGTGGGTTGACATGGAAAGAACAAACATGTGGACCCATGAGCGTGCGTGCATGCGTCAGTCAGCGTCCAAGAGAATCTGTCAGTGGGATGAACAACTGAGTAATTGTGCACGTGTGCATGAGTGCGTCAGTGATCACGGAGCAGAAGTCGATGGTCCCACATGTGCACGTGACGGCGAGAGAGGTCAGCCCATCATGGGAGGGGAGTCATGTGCTAAAACGTTTGTGTGTAAAAAAGGTGCGTCCATGAGGAGTCTATGCAGGATGCAATTGTGAGGAAGGTGGGTCGGGAAAGTTATTTTCGGAGCATTGTTGATGATAAACAACTGTAAAATGTACCGTGGGTAAAAAAACGAACGTATGCGAAAGTAATATTGTGTCAAAGTTTCGATGTAGTCGGTAAAAAATTTTCGGTGATCCTAAATTAGTAACAAAAGGACATTTACGTACATATATTTATATATATATGTTATATACTGATAATAAGTAGTATGTAAAAGTGTGGACCAAATTTCCCCCGGAAGCACATGACCGGTTTCACGGTTCTCACCGGTCATCAGGTATGCTTACCCAGTACTCCTCTGCCCACTCGTCTTCACACTTGTACACTCCGATGTCATACCTTTACTCGGATCAATTTGAATCGTTTAGAGTGTGGGCGGATACTCTTCATTGAAGAGTACACAAATGAATTACAACCGTGATTTCTGTTAGTTATTCGTGTCTGGATCACTGCTAACCCAACGACCAGCAAGGCTGCAGGTGCGAGGGCTCTCTCTCTCTCTCTGTATATATATATATATATATATATATATATATATATATATATATGTATATATGTATATATATATATATATATATATATATATATATAATGTTCACTATCAATATGAGCGCTTGCACATGCAGCCTCGTTGTTCGTTGGGTTAGCAATGACCCAGACACGAATTACTATGAGAAATCACAGTTGTGATTCATTTTTGGGCTCTTCAATGAAGAGTATCCATTCACACTCCAGACGATTCAAATTAGATTCTAGCGAACATACAAGATCTGAGTGTACAAATTTGAGGATGAGTGGACAGAGCAGTACTGGGTACGCATACCTGATGAGCGGCAATAACCGCGAAACCGCTCGTGGGCTTCCGGGGAAATTTTGTCCACACGTTAACATACTACTTACCATCAATATATATATATATATGTGTGCATATATATGCTTGTCACCGTACAGTTTATGAGATTTTTACAAGTCACCATGTATTAAGTCCGTCCTCATATTGTTCCTTGGCTGGCTGATGATGCAGTGTATGCATTTATTTGCCCAAGAGATCCTGATCACTTTGTTCTTGGCGTTTAAACCACAAGCATTATTCCAGCGTAGATCAGAATTTTCTGAAAAATCTGAATACCATCTGCGAACACCAGCAGTAATCAAACTAGTTTCACCATTCAAGTTTCATTAGGGCACTGTAAAAATTCAGCTGGTCTTGGAGGAGCGAATTTCAAGGCCTGCTTGTTACTGTTCGGGCTATCCACGTTGGCCATCGGTGGTGGGTTTCTTATAAAATCCATATCATGCCACCGACTTGAGACAAAACAATTCGCCAACCACACCACGATCAACTTCTGAGATAAGCATCCTCCCTAGGTGTCAACTTGAAACCCAGTTGGAATTTCATCGCAGCTTGCTGTTAACGATTCCAAACAAGAATAAAACTGTTGTTTTTTGCTTCACTGGCCGGTCAAGCCGTGGCACTGTGACCAATTATTCCTTCAAAAGTGTAAAATCTCATGGTAACTAATCCAACTCCCAATGTGTCCCTACTGGTTCTTCAGCTGAAGCTGATTTACCTAAATAAATGTTTATTATTGGATTTTCTGATAAAAAATTGACTGAAGCTTCATCGACGATACACAAGTTCTATCTCAACTACGACGACGTTCGAAGTGAACTTATACAGTTGGATTCTCTTTGTGACTATCTGGACGATTTTGGGTGCGTGGTAGTCAACAGTTGATCTATAGTTGTTCTGTTCCTCCATGGTTAATCGCTGCAAGCTTGTGTTGTGTTCGGTTTACTCAGACACCTGACTTTGAGGCTGATTTATTTCTTCCCTGTCAGCCATCCATTCGAGCATCCGACACCTATCCATGGTACAGTCAGCACTATTCTACTACCCCAGTCACGTCCAGCCCGCTTCGTGCGAGACTGATATTGATAGACACGTTTCGTTCACCTGAAACTCTCCAGTGCTCGTGCTTGTCAGACTCTGATTCAGAATATACGTTCATCCGTAAATACATGCTTTCGTTCTGCCTAACCAATTCCGAATACAATAGTATGGAATCTCTTGTCGATGGTTTGCAAAGCTCGTGTGGAAAAGTACACTTGAAGAAGTACATTGTGGACCAAGGACAGTTTGTTGCCATGTACTAATTCAAAACCTTCATCTGCTGGCATATCGGCAGATTGAAGATCCAGTCAGACATGTTTGTGGCTACTGGAATTCGAAGCACATCGAGTCGCACGGATTTAGAATATGAAATCTCAAATCATTTTACAGCTGATCATGTTGGAGAGATGTGGTGTGGAGTGAAATAGTCTCACGAATACCAGTGATTATCATTACCCCCCTAGTTCACTGTTACCAATGCCACATTCCAACTGCTTACTTTTACTTATTCCGCTATCAAAACTCCATGAAATTCTCCAGCAGTACACCCTGCACTTGCAAGCAGACAGAACTGTCCTTATGCTTATCAATCAAACAATCAAAGACTATACGAGTCAAATTCGATAACCCATACCCCCATTTAACTATCCATAACTCACTGGGATCATCTGCCCAGTAAATTGTGATCCACTTCTCGGCCGATTAGAGTAATTTGTGTGACATCTAATGGACAGAGCACTGCTTGTTTAGGAGGCGTATGCACCAAAACGTTTCCTGTTTTTACGATTTCCTTTATTTATGGACATTGGTGTTCCCTACAGTTGTCCTCAATCCATAGGTGACATGAAAAAGTGGGTCGTTCGATGCGAATGGTCTTCTTACAGGTCAATAAAATCGAATTTACATTTTTTTCCAGGTTTCTTTGGCCCTTCATCCATTGAGTGCTAGATATTCTCTCCAATTTCTTGGTTGCTTTTTTCAATTTAGTTTGGTTTCAGTAACGAATACATGAGTGCACAAATATGTTATACGCTCACCCTAATCAGTGTTTTTAGTCCAGGTCTCAGTAACTACTTTTGTGTACAAAATGAGCAGATCATTAAAATATTTCAGAATTAGTGTATTAAAACATTGTATTGTTTGATGAGGCTAGGATAAAGGATGCTCCGATGTCAGCTGTTCGCATATTACCGAACGATTCTTGAATATATCAAGGCGATTCCCTTATCCATGCAGGCTGATTTCGTCCGCATACATTCTACAGCATGTGCACTAGTAAACTTGCAGCAAACGAATCCATTCCACTTCTACTAACACAAGATTTTCACCTTTTTCCTAAAAACTGACCACTGCACGCTTGTTTGTTGACTTTTTCTGTCTTGCAATAAACCAGTATCAAGCTGAAACAATAGACTGGTAAATCCGGTGACCTACAGCACTGTAAACATTGGTACGAACCCCCTTTTATCTTGGTTGCAATTCGACCGATCTGGATCCAGTGACTCCTATCCAAAACATCCAACTCCGACGACCTACGAATCGGGGCTAACGCGTCACTCTAATTCCCAAGTTTACCATCTGTCCAGTCACGATTACCTTTGGCTCCGCTCAGCGCCCATTTTTTTCCATGAACGTTAAAAGCTACATAATAAACCACTGAAATAATTGCTCACCTTTGAACTGATGTTTTTATTGCTTGTTAATAATGAGTTTAATGGAATTATTCCTTTGAAAACAAGATAGCAATAAAATGTTATCATGGTATTTTTATATTCTTTCTAATGGGTTTACATAAACAGGGTACTCCTGGGATGTTGCTTTCACGAGAATCAGTTTCCCTGGACGAACGGATTCAAGAATTATTGGTATTTTCGGGCTTCACCATATGGATATTGGTTTCACGTGGTCACCTTACCCAAGGATTCTGATTTACGGACCACTCCTCCCTGCCGAGCCCCGACTAATACGCCAGTCACGGCCAAGTGGCCAAGCGTCCGTACGACACATTGGTTCGAAACCAGTTCGTAAGTTCTTATATGTACGAACCCAACGCAAATGGACTTCACGTAAAAAGAAATATCAAAGAAGACCAGACCGGAGGAAGTCAAATGAGTTCTAGGACTCGAAACACGAAATAAGCCAATTACTGTAATCAGAGTGCAATATCTTGGCGAGCATATTTTAAGGACTGTTTTATCGGCCCATCACAATCACATTTGTATTCAGAAGTCAGAAGTGTTTCTTTTGGTTCATACAAGAAGACGAAGATGTCCGGACAAAGTGGATCGGTCAACTTATTATTATTATTATTGTTATTATTAAACTGGATGCTCCGACACAGATGACAATTAGCATACCTCACCACCAAGCCGATGTGTGACGTATTCGGCCTCAAGCTAAGGCAACTAAAGATATGGAACAAATCGCCATCGTGCGTTTTAAGAGCCGGATGCTAGTCACCTGAACAATTGATAAAGTATAGGACACGGTTTCTCTTGATACATACCTGTTAGGCAACGACAAAAATCGATTTAAGTCGACCATTAGAGAGGCCGTCGAACTTCATGCATCTTCGTTCTCTACTTCACGAAGCCAAATTGCAAAGTGGTCTTTGATATCTTCTCATAACTGCTTTACTTTATTTTCAAAACCGTTGTATCTAAGTTAGTAGTTCATCGTAGCTGCTATCAACGAAAGTGGCTTGCAATTGCCCCAGTATCAAGCAGCAGGTGACATCACAAATGTGTGAACTAAGCAAAATATTTGTTGCTATTTCTATCAACTTATTTTGAAGTGAATGATATTTTCTCGGCTTCGGAGTGAGATTTCCGACAAATGTGTCACGCAACTATCCAGTCGGGATTTTCCAGCAACGATCTTAACGAAGCTCCGTCGTACTTCTGCTATGTTATTATCCTACTGCTCTGACGTATTCCGACTGTCTTGGCATGCTGACTCGATAAGAGTTTTGGACACAAGTGTTTCGTGTTGTACTGTGTAACATCCCTAATTGTTTCACTTGTCTATTTGTCTGAGGATGACTCTTATGGTGGGTTTATAGTTACCTAGTCATATAATATACCAAGTACTGCATATTTTCTCAACTCAAGAAATATTTTCAACCTGGTCCACATATACATCCTTCCGTTTTCTTTACCAAATATTTTAACTTTAAAGGGTACGATAAAAAATGATAACATAACTTACAACACAGTTTTACTGTTGGCGAAGATCTGTCGTAAACTCTTAGATGCTGGATGCCGATGCGACGATTCTTTGGTCCTGGTAATGCTAGTGAATGCGGAAAGACAACTGGAGCCATCCACTCGTTATTTTTTCGGAATACTGTCTGCATCTGGGATGCACCGCCTCCAATGTTAGTACCTAGTTGGGTTAACTCCACTGGAAGTGAATAGGGGCCGTTAAAGGGTTCAGCGACTACTAGCTGCCTATTGAGGAAGACAACTTGAAAACTGGTAAGTATCGAGGATCGAAGAGCAGAAGACGTTTTGGCTACGGTTGTTGAACTTCAGTTACGCTTAACTAGTCCGTGCAAACGACAATCATCAGTGTGCTTTGTAGATTGTATAAATTACTTGAACCATTAGCATGACACGAACCTTCAGATGTCACAAATTCGTTTTTCCATTGCGGTGTTCTGTCTACATCTACTTCAGGTTATCTCTCAATTTACATCATCGCGTTATCTGTGACTACTCTAAATTGAATTCGGAAACAGCAATGATGTCACCCGACCTGTTATTGCTACTATTAGTACTATCATCTTTATTATTATCACTGGAACTTAACAGCGTGAAATACTGAGCAGAATTTCCCAGGAAGTGGAAGTTCAGATATTTTTTAACCTAAAAATGACAGAGAAAAATGCACGAATGCCTTTATTTTATTCATAATGTTTTACTGTCCTATATGCAGAACATCACATGAATAGTTTAATCACGCATAGCGCAGTCCAGCCACCGTGATCTTATCCCATCTTGAATTCACGGAGAATATAAATGTCACGATCTCCTGTAAAAAAATGGAAAAGAGGTGGTAAAAGGATATCCGGAGTGAATTGCCCTATTACCATAACGAAACAGCAGTGAAGTGATTCTCGACAGAGACCGTAGTTGTTGTTCGAATGCTAACGAGTTATCCTTACCAAATAAAATGATGTCCGATTTATTTGCTACATTGTAAAAGCACGTAGGACATTGACCACAGAGTACCAACATTGCGAACACAAAAAACAGACACTAGACAGAAAACCGAGGCAATATCAGTGACATTTCACATTTCCCTCTTCAATTTTCGTTTTAGTACGAGGTCATCGTGTGACTTGCGAGCACTTCTCCATTGGATTACCCTGGTATGCTACCGAAATTTCAGTGGTAATTTCACCAATGTCAACTTTATATCCAAAGTATTTAGGCAACGGCTGTGATGAACGCGGCCTGAGTTCACAAACTGTGAGTAATTCTGCCTAAGTCGATTATACGTGACGTTTTTATCACATGTCAAGATCTTTCAGAATAGATTACTGAAATAGGAGTAATATCAATTTAATTGATGCACCAGATTCATGCTTCAAGCCTGCCATCATCATTATTATCTTTAGTAGCGTAAAATGTGTAGCGCAAGACACTGGAAAGGCAACGATTGTTTTCGATCAATCCTATGAGTGTTCTTAGAACTCACATGGGTGAGGTGACCTTGAAATGCGTTAGTCATTATTTGGGGTAAGGATCAATCAAGACCGAAGTAAATTATCTAAGTGTCACACAGGAAAAGATGAAACAGAGAAAATAGAATCCAGACTAGCTGGGTGCTTGAGCGAATCAGGGGATCGTGGCTGTATAAACGACACTCCATTCGATTGGTTGCTCTATATTTTTGTCCTGTCCCTCACAAAAGGGAATTTATCATTACCATACTCGGTTCTCATGGATACACGCCATTCCTATTCTTGACTGGGATTTCAGGTTACTGGAAACAAGGTTGTATGTTAAGTCGATATACATCGTTTGTCGTTGGCTACTATAAAGCGAAATTGGACCAAAAAATGAAAGCGTGCTCAATGTCGGGCCGCACTTAGCTCTCTTACTCCAACCAAAATGACGGCGCCATGTGTGATCAGAGTTATTTTTGCATTGTCTAATGAAAGTTGTCGAATCAACGAAGAATAGTACGGACACAGATTCATGTTCATGCATGCGCAGCACGGGCTCAAGGGTCCTGGCTAAACGATAATGTTGAGGACTCTTTGATTCCCTGTAGAAGAACTCCAGTGTCATCGTCATGACCGGGTACTGATAAACAAAAATTGAATGGAGGCGGACTGGTGGCATACCTCAATTCAACATGTAGTGGCAAGTTTGCCACTCTTCGTACGCTCCGCAAACGGTACTGTAAGTCTTTCTTCACAATGTTTCCTAGATTTTCTCTCCTCAGAAGCAATACAACCACGAACGTGTACATGGTATTCTTTTGTGTATAATCCAATATATACCCGTTTTATGACTCTTTTATACCTTTTCTAGGTTCCTTGCTAGATTAGTACTTACAAGAGATCATTGGTGGTATTATTCATTATACGATTCTGTCTTTCAGAATAAGCTATATCAGTAAAGCTCCCACAAGAAAGAACTCTGTGTTGGACGAAGTCGCCGCCAATCACCCTAGCTTATTTTCCCTTAAAATGAAGGCTCCCCTCTCCATAGGTGACCATTACTTGTTTCTTCAAAGAACAAAAATCAGTTCACGCACGGCTCATAGCTTATTCACTTTTTCAAATGAGGCAAGATTTTCCAAGGTAGCATTTCTCTTCACAACCTGTCACTTCCTAAAGCCGTCACTAGTGCTATCTTTTCGTGGTTTTGCTCTACGCCCACCATCGTTGTAACCCTGTGTGTCCTCTTCAATTTCTGTTGACTCACGGAAACAATGTTCACTTTTGGTGGAAGAATAGCCTCGCCAATATTCAAAGCATTCAAAGACAAAAGGAACTCGCAAAAAAGTCTCGAGGAAGTTCGGAACTCAGGAGAATTTTGCTGCCGATCAAGACAGAGATAAAGCATTTGGGCACTTCTTTTGCCAAATAGTTTCTATAGACCAAGATTCCTAAGCTTTTTTGGTTTGGTATAAGATTGTCATATGGCCAGAAGACCAAACCCACAAATAATAAGGTCGATGTGAGCCAATCTAATGATAAATTCATACACTGCTTTGTATTTTCCTTGTTTTTCTGTTGACTGTTTTAAAATTCTGCGTACATCCAAAACATCGTTGTCTGTTGGTCCTGATAGCCTCGCTCCAGCGATTCTCAAGAATGGTCTACTCAACTTGCCACACCGATCATTACTTTGATAAACGAGTCTCCATCTGGATGTTCAGATCCTGATCTGTGGTGTCCTGCTGCCAGCATTCCACTTACTAAAGGCCCCAAAGCCTCTGGTGGAGTTAAACGGTTTTGCCCCATTTCTCTCACATTTTTCACAACCAAAGGTGTTTTTGCCCGTCTTTAAACGCATCTCAATGTGCCTCTTTGCTCTTTCCAGGTTGCTCATGAACCCAGAATATCTGCCATGGATGTTGTATCCTGACTGGTCCACCCTATCAATAAACATTTCGACAAATTTGGTCGATCCGTCCACGGTGCTTTCCTCGATTATTTTTCAGCCTTTTATTTCGTATCCCGATCTGGTCTTCTCCAGAAAATTGAGGCTTTTAATTATCCGGCACAACTTCTTTCCTGGCTACGGAACTATATTCATAATCGAGTTCAACAAGCTAAGGTCGGGCAAAAAGTCTCCTAACCACTTGTCGCCAATTCCAGTGCACTCAGGAGTGCAGTGCCATCCCCTTTTCCACTTTCGATTGGTATTAGCAACATTCCAGTTTCTTCCTAACCCAAGATATGTAAATACGCTGATGACATCATCCTTTGTCTAATGATTTCTAACTACCCGGATTTCAGTAGAATTGATGATATCCTTTATGGAAGAGAACGTTTCTCTTCCCAGTCGGGTTTCAAGCCGAATCTAGCTGGGTAACTTGAATGCGTTTCAACTCTTTCTCGCGCACCTTCCCCTACAGATCCTGTTGCATTGGATTCCATATCCATGCCCAATGTTAGTTTTGTCACATAACTGGGTGTTAGTCTGGAAACCAAATTGAGGTGGACATCTCACATTCGGCACTGTTTTGGTAAACTGCCAAGCCTATTTTTTCACATGAGAAAACTCACGCAATTTCCTACACCAGCTATAGTAGTGTCTGAATTCATTCTTCAACGTGCTCTCCCGTTCTTAATATTTCGTTAACCCGTAATTTTCCGCGACCGTTTGGAACAACACTTCAAAGCTTTTTGCCACGAATCGGTTTTTATAAGCAGTGTTTCATCCCCCTCCGTTGACTCTCTTTGATGTAACTGGTCAAACAACATAATGAATTCCTTTTGGCCCTAAGCCACAAGATACTACAGGATTATACGCCTTTAATACTCTCTGACCTAGCTCTGTATCATTCTCACTCATCCACAAGATCTGAATTTCGGCAACGTTCTTCCAGAATTAACGTGAACAAGAACTCTTTGGGCCCCATCTAGTGGGGGTAGTGGTCAGCAAAATCAAGAGTAAAATGGAATTACTTTTTGGATTGGCCTAATATTTTCTTCTCCTTCCTCAATCTCACTCACTCTTACTCCCACTGTTGGATACTTTCTAAATTTTACCTCAATGTTCAAGAGCATTTTAACTGAAATATAATCATGTCGCTCGCCGAAGTCTGCCATACAAATTCAAGAACTTTAGAAAGACTGAAACCAAGTTGTTCGATCATTCCATGTTTTCACGGCCTGCGCAAAATCCATAAAGAAGAGTGTTCAGTTCGACTAGCTGTGGCCACAACCACCTCAGAATAATTGGAACCCGTTGGCACAGAGCTTGCCAAGTTCAGCTTGAGAGACAGTTTTGAATTCGTGTCCGCCATACTATATTTAAGCACTCAGAAGATAACCGTGGTCTTATTAGGCGTCACATCACACTTCATAGGTGTCCAGCCTTTGGGAACCGCGCACTTTCTATGTGATAACTGAAATACGTCCAATATACAAATGAACATTCCTGATAGAAAATCTCAAGGAACTGTGCTACTCTGCATGCCAAACATTCAGTTCCTGACTGACTAGTGTTTCTGCCGGCAAAGAAACGGCATCGTCATTTGTTCCCCGCTACTCCCATAGCTGGTTGATATTTTCATGGTCAAACTTGGAAGAAGGGAAACTATAACAAATCACAGAACATTTTCCTGGCTGTAGCCGGTACATGGATGATATGTTTCGTTTACTGGACCAACAGCACCATGTATCCGACGATCTGGAAGAATTAAACTAGGCCACGATTCGTTGGTCTTCCCGATGGAATTGAAAACCGGAAAGAAATTGGCTTTGCTCTTTTTACTGATAGCCAGACGAGAGATGGACCAATTCGACGATGGGTTTATGAGAATGAGACCTGGTACGCCCAGAACACAAATATTCACAGCACCGTGCTCTTGTCTCTTAAGCGAAATCTAGTTAGATGTCTGGCACCGAGGGACCGAAAAGTGTGCTATACAGAGACTTTGCGAACTTAGTTTTGTTCAACAAGTTTTGTGTAAGAATGGCTATCCAGCAAATTTCACCCAAAAAGAATACGGAGCCGAAGTTAACTGTTGAGTGATCTCCCCGAGTACCAAAGAAAAGGCATTGCCTAAAAATACCGTTCAAGCGGAACAAGCAGGCAGAAATGTTGATAAGAAAACACTTAAGGCAGAGATGAACTCAAAGTTCCCAGCCGACAGCTCGAAATAAACTGTCCGTCCAAAGCATTCGGGATCACCTGAATTCGGTCGAACAAATCCAAACAATGCCGCCACTAGTCCTCTGACTGACAGCATCCAACTCGATTTCTATCCCTGAAATTTTGTATTAGAATGTGAAATTTCATCGCGTTTCCAGATTTTTGCCGAAGTGATGTGATCTCTAAATTTTAGACAAAATTAAATTCTCTGCCTTGCATGTGATCCGTGATCACTTACTCGCTCAGATGCGAATGTGGCGCATCCTACATTGTTCGCACGGCTAAGCAATAAGGGACTTCACCCCACGACGGTTAAGTCGTGGTAAGACTGGTATGATTGCCAGTTCGATTCTGGTCCATGTGGTGTCTGGTGTTTGTAGGATTGACTCAGAAAAAGCATTTATGCACCGGGTTTTATCTAACTCATCGAAAGCAGTCCGACTTTGAACCCTGGTCACGGCAGAGGTAATCGCTATTCGCCTATTAAAACCTGAATTATGTGCACAAAAGCTACGATTCCAAGCTCTCCAGCTGCCCCGACCAAAACCGGAATCCAGGACCAGCCGACCGAACTCCGAAAACCCACTATCGATCACCAGTTGTGAAGGTGGCGGCGAAACTCTCACCACAACATGCACATGATGGAGACATTCCCGACCCTTCTTCACAACTCCGCCTCGTAATCAATGCCACGATAATGACATGTAGCCCTGAAAAAGGCTAACGCGTTTCAGGGTTTGCAATTTGTTGTCCTACTGCTTCCTAAAATCTCTTGCAAATGTACATGTCACTCGATTCATTGAACGACTCTTCATAGTTTATCGGAACCAAAGGCGTTATTGCACGTCCCTGACTGTGTAATGAGTTCTCTTTTCATGAGATCATGAGGCTCACTGCATAGGTATAATTGGATGCTTGTATAGAAGCAATACCGCCTTGTAACAGACCATCGTGTTAACGAACACGTGTTTTTTCCTCCTATAATAGCTATCCCTCACCTCAGTACACAGAGATTTTCTCCACTTTTTGTAACCCTGTCGTATCTACTCCAATTTACAATCTTCTGTTCACTGAATAATTACTTTCACAAAAGTCCTATTATTACTCGTCATTTTCAATGAAAAGAACTAATAACGCCAAAAAGTACACATATTTTCTTTAAGCCACAAAAGCCACCGAGTCAGCCAAGCAACCCATGAACCATCCACTTACCGAATCAAACCCGGAAGTGGATATTTCTGTAGTATTTCATCCAACTGTGATCTGTCCACACACATTGATTGGGGCAGCATATAGAAGGCCAAGCGTGACTGATGGATATGTTTCTGCCAATTTGTTTCTCCGCAGACCCCATCACGGTTTTGTGCCAGCTCCTTGTAAACACATTTCATTTGGATATGCAAACACACTGGACTTCGATGACAGCTCGCATACAACTGAGCTCGTAAAATCCTAGACGGGAAGCTTGCACTCGGCTGTTTCAAAAGCTTCACCGTCTATATTTTCGAGTTATCGCCAGATTAGGGCGGTAGGAGCAGAAATGCATTGGAAAAATGGATCAGATGTAAGAGGGTGTTAATTATGAACCAAGTACAAATGTATGTGGCTTTAGAAAAACAATGCATCAAGAATACTGTGCAGGTAAAATAAACTGACAATAAAGGTATTATCAATAAAAATCCCCGCAAGTCCTCCCATGCTCCGTTATGCGTTAATGGCTCTTGGTGTGAGTTCGGTGGAATCGGTTTTCACGAGAAATTGATCACTGCTTGGCCGTTAGCATCGATTTATCACCCAACTATGAGCAGTTAACTAGGTTACCAGTAGGATGCTGATCGAAGTCAAGTTGACTGCATTGAGTAATCTGTTTAAAGACGAATTACGGTTTTGTGAAATTGGTCAACTGAAGTACTTTCATCATTTCCACAGCTACTTATAAGATATCACGTACAAATTAAACGATTTGCAAAATGGATTTCATCTACATGCTCTCTCTAACAGGGGTTGATGGAAAATGGTGTTTTTTCGTTTAATTTTTCAGGAGAGCGCTGGAGTGAGCGTCCCCACTGTGCTGTCAGAGTTAAACCATCAGAACCAAGCGTGAGATTTTAATTTGAAGACGATGTTATATAGAGTATTGTCAAGTCTAGTACAACAATCGATGCACAATTGGAGCATCAAGGATGTCTCGTCTAGCTAACTACTCGCTCACTTCATATTAGGGACAATAGGTAGAGCAGCAGACCATTTGGCTTACTTTTGATACTGCTTTCTGTTCAGACATTAGTGATATTGTATTGTATACGGATAACAGGGAAAAAATGCCTCGGAGGCAAGCTATCTGTTTTGCGGTTATTGAAGCTCATCGGGTAAGTGTACTCGGTACTCATGCTTAATGACATCTATGCTTGTAGTCTCCGTAGTGCACTTTCGTACAGTGTTCTCATTTGAATCATGTGGAGAGTGAATAAGAGTAGATTCCATTTCAGTAATCATGATGTGATTCGTAGGAACTCATTTCATCGGTTAGGCTGAAACAATCTCCATCTTATCAATTATACACGATAAAATAATACTTTTCTCAAAAAGAGGAACTTGAGGCCATGTTCCTCCAATTCATACAAACTGAGTTCCATAAACTTTGGCCAAAAATGACGAAGATATTAGCACAGTGGCGTAGACGAAATTCAGTTCCCTAACAAACTTATTTCAGTGATATTACCCGTAAATGAAAGACGATATTAGGTGAAAAACATTTCAGGAAAACATGAGGTAACCCAAATAATGAATTTCACCGTGAATTGGCCAGTTTGTGCACTAGCAAATTGAATCTTTAATGACTTCCAACAAACCAGGCAATGGTTGATGAAGGAGATTGCTAACATGCTAGATTTCAACACCCTCATGATTTTCATCATGAATCTACCTAATGAACTTCCGTAAATACCCGCGATTTACAAGCAAGAATCATTCCTATATGCATGCTAGCAGTCCACCAACTCCATGCTAAGGTAGCCAAATGCAAGGGTAACTATAGAATCAATTCCAAGGTCATTAGGTGAGTCTAATTGTGAAAAATATAATTTACTTACAGGGCAAATATTTGTCCCAGATTTATTTTAACCAACACCGTAATTTTCTGATACTCTTTCTCGGTACTATTTCTAATGACTGCTCCATTCCTCATTCGGCTGTGTCCGTCGTGCCTTTTTGCTAGGTAGATTCAGAAGATTTGAGGGACATTTTTAGTTATGTTTCAACAACATAGACTAAACACGACTAAATTTCCGTCCCAGTTTTTGGACGAAAATTAGTAAATTCATGCTGACTTTCATATACCCACGAAAAGTCCAAATTGTTCCACTCACAAAACAGTGTATTATCCGATTAAGAACCAACAGCAAAACCGTCACTGGATACCCATGACTCAGACTAAGCTTACCTTCTCTGCTATTCGTGTTTCACCTTTGCTTTCTTTCTGGCCATAGAAAGGGTTACTTTATTTAGAGATAGATGTTCGATCCCAACCAAACATCTGAGTTTGACGAAACGGGATCTTCTTTAATTTGTTCTCATGAAATAAATCATTTTTAGGCTGTATTCAGTGTAGTGGGTGAGATAGTCAGTCAGTGGATTCATATTAGTGGACGGACACAATTATTTAGTGGACTAGCTTTGTGACACAGCCAAATAAAAACAAATGTTGTGTCAGGTCTACTCACTTGAACGATAGCTTTATCCTCACAGTTTCTCTTCTGCTCGGCTGTAGTGCAGTGATCATACGAAGGCTGCTCTGCATCATCTGTCCGCACTCGGAAACCTGTGAGTAGGAGTAAAATGAGACAAGAGTTCCGCATAACTCTGTCCTTCTCAGATCCGTTTTTCACCTTTGTTGTGGGCAAGTTTCTTCGCAGGCTATATTTCTTCAAATTTAATCTACCATGGAGTCATATCCAATGGGAATCAAAATGAGACAGTATGTGAATAACCAATCACGGGTAAATACGCTTTGTTTGTTACCGAGCTTTCTTGTTTCCATGACAAGCTACTGCACACAAAAGGCGTGCATGATATGTTTACGACAGCAGAAAGCATGCAAAAGAAATGGGACTTCATTATTTACTTCACATAATAAGAACCGAAATTATACTTCTCCTTCAAAATGTGAAAAAATGATAATTCTATTTTATTGACTACTATACTGTTCGAGAGCCCAATGGTACGATCTCCAAGTTTTGTATATCACAATGAAAAATTGAAAGACACAGTATACTCCGATGGAAGTCAAATAGCCCTATCACACAAAGGGTTTGCTGGATCAAACAAACTCAATCAACTTTTCCTAACTTATCTTTCGAACAATACTTTTCCTCAAAACATTTGAGGATGTAAATTAAAAGGGTTCTTGAAGTGCAGAGAGTGCCATGTCCGGGAAAACACGATCAAACAGGCACTGGGAACGCTGACTGTGTGTAGGAGCATCAAGTGACAGTGGACGACTATCGCATGTGCTGACATCTAGTTTACGTTTCTCTCCTCGAACAGTCACATTAGGAAAGAGCAGAAAGATGAATTTGTGCGAGCCCGTCGAGCATTCGTTCCTGTGATACACCCACTTCCTTATCTTCTTTTGAATGCCATCAACGTTTACCGCCAATTAGTGCAGTAATGATCTAATAACAAGATGAGCTTTGCAAAATTGATAAAGTATCTTTTGAACTAAGAAATTTGCCACACTTGGATAAAAAGTGACATTCATGGAACAACTGATATGCAGTCAAGGGAAAGATTTGATGGTAAAGTTCTGCTCCGCATTGCGAACAAGCGTCCAGAAAGCTGGGCTTTAAGTCAATCCGAGGTTATTATCATACGGGAACAGTAGCTGGCTAATTGCCGCTATCGAGAAATATTCGGATTTCATCTTTTCATTTAATAATTTACTTTGCATGATCTGTGATTAGACCCCGGGTGATCCCACATATGTCAGTCGTGAAAGAAAATCTCCGTGGAGAGTTGTTTGAGTGATTGAGGTAGTAAAACTTAACACGGTGATTGATTTGGAGTGCGGAAATAACCATGAATAACCTTGGAAATTTAGAACTGTTAAAGGTAATACGTATAAAATCGGAGTCTCTGGATACAAAACTGAAAGTTCCTTTTCTGTCACACTAGATTCACTTCCATGAAAATTATTTTACCATGGAATAATGTATCATGTCATATCGCACATGAGGCTGTACATCTTATAGTGGTGAACGTGTCCCTGCATGTGAAATAAATGTTTGCAGCAGAGAAACCGACAGATTACGTTATAAATCCATGTCTGGAATTTCGTCCTAACAGCTCCGAGTTGACAAAGTTCAAGAATTTATTCCCAGCGTTTAGTGGAAGGAAAGTCACTTACCACGGAACTATATACCAGCTTGCAAGGTTATAAGTGGGATATGTATTCATTCGAAAAACACATGATGACTAGACAACTTTGACAACACGTCCATTTTGTTCATTCGGAATCCACCAATGTTAAACACGTAAATGAATAGACAATAAATGAACTCCGTATCTGCATCAAATATACAATTTCAACAAAAATCAGGTTTCGGACAGTAGGATAGCACTATCACACGTATTCCAGCAAGTTTACTTTTATACCACTTTGTATTTCAAGGGGACTTCATCATGCTAAGGTTATTATTTATAGTACATGTACATATGCATATATGTATATATATTTTCTATAATGATCTTTGGTCAGGTATACACTTTCAAGTGTTGTACGGAAACAATAGAATCTGCCCTAATTTATGTTATTCCGCTTTGTGTTTTTCGGAAGAAGTCACATTTTATGTTTTCCAGGAGAAAATATTGCATGACTGACGGAAGTCATCTTTTCCTGGTGGAATTTTATTGTTTACTAACGCAGAGTAGTCGAAATCGTTGGTAGGTTGTCGACGTTTCGGTCACCACGGGTAACCTTGTTCATGACTGGTTTTACCACCGAATGAAAAAGGTACCCGTGGGGACCGAAACGTCGACAACCTACCAACGATTTCGACTACGCCGTGTTAGTCAACAGTAAAATTCTACCATAACATTTCACACGGCACATCGATTTTTCGATACACTCCGAACCGATCTCTGTTCTGACACTTCTTTTCCTGATTTTTTACAACCATTTCAAAGGCTCTTTAGGTTTTTCATCCTTCGTGTTTACTTCTTGAAGGAATAAACCATACTGGCTAGTCTTTTACTCCACTTCGAAGAATTCCTCACTAGTTGATTTTTTTTTATTACTTATACGGGAACGTTTTCCGTGACTGAATGTCTGCAACTCTTACCCGAATTCAAATATGCAATGCAAATAGAATCAGGTATCGGTATCTCCAAAGAATTCGTCGGTGTTTCGGAGAATGTGACCGCAAAAACCATCAGCTGGAACTTCCGGTTGTCGCTCAATCTGTATTCAAAAGCTTTACTCAGAATCATTGTGGCTAAGAACGGTTAGACGGGAAATGTCTGATGTTTGGATGGTGGCACTTCTTAGAGGCTGGTAGACGAGTTGACAGTGGGTAATCCAACAGAGGGCGCATCAGAGCAGAATTTGCAGTTCCACGGATAAGACACATCATGAACTATCATTAAGGATATGCTGGGCAAACCCTCCACCATTAAAATGTTACCTGCTTTTTATTACCGTCTTCAGTTATCTCTTATCTATGGCTTAATAAACCGCATCCACGAAAACTGTGATTGGCAAAATGACTAGATAAGGTGCACAGTTTCGGCTCCATCCTTGCGAAAAATTCATCTATCTAATTGAAAACGTGCTCTGAAAAACTATCTGGATCTCAATGGATATTCATTGGTCTTCATGACAAAACACAGGACCTCACCCAACACAGCCGACAAATACAATAAAATGCAAGTGTTCCTGACAGTTCTCATAGGTGTACTTCCCTCTTTTGAGCTGATAACAAAGCTGTAGTTGTGGATTTAGTGTGCTTTCATCGAAAGGTGGTCTCCTCTTGGAAGAAAGTTCTCAGCCGGGAAGAATTCGGAAAGTCACACTGATTGAGTTGTCTTGGTTAATCTCAAGAACATTGTATGCTAGGTTATACTAGATGGGAAGACTGCTGTTTCTGTCTTTCTACAATTCAGCAGCCTCAAATTGGGCTCTTCAATGAGAAGAGGCAAACATCTTCTTGTGCGGTTTATCCAAAATGTGTCGTGTGAAAAATTGAAGAACGATAATTCGGCAAACAAGGGAATCAACCACTGTCTACTTATTCAGAACGGCAAATTCTTGTAAGTAATAGAATTTGAATCCCATCTACCGGAAAATTCGAATAGAAACACGAGTTTCAGTATTTCTTCAAATGTGTTGAAGACAAGAAGGCAGCACATAATTTCTGTGGAACATTCACACAGTTCTGAGTTTCGTATTCATCCAAAACCCAACAAAACTACGTATTAACAAGGGTGACACAGTGACTGGGAAATTTTACTCACCCAGATAGGGTCTGTGTGTGTGTTTGAATCCAAGTGATCAGGTTCACCGAAAGTGTGAAGAAACGTGTTGTAACTAAGACCGGATTGTAGTTTTTTCAGAAAACGTTGTGTTCCATTCCGGAAAGTATTTCGGAGTATAGATCATTAGATTTGATGAGACAACAACAGATGTGCTCTTTTGCATCAAGGAAGAAGAGTAAAATAAAGCAATATAGAATGGGTAATTCTCTAGTAACATTCTCTTGTTGTCATCCAAAAAATAAAGATTGAAATCTCATAGCCGAAATCAACGTAAGCAAGAGCGTTTTCCCGCCGACAAATTTCGCATGTCTGAACCCCACTGACCAGGTTACCCAAATCAAGAAGGAAACATTTTGTTACTGAGACTAAAATGCTGTTCCTCGGGACTTGCTTTTTCGTTATAATGATACGATGTGATTGATGCTGTGTTTGTTTGTATTCTGTCGAAACTAAGTGGCACACCACCGCCAACGAAGTTTTTCTGAATTGTGCAAAAACAACTACAACTGTTTATTTCAATTTTTAATCATTCGTGGCCTAGTCTGGTGTGAGTAAATTCCACTTAACTAACTTTTCATCTCTTTTTGTCTATACTTCTGGGATTCATCGCCTGCTTGTCTGTACAAATATGTGTGCACGAAAATGTTTTCTATTGCTGACAGTCTGAAATTATTGAGCAATCTTGGAAATGCAGTGTAAAGAAAATCAAGCTCCGACATCACTTCATGAAACTATGTCAGGGTTTCCGTGAATGCGAATATAAGCAAAATGAGCCGAAAATGTGATCTGCTTTTCAGCGTTCTTTTGAAAGGCCTGATTATTAGTGGCATGTAATAAAACAAGGGGGCATCAGATATCCAAGTTTTGTTTGACGAATTTTCATGTTGCCAATACTTATTTCAACTGAGCTTGCATTAGCGGGGATTTTCGAGGGTTTCACCGACTCTCACCAAGAAAGTGTTGCGTGAATGATCCGTTAGTTATACGCTTTGAGCTTTTTCCGACTCCCTAATCTATATCGTATCTATCATGTAACATACATGCCAAAATACCTCACATTATCTGTGTGAGCTGTTCTTGGGTGGTATAAAGATAGCTTAGAGGTTAGAAATATCCACTAAGAAGGTGGTCTGTGCAATAACTGCATTTCACAGAATCTTCTCCGTTGGTCTTCATAGAAGAACAATAAAGATCTCTTGTGATTGATCACTTGCCATTGCGACTGGGTTGTTGGAGCTAGGTCACTCACAAATCACGATTAGCATGACCTCATAAGCACTGAGTCTTTTTTATTGGTAAGACTTCCACTGACGTTTACGCGTTTTTTCCGCACTGTATCCCATTTCGTTTGACTCATAGCTTTAGAGAGAATCAGTTTTACCTAGAAACTTCGGGTTATTTTCTTTCGACAGAAAATTAAATGTCGTCATGAATATAGCGTCCCAGTGCTTGCAGCGGAGTTTACGTACACGATCTAGCCATTATAAGAAAACCACGGCCTGTGAAATGCTTGATATAATTTTATGAATTCACATGTTTTCTTCACCTAAGGTAGTTCGAAGTAAGCTGGCAGTTTTGTATCTATTTTAAATAAGATATTGCCTGATGTAGTTAGCTGTTTGCTCTCAGATGCAATCGCAGTGGTGACCTTCGATAGTCAGCAAGAATGCATCTTCAGTTCTCTGGTAAATGACTGTATCATTCAGCATCATCTGAGGCTTTTGCCCATTAGACTAATATGACCGATATCGTGAGTAAACTTTCACTAGATGCACTGTTCGCTTTTATTTATCTTGCGTAAGTTTTCTAAACTTCACAATAATAAATACGGGGCAAAGTTGGACTTGGAAATTGCTCCTTCTGCAAAACGAAATCAGTAAGTCTGTCTAATATATTTCTGCGCACCCAGTTCATCTTATCTTATCTTCTTATATCACTCAGTTTCATATCTACCAACAACAATGTTCTCTACTTGAAACAGGTTTTAATATCGGTAATGCTATCTTAGCAAATAATTAAAGAACACGATAAAATGAACAATTCGACCTGGTTACAACAAGCCTGCCTGTTTTGGGGCTTCACACAAATGCATAAACAAAGAATCTGCACAGTAAATGTCCTTGATTATAGAGTTTTATAGACGACGTAAGACTCACAAAACCGTCGGTCAGTGTTGGTGATAGTAGAAACTGTCCCAGCTAGCCACTTATCGCCGCGCTTGAATACTGAACCCTATTGTGTCTGGAAAAATCGCGCTTTATGCAAAGTAACTAGTCAGTCAAGTAGGCGATACGATCTGGGTGTGTACTTCAGGCGATTCAGACAAACTAAATTGACAGCATGCAATAATATTATTCCGAAAATGAACCTTAAGGTCATGCATTTGGAGCCAAGTAGGAAAGAATACAAGCAATGCTGCTGAGATGAGATGATTGAGTCACGTAAACAATGAGCTAAATTAAAGAGGACTATTTCGCCTCAAGATAATTTATGCTCCATCAATCTAATTTAAGATTCGTGGTTAGCTTTTCTGTCTCATAATAAAATGAAGCCTCACGGCTAGGAAAGTAGTGCTTCCCTTCACTTTAGCATCTATGGGGTTTGAAACAAGCCAGTCGTGCATTTGCGTGAGGGTAAACAGACGTACATAACGAAAACACACATCTTACCACACACGCATACATACATAGAACTACGTACACGTATACAGTATCGCTAACTGATAAGTAACTTTTGACATGTATAACTGATATTATAACTGAAAGTAATATGCGTAAGTGGTGTAAAATTTTTCACTGAGTCTATTTGCAGTATTTCGACGTTTTCGTATCGACACGATTAGATATTCTCTGCAAAAAACCTCACCACATAAGCTGCTGTTATCTTATCGTAGAAGCAATTGAAGAACAGGAATAATTTTGCAATTTCTCCAATGCTTAGAACCAATGAATAGAACCATTTATTGACAACTAAGGCCTTTTAAACCAGGTCAGTGTACTGGCGATCGAAGTAATTCCAAGGAAAATTTGAAAAGCAATATAGGTATTATATAGCGGTGCTGTCAGAACATAAACAGTTTCCTTGAGCAGGTATTTATTCAACCTCAAGAAGGAGTACGAATTCTGTGACAAGATAAGGGGTGAATATTGTTGGCGAACGTAAAATTGCGGTTGTAGACACGGGAGGTGGAGTATCCGTGACACATCCTGTGGATGGAATTTCTGTCAAACCATAAACAACGCAAGTACTTGTGATGGGCCAGGAGGCTTCGTGAATAAAAGGAAAGTAGCAATTTTTGGTTCAGATTGATGATGTTTGAGTGAAGCACGAGATGTGATTGGTCGCAAGGGTTGTTTAGGCGATTGTTGGGATCGGTTTACTGAAACGTATGGGTTCCAAAAGTGCTTTTGAAGCCGATCGACTGCGAGTTGGCAAGAGAGATATTGATCTGAGGTCCCGCTGGAGCGGGTTGAGCTGCGTTAGTATTCCGAGGACTTTTTCGACACCAGACAACATCAGACAACGACTACGGTTTTTGTGACTGGCTAGAACACAGGATCGACTCAGCATCGGGAGCAATGTGCAAACCGATACACCGAGGGATACCATAGGAAATTATACTGGAAGTAGAAAATCAGGCCCGCGACTTACTTTCAGTGGTAATAATTCAGTATAACCTCCGTCTACGCTCATCCGCAGTGTTACTAACACAAAAAACGGAAGGCATGTATCGATTTTGTGTTAAATTCCAGGAACTCAATCAGATCGTAAATAAGAACACCTCGCCAATGTCAATAACCGAGGAGGTATTTGACCAGTTTCATGTCACAGTGTTGTTGTTAGGCTAAGCACGGTTACGCTGCTGGGAACTACCGGTGCTAACAGCATACAGAGAGAAAACAGCCATCTGTGTCAACGGAAAGCAGTACGAGTTCTTACGAATGCCTTTTTGACAGTGTAACACACAGGCTGTATTCAGACATCTGCTCCCGCAGGTACTGAAAAATCTGGGTAGGGGTGTGGTCTATAGAGATGATGTGATAATTTTCAAAGATGATTGATGATCGTGCTTTCAGAAGAACTGCAGATCTGAAGAGAGTCAAAAAGACGGGTTCAAAATACAGCTCCTAGAAGTTTCATATCACACGCGACAAGGTCGCTTGTTAATAGCAAACTGAAACCCTTACCTTATGAAGCAGAGACTACGCAAAATTTCCCCTCACCAAAATCAAAGCATCAACTAAGAATGACCCTTGGCCTGGTTGCTTACGGGGCCAAGTTTGTGCCAATCTTTACCCAGGAAGCCTGTGTCCTGTTTCAACTACTGAGGCAAGATACGAAGTTTGACTGGCCGGTAAATATGGAGGTGGCGTTCAAGGAACTCAAATAACCGTAACAAAACCGCAAATTTTTATGACAATACCAAAGCCACGTCAGAAATTCTTCGTAGCTGTCAACGAGAGTGACTTTCTAATTGGAGCAATATAACCACAACAGTCCGGGGTAGTCCAGTAGTCCAGCCGATCGCTTACAATTGCCAAAATAAAATACTCAACCAAGTAAAAGAGATGTCTACAAATCGTGTTGGCTCTGGGGGAATAGAAACATTAAGGCTCCTAGCTTATTATCAAAAAGGACCACAAACTGTCGATTTGGTTAATGATAGCACGAGATCCAAAGAGGAGATGGACGCGGTGGACATACTGCCTGTTAGAACTCACCTTCACAATCAGGCATATTGTCGGTAGAGAAAACAAGATACCTGAGGCGTTGTACAGTCTGATCCCAGATGATTAATTGCCGGCAGAAGCAATTCCAGTCAACTGATTGATACCAAGTGATGAAGTTTTCATCCACTGAAGGGATGAAAGTCTAGCGCAGACAGTTTGTTCAAATCTTCCAGTACAAACGAGATCCGAAGGGATCTCATCCATGCTACACGACTTACTGAAAACTTCAGAGTGCCTGCACGCGGTTGATGGCAGGCTGCTGGCAGGCATCCAAGTGGGACATGGTCTGAGACCCAGACGAAAGCCATTTATTTTGGTGGCCCTAGGTGAGCAAGTGATACGACTAGCCCATGACAGTGCTCACGTGAGACGACAAGAAGACTTCGAAATTTTTCGGCTCAGCATTCTGGCCCACTATGCAATACGATGTCGATGACCACACACGAACTTCCGCTGACTATCAGTGAAAACGAGAGCTTGTGACATTGGCACCGCCAATACAGCCTGCAGATAAGCAGCGAATCTTTTAAAGTTGTAGATTTGAAATATTTGATCCTTTACTCATGGGCTTGATCGGAAACCGATACATCATGACGACGGTTGGTCACGTGTCCCACTGGATTTAGACTATCACAGTACCGGATAAAACAGGAGATAAGGTCTCTCGTGTACTTGTTGATAATGTTATGGCATAATTTGGTCTACCCGAAATGATCTTCACCAACCAGGGACATTTTCTTCGATCGAAGAAATTTCGGGGGAAGTTGGAATAAAGAGGAATCCAGCAGATGTGGAGATCACCTAACCATATTCAAGCAGAATGACAGAACGACTTAACAGGACACCTAACAAGTGGCTGAACAACAACGAAATGGATAGGCACCCCTTAATGCCGAAAATGTCTCTTGGTTACGGCGTAAATAATCAGTCAAAGATGGGGACGATAACGTTCTAAGTGGTTTTTGGGCAGGAACCCGGAATACGTCTGAATAATTTGCTTTGCAAGTAAAACGATTTCTCTGACAATGAGCTATCGGAGGCACCTAGATAAACTGAAGATGCGAAAGACGAGAGATGCCTAGTTTCGAAACAACGTAAGATATGATGGACAAGACAAATCAAAAAATGGAAGATGTTCGTATCTGGAGAGCTAAGAGGAGTTTAGAAACACAACAGGCCTGATGTGGTCATTCCGGCGGTCAGCTAGTTTCAGAGACGATGGAGTGGACCGTACACAATATATGAGATAGAGAATGCCAGCTTAATGATCAGTCAAGAACCTCAACGCAGATGGGTCAAAAGATGAGTCTTAGCGCCTTGGTACACTCAAAGTGAATGTTTTTAAGAAAGATTGAGTGTGATGGGGAAAGCTGAGGCAACAAAAAGAAGCGAGCTTCAGACACATGGGCCCACTTGATCAAGATCCACAAACCAAATAAGAGACAGTGAATACATTGGGCTCGTCTCGTAACAGAGGCAAAAAGCACAAACTTTTGATTGGAACTCAGCAAGATATCAGGCAACCAGCTAGGTAACACATGCGAGGAGTTATTGATCAAGCTGCCCATTGGTGTTATCGAATCGAAAGAACCGAAATAACGTGCAAAATAACCAACCTGATGGCCATAGACTTCCGGCCGGAAATCAGCTGAAATACTCCAGCAGCCAAAGGATCGATATTGCTAGGGCATGGTCTGGAAAACGAACTGACTCGTTTGGCTGGCCAAATATAGGAGTGCCTCACCTATCCTACTTTCTTTGTTAAAACTGACTGACTAGAAATTAAACTCGTTCAAGTCGGCTTCCTAAATTATCAAAATGCTTTCAATTCGCTCAACAGAAGAAGTTTATTCTCTTTTTTAGATTAGCGAAGGATATCCCTAGTACTTTTCAACGGACTAAAATACTGTTTCATGAACCGGCCTCCGTCAGTCTATCTTATTGGCGGTAAATCCTCCAGATTCCTTATTACTTCTAAAGTATTGGAAGATGCTCTCTTACCACCGTTTTTGTTCGCTTGCTGTGTGCGATCTCCCGCTCACGAAGTCATCTTTCACCTTCAAGCGCGCCGACGATTTTGTGGTCGGTTCTGAATCTCACAACAGTTCTTATGTCAATCCACCGCAACGATCTACGATAAACGAATTGTCCAACGTTGTCAATGTTTTGTAGAAGTACTGCTTTGAGTTGATTTTAACTCCATAAAGCAATCACGTGACCCAACATCCATGATATAATATTCAAAAATGAAAAGCCCCGAGTGCTCTAAATATCTTGGTGTACTTACCCCATCAGATCCTAAGTGAACCCATCAAGTAAAATACACTTTTCCAAAGTAGGAAGACTGATATTTTACTTCTCCCGCCTAAGGGCTCTGCATTCGCCTACCCATTCCAATTCTTTGTTCTTTTATTCGCACTTTCTTTGCTTTGATCAAGCGACTCCTTTAATCTATTTCCCACGGCAGTAACATATGCTACTCTTAATTACCTAGTTCAGTGAGAATACTCCATGTTTCTACATGGAAACGGTTGTGAAGTAATGCATTCTCTGACAACAGACACTTGCTGCATCCATCTTTCTCTCTCGCGAGTGCAGTAGTTCATACTCTGCTGCAAGCTGTAAATTGAAGCTAGCATATTTCTGAATCACAGCCATTTACCAATCAGTAATTCCATATCTAGTAGGGCTGCGCATTTCGAAAGAACGTTTCATGAATGACGTGGGAGAATAGCTCACGTAACCCCGATTGTTCGCTTTCCATTTGGTTCATTGATGAACACGGTGTACAGATTCTATCATTGCCGTTTATTCATTATCATGTTTCTATTACCAATACCAAATCAGGCTGCTGACAACTTTACTCTAGAAATTCACCGCTTTTTAGACAATGAAAAGGTATCCTTAAATTATAACTTTATTTCTTCTTTCACTTCAGAGGATATTACAAATTCACGATGGACTCGAAGATAAACCTGCGAGGAAAAGGACGTCAAAAACACAGGAAAAAGGTGAGCTCATTGTTGAACAGAAACGAAAGTAATTGAAATTCTCGTTGATTCAGAAGCTTACGTACACGAAATGCTTCAGATCGACAAAAATCATGTTCAAGATTCAAAAATGATTTGCATCCTGCTGTACTTGGTCGTGAAGGCTCTCACACGTGATCGATCAGGTGGAAGACCAACAGCAGTCTGTACGGTGCCAAAACACTTACTGGTGGGGGTCCAGAATAGCAGAGAATCCGGTCCTTGCAGTATACACGTCAAATCGTTTTGCGCTACTATTGGATGAAACGTTACAAGGGCTCGAAACACCAGAATTACACACCACTTTCGACCAATTCACTTTGGGATGCCTTCCTCAGTAATTGGAACTGAAGTTAAGTTGTGTGCCTCAAAAATGCTAATAAACCTATAGCATGGTATATAGTGCAGCAGTTTTTGAAAAATCTCAGAAGGAGCAACAATATGTTGCCCTCGTGATATATTACAGCTTCGTGTGCGCGTGGAAAGGCTTAACCCAAAATTCTTGGATGTTTCGAACATTGTTTTGAAAAACATTGGGTGTCGTTCACAAGGTTATATTGAAGCATTAGAAAACAATATTAAAAACTTCACGAGCAGTTTTGAGTAGGATAACACAAAAACACGCATTGCTTTAGAAAATCTAGAGAATATAGCCAGCTGTTCAGTTGGTTTCAAACCGTATACATTGATTTTCAAGTGAAGCATGTCATCAAATTGTATTTCGTAGTTCTGTTCATTCAGTGGGTGACTATTCAGTGTCCCGATCAACCTTCTTCCAAGCATTGTGTTGATAAGAACATGATGAAGGTGTGTAAGACCAAAGCAGTCACTCAAGTGAATCTATCTCACGGATTGTCATTTTGGTTGTTTTTCGAGCCAAATATCTAGTAGGACTGATAGCTAAATCATGAGAAACAAAGTATGTCTGAATGGATGATGCTTTGAAATTGTTAATTCATATTTATGATGAACCAATTGTTTTCAACTATGACATATAAACGGGCCAAAGAGCAAATGGGTATATGGTGCCCGTAAACAAATGTTTATCCCATTATTCTCTGGGCTGATGACGAGTTGATAAATTTGGTCTCCGAGTGATTGAACACCATTCGTGTACTGCATATCCTGGTAAAAATGCATTCTCTTATCCTTTTCGTAATATATTGAAGCATTTTGTGCTATCTTTTATAGAGATTCCTGTGAGTGGATGAATCGTTTTTCATGGTCGAATTTGACTTTGTTTCTTTGTGGTAAGAGGTATCTCCACTTTAATTTCGAACAACGGTTTGCGCTGCAGTTATTGCTTCGATTCTGATTATTATCACACAGAGAATTACTAATCAGGAACGGACAGCCAGAACTGCTAGAATCAGAGGGATGAATAGATGCTAGGAATACCATAAATCTCGAGGTGGTAGCATATTGTTACGTCATCCAATGTGTCTACTAACTACCTTTCTGAAAGAATGTAGTACGCCTGGGAAGTCCATCTAAGAACAAACGAAAAGCACGTCACAAAAAGTATAGGTTGGTGAGCTCTAGTGCCTGATTTATTAAATAACCCCGTCCATCTATTTGCCTGCGGACCTAAATTATCATGATGGATTCTGCGACTTCGTACCACTTTCGAATCACATTGCGAGGAAATGCCCTTCCAAAGGATAATAACCTTCGTGTCTCCTGCTAGCAGCAGCAGGTTTTCGGAGTCACACAGTAAGTTTGATCAAACTAATTCCGTTTACAGTCGACTTTTGATAGAAAATTTATTATTCTCTGCAGTAAAGGAATCCCAGTGGATCAGCAACAAACGTCTCGCAACTGAATCCAATAGGCTGCAAGTCGTACTTTTAAAACAATGTGCAAAAGTTTCATCTGCCTGGCAATCTAATGATAACTGATCTTGTTATCTGCTCTGAAAGAGGACACAAGCTTTCTTGCACAAAAGCGAATAAGTTGCTCACAATATTGAGGACGTCGGTCATAAATATGGTTCATAAAACCTAGCATCAAGAACTATCCATGGGCCAAAACTGTTTGGAATGCAATGAACACGTGCTAGTTCGTTTATATCTGGTTTATTTGTTTCCCATAGTTACAAGATTATGTTCGGTTCGCAGAACATCCGAAGCCCTTGACGTGTCTCTCTAGCTCAGCTGGTACGACGCAAGCGTATCTGAAACGTGACTAGCGTCTGTGCGTAGGTTCAAGTCCCGATAGGATCAACGAATTTTACACATGTGAATCAATTCAATCTGGGCATAAATCCGTTGGCTTACATCTCAACGAATCAAAAATAACCACTGATACACTTCGAGACTAAACCGTCAGTCTCTTTGAATCCACAATCAATATCATTGTAGGAATGAAGGAGATTGTTGTCTCTTACTATCCGACTGTAATTTTTACGAAATCATAATTTACGCCCCTACTCTCTCATCTTGTATTGCTCTGACTTCTAGTGTTAATAAACCAATGCTTTATGTCTTTCAACGACAGACGCCGGCTCTTCTGCGATTCTTGGCCAGCATCTGGGTCATTGTCGAAGACAAAGAATTTCTTTGACTTACCTTTGGCGACAACAACAAGCTTGTGTTTATGAACGGCTCTTCTTCGCGCACATCCAAGCCAGAAGCCGATTATTGCCACTCGGTGACCAATGGATGCCCGTCTGCTGTCAAACTCAAAGACAAGTACGTAATCTCGAAAAGTAAGAATGAAAAATATAAATTTAGATGACCGCATGCAAAATTGGATAACAATTTCATAGGAGTTATCGGAAAGCCATAAACATTCACAAGTGGTTGTGTGAATCGGTGAAGTGTGTGTATCCAATAGTACGCCATCCATGGCCAGATGATTTGATGGCAAACCAAGTGAAAATTTGCCAGAAACAAAGAAACATTAGAAAGTTACTTTATCGGCTAGTTTACAATTTTTGCAGGGCATTTGCTGGAGGTGATAACTTCTTCTGGTTGCAGAGTGGAGTGAAAAACAGAAACAAAACACAAGATGAATGCTTATGCCTCGTAGGGGAATGAAAATATCATTAAAAGCAACACTGCCTTTATTTCTGAACACATTGTTAAATTCGTGAATTCGTCGATATAGTTATTCTGCTGATCTTGCCGGTCTCTTGATGAACGGCCTTAGCTTCCCCAAGTACGAAACATATAGCTGCATCTCACAGTCATGGCGTATGAGATATTGTCCTTGGATCACGTGTAATACCTGGTAAATGGCAGCTCAAATCGTGCAGCATGTCACAATGTCGCGTCATGGTTAGCGTGGAGGTTATAAAATCACCGGAAAAGGACTGTAGAAGAGCATTCAATTTGATGTCGATACTTAGTTCTTCCAAGCCTTATCTCTTGACTGGCTTGGAAATATTAAAATTATTTACGAGTACTGTGACCTGTATGGATGACGCTCAGAATAAATTGATTCACATGTGTAAAATTCGTTGATCCTATCGGGACTTGAACCTACGCACAGACGCTAGTCACTTTTCAGATACGCTTGCGTCGTACCAGCTGAGCTAGAGAGACACGTCAAGGGCTTCGGATATTCTGCTAACCGTTTTAAATGTACAAACAGCTATTTCTCATCAATCAAGCCGGCTCAATTCTGTGAGTGCATCAAAAGGATTCTATCTTGCAACAGTGATGAGATTATGTCCTAACGTGTTATAATGCGGTATGCATTCATTATTTTTGAGTATCCCAATTGTTCAGACTGTGGATTTTGTTTGTGTGCATATGATATATTTCAATATTACTTGAACTCACATTTCGTCGGTGTGATCACGGGATTTGATCGTAGATGGTACTATCACTTCTTAGTCTCTTTTGCTGATAGACGCTCGAAGAGTCGCTCTTTAAAAGAGTAGGTTTCCTTCGTCTACGGTCTCCTTAGCTGCGACTAGAGGCACTTTTAGACATTGACTGGGACAACTCACAAGTTGGACCACGGCATTAGAGAACCAAAATCCAACACAAAACTAAGAGTTTGTTTGGAAGTGAAATACTTGTTCTCTTCAGGGAGTTTAGGTAATATTGAAATGCATCGTATGCACACATATAGAATCCTTAGTCTGAACAGTTGGGATAATCAAAAATAAAGAATGCATACCACATTACAACACGTTAGGACATAATCTCATCACTGCTGCAACATAGAATCTTTTTGATGCACTCACAGAATTGAGCCGTATTGGTTGATGAGAAATAGCTGTTTGTATAATCAAAACGTGCACACCGTAAGCCGTTACAGAAATATTTCCATTAAGAACAAACAGGCAGCTTTACTTCTTTGTTAGCTGGGAGCTTCCAAGCAGTTACCGAACCATACGTTGGTATTCAGTGCTATTCACGATTCATCAACGATTGGACATTGCAATTGTAGACATTGCCAGGGCAGTCATTTTTGCGGTGCTCGTTGTCAGCGAGTATACGGTATATTTATTGAGGACAAAATTCGGACAATCGTCAGTGAAAACCAAAGACTAATACTGGAAATGGGTTGAGCATGAGTTTATAGTTGACCATTTTCAATCACGGCTCATTACATAGGAGTGGAAAATTAAATTTGGTGGCCAGATTTACTGTTCCCGGCCTCATTCACCTGATTAACCGGATAATTTTGTGGTTATTAAAAAAGCTTTTGTTTTAGTCACACTTCACTTTGTTTCAACGAAATCAACCTTTGTGAATGATTTGAATTGTTTTACTTTGCGCAGGTTTCAAATGATGGAACTTGATAATTGTATGATTCCGAGGTAAAGTTTAACTCAAATACACTCATCCTCCATATTTAAAAATGATTCATTCCAGTGTCTGCGATTAGAGAAAATATATCCGCTAAAACATTCTGTTGCTCTAAAATTTATCAAAACACTCACTTGTGCTTCAAGCACCATTCTTGTTTTGCTAACCACCCAAGCCGCACAATAACCAAAAGTTGTTTGGCGAACGTTCGGACCACGTTGGGATGAAATGACTCGTAACAAGTGCCTTGAAAGATTGAACGGAAGTTCAAGAAATGTTACTAGAAAAATAATATAAAAAGTTATCACAACATTTATTATTATATATCTGCGTTACGAAAACAACATATTTTGTTTTACTGACTAGCATTGTGCCCATGCGATGCCGTGCTGGTTTTCTTTGTTCTCTGCTGATAGGATGTGCTGCAAACGGAACTTTGGGATAAGCAGACAACGAGAGACCCTACAACACAATCACCACTGCCAAGTCACAGGCAGGATCTTCTCCGGTCGGATGAAATGTTCAGGAGGACGCAATTTTGCGATCGACGCACAGTGGCCAGTGTTAGCCATGGAGAACGGCTTGTGCTGGTTTCGTTGTTGTGTTCGATCGCAGCGAGAGGTATGGAAAACGCCTCTCTCCACCGAAGTCAATGTACTCATCACGGGTTGAGGCCCAACTGCGTCGGCCTTCTAGGGGAAGACCCCTGTGGTGCTTTCGATATGGCACACAAGTACTAGGATTAACAAATGTGTTTACTTGGACAAGTACCGAATCTGGTGGCGCCACTTTCTCCGCCTGTGTACATCGTCTGCACGCAGTTGCGCTTCTCCAATATACACGTTGTCCCGCTCCAGCTTTTTGAGTTCTGCCGTTTTGCGCTCTGCTGGGTAGATTCACTAACATGTCTCGAACCGAGTACCAGAGGCTATAGACTCTATACGAGAACAGGTCCCTACTTAACTTAGGAGAATCCAAAATATTGTCGTTTAGCGTATACTGTGCGGCACTTATGTAGGCATGAAATAAGGAAGGGAACGCATTTATACCCAAGTAACTATCCATCAGTAATTTGGTTTGTGGGCCCACACTTGCCAGACACTGTCACGTGGTTTGGAAGCTGATCATGTGCGCAAGATGAGAGTACTGCGATAATCAATACACATAGTTGGACTGAGAAGAGTCATACTCATTTGTGAGCAGAAATTCCTTGATGCTGGTTGGAATGCATGTCAAACGAATGAACACTGACTGGTCCAAATTGGTATCCTCGAAATGCATTTAAATATGATGGAATCACCACACTGGAGCTTTCACATGATTATGCAAGTTATTCTGAGTTGGCTATAATTGACTTCATTTTTTTCGAAATGAATCAAACGTAATTTGACAAAACGAGCAACACTCTCCAAAGCTACTGCAGGTCAGGCCAAATTAAGCTAACGAAAAACGCTTTTGCTCACCGGATGCACGGTGCCAGTGTCGGCACGTAACTGAATGCCACCAGTTGTCCAAATTCCCCGGATATCGTGGTTTCTCCGGTTATTGAAATTGCCACTTATATGCTTGCCCTCCAGTTGAACTGTATCAGATCAGACCAGATCACAGGATATGAAGGCTTGAGCCAAATTTGCATTCATTTTCCTGCACCCGAGGCTTCAGAGATCCTCGTACGCTGCAACAGAAAAACTGGACGTAGCATTCCTTCCAGCTGTCAAGAAAACGCGGCAGGTTTCTGGTTGTCCGACTATTTATTTCTTCTCCCCGAAAGCAAGAGCAACCCGGTAGAAGTACAAACGACCATGGACTCCCCTGACCTATGAGACACGGTAGCACGACAAGCAGTCTTCGTCGAAGCTGGGACTTTGAGTTTCACAATCCTTGGTTCTTTCTGTAGACTGCCATGGTGGTGCTTGCGTGAATGATATTGAAGGCTTTATATCTTCCTATTGCGTCTAAAAATACGACTGGGGTGTGGTCGTGAGTTTGAAACGCCAGAAAAAAGAGTAAGAAAAGGAAAAGATAAAAGGAAAATTTAAATTGATAATGAATAATAAAATAAAAACGTGAACAAAGAGGAATACGACGAAGAGAACTTTAACTATTTGGAAATAGGTTAGAAGCATTACCCATGCTGGCTTCAGTGAAAATGTGCCATCTCAGGACATTAGAATGGGGTAATTGTCACTGACAGTACTTTTTGTTGTTTTATCGCATCTGCATATTCACGTAAATTAAAATTGAGCAGAATACATATTCGAGTGTGAGCTCATTCAGTCGGTGTTTTTGATCGTCAGTGGAGCGTAGTTCGGACAGGAACTATATTGCCTTCACTGCGGATAGAACAACTAATCTGGTTTGGTTCTCAATTATCACATTTTGCCTAGCGGACATAAAACCTACCCTAGATTCCGGTATCTCAGAACCTCGGAATATTCATGGGACTTCATGTGAATTTGGAGATTACCTGAAACGTTTCAAAATCCGATGTCTGACGAGGAAGAATTTGAATTCAGAGAAAAAAAATGCTCATTTCTAATCCGTCCCCAGAATGGATGGGTATTCTCTCCTGATAAATTTGGCTTTTCCTAATTCACTCATTTATCAGCTGTAAATAGTCCCCAGAGATTAGCTTCTCCAGCATTTGCAGCTGGCTCATTTCGGAGTTCCGTAACGAGTAAAATTTCATTCATTCGTGATGTCATTTTGTCAATGCACACTCCAGCTGCTCGGTGCATTTTCGGCGACCAGTTACAAATTTAGTTAAGTGATCGATTGATTGCCGGAATTTATTGTATTGAGTTACTAAGACCGTTACTGTTGATTCCGGATTGCACATTCCACTCTGCTAAACCCTCGTGTGTAAGGTTTCAAGATGTGAAAGCAGTTTTTCATGAGAAACCATCTTTATTTTTTAGTGCTAATAATGCCCAGAAGCCAACAACCCAAAGACCGCACCGATTCAAAAGCCTTTTTGAGCCATATAGTATGAGAAATTCTTTCCTGCCTCAACAAAGAAACCGACAACGATGGGCTAGTTGTCATTCTTGTGGTTCAAAGCTTTCATATTTGACTTGTGGTTTTTGTAATGCTACATGCCATCAATGCTGTAAAGTTTGCCCTTATCAAATCCACTTGCCGAAGTTTAAAGGTTTGTTCGAATGACAGTTCCAGTACTTAGTCTCGTTTGTTTCCCGATTTTCAGTCTCTATCCTTAGCCGTTGACAGTTCATATTCATGTTGTCATGTTATTCACACCTATGTTGTTAACCATTCCATTGAACATTCATTCATATTGGATACCGGCAGTGTAGAACCTTTCATTTCTATTTCTGTTATTCAGCTTTTCCAACCCCCTGCAAATAATGAACCTGTTAACATTTCAGTGAAGGGTATCTCTGGTCAAGATTTGCAAGTACAAGGGACGTGTGAAATGTCTGTTTCCGACTCCAAATCCAAAACATATCTGTGTTCATTCCTTGTCATTGACTAGCAGTTCACGATTATTGATCTCAATTGCACGGAGAAGCTTCACATTCTTTTCTCGTCCTTCTCGACTGTCATCATTCCCGTCTTCAAAAATTTGATTTTTGAGTGCTCCAGGGCTTCTGGTGGCATCAAGATCTCACCCGTTGTTCTTGAGGTATCAGGGCCGCTAGAATTTCCTAAACGTCAGATATTACCTTTGGGATTGCGCAAACCATTGAGGAAGGCAATCGACCAGTTGGTCGCGAAAGGTATCCTGACACAAGTAAATGTGTTATCGTGGGCTACATTAATTTTGACCCCACTGAAGAGAGATGAGAAAACTGCTAGAATTTGTGGAGATTATCGCATTACTGCGAATAAATTCCTGAAGCACTCTAGCTGTTCTACGATAGAACCGGAAGACATTCTGCATCATTTTCATGGTTCAAAATTCTATGGCATCAGAGCTGTGCTCAAACAGGGTGGGCTCACACTCGAACTTATATTTTGCGCAATCGTAATTTTCATAAATATGCAAATGCAATAAAACAACAATAAGTATTCTCAATAACAATCTTCACATACGCTGCTGCTTGAATGGAGTTCAGGGTTTTCGTAACTATGGCTCTCTTCGTTGCGTGAACATTCCGATCTTCGGATTGTTTCTGCTGAACTGGAATTTGAACTGGATCACTCACATCTGAAAAAGACTTAGAAAGATCGGAATTATTATCAACCGGATTACAATCGGAAACAGGGTTTAAAGGCAATCTTGTCTACTTGTTTTCGATGAATGGAACCATCACAGAAATCCGAAACCTGGCAAAGTCTTTACCCAAGTTGCTTCTATAAAACGCTTGTTGAGGGTCTCAAGTCATTTCCTCTGTGTTAAGCAGCTCCCGAGGACTCGAATTAAAGCAAATTAGTTCGTAGTGTACGACGCTTGAACTGCCTAGCCGGATTAATACCCGTGGTCGAATGGACAGAATCGCGATAACGCAATAGGAAACTGTCCCCAGTTCTCTCGATTTCACTGAATGTTCCAGCTCCTGTGGATCTGATAGCACGCTTTGCCTTTCGTACAAAATTTTCAACAAATCCGTGTGACTTCGGATGATTTGCAGGAGTTAACACATGAAGGCAACCATGGACTTTGATCAGTCTGTCACCTTTTAAGCAGTGAAATGACTCCCTTTATCGGGAACCACTGCATATGGTACTCCAATGCGGTTAAATGTCTTGCAAAGTGCAGCATTGGTGAAATCAGAGCTCGGTGAAGCGGTGAAATCAACCTTCGGCCACTTGGAATAGGAGTCGAAGATGACGAGGGCGCGATGCTTGTTCAGGAATGGTCAGTGAAAATCAGCATGAACACGCTGCCAGGCCTCGCATGATATGGGCCACGGAGTCTACTCAGAAGGTTGGGAATGAATTTTATGTACGCAGTGGGCACTATGTTTAGCTAATTGGCATAAATCACTGTTCAGCTCGGCCACCAAGAGATGAACCGAGCCGAGAATTTCATCTTTTCAATATCAAAATGTTCGGAATGCAAATCAGTTAGAACGGCTGATTGCAATGCAGTTGGTATAATGATGGAACGTTTAATAAACGCAACACAGCATGAGCACAACAAAACTGGAACTGGAAAGGTTTCCAGCAGTGTTATTCAGTAGGTACAATGAGGGGGTGTATACGCAATTCCTGGATCACTGCACTTCGGGGGATGCTGGGATCCATCCGTTATCTGTCAGTGGTTCTTCCTGGTCTCCTGTGATGACATCTGAAAAACGAGAGGCAGAGATACAAATGAGACTTTCATTACACTGCCCTCCTCAAAGAGCGGCTGATCCCAGACCTTCCTGGTCTACTTTTACTCCTTGGATAGCTATTGATAGTTCTTCCGAGGTCAAGATTTTATCGGCATGTGTAGTAGGCTCCAACTGGTTGTAGCGAACGACCTGACTATAAATCTCCGGATTTTCGCCGTGAGGAGCTTCTCGATACGTTTTGTGACCAATGTTTTCAGCAACAACCAATGGTCCGTTCCATTGATACCTTTACTTTGAAGACATTCGTGGTAGTGGAACTATTGATTTCGGCCACACTTCATTCTCTGGCTTCCCCGGGGCTCCGTGTGCTCGTGGCCATGGAGCACTTTTTGACGCCTTTGAGCTTTTTTCATATGTTCCAGCCCAACTGTGACTGTCTGCCATGATTCGTTGAAATTCCACCACAGTCCGTTTTTGTACGTATGTTGTCCGCCAGTCGTGGTACGGTTAAGTCGATGGACATTTGTAGCTCTTGCCCCGTCCTCATTAACTGAAGGGAATGACCGGTCGGGGCTTACACCGAAGCTCTGTAAGCAAAACGGAAGTGCTCCATCCTAATACCGTGCAAGCTGTTGGTTGATAAGTGCCTTTGACAGCTTCTTCAGCGTCAATTTCGTGTTTTCCACCAGATCTTTTTCTTAGGAGTGATACGGGGTTGTGTAGGTTTTAATAGTTCCTAGGAGCTGGTTTAAATCGGCTACTAACAGACATTCAAAATTAGATTCTTGATCAGTTTCCAGAGATAAAGCAGTGTTTCTTCGTAAAACCCATGGTCTCACGAATTTACGTGCTGTGGTGAACGAACCTGTCTTTGGCAGAGACTCTTCTTCGCCCCACCATAACCAGTAAACAAGGATTGCCTAGACTGGATTCTGGAAGCTGACTGATTATACCCATTCCCGTTCTTTCGTTTGGGTAACCCGCCAACATCGGCATCAGGGACACCGGTTTTTGGCTCCAGGAGATTTGAATTGCACGCAGAGTTGGCAGCATTTACGAAAATTCGCGAGGCCTTTCTTCTGGTTCGGCCACCTGGACCTTGGCCGGGCCATCGCCAGCGTTTTTCGCAGGCCAGCTTGGCCCTATTTGCGACGTAATTCTGCCAATGTTGTTTGCACTATGTTCTCTGACGCCATAACCATTTTCACATAGGTCCATCCTTATCGGAAAAAGCGTATCTCCGTTCATCCTGGAGTACTTCCAGAGGCTCCCGAGGCAAACATTTCCCAAGATTTATTCGGCCATCTCTTCTCGATCTGGTTTCTTATTGGCCACTGACTAACTTTCGCGCATGAATCGTACTCCAGGATCATTCTCCTGAAGTTTCTGCCATGCCGTGACAGCGTCGCTTTGCTTTAGGCTACCGCCAGGTGGACCTCGGAGAGTGACAGTCACTCTTCATATTACCAACACGGCCAGCGAGACAAAGCTCCCGCCTTTCGATGTTGGTTCCCCGGTCGATGAACACGATAAAACACATGTTCTTGTAGGTGTTCTTACCAGCGAGCTTTCTGTTTCGAGGGATTTTTAAAGTTCTGTATCCATACACTGGCCTGGTAGTCCGTTCGTAAGACAAAGGCTCTGCCAAGAAGGTAAAAGTCGAGAGTGAGTTAGAAAATGAACTAAAGGTCGGCATTTTCTTTTGCTTTGTGCAGTGGTTTCTCTCGTGTTCGCACAAGCACCAACCATCGTAGGCCATCAGTTGTGCCCTTCCATCTTGCTTCTGTGATGAAGCCGCACCAATTCCAACCTTGCTTGCATCTTTATCCGCGACAAACGGATTGGCATCTTCTGCGTGGTCTGGTGGAGCCAGAACAAGCGTGTGCGCAAAAGCCCCTTTCAAAGCCTGAAAGGTGTCATCACATTACATCGCTCACTTAAACTCGTTCTCCTCAGTTGACTTGTGGATTGCGGCAGCGCCCACGGAGAATTCATTTACAAGCCGGCGATGGCGAGAAGCCAAGCCGATAAAGCTTCTTATTTTGTCAACAATAACGAGAATCGGGCAATTTTCAATCTGTGCGGTCTTCACGTTATCTGTTTTGACTCTGTCCCTGCCCTTTACGTGACTAAGATATAAAACCTCCGAGCATAACTAATGAACCTTAGATTGATTTAACCTCAGCCCAGCCTGCTTTAGTCAGCCAAGCACTGGTCGTACATTGTCTGAATGTTCATCGAAAGAAGAGCTGTACACTACCACATCGTCAAGATAGACCGGCATATACTGGTGATTATATTGTCCGGTTCAGCTTGTGTAGGTCTTTGGAATGTGTCGGGTCATTCTCCAGCCCATATGGCATAGTTTCAAAATCGTACAGTCCAAAAGGAGCCGTGAATGCCATTATTCTCTATCCACTGGACGAACTTTTTACCTGCCAGCAACCAGAGGTTAGATCAAGTGTGGAGAAATATTGCGCTCTTGCCACTGCGTCCAAAGTTTGATCCATTGTCTAAAGAGAGAACGACTCCTTTCTGATTACTGCGTCTAGTCGACGGTTAACAGCATGTTTTCTAATGGGCCCATTTTTATTTTCGAGGCGGACGACCGGCAACGCCAGAGCCGTGGTGAAGCTTCTTATTGCCTGGTTCTGTGGCACTTCACCGACCAGTTGTTTCGGCTCCACCCGATAATTCACCAGCGCTCTGCAAGAAGGCTTTTGATGGTAAATGCATCACAAGTACCAGTTTAATGCTTTGCAGCTTTCGTTCAACCAGTTTGCTTTTTAGACCAAGCAAATCCATCTACGGTTTTGCAGCAATCCACACAGTTTCGGGAGCTCCTTGAGCGTCAATTTTTCCGGGTCAACCATAATATTGAAAAGACTCAGCCCCCAAGTAGCTTGTCCACCCATCCAATACACATGAAACCGCACAGGTTAGTCCAGCTTTTTGTTTTGCCCATAAGCAAGCTCCACACCACAGAAGTAAATCTGATTTCGGGACAGATGTAGGACGCAAGGTTACTCAGTGAGAAGTCAAAGCCTAGGATGGCATCCCTGGGTAGGTTTTCGAAAGTGACGGCCCGTGTTGAGACTCATGACCAACAATCCCTATAAGTACATCTGTGGCCCCAGCTTTTGTATTTTAGCTTTGTTTTCAGTACGGAGATCGTGCTGAAACTTACGTTGTACGCACAAACTATCTATATATCTTACCACTGTAACGGTCGCACCGGTATCCATTAGGAAGTGCCGGAAAGAGCCTTTTTTTACAACCCTTAAAAATCGGAACAGTCTGATAATTTGTATCATCAGAATCTACGGCCGCAGGACAAGAGGCGGACTTGCGCTTTAAGCGGCATTCCCGCTGCTGATCCCAAGGCCAGTTTGGTTGCCCATGTGGCATGCATATTCCAACCGTCCACCATTCAGCGAGGAAGCCATGCTCTGATGACCGTTCTCCTGGTAGGCTCATGGGCTCTCCAATGCCAAGCTGTATGAGCCTCGTCGCACCAATACCTGCGACCTTCTTTGCTTCGGAGCAGCACGGTCGGCAGAAAAGACTCACTGCCTTATAGAAGACGTTCAAGGGCGGCTAGTGAACTTGTCTCCTATCCGGTCTGGCAGTGAATTACCCGTAGGACGAATAGAGAAGAAGCAGGTTGGTTTACAGGTGAAAACGTGTGTTCTATTTATCGCGGCACCGAAACAATACCGAATCGAGTGACACATGGAAAGGATATGAACGCAATGGCTGTGCAGAAAGCGAACCGCGAGCGTGTACAATCGGCGAAGGACCGGAAGTGGAAGTGATTCAAAACGAGATCGACGGAAACCTCGGAGAAGTCAGCCCAGTGAAATGTACGCAACCGAAGGCAACAGTGAGGTCGAAGTCAAACGTCAGAAAAGATCGTGGAGAAAATAGATCATAAAAGATGGCCAGAAAACGGCCATTTTCTCGGAAAGGTCGAGGTCACTACAGCCTTATTTACTCCCAGAGATGCTTGCTAAATTGTCTCCATCAGTGTGCACGGGGTACCCTCTAAAAAGCCCTCTTGAACGGCGAGTGTACATATTCTGTCCGCGAACTGGCCCGAGGTGAGTTTATCCGGAATAGCTGACTAAAATTCTGGATACTCCCGGCCAGTCAGTTTTTGCAGGACTGCGGCAAATATTCGTGCTGATTCTCACGGTCTTTGTGCACTGAAGAGGAATCCGTTTTGGTACTCACAGGCAGTCCTTGGTGGGACGAGCAGAAACCAGGGTTTCTCGTATGTCCCCTTCGTCACCTCCTCTTTGGGGTCACTAGTTGATCATAATCGCTGCCTTTATGAAGCTTCTCCGGAGCTGGTAGAGGTGAAGTACATATTTCACTGATAGACGCGAAGTATGTAAGGGACGAGCTCTGACTGTTGAAGTCGTTCACTTACGGGCAAGTCCGCCACGTTAAGATAGTAATTTGCTTGGACAATGTTTGATCCCACCCCAGTCACCAAAAATGTGAGGCATTGAGTAGTTCGGGAACTGGAAAGTAAGTATTCAGTCCGGTGGTACCACGAACGGATACCACAGACATATCAAAACACCGAATGCGGAAGGAACGCTTATTAAAAGCAACACAGCATGAGCACAACAGAACCGGCACCGAAAACGTCACCAGTGGTTCAAGTGAGCAGGTGTCACACTGTTTTGTGCAATAAGTGGCCCAATTTGAAACGGATCCCTAAATCAGAACGCGATTATCCGTAAATTCTACGATACTGGAATGATTAATGAACAATGACATACAACATATGCGAACCTCAATTATGCAATCACACGGACTCAGAAAACGAGAACTACTCGTGGCTTGCGAGAGACGAGCACGTGCGTCGCGCAGGTCCGAAATGGGATGTGACAGAGTAGCGCACTGGACGCAAACAAACAAAGGTTGGTTCATAAAACGTACTGCGTATAAAAACACACAAATAGTGTATGTGAGCGAGTGGTATCAAGGAAACATGAAAAACAGTGATTCGTGATGATTTTTCACAGCCGGTCGTTACACCAACTTCCAAAATCCTCCCAAATCCTAGCAGAGTCAAAGGTTTAATATAAGGGTACTGATTCTTTCCACATTTCAAGACCACGCTGTCAGTCCGCGTGCCTCATACCTCTGACTTCGGCATCCCACTCACAATCACACTTGATTCTGTGGCCACACCGAAACGATGTTACACTGCATCGTCCGCGAGAACCGCTGGCGGGGTCGAAGTAAATCGTATAGATTCGTAAAAGTTCTGTATTTGGTTGATTCGTCGTGAATTTGCTGCGAGTGCACGAATGAGTGTGTGTACGTGTGTGTTGGGGGGTGTTTTGAGTGAGGTTGCATGTGGATATATGAGTGAACAGCAACTACTACCAAGTGCTGGAGATGTCTTCCTTGAGGTCAGTGATAAACGAGGAGAGGTGAGCACTGTGAAGTTTTCGTTGGAGGGCAAAGAGCATAAGAGGGTTTCTTGTACTTGCGGGTGATTGAGGGTGAGTGCGTCTGGGTGTGTGGGCGAGTCATAACTAATACCGCATATGGGAACCATCTCCTATAAAGTGAATGGCAAACGAGGAACGGTGAGCACTATGTCATCTTCGTTCCAAGTTATGGTGCAGGAACATGTTTTATGCATGCTTGTAAGATTGAGATTGAGTGTGTTTGAGTGTGTGAATAGGTCATAACTACCACCACATGCGGGTGACGCCTTCCATAGTTTCAGTGGCAAAGTAGGATGGGTGAGTACAATGGCATCTTTGTCAACGTGGGTTAGGGAGAAGATATTGGAAGCAGCAATCACGCTTCGTAGAGTTGTTCCATAGGTGGCAAACTATAGCTGGACACTATGGCGTTTCAAGAAGTCTACCGGGTTTCTGTGGCTATGGCTGGTCAGTCTTCACTCTCTAGGAGGCTGGCACTGCGCAAGTCAAGAGTTAGCATTCCGTCGGCAGTCTTCACCTTCACTGTTCTTATCACTTCGTCGGAGCTTCTGATAATTTCCATGACAGCGCTCAAAAGCCGGGAGCCGAAGTGAGCGTGTTCGTCGCCGACCGTCACTACATTCCAACCTCTGAATGGTCTTCCTCTATTTATCCAGTCCTCTCGAGTTTGCAGGGCCGGTGGTTATTCCCGCAGCCATCGCCTCCACAAAATCTCAGCAAGATAATTTTCCCGCTTCAATCCAATAAGGCAGCTACCACGAGGGTTTTTCGGCCCCTGGAAGCCCACTTCGACAGCAAAGTCGGTGGGTTGTTCGGGGTGAGCGCCAGATGTGTGGGGTCGCCGTTGGCCACTGAAACAGGGGCGCGGCTGTTCAGAATCCTCTCGACCTCGGCCATGTCCGTGTTCAAAGTTTCATTGTTGGGCGTATGTTATTCGCTCACCGAAAGCAATATTCGCCTGGTGGACCTGATCAGGCGTTGTACGTGCCCTTGCGGTAACTGGCCTGCGGGTGTTGGAGTGCCATCGTATGCCATAGGCCGCGGTTCGATTCCGCAGCTCGTCCATGTTCATGATTTTATGTCAGCGCTGCAGTTCCTGGTGAGCACCCACGAAGTTCGACCCATTTTCGAAGCATAAATCTGCCGGTACGCCTCTTCGGTTGATAAAGCGCTGAGAGGCCCGTAAGAAAGAGTTGGTTTTCATTGAATGCGCAACTTCTGAGTGTACCGCGCGTGACTTCATGCACGTCATGATACACCCGTATCGTTTTTCCAGCCTCTTCCCACACTTATAATAATATTGGTATATTTCTCGGCCATAGTCGAGAGGCACGCGCGAACGCATGATCATGGTGTAACACGTTACTCAATAAGATGAAATATTCACAAAATTCTAAGTATGAAAGTCGAGAGTATCAGAGATGGAAAAACATAGACAGCAACAGTTTGAAAGGATCATTCTGATAATGGTTTGCGCGGCAGTTTTGAATCAGTTTCGAATCCGGGTTAGGCAGTGGTGCGCGGTGGAGATGTCGAAGAAATCGTTAACGCAGTGCTAAGGAGGCATTATGAACAAGAATGATGCAAGCCAAGAAAACCGGAGACCAACTTAGGTTCTGCAGATGGAGTAAATTTTGAGCAAGAAGAAAAGGGGGAAAATCGACGCATGCGAAGAGGATAGCGATCCATGAAGACAATGCAGACCCTGAATGACGGATTTACCGGAGTTCGAAAGACGGAATGAGTTTTGAATCAAGGGGACAAGAGGCCAATTTCGTGAAAGTGAACTGGTGGATGTAGGAGAAACAGCAGTCAATAAAAGGTAAGTTTAGATTCAAGGCCAATAACATGTACTATTCAGAAATAAGAAGGCGCAACTGGAGGGTCCTCGAGAAGTTGAGAGTCAATTTCCAGCCGGCTACGGTTCTGAGGAAGGATAACCTGTGGTAACGGATAATAAAGTGGGAAAATCTCCGCATAGACTTCAGCGTTATTATGCTGTTTCACTGACAAATATATATGTATGTGTTGATGCATTTGCCTTCAGTGTTATTCAGCGTCATTTCTGGCAATGTACGGCTTCGAATGCGTAAGTTTCGTCTGGCAGGGCACAGTATGTGTCGGTCAATCAGCCGAGTGTGGCTGTATATTAGCGGCATGCGCGTGAACTGGAATTCGTGTTGGTTGCGTTAGAAAACGCCGAACGATCAGATAAGCAATTAGGGGTATCTCCTAATGTGTGGTTTGATTTCAGTCTCAGTTGCTATGGTAGGTTCCACTTGAGTCTATGTCCGTGCGAGTCAAAGCGGCATCCTTGGTTAGCCAATTTGGCGACTGAGATGGTGGGAGACAACGAACCTGAAATAAAGGGAGATTGCAGTCTGGACGTGGTTCCAGCTGTGGGTTATGATAATATATGAAGACAATAAACAATGGATTGGCTAGGCCTATGTGAGTGGGGCATGGGTAAAATAGACTCGCAGTGGATTTGAGCTATACTGCTGCAGGCCGACGAAGTTGCGTACACTGGCTTGGTAACTGTGTATGCATTTCAAAGGATTTGTGATTTGCCCGTGAGCATGGCATCGCTGGGATACTAACAAAAGACCCAGGGCTTCACGGTTAAGAGTGGTTAGTAGTGATAACCCTCGATACCGTTTGCTTACGCCGAACGTACTTTGGCAACGAGGCGATAGGATAGGTTTGAAGTGACAGACTGAGCGAGTAGGACTAACATACTGTTTGCGTGGCGCTACGCTGTTACTGTCTCTTTCGGTATAGTGGTTATTCTATACTGAGTAGTTTCTGAGGAGTCAAAGTAGGAGGAACTATTGGGGTGACAGTAGTGATACATTAGAGGTAATTGGTCACTTGTCTTAAAACATTGACGCGAGTTCATCTATGCTTTTCCTCGATAGTGCTATCGTACTGAGATTAAGCTCCAATGTGAGCAAGGAAATCTGATGCGGATATGATTGCATGGTTACCGTGGTATCTTTTGCGCTGTTATCGTACTGCAAAGCAGGACTACACCAATGTAAGGACTGGTTTGGGGAACCGTGAGAGGTGGGTCCGAATTTTCTTCAGGGAAGCAAACTCTAACGATCTACATTTGGTGCTCATGGTAGGCGGCACAAGGGCCAGCTTCAGGTAGGGAGGTAGCACGATACACAACTACTGGCATCCAGCAAGTGGCGCTCCAAGAATGATCCACGCTTTTTTAGACGTTCTTGTTATTCTTTTTTAATGGTTTTGTCACAGTCAGGTACCTGGCTGTCAGAGAAGGCGGAGCTGCTTTTGGTGAACGACCACAGCTTCCACGCCCCGGCCGAAACATGGACCGCATGTAACAAGCCGCGTTGGGAATAGGTCAACCACACCAGTCAATCCGTAGCGACACTACAACCCAGAGACATGGGTCACATGTGACAAGGCTGGTGTGCCTGGAAGACAAAACAGTGGGGTATATTTTTTTTCTCACTTTTTTGTGCCAATCTCTTCCTTTTTGGTGTTTATGTCTTACTGGTGGTCAACTCTGTGCAGGGAGACCATCACGGCCAGGAATGTTTGCAGAAGTGCCGCGCTAACACTCGCCTTATCCGTGAAGTCAGAACACCCAGGCCGTTTACATGGAACAAAAAATGCAGGGTTAGGTAGAGTCAACCACGGCCTGCGATTATTCGATGGGGTTTGTGTTCAACACAACGCCAGTCTGCACAAAGATGGGGTACAACTTGCAGCACTAACAACGTGATTCGTCGGTACGATCCACAGATGGTTAGCAGTTTTGCTGGCTAAGTATCAAATGTTGTATAGGCCAATCGTGGAGGATGCTAGAGTTCTGTGATAGGGACAGAATTTGAGCTGTGAATGTCTAATGGTGACTACTGGATGGAGGTTGAGGAGTGTGACAGGTGCTGCGTCTTGGGTTAGAGACAGAGGCAAAGACCTAATAATAATCAGAACTGGAAATGTTCTAAGACTATCTTTCATGCTTCCAGTGGTATTTCGTATATTCGAATACGACTTCTGAAGCACTGGCCTCAGTTATGAGAGTTATTATGTTTAGGCATTGTAAACTGGTAGGTTTACGCTTAGGTGATGGAAATTACGTCGTATGGTGTGGCACATCCGAAATTATCAAGGGTTCGGGTTAGTATCCAACGCTTTCCTCATAAGCTCTGTCTAAAGACATATAAGGATTCGTAAGAGCTATCAGTTTTTGGATGTCCAGAGCTACGTGTAGTCTAGACTTAAACATATTTAGGGAATCTACGGAACGTACATCAGCTGGGAGTTCATTCCACAGAGTTGCATATTTCAGGAGGAAGAAGTTTTGCCTTAAGGATTTCCGAGAAGTAGGGATCGTTATACGGTGTTCCCTATTACGCAGCTGATGTGTCGAGTTTATACTGAACTGAACTTGGCTGGAGGATACAGCTTGTTTGTGGAGCAAAGTAAACAAAAATGCGAGGTTGAGTTTTATTCTCCTAAGCCATAGGGGATCAAGCCGCAGGAGAGTACACCGTTGTCTGTAGGTCAGGGTCGTAGAAGGCTCAAACAGTTTTTTGGTAAATCGACGCTGTACATTCTCAATGTCGATAATGTTACGTTTATGCATATTTGAGAACACAAGTAAACAGTACTCTAGGGTTGGGCGAATATGAGTTTTGTATATCTCTAACTTACTGTTCGTGAGAAGAAAATTTCTCTGCAACAAGCCAAGGGACTTATTTGCCCGTGCAGTTGTGTAGGAAGTGTGTTCAGAGAAATTGAAAGTGTAAGAATATTGCAGTCCAAGGTCTCTAATTGTTGGGGAATATGGGAGTCAGACACCACCAATCTTAAGCGTATCATAAGGAATATTGCAGTTTAGCGAGAGATAACTGCTTTTGTTCACTGAAAATTCCATTTTCCAGCGATCACACCAGGAGGATAAGGACTGTACGTCGACCATGATGTTATTCAGTGCTACAGGTAGGTCTCCTCTTTTGAATTCATAGACTATCTTCATATCATCGGCAAACAAGAAAATTTCGCCATAAGTAATGACATTGCAAATATCGTTTATATATAGTAAGAAGAGCAGTGGTCCTAGAACACTACCTTGGATAACCCCGCTCTTTACTGGGTGGGGGTCTGATCCACAAGGGCTCGAAATAGTCCAACCCGGTGTCGCTGAACAGCAACCAGCCCGGAGTCATTCAGCCTTCTGGCAGTGGAGCCATGAGTTGTTTGCCCGCTGTGGCATTGCGTCTCCAACAATGTACACAACGTCGGATTACGCGTTTTACAGTCGCTCTTTCTCTTAGCAACGAAAGGCGCTTTCAGATGATGCTTGCTACGTAACTTTCCCCGACAAGTCCCTCCACGGCGTGGACGTGTTGGGTCTTTAGCTCTGATACAGAATGTCGAGCCGGAAGCAGAATGGGGTATTTCTTGTCAAAGCTCAGGTGGAAGTTGGTCAGCCTACCATCCACCCGTATTAGTCCGTCAATGAGTTTGGGGTTTGGATGCTTCAAGTTGCTTTCTGGAGGTAATGTTATTTTGTCTATTGGTCCCACTTCTCCGGCCCTCTAGAGTTCTTGAAGGAAAGCCTCCCGTTGTACCGTCTTGTATTTATCGCGTTCTGCGGCTCGTGGTTCATCGGGGTTTATCGGATCCACTCGTATCCGGCCGGAGGGGTGGACCCCCTCCACCATCAGCAAATCTCCCTTGATCCTGACCAACCACCCTGGTGACCCAATCGTCTTCATCCAGGAAGACAACCTGACCAACAGTTGTGAAATGGATGTCGATTCGGTGACTTCACTGTCATCATCGCGCCCTTGATCCCCAGTTCCAGTTCTGAAAAGGACTTTGGTTCGCGGACGGACTGGTCTTGTTGAGGCATGTGCAGAAATGTCAAACCCTCCCCCCGCCCACGTGTCCCGCTGCTGGACGTTGGTCGCACCTCGGGATCACTGATCGGCTGAGTTATAGCCAGACTTGACATGCTTCCACTGGTTCACGACAGTTTCGTCGCAAATGATCGTGAGCTGGTTAGCAAAGAAAATGCTAAAACGGCTCCTGAAGTTGTTAATGTAGTACAGCACTATTGTCGAGTCCGTCCAAAAAGTAGCCCAACAAATGTAGAAATCGAAGCATCTCTTCACAGCTTGTACCGCTCTTACTGCTAACACTGCTTCACTGAACTCGAGGAGCGGGATCGAAACCGATTCTATCGGGGCAAAGCGAGCTTTGGCGAACGGGATCCTCTTAGAATACTGCCATCTCCCATGCACCATCGTCCGTACACAAGGGCTCCGCACCCGACTTCGGAGGCGTTAGAAAATGCGTGTAGTTCTTCCCTCTGTTTTGTATGACCCGGGGGCAAGCACCGCGTAATCTATCTCCTAGTTTCTTTAAAATGATCAAACATTCTTCCCATTCTAGCCGGCCTTTCCGGTTCAGTGGCTGGCTCAAATCTCCTTTCTTACGGCAGAGCTGCTGCAGCAGGGTCTTCGCGGGCAACAACCAGGAAGCGGCAAAACCGGGCGGATCGAACAGGCTAGAGGAAGCTGACAGTATATTACTACGAGTTACTGGCTGACCGGGAAATCTCAGCTCGAAAGCGAAGTCGTCGGTTTCCGCGTTCGATTAAATTTCTAGCGTAAATTCGGTGGGAAGTGAGGGACCGTCCGGATCTCGGATCCATTCCGCACTCCACTGGTGCGGAATGACTTTGGACTTCTCCGAGGAGCTCGACATCCATTTCTTGGACTGGAAACCGCTCTTCCCTAGTAACCTTCTTAGGCAACTTAATTGTGCTGGAGCCGAGTCAGTTTCCTCGAAAGACCCAATGTAGTCGTCGACATGGAAATTCTTGCTGAGGCTATCTACCACCGACCGGTTGACCGGAGCTCCGTGTTTGTCAGCTGTTTCTCAAACAGCGCCGTTCGCACAAATCGGCGAGGGTATCGCTTCGAGGGGTTGGACGGTCGTTCTGTAATTTATCAGCGCTTTCTTCGGGTTATTCTTTTCCTACCATAGGAATTGCAAAGCTTCTCGCACTTCCACCGGTATTTTAGTCAAGAGAAAACTTCCTGGATGTCGGCCGAAAGGGACACTTTGCCCATCGTAGAACAGCACAAGACTTCAATCGACTGCAAAGTCTAGTCAGGCCTCTGTGGCAGAGGAGCACTCAACGACTTGCCTTGAAACTTGGCTGCACAGTCGAAGACAATCCAAAGCCTTCCGGGCATTTTGGAGTGAGGGACCGGGTGGCCAGGCAGATCTAAGATTCCCTTCCGGCCGTTGGTGGTTGCAGGCATCCTTTTAACATAGCCAAGAGCTTCGTTTCGCGTTGATAATTCTGCGCATTGTACCCACCGATCCTAATCTCGAAGGAAGAGTTCTTTCTATCGCAGTAGCCTTCGCACAGCGTAACTTTTGTTATCAACCAAATCGTTGGCTAAAGTGCTCCTTGGGAGGGGAAACTAGGACTGGATTTAGGCCCCTAATTCCTTGTAGCACTGTCTGCAGAGCGAGGTGATCCTTCTGAGACAATGATAGTCTCTCGTCTCCGATATCATGAAACTCTTTTTCGTAAGGCAGCTGCAGTTGATACTCTATGGCCCGTTTCCGCTGATACGTAATTTGCGGAGCCACTTCCCCCGGTTGGCCCATATAGTATCCATCCTAGTGCTGTGCTTACGGCATAGAGCGTCTGGCTGTTGCCCAATCTCTGGTCCGGCACACAATGTGCTCCTGGCACTTGGCAGCCGATGAGAAGATCCTTTTTCATCGTCCTCCCAGTCTACGATGGTCATGTCTTGCTAGTGGGGCCATCTAGGTGCAATTGCGTTAACCTACCTTGGTGCTCGCATGGGGAGATCGGCTAACCTTAAGGCCTTCGTTGATTCCATTTGCCCTTTGGTATCTAGGGCGAACGGCTGTGACCTCAGCCGACTGCTTGCTTTCCGCCCACGGTGCTCATCGCTAGCGACGTTGTGCCCTCAGCCGGCCGGTGTTTATCGGAAAACTTCTCCTTCACCAGGGTAGTGTCTGATCAGCTATCTAAGAAAGCTAAAGCTTTGGCCACGCCATTCGGGTTGATCACTCCTAAGGCAACTACTCCTAACCACATTGGTTTACTGGCAGACCCTAACGTTGTTCAAATCACACTGGGCTTGGTGTTCGTCTATGGTGTGGTTTCTTTCCCCTCTTGTAACGAATGGTGAATCTGCCCGGATAACTCTCATGACCACATCTGGTATCTGTTCGGCAAGCCGCCGCCCGATAAATGTGGGTAAGTTAGATAAAACACGCCCCTGCCGCCCTCGCCATTCCCCGATGTCAATCCGTTGTGGCTTTCGTGAACTTCGGACATCTAGGGACCCACGGATGGCGTCGTAGGACCTGCAACTTGGGTGTGCTTTAGCCTCAAGTGAAACGGCATGCATATTTGTCCAAGGCTGATATTTTGGATGTTCCTGTGCAGAGTTTTGAGCCTGACGTGTGATAGGGCTGTTTGCCCGGCTGCTATCTCGAATGAATCGACCAAACCTGCTGTCGGCCATCTTGGTCCACCCGTTCAAGTATTTGGTCAGATCCTCAAAGTCTGCCTCACTTTCACTCCTGCTCATACTTTCCGACTCTTCCGCTCACCGATCCTCTAGCCCAGGCAAAAGACGGCGAAATATACACTCCAAGGTATGCTTTGCAACGAGGTCAGACCTGTACCCAAGTGATCAAGGGCTACTGGACAGCTCTGCATCTTGATTACCAGATGCGCAATGTGTAGACTTTGCCCTTTGCTTTCTCGGTCTCTGGCGTCCGGCTTTTTATTAGATTACGAGGTACATTGAATGGCTGGCCGAATAAGACCTTCAAAATCATCCTTGCCCGTGTGTAGTCCGGTTTCGGATCGGGTTTAGTGCACCGTCCATAGCTTCCCTTGCTTGGTCTCGGCAGATATGGGTCAAATTTAGCGGCCTTTTTCTGGGGTCGGTTACCTTATTTTAGACGAAAGTTTCTAACTTTTCAATGAACTTGCAGTCTAAAGCATTTAGTTATACTCTGGGCAGATTGGTCGTTAGTTGTGTTGGCGTTTTATGTTCGACGGCCGGCGTAGTTTCCTATTTCCATTTACCCTGATCTGTCAGATGGATCGTAGTTGTTGGCCTTGCTCTCAAGCTTTTCCGTCTACACTTTTTTTCTGCTTCCTGAGCCTGCTACCTAGCCGATAACAATTGCTGTTCTAGGTCTGACATCCTCAGCTTAAATAAACCCACATTCTTGCAATCCATCGTACCCTCAGCAAGCATGAACTAGCACTGACAGAACTAGGTGACCTAAAATTAACTATAGAATAGAAGTAACCAAAACCTCCTCAGTTAATTGCTGCATTCCTTCGTGTCCAGAGGCCAACTGTTTCGATACTTTTCTGGGAATGCTGCGTAGTTTCTCGTTTCAAATTGATCAACTAAGCATTATAGAAGGCTAATGAGCAATACGCAGCCAAATTTGAAACGGATCCCTAAATCAGAACGCGATTATCCGTAAATTCTACGATACTGGAATGATTAATGAACAATGACATACAACATATACGAACCTCAATTATGCAATCACACGGACTCAGAAAACGAGAGCTACTCGTGGCTTGCGAGAGACGAGCACGTGCGTCGCGCAGGTCCGAAATGGGATGTGACAGAGTAGCGCACTGGACGCAAACAAACAAAGGTTGGTTCATAAAAAGTACTGCGTATAAAAACACACAAATAGTGTATGTGAGCGAGTGGTATCAAGGAAACATGAAAAACAGTGATTCGTGATGATTTTTTACAACCGGTTGGTACATAACGCACAGTGATTGGATATATATACAAATCCCATGTAAATGTCATTTGGAGGAATCTGGGGTGCATCACTTATCCGTCGGCGGTTCTTCTTGGTCACCTGCAACGCCATCTGGAATCGTGAGTCACAGAAACAAATGAGAATTTATTCATTACAATATTGCGTGATGAAAAGAGGAACAATGCCCCCCTCTAAACCAAAACAAATCGTACATGGGTGCCATATCCCTCGAGGCATGGAGGATACCATTCAGGATGGCGTGATTTGGTCGGTAGTCCAGACGGGTTGCAGTCAGGGGTGCAAACCGACTTTGCTCTTAACCCATCCCTGGCCATGACGCGCTCATGTGACCAACTTTTGTTTCGCGAAAGTATTCTGTATCGTCTTGGAGTGATGCCCATGATGCGAGTGCATGTTCATTGCCTGGGAGGTACATGATTTAGCCTGGTACTCTGGGCTTGTGTCCCCAGAGACTTGTACTGCAGCAAAAGTCCCTCGGCATACAAGCAACTGACCCGATCGGCCCGACCGTCGTCACTTGAGTAACCCGTTCGTTTTGAGTATAAAATCGTGCACTATTTTTTCCTAATACCTAAGGGTATGTAAAGCTGCTAGTTCTTGTGGTCGGGCTTGCACTAAGCCACTCCATTGTGCAGAGAGAAAAATATCACCAGTTAATGCCGAGCAGCTGATAACCTGCTTGACCTATGCTCCTTTGCTGGTGCCACGGGATGGGCTTGGTAGTAGTTGGGTTCTCAAGCCTCACTGGAATACGCTTGGCCATCCGATGATTTAAATGCTTTTTTGTTCTACTTATGAATCACGTATTTCCGGTGTCCATACGCACAAACTGCATACAATATATGTGCCTCTTCGTGTCATACGCACATGACTGATGTACGAATGCTCTGCTTGTTAGCGTCAGTTCAGCTCAAATGATAATAATAATATTAACAAAAAATAACCATAATCGTTTATTTCGGGGGTACCGGAAGCATGCCTGACTACATGATCATATGATACAAATGAGGTCACAAAATGGTTCCTTGGATATTCATTTGGGTAAATGCAGCACAAAAGTGCGTAGGTTTTAGTGGTCGCATGAATGAACTTCCGGCAAATCTGAGTTTGAAGGTCAGGTGGACGCACTTCTCCGAAGTGAGTGAAATGGGCTCCGTGGTCGAGATACGTGATGAAGTAATACGGGGCTGAACTAAAAACTCGCAGTATTTCGGATAGCGTCGATGTAAAGTCGCAGGGGTGACCAAACTGACAAAGAAAACCTTCGAAAAGGCATCAACGAAAAATCGAAGAATTTTTGGTGTTTGAGGGCTTTCCCTCAAACCAATAGCTTGAATGACCCGGGAAATAGCAGAAATATAGCACCGAAGGATTTGTGGTGTCCTTGGAGGACGAAAATTTCCTAAATGGTGCAGAGTCTTGTGCGAACTGGTCCGAAATGCGGTACTCCAGTGGTGCGGTCGCCTCCCTCGGTGAGTGTAGCCGTTTTTGAAATTTACGGAGCACACAGCTAGTCCCCCCATTTGATTTGATCTTTATCTGTACTGACTGGATCCTGAATAATGTCAATGCCCCCCACTAATAATACAACCGCTTGCTCAGAGGAGGCTAGTTCCCCATGAGGCAATGTGGTTCCCCTCGGTGGCCAAAGTATCATGCCTCAATCCGGACGGTACTTCATAATGCTCTATCAACGGATGCACTAAAATATGCAGTCCAAAGTCAGGCTGCTGAGATAGCTGAGCTAAAGGCCACTGTCCGCACCGTAACGATGAGTTGACCAGCCTGAGGAGCTTGGTTATGAAGCCCCTCCCGGTGTCCCAGGCAGCCGATCAGGTGCGTAGATTATCTGAGCGGCAAATTATTGATGCCGCCAAGACATTACAAGACACCGAGAATTGCTCCAAGAGAGTCATCCCATGGGGTCGCTTTCTCAACTCGGATCACCCCCATCACACCTACACCCAGGTGTTTGACTGCCTTAAGCTCCCGCTCCCACTTAAAGTTCGGTCAGCTTGGTTGGTAACCGAACGCACCAACCAGGTACACGGCATTCTCATTGAAATGGGCTCCACAGAGGCAGCCAAACGAATTGTTTCCTCGGCCGCAAAGCTCAAGGAGGAAATTAACGGGCTCAAAGGAGGATCCGTTGACAAGCCACTTCATCTAAGGCTCCGCAGGGAGAAGGCTAAGCCAGCAGTTCCACAAAAAGCCGATCCTAAGTTCAGAGTGCTACCAGTGGTCCAGGTAACTCGCCTTGAGGATCGAGCTACGTTCCCACCATCCTTTGTTTCCCTACTCACTCTATCTCCCGTCGCAGAGAGTACTCTTAGTATTAGGCCCATTGCCACTAAACATCTGACGCCTACGAAAAGTATCCCAGACCCCAACATGGCTAATAAGTCTGTATCAACGGACGGGACTGGCCTATCTTTGAGCCCATGCATGAACCGGGGACCTGTTTCTGCCGAAAGCTGCAGTGAGGAGGGTAACGCATCAGGAAATATATCCGGTGCAGTTGTGCAAAAACAAGATCACCAACTAGAAAACTCAGAACAGGGCATCATGCCGTGCTCAGAAAGGCAAACCACGAAAAGCGGCCCATTCTTTTTCGGAGACCGAAGCATGTAGACTTTTCGCCTGGTATGCTACCCCCCAGGTTACTAGAAGTAAAAACTTACCTGTCCCCAAAATGTCTGCTTACTCCCTAACCCACACCATATCCAGTCCCTGACTCCCCAGGACCTCCTTTCTTCCCCAAATCCCCCTCTTTCTCACTCCTCAAAACCAAAATCAGTTGTCTATGGCGATTCTGCAACAATTCCCGAGCATGTGCTCAAGTGTTTTTACAGGAATTGCCTGAGGGTGCTGAATAAGCTCCAGGAGCTTCGGCAACTTGCAGTGGATAAGGAGCCTCAGAACACAGCCCTCACATAAACCTGGCTCACCCGTGAAATATTTCATGCCGAAATATCCATTCCGGGATACCTCGAAATAGGGCAGGACTCCAGTAGAGGTCGTGCCGGCGGGGTCATCATATACTACGACAATTCGGTCTCTCCTCCCACTATGCTGACAACCCCTACCTTTTCATGTATTGATTGTTTGTGGGCTGTGTTTTCCCCCTCTAGGACAGACACCGTACTGATTGGGGTTGTCTATCGTCCTCCCGCATGTCATTCGACGGAAAGCCTAGATCTCATAGACTTATTAGGCTCCTTGAAAAGCTACACAGACCTCACCCATCTGTTAGTCACTCGTGACTTCAGCTCACCCAGTGCCGACTGGCAAAGAACTGATGCCTGCTATATCACCTTTGGTGAACCCCTCCTAGATCTCGTACTGAAGAACTCATGGGTGCTGAACGTAAGAGATCCGATCGGATATCACAAAGGACACGCCCCGTCCCTACTAGATCTGGTCATCGCAATGATCGGTTCCAAGTAGATGTGGTGCACTATTTGTATCTTGAAATAGCCTCCTCTTCCCACCGAAACCAAAATTTTGAGATCCTTCAAAAGGACTGAATATGACCAAGTCTGTGAATTTATTCGCTCCCAGCTAAATTCTACTAACCAAGTTAACTCTGCTGCAGAAATGGCAGAGAAGCTCAGGGAGTTAATCCCCTTAGCTAATAGGCTATTTGTCCCCAGAGTTCGTTGTCCACAGGCAGCTAAGCGACCCTACCCTCGCCCCATTAGGCGCATTCGAGACGAACATGCACACTTCGTTGCTAGATATAAAGCCACAGGCCTTGCCCGGGATGCAGATTTCTGGATCATACGGAATATATGCCAAGAGAAGTTTAAGCCGTATCAGAATGCAGTCCCGAGACCTGTACTTGATCGAGCACGGACCATAAAGCATTTTTCGTTCAGTACGTGCGCCGTCTAAGAGGCACAGCTCCGACGCTACTACCTCTCAAATATACCACCAGATCTCCAATCACTTCACCTAGCCAAGTAACCGAGGCGTTCAGCTTCTACTTTCGTACAATTTTTAGCTCCATACACATATCATCCCGCCCTACCATGCACCCGTTATCTCTGGCCACTACCCTTAACCGCGTCACTATTCCCATTGGTGCAGTAGCTCAAGGTTTCCGACGGCTCAACCAAATATTGCTCCATGGGTCCTGACCTAATCCACCCCTGTATTCTAAAGGAAGCCACGGATACACTAAATGCTCCTTATGCCTCGCTTTTTCAGCGATGTGCTGACGATGGAGTTTCCCCCATAGCTGGAAGAAAACAGTGGTCGCACCCATCTATAAGAAGGGTAGTAGACATCTTGCTTCTAGTTACAGACCCATAAGTCTCACTGGCATCAGCAGCAAAAATTTCGAGGGAATTCTTAAGGGTGAGGTTCTTTCCCACCTGCATAGAAATAAGATCCTCTCTCCGTCCCAACACGAGTTTCTTCCTGGCAGATCATTCATCACCAATATGCTTACTGTCATGGATAGTCTAACGAAAGCCTACGATGACGGCCAGCTCTCACAGGCTCTATTCATCGATTTTGCTAAGGCCTTCGATGAGGTCCCCCATGGTCCTCTTTATAAGCTGCACACATATGGGATGATAGGCTCCATGTTGGCCATCCTACGCAGCTTCCTTACAGACCGCACGTTTGTGGTTGAAGTCGGGAATGTTCTGTCTCAACCCTCTCCAGTAACAACTTGGTCCCCCAAGGGTCGGTCTTAGGTCCTCTTCTTTTCTTGATCTACATAAACGGTCTTCCGACAGCCCTTCCTGCGAACATTGCCATGTACGTAGGCGATGTAAACCTCTGGAGTTCAAGCGTTGAAGACCTGCCAATTGTAACTGAAGAAACAAAACGCTGGTTCGAGGAATGGAACCTTCCAGTTAATGATGAAAAATGCGTGAGCATGTCTTTCGGCAGAGAGACTGGTCACACGTTTTCCAATAACGGAGCAACTACGCTGCCTAGGGTTGACCGACACAAGGTGCCCGGTTCCTGGTTAGATTGTAACTTTTCCTTCTCTCATCATCACCAACTTGCAAGCAAGTCTGTTTTTCGAGTCCTAAATATGATTCGAAGGTCCTTCCCGCGCATATCTAGGGATGACTTCCCCATAATTTTCGGCACCTATATCCGACCTCTGCTGGAGTACGGTAGTCAAATGGTGCACTCTGGTCTTGTCCGAGACCGTGAGATCCTAGAAGGAGTTCAGAGGGCCGCCACTGAAGCGGTATGGGGTCTGTCCCGTCTACCTCATGCTGCCCGCCCCTCAGTCCTCAACCTCTATTCCCCTAACTTAAGGTGCGTAAGAGCTGATCTGTTTTTGATGTTCCACCTTTTTGAATCAGGTCACAGCGATTGCTTCTTCTCCGCCTGTCCAACCTCTTCTCTCCGTGGTCACAGCAGAAGAGTTTTCAAACCGAGGTCACACACTTCACTAAGTATTAACGTTTTTAGCTGTAGGGTTATTACTCTGTGGAATGCACTTCTGGAAGATATTGTTCTCTCGCAGAACAAAACTATCTTCAAGAACAAGCTGGACTTCTATCTGGGTCTCCCCCAATAATTCCTTGTCAAAAAAGCGAAATGGATATCTTTCATTGCATGTAGGTTCAAGAATGTCGCGCCCCCATTCCGCTTAAGGCACTAACCATAGTGAGATACTGCATGATGTTATGTGTGTTTTGTTTTCGCTGCCACTCCAGGCCATCCCTCTCCCCCCGCCTTTTATTACTGTCGTTTCAGCTCGGTGAACCCGGCAAAAGATCAAGGATTTCCTCAAGAACCGGGATAATTGGGCTCAAAGCGTCGAACCCGTGTAGTACTTCAAGACTTCAAGACTTCATGAACTACCACTGAACTATTACTCACTATTCATCAAGAGATATCAGAGAACGTCCTCATAAAGAGGTGGATGTAAACGCCCGAGCCTGGAAATTTTACTGCAGCAGATTGGCGAACGTTGACAGGTGAGTGAAACGCGATCCGAATAAAGGGTTCTTTTCAGGTTAATTAGTGAACACAAGTTGACAACTGGGTGAACAGAGGAATTTATATACGATGATCTTATTAAGTCGTGCGGGGTGGTGCATAAACAATACTGTCAAAATCATGTAAAGAATCGCCTAAGGGAATGCGCTGGTAAGAGTCTGACATGAAGCACTTGGGAAACAACCGGAAGGTCAGAAACTTGACACACGTATAGTTCATTTCCAGCAACGGTTTGGAAAACCGCTTTCGCAGTGTTTTTTAGCGTAGATGCCCAATCGTGAAGGACTGATGAAAAAATGGCAATAAGTATTAGGTGGGTGAAACGGTGTTCGGCTATTGGTTTATCGGCGGTTACTCCAAGGCGGACAGATGAGAAATGCAAATTAACAACGAAGTGGGCATAATAACGGTATATATATTTAATATCTGACGGAATAAACTGGGGGTAGTACACCAATGGAGCCTTCAGAAGGCGCAGATAATCGTGTGACTAGGTACGTTGAGGACAGTAGAAAAAACACTCTATGGATTGTGGTGCAGGTGGCTGGCAATGATATCTTGGCGGAGCAGCGGCAGTGGTTCATGGGTGAGTGAAAAGTGATACAATTATGGATTTGTCTGGGTTCGCTGATGATTAGCATGAGGGCATCTAAAGTTGGTAACAAGGTGGATGCAAGAGGTGGACATATGGTGGACTGATACAATCGTATAAAAGTAGTACATACGAACATTTCTCAGGAATTGCAGTTGATTGCATAGCTGGGTATGCTGAAGTCTGACATGAAAAGCTAAGGAGGCAATCGAACTAGTTATATCCTGGATTGTGGTCACTTCGTTACCATTGCAACTTTCATGAAATGCAAATGGCTGAATGAGAGAAGGTGCAACGGAAGGATACACTGAACATAGAGCTGGTGTCACGCAAATGAAGCGCTGGATGGAGGACCATTTTGTTTTGTGTGGAATTGTTGGCAGGTAAGAAAGGAATCTTTAAACGATGAATTTGTTTAGATAAATGTAGTGGTGACATACAACTTTACATATATATATATATACATATATATAATATTTTATATACATATATATATATATGTACATGTATATATATACTCACTACTGTCCTAAAATTATTAACACAAGCATGATGAGTAACTCAGCGCTCCTCGATATCTCTTAGCTTACAATGCCTTCCTTCCGCACCAGGTCCCACCACATATACTTCCCTCACCACCTCTGCGATTTCGAACTGGAAAATCCAGTCTGATTCATCTCACCTGACTTGACTCACTAACTGAACTCAACACCTAGTTATGACGTTAACATTTCTGCTCCCACCCTATCCCCCAGCTTAGTTTCTTCTGTAACTTCATGCAGAACTTAGTCTTTACTCCTGCTCAACGACCACTCTAAGAGAAATACTAACTTTCCCATCGAAACTTTTAGCCACACTTAGGCGTTTCCCTTTTAGCCTCACGTTTCATGGCCTCAATGTGTCTTAGGAATCCGCTGCACCGACGAGCTCGTGCTCAACTTTTGTTCTTCTTTCCGTTAACCGTTGATCCTCAGCTGCGTCTCTCTATCTCACTTTCCTTGTCACAGTCTTTTGCGTCCGACCGCTTTCGCATGACCCGTCCGATGATCGCATCCACGTATACAGAAATATATGTTTATATATATGTATATATATATATTTATTTATTTATTTATTTATATATACCTTGGGTATGCTCCACTCACTTTTGTCCCCCTGCCTAACTAGATTGTGCCATTTTACAACATAATTTGCATATATATAAATAAAACCGTTCCGTCCTTTAGCGATGGGTGCTCGCTTTCACTTAATTCCTGGCTCAGGCTAGAACTCAGCCGTCCCATCCGGCTTTTTTGCGCCTTTCTCGTACACTAAAGCCTTGCCACACGGATTACCATGCCTTAGTAACTAGGCTTCACTTCTGTGCGCATATGCTCGTGGTAAGTTAAGACCCCACTCCAACCGGAATCCGCATGACTCTGATTTCTCATGACCCTGCGGAATACCAGCATGTTTGCTCCCAAATGAAAAATCCTCGTTTTAACACCCAGTGTTTCTCTCTTTTTTTACTGTTTGCCGTCCTCGACCACGGCTGGTGAACTGACCAAACTCTTATCTTCCTATTTTCTCCTTTTCCCCAGACCATACCCTCTACTATTGTTTTATTCTTGGTTCCCAAACGGACACCCTCTCCTCATCCACGGCCTACCTGATATCGCCCTAAATCTCTACTATCACCCAACTACCCTAGAAAGCTACCAGTCTCCGTCTAGGGATCCCTAATAGACCGGTCCACTAGCCAAACGATAACTAATTGTTTGGATAACAAAATGTTCATTTTCTTGCTTCCATAAAAACCATAATCATAACTCATAGCTGGAACACTCTCCAGACTGCCGCACTCCTGATCTCTTCCAGATTGCACTGGTTACTTGGGTAGCATCGGCCAAATCGACGTTTATCCCGGATTACCGTAAGGATGGGACGATTCGATCAATGGTTTAAACCTATACTCTTGCCTGCTGACGTTACCTGGGGCACCGTTCACGGATTAACAAAACCTCATGAAAGTCTCACCGGATCGCAGAGGTGATTCCTGACACCAACCATCAACACATCCGCTCAAAGTCTGTTCCCAAATAATCCAAACCAACCAATGACTGGAACCCAGCCCTCGCAGCTGTCAACTTCGTCAAACCAGCCCTTTTTTACCTGCTTTCCTCAACGTTCTACCTGCCACCACCTGCAACCAAGGTCTTTACGGAACAGAATACCAGCCATCTGCAGCCAACCATAATTTGGTTAACAATTTTCTATCACATACAAAAAAATTTACACTCTTCCAACTTGTGCCTAGCCGAACCATTGACGTTTGTCCCCACCAATCCGTTTCATTGATGGCTTTTCTTTAAAAGTCCGTTTTACGTCAATACACCATTCATACTCTTCAAAAGTTCACTGAAGTCCCTGCGAAGCTTTTCGCCTTCACGTGAATTTCCATATGACATTGTAATCACCCGCACAAAAGGTCCGTTTTATTATCACCTTTGACTCGTTTGCCTTTATTTCATATGCTTCTTCCACAATTAGTTACCCAATGCTGGATCAGTGTCCAATCTTCCGCTGGTATCTCTGACTGCACTTTGGAAGCCCCATGCTTGCTTTACTTCTACCAATGTTCCTTCGCATCTCTTCCGCCCGGCTACTCGTTAGTGACCGTCCAATAACAGCTTTTATCAGCAATCCTACGACTGCCCAGCTATCCACACTGCCCCGGCGATTTCGAAACCGATTCGCAATTTCCGCCTCAACCGTTACCACTTTTGTTCACTCAAACACCACATGACTTTACTGGTGTATTTCGATTTCTGTGTGATTTATAAATTTAGAATTTGTGAATACCTCACATTGACATGTACTGCTGTATACTCTGATCTTGCCTCGTGCATGTGTGTTGACCACGGTCAAGAAATATACTACACTAAATAAAAAAACTTACCAAGTGGATGAATGGTCTCTTCAAGAGTGTATAAGGAATTTTGATATTCATAATAAAGATCTGAACAGTGGAACCGTTTCATGTTTCGGTGTAGCAAATCCGGTAACTGGACATAATATGATGAGGGTAAACATGGCATCAGTTCAGACAAATAAAAGATAAGCCGACGGATATAATTTTCGGCAGGGTACATTTCTGAGCCGAGTGAGTATATGTGCACAAGCTTATTTGGAACTTGACCGGGTGTATGGTAAATCTTGTTCAGGTACGTTGGAGGAGGCAATGGGTGGCAGCAGTATTATGCAGGGGACGTTGTTTTTCAATCCGCAATTGGTGCTGGTGGGTGAGGCTGGCCATGCGCTGGACACCTAACCTGAAAACCAGTTCTGGTGACGGGAGGTGTGATCCGCCAGCCTAGTTGTGCCCGCACATCGTTGCAGTCGGCCTGCACGCCCGATGTGCGCCGGCCAAAGCGGTGGATCTGACCGCGCCCCGCATCGTTGGGGCTGACATGAGTTTACTTGATGGGACCAAGGTTTCATGTCTTCCCCAACCAGGCGCCGAGGGATCCCGGAACGTCACCAAGGGAGCATCGGTCGGGTAGCGTACGAATAGCCGACGGTCGGGTGGATGCATATGCCAGGTTAGTGACCGGTGTGATCTACAGAGTATTGAAAGTCATCGAGAGAAACATAGGCACGGATGAGGGCCTGGAAATACAGAAAACGTGGAGAAGCGCGGTCCGGGAAGCTCCCAGCTAAGTATAAATGGAAATCGATACAAAGAGGTAACACTAATTGACAGTGACTATCTGGGACTACCTTTTCGTTTGTAGAAGACGGAAAAACTAAGACTTATTGCTCAGTTTCATCTGCCATAGACCGCCGGTGTTTGCACGTTTCAAAAGCCTAGACTCTTCTCGTAGGCTTGGTCATCGGGTATGTCTACATTCAGGAGCTGTGAGGTTTGGGCATCCGTGAGGAATTTATCCAAAGCACTTCTCAACTGATGGCTGGAAGTAGAACTGTGTATTTATAACAGTAATTTATTCCGTAAGTTAGAGTACACTGTGATGAAGACGTGTGAACGTAAGCTAGTGTTGGTAATAGGGGTTGAAAGCGTAAGAAATCTAGTAGGTAGTGGGTAGCTAGAAATGGCGCAAAGTGCAATGGATAAGAAGTATATGTCCGGCTGTGAAGGATGTTATACAAAAAGATAAGGTTCAGTTTCATACAGCGAAGCCATCAAGGGTCTAGTTTAAAAAACAATCAGCGTTCTTTATAAGTGAGGGGCGAGCTCCATCCAATCAGTAGCTTAGTAAAACTACGTCCAACCGATTCGATACCAATTCTGTCTGATTTCCGCATGCTAGAAAAGACCAGTGGACGGTATTCTAATAAGGGCCTGGCATGAGATCTATGAAGGAAATGAATGCAGTCTCGAAGTCGGAGAGAAGCAGAATATTAGCCTTGGGCAATTTATGGCCTTAACGATTTGGAGGGCCGAATATTCCGAGAAATTCAGTGCGCAGGAATGGATTAAGCCAAGATCCCAAACGATTTGCTTGTTAGCAATGGTTGAAACACAAACGGCTAAGGATCCTGGAGGTAGCGTGCATTTATATGTAAGAATCTCACATTTGTCAGTGGAAATATTCATCTGCCAAGTTGAGCACCATCTATGGAGTGCAGATATGTCTTCAGAGACGTTTAAGATAGCCGGAGCAATGCATTCAAGCTTGAATGAATAGACAATTTTGATGTCATCAGCAAACAGTAAAGGAGTGACATGGCTAAGTGAGAGGGACATGTCGTTTATATACATGGGGAACAGTAGAGGGCAAGGATGTTACCCTGTATAACACCGCTTGTAACTGGTTTGGGCTTGGAACGGTGTCCGTTTATTGAGACAACTCGAGAGCTATTAGACAATTAAGAATTGATCCAAAATAGTAAAGAGTCAGTAATGCCAAAGGATCGGATTTTGGCCAGATGTGGGTGTGGCACGCGGTCAAATGCCTTTGATATATTCAAGTGAAGCACTATAAGGGCCATTCCGTTGTTGCCATTTCAGTGACGAGATTCCAAAAATCAAGTTGGCAGGTCGCGCAAGATCTGACCGAAGTAAACCTTGTTGTCGAGGATTAACATGTCTAATTAAAAGGGAAGCCTCACGATGCGTTCTTTTACGATTTTTTCCGTTAGCTGAGAGAGGACAGGTGTATGGTTAATGGAACCGTAGTTTGTTACCTCATGCAGTGTGCCTTTCTTGTGGTGCGGGATTATGACTGAGCATTTCCAATTTGCGGGCACCAGACCGGAGTTCATTGATAGGGTGAATATATTCAGTAGTAGGTAAGGTGAGTCAGGTCCGCATTTAATTATTGCAGTGGGCGGTAAGCCGTCAAGTCCTGGGTAAGATGATGGCTTCAAGCTTTTGGATAGTAGAACTGAGGCGAAAAAGTTGAAGAAAAATTGCAAAGTTTTGTGTGGTTTCATGAAATGTTTGGAGCTTGGCATACTTTTATGCAGCAAAGTGATGGGGTTTTCTACTATTCCTTTGCTGGGGGAGGTAGGTAATCGTATCAAGACATCTAGAGAACTGTACATAGAAAATATCAGTGGCGTGTTGTGGATCACGAGAGAGAAAACTCTCACGCTAACCAGCTTGTCGAATGATAGTAGGGAGAATCTTTCAGCCATGGAGAGGAGAGGGTTGGATGCAGTGTGAGTTTAGGGTGGGCTGTGGGTGAGTGAGAGTGCGGCAGTTACCCAGATTGTGATCGCTACCGGGCAAACTTTGGGAGATTGAGACAAATATGTGAGGAACGCCATGGGTGAAAATGAGACCTGAAATGCTGTTTATTCTCGTGGGAGAGCGGATATGTTGTACCCACCCCCCTACTGTAATAATTGCTACAAATGGTAAAAGGTTAGCTGGTGCAGATGAAGATGGCCAAGCTATCTTAGGTAGGGTAAAATCACCAGCAATAACCTTTATACTTGAGGGCAGTGAGAATAGGCATTCAAATGCATCAATTAGGTGTTGAAGTCGGGAGAAATTTTCGCTTGGTGGACGATACACACATCCAACATGAAGTTAAGAGCTAGGAATGTGGACAGTTAGTCAAAGTGAATCGGGAATGGAGTCGGGTAGAGGGTGATGAAGTGCCGTTGTTTTAAAGGTCTGTTTGACAAATGCCAGACAACCTCCACCACGTCGAGTTTCCCCATTTACTCTGAAGACATTGTAACCTACAAGAGAAATCTGGTCCGTTTGAGTATGATCGGTTAACCAAGTTTCAGCAATGAAGATTGTATTATAATTAGAACTAGTGGCCAGATATCATAAATGCCGAATTTTGTTTATAATGGATCGGATATTAAAATGAACCAATCAGGTACTGTTATTGGTATTTATTTTGGGGGAATTTGGCTGATCAGGTAGGTTGTGTAGTGCGGAACAGTCTAGATTCTTGGCCTAACTAGCAGGTCCATATGCGGGTGGCCAATCAGCACCGTAAATTGGAGGGTTTGGTCTGTGAGCTGTTTTGTAGCATGACGCGATGTTGGAAAAAAAGGGTTTGTAACGCTATGGTGTCGGGCGGTGCCAGGATCTGATATAGATGAACCTCTTAAGAAGTGCGGGATGTCGGAAGTGCCTTATTTAATGACATTTCCATTTGTCCGATGAGGGTTAAAGATGCGAGACCGCAGAACAATGTAGTCCGTTAACTGCCCCGGTTTGGGCTACATATTTTCACGCGAAGGTAGGGTTAATGAATGGTCAACCGGAAACTTTGACACGTGGCATTGCCAAAGGTGGAGCACAGAAGGTGGTGCAATGTGCCTAAGGAAACAGTGGTCATTATTTGGCGCGCCATTATCATAGGGATTTAAAGGATTTGTCCACTGGAGAGAGGGTCTAAGGAATGGTGGGGGCATGCTATACATTATCGGAGGATGGTTTGGCGTTAGTGGGTGCGATGGGGCCTCCAACGTGATAGGAGCTTGTAGGCTCATAGGGGCTACAGGTTTGTTGGTCAGAGGGAGCTGAGACGAGGCGACTTTGTTGTGGCTGTAGGGCCCGATGCCCGCCTGAACTCCACGGCTGGCATCTGAATATAGAGGATCGTGAAGTGAGGTGACGACCTGTAGCTGACTTGGGGGAGGGGTGGCAGCTGTTGATAGTGGCCAGGGGGTGAGTTGGTTGCATGCTTGTTGAGCAATGCTCACCAGGCTTGGCCACCATAGCTCCAGGTACATGCGGCGGCAGTATTGTCGCAGTCCTATCGTGAGGCCTCCAGGTGGACATACTGGGCTGTAGAGTTGATGTCACTGGTAGATCAGCCGTCTTGTGGCTAAATGGGGATTGAGAACTCCTGGGTGGATTTGGGGAAGACCCTGAAAATGTGGGATTGTGGGTTTGACGAGGTTGGGAAGCTGAAACATCAGAGGGCAGGGGTATCGTGGTGACCGTTTCCGCAGCCTAGTGCAATGGCACATGTAATGAGCCATGTTGCATGCATTCAGTATTGTATCCTTAACAGACTGTGTTGGTAGTTTGTCCGGGACGTTTAACACTATAGTTTTGTTAGCGTTCTTCATCCTCCTGTGAGTTTCCGAGGCCATTGTATCTATATAACGACCGGCTTTGGATGAGATTTTGGGGGTCATCTCACCGTTGACAACGTCTTCAGTTTTCATTTGACAGCCTTTTCGATCACTTGGCCTGGTTCGTCTCTGGTATAATCCCGTAAGCCACGTTGAGGGTAGATGACTCCAGGCCAGAAAATGTGCGAGAAAATTCAGCGGCAGACTTCTCGATCTGCTCGACATCCTTTCCAGGCCAAGCATTACTTTATTGGAAGTTGGGCGTTCAAAGTGACTTACAACGGCACGAATACGAAGCCCTGTTCACCGGAGAACTATATGCTGGTTCTTCCCAGAAAAAAAGGGCGACTACTTGGTCTTTCAAAGGCCGAAACAAATCGAATACTCATCTCGGTAAAAACCACTTCTTACTGCCATTCAATTTTATCAGCCTTTAGGTTTGTTAGTTTTCATTCGGGATGGTTGCTTTGTGTGTACTAAAGGGTGATTACGTGCGAGTGTGCCTGTGTATGTGTACACTGAATACACCACTAGAACAGCCGTGAGATCATCCTCGGGATAGCCGGATGAATCTAAACCTCGAAAACGTTTTGTGCTAGGGAGGATGTGAATGGTATGGCCAGAAAGCCAGTTGTGCTTAAGATTGTGTGTGTACAGTGATCTAAAGTTAAACGATGTCTCTGCTTGCGCCCATGGTTGAGTTCGTTGGGACGCCCGATAGAGGGCTTCCTGTCGGCCTTGTCTGTGTTGCCACCAAGTAAAGAAGTGATTGCTTGATAATACACTGGGGCTATATCCTTGAACTATCGTAATTTGTGCCATCAAATGTGTGAGAAAGATTAACACCGTGGCATTTGAGTAGTCAAGCCCACACGGACGGTTGATAATATGTCAGGCATGCTTCCGGTACCCCCGAAATAAACGATTATGGTTATTTTTTGTTAATATTATTATTATCATTTGAGCTGAACTGACGCTAACAAGCAGAGCATTCGTACATCAGTCATGTGCGTATGACACGAAGAGGCACATATATTGTATGCAGTTTGTGCGTATGGACACCGGAAATACGTGATTCATAAGTAGAACAAAAAAGCATTTAAATCATCGGATGGCCAAGCGTATTCCAGTGAGGCTTGAGAACCCAACTACTACCAAGCCCATCCCGTGGCACCAGCAAAGGAGCATAGGTCAAGCAGGTTATCAGCTGCTCGGCATTAACTGGTGATATTTTTCTCTCTGCACAATGGAGTGGCTTAGTGCAAGCCCGACCACAAGAACTAGCAGCTTTACATACCCTTAGGTATTAGGAAAAAATAGTGCACGATTTTATACTCAAAACGAACGGGTTACTCAAGTGACGACGGTCGGGCCGATCGGGTCAGTTGCTTGTATGCCGAGGGACTTTTGCTGCAGTACAAGTCTCTGGGGACACAAGCCCAGAGTACCAGGCTAAATCATGTACCTCCCAGGCAATGAACATGCACTCGCATCATGGGCATCACTCCAAGACGATACAGAATACTTTCACGAAACAAAAGTTGGTCACATGAGCGCGTCATGGCCAGGGATGGGTTAAGAGCAAAGTCGGTTTGCACCCCTGACTGCAACCCGTCTGGACTACCGACCAAATCACGCCATCCTAAATGGTATCCTCCATGCCTCGAGGGATATGGCACCCATGTACGATTTGTTTTGGTTGAGTGCTGGGCCCTGCGCCATTACTTGAAGTTAGTTATCAGTCGAGTTCGCTAATTAGTTCCTTTTCCCTCTAATGTTCACGTACAGTTTTCTGGCTGGCTGTATATTTACTAAGATGGCATTAGATCCACAATGCATGCTTAGGAGATTCCGATTAGTAAGTTGAGGAGTTCAGCCAACCCAAGGAGCCTCCAAATATTTCAAACACAACTCACTTCGGGAAATTCGGTGAAAATTCGGGAGCATGAATTGTGAGGGACAACCAAACACTTCGGGAAGGGAAAACGCTTTGGCACCTTCCTTGTCTCTGTTTTGTTGTCTTGAAGTCTTGAAGTACTACACGGGTTCGACGCTTTGAGCCCAATTATCCCGGTTCTTGAGGAAATCCTTGATCTTTTGCCGGGTTCACCGAGCTGAAACGACAGTAATAAAAGGCGGGGGGAGGGGGGTGGGCTGGGGTGGCAGCGAAAACAAAACACACATAACATCATGCAGTATCTCACTATGGTTAGTGCCTTAAGCGGAATGGGGGCGCGACATTCTTGAACCTACATGCAATGAAAGATATCCATTTCGCTTTTTTGACAAGTAATTATTGGGGGAGACCCAGATAGAAGTCCAGCTTGTTCTTGAAGATAGTTTTGTTCTGCGAGAGAACAATATCTTCCAGAAGTGCATTCCACAGAGTAATAACCCTACAGCTAAAAACGTTAATACTTAGTGAAGTGTGTGACCTCGGTTTGAAAACTCTTCTGCTGTGACCACGGAGAGAAGAGGTTGGACAGGCGGAGAAGAAGCAATCGCTGTGACCTGATTCAAAAAGGTGGAACATCAAAAACAGATCAGCTCTTACGCACCTTAAGTTAGGGGAATAGAGGTTGAGGACTGAGGGGCGGGCAGCATGAGGTAGACGGGACAGACCCCATACCGCTTCAGTGGCGGCCCTCTGAACTCCTTCTAGGATCTCACGGTCTCGGACAAGACCAGAGTGCACCATTTGACTACCGTACTCCAGCAGAGGTCGGATATAGGTGCCGAAAATTATGGGGAAGTCATCCCTAGATATGCGCGGGAAGGACCTTCGAATCATATTTAGGACTCGAAAAACAGACTTGCTTGCAAGTTGGTGATGATGAGAGAAGGAAAAGTTACAATCTAACCAGGAACCGGGCACCTTGTGTCGGTCAACCCTAGGCAGCGTAGTTGCTCCGTTATTGGAAAACGTGTGACCAGTCTCTCTGCCGAAAGACATGCTCACGCATTTTTCATCATTAACTGGAAGGTTCCATTCCTCGAACCAGCGTTTTGTTTCTTCAGTTACAATTGGCAGGTCTTCAACGCTTGAACTCCAGAGGTTTACATCGCCTACGTACATGGCAATGTTCGCAGGAAGGGCTGTCGGAAGACCGTTTATGTAGATCAAGAAAAGAAGAGGACCTAAGACCGACCCTTGGGGGACCAAGTTGTTACTGGAGAGGGTTGAGACAGAACATTCCCGACTTCAACCACAAACGTGCGGTCTGTAAGGAAGCTGCGTAGGATGGCCAACATGGAGCCTATCATCCCATATGTGTGCAGCTTATAAAGAGGACCATGGGGGACCTCATCGAAGGCCTTAGCAAAATCGATGAATAGAGCCTGTGAGAGCTGGCCGTCATCGTAGGCTTTCGTTAGACTATCCATGACAGTAAGCATATTGGTGATGAATGATCTGCCAGGAAGAAACTCGTGTTGGGACGGAGAGAGGATCTTATTTCTATGCAGGTGGGAAAGAACCTCACCCTTAAGAATTCCCTCGAAATTTTTGCTGCTGATGCCAGTGAGACTTATGGGTCTGTAACTAGAAGCAAGATGTCTACTACCCTTCTTATAGATGGGTGCGACCACTGTTTTCTTCCAGCTATGGGGGAAACTCCATCGTCAGCACATCGCTGAAAAAGCGAGGCATAAGGAGCATTTAGTGTATCCGTGGCTTCCTTTAGAATACAGGGGTGGATTAGGTCAGGACCCATGGAGCAATATTTGGTTGAGCCGTCGGAAACCTTGAGCTACTGCACCAATGGGAATAGTGACGCGGTTAAGGGTAGTGGCCAGAGATAACGGGTGCATGGTAGGGCGGGATGATATGTGTATGGAGCTAAAAATTGTACGAAAGTAGAAGCTGAACGCCTCGGTTACTTGGCTAGGTGAAGTGATTGGAGATCTGGTGGTATATTTGAGAGGTAGTAGCGTCGGAGCTGTGCCTCTTAGACGGCGCACGTACTGAACGAAAAATGCTTTATGGTCCGTGCTTGATCGAGTACAGACCGTTGTTCCTCGGTACCAGCAATACACCTCCTTCTACATCCCTTCTAGCCGCTATTTACTGCCGCAAATTCGAGCTCATTACCAGCCCTCCTCTTGTGCGCTTGCGGTCTCAGGATTAAATCTACTTCTCACCGTGGTACAGTGCCTCTCGCCACTTCTACTATCGTCAAGCAGTGCTGCATTACATAACTCAGAGGATGTCACTGACAATGATCTTCCCACATCTCCAGGTGTCCCAATATTGATTAGTGAATGATCGGTTCCGTTAAATGTTTAACTGGCCAAGCACATAGAGATCACCTATGGCTTCCTAACCCTTCGCGGAACCATGCCCTCATCACTGTTGCCCACCACAAGTGGGCTCTTTCAACAGCTTCTGTTTTCTGCTGATATCCTGTGATGGAGATTGAAAAAGGTTCCGCCAGCTTCGAACCCTTTCTCTGGGCACTTTTTTTCATCCCATATGGGTAACACGGGCAGCTTCATCATCCACTTCTCACGAGGGTCATGTTCACCCACCGAATCAAAAGACCCCGCACGTTCTCTTTCCCCATCGTAATATCAGGTAAATCCGCTGTTTCAGTCTTACTGCTCTCACCGGTTTACTTCCTTCTCTTAACTGTTGCAGCCTCCTTCCAAACTACAGAATAATTTTGAGTCAAAACCATCCATCATTTTTAGTCAATCGATCAATGAAATGATCGGATGTTATACCAACTATTCAGTTGATCGATTTATTTACTAAGCCGTTGATTTGTCGTCCCTATCCCTAGTCGGATTTCTACCCACCTCGGTCTTATTAAATAAATGCTCTATTGTTCTCGACTATTTTCAGTAAAAAGAACTACTTTCTGAAAAATGTACGTTGTTTCTATTTGACTCTCTACCGGCTTCATCTTTTTGTCCGATTTCATATCACATTCGGTCACCCTCCTCCAACTCTGCTCCATCCTGCTGTATCTTACCGCCTGACTTGAACTTGCACATTTGTCGGAAGCTTTCGTTCCGTAAAATGGGATCTGCCTCCTATTTTTATCGAAAGGGTGCACCTAGCGAACGATGGATGGATAAACCCGTGGAAACCTTCAGGGCCACCAATGCTGGAGGTGTAAAGCCAGTGGGTGGGTGGCATGAAGATCCTAGCGCTCGTAATCACTTGATATTTCAAACTAGGTAGAGAGTATCGCAAGGTTGCCCAGAAATCCTCCAGGGCCCTCCGGCAGCTCAAAGGCCGGTAACGAAGTGAAGGCCACGGATTTTACTGCCACCATACAGAAAGCATGTATGTATCCATCGCGAAAACTGTGTCCCGACTTGGCTGATATACAGGGCAAAGGACACTCCAGTCACGGCGCTGGTGCTGAGACTTGTCACTAGCTAGTTTTTTCACCTATAGGGCTCATTTATGGGCATTACCTCGAAAGACTGAGCCCTTACAGATTGCAGTGCGGAAGATTTCGGGGTGACCTGATAGAAACCTCCAAAAAAATGAAATAAATAGCTGACTTGGGTGAAGGCATGAAGCCGTTATTGGGGCTCAGTGGCAACTGCACAGTGCGAGGACATGCCGCTAAGCTACTGAAGGGAAGACTAAGGACTAAGTTGAGCGAATACTTTCTCTTCTTTAGGGTGGTCAACGACTGAGACAGACTGCCAGGCTCAGCGGTAGCAGCACCGACAGTGGAGGATTTCAGGAGACGGCCCGATGGAACACGGGGCAGAATGTTCAAAGAAGGGGCTGTTGATGTCGCTACATCTCCCCTGCTCTCTCCCCTCCCTTTACTTCCATCCTCAGCCGTACCCCTCAGGTGATGTTTAATTTATCGTTGAAAATATCCCGAAACTTTGGACCCGCTAGACTTGAGTGAATTCCCGTATCTGTTGGCCCCATGGATTGCTGGCCACCAGCTGCTGGCCACTGGCAGCGAGGATCCTGTGCGCCTTTCGGAACAGTGCAAGGAAGCTGCAGGTCTTCTCTTTTTCGTTTTTTCTTCCACTAGGTTGAAGAAAGTCTTGCTTTTCATGTCTCTGAGGAGCCGGGAGATAAAAAGAGATCCCAGTGAAAGAAGCTGGAGTGTTCTGGGCACTGCCTTGCACGTCTACTTAGTCAAACTGAACAGAACTGGTTCATTATCATACGATGGTGGTCTTTCGTTTCAGTATCCAGCATAACCATACTTGAAGATTTGCATTAAGGTTTGTTCAAAGTATTCGCTGAAGTCCTTTAGAGCAGAGGAACTTCGAGGGCTAGTATGCGGAACCCTATTGACGGATGGGTGGCAGAGAGAGTTAAGTGGATGGCTGATATTTGAGGAAACTAGAAACACAGCTTTTCCAGACAAATCCACATTGTCTAATAGAGAAAATACGCAATGACTGTGTATTTATTTAGCTGATTTGCCCAACTTGCATGTGCTTTGTGGCAGACCCAATTTTATCAGTTTTCGAGGGAGCCTAGGATTCTTCTTCTCGCGTACCAGATGGCGGTTACCTTTTCCGGAGGGCAAAACATGAAGCTGTCAGGTAGAGGCACATTATCGCTGCATCTATCTCAAACAGCCATTGACGGAAATCATTCTTTGCTCTGTCATCAGTTGTTGAGCTTCAGGAAGAGAACAAAATGGATGTGTAGACTGCTGGTTTTGTGACATCTTAGAGTCCATTTGCCATTGAAAGTTGCTTGCCACGACTCTGTCCGTGTACTTGCACTCTCATGACAGACTGTCATGTGTTATATCTAACTTTGGTGAAGGTGTGCTATTTTGGCTTCCTTTGCCAAGGTGATTGGCCAGTGCTCTTACAGGCCTTGAGTTTTCGGCTTTGTGCACGTTTGGGCTGTTTATCGAGGTTTGTGCACGAGTAGGTATTACTGACTGACTTTAAAGGGCCGCATAACCCATGCAACTTCAGCTGTTTGACTTTGGTTTGCTTTCATGAGACTCATCTGCGATTCTGCCGTTGATTTGACGAACTGCAATCACTTCTTTTAACTTCTTAACGGAACCATTTCGCAGGACAAAATTAGCGCTTGATATATTCAACTGCGTGCAACTCAAACACACATTGTCCGGAACCAACAGTGGGACAGGTATGAAATCCCAATTTGGACACTCTTCACTTGAGTGGGATTGAAGCATTTGGTGCCACTCTTTGGCCACGGCTCTTTGTCCTCAATGGTGCTGAGCACACCGTTCGGATGAGCTCTAAACTTTTGATTTGTGTCAGATATAGCAGATGTATAACTGACCACCCTGAGTAATATCCTTTTGAGGCTAGTAGTTAGTTTTCAGAGATCGCCTGGGAAGCTTCTATTCTTTTACCAAGACCTGAGGCCGATAGGCGAAGCAGAAATTTTCCTTCCTCCCACAGAACCTCAGTTGTTTTCACTCTTTGGTTAGGCAGTGGTAGTTGCCCCTCAGTGTAGTGAGGTATAAACACCGGTTCCAATGGACCGACGGAAGTTCAAAATACGTAGACTCCAGTGATCCAAAGACGGGCATTATGGACTTCGAAGTGTGGATTACTAACCTATTGCAGTCACCTCTGCATTGCTCGTCCACCGCAGCCAAGGACAAACGAGCAATCTGTCAACTACCGCGTAGATTTCTACTTAGAAAACCTTAGAAAATACCGACAACCTCAGAAGCAATAGTCGGATCAAGTCTCGAACTCTGTTTTCGGACTTGGGTTCCGGCCTTGCTCAGGAAACAGCAGTATTGACAACATACGGCGCCACTTCAATATAATGGAAAATCGATCAAAAAGCAAGCCAAGCACAAGGAGACTGGAGTCGCTAAACCATTTCCTCTAAAACGTGGAATACTCAGAAGTGGACTCAACGAGGTCTTTCTATGGACGGGGCTTCTTGTCCCAAGGATACCAACCGTAGCGAGAGCAATGGGATCTCGACTAAGGGTAATGAATACAAATTGAATAATACCATTGCGTTATAGAAAAAGGCACCATAGCGAACAAGCTCGTTTTCGGTAACGTCATCCTCTGGCTAATACAGTTACATATATATACGATAGGAATGCATATTTTCGGAACAAAATGGAGGATATTTACAGTATCAAACTAAGATTGATCAATCAATATTGCAGGTGTTTTGCGGTTCGGAAAAGAGGTGGGAAGTTGGATGTCCGTGGTTGGGAAAACTCGGTGTAGAAAGTACAAGTGGGGTGGGTTGGCTGTTTTCTGTCACGACTGAAAGGTCGCAGTCGAGGTCACCATGATTTTGTCCCCCATTTCCCAATCGCGGCCAGAGTAGCCACAGTGATTTGACAAATCGCTTGTGTGAACAAAGCGATGGATTTAACAGCCTAATCGCTACTGCCTCCGCCGCTCCCAAAGTGATTTGGCGAACGATCTTCGAAGAATTCACAGGCACTTTGTAAATTATCTTGAAGGCTTCGTTGTCTACCTGGTGTACTGTCTCGGCAAGGTGTGTCACGATTGCACTAGGTATGATTCTTCCAGTTCCTGTCCTCAGCAAATTGGTAAACAAGGGCGCTGAGGACAATTTCGGCGCAGATATTTGCGTGTTGGGCCATCAACCAATAGGGAGGTCTACCGGCCGAGGTAGCACCTGAGGGCTCAATGGCGTAGGCCGAGTCTCGTCCGGACCTTTGTGGGCTGGATGTACTTCCTGACAGCAGCTGATCTTAAGTGCACGGGGTGCAGTTCCATGCGGCGCGTTTACCATCTTTACTTCCACCGTTGTCCCCTTCATACTCGTAACTAAGCTTCCACTTCTACACCACCCCCCCCCCCAGAAAGGCTCTCCGTTATCTCTAATTGCACCCGGCCTCACTTGATAGCATCCCATTCCGAAAGCTGCTTTATGAGTGAGCATCTTGTTTGAGGAATGGGCCTGGGCAAGGACTCGGTTTGTAACCGTGGGGTTTCAGCTTTACCGGCAGCGGTCTATTCCCTTAACTTTTTCCCCTGCAGATCCAAAAAATGAGCAGAACGACGCAAAATATAGCGCAATATTTGTAGCCCGGTGAGAGGCGAAGGAAGCTGACTGGTACAGGAAAAAGGACCGGTCTGCTGGCCTCAGCCTCAAGTTCTGTGGCCTAAACTGGCCTGATCTGACCCTATCCTTCAATGCTCATTTCGCCCAGGTGTCTTTGGGCCTAGTTCACTCTGCAAGAGTTGTGGTGTACCCACTGAGCTGTAGTTGCACGGCTCTCACATGTGAGGGTAGGGTAAATATAATGGGGCTCTTTGTAAAAAAAATTGCGTGAGAACAATATCCGAGATGTTGGAGGGTAACAGGAATAGAGACAGTTTGAACGCATCTCATGCTGCAGTCATCTTCTCATGGTTTGCTAACCTGAATCCGGCTTTTTCTGCCCTCTGGCAGTTAAGTCCCCGATCCCTGACACCGGCAGCGCCCACCTTATATCGCGCGGACTTCTTTGGTAAAATATTCGTTTCTCTCTCTGATCAGAAAAAGGCCTGGAAGAAAAGAGGGCAGAAAATTTTCCTCTAGTATGATCACTTCTAACATTTTCTTTGTACAGTGGCGAAGGAAATAGGTGGCGATGGCTTTGTCAAGCATCTCGTTACACTTAAAGTAGAACAGATTAGAAAAAAAGCTGACGAAGATCGCTGCGTCAGTGAACTGAAGCAAGTGAAGTGGGGAGTCTTTTGATCTTGGACCCTTAGAAAGGCTAGTCAAAATTCCAAGTCTTCTTAACACGCTCTTTCCTCTGGATTGTTCAACTGACTGATGGACACAAGCTTCGGTACGTCAGTGAATCTACTTAACTCTTCCTTAACTCTTGGTAATTATCCTTTTGCACGGATATGGAGTGGAGACATATCTCTTCTTTGCTTGAGTGATGTAGACCTTGGACTAAATTCCAAGAACCACATGATAACTGAGGGGCCTTAATAACATAATGAATATCTGTAGCCTCGTTAATCCCGCACCGCGGGAGAGGCTTCACAGTACCTGTCTCTAATGTGAGTGAAAAACTCTCAGGTTGCTCTTTATTCGTCGAAGTCATGGATGTTCAAGATGTAGCACGCTACAGTGCTCATAACAGGTAGGACCAAACGAATAGGCAGCTATTTTCATGTAAGAGCCCGGCCGATATTTTGTCAATTGCAGCCCAGTCGCACTGCCACATGTCAAAGCCAACTGTTGCACGCTACTTTGGAGTTGGTTAAAAGTAGGTCGTACAGTCCCTGAGTTCGCTTCCACATAAAAGAAATGTCCTCTGAACCGGTCCTAATAGCCAGCGGAATCTAGCCACTTAGGTGTCCTCTTGGGTGTTCGTTTGTTCCAAGAACTTGAATGAACCGTGAGGAAGCTTGCCATGGCCAAGCACAACTTGCTGGAAGTCAGGTGACCACATATAGTAAATATTTCTGCAGAGGCGTGGCATGTGCCCGCCAGAACACACATTTTATCAGCTGAGAAATTTGGTAGCCGATATTTACATTACGAGCTAAACTTCCGTAAGCTCTCAGAAGTTCTTGCCATGATAATAGCCAAAGGACTGTAGTCGAGAATATTAAGCAGCCGTATATAGACGGGGAATGGAATAGGTGTCCCGTGGCGAGCCACCATATATGTGTCATTGGCATGCAATAGAAAAGGAGATATCTATCCCACCTGACTTGAAAGCCACCAACGGCAAAAATCCGATCCGAGGCTGTGAGGCCGTTAGATATTTGAGGGTAAATTTCTGTCTCCTCGGCAATCAGTTTTGCCCGAGACAATGTTTCAAAATGCGGCAGCAGTTGAGTAAGAAATAAGAGTACTGTGTCAAAAGTTACAGAAGAAGCACATTTGTTGGGCTCTTCTGCTACTTCAGGTGCTTTTTCGGGGTACGTGCTAACATAAGAGGGGAGGAGAGAAGAGTGATGCTATTGGTCTAGGAATGCTTGATATCATTAGCCTGATTACAATCTCAGCTATCTCGGAAAGGACGTGTTACTGTTTTATTGGGCCATCATGGTCGTTTTAACTTTTTGGTTATACGATTAGGACGTACTAATTGAGAAACCCATCTTTTAAGTTGAGCTCGTTAAAATCTATCTGATTTCATTTTTTGAGATGATTGCGTTTAATTCCTTCATAACTTACTTCGGAGTCTTGTTCTGGGTAAAATAAACGGAGGCCTTGTCCAAAAATGGAGCAGGCCCAGTCTATCGCGTGGGCAGATATTGCTGCCTCCTGAGCCTCTCAGCCTGCGTCGTCGACCCTTGCAAGCTCGGCCCTGCCCCAGCATTGTGAAACCGGCTCGCTTGCCTTTTCTACGATCCTGCTGGATACTGTTTTTTCTAACACGGCGCCTGGCTATAAACTCCACAGACACCGGGGTTTCTTTGAGCGAGCCCATTTTAAGGTCTCTTTCCGCAGCTGATTGTCAACGGTGGTAGTTTACCTCAAGTTGGCGGTGGTCTCACTGGAACACTTCCTATCTCCAGGCAAACCAAAATCTGGCCAAAAGACATAGGCTCTCAAAAACTTCCCAACAGGTTGACTGGCCTTTGCTGGTACAGTTTTCCTCCCATTATTCCCACAACCCGAATCTACCCATCGACAGTCCGTAGGACAACTGTTCCTTTCACTTGGCCCGAGGACCATACTTGCTAGGTTGCGAGCATCATCAAAGCCAGTCTCCCGCAAGTGACCCCTGGATCCCAGTGTGAGTAGCCTGGTACCTTGTTGTCGACGCCGAAAGAGATGCATACATATGCCTTGCCAAAACCCTACTCTGTCAATGCCGAGTGGTCAACTACCGCGTTTGCTGGCCTTCTCCTTCCCAGCGTGTCTCGGTTTGACGAATAAGCGAATCCAAAATACTGGCGGCTCCCCTTTCATTTATTGCCCAGTATCGACGCAGAAAACCCCAGAAGGCCCACAAAAATAATACATTAGACAGTCTATTGGTGTAATCAGGCTTGAGACCAAGCAAACATTTTTCGCAGTTCTCTTCGTTGCAACATTTATTTCTTTATTGACATGGCATTCCGCTTGATAGTTAATTCTTCACTAAGAAATCTAACCCTCTTCCACGGGCTGCGGATTTTTACTGTTTGATGAAAATCGTAATTCATCCCGGTAATTATCTCACACTTCTAGGGTTTATGCCCCTCATCTTATTCGTGAGTGTTCCCCCGCGTACCTCCACAAAATTCTCACCTGCATGCCCAATAAACGTATGAGTTTTCGGCGAGCCTGAGTAAGCCTAACCGAAAATTTTTCGCACCATTTTTGCATACGTTGCATGTGTCACCCTTCTAACTGTCTTGGTTGGACCGTGGGAAGTTTAACCTCTGAGTTTCTCTGGTTAGTCTATCTGATCGCATAGTTGGGGTGCATGTACGTAAACGCCTTCGTGTCTTTCAATCTGATACGGTGTAAACTACGAATCCATCTTGTTCTGGTTTCGGGATTTGTAGCCCGAATTGCAATTCCCGTGAATCACACCTGCCTTCCGCTCGAAAGTGAAACTTCCTGCAGGGAAGAAGATCTGCCAGTCACCTACGTTCTGATCTCCTATTTCGTACTTCCATATCTTGTTCAGTGACACTTGGTGAGCAAAGGAATCAGACGCCTTGGTGAAGTCGAGGTAACATGCCTCGACCCGCCCCCTCTCATCCGGCTCTCGAGTCATTTTACCCAAGAGGCTAAAGGGTTTGGTCAGACGAGATCTATTCTTTAAGAATCCATGCCGGGCTGGGCTTAGCTCAGAGTGCCCCAGTAAACGCTGACAAATGTGAGCAAGGATGATCTTTTCAAGAACTTCACATGAATGTCAGCTATGTTCACCGGCCTACAGTAACCCATAGCCGACTTAGGTCCACTCTTATGCACTGCCATGACCACGGCATTTTTCCGGTCCTGAGGCAAAAAACAAGGTCTGACGTGGAGCTGTTGAGCCACGGAGTTCCACAACGGCTTAATTATACCATGCTAGCACAAAATAGGCTCACTGGGTCGTCTCAATGTTGGCAACAACCAGCACTTCATCGATAAACGCAACACCACCACCTGACTGGCAGTCAAGTGTTTGAGAGAAAAACTCTTTGATGTGCTGACAACTACCGTGACCAATCACGTGTTGCGATTACCCATTGGCAAACAAACGCCTAGAGCTTGAATAGCTCGGTCAAGGAAGCACCGCGGTGCCTTACCGTGCAATCAAGATAAGTGCGGCTTTTCCCATAATAAACGGAAAACGGGTATTATTTTATTTATTGATGTGCTGCAAACGTAGTGTCGAAAAAGCAGTACAGGTACGCGAAACGCTTGTCAAACTGAACAATCCGCAGGCTAACACGCTTAATTGCGGAATTTTTCCAGGTAAAGAAATACTGAGGACAGTGTTACCAACCGAGAAAATATTGCGCTTGACGGCTGTCTTGGTTTATATTGTTATTTAGTGAAAAGTGGCAGTGATCATAGCCCACTAAGTATCCAGCTTTTTTAATCAATGAACCTCCTTATGTCCATGTGAAAGCATTACCTTGCACGACACTCCGATTTCCGTTAAATTTTCGCCAGTTGCAGATCTATGACCCCCGCACACGTCCTACTGTCGTTTCCATTTCAGCTTATGTGTTGCGAAGAAGAATAACGTGCTGTGATGAACACATTTAAAAGCTGAGATTATTGTGAACTTTGACAATGCTGTTTCTTCCAACGGCAAATTACCACTTTTTTCATTTTATTTTCCTAGGATTTCAATAACTAGACGAATATTTAGGTGGCATGGGAGGAATTTAGCCGATTACTGTCCCTTTTGTTAACTGCTTATAGCACCAACAGAAGAAATGAAATTTCCCGTAGTAAAGATTCCATAGATAATGGTATTTGGATGGCGTAACTTTAAATTCTTTACGTGCTAGGCGGTGATAAGTAAATCGCAACAGATTGTAGTGTACTGTTTGTTGAAGCATTTTATGCCGTTTTCTCATTCTACGCCTTCGTTAGTCTTTTCTACTACGCGTGAACCACCCGTCCGCCGCTCTCGTGCTCCACATAACGCCACCTCCATAACCACAGCATTGTCCTTACTACCCACGAGATGGTAAACACGGTTATCGGAGAGAGAGTGGTTACCGCCTATTGCGAGAAAATGTCTTTAGCTTGCATGTTCTATGGTCAAAAAGCCACCAAGTTTAGCAAAGGACGTGCAGTGAAAACAAAAATTGCAGAGAAAAAAGAATATCTACTATCTATCCTGCTAGACCCAACCTTTAGCAAGATTTCCGTCTTTCGTACTGGAAAGGATCTAGTGAATATCAGGTTTTCACGAACCGAATTTATGGTGACTGGCGGGCTTTTTAATCAATTTCATAAAAGTTCTATCAGAAGAACAAGGTAGAGCGATTAGGCGTTCCAAATAATGAAGGTCATCTCAAACTGCAATCTTTTGGTAAATCAGGCGGCAGATGATGTTCCCCTTAACAATTTTCATCTCGATTTGTACTGTAGGGGGCTGCAGCGGGATAAGTCCAGGAGCACACAAATGCCGATTCCTGGGCCAGTGTTCTTGCTTCCATGGTCAGTGTGCTAGTACGGATAAAAAAGACTAAAGTGAAGTTCCTGAACTGTTTTGTTTCTTAACCTCTTTTGCTTCTGGGCTAACTTGCGATTGGGGTGGAACTGCACTGCCTTCTTCTCTTGAGGAACGCGGTAGCCATCGCAAAGCGCGCACTTACACACAAACGGCTTTTGATATGTGTGTGTGATTTGACGACCTGCGCCTTCAGAAGTATCTTGGGACCGGGGTGAAAGGCGATCACCGGACATACCTGAAAAGGGGCACTACCTTAGTCCAAATCCGTCCCCAGTGCCACACGGATGGAAACTGTTCATTGAGCTGGCGCGATATGAGGCTCTGCATCAGCCTTATTCCCTAACCACACAGCCCTTATAGGGGCTTATATAGTACGGTTATAATATATGTAGACATCCTAGGGAGAAAGGGTACGGAGAAGCGGATAAGTCCCGTCTCGGACAGCCCAGGGCTTCTACTTCGTCGTGCGGGAAGCATTCCATCGTTTCAGTTCTTTATAAACCCCCAAAAAGTGGGTGCCCTTATGAAGCAAACCTGAGACCCGCTAAAGAGGGTATTACCTTCAGGAAAGCTGATGGTGAGCAGCGGTTTATTTTGTTGATTACTTATGATCCATTAGGCTTGGAAAAGCTGGTCACGAAAAGGGTCTTCAGAAACGTCACTCATACCGTCATGCAAGTCTCGGAAAAAAATGAACCAAAGCCCACTAGCGTTTGAATAAATTGCTTCCATAGGGCCCCCACAATGTGTCCTTCTGGCAAGTTTGCAAGAGTGAAAAGGATTCTACAGAAACCTGTAGAAAAAATAAATCGTGCAAAATCGGTTCGTTATTTATTTCCCGAAATCCTCCATTTTTACAGGAGGCTGTGCTATCATCACCCACAGGTGGAAAAGTTGGGCTTTATATCCAATCGTTGACGCCAAGGCTGCTAGAAAAATCAGTCGCCTTGGACATCAGTAATTCCCGAGCATATAACAAATAAGCAGTTCCCAAAGCAGCCTTCTATGGCCTCATTGTAAGTACATCTGGGACTTTATATCCCACCTATTGATTTCTAACTGGGTTCTTCAACAGCCCACATTTGCTACCACTGAGAAATCCTAAGTGCATTTGGCCACCAAGAACGGTCTTCAAGATAAGGGTTGTAACCTTACTCGTTACTCCATTATCGTGACTTGAGATTTGCATTTCAATTAATAATAATTTTCCTTCACAGGAGGAGAACGAACGGGATTTCCAGGTGGAACTGAATGCGCAATGATCCTAGTGCAGAAACTATGATAATACAATATTCATTGAATACCTTCTACGGTTGTTATCGTTTTTTACCTATTTACGGAAATAAGTTTATTTACGTTTAATGTCGGGTTCTGCCAGGGAGGAGAGGGAATAGCTTTCGTAGAAGACACTAGGTTGGTCGGTGCCATTAAATAGGCGTCTATGGCTGCGAGGGGGGGGATGATCGGTGACAGTGTAAGCTTGCTAGGCCGTGCCGTTTTCGTTCCCCGTAGCTCACTGGTTGAGGGGACGGACGATGCGCTCCCTAGCCCGTCTGAGCTCGCCAAGGTCATATAATGCAGATTGGCTGATGAAAGGTTGGCGGAAATTCGGCGTGCCGTGGACAATTAGCCAACATACCACCAACAATCTGACGCCCAAAAACGTAGGTGAATTGTTTGTTCTCACTCAGTTTCGCTGACCAGGTAGTTGGATGTATGCCATCTACACCTGTTGACTTGTAAACGGTTAACCCTGGCAGATGCTTATGCAGGATCCCTTCTGAAAGATTTAGTTCTGAGGATATACTGGCATGAAATCTAATAATACCACACTATCCAACCTGTGCATAATACCGAGATATTTATCCGAGGTCTGAGCTTCCCCCGGTTATCAGTGGCGTAGTCCTTGTACAGAAAGAGCCATCGCGTCCCCCGTTGAATTTTTTGACAACGCTTAACCATAAAACTTCTTCAGCCGTTTCCCTCATCATCTGGATAACTTGAGCCCAAATGTTCACTTGTAAATTTGCAGAAGACTAGCCATCTCACTTCCAATCTCCGTATAACGATTCCAAGCTAGCTGACTGCCGGAAGCTTTGTAAGGGCTCCGGCTGTGGTTTCTAAGTTTTGCTGGCCTTGGTCAATGCGACCTTCCACCACGGTGGTCAGCCTTCCTCACTGCTCCGTTTCAAGAGTAAAAACTCTTCCTGGAGGGCATTCAGGGCCCCTTCCATTACACTGAAGCTTTCCTCGAGGGTGGCCTAATCTACGGCATCCGACAACAGCCCCATAGTCCTGATGCGAATCGTGTCCTTGTCCATGCTGCCGATGATGAACGGAGTTGCATTTTGGATGCGTTGTTGGGAAGAGTCGTTGGTGCTGGACCAAGCAAGGATGGCGTGCCTCAAGATCTATATCTGGGATCTCCCCAATAAGTCGGCGCATCACGTTCACATGCAGCCACTCTGAGTAGCTTTCCTCCTGCGATCCAGACGCGCAGGCTTCAACTGTCCGGCCGGTGAGGCGTCAGTTGAGGTCACCAATATCAGAGTGTTTCGGGCATCTTCAGCTAATTAAGTTAGGGTCTATGGTAAACAAACATCTTCATCGCGATTTGTTCTCGGTACCCTACAGACAAAGACGTCATTGGCCATTCTGCCTGGGAAGATGGTCGCGGCAGCTCTCAGTTGGACACAGCGAGTGAGTATCCCCGTGTAAGACTTAAGAGGGTTTGTACGTGACCAAAGGAGGGTGGCCGCCCCAGCTCCAAGGCAATTGTGATCTCAATCCTGTGTATAGCTTACGAATTCGTTGGTTATTAGTCTTGGCATATGACCTCCCCTAAAAAGCCACGTTTTTTGAGGCTTCCATAGAAGCCTTGAGCCCCAGACGGCTTTCGAGACGTCCACTTGTTTGTATTAGTAATATCACTAATAACAATAACAATAATAATAATAATAATAGTTTTTTTCTGAGACTTCCGAAGCATACCTTACACATGACCAAAATTTCTACAAGCTGCAAAACTGACAGGCGAAATTCATAAAAAATTTATAAATACGTAACACAAAGAGGGGTAGGGAGAAATAGGGGAGATATGAGAGGGAGATAAAGGGGTGTACACGAAGGAGTAATAGAGGAAGTTTAAGTGAACGCAAAGATGGATTCAAACATGTGCCCGGCGTATTTGACAGTCAAGGTCAGATGGTGCAGCTGGCTGACCCAAGAAGAGGAGAACGAAACCTAGGAGTTTTTCACGAGGAGGACTGAAAATCGGTGTGAGAAACTATCGTTACGAGAGAAGATGAAGAAGAAAAAGGGGACGAGGAGAAGAAAGGAAGAACAAACAATTGAGTTGTATGACTGGGGTCTAGGTAGCGATGAGCGATGCATTATTGCAATAAACGGAAGGTGTCAGTTTGAAAACAGGGAGCTGGCAATGCAAGACGTATATAGTGAGTCATATGGCAGCAACGCCGTAGAATGCTCGAGATACGGTAAACATGAGGCACAGATATAGACAAAATGGACGCATAGCACGAGGGGCGGTGGCATGGCGACAAGAGAACTGGCCGGCGAAGAATTTGAGGGGGCAGAGAAAATGTGCGGATATATATATATAAATATACGTATATATATATATATATATATATATATATATATATATATTTCATATATACATATATACATTTGTATATATCAGCGCAGGAGAAAATAGCAGTGACGGTACAGAACGCTGACGTAGCGGTGCTTGGAAGAGACAGGTAGGGCTGGGTCAAATGGTATGGAATTAACTTGGATAAACCCTGGTGATTTTGTTTATGATAGGTGAACAAGAAGGATCAACAGCAAAGGAGTACCAAGTTTGGAAGCACAGAAGTGACGGCTGTGAACTGAAGTTGATAAACGAGGGCGTAGGAAGGAAATGATCGACGAACACAGGTAACAGTGAATCTAACAGTCTGACTATCGCAGGTGTGATGTGTGGTGAAGGTCGAACATGGGAGAGGCGGTAATAAATTAGGGTGCATAATGCAGCAAGAAGATGGCAGTGAAAATGGCTGGAGAACGCAGAGCGAGTGGAAGTACGGGGTGGTTGGAGAGGTTTAAAAAATCACCGGGGAAGAGTAACTTGGAAGTTAGAGGAACTTTGGTGCAAAGTTACATCAGTTGTAACAGCAAATAACATGGGTAAGAAATGAGAATATGGAGAATCAGGAAGATCAGGTAATGGCAGATCACATGGGTTGAAACTGTGGGTGAAAATGATGGCGTTTCGATAACTCTGATCTAGGTGGAACGCGGAAAAGCAGAGCAGCACAACAGGCAAACTGAAGATGCCTGTGGCGAACAATGTACAAAGCAGACGACAGTATGAACCAAAGAAAACCAGGTGGATGATGAAACAGATCACTTCGCTGCAGACAATACAGGATGAAGTCCGAGAAGGAGAAAAGGACCTGGACGGGAAAGCCTGTGATGGGACAAACATTCGAGAGAAATAGTTGTGCGTGGGACTTGGGAGAATGCAACCGGAGAGTCGCTTGCTCGCGGGCCAATATACAGATGGACTGAGCCTTAAGTTGCTAATCGGTACACTGCCTAATAGGAAGATCTGTGGAAGAATTGTGGATTTAGAAGTGAAAAATGTGGAGTTGGTAAGAAGATAATAAATTCGGTCGTTAAAACGCGAAGGTTGGAACGGCGAGTTCTTATATGGTGATTGGTCATGGTCACGGATGTGTCTAGTGCGTAATGATGGGAGCTACAAGAAGGACAAAAAAGGATGCCGTAAAATGGTGGCTAGTGAGGTGTGCGATCAATGAGCCTTAAAGTTATATGGAGGTACCAAGCGAATAATGATCAGGAGCCGACAGGGGCGAAATGGGTGGAAAAGAACATATTTCAGGCTCGGTTCGAGTAGAAAAGGATAGGGTGAGAGTGACATCATGCAATGAGGGTTCTCACTGTTAAAAACGATAGGAACAAAAACAGAACGGATGGGTGTGCATACGGAGATAGAACGACACGGAAGGGAGGTGATAAGAGTGCTGACAAGAGCAATGGAGAGGGAATCGTGGCGGAAGAATGGTAGGAACATGCGGCCCGCAAAGGACAGTAATGAATGCTGTAGGGCGAGGAGAGTTAGAGAGTGCAACCCGCAAACATTGCTAGTGGGTGGGGCTGACCTTGCGCTAGACACCCTACCTGAAAACCACTTCGTGAAGAGAACACAGGATGTGTGACACACCAGCCTTATGCGCTCGTACATCGTTGAAGACGGCCTGCATGCCCGATACGAGCCGACAAAACAGGGATCTGTCCGCACCCCACACCGCTTGGATTGGCGCGAGTGGTCACTGATGGTTGTACAGAGGGCCGAGACACCACGATAAGAGTATATGGTCCAGGACCAATTAGACAGGTTGTAGGAACTTGGACAACAGAGCCAACGTGAACAGTGAGGGGTAGACGGCCATACAACATTACCGTCCAGGTGACACAGCCAGGGAGGCAATCAGTATAGAGCCCATGGTGGTTAACCGGCTCTGTGAATCACCGGGAAGAAAATGAGATAGAGAAATGCAGTCTGGGTATAGCCCAGCTGAGGATCAACGGCTAACGAAGAGAAGAACAAAAGTGGAGCACGGGCTTATTGACGCAGCGGGCCCCTGAGACAAATTGAGACCATGGAGGGTGAGACTACAAAAGGGGACGCATAAATGGGAGCTAAAATATCAATGGGGAGGATAATATTTCAAACAGAGTAGTCATTCAGCAGAGTAAAAGACCAAGTCCTGCATGAAACTATGGGAGAAACTTAGCTGACTGATGGGGTGGGAGCAGAATTGGTGACGTCTTGGATGGAAGAGAATTCAGTTAGTGAGCCACACTAAGTGAGAGAAATGAGACTAGACTTTCCAGTTCAAAATCGCGGAGGTAGCGATGAAGGTATATATGGTGGGACCTGATGTGGGAAAGAGGCAACGTGAGCAAAGCGGTATCGAGGAGAGTTGGGCTACTTACCATGCTTCTACCAGTAATTACAGGACAGTAATGAGCATATATACATATGTATAAATATATATATATATATATTCATATACACATATGTAACTGACCAGGGCTTAGTTACTGACGCAGTTCCTATAGAGTTTTTGGGGTTGGTATCACGGCCGCCGACGTGATATGACTAAATAAAGGTAATAAATGGCTGATCGGATGAGGCATATTCAGAAGATGTGTGGAGTACTAAGGTGGCCCCTCTAAAAATGCGAAGGCATCTGAAAAGACTTATGTCAAAGTGAAACTTGCAGGATCCTATAAGTTGGTGTGGGAAAACAATTAATAGACGCAGATATGTTTTAAACAGGTCAATGGAGAAGTCTGAGGAGAAGCGGTCAAACAGAGCGTTCAGAATTCAAAAGCGGTGAAACTATTTTGGAAGGTAAGGTATAGCGAGAAAGCAGAACAATGGCTGAAAAGTCGAGGCCTTTCTCGTAAGCTTGACTTTCGTTTTTGTGAAGGTTGAATAAGCGCAAAGGAGTTGGGACAGAAAGGAATTTACCAATAGCATGCATGAATGCCTATTTTGACTGTGAAGACCTGATGTGCAAAGGAAGTTTATTCCATATTCTGGAGTACGTAAAGAGAATAACTTAGGGAGTAGAATAGTCCTCGCGGAGGGTGTGGTAACAGTATACTGTCTTTTATGGAGTGAATATCCCGTACCCGGGAGGGGGCACAACTGGTTTGAGGAACGAGGTTGCTTAGTCAATAGCTTAAACAGAATTACCAGGTTCAGCTTGATGCGACGAAGACACAATGTTTCGATTTTGGGAGATGAACATCGCTCTCTGCAGTTTAGGTTTGACGACCAACCAATAGGCTGCTTTTTGAATCTTCTCTGAATATACTCGATAATAATCCTATCGGATGTTCGCATACTAGAAAAGATTAATGAACAATGTTCGAGTAGGGGCCTGGCATGTGCTTTGTACATGTTAAGGATGCCCTCCTTGAGCTGAAAGGATCTGAACAGAAGACTAAGGCTCTTTTCAGCCTTCGCCGTTTTGAAGACAGCGTGTTCGGAGAAGCTGAAAGAGCAAGAATAACCTAAGCCAAGGTCTCTTACCAAGGGCTGGCTGTCGACAGATGAACCGCCTATGCATAGGGAACCAGGGAGAACCCGACATTTGTAAATGGGAAAAATACATTTATCTGCGAGGAATTACATCAACCAGGTTGAGCACCACTCAGCAAGAGTGGCTAAATAAGCGCAGATTTTAGGGATAGTAGTACGGAGGTTGTCAGGCGAAAAGTGTAAACTATCTTAATGTCCTCCTTGAACAAGAACAACGTGCCATTAGGTATCGTCGGAAACATACCACTTATATATAGGAGTAAAAGAAGGGGGCCTAAAATGCCGTTTTGAATAACACGGCTAGTAACAGGCTTAGGGCCAGAGGTGTGCCCGTCAATAAAGACAACCTATGAACCATAAAATAAGTAAGATGAGAAACAAGAAATAGGCGGATCGATAATGACAAGTGATCGTGGCTTGTTAAAAGAGGGCGGGGTGCACCATCAAATGCCTTGGATAAATCAAGATAAAAGCAACAAAAGATTTCCCACTTTCAGCAGAGCCGGTAACGATATTCAGAAAATCATACTGACAAGACGTGCAGGATCGTGAGCGGAGGAATCCATGTTGGTTGTCATTATTAAGGTTGAGGCTTAGTAAATAGTTTATGGTGTGACCTTTAACTTATTTTTCCATTATCTGGATAAAACGGGGTACGGTTTGTAGGGCGATAACTGGAAACCTCATTTAAAGGTCCCTTCATATGAATGGGAACGAGTACCGAGCGCTTCCAATTGGTAGGTACGGTTCCACCGTTATGTGAAGAGTGAAAATGTCAAGCAGTAACAGGGAGAGATCCGGTCCGCCACTGACAACAACAACTGCTTGTAGGCCATCGGGGCCTGATCGAGGGGAGGGTTTGCTGTTGGGTAGTAGCTTAGAATTACTCCGGGCATCGAAGGGTATCGTAGAAGGGACAGAGTCAATAACTGGTGAAGATGGAGGAGGGGCAATGACAGCAGCTTGAGCCGTGAGTGAAGCTAAGAATGCATTGAAGTCTTCGGCTATACAAGGTGGGGTGGTGATAGGTGAGTTATTATCCAGAATCAGAATTTGAAAGTCGGCCTCAACGTCAGCGTTGCTGGAATCATGCAACATAGAAAGAAGTTGCGACTTTCTGGGATGACTCAATGCTTTAAGTTCTTGGTCACGAATTTGCGTATTATCTTGTCGTTTATTAAGTGCGGGGAGGCTGGGTTAACGAATAAACATTGAAAAGTCGTAGGAATTATGTAGTTGCTTGAGAGGTTTGTGAAACTTCTTGTGGGGTGGCTAGACAGGAGGCCTCTTTTTAGGTACAGCCTGGGTAGTATGAGACAATGTTTTCCGACAGTCGGAAAAGGAGTATTAAATATCTGCAGCTAACTTAGGGTCCTGGGTGAGACAATAATCCCCCCAGTCTTTTTTGGCGAATTGTCATGACTAGCAAGGCCCAATTTCTGCATAGCAATGTATTTTTGGAGAGCCGTGCGGTACTGCGTAGGCCACTAAGGGCAGATTGCAGCTAACCATTTTCCGGTCACAGGCGGGGAAATTATGTGTTACGGACACGTTGATGAGAGGCATGTTATGAGTAAATGCCAGATCTAGTATTTTTCCATTTCGGGTAGGTTCAGCAATATGTTGTGTCCAGCCACCAAGATGAATGCTAGTGATCAGGTCCATAAGTTTGATAGAAGCCGAGAGGGTAGGCCAACAAAGTTGAGAGAGATAAAAATCACCCGCAATGATTTTGATTTCAGAAGAGGGGAATGGGTGCTATTCAAAAGACCTGATGAGAAGTGGATCCAAGAAGCTGAGGGCATTTTGCGAGCGATACAAGCGGCCAATGTAAAGAACAGTGATTTGGAGGTTGATAGTGAACCATAGAGAAGCGGAAACAGAATCGATCGCCGCATGTGAAAGGGGGGTCGTGGTGTAGGTTTGCTTGAAATAGACTGGGCATCCACCACCACACCGGTTAAGTCTGTTGGTCCTTAGAAGACTGCGCCCTTCGAAAGTTATTTGATCATTGGGAGTGCTCTCAGACAGCCAGGAGTCCGTTTTTAATATGACGTCGTAATTATTTGTCAGGATGAGTTTTTTCAGGTGGGGGAGATTGCCAGGAATAGAGAGCGAGTTGAATAAGGCTGAAGACATACCCTTTGTCGAAGGTGGTATAGGCACATCAGGGGGGTAGTGTAAGTTGGAAGGACGCGGGCTATCGCGATTAGAAGGAGTGGAGATCAGGGTCAAGAAGGAATATGTTGATGTTGAGGCTAGTGGAGGTTCAGATCGGGTGGCTTGCAGCCAAGCTGGAGTAAATGTTGCAGTGAGAGGGACTGCCGAGCAATAGAACAACTGGGCATCAACGGATGGGGAAACGTCGGAGCAAAGGGAAAAACCTGTGGGATTTGGCGGGTCGATATCAGACAGGGGTGAAAAGGAGCAGTTGATAAATACCGGTCATTAGGAATCGGGTACTGACTGAAGGAAGTTCACAGAGCAGGGTTGAAAATGTGCGAGAAATGAAGGTGTAAGCAGGTAGATTAAGCTGCACGTTACGAGAGGGGTAGACAAGTTGGGCGGGACACCTAATATGGAGCAGTTAGTGTCAGGAGCACTAGAGATTGCTGTCAAGTGAGGAGTACGACGTGAGGCAGGGTGAACGGCCAGTGGAGGTCGTATTTTGTTACTGGCAGGCTGTGAATGCGGTGAACTTGTAGGGTACACCGAAGCATAGGTGCAAGGGATACCTTTAAGTTCGAAACGGAATTCGGTGAGTTAGGGCGAGTTGAGTCAGGAGGAGACCGTTGAATGAAGGAGGAGTTTGTGAGAAGGGTGGGAAGAATGGCAGACCTATTACTCTAGACGGAGAGTAGTTTGTCGCCGGAGGGAACAGAGAGCAAATTAGAGTTTGAGGGGCTACCCAACAGGCGATAAAGTGGGAGAGCAACGCAATGGTTGGCGTCTTTTACTGGGGGACAGTAAGTGAGGAGAAGCAGGAGTGTCTGGATCAACAGTGATGGGATCAGATTTCAAAGAGGTAAGTGCTGGAGCAGGTGGGGGGGTAGCTGGTGGTGGTGAGGAAGTGGGAGGAACGTGTGGAGATTAGGCGGTGGGGACCTGAGAAGAGGCGATGGAGCGATCAGCTGTCTGTTTCGAAGGCTGTGGACTACTATGCGTCTTCCCCATGTGGAAAGTCGAGAGAGATCCAGCACTTACGCAGCCTTGCTGTTTGACAAGGAAGACGGACTATGCCACAGGCATTCAACAATGTATGCTTGACATGCTCTCCAAGTGGCACGTTGCCCCAGCCCTTGGGGTTAACCTGGGGCATGCCCCTATCTTGGCCCATGTGGCTACCCCAAGGTCGGCTCTGGCCCCTAGCTTGCCCCAAATTTGCCCAAAGTTTGGGACTAGCCCCAGGTTTGCCTCAAGCTGGCCCCATGGGGCATGCATGCGGCAACCTTGGGGCCAGCCCCACGGGGCAATCTTGAGGCGGCGGTAGTGCTGCCCCAAGATTTCAATGGTAAGTCTGGGGCAGCCTCATGTCTGCCCCAAGTTTGCCCCATGGGGCACGCACGGGGCAAACTTGGGGTGTGCTACTTGGGTCGAGAGGTATTCTCTCTGAGACAATAAACACGACTGCATTACGAGATTTCCTCATTCGTAAGAGAACTTCGGTCCCAACAGAGCCGATAAAGCCGCCAGCCGCTGTCAGGTTTTTTGAGGTAGAAGATTCGATGCTTTCAATGGCCCACAGTAGGGGCGAGTTTATATGCCGTATCTTCCAACTTTAGAAGCTGAGACTTTGTATATGAGGTACTCTGGACTTGAACAGCTGTTCTTTCCGCAACCAAGCCTACAAAGTCAAGGAGGTCAACCGAGCACTGGTTTGAGGCCACGGGAGTCTGAATAAGCCTATTTTTCTTAGTAACCGGGGTATGAATGGATGGGGTGTTGTTGGAAGACTTCTTTACTGCTCACGGCATCTTGAAATATCAAAACGGCGCAGTGAGAGGGGCGGAACCGTAATAGCAAACCAAAGCCAGGTTAGGATTTACCGCTGAGAAAACATTCTCTGAATCCTTGGGGTACTGGAATGCCCTAAGAAGCTGTTATTTTTATTATTTCCTAAGATAGCTAAATGAAAACTATATCTATAACAGCACACAACACGAACAGGTGTAGCGTAGTCAGCACAGTTCATAAGACTGCATTCGTTCGTATGCGACACAGCTGCTTCCGCCCTTCGCCCAGCAGTTTTATGTTGTTCAATCCTGCTTGGTTCCAGGGATCGTTACTCGAGACGACAGCAAACGTTTGCTCGATAATCCTCACTGGGATGCAACGAGACAGCTGGCGATCCAAGAATTCCTAGGAACCCTTATCCACCCCTATAAGAGTGTTCGTGATGTAGAAGTTCCCAAGAGTCTTGTTGTCTTTCATCCGAGGGCAGCATTGCCATATTTCATCTTCCGACATGTCGTTAACTACAACCATTCAAGACCTGGCGATTCCGGCCAGGGTTCCATCTACTTCCAGACCGCCACGCCTCATTCCATGCTTTTCTGGTGTAATCTGATATTAGTCCTTGATGATGCGGGCCACCTCTGATGCCCTAGTCAGCATACCGTCCCGGAATGAGCCATCGAGGACCACTAATGGTATTGTCTCTAACATCCTGAATTGTTGAAATTTCCTCATTTGCTACTTCTAAGAATTCGCTTACCGGATTTTATACTGCTCTTCCTGCTCTTTCCCTGCTGACACTATTTTGTGACCATCATTCGCTCCAAAATCGAAGCGTTTACTTTTTCCTTTTATGGCCAAGCTTTCGCAATAAGATAACCTCGTGGAGGTTTTGCTTGGCGTAGTGACTAGACTGTTAGCAGCCACACAGGTGTTCCATCAATATAGGTGTAGGACTATGTTGATGCACCCGAAGAGACTTTTGCCCATGGAGTTTTTCTTCGTTCGCGCTTTGCAGGTCGAATACAAGAACCCTTCGCGGAAGTACGCTGGTCCTTTGGATACTACAATGGTAATGGGTCACACTGACGCAGGGTGGTTTGTTTTACTACCGTCCGGTTTCATCCTCTTGCTCGTGTTACTGGGCCCCAGACGTTTGGTTCTTTTACCCTGACTTTTGGCTGCAAGCTGAAGAAACTGCTTGTTGGGCCTGACAAGATACGCAAAAATTATCCCTATATACCCCTTAAAAGGTGAGTTTAACTGCAGTGTGGTGTCGGAACACTACCCGAAATTTGGTTTTCCCCGTCATGTTCTCAACTTACTATCTCCATTTCGCCAGGGCACTTTCGCTTGCTACTTTAAGCATTCGTGACCTGACATCAGCCGCAAACAAGAGCTTTATGGAGTGAAACACTAATCACTCCCAGTTGATCGGAGTTTGGCTGTACATTCTTTTATTTCGCCTATATTAAAGCGTAATCTTACACTCTTATAATAGCCGTTCCAGCCTCGGTTATGGACTTTTGCTGATCACTGCAGACGTCACCCCTCATCCTCAGCTCCGCATGTTCATTCGGACGTATCGGCTCCATCTTGACTTCAACTGAAAGTTTCTTCAACAACCCCATTTTGAACTCCCTAGCTATGCTTTCATTCACTATTCATGCTGTTTCAACGGCACATAACTTTCCTTGTACAGTAATTTCCTTCGTGCCCACTTTTAAGTGAAACATCGTCCCCTCTGTATGGCACTGGGGATTGCCAATCCGAAAAATGCATCCATAGTGAGCTCATTTGAACAACCCACAATCATTTCGCAGGCCTCAGTCACGGCTGGGTACTGAAACCACAATTCTCTGGCTCCGTAATTTGTTCGCTTGATTTCAGCAAAAAGAAACCTTTCCACCTACATCTGACATCACTGACCGCACTTCGGAAAACCCATGCTGGCTTTATTCTCTAAAGCGGCTGGTGGTACTAATCCCTGTTCGGTTTTGATACCGATTCTTTAGATGTACGACTATTGCATCCACGCATTTGTTTCTCCGTGCTTTGATCTTTCTTTGATATCTTCTTCGCTCCTCCTCTTTTCATCCTGCCTTTTTGACTCTAAACAGCTTTGGGTCACATGCTGCAGATTGGTGAGGGACCATGTTTACCAATGGACACTTTGCAGCCAATCTTCCGTACCCTAATGCAGGCTGTGCACCGAGTTTGCCTTGCCTTCCTGTTCGTGCTTGCAATGTTTGCTGTCAGTTGGACGGCTGGTTCTCTTGTATTGTTTTGACTTCCTTACACAAAAACGCGAATTCCTCCTGTTCGTCTGCTTGGTCTGTTTGCTGAACCCGAGTGAACATCCGTGAGACACTGTTTACATCACTCTCATAAAGACTGCGTACTCAGCCCTTTTGTTGGAGCTTCTATTGGCAGTTTCAGGTCATGCTCATTCTCCACGGTTTCCAACGCCTTAAATCGAGGCCGACTTCTATTAGCCGTGTTAACCGAAACCACCTAGTTCCATTCAAGCACTGCACAGCTTTACTGTGCAGTTGCTAGTGTGCAACCCATACTCTTGGATTTTTTTACACCCCATAATACTGTGTATTACCATACAGATAATCAAGCCTCGCCTAAGCGTCTTGATCACGGCCGAGAAATAAACCAATAACATTACTATTATTATTTGCCTAGGCCACAGGAGAGGTATTTTCTATTCTTTTCTTTTGATTGACAAATCCTTCAGTACAGATCATTGCCCTGATTTACTGTCTATTGGCTGGATAGTGACTGAGGCTCACAGCCAAAGGTTGTTTGTGTGCCTGTACTTTAATTTATGAATAGCGCCTCAGAACTTGCGCAGCCATCTTGTTATTGTTTGGGTTTCGTATTGATCTGGGCTACGCGTTGCTTTGAGGCTCCAAAGCGCTATCAAGAACGCGGTAAGTAAGCCGTTCAGTGTATCGAGAAGTGAATTGTCTAACCGAATTCACTTTAACCAAACCCTGTACTCTGTGGTCGGGACAGTGCTTTGACTAGCTGATTACCAGAGTTAGGAAGATTCAAAGTGACTTGGGTGAAAGTGGACAAGAAGCAATACAGGACCTCCAGGATGCGGGCAAGCTCTTATGAGTTTTATTCGGCCTAATTAAAAATCCAAAGCTGTTATTTTAGTGCCTGAGCTGGAACAGCGTCACTTGAGAAAGAATACGGGGAAAGAAACAAAGAAGTTGCAGTAAAGAAGGTGAGCGAGCATTCAGCAAATTATCAACGGCTAGAAAAGGCAAAGCTGTCAACGGACTTGAAGTACGATTTGTCCACGCATTCGCTAGATCCAGTGCATAGGGAGGAATTAGTCCACCAGTGGGCTAACAATCAGACAGATTAAACTGCAAAGCCAGCGGAATCTCACTGTCCTGCTAAGTGTCCAGCTGGATGGGAGAAAAAATTAAAAGTCAGAGGGAACACAGACAGTTCTGAAGTCCCCGTTTTAATAGACCTACCCGTATTCGGTTTCTTGACCTTTGGCCGGCGGCCTACAATATATTGCAAATTTTTCTGGCGTTTTCTTATCTATTAAGATGAAGAGCAACGTCCGTTATACTGACCACTGTACTGTAAGGGCTGGGCAGTGGAAACCATAGAAAGGTGTATTATGTTTTTTTCAGCGGCAGAATATCAAAAGATGAAACTATAAGAGGCCTTTTCGGAGGCCGCATGAGGCGACTGCGACTCTTTTAGATGGACATTTAGGAGGAATGAGTGTCGGTCAGGTAGAAGCCCATGCACTTTCAATCCTGGCCGTTCGCAAGGGGAGCTGCAGCAAATTATTTGAGCAGAAGGAGTACACGGCTGATCTAGACCCGTTGACAAGGCTTGAGGAAAAAGTGGAACGTCTACCGAATGCCTTGCAGTGTGAATGGACCAGGACTGCACACGAGATAGCCAGAAGCAGCAGTGAACCCTAATTTGGGGTCCTGGTGGAATTCTCGTCATCCATGCCCCACAACAAGTGAGGCCTCTTTGGGCGGTTGGCAGAGTGAAATAAGAAGACCGCTCGACCCAAAGGTCCCCCGAATACGGGAATCCATCATCCTGGGCTGAATGGCACCGTCAGCGTTCACCGAAAATCGGAATAGAGGAGCCGGAATAAACAGGCTAATCCTCAAATCTAGGCCCTTGTTACAACCTGGGTCAGAAGGAATACCTCTGGCTTATTTCCATTCCGGTGGCCTGGACATGGATTTGTTTTTACTCAACATACACACACCTTCCATGAGTACTAGTGAAGCTCTAAGGCAGTGGGAAACCTCTGTTATCACACCTTGCTTACAAACGGCTTCACAGCATGACTCCGATAATTACCGTCCAATAAACCGCACTCCCGTGGTATATAAAATTTTGAAGAGAATCATCAAGTCTCAACTGACTGACTATCTCATGTCTAAGGGCCTACTGGACCATAGTCAACATGGCTTCACCAAATTACGGTCAAGCGTGTCTTGTCGAACTGACTTTCCGAGATCGCCAAACTCAGCCATTGACGATGAGAAGTCTGCGACCATCCTGTTTCCCGATCGGTCAAAAGCCTTCGATCGAGTACCTCGACGGTCCTTCTCCATAAAACTTAAATTCCTGGGTGTAGCTGATTCGTTCCTGTCGTGGCTGTCTTCTTACCTATCCACCTGCTCTAACGTAATACTATTAGACGGTCACTCGTTCGCCCGGCTCGCAAAAAGAGGTGTGATTTAGGGCAGTGTCCTTGAGTCACTATTGTTCGTCATATGTGTAAATGATATCTTGCATATGACCCGCTATGCCGCCTTGTTTCTCCCTGCCAATGACACCAAAATTCCTTGACCCTCTTTTTTTCGTGGTCTGCGACCTAAGATAAATAACATCCGAAAGGGTTTCACCTTGCTCAGTAAATGGCGAAATCTAGGGCAAATGAAGTTATCTGCATCCAAAAGTTCTGCGTTTCCTTACAGGTGTCATTCATTTCCAGATGCAGTTGCCCTCGATGGACAACCCGTACCAACCAACCACGTGGTATCTGACCTCGGATTTGGTTACCCTTGTTCTTTCCAAATTTTCCAAACGGATCGACTTTCAAGTCGTCAAACCCAAGGAAGTCACTACCCTCATTCTTCGCAGCTCAAAAAGGTGGAAAAGTCGATGGTTTCTATGTCCCCCAAGTGAGAACCCAGCTTGAAAGTAGTTTCATTATCTCCTCCCCTCTTTCCAAATCTGCTAAAATTACCCTAGATAACTTTCAGTCCACCATCACAGAAGAACTGGTTGAGGCACATTCTGCCATGACCTATTGTGAAATCTGTGAGCTGTCTACTCTCGACCCCCGGAGGATCCGTTCTTTATAGCAGAATCAGACTTTCGTATTCAATCCGATCCACGGCCGTGTGTACACAACTTCCCTATGTCTCTTCATCCTAAAGTTCTTACCCCCTTCGACGTCGTGTTCATCCCCTCTCCAGTTCTCCTGTGCAGTTCAGCTCTGAGTTCTCAATTCTTCCGAACAATCAGTAGCAGAATTTAGAATAAACTTTCTCATGCCTTATGTCGTACCTTCTGTTTATTTATATTGGAGCACGTGCTCCATGACTTACTCACTGTTTATGTTGCCATCAGGCGATCCAGCAAACGCATCGGTTTCGATACTGCTTTTGGAAGAGGCCTCCAACTTAGTCAATAAAAACAGCATCACTCCCCGCGGGAAGTACCACTTTCACCTGTACTCCCCTGTGCCAACTGTAAATAACAACGGCCGGTTTACCTCATTCGGGCAAAGATCTCTCCTGCATATGTACACTTCCTCACTGTCATCTCACTGAAGGGTCTGTGCAAGTAAACCCTGATCTCATCGAACATCCTAATAAAAATCTAGTAGTTCACACTTACACCTGTGCATATTCCTGTCCAGCTCATAGTAAGGATTTGAGTACATGTTTATTCACATGCCATACCAGTGTCTTCCTTGTTTGGCACTTGCTCCCCAGATTTCACCCGTATGGGGCCCCAGGTGGTTGCATACCATTCATTCATAACCCAAACCAACCATCGCTCACATGGAACACGTTTACTTCACTGTATTTTGTCCTTCCACTTGCCCAGTGTGCAACATTCCTGACCATGTGCCATATCTTACTTACACGTCGCGCTTATTGGCTTTAAGCTGCATATGGCTCTAGCCGGTCTAGCGTCCCCCGTTTTGAAACCACAAACTGCCCTCTCGCCTTCAAGATGCATCTTTTCTCCCACTTCTCTCGTTTTTTCTACGGGAGTCCGAGGTTTTCGGTGACCACTTTCGTCTGCGTGGCCACGTTTCCCTGAGGTTCAGGGTAACCCTTTTGACGTGGCCCTGGCCAAAGTGACCATCACTTAGAGATAAGGAGGCATTTAACCAGAAATGTTTCGCTGTATTATATTAGCCATACCTGGTTCCATCTCCGTTTTGCTTCTCTACCCTGGTTTGAGCTATACGAGACTTGCACGGCAAGCAGCATCCCTATTTGATTAGTAGTGATCGTACATCAAACCTCACACGGTTTCTATATTTATCCGTCTCTTGCCGCGGGCATAGCCACCAACGTAAGTAAACCCCAGTCACGCGCTTAGCTCAATTTAGATTAGACCTCTTTGGTACTAGTAGCTGAATAGTGATCCTCAGCTGAGACCAACCCATACTGCGTTTCCGTTCCTGTTTTCCCTTTTTGTTTCTCCTTTTGTATTTATAGTCCGTTCTAAGACGTCCAATAGCTCTTGGTGCTACGACTGTGGCTAGCCGGGTAACCGCATTTAGACTCAAACTCGTTACTGGTCTACCAACAAATCATGTGTTTGCTTCCTTTGATCCCTGGTCCCTCCGCAAAATCCCACCGGATCCGCTATCCAAAACAGGTTAAAAAAAATATAGCAATGCCCACTGTTGCTTCCCGAAGGTGCAGGATGCCGACGGACCCACCGGTTTGGCAGGGCTACATTGGGCTAGAAGATCGTCTGCAACGATGGGCGGGAGCTACTATGTCGCTGGACCAAAACTCCTGTCACCGGAAGTGATTTTCAGGTCAAATGTTCAGTGCATGGTCAGCCTTATCCATTGGCGCCTTTTGCGGAGTGCTAATCTGCTGTGTTTATGCTAGTTTGGCTGATTCGGCCACGTCATTCGTACTGTGATCTCCTATCCTCATCGGTCCTCCTCGAAAACGCTGTCACTGGTACCACTAGCACTCAGCATTTTAAGCCCGGTAAGTACTTCCCACTCCAATAATAAAATCACCTGAGCATACTTCGTACACCCAGCCACCACCATTTTTTACTGGTGCAAACCAATTGCCTGTAAAATCAGCCCATCTCTTTTGGCCCGTTCTCCCTTATCTGCGTTCCACTTCCTTTGTATGTAACCAATCATCTACTGACTTTGTAATTACTCCTATTCTTCAGGACAAAATCTGTGGCCACTTAAGATATATTCATTACCTTGCACGATTATTGTTGTATCCCTCTTCTAATCACGGAAGATGGGCTCCCTTCGATGAATTATTTTTTCTCAATCCCCCAGCAGTCAGTGACGTAATGGTCGATTATCGGCAATCCTCATCAGTCCACTGTTTTTCTATTGCGCTCACCCATCACTGCATTCAAATCTTTCAGGATATCACATCCTCGCCATAAAAACACACTTTGGGTTTATCCATCCCGCATTTTCAGATATCTGTTGCTGCCGCGTGATACCTACCTGAATAATCAACGACTGGCGTACACTGTAAGTCAATTCTCGCAAGTCGAGCAACGCGTAGCAAATTCAAACGAATCCCAAAACCAAAACTAGATCGATTCATAGTCTCCGCGGTACTAAATTGAAGTTCACAAAAGGTACAAATGCATGCAAACCTCACGTGTGCGGCCAAATTGACTTAACAGTAAAACCCAAAGGTTCAAAGCCCCGTGGCTCAAGCACGACAGTCAGAAACGGTTCAAGGCCAAATTCAAATGTCTCTAATGAATAAACAAACATGAAAAGTATGGTGTGTAAACAAGCTCCTTGAATTAGTGTCAAATATGGTCAAATTCACAAGGCACGTACAACGTTTGGAAAGACTTTCAATATTTGTTCTGCATACAGCCGACCGAAACCCTTCCACGAAAATAATTGTCCAAGGTTCAGGATGGGGTCACAATTCTCACCCTTCCTACCTATGACTCACCGTCGGTGCCTGTGGTTACTAACTTCCTGCATTAGTTGCGCTTAAAATAGACTTCCGCCGTAGTCATCATTTGCACAATTTATAGTGAATCAGCTCCAAATCCCTCCGTACAACTTGAGATCGGTATACTCACCAGAAGGCCGACGCACACAGTTAGATGCACGACAAAAATGAAGGCTTTGTAGAGCGAAACATTTCGCTGCACGAGCTTAGTCTACGTGCCTCAAGCGGTAAACTATCGCAGCAACTGCTTAGACTAAGTTTGTTTACAAGCTTGAGCGCAGAAGCTGGAAGTAGATGCAACGCTCAATGAGATATCGCGCAAAATTGAAGGGTCAAGAAACAGTGGAACTCAATATATTTCGCCACTGTTCAGGAAAAATGGGTCGAGTTGAATAGCTGTAGAGCATGAAAAGGAATAAAATGTTGAGTAACTCGTCACAAGGCGGTCAGCAAACTATTTCATCCTTTGTGTGTAGTTTCGAGCTCGAATCGTCAACATTTTTGTCGCGGTTTCCTGCTACGAATGGATTAACCCTCTGATGTTTGGAACACGCCCTTCGTTTTCTCCATTTCCTGTAATGTAACACTACCGTAGTATCTGTCCCATATGCAAGGCTCAGGCTGATGGTGGCAAAGTTTTCTTTTGGCATTCTTGCTATCTTAAAACCCAATGGCAAAGCAGCCACTTCGAGTTCGTTTAAGGGTATTGACTTCAGCCCAGAAATTTTTGTTTTGGCAAAGAGTACTTTGCTTCGCCGCCGATCACGCAGTTCCACCCAGGTACGGTATATTGCCACAAGGTCGGGTAATTCCAGGCTGCTTCGAGTGACATGCTGGTGTTCAGCGTTCAACCGGGCTTCTTGAATACATCCAATCTTGGGATACTTCAAACGTCTCCGTGCAACTTTTCCATTTATTGATAGGTGGTTTGACGGTAGTCTCTCGGGTACAGCAACTTCGTGTTGCCCACCCTGAAGTTCTGTCTTTCAATTTACCACTGAATGCACCAACTAATTTTCTTCTGAGTGAATTTCACTTTCTTAAGATGGATCGTTCGATTAAATATCAAAAGTTGGTTGTGTTCTGCACAGGCACTCTCAGGTAAAGCTAAGCAATATGCCGATGCCGACTCTTGAAATTCTTTCGTCAGAGGTCCGGGAAGTGTCCAGCCAAGTAGCGCTTGCGTGGTGAGTGGTGTTTCCGATTGCTTGTGCTCTGTTCAAGCACCCAATGAGCCTCTGGTACATTGCATTCAATTAATAATGATGATATGTTTCTCGGCTATGGTCGACATGCACACGCAGGCGCATGATCATGGTGTACAGCCTTACTGATTAAGATGAAATATTCACAAACTTCAGGTATAAAAGTCAAAAGTGCCGGGGGTAGAAAAGCATAGACAGCGATAGTTTATATGGATCACTCCAATGATGGTTCGCTCGGAAACTTTGAAACTGTTTCGATCTTGGGCTGGGCGGTGGCGCACAGCGGGGATACCGAATAGGTCTTTCGTTCATAATGCTAAAGGAGTATTATCAACGAGAATGACGCAAGCCATGAAAAACTGCGGTTTACCGCGGATCTACGAACAACGAAGTTCTGAATAAGAAGAAAAAGAGATTGTATGGAAGTACACTCGGGAAAATGGATGCATGCGAAGAGAATAGCAAACCGTGAAGCTGATGTAGACCCTGAATGACGGTTCTACCGAGGTTCAGTAAAAGGAATGAGTTATGAAACAAGGAGACATGAAACCAATTTTATGAATCTACATTTGGGAACTTCGGTGGGTGTGAAAGGAACCGAAGTCCATATGAAGGTGAATTTAATTTCGGGATCAGTAACCTGTGCCATTAAGGAATGCGAAAGTACAACTGAGGGGTCCTGGAAAAGTGGATGATCAATTTCCAGCCGGACACGGATCAAGGGAAAAGTGGACTGTTGCAACAGATAGTGAAGTGGAAAATCTCAGCACTGACTTGGGCATTATTATGCTGTTTCACTGACAAATATACATATATATATATATATATATGTACATTGACGCACTGAGCCTCATTGTTATTCAGCTTCATTACTGGTAATGTACTACATTCTATGGGTATGGTTTGTCTTGCGGGGTGAGGAATTTGTGTCCGTCAGTCAGCCGAGTGCTGCGAGATATGACGGATTTAAATGACGACTGGTATATTAGCAAGTTGCGAGTGAACTGTTACTTGTGTTGGCTGTAATGTTGATATCTTACGGATAGGTTTTGCTTTAGAAGACACTAATTGTTCTGATAGACAGTTGAAGGTGTTTTCTGCCGCGTTGCTGGCTTGCAGTCCCAGATGATATGAACGGTCCCGCTTGGGTTCCCGTCGGTACAAGTCATAGTGGCATCATTGGTTATCCTGTTTGGCGACTGAGAGAGTGGGAGGCGACGAAGCCGAAATAAATGGGGATTACAGTCTGAGCGTGGTTCCAGCTGTGGGTGAGGATAATATATGACGACAACAGTATTGAACTGGTTAGGTTTATATGAATGGGGCAAGGAGTTAGCTCCATTTAAGCGGTCAGTGGCACCTACTCCACGTTCTGGGTGAAGTAGGCTCGCCGGGGACTGAGCTATAATGCCACAGGCTAGCAGAGTTGCATCCACCGCTTGGGCAATTTTTTATGCATTCTAAAGGAATAAAGGTTAGCAAGTTGGTGTGGCAGTGTTGGAATACTAAGAAGAACCTAGAGATTTGCGATTAAGAAGACCTAGAAATAGTAACCCTCGAACTAGTTTGCTTACGCAGACTGCAGTTCATCACCGAGTTGGTAAGGTGGTTGTGAAGGGAGAGAGTGTGAGTTAATGGGACTGATACCCTGCTGGCATGGCACTATATTTGTTACGGTCTCTTCTGATATAGTGGTTACTCAATACTGAATGGTTTCCGAGGGGTCCCAAAGTGGAAGAAACTATAATGGTGTCGGTGATGACGCACCAAAGAAAATTGGTCCCTTGCCGAGAAACATAGCCGTAAGTTCGTCTAAGCACCTACTCGATGGTGCACGTGTGCTGAGATTATACTAGATTAAGAGCAAGGATATCCAATTTAGTGGTGATTGCATGGTTGCCGTGATATATTTCTCATCGTTAGCATATTGCAAAGCAGGAAAACATCCATGTGAGGACTGCTTTGGAGAGCCGTGAGGGGTGTGAACGGGATGGGGCCAAATTTTCGTCAGGAAAGTGAACTCCAACGGTCTACATTCAGTGCCCACGGTAGGCAAAACTAGGGCCTGCTTCAGTTAGGAAGGCAGCACGATGCACATCCATTGGCATCAGGCTTGTGCCGTTCCAAGAGTGACCCACACATTTTTAGACGTTTTTATTATTTTTTATTTTTATCACAGTCAGATATCTGGCGGTCAGAGAAGGCGGGGCTGCTTTTGTTGGGTGACCACGGCTCCCACCCCCCGGCAGAAACATGGGCCGCAGGCAACAAGCCGAGCTGGTAGTAGGTCAACCCTACCAGTCAATCCGTAGCAACACGGCAGCCTGGGGACACGGCTCACATGTGACAAGGCTGGTATGCCTGGAAGACAAAACAGTGGGGTACTTTGTTCTCTCTTATTCACTCCAATCTCTTACATTTTGAGGTTTCTATCGTCTCATCGGTGGTCAACTCTGTGCAGGGAGACAATCACAGCCAAGGATGCTCAAGGATGTGCCGCGCTAACACTCGCCATATCCGTGAAGTCAGATCTTCAAGGCGGTTTACATGGGACAGAAAATTCGGGGGAAGGTAGAGTCAACCACAGCCTGCGATTATTTGATGGGGTTCAAGCCCATCGAAACACCAGTTTTCACGAGAGTGGGGCACTGCTTGCAGCCCCAACAACGTGGTGCCCTTATACCTGAGTATGCCATAGACCGCTATGTTGGCTTGCCGCAAAAAAGGTGTTTGATGGTACAAAATTTAGATTGTTTTGCCCTCCTAGATCGTGGGAATGAACCGCTGAGTTCCCTAATTGCTGCCGCGAGGAGGTCAACCTTATGCTGGTCTAATTGAGACTAGGTTGTTTAAAGCGATTATTCGATTTATTAGTAGCCTAATTCTACCTCAAAGGCCTGAGCCCTTGAAATATACGGATTGTACATCCTGGTCAAAGTTTTCACCGTTAGGGCTATGCATATTTCCAGTTTGAAAGCCACCGATGTCGGTGATAATGCCCGAACTCGTTGTAGTAGCTTGTTCCACAATGAAGCGTACTTGTTGATAAAGAAATTTGACCTAAGTGCAAGCTTGGGCAAAGTGATAGAAACCAAGAACTCATTGTTACGTAAGGGATAATTAGAAAGGGTTCTCACCTGCGGCACTGAATCATGTGATCTATTCTTTAAGATATCGTGAAAAAATAGGAGGTTATTTCTTATGCGGGGTAGCCATAAGGGATCGATTTTCAGCAAATCACAAGGTTTCATATAATTTGAGGGTAAAGAAAAACCCAGGGGCTGTTTTGTGAATGTCCGTTGTACGTTCTCAAACGCTATACGGTCCCTTTGTCGCATGTTGGAACAAATGATTGAGCCGTATTCCAGAAGAGGTCTAACATGGGACTTAAAAATATTTAGTCCACTTTCTGGCAAAATAAATGTTTGAAATACGAGCCCGATCGTACGGCGTGCTTAAGCCACCTGGATGGCTGCGTGTTCCGAAAAGTCAAACGTACATAAATAGTTTAGACCCAAGTCACGTACCTGAGGGATATTGGTTATGAATTTGCCGTTTGTGCTAAATCTTCTAGTGGGGGTGTGACATTTATGCGTAGTAATATTACATTTTTCGGCGGTGAGATTCATTTTCCAAACATCACTCTAGGAGCCGAGAATGAGCGGTTCCCTTGTAATATCACCTACAGTAGAGTCTAAGACCGCGGGCTCAAAAGTGTACATGATTTTGATACCGTCTACGACAAGAGAGGGAAGTCCCCCCCCCGGTTAATGGTAAATATATCGTTAACGTACATTAGGAACCGTAGTGGGCAGAGTACACTTCCTTGTATCACACCACTAGTTACGGGAAGGGGTTTGGACAAGTTTCGGCCTATACTTACAATCTGGTCTAGGGCTGATAAATAGAACGCAAATCAAGCAAACATCAGGTCCACGATTCCTTATTTTTTGATCTTCTGTAGTAACCGGACGTGGGATACTCGGTCGAAAGCTTTGGTCAGGTCCAAAAAGATCACGATTTGCGATTTATCAATATTTACAGCCTCTGTGACCAGGTTAAAGAACTCTGTCACGCATGTCGCACATGATCTGTTTTTTCAGAAAACCATGCTGACCAGCGTTGATTAGATCACGGTTAAGAAGGTTGCTTGTCAGCTTTTTCTTGATCACTCTCTCCATGATTCTGGACACGACCGGGTGTAGTTCACCGGCCGATAGTTAACTGGATCCAGAAGAGATACTCGTTTGTGCATAGGTATGATAGTGGAAGTTTTCCATTGAGAAGAGAAAACACTGCTCTTCAGTGACAAATTGAATGTTTGTCAGCAACATTGGAACTTCTTCGCCACCTCGACTGAAAATGGCCGGTGGTAATGCTTCCGGATCCGGCCCGTAGGACGGTCTTGTTCTTGCTACATGGGCTGAAACCTCATCAGGGTAGAACACTACAGTCGAGAAAGTTACTGATGTCACCGGATTTAGAAAGGGGATGGATGTGGCGTCACTCATCGTTAAGGAGGAGGCAAAGTAGGTGCTGAAAGCCTCCGCGATCAAAAGAGGGTCATCCGAGTAGTTATTTCTATAGTTCACCCATGGGGTGTCTTGATTAAGTTGCTTGTTTCTGACCTTCATTAGTCTGACTAGTGCTCCCACCTTGTTTTGGTGGCCTAAGGCATCTAGTTCCTGCTTTTTCGTAGAAGAGCCCAAAAGCAATTTAATCGTATGGGATATATGTATTATTTGGAGATACGACGAGAAGTTCCTCGTCTTAGTGAATCTTCGTTGGAGTTTGACTAGGTTACCTTTAAGACTATCTAGAGAGTTCAGCTGTTTGCGCTTGATGGGCCCTGAGGTTGGATTGATTTTTTCGAGGCAGTAATGAAGATTAGGATAGATTCGGGAAGCCGCCATCTCTAGGTCATTAAATAAAAAGATTCATCCCAGTTTAGGGAACGGATAAAAGATGATAGACTATTCCAGCAAGCCCTATGGTATGGCTTGTTGGGGCCCGGAAGATGGATTTCTGCTGACTGATAGGTGTTAGGCAAGGGTGCAGTAAAAACACAGGATACCATCTTATGGTCACTATCTGTGAAGCGACTTAAGATTTGGGTATTTAAGTTCTTGATACCAATATTGAAGATAAGGTCTAATGTATTTCTCTTTCCAGTGGGGGATAAAACGTGCTGTACCCAACTACCAACATGGATACACGAAAGGAAATCATGGGGTTTTGGGGGCGATGTCACAAAATGTCAGCATATTTCAGACACGTTGAACTAACCAGCCAGGACTTTGGCGGTTACGGGGAGGTTTGAGACGTAGTCGAATGCGTGTATTATTGCTGTCAACTCGTGCATGTCCTGGTTCGGCGGACGGTGGAGACATCCTACTAGAAGCAGTTGTTGATCTTCTTTGGTGGTGAGCCAGACCGAGTCTGGAAGATTGTCAAGAATAGGATGATGGAACCTACTCGCAGTGAATACGTGTCAGGTATAAATGATGCAGCCGCCTCCTCTTTGGTCAGATCTACTGGGGATCTACTTGGGGCCCAGACACTCCGTCGAATACTATGTCCTTGAGATGAGGCCATCTCTTGGCGATTATTTTTATAGAGTCGACTGGCCTTATTGGAAAGCTGCCTATTACAAAGTCTTCCAAAACATATACGGTCCCCCCATCAGCTAAAGATGTTAACTTCAGGGCCAGCCTTAAAGGATTGTCAACGCGACCCCCCGCAAATCGTGCTGATGGTAAGAAGAAGGCTCGCCGGCTAGTTCAAAGCTTTTTACAAGCTCCAGAGTAATCAGCAAAGTATCCGACCCCGTGTCCAAAAGTGCACCGATCTTCCTCAGCCCTCTAGGTATCACGGTGCCGACAGGTACGACGCCCAATGTCGCCGGTTTAAAATCACCATGTCCCGTTGAACAGACAATTCGGGGTTCATCCGGCTGAATAGGCCTAGTGTTGAGAGGATCAAGTAGCAACTGGTGATGGGAATCCAAGCATCCGTCCTGGTCATATTTCACTCTTAGGCTGCACTAAGAGGCTCAATGAGAAATGTTCGGACGAATAAAAAGTGAGCCATTCCTTTTTACTGCAAACCACAGATCATTTACACTCATCCCGCTTGAGGTCAGACAATCTTGCAGCCAATGCGGTGAGTTGCATAGCTTGAATTCAGTTGACCTCTCGGGCTCTCGACTTATCGTGTGCATTTCGGCCAAAGACTGGATTCGATTACAGTCGTTCCCTACAATTTGAGCCCAGGTTGGTCCCACTCACGCCAGCCTACAACTTTCGCGTACGATTTGTCCAAATCGGCTGTTGGCCATATGAGAGTGGCGACGTGTGAACTCCTTTAAATCGTTGAACTTGGATTCTAGCCCAAGTATATCCATTTTTTCAGCTTTCTCTGCTCATCGACTCTGTAAATCAATCGGCAAACATCGGACAATGCTTCCATGTGTGTGCAACGCATTCAGGTCAGACTGGTATTCTAAATACTCCAGTGCTATACTGCAAGTCTGCATTTTTATCACCCAAATCGACGATAATTCAGCCTTGCCCTCAGTTCTATCGCCTCTAATAAAACACTATCAATCGGGCTTCTAGCCACCCTGGATGGATGTCCAGACAAATATTTTAGGATTCTGCGTGCCTGGTGTAACCCATTGGTAGATCAAGCATCGAGCAGCATTCGATAGCACTTTTGGCCCTCCCACGACAGTAATGCAACAAATACAAAAACCTTAACCCAGGGTCTGCAATTTTGCAAACAACAAAATTTTCCAATCGCTTCAAGAACATACAGTATTGCTCGGGGTGCCCGTAGAAGGGGCTAGTTCTACTCCGGCAGGTCGAATGCAAAAACCTCGGTAGCTTCGGGCGGTCTCAAGGGTTTATGTTCGTCGATCACAGTAGTCCTTCGATGCTGATATCGTGAAGTACTTGGATTTTCTGCCGACTCGCCGAAACAAGTTCCTTGTTCAAGAGTCTCTGCTTCCTTTCCGGCTAACCGCAGCTCGTCTTCTAATTCCATCACTCTAGTTCTATAAGCAATAATATCAGCAAAATCGCGGTTAGAAATATATGACCTGGCACTGACAGAACTAGTAGACTTAGCATTGTCGAGAGAATCAACAATACCCAAATCATCCCCAGACACTAGCCAAGTTAAGTCCTGTTGTCTCACGGGTTCCTTGCTTCCTCGTCTAGGCTTTTCCAATGTTTTCTTGTTCTGGTTTCACTTGAGTACTGAAGGTCGATTCTCGCAAGTCGAGCAACGCGTAGCAAATTCAAACGAATCCCAAAACCAAAACTAGATCGATTTATAGTCTCCGCGGTACTAAATTGAAGTTCACAAAAGGCACAAATGCATGCAAACCTCACGTGTGCGGCCAAATTGACTTAACAGTAAAACCCAAAGGTTCAAAGCCCCGTGGCTCAAGCACGACAGTCAGAAACGGTTCAAGGCCAAATTCAAATGTCTCTAATGAATAAACAAACATGAAAAGTATGGTGTGTAAACGAGCTCCTTGAATTAGTGTCAAATATGGTCAAATTCACAAGGCACGTGCAACTTTTGGAAGGATTTTTATCATTTGTTCTTTGCATACACCCACCTTCCACGTTCTTCATTACCACATTTGTAAGCTTGTCGATTCTCTAATATCCCTTGCTGCGCAAATTAAACTGTCTTATTCCAAGGTAACTTTTTCATGGTGGAATATCACCACCAACCTACCGTGATGTGAGTAATTTTTTGGTCCTCTACCAACTTTCCCCCAGTGCCCTCTACCATTATCACTTTGGCAGTTCGCTCCCTATCTCCAAATATGTCACTCGTCTTCTCGCTCACCCCCGTCTGGATAAAACCGCCAAACCCTATCACTTTCTTCGTTGACTGATGTATTTTCCCCACATACACAGCTCTAACCACTTTTCTCTTATGAGGTTCCAGATACTGCATCATATCTCTGTGGTGCTATTGCACTTCCTACTTTAAGCCATCCTTTGTCCTTCCATGTACACCATCACCACTTTAGTGTGCCGTTGACTCTGTAATCGCCAAAGCTTTGCAGCTCAAGTCAATATATTACCATTTCTATGTTGGAATACCGTAGATCACGCTCTAATCTGTGGTCAATGCTGTCCAGTTTTCAGTTTGGCAATCACTTTTTCAGTTCTCTGGTGGTATCTTCTTCCATCTTTAGAAGTGCAACTCGTGTGATATATCTCTAATTTCGTCTAAATATACAAGCAGAAACCATTCTGCTCCGTCGACTTGTCCATTTTGCCTTAGATCTACATGATGGTCCTTCTTCCCTTCTTTGATCTGGATCAGTCTCAAGCAACCGTAATGCTGGTTTTCCTGACATAGTCACTCCACTGATATTTCGCCCCGTCGAAGTGCCCAATAACGGAAGCACACTTGAACTCTTTATGCTGCATATGCTCTACCTTCATTACCACCCCTCTTTTGGTCTCTATATTCGCCCTGGCCTAGTGCCCATGACTGATCTATCACCGCATTTCTGCACTCATTTTGATATTTTATGTCTATCCTAGCATACGTGGCACATTCACGGATAAGGATCTTTTCTTTAGGCATTTCCATTGACTTCGCTCTGGCTCTGTTTCCCACCGGAAGAGTTGGCCATCTTCTATGTGGCTAATGCTATCGGAGCACAGCCTTTGAACAAAAACTGGTAATTAATTTCTCACCGGCATGATATCCTACCGCCCATTTCCACTCCGTTTCTGATGTTCAGTCCCCATCAATTTTGAGTTCCCTACTTATATCTCGATCTCTCGTTCCAGCCTGCTACAGGCTCTCCCCATTTCCCGCTATGCATCCATCTTCTCTTTTCTAAAAAAATTTACATAATTCAAATGTCCTCCGATTATTTCCAGTACCTCCGCTAGCTTACTCGTTACCGATATCATTATCATACCCGATCACTCATTCCTTAGCCCCACCCTTTCATTTGTTCATGTGAACATCCCACTGATGCATTGCTTTAGAGTGACTGTACCTTAAGCTCATGCGCTGCAGAAAGTCTCGGGATACCTCGAAATATAACATCAACATAATCTTTAATATTATAACCAAACCCAGCTTATGGGGGAAAGTCTGGTAAATATATCCTTGATGTCTAGCAATACGGAACCCAATAATCCAGAAAACTGCCGAAACCTGGCTTCGAATGGCCACTTTCTGGGTTCTGTCGCATGTGAAGTCCACGAACGTATACCTGACGCAAAAACATGCTGTCCTCAACATTCTTGACCCCCTACCCCTGCACCCGGTTAATTTCAGCGCGTCAAAAGCCTGCGGAACGACCCATCGTAATTCCTAACTCGGCTACTTAAAAAGTTATGACGCAATAAATGTCTCTAGCTGTCCAAATTCCCCAAAGAAGTGACAGCTTAGGAGTTAAAAAAAGCCGATAAATCATCGCCAATGTCATCTTGTTCAAGCAACTTTGAATAGAAAAGAGTAAGACACCCTTGCAAACAAAGATTCTTAAGAAGCTACGAAGTACCCCAGCATTACCAAAGCGCCCGGCACCGGTAAAATCGGTTGCACCGAAGCCTCATAGTCGACAGGGATAGCGATAGTGATAATGGTTTATTTCGGATAACCTCAAGGCATGCTTTAATGCAGGATCAAACGGTACAGTTGGAAGTAGAGTCCGAATTCCAAAAGAATGCCTCAGGTATGTGCACTCGATATTGTACAGGAAAAAGCATTTAAGTTACCCTTTAGGGCGGCGCCCGGCAAATTTGAACTCAAGGTCGGGTGGCCAAGCCGGCCAAGTCAAGGTGGAGCTGGTCGGAGGTGGCAGACTCTTACTGGAGTATGACAAAAAGAGAGACTGTGCAACGAGATAATCAAACAGAATGGACGGAAAATTTGTTCACCTTGGGGAAAAAGAATTTTCCAAGGGAGAAGTGAACCAGCTGTATCGCTCCGCGGAGTATGGCACGGCTTTGGATTGGAAACCGGACGATGAAAGGAATGAATTTGCAAGCAAAGAACAAGAAAAATCTTTCGAATATTACCCTTGTAACGTTTAGTGACCAAATATCGGCTGAGTCAGTGAAATACCCAGTGAAGGACTCATTTGTAGAGAGAGATTGCCGAGATGACGGCAAAAGAAGTGGCCGGATTTAAACATGCAATCTTTGCGCACGTTGTTTACATTCAGAAAAGTGGAATGTGGTGCACCAAAATGGAAATGGGAACTGGGCGACAAGTCAATTTTTGACGTAGAGGATAGTTTGACTGCGCAAAACACAAGATTCTACCCGAAAGATTATTAAAACTTGGGTGAAATATACAGCAACTTGTGTGGTACGTATGTCTCGTGGCCCCCGACTCAGACCCGCTTATCAGTAGCCCAAACCGACTCCGTACGCTCGCTCCTCCGAAGTGTATGGACCATTGTTTGATACGAGTGTCAGGACATCAAGCATTTAGTTTAATTCCTCTGTAAATCTCGGCAAGTGGCCTATGGCACGGACGTTTGGTGGAAGTTTATTCCACAGTTGTGAATATTCAACAACGAAGAAATTGGACCGCAGGCTGGTTCTCGAGTACGGCACAGTAACCAAGTGACTGCCATGTCGTAACGAATACCCTCAGCTTAATTGGTCTTGTACCACAGGGGAGGCTTTGCAGGACCTACGTTTTAATAGTGAGTGGAAAAACGACACGTTGTTCTTTATCCGTCGGAGCCAAAGAGGTTCAAAGTGTAGCAGATCAAAGAGCTGTTTATAGTTGAGACCAGACGAATAGCCAAACATTTGTTTGGTAAAGGTGCGTTGAACATTTTCAATAGCGATCTTTTCAGTCTTGTGCATGTTTCAGCCAACTATTGAACAGTGATCCAGCAATGGTCTAGCTTGTGTTGTAGAGACTGAGTTTACTTTTACGCAAGGGGAATGTTTCGTGAACAAGTCCTATTAATCTGCGGGACCTAGCACTTTCAGTGTCTGTTTGATCCTAGAAGATGAACGAAAAATAGTGGTATATGCCCAGGTTGAGTACTGATGATTGGTTTGGGATCAGATGACCACCTATAATAAATGTTTCTGGGGGGGGGGGGCATGACGCTTGTGCGTAAGAATGCCGCTTTTGTCCGTCAAGAACTTCATTGCCCAATCGGTACATCACGAACTGAGCTTCCGTAAAGTCCTCGGATATTTTCGCCATAGTATCACCCAGTGAATTATGGTCGAAGGTGTACAACAACTTCACATCATCAGCAAATAAAAACAGAGTCCCATGGCGAGCCACGGTAAATATATCATTTATGTACATGAGAAACAACAACGGGCCCAGTACAACACCTTGGATCACACCGCTGGTTACAGGGCTGGGTTTGAAACTTGTGCCATCAACTTTTACCACTTGACTGCGTGAAGACAAGTACGATTCTAGCCAGGCATATAGTGAGTCAACAACCCCTTATGTCTTTGCTTTTGACAGCAAACGAATATTAGACACCTGGTCGAAGGTTTTAGACATGTCTTAAACGACTGTGATCACTGCCTTACCATCACTGGTACTTATCGTATTAAGGTCCGGAAAGTCAGTCATAGAAGTCGCGCAGGATCGATGCTTTAGGAAATCGTGCTGACCTTCACTAATGAAGTGCTTTTTAGGAGGTGATCTGTTAGTTTAACTTTTATTAATCTTTCATAATCCTCGATACTACTGGGGTATGATTCACAGGCCGGTAGTTGGCCGGGTCCTCCCGTGTTCCCTTCTTATGAATTGGAATAATAACCGATGTTTTCCACTGTATAGGGTACCAGCTAAGGCGCATAGGCAAGCTGAATAGGTCTGATAAAAGAATTGAGATATCTGGGCCGCCCAGTTCGAAGATGGCCGATGATAACGCGTCCGATCCGGGGTGGAAAGACATTTGTTTTGTTTGAAATTAAAGGCTCGATTTCGGAGGGCAGGAATGTTACAGAAGAAAGTGGCCTATATGATGGTACTGGAGGATGGTGGAAAAAAGTGCTGTGTCACTGGTTAAGGAAGAAGCAAAAAACGTGTTAAGCGCTTCCGCTATGTCCAGCGGTTTGTCAAGGCACATGTCATTGAAAGAGATAGAAGAGATAGATAAAGTTGTTTTGGGGTTCCTCGACTTCATCAGTCTTGCAAGAATCTCGACTTTCTTCTAATCATCTAAGGCCCTGTGTTCCTGTTGTATTATTTCACTCTCGGAGTAGAGTTCTATTGTTTCCGCCAAACGATTTAACTGTATAAACTGTGAAAAGTCCCTAGTTTTAAGATAAACGCGTTGGAGTCTACTTAACTTCAAGTTAGGACGAGACGATTTATTTCCCATGGGGCGGATTAACGGGCCTTTTGACGGGGTTATTTGGTTGAGGCATCGTTTAAAGATGAAGAAGAGTTGATCTGCCACCAGATGACGATCTGCACTTAAAAAGAAGGCGTCCAGTTTTGGGCTGTGAATCGGAGAAGGCAGTATATTCCAGCTACTCTTACGATATGGTTTATGCAGGAGTGTCAGCTGCTTGTTCTTTATGGGCACTGAGAAGCAGCAGTGGACAGGTAGATTATTCTGAAATTTCGTTATAACCTGGGTTAACCCTGGTGACAAGATTAAATCCGGGGTGTGATCGTGTCTGGTTGGGGATGCGACGCGCTGCTTCCCATCCTTCTATGTGAATTGTATTAAAAACCGTAATAAATGGCGTGATGCTTTGAGAGATGTCCAGCATACTTCTGGTGCATCTAAGTCACCAGCTATCAAATTTAGGCCTAATTTAAGACCGCTAATTAGGCTGAGTGCCTCGATAATTTGCAGGAAGCCGTCAGAACTAGATCTAGGCGGACGGTATACGCAACCTAGTGTCAGTTCTTGACGTTCGACTTCAACGTCCAGACGTACAGAGTCGACAGTGCCTTCTAGGATAGGATGCTGAAAGCTTGTCGCCCCGAGAAATTTCTTTACATACACTCGACAACCTGCACCACGCCGATGTGTTCTGCCTTCTCTGAAGGATTTGTAGCCGAGTGCCTCAATGTTGTCTACTAGATAGGGTTCCGGTAACCAAGATTCTGCCTAGTAGTACCCCAAGAGCAAGGCCTCAAAAAGCCTGCACCAAGCCAGTCTGCCCAGACCTGACCAGCTCCCTTTCCCCATTCTGTATTCCTTGTGGGTGGCTTTGCCTTGGACCTTCGACCCTTGTTTGTAAAACACGGCATCAGTCCCCCGTCTGCTGGTGGCCCGGTGCCATGAGGGACCCAAGTAACTGTGCCTACTATCCGTTGTGCAAAATTGCCGTTCACTGCCCAAGAGCTGAGTGGCCCTGACAGTGTCTACTGCGGACACACCAACTCAACTTAGAGTCCACGGACCGTCGACAAGAGCCTCACCTCACCACACAGACATGCACTTCGTCAACCCACAGACCTCGAGGTTTCCCATTAATCTAACGCAAAACTGGCTACTTCTGTTGTCCCCCCCAGCATTTTCATCCGAACACCGTAAAGAAACCCTAGTACACACAGATAGTTTATCCTAAATCAACTGTAATCTTCGGCAAGCGGGACACGATAACCGAGTCAGCCCAAGGTCACCAACTCCAGTGCATTAACAAGACACTCCAGCTCGACTACAAGTTCACCCCTTACACTAAACTCTAACCTTAGGCACAAATCGAACTCCATTCTTAGAAAAGATTTACTTGCATCAGCCAGCCAAATGGCCGGGCGTTGTATTGTCCGAATCATTCGCCTACTATAACACCCTCATAAGAAGATGCCTACCACGGAAGTAGTCCGAAACTGGGCCCGTCGGAACATTGAAACGGCCTTCAACCGACGGCAGCAACAGATGTAGCTCATCAAAGGTTCAACCGACAATGAACCGATGGCAAGGTCTCAGACGTACAGAAACCAATCAGTGGTTGCACCTCATACCAATTCAACATTGTATTTCCGAAGGGCAATTAAGTGTATCTCCATCTCCTGTCCCCCGCTACGTAGAGCTTACAATAATTCGCCTAGATCCACGTACTACACCTATTGTCCCTGCCAGAAGCACCTATAGATGTTGCTTTCCTACAAAATTCAAATTCAAATCTGTTGCTCCAGCTCCCTCCACATTCCAGCACCTAAAATTCGTATGGCCGCTGGCAGCAGACCAAAGGAATTTTTTCTCACGGTTGTTGACCCTACGTCCCCAGTAACATACTCCCCATCTTCTTAAGATCCACTTTGGAGACTCAAACAATACGGATCTGTCCACTTCCAGATAATTTCTCCTGCGCTACCCACTTGCTTCGGCTTCCAGTGTCATTTTCCATTGCAGCCGAAGAGAACTTAACCGAAATGTAGCCAGTGTTCAGTGAGTCACCTAATGAACACAAATCTCATCACATTTTGTCCGTTGAAGTCACCTTGGACTTGGGGCCCCTACTAGAACCCACGCTATCACTTGCTTTATTCTTTTTTAGTTTCCCCATGAACTAGCTTATCACTTCCTACTTGTCTAGTTGGTTCAATCTTTACTTGTCACAATATGCAGTTATGTGAGAACATGATTTTGAATCGCTAAAAACTAGTTTGTCTGCCAAACCGTGCTACCGGAATTCTTGTTGCATAAGCAAACTTCCAAGCTTCAGAAAGTTGGATTTCTTCCACAACTCCAGCATCTTCCTGGCCACCCAATTACGGCCGTCCAGCGGTTACTCCCTGACCAATCATCACAGAGTGGTGGTCAAGTTTTCAGGACTAACTGAACTCAATGCTGCGATGGAGACTACCTGGGATAAGCTCAGTAAATCCCTCTGGCCAACCTGAAGAAAATACCATCCTAGAAAATGTGTCAGGCTTCAGTTAACTTAAGGTCCTTCTGTCCCGCGTGTTTACGCCTATAGGTGGTACGTATCAACCTCGCAGGTATGGCAACTAGACGGAAACCTCAATGTTGATACAATCAATCGTATCGATGACCTTCGCCTTGAATGAGGATTGATAGCTAGGGCATTTAATTCCCCAGACATAAGTTGGTCTTCCTTTGCCGCTTTCTACAAGATATAGCAATCCTCCTAGTGTGGTGGCCAATGCAGTGGGTTCAACACCTAAAGCAGCTTTCTAATGGAATAACACTCTTGACCTGATCTTTGACTTAAGTCCAGGAAATGCTTTCACTTCTGTGCTAAACATATACGCAGGCAATAACCTCGAGAAGGCCGGCTGAAAGATTCAAGCCAAGCCACAGGCTAGGTGCCTATTGCGCAACTGTCAGTTTTTCGCCGTTTCAAATGGTACATTTCTATTACAAATTTGCTTAAAAACTGAAGCGAACTCTGCTTAACTGCGAACCACCTCCTTTCCGTGACTCCACTGGCTCCCTCTACTCCAGGTCGCATATGTACTTCGAAAAGATATCTTGCTCCTATTATCCGTTAAGACCGTCAGGCCACCATATTACTAGAATAAATCATAAATACTCCAAATCCAACGTTAAAACCAACGAATAAAAATTTGTCTTCAGTCCTACGACTGGAAAGCTCATCCCGCAAAATTCACCGTAAGGTGACTGAACTTCATATGAGGCGAGAAACTAGCCCAGAGCACCCCAGACAGGGCCCGATATCTACTTGGGACAGGGAAGACCTAAGCCCTACAATCAGTTCCTTACACAAGGCCGGTTGTCCATTTGGAAAATCTTGCAACTACAAGTCGACAGATATCTGACAGGTCCGACACACATGCACCCCCGTGATCCTCACTTCAGTCTCAGATCAGAATTACCCCACCACCGTCAAGACTTCCTCACTCAGATATTTAACACCGGCCACCCCGGACACAACGATATACGCGCACCCTAAAACCTTTTCATCGTCCAGGACCCGATGGTCCATTACCAGCAAAGTTTGCACTCAGGGGCCCGCATATCCCGTTTTGCTACTGAACATAATAATAAGGTTGTTAATAATGGTTCATTTTAGAGAGGCTCAAAGAATGCCAGGTACGTGGATAAAGTTTCAAACGATAAAACGAATAGATATTTCGTGATGGTGTAGAAAGATGTGTGACAAAATTAAGGCATACAGACTGAGATAAACAGGAAATAGGTAAATGAAAAGGCTGTGCACACCGAAGAACAGTAGTAGGGTTCAAATAGACACTTCGATGGATCCAAAAGCCCTGCAAACTAAAAAGTCATGATCATAAGGTAGAGCTTGTCTGAACCAAGTGGAAATGGCTCAAAACTGTGAGTTTCACATGAGGGGCTAAAATGCGTCGGAGCAGTTTTGGCGACGCAAGCTGACGAAGAATCAATCAAGCAATATGTAAAGAGGAAAGATAACGATGAAGCTTTGTCATGTTGCGGTGGAGGGTTGAGTTCAGGATACAAAACCCTAAGGGAGGCAGGCAGCAAGCGAGAAAAGTTTTACGGGGCTGGTGATTAGCGGAAATATTTTAGAGAGCTCGGTAATCGGTGGCTGTTATGATAACTTATTTTTAGGATGGAAGCACATCAGTAGAAGCTGAAGGATGTTGGCTAGGAAAAACGTAGGCGAATAAATAGATAATGTGGATATACTCTATACGTAGGAGATGGAATGTTGATGATCAGGGGAGAAAAGCAGCTTAAGTGCATAAGAGTGGAGTAAATATTCAAGGAAATGTCAGGGTCTAGAAGATGCAGGTAGGTTAGTGTTGGATGACTTGGAGTTAATCGGGAAAATCATGGTACGTCATTTTCTTCGTGGCAGATGGAACACGGTGGATCCACAAAAAGGAGGAAAACAACCCTGGAAGAGCAGAGAAGCTTGAGGCTGTGATGGAAAGCTTATGAGGGAAGTGAGATGAAGAAAATGACCGAAGAAAACTCATGGGGTTAGACCGGATAATCCGATCAATGCGGGTCCATCATGCGACGACGGCCATAAATGAGGGAAAAACAGCGGATGGCGTATAAAATGAAGCAGCACGATGGAAGTACCCGGGGAAAGCAGAGCTAACACAATTACTAGGGATGGAGCAGTGTGCACTGTGATCGCAGAAGAAGAACTAGATAATAAAGCCGACTGTGATGCAGGGATGAAGCAGCCTTTAAGGCGAATAATTTAAGAAAAGAATGTTTATATGGAAGATAAGTGTAGGTTACTTGAAGGCAGATCATTTGGATCGCAGTCGGTTACCAAACCAGGAGGTAACCTATTTATTATGGGTGTAACTTGGAGTAGCAAAGAAACCTGAAAAGCTCAAAGAAGAGGCCTATTGCTACCACTATACAAAATAGGAAGCAAGAGAATTGATCGGGAGGAAACAGGTAAGAGATGATCAGTTAGACTATCCTATTACAGATGAAACAATGTAGGCCGGAGAAAGAAGAGGTACTAGAACAAGCAAACCTGCATCGGAACAGTGGGTCCAAACAATATGTGCGGAGCGGAGTTGGGATGACAAATCTTGAGAGCTGCATGCCTTGGGACCAAAGGAAGCCAGTCGAAGCTCTGGCTGATGAGAAGACCAGACAGACTTACGTAGCCAAACAAGAAAAATATGATACTCATGCATATCGATATTAAATGTGACTTTCAAAGTCGATCTGTGGAAAAGACTAATTTTAACGTGCAGATTGGGCATGATACTAATGAGGCCGGTAGGTATTTACGTGCGGCTTTATGAGGGGGACAACTGGGGATATGACAAGAAAGTGGGTATTGGGGGCACAAGGACGCTACCAACATGCCATAGGACCAAAAGAACGTAGCAGCAGACTGGAGAAGTGTAGTCAGCATAGGCGAAGTGGATGGAAAAAGCCATATTTTCAGGCGGGTGGAGTTAAAATTCGGCGATAGACATTTGCACACAGGAGGGGAAAGAGAGAGGGAAAGAAGGACTCAACAAGGCGTACTAAAGGTCAGGATAAAACGTAAATGTTCACCGGCGGGCTATCTGGAAGATCAGCATTGAGAACGCTGAGGGAGAGTGACCACTATAAGACGAAGTTAAAAATAGAGCCACTTTGGTAACAACAGAGAGCCGACAGTGATGCCGGTGGCATATGGGAAGATTGTTATCAAAACTGGGCGGCTAATCTTGGGGGAAGCCTGTGATATGAATGTGAGTAAGTTGGATATAATACTACGATAGACCTTTTCTGTACAGATAATTTTGCTACGATATGAAGGTTCATAAGAGAACGAAAACTTTACCGGGAGTGCAGTGCGCTGGTGAAGAGTGTGAATGGAAAGTGGTAAGCATGCGGTAGCCTAAAGAAAATGATGGAAGTTTAAGGGAAGCAACTAGCTTTATGGGAAGCAGCAGCGCAAGCAGAGTTGAAAAGTTTGGGCCGCTGACGGTGCTCAAGACTGAGGCTGACTGTGCACCGAGCACCTAACCTGGAAAACAATCCATGAAGCGAACACAGGAAGTGTGATCCGCCAAATTAATTGCGCCCGCACATGGTTACAAGTGGCCTGAAAGCCCGACGAGAGCCGGCCAAGGCATCGGGCCTGCCCGCCCCCTTCACCGATGGGATTGGCGCCAGTGATAACAGCAATAAAAAATAATAATGGCAATAATGGTACTGGCGTATTTTTCAATCACGTTCGAGAAGCACGAGTAAAGGCATGACCACGGTATACAACATTACTCCGCAAGGAGGAATAATCAGAATTTCAAAGGAAAAGTGGCACATGTCAACAACACTACGACGGAGCTGGGCAGAGCTCGAGGGGATTAAAATGTTAGCTGTTTGCCCATAAAATGAAGATGAATTTTGGCTTCAGGGTTAAGACGTGATAAACAATCGGTCAAGCAAGGCACGGCTATTAAAAGAGTTGTTGTGGAAAGCCGAAAATGGAGTATATCCAAGCTTTATGCAAGAGATGACTGATGGCAGCATACTCGGACCTAAGGAACAGGGAGGCAGTGAGACAAAATAATCACTTTCTTTGAGTAAAGGCGTCCACGGGGTTCACGGGGATCGGTCATCAAACTCGTGGCGGACATCATAGTATGAAGAGAGGAGGGGCAAGTCATGAATAGGGTACAGAATTCGTAAACGGGATGCTGAAAATTGACCGCGAAGGGCCTGAGGGTCGAAATCGACCTTATGTCAGCCGAGATTATGTGGCTTACTGCTGGTGAGAATGACGACGAGCAAGTGCTAACTAGGGAATGCAGCACAGACCACAGAGTACTGAGACGCATAGAAGGCATGGCTTGAGTGCAACCACTGGATATCTAAAAGATCCATGTGGGAAGAGCCGGAGGAATAGTTCTTGTGAAGGGCACTGAATGGCGATGGAGAATAAGGCCAGCAAGGGTTATTAAGGGTGCAATTAGTGATGTCAGGGATTTTTAGTACAGTTTTCTCTCCGCTCGCGTCGTTTGGACAGATCAGTGGGCCAGAGAGTGGAGGTTCAAATATTTAACAGTGAAGCCGATGGGGAACCTGAGCAAGGTTCAGTAGGGATCCGGATAATTTTAATATGGCCGTCCTTTCTGGATGAGTGGTCCCCAAGGGGATATAGAAGAAATGACACTTCTCATGGAAACGAAAAAGAGAATGGCACCTTGCACGGAATTTGATTGGTTATCCCGTGCTAGAGTAACGAGTAGCCAAGCTAACGGATCCCAAAGCAAAACAGATTTGATCCGTATGTTCTACGGCCCTAGATTGGCGAAGTGCAAAGTTATCAAAACATAAAATCTTCGAATATCCGGCCAAAATGTTTACTAAACTAGTACCGGAGTTCAACAATGTTCACTAACAGGAAAGACCACCAAGAAGGGGCTTCGACATCAAGTCAAACTGTATCACAGTCAAGGAAAAAGGCCATATAAACTGGAGTGCTCGAGCAGTGCTGAATGAGGTATGCTGTTAAATGTGCTACATTCAATGGAGAGCTCACGTTGTTCAGAAATGAGCACACACGAGAAAAATTCATGGGGATTTTCCATGTCCGAGTGGCTTTGCATGATACAAAGGATGTAGCACACTGTGGAAACATCCTGATTGGTGAAGGGATGCCTAGCATAAGACTTCAAAATTGGGCCGTCGGAGAAACGGACAACTGGAGCCAGAAGACTGGGCACGTGCGCCCCAACAAATAAGTGGAGTTGATGTAAAGGAAGGAAATAAGAGTGGGGCAAGTGATATCACGGTGTTTTGCAGAGAACCAGGCACAAGAAGACAAATGGCATTCTATGGATATAAGAATGGAAGCTTCTAAGCACACAATAAATGAGTACACCACCGATTTGTGACTATCGGCGATAGATCGGTACTCTACTTCATGAAGACTTCGTTAGCCACTAGTGTCAGGCCACAAGGCTTAAGACTGGAGCTAGATAGTGCAGTAGGGCCGGCTCACCAGTCGTGACCGACCGGTCACGCACGAAAGCAGAATGGGGAAAACTTACACAGTTGCAGACAGAAAAGGGCCAAGATGGTTTTAGTTGGCTCGGGAATGAATAGGTGGTTGGGTAAGCAACGGTAGTGACTGGACTCCGGACCAACGTTCAGGAGCCAAAACTCATTGCGGAACCGCTCGGAGGTTATACAGGGGGTAATCGTTGAGGCGGGGTATAATATCGTTTGTTATCGGGAATCCGCCGTGCTTTCCAGTGGAACTATTGTAGGGAATTGTGTCCTAGGTAGCAGGATGGTAATCACAGTGACCAGCGGTACAGCAGGCCACAGTCTAGTATCGGCCAGCTTCAGTATAAATTTAAACCATGGCTGTCCGGTGTGGAAATTGATCCACTCCAATCAATCAATTTCTGAATCCATGCGGAAGCCAGGGAGTAATCCCTAGTGGATGCAAGGCTACCCAAGCAACTGGCATGATCTAGAACAAGCCGGGAGCTTGATGGTTTGGATAATGTTTCTGCTGGGGTTTTGGTTACCGTTTCATTAGAAATCAGCCCCAAGCACAATTTTGCCAACCAGGGCCAAAGGACATGGCTATGGAGGATTGACGGGCGTAGGCCGTGGTAGTTTTGTAAGGCAGCTGACTTCTGATTGAGTTATGGTGAGTTATTCATGAACACACACTAAGCAATTGTTACCACAGCGCTAAGAAGGATTTGACCTGACCAAGTTAGAGATAGATATGTAGGTAAAAGGCAGAATACTAGTGGAGCTCTTTTGGTGGTGCAAAGTAGGAAACGATGAAATCAGAAAATATCCCAAGTGGGACTGGTTAATCACGTACTGGTGGGGTGGTGGCGAGAGACGGGTGTGGGTAGGTATAACGTAGCCAGTGTTAGGTATGCTAGGAACATCCATCGAAACAGAATGCCATTAGAGTTGTAACGAATTATAGATGGTAGTAAATTAAAGGCAGCGAAAAATGAGTGTAGACGGGATGTGTTATTTTCTAAGGGAGGATGGTCTACGAGGGGCTTAGACATTCAATATAGCAGGACGTTGTTCAATGTTCCATGTGGATTACTCCTGTCAGGATTCATAGTAGAGGCAACGCTCAGTAACTGGTTGCAGCCCCAGTAAGGTTTGCGGTACTGTGGGATCATCAAGATAGTAGGACAGAGGGAGTTTGATAATTCTCAAAACTTAGAAGTGTGAACCCTGGGAGGATGCCCGTTGCATTCTGTACTTATTTTTCATTCCGATTCTAAGAGGTGATCGGTAGTCTATATCGGGCAGGGACGACCATGATAATATCAAGCGTGGATAGTTGTAGATGGGTTGATGTTGCCGGTTATGAGGTGCATGTGTGGGGCACGGGGGAGAGATAAGAGCTGGGCCTGCAAGTAGATATGAAAAGCACTGGTAGTAAACTGACCGACGGGTAATTTTGCGCACTTTTCTTACCACCTTAGTGTAAAGGAACTACTTCCCTTGAAAGCTAGCCTCCTGGTTGTTGTAAAACACATCTGAGCAAAGCGTAGCCAAATTCGCAACGGATCCCGAAACCAAAAGACGGTTACCCGTGAAATTCTACGATACTAGGTTATCAGATGAACCATGGCACGAAACAGATACAAACCTCGATTATGCGATCACAAGGGCTCGAAAAACGATAAACGAATCGTGGCGTGTGAGAAAGGAGCACTTGCGTCACGCAGATCCAGAACAAGGATATGACAGAGCAGCGCGCTGGGCGCTAACAAACAAGCGTTGGTCCGTGAAAGCAAACAGTGCATAAAAAAGTTCGATAGAGTAAACACGCGAATAATGTTAAGGAAGCATGGAACCGCAGTGGTTTTTTGGGGATTTTCCACGACCGGTCGTTACAGTTGTTGTGCGTCGAGCAGTTACCTAGTGTAGAGGTAGGCCATGTATTCCGATACAAAATGGCTCAAGAGTAGCATGGTCGCCGAGTGGGATCATTCTGGCTTGGCTGCCATGTGCGGGTTCAATCCTCTAAGGGCTTCTCTGAAGCCATCGGGGGAGGTCAAAACTAGCTGCGTCGTTGGGGGTCGGATTAGGGGTTGGGAAGCAGGGTTCGGTCCATGGTTAGTCTGGGTCACCATCTCAAATAGCTCCCTCAGCTTTTCAGCCCCAGTTCCGTTATCTGAGGCGTAACTGCCGTCCCCGGCCTTGACGAAACCTATAGCTGCACGCAGGGCTGTTTTTGACTGAACGTACTTGTAGTCCGGTCGTAACACCACCTACCAAATTCTTCCCAGATCTTAGCAGAATAATAGGTTTGGAATAAGGGTGCTGATTTTTTCTACCTGCCTAGTCCCTGCTGTCAGTGCGAGTACCTAAAATCCTATTTTCAAAGCTCTACTCACGATCGTACTCAATCCGGTGGCCACACCGACGCGAGGTTACACTCAGTCATCCAAGAAATCGGCTGATCGATGGCGGGCTTGAAGGCGAAACATAGGTTCCGTCCTCGGGTGAGCCGTTGCCCTCGGCCTCGTGTGTTGTGTGTGTGTGGGTATCAGTGTGGGCTTCGTGGGTGAGATCGCACTCTGGCACATGGGCAAATAGCAGAGAACATCACTTACACGAGATATCTTCCATAACGTCAGTGATAAACCAGAAACAATCAGCCCTGCAGCGTGTTTTGATGGAGATCATAAAGTATATAGGCGTGTCATTTAAGTTCCTATGCGTCGTGGTGTATGATGGAATCCCAACTATTACCACATACGGGAAAGCCTTCTGTAACGTCAGCGAAAAACGGTGAGCACTGCAACACATTTGAAAGAAATCACAAAATGTAAACGTGTACCATGTAAGTGTGTACGTGTCAGAGTGTATGATAGCTCAATACGTCAGTGTGTCGTAAATGCCGCTACACATGGGTTTCTTTTTCCCCAACTCGAAGACGCATGAGGGATAGTCTACTTGTTTTTCCTTGTCATCCGCCTCTCTGTCTTCACCCTCGAGGAGGCAGGTGCCGCATATGTCGTGGATTAGCGTTAGGTTGGCGGTCTTCACCATCACAGTTCTTATCACTTCGCCGGAGCTTTCGTGGTTTCCATTACCACGCCCAAAGGCCGGGTGCTGAAATGCGCCTGTTCGTATGCGATCATCACTGCATCCCCAACCTTGAATGGTCTTCTTTTGATCAGCCACTTCTGTCGAGCTTGCAGAGCTGGTAGGTACTCCCGAAGCCATCGCCTCCAAAAAATCTTGGCAAGATAGTTGGCCTGCCTCCACCCATGGAGGTAGCTCCCATGAGGGTGTATCGGTCCCTGGAAACCCTCTTTCGGTCTTTACATCAATAAGTCGTTCGGGGTGAGCGCTAGATTGGTGGGGTCACCACTGATTACTGTGACCAGCGGGCGGTCGTTCAGAATTCTGCCGGCCGCAGTCATGAAGGTGCAAAGTGTCTCGCCATCGGGCAGTTGTTGCCCAATGATCGACAGCAATATTCGCCTGGTGGACCTGATCAGGCTTTCCCATACACCGCCGCGGTGACTGGCCTGTGGGTGTTGAAATGCCATCGTATGCCATAGGCCGCGGTTCGATTCCGCAGCTCGTCCATGTTCATGATTTTATGTCAGCGCTGCAGTTCCTGGTGAGCACCCACGAAGTTTGACCCATTTTTGAAGCATACATCTGCCGGTACGCCTCTTCGGTTGATAAAGCGCTGAGAGGCCCGTAAGAAAAAGTTGGTTTTCATTGAATGCGCAACTTCTGAGTATACCGCGCGTGACTTTATGCACGTCATGAGACACCCGTATCGTTTTTCCAGCCTCTTCTCACACTTGATCCACAAGGGCCCGAAATAGTCCAACCCGGTGTCGCTGAACAGCAACCAGCCCGGAGTCATTCAGCCTTCTGGCAGTCGGGCCATGAGTTGTTTGCCCGCTGCGGCATTGCGTCTCCAACAATGTACACAACGTCGGATTACGCGTTTTACAGTCGCTTTTTCTCTTAGCAACGAAAGGAACTTTCAGATGATGCTTGTTACGTGACTTTCCCCGACAAGTCTCTCCACGGCGTGGACGTGTTGGGTCTTCAGCTCTGATACAGATTGTCGAGCCGGAAGCAATATGGGGTATTTCTTGTCAAAGCTCAGGTGGGAGTTGGTCTGCAGCACTGTTTGCAGAGCGAAGTGTTCCTCTTGAAACAACTATAGTCTCTGGTCTCCGACGTCGTGGAACTTCTTCTCATGCAGCAGCTGTAGTTGATACTCCATACGGTTCGTTTCGGCTGATACGCAGTTCATGGAACCAAGTCCCCCTACAAGACCATATAATATCCATCCCAGAGCTATGTGTATGGCATAGGGTGCCTGGCTGTCGCCCACTCTCTGGTCAAGCACCTAATAATAATAATAATAATAATGGTATATTTCTCGACCATGGTCGAGACGCATGCGCAAGCGCATGATCATGGTGTACAACGTTACTCAAAACAATGAACTATACACGAATTTCAAGAAAGCGAGTGGAGTCCTCAGAAGCAAAACAATATAGCTAGAGATAGTTTGAGTCGACTGAAATTATAAAGGTTTGCGCAGCAAATACGGTGGGTTTCGGATTCGACTGATTGGTGGTGGTCCGTGAAAATACCAAATTTATCGTGAAAATATAGCGCTAGGGATGCGTTATAAGTCATAATAATGCAAGATGTGGGTAACTGAGGCCTATTGCTGGTTCTATGCACGGAGTAAGTTATGGACATGGAGAGGTTAAAGAAATGAATGGGAGTACAACCGTGAACTTTGGTGAATATGAAGAGAGCGGCTCTCTATGGAGATGAAGTTGGCCCGGAATGATGGATATTCCCGATTCTAATAGAGGGAGTTCATCATGAAACGAGGGGACATGAGGAAACTTTGTGGAAATGGACAGGCAACGTTGATGAATGTGGAGGAAACAGCAATCCATATATAAGGTGAGTTTAGGTTCGGGATCAATAACCCTTATCATTCAGAAAAAAAAGGCAGCGCAACTTGAAGGCCTTTAACTGGTGAAGAGTCAATTTCAAGCTGGATACCGATCGAAAGAAAAATGAAATCTTGGAAGAGAAAACGGAGCGAAAAATCTCCTTGTAGGCTCGCGCCCTATTGTTCTGTTATGCTGACAAATATATATTGACTTATTGATTCTCAGTGATATTCGGCATCATTGTTGGGAACCAAGGATGTGAGGGACAAGTGGACTCGCGTTCGGATAACGTATCGAATTTTAATGAGAGAAAATTCCTGTGTTGCGTATTCTGGCTCTGTTATTGGATTGTTTCACATGAGACCAAGGTGATGTGCAGCATCCCGTGGGCATGGTTCATCAGGCGGGGTAAGGGACGTGTCAATCAATCAATATAAGTTTGCTTGCGAACTGTTATTTCTGAAACCTCCAACAGTGACATCAGTAGTAGAGGTGTTGCGTTAGGAGACGTCTATCAACCTGCTTGTGAGCATTTGGGGGTGTTTTAGGTCGTGTGGCCCGATTGCAATCCCTTTTGGTATAAAGGATGCCATTGAGGTCTCTGTCGGTACAGGTCAAAGTGTGGACATTGGTCACCGAAAGCGGTGCCCGAGAGAGTGGGCGACGACAAACCTGAAATAAATGGTGTTAGCAGTCTGGACGTGGTTCCAGCTGTTAGTTATGATAATAAATAGCGACAATTAATAATGAACTGGCTGGGTTTATGTGGACTGTCAGTGTTACATTTTGTACTTTGATCTGGGTTTTAATTAGAGAGCTTAAGTAACGTAGGGTTGCAGGGGGTTGATAAGTACTACTACAGGCTAGCAAGATAGCGTAAACCCGGTGGGCTGCTGCGTCTGCATTTCAGAGATTTAACTTAATTGTGAGCAGGCTGCGGTAGTGGTTGTAGTTGGCGGGAGGCAGTGGTTACTGTTAGGTAGGGTCGTAAACCTAAGCGTGGCTTGGATGCTAAGACATCGAGAAGACCGCTTTCTAAAAAAGATGACGGAAGATAGAGGGGTATAGATGGAAGAGGTGACCGGTTTCCACTATGTTCTTATCTCTTTTTTTCCTTTTCCGGGCTTCATCGAGGTTGCCGTTATTCGTCAGGTACGTCGATACTCTGTCCAGGTCAATGGGTTGAAGGTCAGGGCTGTGGTAGCGATTGTATTTGACGTTGACGTGCATGCTAGGTGCGCCTATGGTGGGTATGGGGTGGTTGAAACTTAGAGCGGGGGTGGGAAAGCGTATGTGGAGAGTCCAGTGCGCTGTCACCCCAGTCAGTCTCGAGCGTGAAGACCAAAGCTTGTCGAGCGAACAAGGGCGATGTGGGGTTTCCCCTTTCGCAGGATCAGGTCTGAGCTGATGGGATACTTTCCCATAGATGAAGGTTTCCCAATTCCTTCACAGCCCGATGTCAGTGGTATTTGGAGATCGAATCGATCCCACGAGGTCTTTTTCGTTTCCACTGTTCTCTTTTTTCAGTTTTATTATTATTATTATTTTTTTTTGTTTTTTAACAGAGGGGTGGTTGAGCCCATATAGGAACTTTCCATAGCCCCTCCGCCCGATCGTAATTTTATGCGTATTTGTCTTTTTTCGCAACTGCCGGGGGTGGTCTGTTTTCCCCACGTTCCAACGACGCAATGGTACGGGTGCTGTTGACATCAGGGGTTTCGCTAGCATGGGCTGGGAAAATGCAGGATGGGATTATGCAACACACGGAGTAGGACAACGAACGTTGTAAAGCACAAGCTAGCATACGTGTGTCAGTCTCATACAGCGCCAGGCCATGCCTAAGACCATCAGAGTCCATTCCGGGCTAGCTGGTGCAGATGAGTTTAGCTCTGCTGATGGGAAATGGTGTGGTGCATAAGAGAGAATATGATAGTAGTTGGTGGATGGTAAATACAGAGGTGAGACGAGAGGAAAAGCCACCAGGTAAGTACTAGCAGGTGGGCTTCTGGGATAATAGATTCTGGAATGAGGTGATTAAGAAAGGCGAATTGAGGCCGGGCATAAAACCCAGGTGAGTGGTGGTAGCCAAGATGAACGGGAGAGGAGTGAAAGGATCGAGTAAAGTGGTAGACGGCGGAACTCAGTGTCCTAGGGTCCGAAGCCACGTACTTATTTGCTGTGGAGACATCTAAGACTAAGAAACTTAGACTGGTTGGCAATAGAACAGGAACATTGTCTAAAATTAGGAGAACCGGCAAGCAATAAACTAGGTATAGTTATTAAAGTCAGCAAACTGTGGCTACAGTAGTATAGATTGTAAGCAATATAACGTAAAAGAGAATAGTTGCCCTGGCGTTTGTCATCGGGTGAGAAATGAAAGTTCTAGTGCAGTAATCCTAGTAATCAAACCCGTTTTCGTAGGCCACCTCTTCGGTGACGGTCAGGCCGGTAAGAAGGATCACATTGGGAACAGTCAAGAACTGATCCAGCGAGCCTCTGAACTGGGAAATTGAGACTCTCGCGGATGTTTAGCGGGAGTTTATTCCATAACTTTGAGTATTTTATAAGGAAAAAGTTAGATCTTAACGCTAGTTTTGATCTAGGAATAGAGAGCTGCAATGACCGATGGCGTAGAGCATAATTCGTGGAGAGAGTGAGACGAATGGGTTCGGTACACGAAAAGGCCGTACGGTGGTACAGCTTAAACAGGAAGCACAAATTGAGCTTCATGCGACGCAACCACAGAGGGTCAAGATTGAGTAGGATGCATCGATCCTTGTAACACAGACTGGAGGAAGAGCCTATTAATTGTTTGGTGAATTGGCGTTGCACGGACTCCAGAGAAATGCGGTCGGATTTCGTCATGTTGGTGAAGATAATGGGACAGTATTCAAGGAGAGGCCTGGCGTGAGACTTGTAAGTGAGCAGTTTGCAATCATTTAGCCGAAAGGTTCTGGAGATGAGACCAGTGGTTCTTCTGGTCTTCGCAATCTGGAGTGGAACATACTCAGAAAACCTAAAGCTACAAGAATAATGGAGACCAAGGTCTCGAACTAAAGGGCTGTACGAAATGTGTAGGTCGTGGATAAGCAGGGTTCCGGGGGTCACTTGACATCTGAATGTTGTGTAGCAGCTCTTCGAGGTCGAAAAGTCCATATTCCATGAATTGCACCAATCCCCGAGTCGCTTTAGGTCACTAGAGATATCATCCAGCATGATGTTGAGGTTTTGACGAGGAAACTCATAGACAATCTTAACGTCATCAGCGAAAAGGAATGGGGTACCATGGTGCAAGATGGGAAATATGTCGTTTATGTAGATGAGAAATAGTAAAGGACTGAGTACACTGCCTTGTATAACTCCACTGGTGACTGGAGCAGGTTGTGAGAAACACCCATCAATGGAAACCACTTGTGAACGGTCCTCTGGTACGTCTCACCCGATGAAAAGGTCCACTTCGTCGTCTTCCCAGTCTACAACCGTTATATCCTGCAGGTGGGGCCACCTAGCCAAAATCGCTTCCATCGACCTTGGTGCTGGTTTGGGTAGATCAGCTAGTGCAAATTCCTCCGCTGACTCGATCTGCTCTTCAGTGTTTAAGGAGATGAGCTGTAACCTCAACCTGCCGGCAGTCTTTACTTGTGTTCCGCCCACCGTGCTCGCTGCTAGCGACGCCATACTTTTAGCGAGCCCGTGTTTGTCGGCTAACCGTTCCTTCACCATGGTAGAGTCCAATCTACTGTCAACGAAAGCCAAAGCTTTGACCACCCCAGCTGGGGTCATCGCTCCTACGGCAACCACTCATAAATATACTGTTATACCGGCAGACCGCGAGGTTGAACAAATAACAGTGGGCTTGGTGTTCGTACCTAGTGTAGTTTCTCCCGCTTAGTGTAACAATCGATGGTGTCTGCCCCAGCAACCGTCGTGACTACTCCTGGTCCTTGTTCGAAAAGCTGCCACCCGGTGCCTGGTGTTGAGGCATAAAAAGCACGCTCCTGGCGTTCTCACCATTCCCTAAAGTTCGTTGATGAACCTCGGGCATTCTAGTAGACTATGGCTAGCGTCACAGGACTTGCAAACTCGGATGAGCTGAAGCCTCGCGTGAAATGGCGTGCACATTGGCCCAAGCCTGGTATTTCGGATGTTCCCGTGCAGTGGTTTGAGCCTGACTAGTACTAGGTTTGTTTACTCGGTTGCTGTCCCGGAGGGGTCTGCCAAACCTACTGTCGGCTATCATGGTTTGCCTGCCCAAGAATTCGGTCAAGTCCTCGAAGTTAGCCTCGTGGTCGCCTTGGCTTATCCGTTCCGCTTCTTCCACCCACTGACCTTGTAATTCGGGAGAGAGGTGATAGATTGTGCCCTCCAAAGCATGCATTGTATCGAGGTCAGCCTTGTACCCTAAACAGTTTAGGGCTGTGGAACAGCTCTGCATTTTGATCACAAAGTCCGTCGTTGTATAGATGTCGCCCTTGGTTCTTGTTGAGTCTGCCATCACGCCGTTTATTAGGTTGCGGGCTACCTAAAACGGCTGACTGATATCCTCGTTGCTCGTGCGTAGCCTTGTTCTGGGTCGAGCATGGTACACCTATCGATGGCTCCTCTTGCTCGGCTTCCACCGTGATGAGTCAGGTAGAAAAGCCTTTGCCCGGGGTAGGTTATCTTGTTTTCGAAGAAAGTTTCGAACTTCATGATGAACTTGCGGCAGTGTTCAGATCGTACGTCGAAAGCTGTCAGTTCTAATCTTGACAGATTGGTCGTTGGTGGTGTTGATCTTTTATATTCGGCGACGGACGCGGAGTTTCCCATTTTAATTTGTCCTGACCTGTCGGATAGGCCGTGGGAGCTGACCTTCTGCTCACGCCCGTTCTGCTTATACTTCTCTTCTGCTTCTTGGGCCTGCTGTCTAGCTGATAAAAGTTGTTGTTCTAGGTCTAATATCCTCAACCTGAATGGATCAAAGTTCTTGCAATCCATATTACCCCCAGTAATACATGAGCTAGCATTGACAGGATTAGGTGACCTAGCTTTAACTAAAGAATCAAAAGTACCCAAAACCTCCCCCGTGACATGCCGTATTACTTCCTGTCCCGATTCCTATTGCTTTGATCCTTTTCTTGGCATGTTGCTCGTTTTCTCGTTCCACGTTTATCAACTGGGTATTGTAAAACAAAACTGAGCAATGCGTAGCCAAATTCGCAACGGATCCCGAAACCAAAAGACGGTTACCCGTGAAATTCTACGATACTAGGTTATCAGATGAACCATGGCACGAAACAGATACAAACCTCGATTATGCGATCACAAGGGCTCGAAAAACGATAAACGAATCGTGGCGTGTGAGAAAGGAGCACTTGCGTCACGCAGATCCAGAACAAGGATATGACAGAGCAGCGCGCTGGGCGCTAACAAACAAGCGTTGGTCCGTGAAAGCAAACAGTGCATAAAAAAGTTCGATAGAGTAAACACGCGAATAATGTTAAGGAAGCATGGAACCGCAGTGGTTTTTTGGGGATTTTCCACGACCGGTCGTTACAGTTGTTGTGCGTCGAGCAGCTACCTAGTGTAGAGGTAGGCCATGTATTCCGATACAAAATGGCTCAAGAGTAGCATGGTCGCCGAGTGGGATCATTCTGGCTTGGCTGCCATGTGCGGGTTCAATCCTCTAAGGGCTTCTCTGAAGCCATCGGGGGAGGTCAAAACTAGCTGCGTCGTTGGGGGTCGGATTAGGGGTTGGGAAGCAGGGTTCGGTCCATGGTTAGTCTGGGTCACCATCTCAAATAGCTCCCTCAGCTTTTCAGCCCCAGTTCCGTTATCTGAGGCGTAACTGCCGTCCCCGGCCTTGACGAAACCTATAGCTGCACACGGGGCTGTTTTTGACTGAACCTACTTGTAGTTGGCTTTTGGGTTTTGTTTGACTTTCATAGCCAGTGTGTCATCGTTCGATAATGTACACTGTTTCCGGACCCCAATGGCAGATTCACGCGCTCTTTTGTAACAGAGATGCAGCCTGTAGCCTTCTGTCCGCTGGTAATTAGACCATGCCCTGCCCTTCCAGCTTTGTGTCCTGGCATCTCCGTGGGTACACCGCGGCAGTCCTTCTCCCGTTTATTAGGCTTACAGGAGCAAATTGCTCCGTGAGCAGCATCAGGCTGTCCCAGGGTGCTGCCCCTTCTTCCTCCACATTTCCACGATGGGCGTTCCATGTAAGTGTTCAGGTTATCACAACAAGGCCTCGTACATCAGGAGTCTTAAAGCACTGGCATTTTGTGGGGTGCTATATACTTAACAACCGAGTGTTTACGACGGATCGCCCTGTGGGCAATTCTACCCAGGAGTGCCGAGGCCTCTTCCCCTTCGACGTCATAGGAATGCTTCGATGTGACCAGGTCGAGTGGCTTCGGTGTCTGTCCTTCACTTCATCTATTTGGATGAAGTGAGATTCTGATAAGATTTTCTGCCAATACCGGCTCCAGTACCAGTACGTGTAATTAATCCCCAGGAACCCTCAGATTACCACGAGGGTTTGAAGTCCTCGAGGATCATGATTTCATTAGATAGGGCTACGGAACCTCGAACGTAGTCCAGCAATACAAGGTCCTTCGAAGAGGTTGAATAAGGGGCTTCGTTAGAGGCCCGACACTTGGAAGTCTGATCGACCTAGGTCAAAGCTAGACGGCTAATTGGTCTGATCAATAGAACCTTCAGTCTTACAGAGAACAAGCTAAGCATTTTTAAAACTCATGTCAGACCACTTCTGGAATATTGCACTGTCGTCTTTTCTAACATGCGGCAGATTGACAGATTTGCGATTGAGAATGTACAACGTAGATTTACCAAACAACTACTAGGATATTCCTCGCCTTTAAATTATATGGAAAGGTGTGAAATATTGCACCTAGAGCCCCTATGGCTGCGCCGTCTACGAATGAACCTGTCTTTCTTTTGCAATATTGTAAAACGTACATCTTGCAATTCGGCCCCCCAGGTCAAAACTCCCTCCAACTATTCTTTACGACATAGGGACTCGATGGTCTTGATACCAGTATCCAGGACTGCGCTGCGGTCAAACTCCTTTATTGTTAAATATTCTTCCCTCTGGAACAAACTCCCACCTCAACTTAGGTCAATGTCTTCGGTCTCTTTATTATTCAAAAAAGAAATAAATAAACGTCTAGCTGTCCAAAAAATCATCCGAACGCATGATCCCCACTTTTCTATTACCCGATTTACGGACTGGGCTTGGGATACTAACCAAAAGCTTAACAACTTTGTTCAGTAGACAGTTATTACCAACGGATGGTAAGGAGCATTCTGTATTATAGTTAGCAAATAAAAGCAGTCCAGCCCATACTCCATGACTGTCAACAACACACTCCACGTGTTTGTCTAGCCACTTCCTATTTTCAACGCTTCTGACCACAACCCCCTGCTGGTCACCGTTACTCCGTTGATTCTTTTTTCATGCTGTCAGATTTTACCATAGTCGGTTAGGTCCTTTTTTATCAGCTGCCGCCAGGTATAAGAGCATTTATAATGCAAGAAAATACATAGTAGCATATATAATATTGTCTTCAAGGTACCAGTCTCATCCACCCTTCAACTATTTACTCATTGAGACCCTATTTCAACACGCGAGATTCCAGGCCTCAACCTGATGAACGAACCGCCGCAATCCATGTGGTCTTCCATAAACCATTCGTCGAACTACACATAAGTATTTGCCCCCGGTGTAGCCCATTCTGGCCTCCTTGCTTTTTTGGTAGTTCTCACTAAGCCTCACGATAATTAGTCGCTAGTACTGGTCTTCTCCGCTTTCCGTATGTTGTTCAATCCAAAAAACCAGACCTCAGCGTTGCGACCACCCATTTCTGTTACTGGCATGATTTTGGTGTTCTGTCTTTCCCCCCTAACCCACAGTTGCTAGAATTACCAGACTGCAGCCTTCTCCGTTTTGTTTTCAGAACCTACTTCCCAAGAACGATTGTCACCTTTTCCATCCCAGGAATAACTTCGAATCTCTCTCGCTGGACAGAACAACTGAGATTTACACACGACTCCATTTTTGCCCGTCTCACGATCGCTTTCCCCAAGATTCCCACCATCAGACTACTTGAACCCGGACCACTCGATCTCACCGCATTCATACAACTCATTTTAATCCCCCCGATGCGGGACGCGGTCAGATTCACCGCTTTGGCCCACGCACATGGGGCATGCAGGACGTCTGCAACTACGTTCAGGGGCAACTAGATTGGCGGATCGCACCTCCTGTCTCCAGAAACGGTTTCCAGGTTGGGTGTCCAGCGCACGGTCAGTCCCGCCCACTAGCACCGTTTGAGGAATACAAGTTCTATCTTTATGCTCACCCTGCTACGGTAAAAGTTCGCTCCATTCCTCTCCAGTTATTACCGGCTTCCTTTCGAGCATACTCACTATACTGACGCTATATCCTGCCCAGAACAAACTATCACTATCTATGCACGCATTAGTGAACAGCTTTCATCCCTACCTGCTATCCATCTTTTCCTCTGCAAGCAGTTGTTGCTTATGTAAGCACTCACCGACCTGGGCAGTTACTTCTTACCTACCGTCCCGGAGTGACACGTCTATCTATTCTTCTGCCCCATATGTCATTATGCCCGATCCATGTTAGAACTTGCTAACAATGTTCAATCACTGGCACGTTTATTGTAATTGTTCATTTCCTCATCGGTCACCAAAAAAGCGTCCGGCGCTGACATATCTTTCAGTAGTCCTCCAGTGGGCAGCGAAGTAATTAGTAACTACCTGCACTCTTCATTGGTCTATCCGATCGCATCCGCAATGCTGTGGCATCGAGTGTTCGGGTTTTGCAGATCAGCACGTTCCCTCCATGATCGAACGTCTCCGATAAACTTCCCATGCAGCATCGCCGCTCCGTTCCCACCATTTGCTACGCCAGTCAAATTGGTCATTAGAAATGTGACACTCACCGTCTACTTACTATACCATCACCGTTATCGACACCTTTGATCTTCCAGATGTTGCATTCGTGTTACATTACCGAAACTGACCCCGTATCCAGCCTATAAATCACACCACTATCTGCACCGGCTGATACATTTTATTTCTATATTCGTTGATCCACTGCCGCTTTCCGCGATATACTTGGGCAGTTTTAATGATCTGTCATTTTGCACGGTATACACCACACAACGTTCATCTATTGACGTACACTCACCTGTGAATTACTCTACCATCCCTCTTGCAGAACTAAACAACTGTATAATGGCTGTAGCCACACAGTCAATATTGGTTAGTCTTCCACTTCCGCTTTGACATTTCATACCAACCCTATATAAAGTTAACAATTTGCCGCACGCTCACCTGTTTTCCTCCGGCCGTTCCCTACCACCATCACTTTGGTAGTCTCCCTCCCACGAAATACGCAATTGTTTGCCACATATATGATTCCTCCAGTATACGGCCACCACTTTACAAACTACCATCTTTGCAGACTGATATATTTCCATGTTAATACTTCTTGACATACCCGTCGTAAATTGAGTAATTCACCGAACGCCTCGACGAGATTTCTATCCACATGCCTCTCACATTCTGCAGCCCACCAACAACATATCCTTTGAATATGTTTGAATTTCCACCAGTGGTATTTATTCCCTATACCACTTATGCATGTACTCCGGACCTTCAGCCGACATCATTCGACCCTGACCTTCAAATTTGCCTGGGATTACTACCGTTTTAGTCCACTGTAACACTCTCTTTGATACTCTGCATGCAAGTGTTTTATCCTTTTGTAAATTCTCATTCCAGCACCACTATCATCATCTGATCATGCATTCTAGCATGCATCGGGCGCATCCGAAATATACAATTATTATTATTATTATTATCTGGGGGAAAGTAGCCTCGTCTGAGGAAGTGGTTATATCGACGGTGGGGGAAGTTGACATTATTCAGGATCAAGCCAGTGCAGATAAGGGTCGACTTAAATGGAGGGGGGGGGTACGAGCTGTGTGTTCTAAAATTTCGTACACGGCTACACTCTCCAAGGGAGACAACCACAACGCATTGTGGCTGTGTTTGGCCTGAATTCTTAAAGTAGTACACGGGCACGAGGCTAGAGCCCAAATGTTCCCGGATCTCATGATTATCTTGGTATCTGAATGTCACCAGTGGGCTAGAAGATAGTTCACCGGATAGTTGGGGAATAGGAAAAGAGTAAGGGGTTCAAAATGCAACTCTTGACGGTGTCTTGCATCCGGTATTGCCAGCGAACTGTTAGATAGACCACCGGACTATGCTAAGGGGTTCGGGACGCCAGTCTTGACTGCAACATGCTTCTGGGTTGCCGGTGATCTGGAAGATAGACCATTGGACAGTGGAAGAAAGCTCAGCCTTGCGGCTGTCCAATCGGCTTGAGTGACACGAAAGATTCCGTAACAAGAAGTCTGTCAGACCTCAGACAGCTAGATTTTTGGACCGCGCGCCGCCCACAGTGGTTTTAACCATTATGTACTGTCTCTAGTGGAGAACTGTGTCCAGGCCTGGAGCCCGTATCTGGCTCGGCACAGGGAAGTACTAGAGAAAATTCAGAGGTCTTCCGGGTTCCTTCCTAAGTTAAGAGGAAAAACTTGTGAGGAAAGCTTGGGGTGCCTCAAATTGCTCTCCATGGAAAACAGAAGGGGGCGAGAGAACCTCGCAGTGGTGTACAAGATCCTTACAGACGGGATCGACTTGGAGACACACACATGCCCTCCTGCCTCCGGATGATAACTACGAATCGGGAGGTCATGCCTTCGGGCTGGAGGAGACCAGGTCCCTGACAAGACTTAGGCCCAGTTCCTCACTCAACTTGGGGTTAACGACTGGAATAAACTGCCAGAGGAGGTGGTCGAGGTAACGACAGTGTCTGAGCACTAGCATTAGCTGAACGGAGCGTGGGCCCGGGTGTTCAGCTGCTTGGACTGGTGATAGTTTGTTAGGTCTTGTGTCCACTAGGCTTCCATCCAACCCACCCTTTAACTTCTGTCTTTAGTGTTTTCTGCTTTCCTTCTACTTTTCCATTCGTTAGCCCCCATCTGTAGCTAGTTCTTTATATGCACGTGGTTTTCCTTTCACCCACCTCGTCTCAATGCACTACCTCTCATCGTTACCCTTGACTTGAGAGTTTTTCTACATCATCTGGTCTACCGTCTCTGCTTCCTTTTTCCCAAACCCAACTGACAGGTCTGCCCAAGCGGTAGTCCACTGCCACCTATGAACGGTACTTGAGTGGATACAGGAGCTGAAGCTCGAGGCACTTGTCGCTCCTATAGTCGTTGCAATGGGGGATCCGTGGAGCCCACCTGTGCGAGGAACACGAAATCTTAGCTATCTGCCGTGCAGCCCTGGGATCAACCTGAATCGGAGCCTTGGGTCACTAGAGATAATTTTGGAATTTACCATCGGGCATTGAATAGGAAAACTGAAAAATCATCATTTAAATCCACTTACTGAATCTTTACCCCGGGTGGATCCGTTATTATCGGGAGATCCTATTGCGAACTACTGGACTCGGTGACGATAAATCTTTGCTGATAGGGTTTGCGGCAATCGGTGACGAACAAACGGCTCCTGAGTCTCTTATATCCCTTGTTGACATTCCTACTTTTTGGGTTACCATTTCAGCCGTGCTTTTCTTGGTAACTCTCTAGTCTCATTCTCTGGATTCATCACTCGTATCAAGCCGCACCCCTTGCTGCCAAAATGAGCCAACGATTAAAGTGCCCCAACACTGGTGCCAGCAAGGCCGTGGATGACAGTTCTCATTGTGGGGACCTGAAAATCTCCCAAGTGGTAGACGAAAGTATCCAGCGTGACATCTTCCTTAAGTGGTACTCCCGGCGATGCAGTCGACTATCTTTGAAGGTCTTTGATCTTTACCATAAGCTCCACTCCCTGGAGTGTGAGTGTCGGAAATGCATAATTCTATGTAAATCTAAGCGGCCGAGATGTAAGAGGTCAGACAAAGTGGGGATAATTAACTGGAATGACCTCTCTGTGGGTGAATACCATAATTAAGAGAACCCCAATAAGGAGTCCAACTCTAGAAAACCACAACGGAAGTGCTCGTAAGAAGCTAGAACATGAGGTGGCACAGACGCTGCAGAAGTTTGTAAAACTAGAAGGGGAATTGTAAGCCGTTGGAACTAAGCTGAACTTACTAACTGTCAAGCCGAGCATGCAGATGAGTAACTTAGATTTGGCCCTTGGTGGAAGTCGCAACTTAGTGCTAAGAGGGATATCTGAACCCTTCTTCCAAGCCCCCATAAATAAGGGAAAATACACTGGACTCCACGTGGGTACTCTCTTACGGACGACTGGGCTTCAGGGGCAACCCAAACTGAAGAGAGCCTTCAGATCAGGGCGGAGGAGACTTTTAAAAGGTGGCCTGTGACCTTCCAGGCCAATTCCCCGTGGAGCCTGCTAACCCTGGAGAGGAGGATATCTTGGCCTCGGCGGAGCTAGTCGAGACTAAAATCCAGGGGAAGTTTACAGTACAGCCGGACAATTCGGCCATTTGCCGCAGGCGAGACACTAATGCGGCTATTCAATCTATAAAACGTCGCCAACCACGTGTCAGCACTAAAACGTGTCGCACCCCATCCAAAGTTTATAGCTTTCCCATCCCTCTGAATCTTTTCATGGCACAGGTAAGTGGCCGGATGAAGGACAACAAACCCAAGCAGCCGCAAAAATGTGGAAGGTGTAACGACCGGTCGTGGAAAATCCCCCTAAAACCTTTGCGATTCAGTGTTTTTCTTAACATCACTCACTATTAACGTGTCTTTATGAACTGTTTGTTTTTATGGACCAATTGTTGTTTGTCCGCGCCCACAGCGCTACTTTGTCGTATCCTTGTTCTGGACCTGCGTGAGGCACGTGCTCCTTGCTCGCACGCCGCAATTCGGTTTATCGCTTGTTGAGTCCCTCTGATCTCACTTTTGAGATTCGTATCTTTTTGGTGTCATTGTTCATTCAATAATCTAGTATAGTAGAACATCACGGATAATCGCCTTTTGATTTCGGGATCCGTTGCGAATTTGGCTGCGCATTGCTCAAACGTGTGTTACGGAAGGTACTCGGAAGTAGTTTCCAGGTGCCTTACCTACCAGCTGAAAAAAGTGATGCACAACGAGGGGCGGGCGGCCTCGCTGTGGCCTGCACTATTGCATGCAGCTTTGGAAACGAGTGGCTTGAGCTGGCAGCAGTGGCTGCAAAACCGGACTGCATCGCCTTCGCTGGAAGGAGGCTGAAGAGAAGTCACGAAATAGATGCACTTTCTCCTGCCGGGTACTGCATACATTGAGCTGATAGAGGGGACAGCTTGGATGGTGGTGGCTCGATACTCATAATCTCAGAAAACATCTAATGAATAGATGGGGAGAGCATGTCAACGCCAAAAGTACAGGCCCTCCATTGTGATTTATAATAATAATTTTACATTTCGGATGCGCCCGATGCATGCTAGATTGCATGATCAGATGATGATAGTGGTGCTGGAATGAGAATTTACAAAAGGATAAAACACTTGCATGCAGAGTATCAAAGAGAGTGTTACAGTGGACTAAAACGGTAGTAATCCCAGGCAAATTTGAAGGTCAGGGTCGAATGATGTCGGCTGAAGGTCCGGAGTACATGCATAAGTGGTATAGGGAATAAATACCACTGGTGGAAATTCAAACATATTCAAAGGATATGTTGTTGGTGGGCTGCAGAATGTGAGAGGCATGTGGATAGAAATCTCGTCGAGGCGTTCGGTGAATTACTCAATTTACGACGGGTATGTCAAGAAGTATTAACATGGAAATATATCAGTCTGCAAAGATGGTAGTTTGTAAAGTGGTGGCCGTATACTGGAGGAATCATATATGTGGCAAACAATTGCGTATTTCGTGGGAGGGAGACTACCAAAGTGATGGTGGTAGGGAACGGCCGGAGGAAAACAGGTGAGCGTGCGGCAAATTGTTAACTTTATATAGGGTTGGTATGAAATGTCAAAGCGGAAGTGGAAGACTAACCAATATTGACTGTGTGGCTACAGCCATTATACAGTTGTTTAGTTCTGCAAGAGGGATGGTAGAGTAATTCACAGGTGAGTGTACGTCAATAGATGAACGTTGTGTGGTGTATACCGTGCAAAATGACAGATCATTAAAACTGCCCAAGTATATCGCGGAAAGCGGCAGTGGATCAACGAATATAGAAATAAAATGTATCAGCCGGTGCAGATAGTGGTGTGATTTATAGGCTGGATACGGGGTCAGTTTCGGTAATGTAACACGAATGCAACATCTGGAAGATCAAAGGTGTCGATAACGGTGATGGTATAGTAAGTAGACGGTGAGTGTCACATTTCTAATGACCAATTTGACTGGCGTAGCAAATGGTGGGAACGGAGCGGCGATGCTGCATGGGAAGTTTATCGGAGACGTTCGATCATGGAGGGAACGTGCTGATCTGCAAAACCCGAACACTCGATGCCACAGCATTGCGGATGCGATCGGATAGACCAATGAAGAGTGCAGGTAGTTACTAATTACTTCGCTGCCCACTGGAGGACTACTGAAAGATATGTCAGCGCCGGACGCTTTTTTGGTGACCGATGAGGAAATGAACAATTACAATAAACGTGCCAGTGATTGAACATTGTTAGCAAGTTCTAACATGGATCGGGCATAATGACATATGGGGCAGAAGAATAGATAGACGTGTCACTCCGGGACGGTAGGTAAGAAGTAACTGCTCAGGTCGGTGAGTGCTTACATAAGCAACAACTGCTTGCAGAGGAAAAGATGGATAGCAGGTAGGGATGAAAGCTGTTCACTAATGCGTGCATAGATAGTGATAGTTTGTTCTGGGCAGGATATAGCGTCAGTATAGTGAGTATGCTCGAAAGGAAGCCGGTAATAACTGGAGAGGAATGGAGCGAACTTTTACCGTAGCAGGGTGAGCATAAAGATAGAACTTGTATTCCTCAAACGGTGCTAGTGGGCGGGACTGACCGTGCGCTGGACACCCAACCTGGAAACCGTTTCTGGAGACAGGAGGTGCGATCCGCCAATCTAGTTGCCCCTGAACGTAGTTGCAGACGTCCTGCATGCCCCATGTGCGTGGGCCAAAGCGGTGAATCTGACCGCGTCCCGCATCGGGGGGATTAAAATGAGTTGTATGAATGCGGTGAGATCGAGTGGTCCGGGTTCAAGTAGTCTGATGGTGGGAATCTTGGGGAAAGCGATCGTGAGACGGGCAAAAATGGAGTCGTGTGTAAATCTCAGTTGTTCTGTCCAGCGAGAGAGATTCGAAGTTATTCCTGGGATGGAAAAGGTGACAATCGTTCTTGGGAAGTAGGTTCTGAAAACAAAACGGAGAAGGCTGCAGTCTGGTAATTCTAGCAACTGTGGGTTAGGGGGGAAAGACAGAACACCAAAATCATGCCAGTAACAGAAATGGGTGGTCGCAACGCTGAGGTCTGGTTTTTTGGATTGAACAACATACGGAAAGCGGAGAAGACCAGTACTAGCGACTAATTATCGTGAGGCTTAGTGAGAACTACCAAAAAAGCAAGGAGGCCAGAATGGGCTACACCGGGGGCAAATACTTATGTGTAGTTCGACGAATGGTTTATGGAAGACCACATGGATTGCGGCGGTTCGTTCATCAGGTTGAGGCCTGGAATCTCGCGTGTTGAAATAGGGTCTCAATGAGTAAATAGTTGAAGGGTGGATGAGACTGGTACCTTGAAGACAATATTATATATGCTACTATGTATTTTCTTGCATTATAAATGCTCTTATACCTGGCGGCAGCTGATAAAAAAGGACCTAACCGACTATGGTAAAATCTGACAGCATGAAAAAAGAATCAACGGAGTAACGGTGACCAGCAGGGGGTTGTGGTCAGAAGCGTTGAAAATAGGAAGTGGCTAGACAAACACGTGGAGTGTGTTGTTGACAGTCATGGAGTATGGGCTGGACTGCTTTTATTTGCTAACTATAATACAGAATGCTCCTTACCATCCGTTGGTAATAACTGTCTACTGAACAAAGTTGTTAAGCTTTTGGTTAGTATCCCAGGCCCAGTTCGTTGGCTCGGGTAATAGACATGTAGGGATCATGCATACGGATCAGTTTTTGGACAGTTAGATGTTTATTTATTTCTTTTTTGAATAATAAAGAGACCGAAGACATTGACCTAAGTTGAGGTGGGAGTTTGTTCCAGAGGGAAGAATATTTAACAATAAAGAAGTTTGACCGCATCGCAGTCCTGGATACTGGAATCAAGACCATAGAGTCCCTATGTCGTAAAGAATAGTTGGAGGGAGTTTTGACCTGGGGGGCTGAATTGCAAGATGTACGTTTTACAATATTGCAAAAGAAAGACAGGTTCATTCGTAGACGGCGCAGCCATAGGGGCTCTAGGTGCAATATTTCACACCTTTCCATATAATTTAAAGGCGAGGAATATCCTAGTAGTTGTTTGGTAAATCTACGTAGTACATTCTCAATTGCAAATCTGTCAATCTGCCGCATGTTAGAAAAGACGACAGTGCAATATTCCAGAAGTGGTCTGACATGAGTTTTAAAAATGCTTAGCTTGTTCTCTGTAAGACTGAAGGTTCTATTAATCAGACCAATTAGCCGTCTAGCTTTAGCAACCTGCACGGCCGAATGTTCGGAGAAATTAAATGTACAAGAATATTGTAATCCCAAGTCCCTTACTTCCGGACTGTTGGGGATGAACTGATCATTAATTTTAAACATTCCCGCGGGAACCTGACACTTATACATAAGGATACAACTTTTGACAGCGGAGAATTTCATCAACCATTGGTTGCTCCATGAGTCTAGCGATAGTAAATCGCTCGTTATGCTAGCAATGGTAGAAGCTAAGGCGTCAGGTTCAAAGGAGTACATAATTTTTATGTCATCTGCAAAAAGGAACGCAGCCCCGTGTGTGATGACGTTAAAAACGTCATTAACATATATAAGAAAAAGTAAGGGACCTAGTACACTACCCTGAATAACTCCACTAGTAACTGGTCGAGGTGATGATAAACTGCCATCAACGTCCACCACCTGCTTTCGGGATGTTAGATATGATAAAAACCAACTCAGGATCGGGTCAACAATTCCGTAGGTTTTCATCTTCGCCATGAGCCTATTGTGGGATACTCGATCGAAATCTTTAGTCATGTCAAGGAGGATTACAATCACTGATTTACCACTGTTAGTGGCCGTAGTTATTAGGTTAAGGAAGTCACACATACAGGTGGCACAGGATCTTTTTTGAAGAAAACCGTGCTGTCCAGTGTTAATGAGGTTATTGTTTAGTAAATGAGTTGTCAGCTTATTTTTTATCAGTCTTTCCATAATTCGGGAAACTATAGGGGTGTGGTTCACTGGTCGATAGTTGGTTAGGTCCTGGCGTGAACCTTTCTTAAGAATTGGGATAATAACTGATGTTTTCCAATGGGAGGGGAAAACGCTACTGCTCATAGATAAATTAAAAACCTTTGATAGCAAGAATGGGATATCAGTGCCACCTAGACTAAAAGTAGCCGGTGGTACGGCATTTGGCCCGGGGTGGTATGACCTCCTAATTTTAGTTAGCTGTACTGTTAAGTCGTTCGGGTGAAATGTAACCGCTGAGAACTGTGCAGATGTCAGCGGCTCAACGTGATATAGGCATGGGGAGTCGTCGGTCGTTAGAGACGAAGCAAAATAGGCACTGTATGCCTCGGAGATCTCTTGGAAGTTCGTTATATAATTGTTGTTATATATAACGGATGAGATAGGAGAACTGCACTGGCTGTTTCTCAGCTTCATCAGCTTAGATAAAGCTTCGGACCTCTTGAGGTGACTCAGCGCCCTTAATTCCTGTTTTATTATTGAGGGACATTTCAATCAATTTCATTGAATGAGATAAACGGTTCATTTGCAAGAACAACGAAAAGTCTCTCGACCTAAGGAATTTGCGTTGTAGCATAGAAAGCTTCTGCTTTAATCGACAAAATCTGTTTGGTTTATCTCGTCCAGGTAGACCTTGGGTTGGGGTGATTACGTCAAGACATGCATTTAGTGTGGAGTAAAGATGATCCACCACGGTATGCAAGTCATCAGATAAAAAGAAAGTATCCCAGTTCTGCGAGCGAATGAGTGAGGGTAATTGATTCCAGCTAGCTTGGTGGAACGGTCTTTTAACGGTTGGTTTGTGAACGGCTCGTGCTGGCACTGAAAACTCACATTTTACCGGCAAGTGGTCACAACCTGGGATGCTGTTCACGATAGATGTGTGCACGCGAGATAATCCTACCGTAAAAATGAGATCAAGGATGCTACTGCCTCTAGTTGGGCACATCACGTGTTGAGTCCATTTTCTTCAAAGAATGCTGGTCAAGAAGTGTAGTAGGTGATGTGGAGCTTTCAAAGTGGACCAACGTATGCCTGGTGCGTTAAAGTCGCCGGCCACCAGTTTTGGGCCGGGTATGTCCGCAACAACGTTTAACGCCTCTATGATAGGCAGAAAGTCGTTTTGACTAGTATTCGGGGGGCGGTAGATGCAACTAACAATGAAGTCAGAACATCCTGTAGTGACCTGTGGCCAAACTGAATCCGGCAAGTTATCCAGTATGGGGTGCTGAAATATTTCCGCTCGCATGTTTTGTCTTACATATATAAGACAGCCTCCCCCTCTCTGAGTGAGTCTATTTTTCCTGAAAGCTTGGTATCCGGTGATAGCGATATCCTCGTTTGGAGTGTTGTCTGTCAACCAGGTTTCGGTAATTAAAATAAGGTCGTAATCAGACGTGAGCAGTAATACACGCAGCATTCGCATCTTATTCACTATTGAGCGTGCATTCAGCATAAACAATGAGAACTGTTTAGTGGAGTCAAGGTTAATGTTAAGATCTTTATAGGATTCCGAAGTTGCATTTTCTGAAGGCGGATCGGATGACGCAATCATTATTCCTTGAGATGGAGTAGTCGGTAATGTGGATGGTGAAATAAGCTGAGTAGAAACACCTGGCGAGGCAGTCAGCTTGGTTGTAAAGCTAAGCTGGGTGTGGCTAGTACTGATGAGATTCGTTAGATTGGAAGGATGTCGGCGGTTGGTAAGTCTACTTAGCGCGGAACAACACCGCGAAAGATCACTATCGAGTGCTTTACTATTGGTAGATACTGGTGGCTGGGGCGTAGAAATATGGGGGAGGGTTAAGTAGCTGTTAAGTGGGAAAGAAAAAGGACGTGTAGCAGCCTCAGGTATCTTGGCACCTGCCTTAATACGGGCGGTAACACAGGTGCCCTCTTGACATCAGTAATTTGATGGACTGTAACCTGGAGGGGGAATGTGAAATTGAAGTGGGATATACGGGTGTTGGTTGGCGTAGAGACTGGGAGGTCGTGGGTACTGTTGTAAGTGATTCCCCCTCTGAGGCCAATGTCTGATGCCTCAGTCTGGACGAGAGGGTACTTCATAATGCGCTGTCAACGGGTGCATTAAAATATGCAGTCCAAAGTCAGGCTGCAGAGAAAGCCGAACTAAATGCCACTGTCCGCACCCTTAAGGATGAGCTAACCAGCCTGAGGAAACTGGTTATCAAACTCCTCCCGGTATCCTAGGCAGCCGATCAGGTGTGTAGATTATCTGAGCAGGAAATTTTTGATGTCGCCAAGATTTTGCAAGACACCGAGAAGTGCTCCAAGTGAGTCATACTTCGGAGTCGCTTTCTGAATCCGAACCGCCCTCATGACGCCTTCGCCTAGGTGTCTGGCCGCCCTAAGCTCTCTCTCCCACTTGGAAGTCTGTCCACTTGGCTGGTAACCAAAGGCATCAACCGGATACATGGCATTTTAATTCAATTGGGCTCCACAGAGGCAGCCAAGTGCATTGTTTTCTCAGCCGCAAAATTCCAAAAAGGAAATAAAAGGGTTCGACATAATATCCATTGGCAAACCAGCCACCCCACAAGAAGCCGATCCCAAGCTCAGAGAGCTACCTGTCGTCCAGAAAAACTCGTCTTGAGGATCGAGCTCCATGTCCACCATCCGTTGCTTCCCTACTCACTTTGATATCCCTATGCGGGCTATGTTTTTAACCGAGTCTTTTGGTAACTCCCTCACCCGATTCTTCGGCAATGATCCTCCAAATAACCAGCTGGTCCACGCTTGTTTCTTCTTCTGGACGCCCTGAGTCGTCGTAGCCGGCTTTCGGCACCCATAAGGCACATCGTGCATTATGCATACCTCAACTCCCTGTCGGCGTTTGGATGTCCGAAGCCTGTTGCTTTGTTGTTTCTTGCAAAAGCTGCACTTTCAACACTCTCCGGCATCGCTCATTCCAGCATTCCTACTTTCGTCCAGCTATCCACAACCCGCTCACGGATTTTGAAACTGGCATACAATTCCCGCCTTAACCATTTTCAATTTAATTCACTCAAACTCTACTCAGCTCTATTGTTTTATTTCTACTACGGTGTGATTCTTAAATTTCAGATTTGCGAATACCTCAAGTTTTTGCTGTATTCTCCGATCATGTCTTGTGAAAGTATCTTGACAGCGGTCAAGAAATGTACAATTATTGCTAATAATATTACTCCCATCATTATTATTATCTCCTGTCACGGAAAGTGCCTTCAGTATTTGACCTAATGCCACTAAACTTCTGACGCCTACAAAAAGTATCCCGGACCACAAAATTATCTAATAGGACCGAAATGACGGACAAAACTCACCCATCCTCGAGCCCAGACACAAACCTGCTACCTATTTCTGCTAAAAGCTGCAGTGAGGAAGTTAACGCACCGGAAAAGGTCGCTGGTGCGGTCATGCAAAACGAGATCACCAACAAGAATCAGGACTACGAATCACGCGGTACACACAAAGGTGAACCACTAAAAGCAGCCCAACCTTTTTGGAGACTAAAGGACGAAGGCCATCCGCCCGACATGATACCTCCCTGATTACTAGACGTCAGAACTCATCAGTCACCCCAGAAGTCTGTTTGCCATCTAGTTTCCAATATCTTCAGCTTCCAACTCCCCCAGGACCTCCTTCCCAACCCGTACTCTCCCTCTTTCTTTCCCCTCAAACCCAGAATAATTTGTCCCTAGCGGTTCTGCGACAACTCCCTAGCATGTGCTCAAGTGTTTTCATAGCAACTGCTTGAGTGTGCTGAATAAGCTCCAGGAGCTTTGGCAGCTTGCAGTGGATAAGAAGCCTCAGATCGTGGCCCCCACAAAAACCTGGCTTATCCCTGATATACGTGATGCCAAAAATATCCACGCCTGGATGCTTCAGAGTGAGGCAGGACTGCAGCAGAAGTCGGTCCGGCGAGGTTATCATATACTACGATAATTCTATCCTTCCTCCCACAATACTAACAACTCCGGTCTTTGCATGTATTGATTGTTTGTGGGTTGTGTTTACCCTTTCTAGGACAGACACCCTACTGCTCGGTGTAGTCTTTCGCCCTCCCGCATGCAATTCAACCTATAGCTTAGGTTTCATAGACTTATTAGGCTCCCTGAAAAGCTACATAGACTTCACTTATCGTTAGTCACTGGTGACTTCAACACATCCAGTATCGTCTTGCAAGGAGCTGATGCTCCTGATGTCACCTTTGGCAGACCCCGTCTAGATCTCGTACTCAAGCGCTCATGGGTGCTGAACGTAAAAGGTCTGACCAGATATCAACCGGGACATGCCCTATCCCTACTAGACCTGGACATCACCAAAGGAGGGTTCAAAATAGATGTGGTGCACTACTTGCCACCCCTCGGCCAAAGTGGTCACATTCCAATTGGGTTCGATCATATTGTGAGATGGTTTCCTCTCCCCCCAGAAATCAAAATTTTGAGGTCCCTCAAAAGGACCGAATGTGACCAAATCTTTGCATGTATCTACTCTCAGTTAAGTTCAGCTAACCTAGGTTACTCTGCTGATTAAATGGCTGGTAGCTCAGAGCATTGATCTCCTTGGCTGATGGGCTATTTGTCCCCTGAATTCGTCTTCCACGGGCCGTTAGGCAGCCCCTCCGTCGTCCCATCAAGCGAATTCTAGATGAACTTGCACGTCACTTTGCTAGGTATAAAACCACAGGCCTTGCCCGTGATGCAGATTTCAGGATCATACGGAATATATGCCAAAACAAGTTTGGGCCATATCAGAATGCAGTCCCACGACCTGTACTTGATCGAGCACGGACCAATAAAGCATTTTTCGTTCAGTACATGCGCCGTCTAAGAGGCACAGCTCCGACGCCATTAGCTCTCAAAGATACTGACGGATCTTCAATCACTTCACCTAGCCAAGTGGCCGAGGCATTCAGCTTCTACTTTCTTACAATTTCTAGCTCCATACCCATATCATCCCACCCGACCATGCACCCGTTATCTCTGGCCACTACCCTTAACCGCGTCACTATTCCCATTGGTGCAGTAGCTCAAGGTTTCCGACGGCTCAACCAAATATTGCTCCACGGGTCCTGACCTAATCCACCCCGTATTCTCAAGGAAGCTGCGGATACACTAAATGCTCCTTATGCCTCGCTTTTTCAGCGATGTGCTGACGATGGAGTTTTCCCCCATAGCTGGAAAAAAGCAGTGGTCGCACCCATCTATAAGAAGGGTAGTAGACATCTTGCTTCTAGTTACAGACCCATAAGTCTCACTGGCATCAGCAGCAAAATTTTCGAGGAAATTCTTAAGGGTGAGGTTCTTTCCCACCTGCATAGAAATAAGATCCTCTCCCCGTCCCAACATGAGTTTCTTCCTGGCAGATCATTCATCACCAATATGCTTACTGTCATGGATGGTCTAACGAAAGCCTACGATGACGGCCAGCTGTTGCACGCTGCATTTACCAATTTTTCTAAGGCCTTCAACTAGCTTCCTAATGCCTCTCTTCTTTATAAACTGCAAATATACAGGATTACAGGCGCCATGCTGGCCCTCTTGAGCAGCTTCCCAACTGATCGCACCTTTGTTTTTAAAGTGATGGATCTTTTGTCTCAACCCCCCCCCCCAGTAACAACTGGGGTCCCCCAAGGGTCGGTCTCAAAACCTCTGCCTTTGATCTAAATAAACGGTCTTCCGACAGCCCTTCCAGTGAACATTGCCATATACGCAGACGATGTAACCCCCTGGAGTTCAGTTCAGTTCAGGTCAGTTTGTACAAGACGGGTAATAGCCACTGCCGATCGAGGGTCCAGAAGTCCTCCCATGGTATGCACACCAGTTATGCGTCTGCCATTGCAGAATGTATTCCGTCGAATCCTCGCTAAAAATGAGAGAGAAAGGGCGAACCTCATTGCTCATCGAACGCGAGAAACCTTATGCATCGGAAGTGTTCAGTAAGACAGTATGCAATGAGCGAAAATATCAATTAAGACATACTCCAGAAAGACCACAGAGCCACCCGTCATCCACCTTGCTAACATGCTCAACCCTCACTACAAGGAAGTATCTTGTACCACTTGTGATGTAGGGCAACTGTGAGGGACTGGACAGTCTGAAGATCCATCATTCAACTAGGCAGACCGTTCCAACTGTTCACTACCCTGTTGCTGAAAAAGAGCGATCTAGCCGTCAACCTAGATCGGACTTTCGTCTGCTTCTTCTCGTGTCCCCTTGTTCTGGAACCTCGAGCCACTTGGAGTGGATTATCTGGTCTCAGGCCATAAATGCCGTTCATAGACTCGAAAGTTTCTATAAGATCCCCTCTGCGTCTCCTCCTTTCCAACGAGAAGAGATTCAGACCACAAGGTCTCTACTCGTACTTCTTACTCCTCTGCCCATCGAAGGTGCCCTTGGAGAAACTTTGAAATTTCCCTAGGCAGGTGGCGTACTCTTGGTAGAATGGTCACCAAGCCTGCACGCCACCTTTTAAGTAAGTTCGTACTATAGCCATGTTATTAATTACGATTATATCAGGCTGCCGGTGAGGCAATGCTGATAGCAGTCTCAGGAGCTCATCACAGGCTCTTTGTGCAGCAGCTTTCACTGCTACGACCATTTAAAGCCACCACTGATGATGATCTCACTGTCCTTAACTCTACTGACTGTTTCTATGGTGAACAGACCTCTGCCATGCACACCGGTTAGGCTTCTTGTTGCCGTTGACAACAAGCGGCCTTTTCCAGCGTTCAGGGGTAAGTCCAATTTGTATTCCCGGTCCGGAACAGTACTTATATCCTTTCCTAAGTCTGCCCTATCCTCAGATCCAACAAGCTTCATATCACCCGCAAAAATAAAGCTAGGCTATAGGAAAGCGGATGTCAGGTCGGTAATAAATAACAAGAACAGGAGTTCAAGCGTTGAAAATCTGCAAACTGCAATTGATGTAACAAAACGCTGGTCCAAGGATTAGAACCCACCAATAAATGCGTCAGCATGTCTTTCAGCAGAGAGACTGGTGTGATGATTCAGCAGCTGTCACACGTGATACTGCAAGATACAGCTTCTTAGCGACGTACACGGATGAGCCTCAAACAATGAGGATCGTTGCAGACAACTCTGACAAAAGCTCCCTGTGATTGGCCAGCTTTGATTCCACCAATTGTAGTCTCTAATTAAACATAGTTATACGAACCCACTCTGCAATACAATTACCGTGCTATTTCGCGGCCTTGGGCTCCTTGCGGCTTCCGTTCACGTAGTTCTGGGTGGGAAGCAATTCCGATGCAGACCATCAACTCAGTTCATTACGAATATTACAACTGGCTTCGCGTCATGGAGCTGCCCAGTATTAGACAGCTGAACCTGCCTGATGGTGCACCTGAGACTGGAGACTAGATTGAAAGTTTCAAGTTATTGTGCAGCATGAGAAATTATATGAAGAAGAAGAACCACAACACATTCTTCTTCACCTCCGGTGGCCGTCGTTGCACTCGCTGATGAAAAACCTTGCACATTCGACGGCCCCGGCTGCGGTTCAGTTCGACGAGTTGAAGGATCTACTGCTAGACCACGAGGTTCCGGTCAATTTCCAGGCTACCGAACGTGCCAGGCTTCATCCTCTGGCTCGTCGTTCCAACATGAAGTTCCATGAATTCCTTACACCTCAGACACAGGCCGCTAAGAGTAATTTCCATGATCAGTTGGAGACCCAGTTTCTTGACCGCCTCATCGCCGGCGTGAATCATCCGGAGTGGCAAGATAAGCTATTGCTGGGGCCCGACGTTACGTTCTCTAAAGCACGGTCAAACTGCTACCAATTCGATGGCGTGGTCGATGCGACGGCTTTACGTTCCATAGTGCACTAGTAACACTTTCCTCCCCATAGGCCAGTCTCCACAAAGACACTTCAATCGAGTCCTGCTGACAAAACGATTACTGAACGCGAATCAGTACGGCCGGATCGTTGCTTCTCATGCGGCGAATTTCACCCACGCTCCACCTGCGGCTTTCGTAAGGCGGTGCGCCATTCTTGTGGAACGTTTTTGGTCACATTCCTCTTGAAACCCTCGCCTTAAACGGCTCGTACATTCCAACTACCCCGCCAGTATGAGATCTCAGCCTACAGCATTCATGCATCTCCACCTCTCAAGAACAAGATACCTTTTGGGTGGCCAAGACTAAGAGAACGATAGCCCTCGTCGCCAAAACTTTCAGGATGCGCGGCGGCCAGCTTCTGATCTTCAAATTCTACTCCAGACCGCAGCTTTAGTATGGCCCTCTGGTATTCACTCACATGCGCAAACCTGATAGGCTTGCGATCGGAGGAGTTCAACGATCCTTCACCAAACATTTACTCGGCTCTTCATCTCCTTTGGACTAAAAAGAGATATGTGAGCAACTAGGATTTGGACCCCTGTGTCTACCACACATGAAAATCAATCTTTATCTTCTATTCAACCTCATACATTCCAAAGCGCATACTTCCATCACTGATCTTCGTCTCGCTCAAGAAGCATCCTCCCCTCTTCGTAACAAAAATCATAATAATAAAGTTCTCTGCTCCAGAACAAAACAAAGAGAAAGGTCCTTCATCGCAGTCTATTCCCTTATTTGGAACAGACGGCCTGAAGACTTCCGGGCCTGCCACACACTAGGCCGATTCAAAATTGTCCCTACATAATATTTAGATATAGCCAAAGTGCCACAATTAACCCCCACGAGCACCAGGTTGGAACAAGCTTATGAGGGTGAACTAGATTTTTAATAGATATAGAAAGCGTTTGAGTTTGAAGCTCAGGTGGACACATCGCCCGGAAGTGAGTGAAGTGGGCTCCGAGGTGGAAATACCCAATGAAGTAAAGCGGGGATAGAGTTAAAACCCGCAGTAATTGGGATAGCATAGAGGTAAGGTCGCCGGGGTGTGGAAACTGACAAAAAGGCCTTCGAAGAAGCACCGACGAAAAATTGAAGAAATGTTGATGATGATAGGCATGCACTTGAACCTATAGCTCAAATGATCCAGGAAAATAGCAGAAATATAATACCGAAGAAGTTGGGGTGTTCTCTGGGGAGGGGAATTGCGTAAATGAAACGGAGTCCAATTTACGGCTGAATTAGCACTCACTATTCAACAAGAGGTTGCGGAGGGCGCACTCACAAAGAGTTCTATGTGGATGCTCGAGCCTGGGAGGTTGATGGAGCAGAGTGACGGAAGCTGATCTATGAGTGAAATACGATTCGGATAAAAGGTTCGTTTCAGGTTGATTAGTGAACAGAAGTTGACAATAGGGTGGACGGAGGAGTTGATAAACGATGATCTTATGAAGTCATAGGGGGGTTGTGCATAAATGATGCTGTCAAAAAATGCAGACGATCGCTTAAAGAGTTATGGTGGTGAGAGCCTGACATGGGACACTGGGAAACAACAGGAAGGTCAATTACTTGGCATACGTAAGGTTCATCTCCAGCAAAGGTTTAGAGAAATTGCATTCTTACTAGTCTGTGGCATAGATGCCTAGTGGCGGAGGACTGATAAAAAAGTGGCCATAGGTGAAAGGCGGGTGAAATGATGTTCAACCATTGGTTTATCGGGGGTTACCCCAAGAGTGACAGACGAGGAATACAAATATACAACGAAGTAGGCATAAAAATGGTATATGTGTTCGCTATCCGAAGGAATCAACTACAAGTAGTACGTAGCTGGAACTTTCGAAAAGAGCATACAACTGGGTGACTGGGTGCTTTGAGGAAAGTCCAAGCTGAGACTTTGGGGGGGAAGACAGAATAACGGCAGCCTAAATTGCGGGCAGTTGATTTTCAGCTGAAGATATGGAAAAAACACTCAATGGATTGTGGTGCAGGTGGCCGACCATGACAGCTTCGTGGAGCAGCGGCAGTGGTTAATAAGTAAGTGAAATGTGATACAACTATGGATTTGCCCGGGTTCTTTGGTGAAAAGCGTGGGAGCATCTTAGGTTGGTAACAAAGTGGGGTGGGGAAGGTGAACATATGGTGGACTGACACAGTAGTATGAAAATAGTTCATACGAACAGCTCTCAGGAAATGCACGTGATTGCAGGTATGCTGAAGTCTGACATGGAAAGCTGAGTAGGCAATCCAATAATGTGTGTCCTGGATTTTTTAATAATAATAATAATAACCGTGTATTTCGGATGCGCCCGAAGCATGCTAGATTGTATGATCAGATGATTAAAGTGACGCTGGAATGAGAATTTACAAAAGGATAAAACACTTGCATGCAGAGTATCAAAGAGAGTGTTACAGTGGACTAAAACGGTAGTAATCCCAGGCAAATTTGAAGGTCAGGGTCGAATGATGTCGGCTGAAGGTCCGGAGTACATGCATAAGTGGTATAGGGAATAAATACCACTGGTGGAAATTCAAACATATTCAAAGGATATGTTGTTGGTGGGCTGCAGAATGTGAGAGGCATGTGGATAGAAATCTCGTCGAGGCGTTCGGTGAATTACTCAATTTACGACGGGTATGTCAAGAAGTATTAACATGGAAATATATCAGTCTGCAAAGATGGTAGTTTGTAAAGTGGTGGCCGTATACTGGAGGAATCATATATGTGGCAAACAATTGCGTATTTCGTGGGAGGGAGACTACCAAAGTGATGGTGGTAGGGAACGGCCGGAGGAAAACAGGTGAGCGTGCGGCAAATTGTTAACTTTATATAGGGTTGGTATGAAATGTCAAAGCGGAAGTGGAAGACTAACCAATATTGACTGTGTGGCTACAGCCATTATACAGTTGTTTAGTTCTGCAAGAGGGATGGTAGAGTAATTCACAGGTGAGTGTACGTCAATAGATGAACGTTGTGTGGTGTATACCGTGCAAAATGACAGATCATTAAAACTGCCCAAGTATATCGCGGAAAGCGGCAGTGGATCAACGAATATAGAAATAAAATGTATCAGCCGGTGCAGATAGTGGTGTGATTTATAGGCTGGATACGGGGTCAGTTTCGGTAATGTAACACGAATGCAACATCTGGAAGATCAAAGGTGTCGATAACGGTGATGGTATAGTAAGTAGACGGTGAGTGTCACATTTCTAATGACCAATTTGACTGGCGTAGCAAATGGTGGGAACGGAGCGGCGATGCTGCATGGGAAGTTTATCGGAGACGTTCGATCATGGAGGGAACGTGCTGATCTGCAAAACCCGAACACTCGATGCCACAGCATTGCGGATGCGATCGGATAGACCAATGAAGAGTGCAGGTAGTTACTAATTACTTCGCTGCCCACTGGAGGACTACTGAAAGATATGTCAGCGCCGGACGCTTTTTTGGTGACCGATGAGGAAATGAACAATTACAATAAACGTGCCAGTGATTGAACATTGTTAGCAAGTTCTAACATGGATCGGGCATAATGACATATGGGGCAGAAGAATAGATAGACGTGTCACTCCGGGACGGTAGGTAAGAAGTAACTGCTCAGGTCGGTGAGTGCTTACATAAGCAACAACTGCTTGCAGAGGAAAAGATGGATAGCAGGTAGGGATGAAAGCTGTTCACTAATGCGTGCATAGATAGTGATAGTTTGTTCTGGGCAGGATATAGCGTCAGTATAGTGAGTATGCTCGAAAGGAAGCCGGTAATAACTGGAGAGGAATGGAGCGAACTTTTACCGTAGCAGGGTGAGCATAAAGATAGAACTTGTATTCCTCAAACGGTGCTAGTGGGCGGGACTGACCGTGCGTTGGACACCCAACCTGGAAACCGTTTCTGGAGACAGGAGGTGCGATCCGCCAATCTAGTTGCCCCTGAACGTAGTTGCAGACGTCCTGCATGCCCCATGTGCGTGGGCCAAAGCGGTGAATCTGACCGCGTCCCGCATCGGGGGGATTAAAATGAGTTGTATGAATGCGGTGAGATCGAGTGGTCCGGGTTCAAGTAGTCTGATGGTGGGAATCTTGGGGAAAGCGATCGTGAGACGGGCAAAAATGGAGTCGTGTGTAAATCTCAGTTGTTCTGTCCAGCGAGAGAGATTCGAAGTTATTCCTGGGATGGAAAAGGTGACAATCGTTCTTGGGAAGTAGGTTCTGAAAACAAAACGGAGAAGGCTGCAGTCTGGTAATTCTAGCAACTGTGGGTTAGGGGGGAAAGACAGAACACCAAAATCATGCCAGTAACAGAAATGGGTGGTCGCAACGCTGAGGTCTGGTTTTTTGGATTGAACAACATACGGAAAGCGGAGAAGACCAGTACTAGCGACTAATTATCGTGAGGCTTAGTGAGAACTACCAAAAAAGCAAGGAGGCCAGAATGGGCTACACCGGGGGCAAATACTTATGTGTAGTTCGACGAATGGTTTATGGAAGACCACATGGATTGCGGCGGTTCGTTTATCAGATTGAGGCCTGGAATCTCGCGTGTTGAAATAGGGTCTCAATGAGTAAATAGTTGAAGGGTGGATGAGACTGGTACCTTGAAGACAATATTATATATGCTACTATGTATTTTCTTGCATTATAAATGCTCTTATACCTGGCGGCAGCTGATAAAAAAGGACCTAACCGACTATGGTAAAATCTGACAGCATGAAAAAAGAATCAACGGAGTAACGGTGACCAGCAGGGGGTTGTGGTCAGAAGCGTTGAAAATAGGAAGTGGCTAGACAAACACGTGGAGTGTGTTGTTGACAGTCATGGAGTATGGGCTGGACTGCTTTTATTTGCTAACTATAATACAGAATGCTCCTTACCATCCGTTGGTAATAACTGTCTACTGAACAAAGTTGTTAAGCTTTTGGTTAGTATCCCAGGCCCAGTTCGTTGGCTCGGGTAATAGACATGTAGGGATCATGCATACGGATCAGTTTTTGGACAGTTAGATGTTTATTTATTTCTTTTTTGAATAATAAAGAGACCGAAGACATTGACCTAAGTTGAGGTGGGAGTTTGTTCCAGAGGGAAGAATATTTAACAATAAAGAAGTTTGACCGCATCGCAGTCCTGGATACTGGAATCAAGACCATAGAGTCCCTATGTCGTAAAGAATAGTTGGAGGGAGTTTTGACCTGGGGGGCTGAATTGCAAGATGTACGTTTTACAATATTGCAAAAGAAAGACAGGTTCATTCGTAGACGGCGCAGCCATAGGGGCTCTAGGTGCAATATTTCACACCTTTCCATATAATTTAAAGGCGAGGAATATCCTAGTAGTTGTTTGGTAAATCTACGTAGTACATTCTCAATTGCAAATCTGTCAATCTGCCGCATGTTAGAAAAGACGACAGTGCAATATTCCAGAAGTGGTCTGACATGAGTTTTAAAAATGCTTAGCTTGTTCTCTGTAAGACTGAAGGTTCTATTAATCAGACCAATTAGCCGTCTAGCTTTAGCAACCTGCACGGCCGAATGTTCGGAGAAATTAAATGTACAAGAATATTGTAATCCCAAGTCCCTTACTTCCGGACTGTTGGGGATGAACTGATCATTAATTTTAAACATTCCCGCGGGAACCTGACACTTATACATAAGGATACAACTTTTGACAGCGGAGAATTTCATCAACCATTGGTTGCTCCATGAGTCTAGCGATAGTAAATCGCTCGTTATGCTAGCAATGGCAGAAGCTAAGGCGTCAGGTTCGGAGGAGTACATAATTTTTATGTCATCTGCAAAAAGGAACGCAGCCCCGTGTGTGATGACGTTAAAAACGTCATTAACATATATAAGAAAAAGTAAGAGACCTAGTAGACCACCCTGGATAACTCCACTAGTTACCGATCAAGGTGATGATAAACTGCCATCAAAGTCCACCACCTACTTTCGGGAAGTTAGATATGATGAAAACCAACTAAGGATGGGGTCAACAATTCCGTAGGTTTTCATCTTTGCCTTTAGCCTATTGTGGGATACTCGATCGTTAGCTTTAGCCATGTCAAGGAGGACTACGATCGCTGATTTACCACTGTTAGTGGCCGTAGCTATTAGGTTAAGAAAGTCACTCATACAGGTGGCACACGATCTTTTTTGAAGAAAACCGTGCTGTCCAGTTTTATTGAGGTCATTTTTCAGTAGATGAGTTGTCAGCTTATTTTTTATCAGCCTTTCCATAATTCGGGGAACTATAGGAGTGTGGTTCACTGGTCGATAGTTGGTTAGGTCCTGGCATGAACCTTTTTTGGGAATAGGGATAATAACTGATGTTTTCCAATGGGGGAGGAAAAAGCTACTGCTCATAGATAAACTAAAAACCTTTGACAACAATAGTGAGATATCAGTTCCATCTAGACTAAAAGTAGCCGGTGATGCGGCATTTGGCCCGGGGTGGTATGACGGCCTAGTTTCAGTTAGCTGTACTGTTAAGTCGTTTGGGTGAAACGTAATCGCTGCGAACTGCGCAGATGTCAGCGGCTCTACGTGATATAGGCATGGGGAGTCGTCGGTCGTTAGAGACGAAGCAAAATAGGCACTGAATGCCTCGGAGATCTCTTGGGAGTTCGTTATATAATTTTTGTTATATATAACGGATGAGATGGGAGAACTGCTTTGACTATTTTTCAACTTCGTCAGCTTAGATAAAGCTTCGGACCTCTTGAGGTGACTCAGCGCCCTTAATTCCTGTTTTATTATTGAGGGACATTTTAATCAATTTCATTGAATGAGATAAACGGTTCATTTGCAAGAACAGCGAAAAGTCTCTCGGCCTAAGGAATTTGCGCTGTAGCAAAGAAAGCTTCTGTTTTAATCGACAAAACTGTTAGATTTATCTCGTTCAGGTAGACCTTGGGTTGATGTGATTGAGTCAAGGCATGAATTTTATGAGGAGTAAAGATGGTCCCCCACGGTATGCAAGTCGTCAGATAAAAAGAATGTATCCCAGTTCTGCGAGCGAATCAGCGAGGGTAATTGATTCCAGCTGGCTTGGTGGAACGGTCTTTTACCGGTTGGTTTGTGGACAGTTAGTGTTGGCACTGAAAACTCACGTCTTACCGGCAAGTGGTCACAACCTGGGATGCTGTTCGCGATAGATGTGTGTACGCGAGATAATCCTACCGTAAAAATGAGATCAAGGATGCTACTGCCTCTAGTTGGGCACATCACGTGTTGAGTCCATTTTCTTCAAAGAATGCTGGTCAAGAAGTGTAGTAGGTGATGTGGAGCTTTCAAAGTGGAACAACGGATGCCTGGTGCGTTAAAGTCGCCGGCCACCAGTTTTGGGCCGGGTATGTCCGCAACAACGTTTAACGCCTCTATGATAGGCAGGAAGTCGTTTTGACTAGTATTCGGGGGGCGGTAGATGCAACTAACAATAAAGTCAGAACATCCTGTAGTGACCTGTGGCCAAACTGAATCCGGCAAGTTATCCAGTATGGGGTGCTGAAATATTTCCGCTCGCATGTTTTGCCTTACATATATCAGAAAGCCTCCCCCTCGCTGAGTGAGTCTGTTTTTCCTGAAAGCTTTGTACCCGGCGACAGAGATATCCTCGTTTGGAGTGTTGTCTGTCAGCCAGATTTCGGTAATTAGAATAAGGTCGTAATCAGAAGTGAGCAGTAATATACGCAGCATTCGCATCTTATTCACTATTGAGCGGGCATTCAGCATAAACGATGAGAACAGTTTAGTGGAATCAAGGTTGGCCTTAAGATCTTTATAGGATTCCGGCTTTAAGTTTGCTGAAGTAGGATCGGATGACGCAATCAGTATTCCCTGAGATGGAGTGGTCGGTAATGTGTATGGTGAAATAAGCTGAGTAGTAAAACCTGGCGAGGCAGTCAGCTTGGTTGTTAGGCTAGGTTGGGTATGGCTAGTCCTGATTAGATTCGTAAGACTGGAAAGATGTCGGCGGTTGGTAAGTCTACTTAGCGCGGAACAACACCGTGAAAGATCACCATCGAGTGCTTTAATCCTGGTAGATACTGGTGGCAGGGACGTAGAAATATGAGGAGGGAGGGTTAAGTAGCTGTTAGGGGGGAAAGAAAAAGGAAGTGTAGTAGCCTCAGGTATCTTGACACCTGCCTTAATACGGGCGGTAACACAGGTGCCCTCTTGACATCAGTAATTTGATGGACTGTAACCTGGAGGGGGAATGTGAAATGGAAGTGGGATATACGGGTGTTGGTTGGCGTAGAGACTGGGAGGTCGTGGGTACTGTTGTAAGTGGCCTGCGGTAGAAAAAGGATTCAGGGTGGGCGAGATAGTTGAATGATAAAATGAAAGAGATTCATGTGAGAAAATATTACTTAGGCTACGATAGAGGTTGTGTAGAACACTAAAGCAATAGTTTGGTATGAATGGTGGCGCTGATGAAGAGGCCCGGAGGTTAGTTGTACCAGCCTGATGAGGATAATAACCAGGTGTAGAAAAAGGCAAGACTGGGTGGTATGTACGGTGCAACCGGTGGATGGTGGTTCAGATTGGGGAGATAGGTTTGAATGACGTTCTCTCGTCCATTGTTGCACTCTGTGTTGCTTCGCTCGGGGTCCTTAGCCGTTGGAAGTGTGGCTCGGTGAGTGAGTTAGGACTGATTGTTGTGTCAACAATGTGCGGTCCACCTAGTAACGACGTATTCGCTGGTTTGGGGGATGGCCTAGGCATCGTAGATTGCTGAGTGAAGAGATGTCAAAGAAGAATTTGGGGTGTCTCCGTTGATGGGTTGAGGATTTCTGGGTATGGCTGTTAAGCCGGTTGGGCGATTCATATCGTGATCGGTCGAGGCCGATGTTTCGTTGATAGGTAATGGTGGAATCGAGTTAGCCAGCCCAAGAGGAGACAGCTTGCCAGGGGTAAACTCTATGCTTCTTGGTTTCTTAGGCGCTGGCTGGTGAGGTGACATTGAAATGGATATATCCAAGTCGACGTCAAACATATGGGATTGATGTTCTGGTGAGCATGAAGCCGAAATGATATTGCATGTACTTTGCGAACCGTGTAACGAACGTTTGAGCAATGCGTAGCCAAATTCGCAACGGATACCGAAATCAAAAGACGATTATCCGTGATATTCTACGATACTGGATCATTGCATGAACAATGATACCAAAAAGATACAAACCTCAATAATACGATCACAAGGACTCAACAACGAGAAACCGAATAGCAGCGTGTGAGCAAACAGCACGTGCGTCACGCAGGTCCTGAACAAGGATGTGTCGAAGTAGTGCTCTGGGAGCGATTAAACAACAATTGGTCCGTAGAAACAGCCAGTTCGTAAAGACAAGTCAATAGTGTAGGCAAATGAGTGATGTTAGGAAAAACACTGAATCACGAGGGTTTTAGGGGGATTTTCCACGACCGGCTGTTAAACACCGTCAGACTGTGAAGAAGCGGTTGGTTGAGGGCGGGCAATTATTGACGTAGCTGAATGCGTGCTGGCGGACCTGGCTATTTCCCTTTGTAGTGGGGCTTTGTCGGCAGCAATCTTAATGTTCTTGAATGGGGATCTCAAATCGGCGGTGGATTGGTTCCTAATGAATTGATTAGCAGGTTTTCCGTCAAGAAATTCGAATAACCGTGGACAGGATTTGCGTTGAATGTTCTTTCGTAGTCGAAAGCACTGGCAGGGGTGGTGTGTCATATTAATAGAACTTAAAAGGCTATGTTTTACTTTTTCAACAGGGATTGTGTCAGTAATAATAAATACAACGGCGTTTTTTGAGTTGCTGATTCTTCGAACTATTTCTGAGGCAATGGAGTCTATGAAGCGCCCAACGGTGACTAGGTCTTGGGTTGACGGATTTGTTGGAGGGTCCGAGATGTACGTGAGCGGAATTAACTTGGACAGGGTCGTATCAATCGAAGAAATGTGACTGTTGAGATGTAGAATATTGTGTTCTATGGTCCCCGCCCTTTTATTCGCCCCGCCAAAAACATCCGTCGAGCTAACGGAACGAGGATTCAGTGAAAGTTTTGCGACTTTCGACTTGGCGAGTACTTTTGGTCGGATGCTGGCACGACCAACCAGTGAGGATGCGGTGTGGTTAGCTGGTAGTTTGGGCATTGCCACACTGACAGCGATTGCACTAGAGAGCTAAATTCTCAGAGTAGTCTTACGTTCCCCAATGTACAGGTTTACTGAAATAAAAATGCGTAACTCTGTGGTTCTGGACCAAAGAAACTTAAACTATGGAACTGATGATGGTGGGTCTTTGAAACTAAACGAAGGCTTCTTTCACGGAATATGTCGAATTGGGTGGTAGACTGCCACACAATGGCGCACAACGGTGCCAACTATTTTTGCTTGTGTCCTGGATTGTGGATGCCTTATTGGCAATGTAACTTCCATGAAAGGCAGGTGGCTGACTGACGGGGGAAACAAAGGAAAAAAGATGAGGCGCTGGAAGGAGGACCATTTTGTGTTTTGTGGTATTGTTGGAAGGCGAGAAACAAATCTTTAAATGATGGTTTTGCTTGGATAAATGTAGTGGTGACACAAAAATTACCAAGTGGATGAATGGCCACCCCAATAGTATATCAGGAATTGTGATATTCATAGCAAAGATCTGAACAGTGGAACCGTTTCATGTTACGGTGTACAGAATCCGGTAACTGGATACAATAGGATGAGGGTAAACATGGCATCAGTTCAGACAAATAAAAGATAAGCCGACGGATATAATTTTCGGCAGGGTACATTTCTGGGCCGAGTGAGTATATGTGCACAAGCTTATTTGGAACTTGACCGGGTGTATGGTAAATCTTGTTCAGGTACGTTGGAGGAGGCAATGGGTGGCAGCAGTATTATGCAGGGGACGTTGTTTTTCAATCCGCAATTGGTGCTAGTGGGTGGGGCTGGCCGTGCGCTGGACACCTAGCCTGAAAACCAGTTCTGGTGACGGGAGGTGTGATCTGCCAGCCTAGTTGTGCCCGCACATCGTTGCAGTCGGCCTGCACGCCCGATGTGCGCCGGCCAAAACGGTGGATCTGACCGCGCCCCGCATCGTTGGGGCTGACATGAGTTTACTTGATGGGACCAAACGGCCATAGGTTTCATGTCTTCCTCAACCAGGCGCCGAGGGATCCCGGAACATCACCAAGGGAGCATCGGTCGGGTAGCGTACGAATAGCCGACGGTCGGGTGGATGCATATGCCAGGTTAGTGACCGGTGTGATCTACAGAGTATTGAAAGTCATCGAGAGAAACATAGGCACGGATGAGGGCCTGGAAATACAGAAAACGTGGAGAAGCGCAGTCCGGGAAGCTCCCAGCTAAGGATAAATGGAAATCGATACAAAGAGGTAACACTAATAGACAGTGACTCTTTGGGACTACCTTTTCGATTGTAGAAGACGGAAAAACTAAGACTTATTGCTCAGTTTCGTCTGCCATAGACCGCCGGTGTTTGCACGTTTCAAAAGCCTAGACTATTCTCGTAGGCTTGGTCATCGGGTATGTCTACATTCAGGAGCTGTGAGGTTTGAGCATCCGTGAGGAATTTATCCAAAGCACTTCTAAACTGATGGATGGGAGTGGAACTGCGTATTTCTAACAATAATTTATTCCGTAAGTTAGAGTACACTGTGATGAAGACGTGTGAACGTAAGCTAGTGTTGGTAATAGGGGTTGAAAGCGTAAGAACTCTAGTAGGTAGTGGGTAGCTAGAAACGGCGCAAAGTGCAGTGGATAAGAAGTATATGTCCGGCTGTGAAGGATGTTATACAAAAAGATAAGGTTCAGTTTCATACAGTGAAACCATCAAGGGTCTAGTTTAAAAAACAAGCAGCGTTCTTTATAAGTGAGGGGCGAGCTCCATCCAATCAGTAGCTTAGTAAAACTACGTTGAACTGATTCGATACCAATTCTGTCTGATTTCCGCAAGCTAGAAAAGATCAGTGGGCGGTATTCTAATAAAGGCGTGGCATGGGATTTATAAAGGAAAAGAATGCAGTCTCGAAGTCGGAAAGAAGCGGAATATTAACCACTTGGCTGTGGATAAGGTGAGGTCGCTGTCTGGACGGGTGTGTTGGTGTCCGGAATTGGATGCGGATACTTGCATTATGGCAAAGAACTGTGATGCTTTTCTGTATAAAGTCCAGCTGAGAAGCAACAACTGGAATCCGTGGCCCGAAAGCTCCATTCCATGGTGGATAGTTCATGTGGGCATCTGTAATCAGTCCTTGAACCGGTTTCACGCCCTAGTACTGGTCGACTCCTACTCCAAATAGCCAGAAGTGTTCCTGACAAGTTCACCAAACACCTCGTTCGTAGTCCAGATGATACGAAAATGCTTCAGCCGAGAAGGAATCCTACAGGAACTAGTCACCGATAATGGATTGCAATTCTGTGCAGCGGAGCTGAAATGCTGGCTTGATAGTGTATCGGCATCTACACACGGCAACACGCCACCCATGCTCTAACAGCGCGGTGAAAAACTAAGGGCGTTCTGTGAAAAGTGCAGTAACATCAGCTAACCCGAGTGTAACGAACGTTTGAGCAATGCGTAGCCAAATTCGCAACGGATACCGAAATCAAAAGACGATTATCCGTGATATTCTACGATACTGGATCATTGCATGAACAATGATACCAAAAAGATACAAACCTCAATAATACGATCACAAGGACTCAACAACGAGAAACCGAATAGCAGCGTGTGAGCAAACAGCACGTGCGTCACGCAGGTCCTGAACAAGGATGTGTCGAAGTAGTGCTCTGGGAGCGATTAAACAACAATTGGTCCGTAGAAACAGCCAGTTCGTAAAGACAAGTCAATAGTGTAGGCAAATGAGTGATGTTAGGAAAAACACTGAATCACGAGGGTTTTAGGGGGATTTTCCACGACCGGCTGTTAAACACCGTCAGACTGTGAAGAAGCGGTTGGTTGAGGGCGGGCAATTATTGACGTAGCTGAATGCGTGCTGGCGGACCTGGCTATTTCCCTTTGTAGTGGGGCTTTGTCGGCAGCAATCTTAATGTTCTTGAATGGGGATCTCAAATCGGCGGTGGATTGGTTCCTAATGAATTGATTAGCAGGTTTTCCGTCAAGAAATTCGAATAACCGTGGACAGGATTTGCGTTGAATGTTCTTTCGTAGTCGAAAGCACTGGCAGGGGTGGTGTGTCATATTAATAGAACTTAAAAGGCTATGTTTTACTTTTTCAACAGGGATTGTGTCAGTAATAATAAATACAACGGCGTTTTTTGAGTTGCTGATTCTTCGAACTATTTCTGAGGCAATGGAGTCTATGAAGCGCCCAACGGTGACTAGGTCTTGGGTTGACGGATTTGTTGGAGGGTCCGAGATGTACGTGAGCGGAATTAACTTGGACAGGGTCGTATCAATCGAAGAAATGTGACTGTTGAGATGTAGAATATTGTGTTCTATGGTCCCCGCCCTTTTATTCGCCCCGCCAAAAACATCCGTCGAGCTAACGGAACGAGGATTCAGTGAAAGTTTTGCGACTTTCGACTTGGCGAGTACTTTTGGTCGGATGCTGGCACGACCAACCAGTGAGGATGCGGTGTGGTTAGCTGGTAGTTTGGGCATTGCCACACTGACAGCGATTGCACTAGAGAGCTAAATTCTCAGAGTAGTCTTACGTTCCCCAATGTACAGGTTTACTGAAATAAAAATGCGTAACTCTGTGGTTCTGGACCAAAGAAACTTAAACTATGGAACTGATGATGGTGGGTCTTTGAAACTAAACGAAGGCTTCTTTCACGGAATATGTCGAATTGGGTGGTAGACTGCCACACAATGGCGCACAACGGTGCCAACTATTTTTGCTTGTGTCCTGGATTGTGGATGCCTTATTGGCAATGTAACTTCCATGAAAGGCAGGTGGCTGACTGACGGGGGAAACAAAGGAAAAAAGATGAGGCGCTGGAAGGAGGACCATTTTGTGTTTTGTGGTATTGTTGGAAGGCGAGAAACAAATCTTTAAATGATGGTTTTGCTTGGATAAATGTAGTGGTGACACAAAAATTACCAAGTGGATGAATGGCCACCCCAATAGTATATCAGGAATTGTGATATTCATAGCAAAGATCTGAACAGTGGAACCGTTTCATGTTACGGTGTACAGAATCCGGTAACTGGATACAATAGGATGAGGGTAAACATGGCATCAGTTCAGACAAATAAAAGATAAGCCGACGGATATAATTTTCGGCAGGGTACATTTCTGGGCCGAGTGAGTATATGTGCACAAGCTTATTTGGAACTTGACCGGGTGTATGGTAAATCTTGTTCAGGTACGTTGGAGGAGGCAATGGGTGGCAGCAGTATTATGCAGGGGACGTTGTTTTTCAATCCGCAATTGGTGCTAGTGGGTGGGGCTGGCCGTGCGCTGGACACCTAGCCTGAAAACCAGTTCTGGTGACGGGAGGTGTGATCTGCCAGCCTAGTTGTGCCCGCACATCGTTGCAGTCGGCCTGCACGCCCGATGTGCGCCGGCCAAAACGGTGGATCTGACCGCGCCCCGCATCGTTGGGGCTGACATGAGTTTACTTGATGGGACCAAACGGCCATAGGTTTCATGTCTTCCTCAACCAGGCGCCGAGGGATCCCGGAACATCACCAAGGGAGCATCGGTCGGGTAGCGTACGAATAGCCGACGGTCGGGTGGATGCATATGCCAGGTTAGTGACCGGTGTGATCTACAGAGTATTGAAAGTCATCGAGAGAAACATAGGCACGGATGAGGGCCTGGAAATACAGAAAACGTGGAGAAGCGCAGTCCGGGAAGCTCCCAGCTAAGGATAAATGGAAATCGATACAAAGAGGTAACACTAATAGACAGTGACTCTTTGGGACTACCTTTTCGATTGTAGAAGACGGAAAAACTAAGACTTATTGCTCAGTTTCGTCTGCCATAGACCGCCGGTGTTTGCACGTTTCAAAAGCCTAGACTATTCTCGTAGGCTTGGTCATCGGGTATGTCTACATTCAGGAGCTGTGAGGTTTGAGCATCCGTGAGGAATTTATCCAAAGCACTTCTAAACTGATGGATGGGAGTGGAACTGCGTATTTCTAACAATAATTTATTCCGTAAGTTAGAGTACACTGTGATGAAGACGTGTGAACGTAAGCTAGTGTTGGTAATAGGGGTTGAAAGCGTAAGAACTCTAGTAGGTAGTGGGTAGCTAGAAACGGCGCAAAGTGCAGTGGATAAGAAGTATATGTCCGGCTGTGAAGGATGTTATACAAAAAGATAAGGTTCAGTTTCATACAGTGAAACCATCAAGGGTCTAGTTTAAAAAACAAGCAGCGTTCTTTATAAGTGAGGGGCGAGCTCCATCCAATCAGTAGCTTAGTAAAACTACGTTGAACTGATTCGATACCAATTCTGTCTGATTTCCGCAAGCTAGAAAAGATCAGTGGGCGGTATTCTAATAAAGGCGTGGCATGGGATTTATAAAGGAAAAGAATGCAGTCTCGAAGTCGGAAAGAAGCGGAATATTAACCACTTGGCTGTGGATAAGGTGAGGTCGCTGTCTGGACGGGTGTGTTGGTGTCCGGAATTGGATGCGGATACTTGCATTATGGCAAAGAACTGTGATGCTTTTCTGTATAAAGTCCAGCTGAGAAGCAACAACTGGAATCCGTGGCCCGAAAGCTCCATTCCATGGTGGATAGTTCATGTGGGCATCTGTAATCAGTCCTTGAACCGGTTTCACGCCCTAGTACTGGTCGACTCCTACTCCAAATAGCCAGAAGTGTTCCTGACAAGTTCACCAAACACCTCGTTCGTAGTCCAGATGATACGAAAATGCTTCAGCCGAGAAGGAATCCTACAGGAACTAGTCACCGATAATGGATTGCAATTCTGTGCAGCGGAGCTGAAATGCTGGCTTGATAGTGTATCGGCATCTACACACGGCAACACGCCACCCATGCTCTAACAGCGCGGTGAAAAACTAAGGGCGTTCTGTGAAAAGTGCAGTAACATCAGCTAACCCGAGTGTAACGAACGTTTGAGCAATGCGTAGCCAAATTCGCAACGGATACCGAAATCAAAAGACGATTATCCGTGATATTCTACGATACTGGATCATTGCATGAACAATGATACCAAAAAGATACAAACCTCAATAATACGATCACAAGGACTCAACAACGAGAAACCGAATAGCAGCGTGTGAGCAAACAGCACGTGCGTCACGCAGGTCCTGAACAAGGATGTGTCGAAGTAGTGCTCTGGGAGCGATTAAACAACAATTGGTCCGTAGAAACAGCCAGTTCGTAAAGACAAGTCAATAGTGTAGGCAAATGAGTGATGTTAGGAAAAAACACTGAATCACGAGGGTTTTAGGGGGATTTTCCACGACCGGCTGTTACACCGCCCACCAAAATCCTCCTGAATCCTTAGCAGAATCGAAGTTTCGGCATAAAGGTACTGATTCTTTCTACCTGCCTAGGCCCTGCTGTCAGTGCGCGCGCCTAATGCTCGTCGTCAGATTTCTACTACTGGTCGCACTTAACCCGTTGTCTACGTAGATATGAGGCTAGTCCACATCTCCCACAAGACCAAATGACCGATGGCGGGCGTGAAGGGGCCACATAGATGCTGTCCTTGTGAAGGGCCGTCCTGTCCTGGATGTACGTGCTTGAGTGTGTGCGTGTGTGTGTGCGTATCGGGGTGTACAATGGAATCACATGTATGACTGCACTTCAAAGGAGGACTTTCTGCAATGTCAACAAAGGGCTGTGTGGCGAAAACGAGTAAAATGTAGCATGTATGTGTGACCTGAGCTCCGCTTCTTCCACATATGCAAGGGGCATTTGGTAGCGTCAACAAAAAGCAAAACAACGAACACTGTCACATGTTTGATGGGTTTACGGGATGTAGAGTGCGTCGTGCATGCGTGTATGTATCGGGATGTACAATGGAATCGCACTCATCACCACATATCGGAAAGAACCTTCTGTAATGTCAACGAAAGACCGCGAGCACCTTAACGTGTTTGACGGAGACCGTGTGGTATATATGGTGTTTCTTTATCCACCTCGATTACTGGTGTGAAAATGTTTACTGGGCCTCAGGGTTATCAGCTCCTCCGCCTTCGCTCTCGAGTAGGTTAATACTGCATATGTCACGAATGAGCACTCCGTTAGCTGTCTTCAACTTCACCGTTCTTATCATTCCGTCAGTGCTTTTACGGTTTCCGTAACTACTCCCAAAGACCAAGCGCTGATATGTGCGCGTTCGTCGGCGATCATAACCACGTCCCCAACTTTGAATGGTCTTGTTTTGGCCAGCTACTTCTGTCGAGTCTGCAAAGCCGGTAGGTACTCCCGCAGCCATCGCCTCCAGAAGACCTTGGCCAGATAATTCGCTTGCTTCCACCCGTGGAGGTAGCTCCCACGAAGGTTTACCGGCCCTTGGAAACCCTCGTTTGACCTTAACGTCAATAAGTCGTTCGGGGTGAGCGCCAGGTGGGTGGGGTCGCCGTTCAATACTGGAACCAGGGGGCGGTTGTTCAGGATTCGCTCCACCTCAGTCATGACGGTGTTCAGCGTCTCGTCGTCGGGCGGCTGCTGCTCCATGATTGACAGCAATATCCGTCTGGCGGACCGGATCATGCGTTCCCATACGCCGCCTCGGTGGCTGGCCTGTGGGGGGTTGAAATGCCGTCGTATGCCGTAGGCCACGGTTCGATCCTGCAGTTCGTCCCTGTTTATGTTCTTGTGCCAACGCTGCAATTCCCGGTGAGCGCCCACAAAGTTCGACCCATTATCTGAGTATAAATCGGCCAGTACGCCTCTTCGGTTGATAAATCTTTGCAAGGCCCGTAGAAACGAATCGGTCGTCATCGAATGTGCGACTTCTAGGTGTACCGCACGTGACTTCATGCACGTCATGATACATCCGTATCGCTTTTCTAATCTTTTCCCGCACTTGATCCACAAGGGCCCGGTGTCACTGAACGGCCACCAGCCCGTAGTCACCCTGCATTCTGGTAGTGGGGCCATGAGTTGTTTGCCTGCTGTGGTATTGCGTCTCCTGCATTGCACACACCGTCGGATTACGCGTTTTACAGTCTCTCGTCCTCTCAACAACCAAAGACGCTTTCGGATGACGCTCGTCACGTGACTTTCCCCGGCATGTCCCTCCACGGCGTGGACGTGTTGAATCATTAGCTCTACTACAGGTTGTCTCGTAGGCAGCAGTATAGGATACTTTGTGTCGAAGTTCAGGTGGGCATTGGTCAGCCTACCATCCACCCGCAGCAGTCCATTGATGAGTTTGGGGTTTAAACGCTTCAGCTCGCCTCTTGGAGATGGCATGTCTTCATTGGTCGGCCCCACTTCTTCCGCCCTCTTGAGTTCTCGGGCGAAAGCCTCGCGTTGTATCATTCTGAAAATATCGTACTCTGCCGCTTGTAGCTCGTCGGGACCTATCGGGCCGACCCGTATCCGACCTGAGGGCCGTAGCCCTTTCATGACTAGTAAATTTCTCTTGAACCTGGTTAACCAAACTAGCGAACGAGGCGTCTTCATCCAGGAAGAAAACCTGACCAGTCGCGATAGAATAGAGGACGCTTCGGCTACGCCTTTGGCTTCCAGTTCCACTTCCGTAGGGGGTTTTAATTCGAACACGGGCCAGTCCTGTTTGGGCAATTGCAGGAAGTTTGGCCCTCTCGTCCACGTGTCCAGTTGCCTGAAGTTGTTCGCACCTCGGGAGCACAGGTCGGCCGGATTATCGCCAGACCTGACATGATTCCACTGGTGCGTGCCTGATTCATCGTGGATAATCGTGAGCCGGTTAGCAACGAAAGTACTAAACCGGCTCCGGACGTTGTTGATATAGTGAAGTACTATCGTTGAATCCGTCCAGAAGCTCACCGACCAAATGTAGAGATCGAAACATCTCTTCACAGCTTGCACCACCCTGACTGCCAACACGGATGCGCTGAGTTCAAGGCGTGGGATTGAGACCGACTTCAGTGGAGCAACGCGGGCTTCAGCAAACAGGATCCTCGTGGTATATTGTCCATCTCCTGTGCACCATCGCCCGTACACCACAGCTCCGTAACCGACTTCGGATGCATCGGAAAAGGCATGTAGTTCTCCAGTCCGCGTCGTATGGCCAGGAGTCAAACATCGTGGGATTCTTATGTCCCCTAATTTCTTCAAGGTGTTCAAAAATTCTTCCCAGTCCAGCCGGTCCCCTCGGTCCAGTGACTGGTCCCAATCAACTTTCTTACGGAGCAGCCGCTGCAGCAAGATCTTTCCGGGTAGCAGCCATGGTGAGACGAAACCGAGCGGGTCGAACAAACTTGAGACGGCAGATAGTATGCCACGACGGGTTATTGGCAGCTCGGGAACGTTTAGTTCGAAAACAAAATCGTCCGTTTCCGCGTCCCATTGTATCCCTAAGGTGCGCTCGATAGGAAGTGGAGAGCCGTCCAAATCTCTTACCCTTTCGGCCTTTTCGTGATACGGGATGACCTTCAGCACTTCTAAAGCGTTCGACATCCATTTAGTTAGATGGAAGCCGCCCTCTTCCAGCAATCTCGTCAGACCCCTGAACTGCTCTGGAGCTGATTCCACATCATTGAATGACCCAAGGTAGTCGTCGACGTAGAAGTTCCTGCTGATGCTTTCTACCACCGTCCGATGTACTAGATCGCCATGTTTGTTCGCTGATTCTCGGAGGGCGTAGTTGGCACAAAATGGTGACGATATGGCTCCGAAGGGGTGGACGGTCATCCTATAATTCACCACTGCGTTGTCTCAGTTGCTCCCTTCCCACCACAGGAAACGCAAAGCATCTCGTTCTTCTACCGGAATCTTCACCTGATGGAACATTTCCCTAACATCGGCAGACAAAGCCACTTTACCCACTCTGAAACGGCACAAAACATCGATCAGTGGTGTGGTTCAGTCAGGCCCCTGTAGTAGGCGATCGTGTAACGACTTGCCCTGGAACTTGGCCGCACAGTCGAAAACCACGCGCAGTTTATTGGGTTTCTTGGGGTTGATAACCGGGTGGTGAGGTAGATACCAGATACCCCTTTTGCTGTCGGTGTTAACAGGCACCTTTTTAACGTAACCGAGGGCCTCGTTTCGCTTCATCAAATCCGCCTATCGCTCCCACAGGTTCTGGTCTCGAATGAAGCGTTCTTTTAGTCGTAGTAATCGTTGGGGAACATATTTTCTGTTGTCAGTCCACGGGTCGACCGATGTGCGCCATGGGAGGGGAACCTCGAGCTGTTTTTGAGGCCCCTAGTGCCTTGCCGCACCGTTTGTAGAGCGAAGTGATCCTCTTGAGACAACGTCGGTCTTTCGTCTCCAATGTCATGAAACTCCTTTTCATACAGCCGTTGCAGATGACACTCTATGCGGTCCGTTTCGGCGGATAAGTAATTCACGGAACCGCGTACCCCTAGTGGACCGTAAAACATCCATCCCAGAGCCGTGCGTACGGCATAAGGTGCCTGGCGGTCGCCCACTCTCTGGTCAAGCACCCAATGCGCCTCTGGCACGTCGCAGCCGATGAGGAGATCCACTTCATCATCTTCCCAGTCTACAATGGTTACATCCTGCAGGTGGGGCCACCGAGTCAAGATTGCGTTCACCGACCTTGGTGCTCGCATGGGGAGATCCGCTAACGTGAATGCCTCCGTTTGTTCAATTTCCTCGTTAGTGTCTAGAGAGATGAGTTGCAGCCTTAATCTACCGGCAGTCATTATCTGTGTTCCGCCCACCGTGCTCACTGCCAACGACGTCGCACATTTAGCCAGTTGGTGTTTGTCGGAAAACCGCTCTTTCACTGGAGTAGTGTCGGATCCACTATCGACGAAAGCCAACGCTTTGACCACCCCAGTTGGGGTCACTACTCCCACGGCCACTATGCCTAAACGTACTGGTTTACTGGCAGATTGTGAAGTTGAACAAATCACGCTGGGCTTGGTACTCGCCTCGGATATGGTTACTCTCGCCTGATGCAGCAGCCGATGGTGTCTGCCCGTGCAGCCCTCGTAACCACATCGGTTCCTTGTCCTACAGGCTGCTGCCCGGTGCGTGGTGTTGAGACAGATAAAACATGCTCCTGCAATCCTCGCCATTCCCCACCGTTCGTCTATTGTGGCGTTGCCGAACTTGGGGCATTCTGGTAGGCCATGGCTAGTACCACAGGATCTGCAATTGGGTTGCGCTGTGGCATCGCGTGAAATGGCATGTGTATTGGTCCAAGGTTGGTATTTTGGATGTTCCCGTGTTGGGGTTTGAGCTTGGCTAGTACTGGGCTTGTTTGCTCGGTTGCTGTCCCGGATGAGTCGGCCGAACCTGCTGCCAGCTATCTTCGTTTGCCTGTCCAAGTATTCGGTCAGGTCTTCGAAGTTGGCTTTCTTGTAGCTTCGGCTTATCCGTTCTGCTTCTTCCGCCCACCGACCCTGCAGTTCGGGAGAGAGGTGACGGACTATGCCTTCCAAAGTGTGCATGGCGTCTAGGTCAGCCCTGTAACCTAAATGGTCGAGGGGTATTGAGCAGTTCTGCATCTTGATCACCAGGTCAGCCATAGTGTAGACGTCGCTCTTGGTTCTTTTTGCCTCTACCATCACGCCCTCTATTAGGTTACGGGCTACTTTGAACGGTTGGCCAAACAAGTCCCTTAGAATCTTCCTTCCCTTTTGTAGCCTTGTTCCAAGTCGAGCATGGTGCACCCGTCGATAGCTTCTCTTGCTCGGCCTCGACAGTAGTGAGTAAGGTAGAGAAGCCTTTGCCCAGGGTCGATCACCTTATTTTCGACGAACGTCTCGATCTGCTTGACAAACTTGCAGTATTGCTCAGCTCGCCCGTCGAAAACCGTCAGTTCCACTCTTGGCAAATCTATCAATGGTGGTTTGTAGTCGGCGACCGGCGTGGGGTTCCCTACCTTATTGCACCCTAATCTATCGGAAGTGTCGAAGTCACTGGTCTCATGCTCTTGCTGTTTCTGTGTACACTTCTCTGCTTCTCGCGCCTGTAGTCTAGCCGATAGTAACTGTTGCTCTAGTTCTAGTATTCTCAGCTTATATAAATCGACATCCTTACGATCAATATTGTTCTCAATAACACATGAACTAGCACTGACAGGACTAGGCGATCTAGCATTAACTAAAGAATCATATGTACCCAAAACCTCCCCAGAGACTTGCCGTATTACTTCCTGTCCGGATTCGACTGCTTTTGATCCTTTTCTTGGCATTTTGCGTGTTTTTCCTCGTTCCAAATTGATCTATTGAGTATCGTAACGAACGTTTGAGCAATGCGTAGCCAAATTCGCAACGGATACCGAAATCAAAAGACGATTATCCGTGATATTCTACGATACTGGATCATTGCATGAACAATGATACCAAAAAGATACAAACCTCAATAATACGATCACAAGGACTCAACAACGAGAAACCGAATAGCAGCGTGTGAGCAAACAGCACGTGCGTCACGCAGGTCCTGAACAAGGATGTGTCGAAGTAGTGCTCTGGGAGCGATTAAACAACAATTGGTCCGTAGAAACAGCCAGTTCGTAAAGACAAGTCAATAGTGTAGGCAAATGAGTGATGTTAGGAAAAAACACTGAATCACGAGGGTTTTAGGGGGATTTTCCACGACCGGCTGTTACACCGAGGACTTTGCCCGACTTGGAAGCGTCCCTCGACATTTTCTTAATGCAGTACAGAAAAGCAGTGCATACAACCACTAAGGAGATTCCAGCAGTCCCCTTCAATTCCAGAACACTACGGTCATCGCTGACTTGTCGACTTCAGTGATGTCACATACTCCAGTGTTAGTGACCTTCGACCGACTAGTGGTATTATCACAATTTGTTCAATCCATGGTAGGAATCACCGACTTGGAAGATGCATCGGTGCATCGGCGCCACCTCCACCAAATCCACTTCAAATTAACGGCCGGCGATGTAACCAATGGCACGGCTGAGACGACTGAGGATCATGGCGGGGACCGTGTTGATGACGGTGATGCATCTTTTCCGCCCATTGAAACGACTGCTGCAGCGGCCAAGCTACAGCCACCAGCTCCAGTCCGAAGACCAATAGGATAGTCGAGCAAAATTGACTAGGAACTCCGAAAGGAGGAAGGTTGTGGCCATTTAGCAGCTGCCACACCTGTTACGGCAAGATACAGCTTCGCAGCCATGTACACGGGTGAGCCTCAAACAATGAGGATCGCCGCAGACAACTCTGACAAAAGCTCCTTGTGATTGGCCAGCTCTGATTCTACCAATTGCATTCTCTAATTAAACATAGTTATACGAACCCATTCTGTAGTACAATTACCGTGCCATTTCGCGGCCTTGGTCTTCTTGCTGCTTCCGTTCGCGTAGTTCCGGTTAAGGGGAGATTTGGATGCCGACTAACAACCCAGTTCATAGCGACCATCGCAAATAGTCCCCCTTTTTCCATTAACGGAGCAACCACTCTAACCAGAGTTGACAGAAGAAAGGCGCTCTGTTTCTGGTTAGATTGTAACTTGTCCTTCTCTCATCATCACCAAATTGCAGGCAGGTCTGTCTTTTGGGCCCTTCAAGCACCTCTGGGGATGATTTCCTCATAATTTTCGGCGCCTATATCCGACCTCTGCTGGAGTACGGTAGTCAGATAGTGCACTCTGGTCTTGTCCGAGACCGTGAGATCCTAGAAAGAGTTCAGAGGGCCGCCACTGAAGCAGTATGGGGTCTGTCTCGTCTACCTCATGCCGCCCGCCTCTCATTCCTCAACCTCGATTCCCCTGACTTAAGGTGCGTAAGAGGTGATCTGTTTTTGATGTTCCACCTTTTTGAATCAGGTCACAGCGATTGCTTCTTCTCCGTCTGTCCAACCTCTTCTCTCCGTGGTCACAGCAGAAGGGTCTTCAAACCGAGGCCAAGCACTTCACTAGGAATTAACTTTTTTAGCTATAGGGTTATTACCCTGTGGAATGCACTTCTGGAAGATATTGTTCTCTCGCAGAACAAAACTATCTTCAAGAAAAAGCTGGACTTCTATCTGGGTCTCCCCCAATAATTCCTTGTCAAAAAAGGCGAAATGGATATCTTTTATTGCATATATGTTCATGAATGTCGCACCCCCACTCCGCTTAAGGCACTGTCCATAGTGAGACACTGCATGATGTCATGTGTGTTTTGTTTTCGCTGCCACCCCAGCCCACCCCCGCCCACCCCCGCCCCCCCACTTCTTTTTACTCTCGTTTCAGGTCGGTGAATCCGACAGAAGATCAAGGATTTCCCCGAGAACCGGGACAGTTGGGCTCAAAGCGTCGAATCCGTGTAGTATTTCAAGACTTCAAGACTTCAAGGCCTACAGCTAATAGTGTAGCACGGTATGGTGCAAGAAACTGAACTCCCACTGGGGTCGGCTGCTAGTCCTGTGCTCTGATTTCATTTAATTTGAAATCATGGGAGCTGAACGGAAATAAAAGGGACACATTTTATTATCTGAGCTAACTTGTGGTCACATCCCGCTGACCGAGTACCCCGCTTACTATGGTCTGAAGGTTGTTTACGGTCGTGCTCGGGCGCAGTGGCATTCATGAGCACTCGCTATGCTGCCTAGAATGCCACTAAGATTCAACTATGCATTTTGAATTGTTGATTATTTTTCTAGTCAGCTTCGTGGATTCTCAAACGACCGAAAGGAATGATGTTCTTTGTGTAAATAAGCAGTGTAAATTGCGCTATCGTGAATGGGTCATAAAATGTGCCGGTGGTATTCTTAACGCTCGTTTCGTGGCGGATTTTATGGGGCTGCAGTTTCTTTTCCCTGTAATTTGGTGTTTTTATTTATAATAAATATTAGCTGGCTGGATTTTCGGACACTTACGTGATGCGCGCCAAGGTCCCAACGACGCACACAAACTGGAATAGACTTATCCGTGTGCCCAGGTCGTCTACAATCCAGTGGATGCAAGAACAGGTTCCGCTCATTCGCACCAAAAGAAAAGCCCCAACGAAAGTCGAATGGAATGATCCTCTTTATCCGGAGATGTGGTATTTGGTAAGATTATTCCCGAGCATTTCCCCTAGAATCTTTTTGCGGTACTTATAAATGGTTATTTGATTCTCCTCGTGTGTTGCAACCTTATGTTTCGTGTTTGGAATTGACCGTGAGCATTTCGAGTCACCAAAATAGTCTCACGCGAGCAGTGATGCCAGTGACTGCGGAGCAGATCCTTTCATTAGTTTTATTCACTTTTATCTTGGAAATGCACATTCAATGGTTATACAGAGTACATAAGTGTATGAGGACAAGAAAAGCAGACGGAGATAATACTGTCGAAGTACCTGGGGGTCCAAGCCCATATGTCAAGTCAGGTCAGGTCTCGGAACTTACAGCCTCAGTCTGAGAGTTAAGTCCAATTTTTTGCTCCAGTTGGCTTCGGGCTGGATTTCTCCGAGCCTCGACAATTCGGATATTAGGTTAATGTATGAAGCTTGACATTCAGGCAAGTACTGCACACCGAACTGAACATAAAACTCAAAACTAACAATTGACTAAGAAAATATTGCGTTCCGTGGGGGTATTTCAACAAGGGATGTTTCTGGTACATCAAAAGTAGTTCTAAAAGCAGAGTTGTTTGACGATTTTCTTTGAGAAAACTTATTCCTTGTAAATCTTTTCAAAGTCTTCCCATGGTTGTTTCGGTGTTTGCGCTAAGATGACAGACTGGCTTTACTAGTTCCGCGTTTTTTGTTTTGCATTCTGGGGTGAAAGTCAGGTCAGTCAGTCGAACAAGGTAGAGCAAAACATAGACCCGTTTATGAGGCGTTATTCATCTCCTAGCTGCAGGTTATAGCAGAGGGTACAATCCGTGCAAACAACTGAGAAATTTAGTTGGTCGAACTATTCAGCCGCGTTCTCCTCTGCTGGTTTACGAACAAAGGCACAATGCAACTTTGTCCACATAATACATGCATTCTCAGAGCGAAGTAGTCTCGTTGTTCGAAGAGTTTGGAGCAAAAGCAATGAGAGTAGATTAACATGTCCAATTTTTCTACTTTACAGATTTTAGGAGTGAGTTCTGTGTTGTTGATGCACTATGTATTCGTGCCACCGTAGTGCCTAGGGTATCGGTTCTTTAGGGGGAGGTTGGCTGTAGCGTCCGTTATGCCAACATTTGCCTTAGAATTTATAGTATATGAACTTGCGTTCGGGGTGCTCTGAAGGTGTACCATGCCATATTTCGTCGTTCACGAATCGAATCACTCCTCCTCCAGTGGAGCCAGCTGACATTTGGATACAGTGTCTCCCCTCTCGTCAGGGAAGCAAGGATTTGTGTAATTCATATATCACTCGACTAAGTCAATTTCCTCGACATGTAGGTCATATTTACACGATCGCACGTTCTTTCATATCCATACTTTACCGGAAGTCAGCAGCCAGCTAGGTAAGGATGTGTCAAATGGTAGTGTGGAAAGCGGAAGGCTCTTCAAAGGTATAAAATGCATCTAGCGAGGAACTTTTAGGTGACAGTATCTCACGGATTTCCTTCAGACCAAGATATGTATAAGATGCCGAACTAAAACTGCACCATGAGTCATCACAAGCTGAATTTTCTGTTACCAGCAATACTTTACGAAAGTTGAAAAGGCGGTAGCTCGAGCTTACATCGTCGGATTTTATAATTCTGTAACCTTTTGTTGCATTCTATGAGCGATGGATGCGGACCGTTCATCGCTAACTAGTTTGATGTGATGGGCCAAGGTGGTTTCACTCTTTTCGAACGGACTCAACAATTGCACAGGCTTCCTTTTTGACAGCCAAAGGATGTCGTTCTTTGGATGGTGGAGTGTGCGGGAAAAACTCCACATACCGCCTGTTTTGATTCTCAGTGGCTGTTATGGTGATGTTGGATGAGTCGGTTTCGAATAACAGCGGGATGGGGAAATTGATTGTGGTACCAGGCATGCTGGATGTCAGTCTTCAGTGATTTAAAGGCATGTTCGATGCGCTTTACTAAGGGGAAAATCGATCTTTGAATCAAAGCCTGAAGTCGATCTGAAAATCATGGAATCCACGAAAGTAGCCGTTGTTTCCCTTATTCGTTGGGCATGGACATATCATATAGGTATTGGAATCTATTAATACCTCAGAACCGTGGAGCGTTATCGAAGGTGTGCGCACTATACTCCTATTTTTATTTCATGCTTGCGCATGAGCGCAGTAGAATAGGCATTTATCCCATTTATCCCCGCTGCACTGCTGGGGATAACCGGCAGCCAGACTCTGAGAATTGGAGTGGCGAAGAACCACATAGGGTCCCAATAGGTCAGGCGTGGTAACAATCCGGACGACAGTGGATTACTGTCTACCAGCAAAGTAGCCGGTGGTGGCGGGGATTCGAATCTCGGACCTCCGAGGTGGTGCTTTTATCTACAGTTAAACCATAGCGGTCCACGGCCTCTTGGGATCGTTCTGCATTCTAGCCATGTTCCTTTAATTTCCCCCAGCCGGCTTTTTAGAGAGGATAAGCCGGCTGTGTGATGTGATCATAGAGTCTCATGGCTGCTCCGTACATGAGACGCCCTCGGCGTCACTCGGCTTTTTCGAGGGTGCACCCCTGAGTTTTTGCACGGCCGAATACGGGCTGCAAGGGAACAGCATTTTGATGCATGATGATAGCTTCTTAGGTGCACGTTTGACATTCGACCAAACTAAATCGAACCCAAGATTTCATGCAGATATTTTAGTTCGACAGATTTCCCTCACAGCTGTTGAATTACGCAATAAATTTCGCCCTCCTGTTCAGGGGTAACTTTATTCGCATACCGAACGCCGTCTCACCGAGGACTTTCGATTTCGACTACTCTCAACCTGGTTTAGTCCGCCTGTGCATGCTCCAGCTTCGTGAAGCCGCAGGCGAGGGCTCGGTATCTGATGAAGACCAAAGAGATGGCAGATACCCCAAGGGCACAACAGTCTACCAACTCAGAGAGGCCACTCCTATCAGACACCCCATACACACCACATTGAATAATGCACCTGAGTCTGTCAGACGTCGCACCCCCAGAAAGTGGTAGTTTGTCAAAATTTCTCGACTTGTAAGGACAAAAATCTCAAACCTACGAATTCCATTGGTTCCCAACCGTGAAAAGTAGCACCGTCAAAGTGTCGGTCTGTAAAATGTCTCCCTTGTCGCCGAAACCATCTTCATTGAGTCACTATAGGTATGGATCTCCAGAAAATAGCACCTGATTGGAAGGGTCTGTTATCACACGTGATTCCTCAAAACAAGTCATCTATTGGACTAGTCAGTTTAGTCCGTATACAGCGTGTGCCATAGGTAACGCACGAAAGGCGACCACTTACACGCTGTAAACAAGTCAGGCATGGGGACATGGGAAACTGAGTTAAACCACGGAGTACATGTTCAGCTGCGACCGGTGTCGGGGTCTAGTTCACCTGTCGCTTAAGAATCTGGCGATGGCAAGTTCCACGAAAAAGTCAGGCCTTGATTGAAAAATGAGTGAGCATGTCTGTATGCGTGTGCACTTGTGCACAAACTAGCATCAGTAGCGAAATACCGTGTGGTTAACCATCAACCATGGTGGGGCTTTTGATTGCAAACACGTCAGTAGGACAGCGAAAAGCAGTCTTTCTCGATTGCGACAATGCTAAACAACATTGGGAGAATTCAGTTGGTTGTTCTGTTTAGCGAGAATAAGTAAAATGATTTTTGATCGACAATATTCGGTTACGTTGACATTTCGCATACTCTTCTCAATCACCAGGGTAAAACTACCTGAAATTCATACATTTTGGTGCTTGAGATAATACTGAACGGACGTAAAGCATTACCGTTATACAAAATGAGTTGCGATTCAATCCGTAAATCTTGAAACTCGTTGATATACTGTATTGTGTTGTATGGTACGACTTTTGCAAGCACAGTTGCTCACATTTCAGGCAAATACATTCGCTCAACAAGCCATCCTAACCAGATTTCATGTTATACATGAACCGAAGTAAAAAAACGAAGTCTGTGTACCAAGAATACATTACGAGCTTCATCTTTTTAGAACCGGACAAAAGATCGTGCGACTGGTGGTATTGCCTCCAAAGTAGAAGCCAAAAGATTTGGAAGCACGTCCAGAACCAATAAAACAAAATTTTTTGTACCTGTGACGTTTTCATTGATTTTTCCCCACTCTTTGTGAGTGAGCGTGTCCGGGATTAGAATCTTAACTCCTTTGGTCGTCTCAATAGCAAAAGGCATACAAACGGTTGTCTATTTAACTGTTGGTTTGTGCACAGTTGACGAAGAAACCGATATTGTCTCTGGAAATTCGAAGTACTAAGTACCGTTCATCCAACAGATCAGCACAGCACAATCAGTACTATGTGTTACCATTTCGTTGCCTTTTTTCGCATATTGACAAACAGTTTGACAGTTACTAAGTGTTTCTTTTCTTGAGTCAAGTGCATAAACTTTGGCGCTTTTGATCCCATCTGTAAGATGAAATCTGAATGGGACGGTTTTCTGAATGGATGTTTGTGATTGAAATGCAAACATGTGAGCTTACAGTAATAATGCAATATAAATAAAATGTTTTCCGTGTCAGTGAATAACCCCACAGTCTGTTGGCTGTGTGATGGCTTGCGTGCCTCCAGGACCCAAAAAGCTATACAAGATGACTTCCTTAAGCCGCAGATGCAATCATGCGTGAAAGGTAAATGGGTAGAGGCCAGACAACGTCCAGTCTCCTGGTCCTCCAGGTTGGAGGTCGATGTGAGCTAGCGACCCAGTCGATAAAATCAGTGAAAGAACAGTTGGTCCAAGCAAATGGGCTTCCACTCGGCCACTCCGCTGCCTTGCGAACTGGTTCTTGTTAGAACTAAAGGCTTTGGTTGAGAACCATAATCGTTCTCCTGCTTTGCTGGTGGACACCCTAGAAGTACCCGTCCAACATCTCCCATGAACTGCAGGAATAGAAAGAATTCGGTAACCCCTCCTTTCAGTGAGTGCTAAATATCCATTGCTATAAAGCGTTCATCGTCCGAAAAATGGCGTCTGGATTTCGCATCGGCGGATCTACACTCGTTTGATAATCGTATAAAGAGTTGGGGAGCAATAAGAGTGGTTAATACTACCGACGAATATTTCGATTTGTTGTAGCATCAAAAAAGTCGTGACCAAGAAGAACATCAGCATACGATAGATGGATACTGGTGTAGAATTCGTCCTCGTGTTTGATGGAGAAAACACAGTAAACCTGTGTTACAGTCGTGAGAATTATGGATGCCATAGTAATCCTCTTTTTCGAATATCCAATTTTGCATTCAAGGTTTCGAACAACTTCCGCTCAATTATTGCCGTCTGGATTCCCGGTGTCCACTGGAGCAAGAAATTCCATAATATTCATTGACATTATGCCAATGGACGTTGACAAAGTTTTAGGGTGTGCTGACATTATCATCGACGAAAGACAAAGCTGTTAATTCCACGGTTCCCTTAGTGGTACCTCTTGACTTACACTAATAGTGATCCCTTCTGCCACAAAGGTTACCGACTGCATCTCACTGGATACTTCAAACGTGGATGAAGAGAGTAGCCAAATTCTTGTTTTCTGGTGACTAATAGTGTCGGGGAGACTTTGATTCTCGGAGAGTTGATATGGCGTTTCGTCAGTCATGGAAATCTCCCACACACCGAAAAACCGACGGCGCGCGATAATTTGTAAGCGTTTTCCACTTATTCAGCTATTGGTGTTCGATAGATCCAAGAAAGTTGTTGAATGTGCGGTACCAATGAACCCAGGATTCAACATCTTTGGATGAGTTTGAATCGACACGAGAGCTTTCTGGCTGGAGGAGCCGTTCCATAAATTACAAGATGAATAAATCGTAATAAAACTTAAGTCAATCAGTCGGTCAGAGTAGAGGCCTGTTTGGAAGGCTTTATTCATCTCATCGCCGGTGGTGGTCGAGTGGCTGAGAGCGTTTGCTTACCACCTCAGAGGTCTGAGGTTCGAATCCCCGCCGTCACCGGTTACTTTGCTGGTAGACAGTAATCCACTGTCGTCCGGATCGTTACTACACCTGACCTGCTGGGATCTTATATGGTTCTTCGCCACTCCAAGTCTCAGAGCCTAGCTGCCGGTTATCCCCAGCAGTGCAGCGGGCCTTCGTGGCTGTGGGATAAATGCCCATTTTACTGCACTCATGCGTAAGCATGTAATAAAAAATCTCACGGAGGTGTTAGTTACAACGTAGAACAGAGGCGACAATTTGTGGAATTGCAAATAACTAAACACTTTAGCCATTCACAGTATTTAACTACACTGTACATGATTTATTCAGTTAGGTACGTGGTTTACCCTATCGCCATTCTTATTTTTCACTTTTAAATCTAATTCCAATCAGACGCGGTCGAGCGAGGGAAAGGGCCACGATATGAAGGTCCAGGAAGCTTGGAAACTGGGCTATACAGGCAAAAATGTGGTCGTCACGATCATGGATGATGGAGTAGACCACACGCATCCAGACTTGATTACCAATTATGTGAGTACTACTCAGCAAAGCCAGTGCATATTTCACTACAGCTCGGCTGGATAGTCCCAATTTGTTAAATTGATTGCGTTATTTCAACAGTTATTCAGTAGATAATGGAATTTATGTCACTCTTGAATTATCTATTATGTTTTCTCTTTTACTGACAAAAGTGATTTTATGTTACTCTGAATCAGTTGGGGTGAATGTTGTTCACTGCGGTTCTCAGATCGCCGACCGAACAGATAAACATCATAGTTACAGAATAATCGTTCACACAAAAGTCAAGAAATATTTAATAGCGGCATCTGCATTGCCTGTGTGACCGATAGAAGACATGTGTTGAGCTAATAATTTGAAGGAATTGCAGTTTCACGGACAAGTTGGGCATAAAATAACACGGTTTAGGTAGGCCGAAGATGTTATCCACAAGGTCTTTTGGAAGTTACATTCATTCCTAGTTTGTTTATCATTTTCACTTACTTGATACTAAAGGTAATGGGAAACTGAGGTCTGCCCCCAAACCAAACAAACGATGACACTGAACAACCATTAACGTCGCACTTCGGTGCTCTGGTTTTCGTTGCTTACAGCATTGGTTTTGATATTTGGTGCGTTTGCTCACAAATGAGTTCTCTTGGTGTGCTTATTACACCGAGGCGGGTAGGGATTGGGGCTGAATAAAGATGATCAAGTGACCATGACATTGGTAAAAGGTGTGAAAAGTGATGGCTTTAACCCTGTTAGGCTTTCGGATTTAAGTCCACGAAACCAAAAAGCTCTAGAATTCCACGAAACATGTATATCGGGTGATCAAAAACACTAGGCGACATAGGGAAGTGTCTTGGTCAGTAACGTACTTGCATTCAAACTTTGCTTTTTATTTATGATTTTACGTATGCCTATCCCAACTGTTCATTCGATCTTCATGCGTCGGTCTTTGTGGCTTCCGATTTAGCGTTACTGCAAGGCAACATTCTGAACCCGAGCATTGAAGTTCAAGTTTGATGGTTAAGCAAACCGAGCTGAACGTGTTTATTCGCATTAGTAGCTTCATAGGAAAGTTCGCTTCGAGGCGTCGAACATTGTCCTGTGAACCTCTCGTGTATAATGACTCATACGGATGGCTTTACTCCTCGAAGAACTGACGTTTAGTAGATATGTACCATTGGGTGCAATCACATCTCACTTGATGGTTCATATATCGGATGAAGCATTGTAGCGTATACAGTATACCCCTTCGACTTTTGCCTGTCTGATCCATTTGTGGATAACTTGGTATCCGTTTCTCCTTTAGTTAGGCCCGTCCTTCTGTACAGCTCAGAAATATGTCTGTCATGGTTAAGATTTACATGGCGAGTATCGGTGTTTTAGCATCAGGTTTCTTCTGAAGCGCTGCTCGTATATGTTGGGACTAGCATATCAGTAGTGGTCAGTCACCGCATGAGGTACTTAATTTAAACAGTATAAGGTGATTGGGACGTGTTATGCGTGGTCACAAACAAGCGCTTTTGAAGTACAGTGTTCTCAGAGGAAGATGTGGTTGGAATATGGGTCAAGCTGTTCAGTTCATGGAATGGTGAAAAAGGGATGGGAATTCTAATCAATGGGCTCATTAGGTTTGTGGGTTTTAGTAACGACATCCGTTTGTTTGCTCATTATGCCACACTGGGTTCAGTGGCTTTCGGTGTTATTTGTCAGAGGCAATCTCAATCAGAAATAACTGAAAAAACAGGAGTACGAGAAGACTAAAAAGAATACTACAGATGGTATCATCAAGTCGATAAAAAAAGTTTGTGAATACAAGACTGCCATTGTTAAAAACACCTAGTCATATCCTCTGATTTATTCAAGCACTAACTTAGCGAATCTCTTGGAACCCACCTAGGAAGCCTAACACGTCCTGCTAAACCAAGTTCCTTGGTCAGGCTTTCCATACCCTTCTTCCGTGTCACAGATCGGCCACTTATCTTCCAATCAGCCCGAATTGACGAACATTGTGCGTCGAGAAAACCTATCCGGGTGCACGCGCAACACGTCTCAACCATCTTAACCTGGTGAGCTTAAGCACGTCATCTAATGATTTGACCCATGTGCTTAAGACTCTGCACCTAATCTCAACATTGCTGATACGGTATTCCCATCAGATTCGAGCAATGCTATTAACAAATCGGTGTTCGAATGCCGACAGTCTTCGTATATCCTCCACCTGCAGTGGCCATGTTTCTGAATCATAAAGAACTGGCCTGACTGCTGAAGCGTATATCCGACCCTCGATAGATAAACGAATGTTATTTCGACGCCACAGCTGACTTAGGCTGGTAAAAGCTAAATGAGCCTTTTGTATACCCAACAACACTTCATCTGATATCCGACCTCCGGACGAAATGCAGCTACCCAGATAACAGAACTTGTCTACCTGGTCTATATTCTGCCCAAATAGTGAAAGGTTCGGCGTTGGACCAACTCAATCTCGCAACAGCCTCTTGCACTGTCAAGATGCAAAACGCATACCGAACATTGCTACGCAGTTATTCAATCTGTCCAGAAAAAGGTTCCAATATGCCTGAATCTTCCTTTAGAAGAGCTTTGTCGTCTGCATATTCAAGATCTGACACTTTTACATCCGGGAGAAGTTCAATACCACTATCCTCATTTGAAAAAGCACGATCTCTAGAACCACATCAGCCATAGTTTAAAGAGAAGAGCAGAGATAGGTTAATTCGATCATCGTTTCGGTCGGCTGGAACGCCGAGTCGGCCTCCTTAAAGCTTCTCCGTCCCGTATAAGCTTCCAACTTGAGCATTGAAATCAACAGCAACAGCCAATATGTCCGTTGAGCACACGCTGCTGTACAATTGAGACAAATCATGGTAGAAGTCGTCTTTGGTCTCAGGTGAGCTGCCCATACCGACGCAGAAATATCTGGAAGAGAAATGTTCCACTGTTCGTGTTATTTCATGCCACTAACTATTTCGAAGTGTCAGGCAGTAGTTCCCTCTCTCCCAGAAAGTCACGATGCCTAACATACTGCGATCTTTGCAAATCTCCACTTCACTTGATTACTCGATTATCGCTAATAATGCGACGAAACTTGAAGGCCGTAAGACACGTCTCCCTTAATGCGCTCACGTGCAAGCACATAATCAAGGAAGTGAATCTCTTGGATCTCAGCTATGAAGCCCAATACATCCGGTAAGAGTCTGCTGACTGTTTCCAATCTCACCCTCAAACTCTTGAACCGGTCACCTCAAGTAGCGATTTAAAGACATCAGTGTCCAAAGGCCGTTGAGAGTTAAATCGATATTTCAGTAGTAAAGTTTTGAATTCACAAGTCTGTTGAGTCGAGTATACTGAGCGTACGCTACTAGTAGTCCCAAAAATGTGTGAGACAGCTGAAGGTGTTTGCATAGACAACGCTACAGCTTTCGTCTAACCTATAATTAAATTACTGTCATCAGTGAGTGGTGCACCGACTGTCTCCGAGTTCAGCCGCATACAATTATCAGTGACATACTGCTTGTCTTCCTCCAGCTATATCGTGATGGATGTGAGCCACTTCTGTACTAATTTGATCTTGCCTCGTGCATTCAAAAACTTTGTCAAGATGTTCCTCACTGATATTGCAGTGTGCTGGATGCAACGCTCTTCCGTGGGGGTTGCATGTGTACGATCTGAAAAGACAATAAAAACAGCCAGGCGGAGCTCAGTAAGAGTATAAGCAGGCACCAACGCTTACATCAGAGAAGATGAGAATAAAGTGGTGGAATAAAATAGTTGTTTGTAAACGGTCCGATATGCACCCACCTCTGAACTCGGGTGCTGTCATTCGTTTTTCGTCCATTCAGATTCCCGTTGTTGTTTTGTTGTTTTTTGTCAGCGCCTGTAAGAGAACACGAAAGAAAAGCAGAGAAGGGGTGGACGAGAGAGAGAGAGAGAGAGAGAGAGAGAGAGAGAGAGAGAGAGGGAGAGAGAGAGAGAGAGAGAGATGAAAAAATATTTATCATAGTCATCCGCACTTCACTGTGGACATCGAATTCGTCTGGTTGTACTGTTCGCTCATTGTCCTTCACACGTTCCGCATTCCAATAGTATTCTTGATGCGCTTGATTGTCAACAGAATGATAAGCTATTTTTGTCGATTTGCTCAGTTGCAGTCACATACAGAGTAAGAGAATTGAACATCTTTTCATTCTGTTGCAAAATAAGTCCAACTTTTTGATTCTTTTTCTCTGTAATTGTGTGTGTGTGTGTGTGTGTGTGTGCGTGCGTGTGTGTGCGCGCTCTCTTGTATACACTAGTTACTAAACCGATTGACCAATAAACTAAACACGATTTGGTTTGGTGCAGCCTATCTAGTAATAATCCTCACGACAGCTTTTGCTCGTTCATCTTCATCGCTTGATTTATCCAAAATGGTGTAGTTGATGTGTGTGTGTGTGTGTGTGTGTGTGTGTTATCTGATTTCCTGTTTTATTTTGTATCAGTTAGTTTTCACGTCTTTGTGAATATTGCGTACTGGCCTGAAATTACGTTGACGATACCATAAATCGGGGACTCAATCATTGAAACTGATGAGATTAGCTTTTGTTAAAAGTAGATGTTTGTTTCTGACCGGCAATGATTGAGTAGTAGAAGTCCATGACTAACAATATGTCACTTCTGGTCAGTGCTATTGATAGACAAGACTTCTGTCGTCCAAATCGTTCGCATGCATGATGCATTGGGGTCTGGTGGTTTTCTGTTCCAAGTCGCAAGGTCACAGCTGCCGGTTCTCACCGACTCTGATCGATGTTGCTACTTTACCGCGGTGATCGGGTTTGCATGCTACGATGACCTCAAGGGCTATGCTAATTTTAGCGCAAAGCACTTCTTCAGTGTCCCCTCTATCTGACAGGCCAAGGGCGAGTAGTCAGACAAAAGCAACGGGGCGTTTTTGGAAGGCGTCGGGTTTTTTGCCTCGCTACGAACTGTCTACACAAGAGCCACAGAGGCCCGCAGACAGCAACGTGACGTACGCGAATGTGGTTTGCCACTAAACAAGCCCATTGCCTCTTACTCAGCTATCCTGACAGGGGTAAAGTTCACTGGGATGCGTTGGGCATCTTTGACTGGCTGACCGCCATCCAGAAAGCGTGTGAACCGCTCGTTCGGTCACCTGCTGCCAACACATAAACTTCCTGTTGTTCGACGAGTAGCACTTGTTTGTGTACAGGCTAGAGTTGCCACCTGGAACATGAAGCGGGTGACGCTGGGTACGTCAATTCGTACTTATTTCCCAAGATTCTTTATCAACTGTTTCTCTACACGTACTAATCACGGTCAGGTGCTATTCGGGGCATCCATGAACCTAGCTCGTCCTGTTGCAGGAGCTGTCCGCGTAAAAGTCAGTGAAGTTGTCACTGGCAGTGCAATAGGCTCCTGTGATCATAGACGTATCCCCACCGCAAGCTTGAAATGAAAAATACCTTTTTGTTCTTTGTTGTTTGTACGTTTGGCCGTTGAAGTACTGATAGAATTTACTGTGCATGATGAATATTATTCGCGCTGGTAACTGCGGTCCTGAATTCGGATCTTTAACATCTCTAACTAGTGATATTCCTCACCTCTTGGACAAAGACGGAAAATTTTGAAACATCACATAAAATGAGCACTAAGACCAGCTTCTCTATAAGTCTCGTCAGGTCATAGCCTGACCACCACATCGCGTCTTCCAAGAACATGGAATTATTGCAAACATGAATTGTTCCAAGATAAATTGATAACAGTGTCATCGTTGTTGTCGTCACAATGTTGTCAGGCGATGAACCGACTTCCTTCGAGTTACCCATCGACTGGGCATCATTTCCAGACAGAAAATCTTTTCTGTCTACATTTGTAGATTAGTAAACGGTTGAACTCTACATCACAAGCTATCATAAAGGAGCGTATTGTATTATACAAACAACTGGCCTGTAGTGGAGTGGTTTAGAGCGTTTGATTAACCCTTCGTAGGTCAGAGTTTCGAATCCCCGCCACCACCGGTTACTTTGGTGGTAGGCAGTATTCCCCACTGTCGTCCAGCTCGTTACCACCCCTGACCTACTGGGACATTGTTTAGTTATCAATCCCAGGTCCCAGCGCCTGGTGACCGGTTATCTCTAATAGTGCAATGGGCCTTTGTGGTTGTGGGGTATCCCCTTTCCACTGCACTCATTCGCAAGCACGTAATAACAAACAATGAAGTACACGATCCCTCTTTTCTCTGTACGTAAGTGAACGAACCAGCTAAGGACTGGTTAATTGAATCCCGAGGGAACTTGTTCGGAAAGGGTCTGGATCAAATCAAATAACATGGTAAAAATCACAGTTTCACTTATCGTTTGAATGGACTGCGTACAGTCTGCGGGTATTCAACATGCTGACTTCTCAAAGTCAGTTATATACTGCTTGTAATGAGTAAATTGTTCCCAAGAAATAAAGTATCCCACTTAGTAATTATAGGTTCAGGATAATGTGTGTATTGAAATCTTTCTCGCTGAATAATTTGTATTGCAGAATGCCTAGCGCTCATCCGAGGACAAACATAAAACTAACGGTTTGTTTGAATTGGTATTTTCCGCGTTTGCCTCGGTTCGCCGGCACTTGATTGATTAACTGAGGATCACCGGTAATTTCTACCGAAAGTCACCAGGGGGCACTTGAGAAGCGTTCACGCTTGGTCACAGGGCAATGTTCAGCATAAGAGAACCCGATTAGGCAAGCGTTCGTCAAACGTTCAAATCACATTCGGCACGATTTTGGGAAAATTCAACGTTAGAACTGAAATATGAAAGCAGAACGAGCAGTTGTCAGATAAGCTCTAAAACTCCTGTTAATAAGAGACAGCGTCGTGTGAGGAAGAGATAATGGCACTTAGAATCACTCAGTGGAATGAATAGCTTTTGAACGCACGGGACGTAGGTATACAGTGAGAACAACCTCTTCACTGTCTGTTGGGTAGGTCCAGGTTAGAACTGGAAAAGTTTTAAAACACGAGCAGCTTTTAGCTTACTCTAGCTTTGGGACTCCGCTGTTGTTCAATAAATATTTGACACATGGCTCCGGGTAATTAGTACGAACTGTTATCTTATGAATTGGTTATATAGAAAACCTGCTAAACGTTCCTCAATCCTTTCCATTCACGTTGATTCACAGCTTTTCTGCTTTAGAATAGTTGTTGAAGCAATGTGTGTGTGTGTGTGTGTTTGCAAAAGAGGAAGTTGTTCCATCAAACTTTTTTCGTTAAAACATCACGCGTAGTTGAGCAGTTTCTGTCAGTCCCAAACATCTTAAAGAAAGGCTATTCAATGCAACTGCAAGCGTTTACCTTCTTATCTTCATTTCTATCAAAAAACGCGTTCATTGCAAGCGTGGACATGTGTTTGTGTATCCTTGGATCATCCGGGAAAATTTGTTGCACGTGTTGTTCGTAAATAATTCGCTCGTTTATTTTCTTTCTCCACTTGCCGTACTCGTCGCGTTCTCGCCGTGTTTCCCAACTCCGGAAATTCCAGGATCCCGATGCGAGCTTTGATGTGATCGAAAACGATTCAGATCCAATGCCAGATTTGAAAAATAGTGAGAACAAGTAAGCCTTTTTAATTGCCCCTTAGCATTTCTGTTTCCGTCCGAATCTATTTGGACTTGCTGTTTTTCTTTGTCGGCCACGCGACCGCATAGTGTAATAGCCCGCAACGCATACAACCAATGACTAACTGCTGTGCTCTATTGTACCCCCCCCCCCCCCCCCCTCGTTATTTTCGTACATGTTGTTTTTGCGTTGGCACCATGTTTCATTTCAGGCCTGTGTAAAGTGTGTAAATATATGTTTTCTTCGCACTCAAGCACCTATGTTGTAGGCTCGAGAGCGTCACAGGTTGGTTGTACATATTTCAGACCTCGCCCGTGATTTCCTTTCGAACAGATGGGATAATATTTTGATATTTTTCACACTCTTTTTCGCCATTTCCTTTTGAGGTTGCCGCTAGGAGTTAAAACCAAAGCCACCTCACTCAGTGCATGATAGATAGTTCTCTGAACTGAACTGAACTTGTATTTTCAAGTACACTGTGACTGAAGACATTTTGTCGTAGAATTTGTAGGTTGGAGATGAATTTCGTTTTTTAATTATTACATGCTTGCACATGGGTTTCGTGAAAGAAGCCTATATCCCATAACCTTGAAGGTCCACTGCACTATTCGAGATAAGGGACAACCTGACTCAGACTTGTAGTGTTGACAAACCACATAACGTCTCACTAGGTCAAGCGTCCGTGAAAGTCGGGAGGCAGTGGATTATTGTCAGTCACCTAGGTGATGGGCGGTGGCAGGACTCGAACCTCTGACCTCAGAGATGAAAAGTAAACGCTGTAAACCACCGGACCACCATTGGTCAATCCGAACTAGTCATTTTTTTTATAAAAAGCGTCATGGAAATTGATTTTTGCGTTTATACATGCTATTGAGTTTTAAAACCATCATTTCCCATTTTTAGGCGTGTCTGAAGTAAAACAATTCCTCAAAAAGTTTCACACAAATGACTAAAAGTCCTCAACCTACTTATGACACTGGATACAGTTGTCCTTTTTTCAGGCCTAGACTGAGTCATAATGATCTCGGTAGTAGACCACCACTAAATGGTAGTACTTGAACTAGTTGTTGTTCAACACCATCACCATCAACGCCGGTATGATTTGTTGATTCCTTCATTTATGCAATCTTGGAACTACGAAATGTCGCGTTTCGCTCGCACACACAAACGCTAGTCAGGAACCGAGTAACGACAGATAAAGCACCGTTTTGCCGCTGTGAAGTGCAGTTTGTGCCTTTATTCAGGTGTCCGTCTGTCTGTGTCTGTTGGTCATCCTGTTTGTCTGGACTTATATGTGAAGGAGATAAATCTGTGTGAATATAACATCGTTTGTGAATACTGTACACCTTCTACGAACTTTCAGCGTCAGTCCTGACACTAGATTCATCCTAGAATTATCTAATGATAACAGACGTCACTACAATTACTACGCGTACTCTCATTTTTATCCCCACTGTGAATGTTGATTCATCCATTGACTCACATCTGCATGCACACACATCTCTACATCGGTTGCATTGACTACTGAATTTGGCTTGTCCATTTACTAATGGTTCCACCCAGTTCGAGCTAGGTAACGCGATTCACTTAAAATCATCCCACCGACTGACACAGTTTAAAAATGTCAGGGGATATACTCTTCTGATTCCGTTTGTTCTCGTCATCCGGTGCTAGGGAGAATGGCTGGTTGGCCACATCGTCCAAAAAATCTCAGATCTACTGGTATAGCAGTGTAATTGTTTTGAATCTCGCGAAATTTCTGGATTAACTAATTGTGGTCAATGTGGTTGACTTACTACCCGTTGTCTGGTTTGCCACTTAGTCGCCTCATATCTACAAGACCGAAACGTGAATGTTTTGAATACACAATTGGCATTCCGTTTACGAGGAAGGGTTGTTTCACATGGATCCGTGACCTTATGTGTTTGCATTTCTGTTTCACTCTTTTATTTACTTCATTTTTATCATGTAATAATAGTACAATATTTAAGGAAGTGGATCGCGGCCAATTGGAGGCTGTCAGTTTAGGGAATTGATCTCGCTGACAGTATTCGAACCCGGGGTTGAGGGGTCTAAAGTCCACCATGATTGCTGATTGACTACCACCGGTCAACGACCAGTGAATGTTGTAGGGACTGTGGACAAGATATGCCACTCGATTTCTGATGTAGACGCATCTTTGCCATCCTGGTTGGAGGAAAATATTGACCTTCAGTATAGGTGCCGTCTGTCTTATCTGCGGTTTTTCAGTTAGGCTTTGAAACCGTTGTCTTTCAAGTGAGTTCTTTTGTTCTGCATTACTTGATCTCTCCAAGTCCACAAGCACTGCGTTTTCATCTGAATTGTCAGAATGTTCGTGGAGTTTGTCACAGTAGTTGATATGAGCACTAGCGCACACCAGTAGCAGATACTCACGCACAACCAAGAAAACGTACGAGTAGGTTGTAATAGAACTGAAGCAGTTCATGTGAAAAATGCACTTTAAGCACAACCACACACAGAAAAGACGCGAGATTGAAACAAACAGCGGCGGCCGTGCTTCCGTATGCAAGTCAGTCATCCTGTGCGTTTGTGTGTATATATGTGTTCACAGCAGGTGAACTACTTCACTGCACTCATTCTCAGTGTTTATTGTTCCGGCAGGTCAAACAAGCGAAACTGACTGCTCTTAGTGGCCCAGGTGATGTTCACAAATGTATATGCCGATTAAGGCGTCTATTTCTCTGACTGGTGAATGTAATCACTTCGGTTGATTTTGCTCTATCAATCCGAAGTGTGATACCGAGGTTGATGCTTCTTTTTTGCCCGGTCCGAGAATGCCAGTTTCGAGAAGTGGCAATATGGCTTCGAGATTATGAGAACCACCTCATCTCCACAGTGTCGCTGAGCTCCTAGGTCTTTCGGAATGTTTAAAATGATGTGGGTTTTGGAGCCACATTTGGTTTACCACTCATCATGATGCATTGGAGCCGCACATTCTGTACTCCGAAAACCAAAGCATTGTCAATGCCTCTTTGTGGCGAAGGCTTTTCCATCTATGTGCCTGGATGGGGTGGGGTGGGGTTTATGCCATTGTCGGTTGGCCGTGTGAGAGTTATCAAGACAGATTCAAAACTAGCCAAATGGCGGTGAGTAAAAGTGTCTCCAGATGCGTTTGTTATGGTAATCATTATCCTAACTTCATCTTAGAGGGGAAGCACCCTTTCCAAAGGGTGTAAGCTGTCCGTTTGTGAACGATGGAATGTACTTGTGTGTTATCGTCGTTGTTTCTCACAAACGGGTGTTTGGTTTGTGCGGTTGTTGTCTGTTCAAAATATCGGAAAGCTTTTGCTACTGACATTATCAATATTGTTATTATTATTACTACATCTATTTGAACGTAATAATGCAATGCTGTTTGACCAGCAAGTAGTAGTCGTCAACTGTGGCTCCGAAAGATATTGGAGACAGAATAAAAATGACATTTGACACGCGAAGGAGTTGTTACTTCGTACAACATCGAATCCCGGATCGGTTAAAACGCGGGGAGACAGGGAATGACGCAGTTTCGACCTAGCGAAAATCCCAGCTGTTTTGAGTACTGGTTTTGTTCGTCGTTCAGATTACTTAGAAAGCCTCGGATGACTGATCCTTGCACGATGTTTCGTCACCGACCGAAGTTACCTCACATCAGTGCACAGGTGATGAAATATTTGTGATCTCAACACCGAACTCAGAGATCCCAGTCTAATTAAAGATTATCATCCATCCATCGGGAAGGAAACAGAATGAGGACCGGTTTGTTTTCTGCGATCGACTAAGTGAGAGGTCTCAGCGTGAAGCAGGTATTCCTTTGGCAAAATTGACTGATGACGCAATGTTACTAATTTAGGAGTTAGTACTGATGCTCGTCAAGGCTAAACTTGTTATTCAAATGTTGCTGATCCAACCACGACACAGCGATTTTGATAGACCCAGTAGACTAACAGAGAGAACACTAAGATACTATTGGAAATACACTGTTTCATAGAATGTATTATTGACACAGGGAGCCTGAATCTTATGTAATGGAAAATCCACTTTATTTTTCGTATCCGAAAGTCCGGCTAGTAGCGTTGGACTTTTGGATGCGTTAACTACTGTTCCGTTGTGGTTTCAAAACCACAAAAACCGACATCAACACAAAGCGGATAACTAGATCCATTAAAGTGATTCCGTAGGGGTCATTTACACCCTCTTATATTCTCTGTCGTTTCTGAAAGCGGTTGCCCTCACATTGCAAGTGACGTCCTGTTTCTCATATTTGTCGTCCATACGTACTTGACTTGATCAACTTGTCAATTAGTAGACAAACTTTTTCGTTCTTACGACTTGGTGTTTTGTGTGTTGAATAGTCCAGTGTTCAGCTGCTTACCTTCACTCCTGGGCGTTGGTCACGGAATTAATTGGGCTGTGTTCTTATCCCGTCCGCTGGTCAGTGCGTAAGTACTCAGACTGTTTAATCGTTTGTTAGGGCAAAACTTTGTTACGCCTAACCAGGACTTTTTGCTAATAATTCCTAAGATGTCCGATAAAAACAGTTGTACAGTGCTTCTATGGTTTTTCAGTGGTGAGTTGGGCGTTGGTGTTGTACGATGAATCACTGTAAAATCTAATCTTGTACTACTCAGTTGCATTTAATCAGAAACTATTGTTTCCATTCATTTGACTATTTCACATCCGGTCCAAGACGGCGTCTTAGTAATTCGTTTGATAGAGTGAGCCTTCGAAGGTTTTGAATGTCTGTATTGGTTGTAGCTCAGGTTATTGGTTGTCATGATATTCGGGTTGCTGAGCTTAGCGTTTCGATTACAAACGTTTCATCACCAGTCTAGGCTATCTAATAAATGAATGATCCATTGGTTATCCAGTCATTCTGAATGGACTCGATCAGTTCGGCCTTTAACACTTTCCCAGCTTCCATTATACTGGCAGAAGTTGGGGACAATTAAAGAGATACAGTTTGAGTTTGAACATTCTGTCTAAACCAGATCATTCGAATTCGTGACTTCAGTTGTGTTCGTCAAAGGTGAGATTGCTTCTCGGTTGAGGATCTCATTGTTGGGCATTTTTGAAAGGAACCAATAAATTAACTGCCCATACTCTTGGTGACTAAGGCTACATAGCTGATTGATAAGGGTTTACATAGGATAGGGAAGCTGGATTGGGGGAAGTCAGAGTCGGAAATGAGAAAAAGGTAAGGCTCGCACTCTTTGCCCGGCCAAAAATATGTTATGGATGTTTATATGCGTATCCATAAAAGCCAACTGACAGTATGGATGACATTCGCTGTGTTTCGGTGCTTTGCTAATCCTAACCGGAAATTGGTCTTAACGACCGAGATTATTGACTTGTGGTTTGGTATATCATGATTTCCTTCATAAGTTCACGGTTTACCCTCGTTGACAAGCGTTGTTTGCCAAAAAGATGTGAAATGGCGATTCGCGTTTTATGTTTGCGCCAACACACGACGCTTGGGGCAATCATGTTTGGAGATTCAATCGAGTCTTGAAATCAAGTGCGCTTTGTTTGTCTGTTTGGTGATATTCTATGCCAAGTCTCACCCCGGAGAATACACCTCATCAGACGCACTCACTCGGGTGCGCTCGGAGTTCATATTTGCGAATCATATCCACCCACAGCCACACGTGATGCGAATGGGTATCGATTTGTAGCACGCGGAATATGATTCAATGCAGGAATGGTGCTTTACTCGAACAGGATCAGATGTTTTGGGCCAGCGAGTGTATCAACGATTTAGCCCAGCGTTTTGTATCTGGTTTTGCGAGCGGTGATCAAATTGCAGTTAGATCTTGCGCATCGGATTAAGGTGTCACTGATGTTACACAACCTCGCGTTAAATTAGCGAGACGCAGTGCTTCACGTTCTAAAAAATCTTGATCTGTCTGTTCGCGTATAACAGGGTACTCACCGTTTATGCGATAGCAATCAAAGCGCACACCTGGTCAATTGTGATTCATGCATTGGTCGGATATCCAATCCAATGCGTTCGCGAATACAGAAAACCCACTTAGCTACAGCCGGCCTCAACCACGTGACGTCGAACGGACATCTGTTTGTCTATCCGAGTTTGAGTGTACATTAATGGCGGTTTGGTTGGTTCTCTTGTACGGTTCGAAAACCCGATCATTCCAGGTAGGAAATACGATGACTGTCGGTGCTTGATCATGAATGTGTTCTCCGCTTTGCTCGAACATGATGCGGATATTAGGCATAAGGCGCTAGGGAACAGCGATCTTTATGTGTCGTTTAGTGACTTCGGACCGAGCGAGACTGCGATGCAACAGTCCAACCCAGAGCACCAAAGTTTTAGGGTATTAGTTGAATGAAATGAAATAGTCAGTTCCAGAAAAAAATAGCATCGCTCATGCATGTCAATGCCGACTAGGACTTGACATATCAACAGTAACGATTTCGTGTACAAAGAAGCCGTATGAATGAAGCGGTACATTTGTCACGCAAGGATTGTCATTTGCATTTTGAATAATTTGGCAGTGCTTTAAAGTTCGTCCTCTTAATGCTCATGCATGCCTATAGGGGACCGAGAATCCTCGTAAACATGAAAGCCCACTGTACTGTAGAGAACAAAACTAACCACCTAACCTGTGTAGAATCGAACATAAGTTGGTAAATAACAATGGTGGTACTCCTGTTATGCTTCAATTTAGAAAGCCCTGCATGTCTTTCGGGACGTTTATCAGAATTGTTAGGAACGAGATCAATGTTTCCCCATTTTTCTCTGCATCTGTTTTTGTTTGTGTGTATGTTTCCCCCATTGTTTTTTCACCCCTTGGCCAAAATGGCCATCGCAATTGTTTTCCTCCCTCTCAGCTCTCAGTTATTAATAAGAGCAATTGTTTACCGTTTGTTTGCTTTCTGTGTGAACAGACAAGATCTTTTGATTGTTTTTGTACGATCAATGCTTTCATTCTCTTTCGTATGTTGAATCCTAAGACCATCAGACTGCAGTTTACTTGATTCAGTATGCCCAAAGTACATGAATATATAGTCGTGCACATGTTTTTGAGCTTTGTGTACCTCATTCATGTTTACCCCCTCCGAGAAACAAAAACACCCATGGAGCACACCATCTGAATGACAATAAAACTGCTCCTTCATTGTCTTTCTATATCCCAGTATTCCTGTAAGTATGAACTAAATGCTTATACGATAGTACACACAGGGTTTGTTCATTTTGGCCGATGGTGGAGGCTCTGTATCCATGGAAACCATTGTTTTTCAAATAACGATAAATTGTCTTTATCTGTATAATATTCTCCTTCATTGTGTTTATCATTTCCCTTAACTTTCTCGTGTTTTTCCTGTTCTACGCGGAAGGAATTCTGTTTGTGGCTAGTGTTTTTCCTGAACTCCGTTCAGTTCAGTTTGAACAACTGTAAACCGTACACTGGGTGCGTTAGTTCTGATGATATGTCTTGGCTAGAAAGTCATTTGGATATCAACGGAATGAGCGAACAGAAATGATAAAGAAAGAACGCCCAATTATTATTAACACCAGTTAGATGTAAACTCAGAACGCACCGAAATGCCAACGTACCATTATGTACGCTTCCTTTCAAACGCTTTCCTTCTCGTGATCCCCGGGGCGGGAATTCCAAAAATGGCGCATTGTGGTGATAAAGATGAATGGAACTACTACTTTTGCGTTTGAACGAGTTTCGTGCCACGAATTTTAGCTGGAATACTGCGAATGTGACTTTGATATTAAGTGATTAGTATAATATTGAGAAAAGCCTTTAAGCAGTCGGAGTATGTAGTTGAAGGCAGTTTAAGTACACATATGTCGCGTCAAATTTTGACTAAAGTTCGAAAATATTCATTCCCCCTCAAGAATTCCCGTGAATTTGCTAATTCTTCTGTTTTTCTGCACATTGCGGATGGTAGTTCAATCCTTCAATTTCCGTTGTGGTAGAAGGCTGCTTTTCATTCGTCAAGCATTTCTTAATTGGAGCATTTCTTATTTGACTTGATCTGTTTAGACGAAAAACTTCTCCTTTAGATACTGTTTTGGACACTGGAAGAGGCACGGAGGTTCCTTAAACAACAACAAATTCGGAGTCTGCGAAACGATCGTGAACAGTAGTAGATTGCGAAGTGTAAGGAGACAGAAAAAACTGCGGCAATCAGAAACAGTCACAACGTTTTCCGTCTAGTTATAAATGAGTCCACGGAATCCAAGTGTTAGAGAATTCATCAAAAAGATGAACAGCTCCCCGATCCGCACTTAATAGGGTCGTCTTGGTCGTTGGGTGCATCGTATTGAGAAACAGTATACCCGGTGCTTGTCCACAGTAAGTGGGTTTAGCATGATGGTAGGTGTGGTGTCCTGGATGCAGATATCAATCCTCCGTCAGAAGCGGAGGTTTTTCCGTGAGATGAGATACCCTAAATGACATAAAGCTGCTAGACAAAATGAGTTGCCTCCATCTATTTTCAAAGACAGTGCAGCATTTCCACTGCAGCTCACTAAACTCATCGGTTTGATATGAGAGAAGGAACAGGTTCCAAAACGTTGATGTGAAGCGGTGGTCGTACCGATTTATAAGGAAGACAACTGGTCCCCCTATGTAAACCACAGGGGAATAAGTTTAGTTCGAATCACATCTAAACTGCTCACTGGTATTATTCTCCATCGCTTATCCGACGCTCGCGAACAGTGCTCGCGCGAGAATCGAGCTGGGTTTAGACCTAGTAGAGGTTTTCTTGATCACATCTTCACTCTTTGGCAAATTTTTGACATAGACACATCTTCCACAGGCCCACCATCTGCTTTTCTTGATCTAAAAGTGGCATTCGACCCAGTTGATCGTACAGTTCTCTGATACTACCTCTTGTTAAAGGGTGTACCAGAATAACTCACTTCCGTCATGAAGTCTCTTTACGTGAATGACCGAGATCAGGTTAGGGCATAAGGTAATCTTCCACCCGGGTTTAACACGAAGTTATAAACGTCAGGGTTGCGTCCTTGCTTTTCTCCTTAAATTGTGATTGATATGGCCCCGGAAACCGCCTTTTTGTCATGTAACAATAGCGGTATGTAGCTTTTTCCGGAGTCGAACCGTGAATATGCACACGACGCAGCTCTTTTAAGTAAAGATCCAGGTAAGTTTCAAGCTTTTATGGTCAGCTTGAACAACGGCGCTCTGCACCTTGAAAGTGCAAGAGGCTGTTGCGGGATCGGTTGGTCCAACACCAACCCTTTCAGTATCTGAGCAGACTACAGGCCAGTTGGACAAGTTCTGTTACCTGGGCAGCTGCATTTCGTCCGAAAGTCAGATATCGGATGAAGTGTCTTTACGTATATGGAAGGCTCATTTGGCTTTTGCCAACCTAAGTCATCTGTGGCGTCGAAATAACATTCGTTTATTTATCGAGGGTCGGATATACGCTTCAGCAGTCAGGCTAGTTCTTTATGGTTCAGAAACGTGACCATTTCGGATGGAGAATATATGGGAATTGTTGGTATTCGAATACCGATTTGTTAATAGCATTGCTCGAATCTGGTGGAAATACCGTACAGCAGTTGTGAAGTTGAGCACACGAACCACGCCAAACCATGATATGAAATACTTAAGCTCACCAAGATAATACGGTTGGGACATGTGTTGCGCGTGCACCCGGATAGGTTTCCTCGGCGCGCAGTGTTCGTTAATGAAGGCAGTGGTTGGAAGATGAGTAAGGATGGCCATTCCATGGCGTGGAAAATGAGGTCTTTTTAGTGTAACCGGTGGACTTGGCCATGTAGGGTATGTTGAGTTCCAGGAGTGAAATTTAAGAGATTTCTCCCATTTAGTGGTTAGATACATTAGAGCATATGGCTCAGGTTTCCAATCAGTGGCGCCCTTGTATTAAAAAACTTTCTTCGTGGGCTTGATGCTATCCGTAGTTCTCGCGAGAGTTACTGGGTGAGTGTGTTTTCAGAACCGAAAGTGTGGCTTACTCAGTATGCGTGCTGTTATCCTCCATTGGCTTTGTTGGTTTGGTCTCGTTCTACATATTCTTCATCGTTGTGCTTTGCTCACAGAGTCTGAAGTTAACTGAAAACCATGGATACTAAACTATTAAGTAACACAGATCGGTCAAAAGGTTAACATCAAACATTACGTGGATCAATCCCTCGTGCCTATATGGTTGGGGGGACCTTTAGATCCATGACACGCTTGGTTGAGGACCCCGAGGGATTTGGCTCAAAGTCATAGTCAGTGGTGGTCATGTGAAATTTGGTATTCCAAATCTCGTGTCATTTTCTCTCTCTCTCTCTCTCTCTCTCTCTCTCTCTCTCACACACACACACACACATATATACACCATATTTTGCATGTCATGATGCCTCGGTTCTAGTTACCAGGTTATTGATGAAGATTAAAATAAATAATAGTACAAACCACGCCTATTGATTTTCCCTGAAGCACAGTCACCTTCCTGGATTTTATCATTTTTATAATGTCATTAGCTACTTCTCAACAGAACAAATCGAACGACTAAAGTGGGTGCAAAAAGCATTCAACACAAAATCGTAACCGATAATAAACAGTCTTCGTGTTCGCTTGATTTCTCTAAAGATACATGACTTTTGACCGAAGGTAATTTGTGAGAATTTATAGTGTACAGATCACATGCATTGGAGTATGAACTTCCCGGTTTGTTATGTTCGCAATGTGTTGCTTGATCTACTGTGCACGGCTACCGTGTGGGGTATTCAGTTTGAAGTTTATCGAAATCAACTTTCTTCAACATTTCTGTGGCGTTTCACACAAGTGAATCCACCCGAGGTCTGTCAGAATGCACCAGTGTAATCCGTTGTTAGAACAAAATGATTTCAATAAAATGAAATCATTGAACTCGGTCCAACTTTTCCGTTATGGGACAGTAACGCCAAGACTCACTGTAAATGAAAATGAAAAAAGTGCTACTTTAGTAACACGGGAAAGATACACGATGTGCAGCTTTTTTCTGGTATCGAATTTTTAACCAATCATCAGCATTGTGTTGCAATTTGATTATGCTTTCTTCTACAGTGCGTGTGTCCAGTGCGCCACACCCGCTTGTGTCAGTTGACAACACTCCTGGCACATAGTATTAGAATGGGGACTACCAATCTGAAAGTGTCGCACACGCGTTCGTTTAGAAACCGAAATTGGGACCACTCGCTCTGGCCATATGCCACGGCGACATTGTCCATAAATTCCTCTTCACAACTGATTCGTTGTCCTCCATGCACAAAATGCACCTAAATGATTTACAGGTTGAAACCGATCATCTTGTGGGAAATGGGGAAAAAGCTGTAAACGATAATCCTTGAATTGCCATGCCTCATCTTTCAAATCTTATATTGTTGATAACCTAGGTGTCTGGGATTCATGGTGCTCTTCGTTTTGTTGACCGTCGAAAACTGGCCGTAAACGATGTAATAGCATGATTGTTTGTAATACACAAGGAGGCTTTTAAGGTTTTTTTAAATTGGGAATAAGGTAATTATTAAACAGAATATAAATTAAGGCTAGGCCTCCAGTACCAACCAACTTTTTTCGAGACTGTACTGCTGACCTTTAAGCGACAAAAACGTTCACTGAAACAGCTTCTACTGGCACACATGAGCGATAAATTGGTGGGCGTGGATCACAATAATCTAGTTTTTTTAAATTATTACATTCTTGTACATGGGTGCAAAGGAAGGGGTAGATACCCTATATCCACAAAGGCCCACTGCACTATTCGGAAAACCGGCAACCGGATCCTGATACTTGGAGTAGATAACCCCGGGATGTGGTTACGAGCCGGACGACAGAGGCTTACTGTCTACCACTAGTATAACCGGTGGTGGCGGGGATTCGAGCCTCCGACCTCCGAGGTGGTGATAAGACGCTGTAAACCATTCGACCACCACCGATCGCTTTGCAATACACGTAAGCCGTTTGACCACTACCACTGGGACAGCGCATTTCCGTGAGACGATTTACCGGACAGCAACAACTTGAGGTATTTTAAAATTACATTTTCGCGTATGAGTGCAATGGGGGGGGGGAGGGGTTATGTACCTTAGCTTCGAAGGCCCACTGCACTGTTATAGATAACCGGAAACCGTCAGCCTGAAACTTAATGATGGGGAATGACAAACAGTCCTAATATATCGGGTGTGGTAGCGAACCGGGCAACAGTAGAATACTGTCAGTCACCATAGTCAGCGGTATTCCTGAACGCTTTTACATTAGGCGCAGGTCTGGCAATTGAAATTGATGCAACAATTCGTCGTTCAGTAGCCAGTCAGGGTTAGCAACAAACCGAACGAGCGCTGGAGATTTCTGGACAAACAATGCTTCACGGCTATTCACACTGCGGAACAGTGCTTTCTGGCTCGATGGTCCGATCCTCAATAAATTGCCGTGATCCAACACGGGAAGGTGCTCGAAGAATCATTGTTAGAGTTCCCTTTGGTCAGAACTTCATGTTTAGATTTTTTTATTTATTAGCAAACAGCTAGGTTGAAAGTAGCAGTCATGGATGAGACGCTGTGGCATATGAAGTTGATGTGAAATAAACCGCTGGCATCATCGATCATTTCATGCAGCTAAAAGAGTGTAGAGTGAATTCGAAAATTGGATCGATAATTGAAGCGCCAGTGAAGAAACAACAGTCAGGTATCATGTGACAGACCGGAAGTGACATCATGAGTACTTCGGTTACGTTCTCGTACTGGGTAACATCCCACTGCCATACCGATCGAACCATGGAATCAGAAGCTTAGATGAAGGTCCCCAAAGAAGAGTCTTTTCTAAGGTGTGGGCAGCCGCGAAGTATCGGTCGCATGGCAATCTCGAGCGGCCCCTCGGAAAAGCTACAGAGGAGATTTTTTTGAAAGTTACGAGAACCTATCTAAGTGGCAATCATGTTCATGAAATTTGTCGTCATGACTCACGTTATTTTAGTTTCATATAAGTTGATAAGGCTGGCTAGGATAGATAATAGGAATGACGATAAGTTCAGAACAATTGATGCACTGGTACCCGAGTTTGATAGTGATGGCCATCGAACAAATATCGGCGATGTTTCATAATGAATGCGTCAGCCACGTGGTATGAAATGCGTTTCACTTACGAACTAATAACCCCATAAAACGTCCAGATTCGCTATCTGGGTTCACGAGATCCACCCAAACAGTTGTCTAGTTCTATAGTGGCCGAACCAAAAACAACTTCAGTACTCCTCCCTAGACCAAAGATCGTCGGGACCGACCAGATTTGTTCGCCTCTCAGAGGTGTTCACCCTTGGGAAGGGCGTTTAGAAAGTAGTTGAAAACGCGGCTAAAAGACGAAGCCAAGTTGTCAGTATCTAACAAACTTCTGAAAAGTCCAGATGAGATTTTTGGAGCTATCGCTTTTGAAATAAGACATAACATTAACTTTCGGTAGCAAATCAATTTTATCAGAAAAGAATCCATTGCTAACTGTTTTGCTGCTTTGTTGTCTTCTTCTTTGCATTTTCGAATGCTGCTGTGTGGATCACTTTTCAAAACCAAGCTACGTATTAGGTCGGCTTTAAAATAAAGACCAGTCTCACCACGGTTAAAAATGTTCTTCGAATCGTAATCTTTGAGCAAGGTGGGAACGCGGTCCGGCCAGTTTGGTAGCTCTTCATTTAAAACTTTTAAGGCCTTGTCCTTCAGTGGTTTTACACTAGTAATATGGTGTTGTTGGAATTTAAACAACCAGCCATTGTTCACGTGAAAATCATGTGCTCCGTATTACGAGCCGCCCCCTTGCTTTCTCCTGTGGCAACTCTATTTACCGGCGGATGGTTCCGACGAACAGTGAGAACTCATTCATACGCAACACTGCTGACATCAATGAAGCAATCGAGACGTGAATGCAAAATTTTTCACCGACTTGAAGTTCCTTTGTTCCAGCTTGTTCTGATGATATCCTCATCCCTCACAGTCATGTGAACTTGCATTTTCCCCAAACCTGAATTGGAAAGCAATCCTCTTCACGGAAAATTCATTCTCGTGTAAATAAATAATCTTTACTTTATCACTAAGGCTCAAGGATGTCTTTCTTATTGACCGTCCCACCACAATTAATGGGCGCTTGCGAGTTCTGTTGTCTTAGTCTGTGGTAATAACTGCGAAACCAGTCGTGTGCTTCCGAGAAACTTCGTCCACTTTATCTGTAGATACTACTTAAATCAGAAGTGCAGCGATTGTAATTCATTGAATGCAGCAGACTTGCTTGTTGTGAGATCAAACGTTAAGTGTACTTGTGCAGTAGCCACCACCTCAGTTGTCAGTGGCTGTCGTGAACAACTGAGTGCACAGAGTAACACACAGTATACGCAGAATTCTTGAATATTCACTGATGCTGTCTGTCGAATGATTCCAGTGAACTTGCGTGAACTACCTGAAGAACCCTCGATGTTCACAGGTGCATACCCAACTGCAACATTTGACAGTTATTACGACGGGAGGCCTTACTAGTTTTCTTTAGCACAGGATCAGGTGGCATTCTCCATTGGTGGTTTGTAGACATGCATTCCGATGGCTGTGCTCGCTCGAAGGGAATGTTCGCTTTTTAGGGGCTTCAGTGGTAAAATCAGTCAGGACCGGGCCACATTGTTCGCACGGAGGAGGCGACTGCTCTTCGGGGGTACGTTCTTGGGGGACCACTGTAGTACTGGTCCACTTCACGCACTTGCATTTCATTTTATTGTTTATCCAATCAGAGGATTCGTTGTAAAAAGGTATCAAAAGCCGGAGCAACGCTGTATGTGGTAATATTTGGTCCAAACAGAAATTTCTCATTTTCGTTGAATCTCTCATTGCTTTTCCAACGGCATTGTTTTGCGTTTATAAGGTATACTCAATTGTGACCCCATCACCAGATTGTTGTAAACCTCGTAGCCAATTTCCTATCTTTTGCTGATGGTCTATATACGTGATCTCAGCTTCTCTACTCATATAACACGGGTGCTTCGGGCGTAAGAAGAGTACGTCTCAGCACACCGCGTCGGAGAAGTGCGTTGGGCAACCACGATGTTTGAAGTGGAAATTGAAAGGTACAGAACCACTCACAAAAATCTACGTCCATTTGGGTTGCGTCCACACCTGGCTGAGTTGTCCTCCAAGACACCTGCGAACTTCGTTGGTTGGTTAATTGAGTTTCGTCCGATTTCGCCCGTTACCCGCCCACGCACGGCCGATCTTTTTAAGTCAAGTAATTGCATTATGCACCCCGAGGGGTGACTACTCAGCGTTGTCTTGAACCTAAGCAAATTTTTTTTTGTATGCTGGCGCGTGAGTGAGTCACAAAAGCTCACTACACTTTTAGGGATAACCGGCAACTAGAACCTGAGACTTGCAGTGGATAACCACACAAGGTCCCAATAGGTCAGATTCGTTTACGAGCCAGGCGACAACGGAATCCTATCTACCACCAAGGTAACCGTTGTTGGCGGGAATTCGAACCTCTGACCTCCGAGGTGGTTATAAGACGCTCTAAACCACTCGACCACCACCGGTGGTGAGCGGTGAAAGAGCGGTTGAACCTGTCGGTTAGTGACACTTTCGCGCTGACCTACTGGTGTCTTTGTGCATGAGAGTTATTTTGCACTACATTCTGGCATCAAACCGATAATAATATATCTAGAACATTTTAAGATTGGGCCTGTCCTGATCGCATAATAATTCTGCAGATAAAAGTGAAGTAGCTTAGATTTTACACATCATTACTCACTGTCGGAATAACAATATATGCTGGAATATTGTGCATACCTTAGTCAGATTTTTTTAATTAATGACCTCTAACTGGCAAGGTTTCTTAGGCGAGAACTAATCGCCATTATTCTTTTGTCTAAAAACATTCATATTGTGCCGCCGTGTTTTCGGTTTTATCAAAATATCGAATAATCACCCGGTGTGGTGTGTGATCCACATCGCGCCATAGGCGTTACGTAACTTTACACACGATATATAGACGAAATCGATTGACCGCCTGGATTTGTCAGTATGTCATCAATCATTGACGTTGGTCTGGCAAGCGCTGGGGGACAGCTGGTCAACCGGATTTACAGTTGCACAAAACACGTTCGGGGCTGCACGATCAGTTGAGAGCAAAGGCTCGCTTGCGTAGTGGGAGAAGACTTCATTGATTGTCACTATCAGATACAGTCATATTCGATTTCTCGTCACTCAGAATTGTATCAACATTTTGGCAAAATACGGGAAGAGAAGGCTACCATTATCCGGCATTTATAGTGCTCTACCTCATGTTCATTCAACAAATTCAGTAATTACAGAAACCGAAAACGATTCGCTCTGCTATTTAGGGGTTTCATCTATTTGTATATTCAAGATACTTTTACTGCACGGTTGCGGCTTTACAGAATCACACATACACACAGAGACACGCACGAATCGTGAGTTTAGTACTGTCCACATTAAGGCGATGATGACAAGTGATTCTAAACGGATTTTGAAAGTACAAACATACATGAACTATTCTGTTTAATACTGTGTAATTTTCTATGCTTCCGGGTCCGGTCACCTTGCTTTACTTTAACAGTCAATTTGACTGTCTTGAGAAGCACACATAGCCTTATGGTTCTAAACCACTACGTCATTGCTACTTCAGGTGATATCCCATATATGCTTTAGCCTGTTGTTGAATATTCTGACATGATCCGCACGAATGTTTATCCATTTCTGCGGTCATCTATCCGCAATGCGTTTTCTTTCGCGAATCTCTCAGCTTTAATACGAGTATACGTAAAACACGATGATCGGCTTAAATATATACTTCTATACACCATTGAATGCTATTTTCTGCTTCCCACAGACGGCCTTTGTACATTACCCTCACGCCCCCTCCCCGTCTTGACCCGTGGTGTTAAACAAGACCGTTTCAACATGTAGTGTGGGAAATGCATATAGATGATGAACATCAGGAGGCCGTAAGCGTGAATGGAAATATCCAAAAATACACAACTGCATCCAAGTTGGTTTGTAGCCTTCGTCACCAAGGTGCCAACTCACGTAATTTCACCATATTTCGTCGTACGCCCACGCATGATCACTCATGCATTGGATCTGAGCCAACATGTGATGCGTGGAGGTGGACTGGCTGGGTGGCCCGGCACGTTCACGCTGATCTACTAGCGTCCGAGTTTCCACAACGGTTTCCGTGACCCTCATGACACATATTGCAACCCGATCATCTCTTACGTGAACATGAAACCACCTTGGTGATAGAGACAGTATTTCACTGTCGTTTGAATTGTTACGACGTTTTGCACATTTTGACTTCATGCACAAGAACAGGGTAGTCCATTCTCCTTGGTAAAGTAGCATATCCCTGTGGTTACATGCTTCGTCTTCTGCCCTTTCTGTTCTTGATCGGATTTAACTTAAGGTAATAAGGCTGTCAACGATCCTCCACTAACCTCCAGTCTGCAGTCACTGGCATACCATCCGGCGGTTCCTTCATTATTTATTTTCTACCGTTACTATTTTGGCTTCTATTCCTCGGAGCTTGCCCCGGCACTTCTTCCCCTAGAATTTATTCGCCATTCTCGTACGCGGGTGGCCAGTTACCTTTTTTAGGTTTCTGTTCCCAGATGTCGTATCTCTACTATCTAGTCCCACCCCTCGCCGGGACTGCCAAATTGTGAAACAAACTTCCTCTTTCTGCTTTCCCATCCCCTACAATCTTTCGTTAAAAGTAGTATCAACAAGCTGGTTCTGATGTGAACGTTCTCCTCAATCTCCCCGTTCCAGTACCTCTTTTGACTAGGGGTTTTTTCCCTCTATCGTAAATCACTTTTTGTGTAATTGTAACTAACTTCTGTTGGCCATTGAGATACGCGTAATTTAGTCCAAAAAATGGCAAACGTCCAGCTGTGGTTTTGAATTCGGTTCTTTATAAAGTACTCATAAATATCACGTAGAAACTGCACTGTTTGTAATGGTAACCGCTCCGTGAATTAGTATCAGCTTAATACAACCAAATTCCAAATCGCTTGAGGTTCAAACAGTCAAGTCAACGAAATGTCTGTAGATAATGTGGGTCAGAGGTCATGGGACAAAATTAATGCACGCACCAGTCGGCGCTCGCATAAGGTGTGTGGTTCAACGAGTGGATAGATGTGTGTGTGTGTGTGTGTGTGTGTGTGTGTGTGTGTGTGTGTGTGTGTATTGAAAACACCAATTTCAAGTAAGAGTAGGGGCTTAGATCGATCATGAGCTAGCGCCTCGAGTTTAGTCTTTTTGTTGATTACAATAGTAACAATTATACGTACACCGCTCCACTGTACTCACACGTGAGTATAGAACAAAATGTAAATCTGTGGATAAACATACAAATTTGAACTGGACCCTCTCTGTTTCTGTTTGGATGGTACCTCTAGTAGTGCGGCCACTTGGTAATTATCCGACTACGGGTCACATTTATTAAAAACCGGAAGTGATTGAGTGACTGGATGGTCGGGTGAAACGCACCGGACATCCTACGCGAATAACAATTGCGTTCGTCAGCAAATCGATTGGCTCATTATGGATATTGTCTCGATTTTCACATTTTGCGCCGATGATTGCCCAACTGTGTCTCGAAATCTTTCTCCATTTACGCACACCCATTTCTTAATAAATATAAATACTCATATTTACGTGGGCGAGGAACAAGCATTTTCTTCTTGACTCATCCACACAATCTCAAAATCAGAATGAGCGAACACGATGTGATCTATGCACTTGTATACTAATATGATACACTATCTTCACTTTTAAATTGTTTTGTGTTTTTGTGCGTAGGTGGAAGGTCAAGAAATGCTCTACTTCTGTTCTACATGTGTCTTCTGATGCTTACCAACTTTCCTCTGCTCCACTTGCACACCCGTGAAGATACGAATTTAAAAATTTGATGCTTCATTTTCATTGTGAACCGCCGGACTCCAGTCGTGTCATGACATGCAATTGGCCAATCGTCCTCATTCACCTCTATCTCCGTTTTGTGTAAATGTCATCTAAAATATGGCAGTCTGTGTTTCGTAGGAATGATAATGTGGACATACGTGTTTATTTTGGTCATATGATCCAGCTTTCAAACTCTTCTGCATTCCGTACCCGAGTTTGTTCTCTACATAACAAAATGCGCCAGATCACATGATTTTTGAGCGAAACACAGGGCGATAAAATGGATAAGAAGAAAAATGTGATAGGAAAAGATCTAACCGAATGGTGGTTGATAGACACAGAGTACGATTCTCCCCTATCGTAGCCTCTGTGAACTCCGAGACTGATCCTTACCATCAGGTACATCGTAAGGAATTTCGAAAATTCCACTTGAATTGGAAAAGCCATATTTAAACCGAAAATAGTTGACTTACTCAATGTCGCTCAATAAGCACCTTCCGCATTTGCACTTTAGAAGCACCATGTAAAGGTGTTTTGACGAGACGTCCCCTCATAGGTGTTGATTGATGCGTGGTTGGCAGGTTGCGTCATCGTTCAAAACAAGTGATGGATGGTAGGAAGTTACATTGTGTAGTATTGACGCCAAGGCTGGATAACCTAGTGGTTGGTGTAAGTAGTTCACAATAATACATTATAGGTTTGATTCTTTGTTCGTATTCGGTGTTATTCGCAGTTAACACTTCCTACCGATATCTTAACGGCCCCCGAAACAATGCCATCCTGTCTTGGGTAACTTGCTAACTCATAGTCCTATAATCTAACATCGGGTTTGTGATTCGGAGTTATGAAGCTAAATCTGTTTAACCTGTCTGTTTTGGTTTCGCGCGGCATGGACCAGAATGTCATTGCGTACATCGCTACCTACTCACTTTCTGTTTATCACGTGTTTTCCAAGTGCAGGACATCGAAAGCTAAACAGTTTTCGTCATGCTACCTGTCGGCTACTGCAATTGTTATTAATTCTATCGCACTGCAGTCAGATAATGGCGTGACAGCTAAGATGGTAACTGTTACCGCCAACCTATCACGTTGAAAGTTTCGGTTTATTCTCAACCAATACAGTTAAAAATATTTGGGTTTGATTATTACGCTTGCATATTTAGTCGGAAGGGAATACCGTGTAAGAGATAGTTCACGTTGTTGAATGTCAGTTGTACGACCAATTTTGTTCGGTTTACGGTTTCGCCACCGTTAGTCACTTTCTGTTTGGCAACTTATTAACGGTCGCTTCCTTTGTCCTGATCTGTTGTGCGTAACCAGTTAGATGTCAGAAAATAAAAGAATCGGTTCTATCACTTTATGGCCTAACGCACCATATCGCTGATCGGTACCTGTTTTTTATTCACTACTCATTTTCATTATTAGAATCCGATAATCATTTACAGTGGATGTAGCAGTTTTGATTGATTTCTCCTTACCAAATCCAGTTTGACCGGTGGTCGCCGTTTGGCGTAAGCGTTTATCACCTCTGAGGTTTGAGGTTCGTATCCCACCGGTCACTTTGGTGCTAGGTAGCCATTCTCTTTCGCCCGGCTCGATACTATACCCGACCCATTACGAGACCTCATGTGGTTGCCTACCTTAAGTCTGAAGGTCAAGTTGACGATTCTTCCTTGTGGTACATTGGGTCTCTGCCGCTACGCTTATTGTGCTGCACCGATGCGCAAACATGTGAAAAGGAAGATGAAAGGTAAATAGTAAGAGATAGTTACTAGTACAATAATCATACCAGTTATGCATGTCGCTTTATACTTTCTACTTACGACTAACTCCGTTCCCTGTGCATTCACAGTTGTCATTACTGGTTAAGCGTTTCGCACGGCATACCGCTCACTACTGATAAACAATTTCAACACGTGCTGTTTACGCATACTGTTTATGTATTTTCCGGATCCGCATTTCAAGGATCAATTTAGGCCAGCTGATTTATCAGTTGAATCGGTTGAGCTTAGCAGGATGTTCCAAGTCATGTTGTCTAGGCTAAGAATGCGTCCACATCACTTGTCTGTCTCCCGCATTAAAGTGGATAGCAGTTTATTGAAACCTTCAAATTTTTGTGACACTGTGCTTCGGAAAACAGATAAATTCGGCTTCTGTGGAATGGGCTGGTGAGATCCAACTGACATGGAACCTATTTCATCACAAATTAACGCGTATGTGGACACCTGTGCAACGATCCAATGTGTCATCGTACTGTTGCTTTTTTCGTTTTGGTTGCGAAATGGCTAGATGTAGATTAGCATATATATATATATACATATATATATATATATATATATATATATATATATATATATATATAGAGAGAGAGAGAGAGAGAGAGAGAGAGAGAGAGAGAGAGAGAGAGAGTGGTCTGTTGTACCACTCAGACGCCTGGTTCAGAGCTAGATGATGTCAGAAAGTACCTGATTCAGCTCTGCGTGCTACTCACTTTGTGGTTTTCAAAACCGTTTTCACAGGAAACTGTTTATACATGCTACTCGTTGATTCGATACTTTTTGTTACTTGAAACTCTTGATTCTCCTCTTATTTCCAGTTTATGAGAATGGGAAGAAAAATAAGACTGCGAAATGCATGCACACGTCATCCACAATTTTCAGTAACCAACACCAAACATTTCGCTTCACATAATGACCTTTGGGCATCCAAGGGTTCAGAGCATTTGCTTTTCACCTCAAAGACTACAGGTTCAAACCGGCTATCGCCGGTCACTTTGGTTATCCACTTTCGCCCGGGTCGTAACTGCGCTTGATCAGTTGGGATCTTCAAATCTCAGGGTCTGCTGGGCAGTTATCCCGAATAGTGCAGGGAGCCTTTATGGCTATGGGGTCTTCCACTGCACTCGTGCGCAAGCGTGCAGTGAAAAAAATAATGCGCGGTACTTAAGATCGGCAGTGAAAATATGTCATAGATGAGCCAGTAGTTCACGTGACATTAGGTGATCATTGTTAAGAAAAGCAGATAGTTTGCAATCATTATTTCTATGTGCAGAGCGAAGGGGGTTTTCTGATTTTATCGGCAAAGCTTCCATAAACGCTAACGGCTTTGTATCCGCAACTTGAAAGGTCAGATCAGATTAACTCAGTAATCTGATAAGTAAATGCTTTCCGATAGGTTATGCAGTATTTTTTGCCGAAATTTGTCTGAGTCATTGACTGCATGGTCCATTACGAACTGTGCTCAACCATTCATTGAGCCATGAATCGCTCTGTTTTGCCTAAGTACGTGGCACTGCAACTGGTGGTTAACGTACGGAGCACTGAGATCGTTAAGGATGTCGGCGTCGTCCAGCGGTTTGCTTTATACGAGATTCACTCGCCATGTTTCTCTGGTTTGGAGCGAAGCTAAAACTTTGGTGTATCTAATTTCAAATCAGGTCATCGGTAAACGAAGGAAAAAAAATGAAAATATCGTATTTTTTCACTCTCTGTATAAACGTTGGTTCGCATCGTAGGTTTCTACGACTTTGAGTGATTTTCTCACGGTAATCATCATCTAAGAGAGTTTTATTTGTAAAATATTCTTCCTTTTTCCAGTTGTCCAATGGTACAGATGTTGCGGATCTTGCGGAAATTGAGTTTTTTTCCTACCTGCATTATATGCGATTTTTATTCATGCAGTCTTTTTCATTCAGCCAATCACTTTGTTCTCCTTTTCGTCTGTGTTCACAGTAAGCATGGGACTCGATGTGCTGGTCAGATTGCCGCTCAGGGGAATAACTCAGTGTGTATTGTGGGTATCGCCTACAATGCTCGAATTGGAGGTAAGCGATCGGCTGATTGCTTCTTTCGGTATCTGTGTCGTCTGTTTGTCTGTCTGTGTTTGTGCCCCTGAACCGCATTCGGTGTATCGCATCTGCTCTAGTGACATTCTTCATTTCGTCATGTGCGTGTTTTTCCCGAGAATACCACTGGATTTCCAGTTAGGAAATGCGTGGCTCCTCTATGGGCCCCGTACCTCTTGTATATCAATTGTATTCGCTTGATTCTTGATCTTGATGACAACTGTCGCATTCGGCTCCAGTTCAAAGTTTCGTTAGAACAGAAAATGACTTGGAGTGTGGCACTAGCAGAGTGAATTGTGTGAGGGTTGCGGATGCGATTGAATCTGTTGATAATGAAATAAACTCAGTCAAATAAATCGGTGAATAAAACATTATTTCTCAGTCTGTGGCCATCACGAATAACCCCGAATTAGTTGCCGGTGTACGAAAATCCATAACAGTCATGCGTCCTTGGTAAATTGCAATTCTCAGCTGGTAGGTTATGGCCAGTTATAATATTCTGACGTGAAATGAAATGTAGTCTTACAAATACCAATTGAACATCGGGTGTTCACATCGTAGTCACACTTGTTCATCATTTCACTATCCTATCTATGCGTCACAGTATTTGACGGTTCAGATCGATCGCTTGTCATCTTTAACATGTTATCTCAGAAGTGAGGAGAACGTCAGGGGAAACAACCCAGCCCACAACTCCACGGTTTTCACCATGGTAGCCTCAACTCAGCAGATTAATTTAAAATATCAAAGTGACCAGAACTGTGCAACGTGCGTCGTTCGTGCTGATTTGTTCCCCATCGGAAGAGAAGTCGAAATGGCCACTACGCGAAGTGGCAGGATATTCGAAAACCATTGAACCGGTCTATGTAGATCTTGTTTGGCCTCCAGATTGGTGATCGAATGATTAGATAGTCAAACCAAATGGCCCGATTTCACGACCAGTGGATCATCTTTATCCTTACATTTTCTTCTTCAGCTTGTGTTTATTCACGCTTTGCGTGTTGATTTATTTCGTACTCTACTGGGTAGTATTGTGCAGCGGCTAACGAAACCGGAACTGTAAATATCCAAGTTTGCAGTTGGCAAGCTGAATTCAGATTATGCAAGTTGGTTGCAAAGTTAATATTTCTGTTTTACATGGTTTGGGAATTTTCTTGAACTGCTACACCGGTTATCTTTTTGCGTACATTGGTTAGTGACAGCCCGCAAGTGCGGTACCGCTACGAGAACGAAAACCATATTGCGAAACTTCCGCCTGTTCTGTTTTTTTCAACCCACCCGTCTGCCTCTTATTTAAGTCAATGTGAACACATTTTTTGTGCGATTCCCTGTTTTTCTTATGCGTGTACCAGTTTGTTCGTTAGTCATAGGGAAATTAACTACTCGTTTCTTATCCCCTCATTGTTAGGCGATCATAACCGTGCCATGGTGATGTAGCTGTTATCCTCATCGTAACCGTGACTGACCAGGGTCTAACCATTTTCCAGTGTGAAGTCGATTTTCTCATGTGTTTGTTGCTTTTTTTTCGCCTAAGAAATCCAGTTCACCTGTCCGCGTAGGGGCATTGGCATCAGAGTCGACCGGGTTTCATACCAGTTGTTGTTTCCATCGCAAAATTTGATCCTTTTTGATTGAGAAATGACAAGAAAATGTCTGCGGTATTGCACCCTGTTCGTAATCCCTATGTCAGATTGAGGAAGATGTAAGGATAAAACAGTGCGAAGTGTCCAAAAAGATTAAGTGCACATGATGGGTACCTCTCGCGGTCGAGTTCCTAAAGACCTCGACACCTTTTGTTTAGGAAGACGGAAATAAAGAAATGCGAAACATGGACACTGTTGTCATTGTCTAGCACGTCAGATTTTTTGGGAATCCATACAGGCTCACGCATGCACTGTGTTCCGTGGAATAAACCGGGTGGCATTTCTTAGTTGATCATTCTGCGCTTACGACGCGGCTGTACACAGTGTGCTCCCATACAGTTGCGAGATTCGGTCTTTCCGAGCGGCCGATATCGACCGGTTATTTGCCTTCGATCACCGTTGATTGAAGAGTGTTTCGCGAGTTTGGTATCTACACTACATCTACAACTACACAGTCCGTGTACGCGTTTTCGCACTTGGACGTGTCACGTACTCAGTAAGTATGCTGTTGTCACTCCACCGTCTTCATTGGTTGGGACACGTACTACGAACCCCCCTCCCCGATAGACTCCTTCGTCGTGCTTTATTCGAAGAGCTTGTGGTTGGCTGAAAATGCAGTGCGGATGTCAAGCTATTACATGGCGCCGGTCGGTCAAAATGTCGTTCCTTCACGCCTGCTCGACTTGAGACCTCACGACCCACAGCGCGCTCCGCTGAAAACTTTGTCGGAGATGACTCAAAGTCGTGGTCAATGACAGTTACGTTGCGAAAGCCTGTGTTACACCTGTGAAGCTTCTTTTTTCTCACTTTAAATTCGTCATTTGGTCCATGTTCTGTGTGGTGTCACATTTCTGTACTATATATTCAAGTATTGATGAATAAATACGTATGTAATACATTTGTCCACGATAATTTAATTTGTACATCCAGAGTGCTCCTCTTTGCAGAGTTTACTTACTCTACTTGCGGTGATTCACTGATAGTTCTATGTGGATTAGTCGCAGTTAACCTCGAGAATGATTACGCTTCACAAATCAGGCCTCGATACCTTACGCACTCCACGATTGTATCGTCAGCATCCTTAGCTGTTTTCTACGTCATCCCTAATTCACTGAACTGAGTCTGGTTTTTCCACCCACCCACCTCAATCATGATCACCGATAAGCTCGGTTCTGTGGGCCACTGGTGTGCGCTTTTCTCACTGCATTTATCATCTTGCTTATTCTCTTCTGGCCTTATATATCTCTTAGACCATATTTTGAACCAACCAAACGCTGGGTAATACCCAGCCCACATGCTTACATGAAATCTCCACACATATGGTTGCTCATGTTTTTGCATGGCACCACGCCTCTGTACATTGTACCGGGTTATCGGTGAATACATAAGTAGATATAACATAAAAACACTTTATTTTATCATTTTGTTGAAATTCCATGATTGACGTGTGAAAAAGTCTTGTTCAATCTATCTGATCTGGCTAGCAAGCACGTCACAAAGTCAAAAATTCCGTTGACGTTGTTTGCGTCAATTTCGTTTACTCTGACCATCAATGATGAAACACTCAGTCCTCGGGTCTTTTTTTACCAGCCTGCTACCTCTTCCAAATAATAACTCATGTTATTTCGATATGAACAGTATGGCATTGTGTCTGGATGACAGGATAAAATTCCTCCGGAAGCACACGACCGGTTTCGCGGTGGTTGCCGGTTATCAGGTATGCGGTCCCGGTACTCTTCCACCCGATCATCCTTGTACTTGCGCACTCCACAGTTGGTTTACAGCTGTAATCTAATTTAAATCGAATGGAACGTGCATAAACGGGGAGCCAATCCAATTTTAGAATCACACGGTCATTCTTCCAAACTTAATTCGTCGTTTAACACGGCTGACGTTCAGAACAAGGACACCTGGTCCCAGGTATGGATTTTCGATATGAATGGTATGAGATTGTATCTGGATGACAGGACAATGCCATACCATTCATATCGAAAATCCATACGTGGGACCATGTATCCTTGTTCTGAACGTTAGCCTTGTTAACCGACGAATTAACTTTGGAAGAAAAACCGTGCGATTCTTAAAATGGACTCCCCCGTCCATGTACGTTCCATTCGATTCAAATGAGATTACAGCTGTAAAGGACTCGTCATTTATTCACGAATCTTTGCTGGAGACTGTTGTTCTCCTCAGTCACTGATTGTATCTACGCTTCCCGGGCCTAAAAGAACTCGTTTGCTCGTGATGATCAGGTGTTGGGATCTTATGATATTTTCAGTACTATCCATACCTTATTTAACAATAATGAAATTCGGCAGCTCATGTTTTGTGTTCACGGTTTTCAATACCCGTCATATCCCAGTCTGTTGTAGATTTGTATGAATGGTTTTTCAAGCCGCGGACTGGAGGCATATCGCGCATGTAGAATGCGTTTAACCCTAACCAGTCTCACTCACCTTTGGCGTCGAGGTGAAATCTATTTCTCTGTGTAGTGAAGTCGAATCAAGTCAGTGTTTTGTGCGACTTGGGAGGTGAATATTCAGCTGTCAAATAATCACGTAACTTTTTCCTCAAATCACGGAAGTAAGGTGTCAATGCTGAACGAGATTCGGAGTGTATCGAAAAGCGACGCGCCGTGTGGTGTGTCTGCCGCGAAGGTAGCACAGCTTTCAGCTTATAAATGGTTCGATCAGGTTTGTTGAGGACTCTCTCGTGCGAGAATAGTGTTTTTAATCTGACTGAGTAGAACAACTAGCAGTGCATTTGACAACGTCACGATGAGGTGTACGTACTGTCTCAGCTGATATCTTTCGAGAGAGTTTGTATCATTCGTTGGAATATTGTAAAACCGCATGTGGAAAAAGATATTCGGACGACATACCATTACATCTATACATATGCTTCAGACATCTTGAGATAAGCTCGAACTCCCTCACAAGTAGGTTGGAAAAGTTAACAGGTGATTCTTCATGCCAGTGTGGTAATTCGCAAGCGTATACGAAATGTTTAGATAAACAAAGCAGGATAGACATCATAAAAGGTAGGTTTGGAATTTATCTTGCGCAGACCGCACCAGGCTCATCCCGAAATTTGCCACCCTTCAAATGGAAATCAGAACCAATTTGGGTCAGTACCGAATTATAGATTTTTAAAATGCCCAACATCTATGCGTTGTATACTGCAAACTTACAGGGAATGTGGTGGGACAGAGAGATTGGGGGTGGAGTTCGATCAGAATCCAGCTGCAAGCATCCAGTTCTCATCAAGATGTTAGCAGTCGAGAAGAAACGGTATTTAGACTATGCAGTCCGTTCATAGTTGGGAACCGGTCGAGGGTCGATAAGTAGGTATCGGAAAACTGAATCACCATCATCATCATCATCATTGTACAGCGGTAAACAGAAGGACAAGCCCCACTAACTACTGCCTTTCTCACCATCTTGCACGTTGAATTAGAAAGTACGAATATACAAAATGGACAGGGAGTGAACCTACACGGGTGGGAAGAGGAATGAATGCCCTAGTAGCCAACACACGGAATACACGGTCTAACTGTACAAACGCACATTGATAAACCTTTCTGGTTCGACATAAAGTCACAACACCACTCCCACTGTCCACGGCTCGCTGCCATATACTTCAGTGTCTCCAGCCAACTGGTTGAAGAATCTTTTGGACCCCAACCACGAAGACGTGAGGCACCTACTTTTCCCAAGTCCGATGTACAGTTTCTCATTCCCCGTTGCCAAGTCATCTGTTGTCCGCCACGTGGTTTCTTCCACTCCCGAGGTGGAACGGAAAATGGAGCACAATACGGTAAGCGTGTGTCTGCCATAGGTAACACGTGCTCCAACCAACGAAGTCTACGAAGCCGTATGCGCCGTGACAGAACGTACCCAGTACTCGATTTCTGACCTCAGTATTGCTCACTCGACTATTCCACCCAATCCTAGCGATACTACATAAACATCGGTGGTCGAAGACCTCAAGACGACGAATATCTTCCGCACGCAGACCCAAAGTTTCGCAACCACACAACAAAACTGAACGTAATGCGGCACAGTATACACGACCTTTCAACTTCAGTGAAATATCAGGTCGGCACCATGAGAGGAAAAGTGGTGCCCCCACGACTTCAATGCTTACATTGTTGAAGCTCGCTCTTGATCGCTGAGCTGGACGTTCAAACCACGAAATATTTAATCGCCAGTCTGTGTAACTTCACCACTTACATCATCCTGGGATTCAACGGACAAGTTCAGCAGCCAGAATCAGAATGTTTTCATAATCCAAGTGATCGAAACGGTCAATATGCTTACTTTACGAAATATTTGGGCAATAATAAATTGCGGTCGATTGCTGAATTGCACGGTTTCCTGAATCGGTTGGTAGTAAACTGGTTCTATTGTGAAAAGAAGAAAACCTTCATAAGATTCCACATTACGGACTGAAAAGACCGCAATATGGTGCGTTCATTTCCCCAACTGAGGTGACCAGGTGCGAACCAGAATATATTTTTTTGTCAGACCTATCGTTGCTCTTGAAACTAGGGCTGGTGTAGCTAAAGTACACGTCATTGACTTACTTGCAACGAATTAGTTTTTTATGGGTGCAGTATCACAGCTTCGAGTGCCTCTATGTCCTTTTAGGGGTAACCGGCCGCCTGATTCTAAGACTTGGAGTGGTGAACCAAAGGGTCAGACATGGGACGAACGAGCCGGGCGGCAGCAGATTGTTGTCTATCACCAAAGTGCTCCGCGGTGGTCAGATTCGAATCTCTGACCTCAGAGGTGATAAACATTCATACTACTGGAGCACCACTGATCAAAGACGCTTGCCTCCAGTGTGAATGTTTTATGACTTGACTATTTACACATGGTTGAGCAGAATAAAAGCCCCCTCTAAGGCAACCAATATGACGGATGTTGAAGTGGATTGTTTACCATTGCAGTCTTCTTAATTTGTTAGGTGGTCGCAAGCCTATCGTGTGACTTGTGGGTTCGTAGCTTCTTTTGTTGAGTAAATTAGTTCATTTTTATACTCGAAGAGACGAAGACTTAATTATGTACTTTTTATCCGAAACGGTCGCTGTGGGTAAATAAAGCAATCGCATCGGTCACAGAGCCCAGAGCTGCACATTCGGTGAGATGTCTCGTTTATGACGGTGCCCTCAAAAATTCTGGATATGCGCAACCAATTGGATTTTGCTAACTTGTATTTCCGCATGGTTTCCAAATGCCACTGTGAATCATTCTAATTGCTCCAGTCACTTGACGCGGGCTCAGCATACCGCCATTTGATTTTTTCCGCTCTTATCATAGACCAATTACGTTTGGGCTCGCAATGAGTTTATCCACAGGTTTATGGATGTGATAACGGAGACATCTTCCTATATTTAGTATGAAATATACGCGTCTCACCCAGTTATAAGTGATATCCATCTGGAAGGGAAATTTTAAGGTACATTATCAATTTTTTCCTTTATTTTTCATCATGTCACAACGACACTGTACGTCTGAACAACTTAAGACTGCGCAAAAGTGATTTTTTTACTAGCGGCCACAACGAGATCCGAGCCAAGAACTACAAAGTACACCTAGTTCGTTGTCGCCGTCGATCGACTACTCTTCATGTGTGGAATTCCGTGCTGGTTTTACAAGGAAGACTGGAGCGTAACTTAAGAAATAAAAAATCGTGTTATCATAGTAATGTTAAATTCCATAATCTTCTGCAATGAACTATCGAGTTCATTTGATGCAAGTCTGTTCTTGAATCTGATAAGTATTCGTACGAGCACGAACACACAATGCTGTCACCACGCCCCGCTCCTCACATTGCCCTCCGCCGTCGCCCGATCGCATCCACCCGCATCACCTCGGTTTTTCTCTCGGATTGTCCGTAATGCATATTTGAAATGTTGTCTTACGTGATGGCGGCTCGACGATGCTAGGTGTGTGTGTTTATATATATGTACATATAAATCTTTATGCCACGATTTTCCACAGCGGGGCTTCTCATTCCAAACGAACCAAACTACCGTCCCCTTTTAATCGTCACCTATTTTACATCCATCCATCCGAAGAACAACAGCCGTCTATTTTTCAGTGTATGCTTCAATTCTAATGGAATTTTGTTGAATTGATCCAAATGTCAAGAGTCGTTTGCCTCGATATGACATGAACCCGCAGATAGACGCCACTGCCCGTTCGATACCGGTCACGCTCTTTTAGACGAAATACGCGGCTAAACCGAGGTCTTCGAACATTTCGCCCATCGGTTACGCAGTCAGAATTGTTCATTTGCGAACTGTTCGACCCCCCCCCCCGTGCTCGTCCTATAGGCTCTTCTAGTAGAGCGCACGCGAGGGTTTCTCCAGTAGTCTAGGCGTGTATCACTTAAGAGATTCGAACCACCGAGCACATTGGGGGTAGACGGCAATCGGTTTTCCCCTGGCTCGTGGCTGTCTGGGCCTGACCTGTTGTGATCTTTTGTGGTTCACCACCCCGAGTTTTAGGGTTATGGTCCAAATCTTGGCAACCGTAATCCACAACCTAGTTTCGTTAGTATTTGATGAACTGGGAGCACTGCTTTTTTCCTGTGGGAACAGCTCCAGTGGTGGTTTGTCACTACGGCATTAGATTTTGCTATGGTCCTGCTTTATTTTTTTATCAACACACCATGCATACTAATTCTGGTCTTTTTGAAAGTTTCTCGAAACCGAATTGGCCACTCCCCATCAGTTACAATTCCGCATTATCGGATATTATCTTCTTTTGTGAAGTGACTTGTTCCGAACGGTAGATAGTACGAACACCCAGTCATGAAAGAAGGCACTTGTGCACGGAGGGTTCTCTGTTTTTTTCCCTTTTAAACGGGTGACACTATTACCGTGCATCTTTGTGCCTCAGTGCTTCATTCACCGTAGATCTAAATGCCTTGGGCAGAGATAGTGATTGCAACACAAAAACAGCTTCCTTTGCACGAGTCTCCATAACGAGGAGACGACAACAGACTACGTTGACTCGCGTTGGATCACGTTGTCTGCCACTTCTCCTCTCCTTCGCACAAGGTCGTTTTTTGTGTCTCCCGATGCATCACATCTTCATAAACACAATCACAAGACGTCAAAAGACGAGTGTTCAATTCGATCCCATTAAATCTAGGGAGAAGAATCCTGTCTTCTAACCATCTCATCTCATTAACAGAAAAAAGACCGTTTTCGTAGAATGCAAGAGTCATTGTCACGATTCGTCTCACCACATATTAAGTGATTCATACTGGCATCCGGTAGCGTTTCCGTCACTTGACGGAAATCTTTTCACTCGTCTTATCGATCCGTTGTCCTGTTGTTCGTAATTCCGTTGGCTCATACCTTGACCCGGATTTCGGGTCGGTGTTTATGGGCTGTCTTCTAACGAGAATTGGCTGCCTGTCGTCGACAAATCAGCCCATACCCTCACAGGGCATAAATTGGACATGTAGTAGTTTACCTTCGACTGTAATCGAACAACGCTTGATTAGCAAGCCGGAACAACATGTGCGTACGACAATCGAAGCTGGACCTCCCACTAGCTTGAGGGGAAACATGCTCAACACACGTTAAACATATTAGCAGCTCAATGGGACAGGAACAAAAACGGGCGACTCTACTGAATATGTAGCGTTACTCGGCCGGGGGGCGACTGACCTTGAAAATTGATGGGAAAACAGAGGAATCAACTAATCAGAAGAGAGTAATGGCGTCCTGGAGGGCAGTTCAAATTAACAATATATATATATATATATATATATATATATATATATATATATATATATATATATACTAGAAAATTGAAAGGTTCTGAAGAAAAATAATTTTCGAAACGATTTCAGCGCATCAATATTGAGCGGCCGCTTCCTCAACAGTCGTTTTGCCAATTCGAATCATCATGACGCAGCTGCATCACTCAAAATCACAGTCGACGGTCTTGATCTATGAGTATTTCTTCAATCCAGTTTGTCTTCATTCTGTGATCTCTTGAAAGGTTATCATGATTTATGTTGACTCATTAAAAAAAATTGCAGCGACGGACTGCTTTGATGGACGACTTTTGCCGTAAGAAACCCTGGTGACAAAAAAGACTTTACGTTCGAAACGAACCACACAGCCTCGCTGCTTCGCCAATTTCAGTTGGTAATCAGATAAAATCTTGTACTATGGAAATATAAATAATAATCAATCTCCTATTTATTTATGACACAGAATGGGCACAATAATCCAGCAGGTGAATGACGAACAATCAAAGGCCACGGATGGGAATCGGTCGGTGGCGGCAGATTTCGAATCCAGAATCCTAAGACCTAGTGGATGCTATGATGGCCGTTTTTTCACCACCGGTCACACTCATAACTACACAAGTACTTGAGGTATACAAAATATCGTGGATGTCCGCAACACAACAAAAATGATGGAACACAATTTATATCTAGCTGCTATTCTGGCTATTTTGTTGAAGATACATTGTACTATTCTTTTATGTTAGATTTTCGAAATCGGAGCTCGATCGGTGGCACACTTCAGTTCAGTTAAGCCTCACAACTGATGGACGTCTTATGCAGCAGCTGTTTAGTCAAATGTTCGCAGATCGGTTCTTCCGGGTGGCACACTCAATAGGCTGCGCAAACCAGTGAGTCGTCAGCTGACTAGGAGTTCGAGTAGTGGGTTGCGAAATGTAGAGGAATGGAGAATGCTTCGTCTATTAGCAGTGGTCGCAACCGGGTGTAAATGAATTAGTCAAGGGATCCGATGACTCGCTGATTTACCATCAGAACCGTTGGACGGAGCACTGTAAGGAGCAATTCAGTTGGCCAACTCCCACGGTGAATTTTCCGAATATACCTGCAGGGTAAGCGATGCAGGTAGATATCAGTACTCCACCAAAAATGAAGGTTATCCGGATGGTATGTTATCTGAAAATGCATAAAGCTGCTGAACCCTGTAGGTTGTCCCCTTCCTTTTTCAGGGATGTAGGCGAAGCTTTCGTATCGATGGTAACAATCATCGGAGTATTCGGGATAAGTGAACAGATCTCTAATGAATGGTATGAATCGGGTATTGCGGCGATTTACGAGAAAAGTTACAAGTCCTCTTGTGAAAACCACGGAGGAACCTATAAAGGAATTTGCTGGTGGTTTGTGCAAGACGGTTTTAAAAGGCAGATCTAGTATTGAATTATGAGGATAATCTAGTACTGATTGCTTTGGCCGCCGATCACTTTTCTCATTTGTCAACCTCTAATTAGCCGCGAACCCCTTACTGAAATATTGTTTCATTATTGCACAAAGAAAGAAAGAAGGAAACGCGGGCGATATTTTCCTTCTGAGTAAAGATCCAGCTAAGCTGCAAGTTTTTCTAGATATTCCAAACGACGATGTGACAATGTTGAGGATGTATTTTGCATCTTCAGAGTGTAAATTACTGCTGCAGGGCTGGATTGGTTCTAAAAGAAACTGTCTTATTAGTGGGAGCCCTAGTTTGAGTAGATAGGTTTCGTTACCTGGGCAGCTGCATCTAACCAGATGGGCAGATGTCGGACGATGTTTTCGTCGCGTATACAGAAGGCGCGTTTCACTTTTGCCAACGTCAATCATCTGTGGCGCCGACGTAACATTCAGTTTTTTATCAGGGGTCTAGTGTAAACTGTTAGATCGGCTCTTTTGGACTTATGAAACGTGGTCGTTAATAGTCGAAGATAAGTGATGACTATCGGTGTCTCCATATTATTGTTCGAGTATGGTGGGAACATCTTATCAGAAATGCTGTGTTTAGGTTTAGGGTGTTGGGAACCAAATGTCATTTATTGTAACAAGCACTGAATGTAAGCCGGAACATGTTGTGCATGCCCACCGATAGACTTTTTCCGCGTACGCTATTCTCCGAGGTAGGTAGTGATCGGAAGGTAGGTTGAGGTGGTTGGTCCATGACATGTCAGAGAGGTATGAAATCCTTGAACATTGAACTTGATCAGGTAAGATGTGTGGGACGTCTGGGCTGTGGTCCACGAGACCTATTGGTTGGATACGTCAGGTGACACGGCGAGATGCCGCGGCTAGTGGTGTAATTTCATTCGAGTTCGTCCTTCGTCTTCATGGTTTCTATTGATTACTTTGTTTTCGGCTCTTCTTCACTTTATGCTCCTTCAGCCTGACGATGCTGTGAGGTAGCAACCAAAACTAGAGCATAGAAGTGCGAGTTTCATGGTTAAATGAACTGAACTAAACTGAACTCGTGAACTAGTAATCCATCTTTTTCTGCTTCATGAACAGATTTTTAACGGCGATTGACAGTTAAGGAAACCTCTGGTATGCTGTTCATAGACCGATTTTACGGAGAACCCATGAATCGTCCTATTTTACCCCATACTTACGTGTAAGTGTTGAGCGCCTCGCGTACCCCCTAACCGCAACGGTTTGTTGTGTCGTCGGTAATAACCGGCTGTCGTGGTCTGGGCACTTGCATCAGACGGGCAAATAAGCCCCCAATGAGCTTGATCTGATTGCGATCCGGGTGACAAAGGAATTGCCCTTCGTTTTTGCTCTTTTTTGAATCAGAATAAAGCCACCATAATCTTTCACCTTCCGAAAAGCATTCTCGTACTAGCCCAAACAATGTCCGTCGACCAATTGTTCTAAGAGTTTTCCTTGAAAGCAGTGTTGATTCAATTTCTGTCTTTCTTTTCTCTGTCGTCTTCATGTTTTCCCCATCTCTAATTCACTGATGATTGCACAAGGAATTCGCATGCTTGACGGCTCCATAACTGACCGAATTGAGGCACAAACACTGAGTTTCCGCCGGGATCATATTGATATTTATTCTGGAAGCTGGGGTCCCGAGGATACAGGCAAAGTTTACGAGGGTCCTGGTGTGCTGGCACAGTCCGCTTTCCAACGAGGTGTAATCACAGTAAGTTTTTTTCTTCAAATTTCGTGCTTATTCATACATGAAGTGTACGGTCTATGCCATCAGCACACAGAATTAGCGCAGCATCATTGAAAATAAGTATGGATAGCTGTGAAATTTCGAACAGAGAATTCGACAAGGTCCTGTTTGACTGGGTATTAAACTGTGACCCAAGATGGCGCGGCTCGTTACCACATCTGATCTATAGAGAACTTATCTGGTTCTCCATCACCAAGTCTCAGGGTCACAGTTGTTCGGTTATCCTTAATAGTTCACTAAGCCTTCTAGGCTATAGAGTATACCACTTCCACTGCACTCGTGCACGAATGCCATAATAAAACCGGTCCGGCAGACAACGGGCTACTGTTCGCCACCAAAGACGACCGCTTCTGATAGTGTTCCGATCTCAGTAATCACAGGCGTATATTAGTGGATGTCTATCGGTCTGAAACACCCACCAACAATCAAGACCGACAATCGAAATCGGTTATGTAGACACGTGTGCTACGATCAGGTACATCTGTGTTACGTGATCCTGTGAGTGCTTGTATGGTATTATCCGTTTACGAGATGGATTCAAGAGTACAAGAAGACGTTGTACAATTATCTGAAATTCTTTCGCAGTGGTAATTTATTGACACGTCAGTATTACCCTTCCTCTGTTGACAAGAAATTTGCTCTCTGATCGGCGATATAACGTCCGTTTACTTGTGAGATGGGCTTTCTTTATATATATATATATATATATATATATATATATATATATATATATATATATATATATATATATATATATATATATATATATATATATATATATATATATATATATATATATATATATATATATATATATATATATAAAGCCCTGAGTTAAGCAGGCTGGTGATGGACACATGGATCACGTTTTCCACATCACGTGTGTTCATCAATATTTTGGGATTCGGGATGACGTGAACATACACTAAAGTATTCGCATCACTGGCTTTAATTCTGAATTACGTGGATCAACATCTCCAATTGTGGATGATCTTCGTTCCATATACCAAGTACCTGGAAACTGGTTGGAGCCGATACTAGTATAGCCTTGTTAAACAACTCGAGATAAATGTCAGACAGACGTATCCAAAAAATGTTCTTTGTATCAACTTCCGGGGCTCACACCAAGGCAATTCTAAAAATAACAAGGTGCGGTTGATTGTGCAGCCACACTCAACCGACGAACATCAAAGGGGTTGCTTGATTTCATGATCTGATCCACTTTTGCACACAAGTGTTCAATGGACAATTTCGGTATGACCATATGTGATGTGGTCATTCATTCCAGTGAGGGCGCCCACTGTGACCTTTAGCAAATGTTAATTCACCCACACACACACACACAGATACACACACATGCTGTCAGTTTCAAACTACCTCATAGATCCCGTATAGGTTTCCCAAATGTAAATATTTTTACCGTTCGTATTTTTCGGTTCTTGTCAGCATCCAGAACATTTTGGCCTGTTCTACTGTGGATGTTTGTAATGAACCTCTTTTTCACTCTTCCTAGCTCCAAACTTAAATTCGTTTGACTGCAAATTACTTGTTTATGGTATATACCCTCGACCTGCGATTTCACTCATAGTACTACTACAGGTATTACTGTGATTGGTTGTGTTCTACACTACTTTACCAACGTGAGTGAATTCAGTCATCCATCGAAATAAAAAAGACGTTGAAGCAACACAGAACACAGGGCAAATGGGTAAAAAGAAACGATGTGCGTCAGAATAAGAAGAGTAAACATGCGTAATACGTAAGAACGTTTCCCTTTATTACGCAGCATTGAGATGTGGCATTGGTAGTATAAGTTAGGAATGGGCTGGCCATTTATGATTTGCGCGTTGTCCGACAGTATGTCGCAGTAGAAGAACCATCACGTGTTCTGGTTTATAGTATCACTATTACCAAGACTACAATGCATGTATAACCGCTCCACCATTACTGTTTTTTGTGGTATTCGAAAATTTATAGTTTTTTGTCATTATCTTCGTCGTTCGGCAAAGACACCGGAGCGTGAATCAGGTCGCTGAACTGTCTCCTAATGAGAGTTTCGGACAATGACAGATTTTGAATCGGAACGTCTTGATTTTGGCCACTTTCTCTGTCGTTGGCCCAGTCGAAGTTGACATAAATCAGACGCAGAAGAAATGAGTGGCCACCTGCGTCACTGACCATGGAGCTGGCTCTTATCGTTATTCATAAATTCGCAACCACATTTCGTTCTAAGAGATGGAGCCCATTCACCACTTAAGGATTTTAACTGTGTTTGGCATGTTACGAACGGGGTACTGTTCCCCATTTTCTAACTTCGAACATTCTGAGCAAACACTGCAAGCCGTTAGAGTGTTTTCAGGCACATCCGCAATACATGAACAGTGAATAAAATACACCATTCTCTTCAGTGTCATCATGGGCGATGTTTGCATATCCCCCGTCTGTACTCGTATTTTTCGCTCTGTGCTTTGACCAGTTTTGAATATGCTTAGCTGTGGCTAATTCGCACTGAAATAAACTGTATGCGCGCGTAGCAGACAAATACACGATGATGGAAAAGGAAAGCCGAATGCGAACAGTGACCGCTCTACCACGTTCACATCTTCTCCGGTATTCTGACTAATCGACAGCGAAAAGAGAAAAAGCGGTTGCCGTGTGCTTTATATTGATCCCTCCGTTTTCCATCTCCAGGATTCAACTGCCCGGTGATCAGAAGGCAGCTGAACATGATCAGGTGCCACGACCAGTCACCTAATGGAGTCCTCTGATTTAGGTACTGAATCTTTCCCCTTGTTCGTATAAGTACCATCTCCCAGAATTTTTGCGTACCCTATCGTCCGGGTTTCCGTTGGAAAAAAACGACCGTCGTTACGTCCAAGTATGAAAGTAATCTTTTCCCGAAGCGGTGCTGAAATCCATTGGCGACATGATTTTCTTATCGCAGTAATGGAAACAAAATTACCGGAGTACAGATCTCACTGACCCCAAGCTGCTCAACACATGTCTGCTGCCACAAATTCTATAATTTGAGCAGTATTGTTTGCACTCGAACGTCAGATATCGAGTAGGTTGTCCATACTTATGTAGGAGTCCCGTTTGGCTTTTGTCAAACTGAGTCATCTGTTCAACTTAGTTCATGCGAGCATGAATCTTGCACTTGATGCTCTGGTTGAGAGGTAAAATGAATAAAAGCATAAGATGAAAAGGAGCCGAAAACAAAGTAATAAGTGGATCTCACGAAGTCAAAAAAGAGCTCGAACAAGGGGTGCCATCTGTGAACTAGACATGTTCTTTCTGGTGCGTGCACAGAACTAGTGACATTTCTATACGGATCAGAAATTTGTTTATTGCTGACATTTTCAATATTCAAACCCTGATATCTTCCGAACATCGTCGAATCTGGTGGAAGTTCCAGGTTAGCAGTGTTGATTGGATTCGGCAAAGCAATCTATTAGATTAGATACTTAGACGGACCAGGTTGAGGTTGTAGGGACATTTATTGCACTTGCCTTTGAATATGTTTCCACCTAATCGGAAAATAATTGCTGTTTAAAGATGGATAGGATTAACAAGTTTGTCCTGTCCGGAGTTCGAATCCTCACGTGGCCGCCAGTAACTTTCTCCAATCGATCGCGACTTCTTTCCGACATTGTGCTCTCGTCTTATACTAAAGAGGAATGAAATAAAGGAACGAACAAAGTTCATGTCAGGAAGGACAGACACGAAAACGTTACCTAAAAGGTTTGGTCAAGTAAAGCCCGTTGAACTTCCCGTATGTGATCAGTGGTTAGAGATGCTAGACGTTGTTCAGTTTTTTCCCAATCACTAACTTCTGTGTATTATTACTGTTTCTTGATCTAGGCAGTACATTCATCTGCAGTTTACCTGCACTGATTCCGCACTCCTGCTATTTTAATTTTCATCTACGATTTTAATAAATGAAATAAACAAGTACTCGTTTACTTCCTTTTTCAATGTGCATCAATGTACAGTGTTAGTAGGAGATTAAATGCTTCCAAAATGTAATTCATCACGCTGTGTGGACGTTCCAGTCACTACTGAAAAACATGTAAGTACCGCACAATTGCTTCATCCATGTTAGAAATCATAGGCAGTGCACACCGAACCACCGAACCCGAACGGGAACGAGTCGAGCACCTAACCACCACCAGACTATCCGAGCTGGCTCTCAACGGTTTGTTGAACTCACACACCAGCTACAGAGAGTAAGTATGTAGATAATATGGTCCACTATATGACCGGCGATGGTCAAACGGTCATCATGGTAGGCTTTCAACCCGGGTTCGAGCCCTGATTCCGTCGCCGGTCACTTTCTCCAACTGGCAGCCTCTAACTGGCCGCGACCCTCCTTCTGAACTATTATCCCATTGTTATATAATAAGAAGAAGTGAACCAAAAGATGAAAAAATGAATGTTTAACGGAACGCCTTCGTTGTATTTAGGCCGCTACGTAGAAGCCATCCATCATAGGGGTCGGTTGCTGGGCGGGAACTGCTCAAAGCCAGTGTAACAAGAATACTATATCATGATATGTGTGTCCGTGAATGAATACTGATTCATTTGTAGATGATATTTTTCCTATGCTGTTATTTCAAAGTATCTTATTCCCGCTCCTCTGTTGCTCTGTTTTCTTACTCTCCCTGTCCACGAACTCCATGGTTGATTTATTAGGTATCTGGTTCGCAATAATCGAAACCGAGTAACTATACAGCGTAAAAGAATGGTGGTCGTTCATTGTACTTGTAATCATACCAATTTATTGGCTTTATTTACTAGCTCAACATTGAATTGTAACAGTCAAACTCGCTGAAGTGTTCATGTGAAATTCCTGTTAGACTGCTGCCAGGTTAACTGTGTCAGAAATGTGTAGACCAAGAGAGTCCTCTCTCTGTGGATGTCAGAGTGTGTTTGTTTCAATCTAACTAAATCGTTCTGATGCGCACCGTGCAGCTTATTTGGCAACATGGTCTGCAAGTTTGCTACTGCTAGCCAACCTCATTTAGCCTTTGACAGTTTGTTCTCTCTCTCTCTCTCTCTCTCTCTCTCTCACCAAACCACCGGTAAATGGTCATTGATCAATTGACAGTTCATCTTGTTAGACCAGGATCACAGGACCTCCGTTCGTGAGTACATACAATTGAGGTCACTGTGTGATTTCAGGGCACATACACGAACAGTAGCACTCATATGCCATTTGCTTTCATGCGAACGGTTCGCTGACTACTGTTACTAGAGATCAAGTGGATTACGCGATGCGATTTGTGTGCAGTACTTTCTGCATCCAGAAAATTCAGTTTATGAAGCCGTTTCGCACTGCAGTAAGCTGGCCCATCGATAAACAATCAAATATCAACTCAGCGCAGACCGTTTGTTTTGAGGTATAAGATCAAAGAGCCCGGAATTTGTTTTGTAAAATCTTGTATCAACAACAGAGAAATGAGGCTTCCACAACATATTTGCGACGTTGGAACTCCGTTTCCACTGCGGCCAGCACTCGGTAAGCTACCAGACTCGATCGTTTGAGCTTTTATGGTAATGAGAAGGCGAAACAGATGAGACACGCCTGCAAACAGAGTGTGGACGTTTCAGCATCCCCGGAATCTTGTCTGTGACCAGCTTTGGTGGGTGATGGTGGCTCAATGAATTACGATTTTAAGGATAAAACAAAACGGGTTAGGTATATATGTCCTTGGTCAACCAAATAATTCAAAATGTCAAATTCTGTGCATCCGTTTTGATCTATCTTTTTCGCGCCTGCAACACAGCAGCTTCCAGTGCATTGAGATCGGCTACCGACGCATTTCGACTCCTTCTTAGCTATGTACCTGTGTACCGTTCTCGCTGTGTTGGCCCCACTGCTCCAACTGCTGAGGTTCACCTATTTGTCAGTAAGGTTCTTTCTTTCTCTTTCCGGATAGTTTCTAAATGGTCACAGCTTCTGTCTCTGTCCCTTTAACGATTGAGGTGATATATCCAATACTTGTCTGCAGCAGTCCCCTTTATCTCTTGTGACTCGTCACTCTACTTTTTAGTGCCAGAGACATTGATTCTCTCTGAAACCGCAGTAGATCTTTGCCGTTGTACAGTATTTTCTCTGTGATTCACTCATGTATGAATATTAAATGGACAGAAAACGTCATGAGCACTATTGTCACCGAATTTTGTGCCTCACTGCCTTGTGTTCTGGTTCCGTAATGAAACGTGGGGTGGGTAATTATTTAATCACGATCAAACCTATTCCCATTAGTTGTACAAGCATTCCAGCCGGGTGAGCGACATTTCCCGGTTGGTGTGTATGTTTTCTCCTCAGCCGGCTACAACAGAAGTTGGAAACTTGGAAACCCCGACGAACGTGCCGTAATGCATACGTTTGTAACCGGAATTTAACGGAAAACGTATTGAAACCTCTGGAGCCAAATTACTGCTCTGTACGGACAATCCAGCAAGCAACTTCTATTGCACCAGCAATATATATATATATATATATATATATATATATATATATATATATATATATATATATATATATATATATATATATATATATATATATATGCACAGACGTCCGCATTCCAGTCAAAAATGATTTACACTTTGCACCTCACGGAATCATCGGGATGAAAAAAACAATTACATGTCGAAATTGCCTAGAAATTCTGTCGATACTCGTGCCCGGTTTGTGAGGATTCGGGTCAGATATGGAACGGTAGAGTTTTTGTCGATGTCGATACCAGGGGGTGTAGATCGAAAGAAGGAACGTGTAGAAGCGAGAGAGTTATATTTGGATAGCTCACTGGATAAAGGGTGAGTGCTGTTTGCAAGGATTTTGTGATCGAACTTTTCACCTGCGACCAGGTGTAGTTCGCACACCTTAGCAGATAATTCAATTAAGCGTATGAAAGTTACCCGACTGATAATGAATATGCCTCGACCAAGAATTTTAAAATGTTCCTTCAGTAGACCAGCAAAAATAACAGGGTAACAGTAAAATAGAACAGGAAAAACACATTGATAAACAACAAGGGAAATAACACTCTATTTAGCGTTAAAATGCCTATGATCTCGACTTTGGTAAGATAGCCGGCGTAGTTTTTCACATAGTTTGGAATGTGGGATGACCACTTCAAATTTATATCGATAGTGATTTCTAAGTACTTGACAGAACCCACTCTAGCTAGTGGTTCTGTAGAAATGACAGATGGATCACAAGGCTACGCCGACCTAGAAAGGATGAATATGCATTCAAAGCGTTTGAACAGAATTAAAATTAAACCGGATCGAACAGAGAAATGATCAATATGGGACAGATTACTGGAAAAGTCATTGAAGTCCTGGATTACAGAAACAGCATGACAGAGGGCCACATCATTGGCATATTTAAATATTGTGCAGGAGAACTGGAATGAAAGATCACCAATGAAGGTGATAAATAAATAGGGGGAAAGCACAGCTCCCTGAAGCAATCCTGAATTGTCCACCAGGGGTTCGGATGTTTTGCACCATAGTCGTGTGCACTAAATACTGTCGGTAAAATAACCGGACAAGCCTGTTAGTTAAGGTGTAGGATAGCCGAAGACTGATCCATCCAAGGATTCGGTTACATGGTGGACTAAGGAAGCAATAGAATCCACTGTGAACCTGTTCGATCTATAAGCAAAGTGTAAGGGGTCGTCGGGAGAGTTTATAGAAGAATTCAGATGTGTAAGAATGGCACGCTCTGCTTGCTTAGGACCAGATGGAGTTGGAGCGATGGGACGAAAGTGATTAGCTGTGACACCAGAATTACAATGTTGAGGGGAAGCATGATTAAAACCGCCTACTATGATGTACAAATTGTCTTCTAGCAAGGAAACAAGAAGGGATAAAAAAGAGTCATTGAAAAATGAAATAGCGTTTTGTGTGGAAAATGGAGCCACGTATAAGTTTGTTATGGTGATGCTCATATGGCGAGGAAATTTAGGATGTCGCTGCATAACTAAACAACGAATGCCATTTATTGAGTATAAATAAACGACTTCAGACTTGCCACACCAGTTGGAGTTGACATACGTGGCCACCCCGTCTACAATCTTCGCGCTGATGGAAGTCCTGTCCTGTCGGAACAGTTTGAAGCCATATATATATATATATATATATATATATATATATATATATATATATATATATATATATATATATATATATATATATATATATATATATATATATATATATATATATATATGATTGGAAAATAAATTGTACCGTGGTTTTCGCACTAGCGTTCATTTTGATTCCACTCATTCTGGGCTGCTGGAGTTGCGAGGCAACCAGTTCGTGTGGTTGGTTGAACTTCACCCTACTTTGTGAACGATCGCCCAGGCAGTACTGACCGTGCGTCAGGCCGGAACAAAGGTGATTTTTTTCGGATGCCGATTGGTTGAACAGCTGGTTCTTCCGGAGGTTTAACTAAGCTCTTTGTGTCACGTTTTTGTGCACAAAACTCTGACTGCTGCTTCACAAGCATGGCTTTGCCAAACGCCAATACCTTCGCAATGAGATTGCCCACACCACTCTAAATTCTTCGGTTTTGAAACACCCGAACACATCGGATCACGAATCTGACCTGATTCACCCTTCCAGGGTGATTTCACGCAGTCCAACGCAATACTAAATTCTTTGTTCCAAGGAGATTTTCGCGAAGTAATGCGCAGACCTTTCGATCAAAATGCTGTACTATATCAAAAGATCAGCTGAATTAGTTATTTGCTAAATAAATAGCGAATCCATCTGTAATATCAATGAGGTCAACTAGCGGATTTCGTTATTGGATATCTGCAATCTGTCAGAGACGTGTGGGATCAGCAAGAAATTTCGTCAGTGCACCTCTTTTGGGGTTCGCAAATTTGATTAACCAATCTGGAAAACCAAGTCATCACAATCATCGATATTCTCTATTCACTGCTCAATAGCCTATTCACTTGATGCTAAACCTGATCAACGGTGTTATTTTAAAGAATATATCGCGGTTTGAAGATGAAGACGCAGTCAGAGCAGTGACTTGACAAGAATGGAGTTCGCGTTTCGTGGCTAAGTGTTTTGGATGAAATTTGTTTGAAGATTGCCGCAGTAATATCAAGAATTGTTCTGCAGTGGGCAAGATAGCTTCCTTGAGTTAGTGTGGACAGCGATTCTGTATCTTTGTACAAAAGATAATTTATACTGCCCTGTAATGTATAGGGAGTCAGCTGTTTTGAATTGTTGATACAATGTAATCGTGGGTGTTAGTATTGGAACACATCCGCTTTCACTTCACATTTTACAAAGATGCTGCCACTCGGTTGAGGTTTCCGTATCAGATAAGGGTCTTGGTAATAGTGGATAAAACTTGACTAGCTGTTTATGGGACCTGTCCAGTTCATCCGATAGATGCTGCTGACGAAAAGCTATCGACAGAATAGAATTCATTTCAAGGTATTTCTTGTATGGCTGTGTGGGGAGCTGCAAGATTGAATGACTAGAGTTTGGAATTTAAAATGGAATCTCCACAATGACGCAGTCAGTATCTGGCATGCCTATTGGATCCAAATGAGAAAGTGTGACGATTACATCTGGAGACCAAATTGCACACAAGTTTGTTTCTAGTTATTCTCGAACCAGGTAAGAGCAACACAGTTTAACAGGTCAGTATAAAAGCGAGTAGGATCGATCGAACACCACAGATGGATGGTAGAAATGAACAAAATTTGCGATCTGGCATGTGGTCTTTATTATCAGTCTAGCCGTTGAAAAATGTCGCGTCATCCTTGCGATCGGAAAATGGCCGGTTGCTGATCACAGGCAGAAGTCTCAATTGATTCATCGTGTCCAGTGGAACTCCGAAAACAGCCTAATTTTATAGCTTGTACCAAATTCCCGATGGACAACGGTAGAATTGTCACTCCAGTGGACGTGTGGCACATAACTGGTTAATTTTGACTGTTCCCTATTCTACCATCATCGCGCTCCACGTTGGCAGATTGTATTGTTGGATACCGTGGTTTTATGACCTTGCTTTCTGAAGTCTTTTAAATGTCAGTGCACACCGACGATATCACCTCGACTAGCAGTGAAACTTTTGCGGCCAAAACGCCAAGCTCAGCGGTCAGAATCCACCAAACATCGTTGGATTGTTTGAGAAAGTGTGTGTTCGCATGTTGTGTATGTTGCATGGGATGGAGGCTGATATCTGTCCCCCCCCCCCCGCCTTCATAACCCATAAATTCGTACACCCTTCATCCAAAACACGTATCTTCGTTTGGTATCTATGTGGTGTTTTAATTTTTTTGCTGTACGCTATTGACCCACCAGAATGTTTGATGAAAGTCATTGCGTACTAATTCATCAATGGAGAATCTAAATAGCTCCGTGCTATGTGAGAAGAACGTACGTCATCGTCTGGAAATTCGAACTTTCAGTGAGTCGTACGCGAGTTTTGTTATTAAATTCGGTCAATAGAGATGGTTTCACGAAGCCTTCTATTCGAGATTTTTCGTTGTTCCTCGTGCATATGCGTAGAGGCAGTGGGAAAGATATGTCTTCTGCCGACACAGGACCACTGAACCCCATAGACGGACGAGTTGAGTGACAACAAAACCAGGGGGCTCAAGCCGTGCAGTGTACTGTTCCAGTTCTTCACAGCTGTAAGTGGCTGGAATGCTCACATGCTCTGGAAGTTTTCAACCAAATAACGCTCAGCATTTGCAGTAGTCATTCATCCTATCATATGGGTCTGAATCAAGTTGCTTTTCAGGATTGCATCAAACTCAATGTCTTCTAAATCTCCCGTATCCAATTTAACATCTTTCCATATTTTCAGTCAATCCATGAGTATTTTTCTGCCCTGTATGTTTATATATCAGTTAACACGTATTGATCATTGCTATCCTCTGTCTGACCTTTGTTTTTCACATAATGCCTCGTGCAACTGTACACGCAAGACCTGGATTAGGAAGAGTATACTATCGTTTTGTGGAGTACATTCGTCTTATTAGCACATTGGCAACTTATTCTGTCCTTGTCGATTTCACAGGGTCGTAACGGACTGGGTAATATCTATGTATGGGCCTCAGGTAATGGTGGTTCGTCCGGTGATTCATGCGCCGCAGATGGTTACGCGAGCAGTCCGTTTACTCTGTCGGTAAGCGGCGTGGGCGAGCACAACCGACGTCCGTGGTATCTGGAACAGTGTGCGTCCACGCTGGCCACAACGTACAGTAGTGGTGCACTCTCGGAGAAGACAATTGTAAGCTGGTGCATAATAGAAAAGATTGTTACATTTATATATTTTCCCCATTCCATCCGTATTTGTCGCTGTAGAAAACTGTGTCAATTTAATATACAGTTGCCCTTTTTCTGTACCATCTGAGCATGATCACATTGGAGCCTTTGTGCCTCAAAACGACGAAGACGCATTTTTTTCATGTTTCGAGGAGAACGGTAAATTCCACATTGAGAGGTACACTATTCGCACACTTCTACATGCAAACCAAGTTACAGTGGGGCCATCTGCCATCGACGTTTGCCCTTGAAGATGAAATTTGAAGCCTTGTATTTCGGTTTAGTAGCCGATTGTTAGTATCACTTCGTCACTACCGGTACTTTGATCAATACGATCTGAATGCGATCTATTCAAAAAGCGTGGCTCACATCAATAGGCGGACGCGGGGCTCGTTTTGGTGGACGAGAGAAGCCAGTATGACTGTAGTTCAGGCAATCGAACATTTTTCATCAACTAAATTGCTCATTTTTTATCTAGTGACTGATTCGTTGAAGATGCGGGTATATGCTTGACAGTATTCCGCATCCCAAGTTCGGGCCAAAGTTGGGACTCGTTGGATATACACTATTGAGAGTTTTCATAGGCTCCTGATTGCACAACTTGGCGTTTAGGTACTTAACGCTTCAACCCCGGCCGAGATGACATCAGTGCGGAATGATGATTACCCTGCTCACATAATGTGATTATATGACCAATTAGAAGTGACTAATTAAAAAGTCCTTCATGAACCGCTCGGTAGTACGTATTGATCCGTCGGGACGTAATGCCGAGGCCAGTCATGAGGAATCTAAACTGGACATGCGCACATGTACCGGAAAAGAAGGTCATGCTTATTTTTCCGGTTTTCTGTTAGAACCCACTTCATCGTCACCTCGATGTTTTCGCGAAGACAAATGAAAATGCATCACCATGCTGAAACTTGCGGACCGTGATGACTACCCGTTGACTGTTCCCAAGACCAGTTTTTTACCTTCCAAACTCTACAGCTTCACTACTTTGTTTCTGTTCCAATAGTTCACTAGGTCATAGACAGTCACTGAAAGCAAAGTTTCCTATTCATTTTTTTGTTTATCGGACACCTGTCATTGAGATTTACATTGAAATAAAGTATGCGTGATAAAATACCGGTTCTTTATGGACTGTATCTACTACGGTTTTAGCTACCGAGCGATCCGTAACAACGATTCGGTGTAATAAATTCAACAACTCTACTTGAATGAGATTCGGTTTGACAAATCTTGATAATCGTCGAAGTAATCCATGAAATTTGAATCCACACATTAGTGCGGCCTATATTTTAGTACCGCATTCTCCCTGCCAGCTGAGCAGCTACGTCACACAAAAGGGCTTTGGACATTTCGCACTGGATCACATAGACTACTCACTAAAGACACGTTTGCACATGGAATCCATCAATGTTATCCACTGAATAGATCAGCGTGGCTTGTTTGATGAGCTTCGGTGTATGTGAAGCTTCTGGTGTTATTTAATAACCCAGCTGGCTGCGCTCACGGAAAATTACAGCCTGTTCGTGTTCTGTTGCTAGTTTACGGATTGCAAACTTTTACCCGTAATATTTTTGAATGCGAACGAAGAGAACTGCGGTTTGCCAAACTATTGCCCTTTTTGTTGGATAGTATTTCCAGATTCTTTGTTCACTCGACCTTGATTCATTTCAAGTATTCCCTTATTTCACTTATTCAGGCCACCGTGGACACCAATCACAAATGCACTACACAGCACACGGGAACCTCAGCTAGTGCTCCGATGGCTGCCGGGATAATTGCACTTCTGCTAGAGGCGAAGTAAGCCAATCATCACTACCTTACAGCATTTCTCCTCCAATTCACTCTCCTTAGAATTCTCATTGTTTTTTTTTCTTAATAGGAAAGATGGGATTGCCAACTTCCGTTTTACTTGAGACAGGTTATATTAACTCCACCTAATTTATCTTCTTCGTATCCAAACTGATGATTAAGTTCGGTCAGTTACGTTGACCATGGATTTCGCACATCAGTACTCGGGCGTTGTCGGTTAATTCACAGTATCCAGCAGTCAGAAATTAAAGTATAAAAGTGTAAGAAGTTACCTGAAATGGAGTCACAAATGGAAATCATCTAGTTGATTTTGGTGATCTCTTATAGGAAAACGTAACATGTCATACACGATTCAACCAACTGGTTAAGATTTGTGTATTTTTTTGTCATATCGTTCATTGACGGCTTGTATCGGTCCTTAAATCGCTACACCGATTGAATCTGCCTATAGACATGCGTGTCACATATTCCAAAAAATCATAATCTGTTCAAAATAATCGCCAGGGTTGTAGAGTGACAAATGTCCCCCGTCAAGCTAAACCTAACGCCAGACTTGCTGATGCGGAGTTCTTACCAGAATCGAGCAATGCGTCGTAAGCATTGATGCCCCAAAAACAAACTCTTCACGTATCTTCCATCCGCGATATGTTTATGGTAGCTCCTGTCCTTTTTCAAATTTCCATGTGACTTTGCTGCTGCTGTCCAAAAACAGCTCGTTGTTTTTCGTAACTTCCTCGCCCTCCTGTGTACGTTAGGGTCATCGTAGCTTTGTTAACCTGAGCCCTACCTTTCTTCACTCACTGGGCCTTTTTTCAATCATGGATTGCCTCTGACACGGTTGTGTCTAATTAAGCCTTTAGTGGTAGACAGTAATCCACTGTCGTCCGGCTCTTTGCCACTCCTGAACTTCTGGGACCTTACGTAGTTCCCTACTCCAAGTCTCAGGGTCTGGCTGCCGGTTATTCCCAATAGTGCAGTAGGCCTTCGTGGTTATGGAGTAAATACCCCTTCCACTGCACTCATGCACAGGCATGCAATAAAAAAGCCCTAACCTCATTCCCAGTTGTTCAAAGGACGTGCTGTCTCACACCTAATTTATTACGTGCTTGCACATGAATGCGGGGGAAGGCCCACTGTTCTGTTCGAGATGTACGACAATCTGATTTCGAGGCTTTTAGTGATATACATATATATATATATTTTTATATATACATTTATTTATTCACCTTTATCCCAGTACGTTGTACACGTGCGAGGTACTATGCAGAGCGTGGATAAATTACGAACATACAGAGTGCGGAAAGGAAGTTTCTCAGAGGTCGGAACAAATTTCTTCACAAAATAGCCGACCTCGACCACGACTTTGAGCCATTTTTGACAAGGTTTCGAACCAGGCGTGTTGTGGATCTCAAAGTCCCCAGCCAGGAAGGTGTGTGGGGTCAACTGAGGCAAGCCTTGGCGTCAGTGTTTTGACCGATCGATACCACGTCATAGCTTGACCTCCACGCTAGTTTTTCCGACTAACCCCATTCCGTGCAAACAGATCACGACGATGGAGTTGATATGGTAGCATGCGTGGCACATGTTCTAACCGACGAAGCCGGTGGAGTGACATTAGCATACCAACTTGGTATGTGGCACTGCCAGTCCGTAGGACGTGTGTACGAACTGTGAAGTTGCTGATTCGATGTGGAAACCAAACTCGCGAAATATTCTTCAGACAATGATGATTGAAGACAGCCGGTTGGCATCGGCTACTCAAACAGACCAGGTCCCGCAACCCTTCAGAAGCATACTGCCTGCGGAAGCGGTGTTCATTGTACCTTTCTCGGCGACGGAAGCATCTCGTCGTCTCCAATGGCGACGTCGACTGTAGAATGCCGACCTCCTCTTCAACCTTCAATTAGTACCTAGGAAACTACCCAGGTAGACAAAAGTCTAAACAATTTACAACCTATCATCACTGTGAGTGAGTGCAGGGGTGAATTCTCGCCAATCTTGCTGTATTACCTTACACTTTGAAGGTGAAAAGCATATTTGACGCAACTAGACGGACAAAGCGAAACTGCCGAGAGAGCACTGTGCCGCATTAACGTAATCGCAAACCAGCTCAGTGTCTTCGGTATAGTTTAAGTTCAAAAGTGTCACCAGATAGAACCTCAACGCCTTCATTAGATCGAAGTTCGACGATATAGCGCTTGAATGGTCTTGTCATTCTTACTAAGCGCTTGTTGTATATTGAGATAGCCTCAGAAGGCCGTTCTGTCAACCGATATCCAAGAATAAAACTACCACTAGTATGTGTGGCGGAGCTCAGTTATCTAACGGATAGTGAATATTTCGTCAACACGCATGCGACTGGGACGAAGACCTGACTGTTCTTCGCGAATCAGTTGTTCGCGTTCTGGGGCCAATCTACAGAGGACCATAGAGATAAACAGCTTCGACACGACTGATATCAGACCTGTGTATCATCGCCAACGTTTCGAGCTCCCTTTTTGTAGATTGAGATGATAGATGCGCAGTTCCGGCTCTGCGGAACACTTTCATGAAACCAGATCTCGCGCAGAGCCTGAGGAGATTCTGGGTGAGGGATACACCGCTGTGCTCGCAAAGGCCCAGAGGGAGATCATCTGGGGTAGGGACCTTGTCGTGCTTAGGGATTTAGAGTGCATGACCGGTCTCCTCCGCGGTGGGCGGGACAGTACAGACATACCATGCAGCACGAGCAGGTTCGAAGAAACTACTAGGTGACGAAACTTGCGCTGAAGGACAGTGAAACTGTTGCTCAAAACGCTCCACCCAACGCTCAATGCGACGTGGAGGCTGTAAGGCTGACTGGCCGTTTCTCTCCCAGATCTCCTCATTTACACCAGGCTTCTTGCTGTCCACGGATCGGATGAGTTGAAAAAGCTTCCGGAGGGTTACAGCGGCAGCGGATTGTTCCATCTCTGCCGCGTGTTCGGAATAATACAGATCGTGGTCTCTGCCTATACTTCGCGCTAGTTTTGTCCGTATCTGAGTACAGATTCTGCAATTTTTTCTATCGGGAAAGATATCCTGACTGCTATCTAGCAGTTCAGAAGACCACAGTGAGATGCAGTGGTGACAGTTCGGCGTATGACTAGTCCATAAAATCTGACAGTGGTTATTTTCATAGTGTCATGGATAGATTTCAAGCGGTCTGACACACAGTGTATGCGCGACTGCCTAGCTGCGAAGCTAGGTAATTCTAATATTTCTCTCGGACTGGAATCCAGCGGAGCTGATTCACATCTAGCGGTTGACAATGGACTTTCGCTTTCGTGTAAAAACGCGCCATGGGTTTAGTGCACGCGACAGCATGATCAGAATCTGAGCATGTGCTCCAGTACGACCCACAAAACCTAACTACACGACGCCAGTGGTAGCTAATAGCTATGTGATATGCGTCTAAAACCGCTTAGCAGAAAGCGGAGATCAAGTAACCGTGCCTTTATGGCTACGTTGGAAATTCCTTCTTGAATAAGTAAACAGTGATCTCAGAGATATGGCACACGACTGCCGTTTTCCGGACGTTTCGGGTCATCACCGCTTTGTTCTCCGAACATTCGCTCTCCAGCGTCGAGGTCTCCAGCTAACAACTATATCTTTGTGTGATGTCTTTCGTAGAAGGTCGTGTGGTTTTCGCTAGAATATATCTTTGTCAGTATCCGAACTACAGTCAAAAGGAGAGCGTACTCTGCCAAGGTGAACAGACACCGGATGCTGTCACGCCCTCTTCCTAACCTAAAGGAATCTACCAAGTGGATAGCACACAATCTACCTTTAACTGGAATCTAGACACGCAAATCAACCTCAGCTCTGGCGCTCAGTCCGATTCCCACGACCGCATGACCCGATGCCAAAGCCGTGGTATCTCCGGATAAGCATAGAGTGAATGCATGTCCGGAAGGCAAATTGGGTCGAAATACTCTGGTCGAATCCTGTTTGCGAGTCTTGCACGAACGGCACAAATCCATGGTTAGACTCTCGAGGATGCACATTAAGCTGCTTTCTGGCATGCGTTCAATGCTGCAAGGTTTACTAACACACGCGGTCTCATTATTTGGTTCACTGGACCGCATACTCTGTAGGGAGGTGCCCCGTTTTCCTGATCATTATCCTCGTCAATGGCGGCATGTGAAGCATATAAAAATGTATCGCTTATGAATAAGGATGGTGCGATAAGAGAAGAATGAGTCTGTCCGACCACAGTCACTTCGTACATAGCTTGTGCAACGCGAGGAAGCACGAGAGAGTGAAGAGGAGTGTGCATGTAGAGCATGTGGACTGAGCACCTCCCGGCTGCCCAAACCGAATTGGAGAGTTATTTTTGTTCGGCTCTCAGCCGAAGGATAAATTTCAAACAGGCCAGGCTCAGTAACGAGCCGGGTGACAGTGGAATACTATCCACCATTTTTGTGTTGAAATCACTTTTCCATTTCTTTTCTACATCTCGTAAACCACGTTCTTGTCTATTCTTCTTGGGTCAGCTATTTTTTTTCTGTTAAGAGTTTTCCTTTGAAAATAATTATATAGCTTTACCTAAAATGCAAACATACGTACCGTGCCAGTTGGAAAATAGGCTGTGAAAGACAGTTTGTTCAATTACTTGAAATTTTTTGTCCTAAATAAATACTGTTTCGACCGTTTGATTCTAACTTTTAGTTTCAATCTGGCCTGGCTTAGCAATGCTCCAAAGACCATTTAGTACGTGCAAAATGAAAACTGATCCAAATAACCGGGGGTTGTTCTAACGTTCCTCATTGGCGAACTTGAGACCTTTGGGTCCCGAGTTCGAATCCTGCCACCCCCGGTGAGTTTTCCATTCGGTGGCCATTCATTGACGGCGACCCCTATCCTCGTCCAGAAATTTTTCACCTTCTTTTGTTCAAATCATAAGAGAAGGAAGGCGATTTTAAATCATCCAACAGGGTTGGTCTTACACCAGTTCTTAACCCTGGTGGTTAGCGGTTTTGTCATCTACTGCATGTGAGAGTAACGACAGACATATCGGCCATAATCAACTTGGTTCGTTTAGCAGGTAGTGCGTCTTCGTCCGTCTAGAATCAAGGTCAAGGTTGAACTCAGCAAAGCTGTCGACGAACCAATCAGTAGCCAGCAGTTATCTGAACCTCCGGAGTCGAATCAACTAATCCGGTTTCAACCAAATTAACCAATCAGCAGAGTCGTCTGTAAATTGCAGATGAACCGGTAAATTTTTCCACAAAGTTTTGGATATGATCACGGTGATTTTAATATAAACGGTCTATTGGTACCAATGAAATCAGGAGATCCGAAGGCAGGAAGTTTTCTCCCTAGAATCAGTGGGACAGAACAAAACACCAAGGGCCTACATGTTATTCGGAGTTCAGATATTGAATGAAGGGTTATCGCTTACATAAAGGGCACATTCGCTGGTGTCAGCTTGGGTCATATGTAATTACTGAATGAGTAACACCGTGAACTACAGAAAACTTGAGGTATACCGGTTCGGGTCCGAGTTGGTTGGAAACATTAAACAATGCAGCAAAGTGGCGCAGTCAGTTGTGAAATCGCATTCAAACCTTTCATTTACATAATTTTCCCCCATGTCGTTGCGGAAAACGTCAGATGAACTTGACAATATCTTTAACGTTGTCTTATGGCATCAAAAATCTCGTCGATTTCACTATTTTCGGTTACTTCGGAGTGTCCCGAGTCATCTGGTTTTACCATAACCAAACTCGTAATTTCGAGTCTCGAAGGCACAGTTTTTGTTGTGCTGCATTCTCCTCATTCAATGCAGTTGATTCCCTTCGCTGTTCTCGTGAGACTTCGTAGTAGCGTGGTTGTTTCCTTTTTCCTCTTTCACGCTCCTACTCTCTGCATCCTGGACGACAACTCAGTCCACGGCTCAGTTGGCGTGACGTGCAATACGTGACTCTCCTCAGTGCCAATCCAGAACCGTTTATGGACGGGAATTTCACCAAGAACGCTGTGGGACGTGCATGTGAGTGAATTCATGCCACCGCTCCGCTCCGCTGTCACGAAATGTTATCTGTTGGGTATGATTAGTGTGACGAACCGTGGCATTCTCCCCATTCGGAACCCGTTCCCTTGTAGTTTTCTAACCCGGCATCGTTTTAGTTCCAGTCGAAAAAAGTCATCATAATGAAGATTCGTGTTGATAAGGCCACGTATACCAACAACAGAGTTGTGGATCTGGATTCTGGACATGCGAAATTATTAGGTTGTTTTTTTTAAATCGAGTATCTAATTCTGTGTTTTCCCCAAGCACAAAACCCCGTCAGGTGTGGATGTACACAATCGTATCTCTCCAATTTTTTTACTTTTTGTTTATTGCATGCTTGCACATAAGTGCAGTGGAAGGGGTATGTATCCCAAAGTCAAAGGCTCACTGCAATGTTAGGGGTAACCGGCAATCAGACCCTAAGACTTGGAATGGATAACAACATAATGGCCCAATAGGTCAGGCGTGGTAGATTGCTATCTACCACCAAAATGACCGCTGATGGCGAGAGTTCGAACCTCTAACCTCCGATATTTTAAGCACACGCTCTAACCCAGTCGATCACCACCGGTATCACAGTATCAATGTGAATGAATCGTCTTTAACATGGAGTCTTTCGCGAGTATCCAGTTCTTGTCAAATTTATGAAATCGAAACGACGAACATGCTGCTCATTTTCAGATTCGATCACCGGGTGTCTGTAGCACGAAGATGAGATCGAGATTCATTATCACCGGAATATCGGGCTCCGTTTTTGGTGATTGACAAGCCCCATCCACGTGTGAATTACCCGGACTTCTTTATGTGGCCTCTTAGCATATCTTGTCGTCCCGTAGTTATGGTCTTTAAGATCCCGGATCGATTAGGTAAAACTAGTAAAATATGGCCATCTTTTTAGCAGTTCTCTCTACCGGTGGTGGTCCATTGGTCAGAGGTTGGAATCCCACCATCGCCGGTCACTTTGTTGGTAGACAGTAATCCAATATACGCACACATACAGTCAGTGTTTCGTGCATCCGTCACAGTAGCATTCGTTTGTTTTTCTTTTATCATGTGCAGGCATTGTCGGAATTCACATGAAAAAAATACTTTCTTCCTCATGAGGTTTACGTACGTAAATATGAAATTCTCCATATCTGAGTCTTGTTCACGTTTGCTCTGGTATATTCTGTGCGAAGTAGAAAATGTCCTCGGTTATTGTGAATAATTTAACGAATAGTTGCGTGACGAAATTTGATTAACAATTGAATCGGATTAATTTTGAATTTCTTGAAGGTAAACTTGGTCGCATTCTGTTTTCGCCACGGGGACACAAGCACTAATCCTGCTAGGAGCAACTACTTTTGTTGAAATTTCGATTATATTTCCACTTAGGAGAAAGAATCAAAATCATTGCAAACATTTGGAAAACATCGTATCATCTGGTGGTTAATGATCAATTTCGTGGTCAGTGATAGGCTCAAATGAAACAAGCTGTGGACTTTTTTGAAATACATGAACTTTAACTCGAGGTCATATGAAGGCGGTACAATAAACGTCCAGTTTTGCTCTTGCAATGATGGTGAAATGCACATTTGTTATGCTAGCTGATTAGAGAGCGACAAGGTATTGTTGATGCATTCTGTACGATTTTCTGCGAAAGATATTGCTTAGAACCTTTTCATAAACGAATAAGCTCTTTTTCGCTTCATTTCTGTAAAATAGTGATCATGGAGGGCGATGGCGTGGCCAAAAAACCAACAGAATCAATTTGGATATTCATGTTTTTTGGGGTTCCGATAAGAAAGAACGGTCAAACTGCACTAAATAAATCCAGAGAGACTATTTCTGTTAAAATTCTTACGCCATCATAAAGAGACCGCACATTGACGTAATGTGATGGCTTGCGTGCCTCCATGACCCAAAGACCTATGCAGGATGGCTTCCCTAAGCCGGAGATGCAATCATAAATCAGCGGTCGATGGTATAAGCCAGACGAAGGCCAATTTTTGAACCACTTGATGGGCAACGTCTGGTTCCAGCCACTAGGCCCCTGGAGAAGACATTCCAGTGAACAAACATGGAGAGAAACAGTTCAACGATCTAAAGTCCCCCACTAGATGGACGTAGGAGTGTAGTACTTGGGGTTTCCCTCGACAGTGGGAGAAGTAATCGCACTTCATTGGGCAACTATCGCGCATTCAACCTGGGCAGTATCCAGTCCAAAGGATGCTGCGCCGTCCACGTTCCGCTTGCTCCATTGGGTCCATGGGTCAAGCACTGAACATGAAAATCAGGTCGATAACGAAGCACCAACGAAGGAAAGACAGAATGTGTACTACAGTCGGGTATCATAACAGACCAGAAGGAGTTCCTTCTGCGGTATGGGCCCCCGCAAAGTATCATGTGCCCAGAAATCTTCAGCGATCCCTCGGAAAATATTTCTTATATCTGTGTTCCTCATCCTTCGCATTCCAGTTCTGAGTGGATACAAGAAGCCACAACGACTCATGACAACGAACCTGCAACCTCGATGAAGGTGATAATTGAAGACCGGGGGAAACAGAGAATCCGTTCTCAGAACTAAGCATTCTCTTCACTTGGCTGCTTTCAACGTTGGTACATTTTGTAAAAGGGGGAACACGTTCTAACTAGGGCTCGTGAATCCTTTGTAACATATGAGTATTATGGAGCCAAAACACGTACACAAGACAGGTCCAATGTTAACACTTTGCGCCCCAGGTACAAACTCTAACTCTCGCTTAACTCTTCGCGTGTGAGACCATTCGGTGTCCAATGCTCGTAGTCAGACTAGAGTTGGCATCGCTCTTACCGTGAAATTTGAGCGTGCACTGCTTGACTGGATCCCGGTTGGCGTTCGTTTGTCTGCAGTCCAGTTGGGTGATTCCGTGGATGTCAACAGCAGGAGGCTGAATCGTCGATGCCTATTCGTCGTTTCTGTATGCACCAAACTGGCTGTAGCTGTCCTGATGCTTAAGACGTTCTACCGTGATTCGTCTCGGCCATTCCGGAGAGGCATATCTGAGGTCGATTTGGCATTTCAGCTGGTCGAACCGATGAGGGTGACCGATTCATTCAACCATGTTCTAACCATAGCTTATAGGAATAATTTCTCTTATAAAACGCCTTACTGACTAAACTGTCGTCCTTCTTCGCTTTCACAGCATTTTCTCACGATCGAACACCTGGCTATTAGCTACCACCGGCCCGGATCAATTCAAGACTGTCAATCATTTTAGTCAACGTCTGTAGGCACTAATCACGCTCTTGGCCGTGCGCGTTTCAATCTATGTCTCGTCGGTGGCCGAAATAACACCAGAGCCAACCGTTTCTAAAAGCTGGTACTAGACGATAACCATCAGTCTGCTTCCCAAGCATAATTATCCGCCAGGTCATCGATGCAGTTAGAGGCCCAGAATCCAGAAGAGCGATGGATAGAGATCAAGCAAGCCCTGCTTACTTACTTTTACGCGGCTAGCTCCTTTGAGAGGATAAGCCGGCTTCATGGATGTACCGAATAACGCTTGACCGTGAGCGGTGTATGTAGAGGACCGGTTCATGAAGAATCCTGAGAATCACGTACAAGGTGACCAACTCAGCGTCATCCCGCTTTTTGTTCGAGGTAGCAACCCTCACCCGCACACAAGCAAGCGCTACCTGTCGGGAAACAAAGTTTGTATATTGGATGCCGAGGACCGAACGATCGTTACACGCACCCTTTAGATGGAAGTCAGACAATCGAGGATGCCCAACGCGTCCTAGTGAATCTTACCTCATTTAGGATAGCTGAGTAAGAGGCAAGAATCAATGGCCTTATTTAGTGGCGGGCCACATTCGCGCACGTCACGTTGCTATCTGTGGTCTTCTGTGGCTTTTATGTATAAAGTTCGTGGCCAGGCGAAAAAACCATTGCGCCCTCTAACAACGCCCCGTTGCTTTCGTTTGACTACTCGCCCCCGGTTTTCCGGATGCAGGTGACCCTGAAGGAACGCTTGCGCTGAACTCGGCATAGCCCTTGGGGTCATCGTAGCACGCAAACCCGATCACCGGGGTATGGTAGCAACATCAAGCAGGACCTACTTGCGGCCTTTAAGGCTGTCTAAGGTCCAAAAGCCAGAAAAACACAGAAACGATGAATATCCGCTTCCTCAGTTGCACTGTTAGACGCGCGCAGATTGATTTCTCCGGCTTCCGCGTATGACCAGGCACAGAGATGCCCTGAATGTCGACAGGTATGAGGCCTGGGATACGACCGTGAGCACTGTTGGATTGCGAAGTATAATGAGATGAAAAAAGCTGCGGCAATTGGCCACAGCCACAAGCTGCTCCGTCCAGTTAGAAATACCGGTCCACAAAAGCCAGGGTTTAGTGAACTGATCAAAGAGGCGAACATCTTAGTAATTCGGGCTCGGAAATGTCGACGACCGTTGGGCGGAGCACTTAACGGAACTGTTTAACTAGCATTTTTCGGCAAGAAGTGTACTAATGCATTGGTTAGAGTTCTAATTGCAGTTGTCAATCCTCCTGCAGACGCGAGGGTTCCCCGTGAGGTGCGCTACGTGAAACAACATAAGGCTGCTGAATCAGATGGGTTGCCTCAGTCTATGTCCAAAGACGGTGGTTCAGCATTGTTACTGGAGTTGACAAAACTCCTCTCTTTGATACGGGAGAGGGAACAAGTCCCAAAGAGTTGGTGTGATTTACAAGAATGATGACAGGTCCTCCTAGATAAACCATAGGGGAATGATTTTGGTTAGAATCTCGTCTAAGCTGCTCGCTGATACCGTTCTCCACCGCCTATTTAGCGCTGGCGAACAGTGCTCGCGCGATAATCGAGGTGGGATTAGATCTAGTCGAGTTTGTGTTGATACTATCTTCACGTTCCAGCAAATTTTCGAAGATAGGCACGCCCCCCTATGCACACTGTCGTCGATTTTCTTGATTTTAAAGCGGCCTGTGAATCAATGGATCGCACTGCGCTCTGACACTCTCTCTGTTGTGGAAGGGTGTATCAGAAGAAATCAGTTCCATCATGAAGTCGCTGTACATGAACAACTGAAATCCGGTTTTGGGCTTAGGTTGATGTTTCACCCAGATTTAACACAAGAAGTGATGTACGTCATGGTTGATCCGTTTCTCCTTTTACGTTTGGTCTTATGATTGATACGGTCCTAGAGACCTCGATTTTCTCATATGAGTGTTATTAAACGTTTCCCGGTTGGGAAAGTGTCGGACCTTCCTAAAAGAAGATTCAGGTAAATCGCATACTTTTCTCGACAACTGGGATATTTGCACAGCAGTGTCCGGTACGCTTTTTGCACCTTGAAAATGCAGGATGCAGTTGCACGACTGGGCCTGTCCAACACGAAACTTTCCAACATTTAGGGCGAATGGAGACCAGGTAGACAGGTTCTAGTAACTAGGTAGCCGCATTTCACCTGGAGGTCGGACAACGGATGAGGTTTTTGTGTGCATGCGGGAGGCTCGTTTGGCTGTGGTATCGAAATGACATCCGTTTACCTAGCAAGGGTCGAATACACAATGCAAGAGTCGGGTCAGTGCTTCCGTATGGTTCAGAAGCGGTGGATTATGAATAGGGATTGTCGGTATTTGAACAACGATGTCTGCGTAGCATTGCTCGAATCTGGTGGGAACACTGTATAAGCGATGGTGAAGTTCGACCTAGAGTCCTGGGTTCACGAACCAAATCATTAGATGAAGCACTTGAGCTCACCTGGCTTAGGTGATTGGGACATGTGTTGCTCAAGTCTTCTGACAGGATCCCTCGCCGCGCAACGTTCGCTGAGGCCAGTCTATGACACGGAAGGTAAGTATGAAAAACCTAACGCGTGGACTTTTGTAGGTCTTTGGACTTCCTCGGTGGGGTCCAAGTGACCCTCCCACTCACTGTTTAGATACATTGGAGGATATGGCTAGGTATGGCGATCAATGGCGCTATTATATCCATAAACTTTATCTCCTTTGTAGTTCTCCCCTTACTTCTTTCATTCTCTCTTGTTTCTCATTATTTACTATCGAGATTGCCTCTAGGAGATCGCAAAAACAACCACCGCACCTAATGCATGGTTAGTGGTTGTCCGAACTGAACTAAACTGATTAAGGATAAAGCCACGTAAACTGAGTAATCTTTTGCCCGATCAAAAGCTCAATAACGGTAGTCTTTCGTTGCGTTTGCAAAAAAATTCAAGTTTCATGTTGATCTTTTTACTTTGGATGTACTCTTCATGTCCTATAGTGCGACTTAGGAGCTTACAGAAGCTTTAAGCATGATAGAATATCACTAGGGAACCTACTCAAGTGAATTTTCGATTATGAAACCCAAAACGCCCATTGATAGGAGCTAGAATAAGTCATATGTACCCAAGTTATGAACGGCTTGATGAACGATAGAGTAATGATTAATCTGAAACAATAAATTTCCCCAGTGTCAGATTTTATATCCTAGAAGGACTACTTTACCACCAGGTTGTGTTTTCCGTGAGAATGCTGATCTTATTGTCGTGTACAAATCCGGTTCTTTGTGACACTCTTTTACAGTAGCGAAACTGTGGAAATTTTAAACGTCCAGTTACAACAGCTGCCCCATGAAATCCCTGATTTGCTTCTAATGGTGGGCTTTTTTAATTTGGGCGGAATATCATTTGAGTCGTATGGAGAGTGCATGGAGGGAGGGTCCATTTTTAGAACCACACGGTGATTCTCCCAAAGTTATTTCGTCAGTTAACACAGCTAACCTTCAGAATGAAGACACTCGATTCCAAGTATGGATTTGCGGTATGAGTAGTATGGTATTGAACCATGGACTTCTCATCTATACAGGCTTCATATGATTCAAATGAGATTAGAGCTATAAACCAACTGTACAGTGCTCAATTATAGGGATGATTAGGCAGAATATTAGCGGCCACGCATACCTGACGAGCAGCGACAACCGCGAAACCGGTCACGTGCTTCCGGGGAAATTTTGTCCTGTCATTCAGATACAACAACATAGTACTCGTATCGTCAATCCATACTTGTCAAAATAAGTCGACGCAGTTCCTTCAGATTGATATAAAAAGTTCGGTTTAGGTTGTAAAGTTTTATGTCGAGAACACTATATATATATATATATATATATATATATATATATATATATATATATATATATATATATATATATATATATATATATATATCGTATGTTGTACGTGCATTCTTCACTTAATATACGTGATGTGGGTAGATACAATCTGCACGCCACTGAATTACACCGACGACAATGATGATATTCCGATCTTTATACTAGGCATTTAGTCGTTCAGCTTGTTGTAACCGTCGTTGAACGTTAGCAACAGGCGAACCGTTTAACTCGCCACATTTGCGTCCTTTCCGGAAGACCTTCGTATGTTTTTTCTTACTATTTTAATTTGACAGAAAATAAAATAGAAAAAAAATCAACAATAACCTTAGCTCACTTCCAGTCGACTTTCTTTTTTCTCTCTCTCGGGCAATCGGGATGAACGCGCCCCACACCTCTCACGGCGTTTGTTTTTCTCATCGCCTGCCGCCGCGCACTCCAACGAACAGATAGTCTACTGTACGGCTACGGGTTAATGGACGCTGAGAAAATGGTGCGATTGGGTGAACTATGGCGTGGTGTGCCCGCTCATCATCACTGCACATCCAAAGTGGGCAGTGTTAAACGGTGAGTGACAGTAACTATTTCGACCTGCGGGTATTGGTTGTCGGATGTCTCTAGCTTATCTGTGCATTCATCTACCTGTCCATGTGAATGTACGATGATTTTCCCCTTTGCTTATTTCCCTCTTCCTCGATATGCTTACTCACATGCTCTTTCCTGTCTCTATTTGGTCGTCCACCACTGTAGTTAAAAATTACATGGTTCATTGACCGGGAGATTATTTGTTCCAATCTTTCATGCCTTTTCTTGGTTTAACGACTGTTTTTATGTCCTTCCAATGTTTGCCTTCTTGGGCCACTCGATTAGTCTACTTCACATCAAGTGATCTCCCTCAGTATGATGCTTCCCATTCCACACTGCCAATAGTTCTCAGAAAATCTTCATCATTTTCGTCTCAGATTGCTTTTTTAATCGCATCAATAAAATTGATGGTAATAATGATAACCACTTTTCAAACGATAGACTTTAAAGTCGATGCTAATTCTTCCCCCTCCTCACTGCTTTTTTCCATACCATCACGAAGTAACTGCATCTTGGCGTGGTGTGATGGCTTGCATACCTTCAAGGCCCAAAGAGCTATGCAGAATGGCGTCTTTAGGCCGGAGATGGAATTATGCCTGGCAGGTTGATAAGCCACATCAGGTTTTAACCACTAGGCCCCTGGAGAGGGCACTCCAGTGAATAAACATGGAGAGAATAAGATTACCAGCCAAAAATGACCTTCACTAGATGAACGTACGAGTGGAGTACCTCAGGTTTCTCTCAACGATGGGAGAAATTATTGCACTTCATTGCAGATGCCGATGTCTTCGTAACATTCCTCGAATTTGGTGGGTATACCATATTAGCATTGGTGAGGTTCGCCACAGTATGTTTGTATACGAACCAAGTCTTTCCCAATGCTTTGGTAAGTTGTTGTGGATTATAGCTCGTTCTGGTGGTTTTCAGCGGCTTGTGGTCGTCAAACTCAGCGGTCACAATCTGCTAAATACCAAGTCAATGGATGAAATACCCATGCTCAGCAGGCTAAAGTGATTGGTGCATGTGTTGTGCATCTGCCCTGGTAGGATTCCTCAGCAGGCATTGTTCGTTGAAGCGAGTGAGGATTCAGAGATGAGTAAAGATGGTCTGTCTGTAACACGCAAAAAGGTATAAAAATTCTGACCAGTGAACTTGACTATGTATGGCGTATTCGGCTACTTTGGTTTGGTCCAAAACATCCTCCACTCGCTGCTCAGATATGCCTTAGGATATGGCTCGGTGTCGCGACTGGTGGAGCTCTTGCATTCACCAACTTTCTTTGTCGGTTAACGCTCACTCTTTTCATGCTCCTATTTTTTCTGCATTACTCCGGGTTGATGTTGCTGCTGCGAGCAAGCGACCAATGCCACCGCACCCAGTGCACAACTAGTGGCTGTATAAACTGACTAACTTCCCATCTGTTACATCTCGTGGATGTTCCCTTCCTTTATTTCAGATGCTGTTTTCTTCCCCATTTCCCTAAATTCACTGTAGTCTTCAACTTTGCTGTTTGCTCTGTCTTAACGAGATCTCACCTGGCAGAGAAAATAGAAAGGATGGAAATAGTGGTTGAAGAACCACAACTGATAGTACTTCGTCCGAAGCTATTGGACAGGTTTCCTCCATAGAAAAGATCGACCTCGGTTAGCAATGGTTATCCGACAGATTTTCAGTACTGGAACCGGAATCATCAAAGCATAACTCAAAACATAACGCTCTTCGTTATCTCAGCTGGTCTGTTCATTGGTAACATGGTCTCAATTCCGACACATGCTATCCTCATGTACATACATACACACACACACACACGAATTGCCTCACGTGATAAGCATCTTTCCGGTTGAGAAATCATTCAAAAATCTCATAGACGGTCACTGAAAATGACCTATGCAATTTTAGGATCGAGCTGAAAAACCACAAAATGAATTTGGAAAACTGTCAGTCCAATTTTTGAACCCAACGCCATGGATGGTTCCGCTTCCATTTAGCGTACCTCATTGGTCTGAAGATCAGATTTCCTTCTAGCCGCTAGTGAAATACGGCCGATTGACCAGTGAGGTGTGCTACACGGAACCGGCAACGAAATTAAACTGACTGTTTTCCAAATCCATGTGATCGTTTCTCACTTGTATCTTAAAATAGTATAGCAGGTTTGTTAATAGAGTAAACAGTCATGCGTTATATACGCCAAACTCTATGGACTTGTTAGTAGTCATCCACAGGGCATATCCATCGAAACTCGCCATTGCACTTAAACAACGTGCTGAACCGTGAATCTCTCGTGGTAACCGTTTGACTGAGCCTGCTTTCGCGTCGGCGGTGGATGATCATTCAGCAGCTACATAACCATTTCTGATGTGTGCACAGGTAAGTGAAGCAGATCAAAACGTTTAACGTATCACGTATTCTAAACCCTCAGTGACCACTGTAGGGAAGCGTTTTGAAGATTTCTGGATGAGACGAAATATTGTACCGTGTTTCGTCTCCTCTTCTGTAGAGTGATGGTACTAAATGATTAACCGTACTGTAGCTACAATACTGTTGGGTCACCTCAGAATGCGTTGAGTAAATTGCTTCATGTCATTGCGGTCTGACGGGATAGCCGTTTGTGAGCCTGTACTGTACTGGGTAACGAATCATGTTACATTGCACAACTTCTTTCGCACGTTTTCCCCATTTCAATATCAAACTATTCTGTCTCAGCATTTGCCCGCTCCCATCTGTTTCTGTCTTTTTATTTCACGTCCAGGCGTTTGAATGGCACATTCAGTTACGTTTTCAACCTGACCTTCCACGGTTGTCAGCGAGACGAGCAAGTTAATTCGTCGTCTCCTCTCTCGACTTCGACCTTTTCTGGATCTGGTTCTGGAGCCTCAGGGAATGTCAGTGAAACTGGTGATCCTGTGCGTTTCCTGGAGCACGTTCAGGTATACGCAGACATTTACTACTACCGACGTGGTCTTCTCCAGCTAACTGTGATCTCTCCGTCTGGTAAGTTTTTTTCACCGTCACTTTTCACCGATCAACTGTGCTCCTAATATCCCTGATTCTTGACTGAATTTCTGAAGTTCGCATTGTGCTTCATACACTATCCGACCAACAGGCATTTTTTTTTAATCGCAGTCCAAAGGTCTTACGCGACCCAAAACATTCATCTTGATTATCTCGATACACCCTATAATTGCCTTCCACTTTGCTGAACGGAACTATGAAATCTTTGGCGACCTTTACTGTGTACCTCGTCAACGTCATCTGTCCAGACTGATCACCGGATGTATCAAAAGACCTCGGACACTCGTAACATGATATCGAGTCTCATCATTGTTGTTTCTATCTCGCACTTGTTCCCGTCCAACAGTTGCTCGCCTATTCTCTACCAACTTATTTCAGTGTGATCCAGTGATAAAATAAAAACTGATGATCGTCTCCAGTGAACTTACCGTTGTGAGTTGACAGTACTAGCCGCACATAAATGAGGCTTTTCGAAACTAGCCGACGTGAATTAGTTCATGTATATTTCCTTAAGGGACAGGTGTACAACACAGCGGTTCGTTGTTTGACTCTAAGGTTGTGAAACCTGGCCACTCCGCGTTGTAGATGCTCAGCATCTTTCTGTGTTCGACGACCGATATTCTCGAAGCATTGCTCGCGTTTAATTGGAACATCATGCGAGCAATGATAAGGTTCGTCATCGTGTGTTGGTTACAGGCACTCGTCCCCTGACCAAGGCGATCTCTCTACACCGCCTTTGATGGTTTGGAGAGGTTTTGCGTATGACTATCCACCATATACCTTCCCGTGCTCCGTTCACGTATGCTGTTCAAGGCTGGTAGAAGCGACGCAACGATCAGGCCATGAAGAAGGTAGCATCAGCACTGGCTCTGAGACGAGCTTCTCGCCTTCGTGGTTGGAGCCGAAGAGATGAGAGTTATCGCTGGTTAGATACGTTGAGGAACATGGCTGGTGATAGAAATCAGTGGCGCAAATAGTGTCTGTTGCACTTCCACTCCCCGTAAACATGTAACGAAAAACATCGAAAATGTTCGTAGAAAACAAAAAAAATTAAATTTGTTTTTTACTAACTGCATTATCCACTCTGTTGCCCTTCATCTCATCCGTTATTACTATTGTGTAGCTGTTAGTGTACTCATGTTAGTATTCAGTTTGAATGAATGTTCATTCCTAGCTGCCACCGTACTGAAGTACTGCCGATATTAGTTCACGACCTGCACAGATTATTAATTTGCCTACCAGCTCTTCCTCCGGAAATCCAAGTTGTTGAGTACATTCCTCACTTCCGCGTGCTCTTCCCTTTTGTTCCGAATCATTGTGCGTCTTATATCTGTTCCTGTGACTGTCCGGTAGTTCTTTGTCAGCGAAACAATGCATTGCAAATGCTTTCACTGATTGTTTTATGTTCACACTTTGAGCACTGCGTCCATGGGCTGGTAAAAAAGAAACACTTGTTCTCTGTTTGATCGCTCCTTCTGTCTCCAATGCTGTGAAAAATTGATCTTTTTTTGCTCCACCAGATCGGTCATCAGTGAGTGTATCGTCTTTGGTTAGTTAGACATCATCCGCACTTCTCGAAAACAAAAAATACGATTTCCTGAGAATCCCTTCCATCGATTGCCTTCTGTTGGCACTTCGAAAGGACAGTTTAGATCCATCTTGAAAGACGTAACCTTGGTTCTCACTCCCCTCCCCCCATCTCCCCGTCTGTTGAATAATATTCGGTATATCTGGACAGTGCTGGTTCGACTTTGCGTGTCTGAGTTTTCCCACACGTGAGCGGGAAACTACTAACCAGCGCAATTCTTGACATTAACTTGCCGTCCAACCTTAACTTGTAAAGATCCGCTGTGATCATGGTCTCGAATGTGCACACGTTCTTATCTGATCTCCACATGTTCTATGGTTTCTTCGATGAGCCTCGTTTTTTTGTTTCGTCTAGACTGGCGTAACTCCACTTCCAGCACTAAATCACTTGTCTCCTGTGGAAAGGGCGCTGATCCTGACTTGCGTTTCTTTTCGCTAGGCTTAGACTGCCCGAATCACAGTTGTCAATACAAACGACCTGATCGCGCCAAATCTACGTGGGCCTATCTGATCTTACCCCTCTTTGCTTGTTTGCAGTGTATATGTATAGTTAAATGGACCGCTTGCCCAATAGTGATTCACAGCCCTTTCTCTTCCGCGACGCACCCTGGATCTTGTCCACGTTGCACTCCACTGAATCATCTGCTCCTGTGTGCAGCGTCATGCATTTTTGCGTTTTATGGTGTCTATCTGATAACTGGCACGCGTTTTCTCTCTGTGTGCATATACATTAGCCTCCCTGTCTTTGATCCATCTCGTAATGTTTCAGAAGCAATTACTACTTTCAAACATCCACGTGTATTTGTGGAGCATTTTGTGACACTATATTCGCTGTGATTCCTATTCACTTCCTCATTCAGAAGGCGCTCTTGTAACGACTGAGAACTCATAAAACATGCAGACGTTCGTACGGGAGCGCACAGATATAGCCTCTGTCCGGCGCCGGTTTTATTACTCAGAAAACGTGCTTTCCACATTCACAAACAGTCCTCGGTTAGACACTTCATACAACCTGTGAGAGGGCGCATATATGCTGATGAAAAAGGTCAACACTTCACACCCCTCTTGGTTGACTTTATTTCTGATCTTTGAAGTTATTTTCCTTCACGTTAACATCGGGTACAGTGGGCACTCCTACATTATATGATTTGCTTTTGTTGAAGCTGTTTTTCATGGTAACGCACGTGTGTGTATCATCTTATCTGTCCGCGTCTTGCACGACGTATCAGTTGGAGCGGAGCATTAGTTGCGCAATAACTGAACAAGAAATGTAATTTAAATGACCAGTTTTCTTGTATGTGACTAACCTAGTCGTTTCCGAAAAGCTTCACCCTGGGCGCTATTCTAAAAGATATTACACGTTCCAGGATGTCACCACCGCATCAGAATCGAGAACCTCGGTTAGAACAATATCACTTCTTGGAATTAGTAGCATCAAGCTCTCGGATGTATGCATTTCTTCGCCACAGAATCAGCGCACATGCATCAAATGAACGCTTTTCGAACTGAAAGCATTTTTCCTTGTCTGTTTCCTTCCCACGCATTTTTGCTTTTTTATTTTTTCCGTACATCCAGGAACCGAATCGATCATCTTACCACCACGTATCAACGATGATCACTCCGGCAATATTGGACTGTCTCGTTGGCCATTGACCACAGTGCAATTCTGGGGCGAGACGGCCGATGGCGTTTGGCAATTCCGTCTGGACAATGTGGCCGGCCATTCACGGTTCCAGTCATGGCAACGTCCCGTGCTGGACAATGTCGAAGCTAACTGGGTATCGGTGTGGATGGTTGCCTACGGTACAGATGAGTTCCCGATTCGATTAAAGCCACCCAATCCAGCGCGTCCTCCTCCACCGGTAAGCACTTCTGACTATCTGGGATGAAAAATCGCATGTGGACTTCGACATTGTTTGACTACGAGGAAAACAACGTCTCCAACCATAATGTGTGCCTCCTTCGACATCGGTTGTTATGCCACCTTTTATCTTGTAAAAATACTGTTAGTTAATTAGTTAGTGGAGCTCATCTGCTTCGTTTACTGGACGAACGCGTGAGTAGGCCGGGTGGACGAGTGAGGTATCGAGCAAGGGCATCGTCGCTAATCAAACCAGGAATGACTCTTAGTTTTCATCATGATTTCTTGCAGAAATATATTTTTGTTTGCCACATGCAAACGTTTTGTGGTGGTCGCCGGATCTAGTTCGTCAGACCACCAGGCTGTTTCCCAGTAAGTACAGTTACACTACAAGCAGTTATTACGTTCTGACGGAGCTTCTGAACGATCATATGTTCTCTGGATCACTCGACTCAGCCACATGTCTATTTTCGTTCAATCTGTGCGCCACTATTTTCACGCACGCACTGGGAACAAATGTAAATGTCCCAGTTCTAATTCAGGCATAATCTACTTATCATTGGAAATTAATTATATGGATGCAACGTTTCGTGTCAGTCTTTCGCCTTTTTTGTCGCACGTTATATGATTATTATTATAAAATTGGCTTCAGCACTTTTTCGGTGCTTTTCAGTAGTCAAAACGGGTTAACAGTTTAGGTACGTTTTCGTCCGTGTTTGGTAAAACACGAGCAAGGAAGAGAACTACAGGATTTCCGTGCAGCAATAATTGTGAAGGAAGTCGTCGTAACATTGAACGGGTCAGTGACTTTGATTGGCTAAGTTGAAAGTCGCAATGCAGTGGGTTGGAACAGTATTTTCGGCCAACGCAATGGATACTGTTATGTGCTTATCACAATTCTGATATGGGGTCTCTTTAATCTATATTAGAAACAAGACTGATGATGCGCGGACCTCCACGAAGAGTGATGTAGTCCTTTTTCAAAAGACCAGGGAAAATTACGAGAGAACAATGTAGAAATACGATCAAGTTTCCGTACGTTTCTGTGAAACAGATTGGTTTAATTTGTCGTTCAGTTTCCAGAGAAGTCTCGTTTTGTAACCTCACGTGAATGCTTTTTCGTTTTCTGCGTTTTTTTCCTGGTTAGAGTTAGATGTTATGGTACATATTACCGTTTATTCGTTTTCGAAGGTAGGACCACGTATTCCAACGATATCATTCCGTCGTATTTTGATAGTGTTGGGTCTGTGTGTCCTGCTCTCACTTCTCACGTAAAGGTAGGCGAAACCTGATCGAAGTCAACAAAACAAACTGAGGAGCATGAAAAACACCCTTGCAGATAAAAGGAAGTTGGATGTCATCGGTCTCTTCGATTGGAATCCAGAGGGTTCCGCCAGCAGTTCGTTTGAAGCATTGCAAAAAAAACAGCAACTCCTGTTCAGTGTCGTTTTCATCATTTTCTGTAAATTCCTATTGTTTGAGAGTGGATATATGCGCACACGATCAGGCTGCATCTCGGAAGCTGGTGACCAGTTGTGGCATTTCTTTTTTTGCTACTACTGCATGCATATGGAATAGCACTCTCAAAAATCACTCGTTTTCATATTCTTAGTGATCCACGAATATTCAGTGAGACTGGCTTCACCGATTCTCACTGTAATATGATAATTTTTCTAAAATTATTGGTTAGAGTGCACACTTTTACTGCGAAAGTTTTGTTACTGTCTAAGATGATGTCATCAGTGCCCAAGGATAGGCACAACCCAACCAGTGACGAAGCGATTCCAACTGAGTTGCGCGTTTCTAAACGAATTACTCAAAGTCCAACATTTTGGTGATTGTTGTCGAAAGAACGCCCATTTATGGCACAGTAAACCAGCGTGTAGAATTTCAACCACTAAGTGAGGGAATTGTCCTACTTCATTGAAGACATTCGGTTTGTTCTAATTTGCTCTTTTCTCGATTTTTTCTACAATTTAGATTATTTTATATTTTGGTCTACAGGATCACAGTTGGAGCCACTCATTTACGATGTTCTTATTTAACGAAACAACCCTTTGGGAGCCAAGATAATGCTTCACAAATATGTTTTTGCAATCAATTGAAATAAGTTTCTCTGCCAAAACAATTCGTTTGTATCGGTGAATCAATTAACGGATGTAGCCGTCATTATTGGCTGTTTGGACCAATCCAGTTTGTACCTCAAAGTGAATTGCGTGAGTAAGCAGTAAATTGTGCACATGCTCACGCAAGCAAAGCGTGAGAATATTGGCACAGATTTCTTCGGTTATCTTAAACCATGGGCCTAAGTATAGTAACGTTCCCACTGCTGCTCACGTAATTCGAAAGAGTTCAGATTTGTGCGGTGCATTTCTCACTCCCGCTCTGTATGAAGAAACGACTGTTCTCTAATTTCACGGAAATTCAACAAAGAAAGTCACATCCACGATTTTATGGTCTGGCAAAGATTGGCGAATGTTCAGTCGATGTTAAAGTCTCACCCCGTCAGGATTCGTACCCGCCGTGTGTCCTCTGCTGGTCCAGCTGGTCGAGCGCGATTGGTACGTATAGGTTCCGAGTCCACAGTTGAACAACTTGAACAACAAAGTCACTTCCCCTCGTTGAGTTACATGTTGACGTAACGGACTACAATCTGACCTAGTTTAGGGGCGGTTTCGGGTATCAAGAACGGGGAAGAATAATAATATCTCACTAATCAATTCACGTAGATGATTTCTCTTCCGATGGATTCCGTTCCAAATAGTAAGGGCACGCTAATACATAAAAGAAAGTCAAACTATCAAGCAGCTCCAGTTTTGATTGCGAATTCGGCTTTGAGCCGAAGAAGGTTCTGAGTCTAGCTGCGTAGTGTTTCTTCGATCGTGTTGCATAACAAATGGGTCAATGTTTTCGAGGTATCTTCCCATCTACATTCTTTACATCAGAAATTCAACAGATCAATCAACCTGATTCGCATAACAAATTGGTACTCTGTTGATATCATGCGTGCCATTTTAGAACACTGGTGCATTTTTCTCTATGAACTGCATTCAAATCTGGGTTTCGCTGGATTTCTTTACAAACGATAACATCATTATTTATGAGCACGGAAAACTGTAAAATATAGGCATATTCTGGTCTTTTTTGCTGGAAAACATACAATCGGCTTTTTTGGTTCCTGACTGGCAAGCATGGTGTTTTCACAGCTTTGAAACAGTTTGCTGAATGCTCATGTAAAAACCAACGCTTCCCGGTTTAACCAATTGTGTGTCTATGAATTCAGGTAGATTGATGTCCCGATTCTGTGCTATTGCTGGCACAACTTCGACATGGGTCAAAGTTCATTTCCTGTTTCATAATCGATGCATCTGAGCTTGTATAGTTGTTTGCTGTTCGAACGCCGGCTAAGTCATTTCGTGCGTAGAGGTAAGAGGGTATGGACCGGCGCACTGCTGATAGACGACCTGGTTCGTTTAGCAGCAGCACGATGGGTTGGCGGGCAGCCAGCACGTCTTCGATTGTCCTGAATCGAGGAGAAGATAGAAGCCAACGAAGCGTGCCAAAGGACCAGTCAAATACCAACTTTTTTTCTGAACCGAATTAATCTATTGGATTTATAACCAGACTAATCACCCAGAACTTGTGGGCGACCACAGAACAGAGGGCATTTGCTCCGTGGTTCTTCTAACCAGGCACTGATCTTTTATATAGTATCCTACAGTTAGTAATCATGAATTAGGCTAAAGGTACAAAATGCTTTGCAGTCCTCAATCCGATTAAGACTCTTTATGAGCCGAACTGACACACACCACGGAGAGTCCCTATCTGATTTACGTCTGCGTTCTTTTCTATTCGATATTGAAATATCACTCATCGTGGACGGAGCCACTTAGATTCTCCGACCGCGGGCATAATCCAATAATATTGTCGTTCACACATGTTCTCGCATTGGTCAAGTAGTTGCATTTCTCACAAACACCACCCGATGTTCTGATCGATAATATTCCCTTCTACATTTCCACTGCCCGATCCCTCGTTTTCTCTTCCGCCGCCCTGTCACTACCTGCCTCACTCAACCGATACTCTTTCCACAGGAGTGGTTCAACGATTTTTCCAAATATGTGGTGGATGATTCCAAATGGCATTCTGTCTATACCGTAAGTTGAGCTGCATTTTCCCAGAGATTGCTGTATTTATCTCTTATATCTGATGATTGCGTCCAGGAAAGCTTGCTTTATGATGATAAAGTGCGTGTTTGGGGTATTCTGAAAGGCACAGTATATGCCGGTTTGTTATCCCGGCCGATTGTACTGACAACGGCGATCGTTTCATCCAGCTGTGCTCTGAACGCAGATTGTTTATAGCGAGTACGCACTTCTGCAATACGAGGCGGCATATATTCACAAAACGTCCTCGTACGCCTTCACGACGTTGGACTCAAATTGATCATATTGTCATTGGTCACCGCTGACGTGTATCAACTGAAAATTATCGTTCATTTTGGTCCAGGCTTGTGTACTAGGGTCACGCCTTGGCACGTGCTCGCTTCAGTTTACGTCTTGTCGTTGGCCCCACCCACGCCAAAGCAATCCGTTCTGCGCAGTTGCTTCTACACGATAACCGGCGATCTGCTTTTCGGGCAGAGCTGTCCGTCTGGTAGTCGATGCAGCCGGATGTCCAGGACCCAGATGAACGCTGACAACAGATCAAGGAAGCTCCGTATATCGCTTCGAAAGCCACACAAGACTGGTTCTGGTAGGCCTCACGAAAGATAAATATCTTCAGCGTCAGTTGCTCTGTTAGATACTCGCAGATCCGTCCCTCGGATGCTACATTCAATGAGGTCCGTAAACTCCTGAAACGCCAACCAACTAGGATTCTGATAAATGACCGCGAGCAGTGATGGATTGCGAAATGTTAGGAAACGGGAAAGGCTGCGTCTATTGGCAATACTCGCAACCTTTTTCCGTTCAATTAGAGGTGCCGTATCATGTAAGTCTGGTTTAAGTGATGTAATCAAGGAATCGGACGGCTCACTGACTCACTCTGAGGGACGTCGTCTGGACCGCTGATCGGAGCACTTTGGGGAACAATTCAGTTGGCTCACTAACTGTGGACCTTCCGCATATACGTGCAAGGGAAACGATGCAGATCACTGCTCCATAAGAAATGGATTTTATGCTGGAGATAGGTTGTTTGATAAGATACAAAGCTGTTGGACCGGATGAGCTGTCTCCATTTTTCAAGAATGGAGGCGGAGCTTTGGTTTCGGCGTTAACGAAACTCCCCCGGGTAGTCTGTAATAGCGAACAGATTCCAAGAGAATGCTGTGAATCGGTGATTGTTCCGCTCACGAGAGAGGCGACAGCTCCTCTTGCTAAAACCACCGAGGAATTAGCTCGGTAAGTATCACATCCAAACTACCCTCCGGACTCATTCTCCACCGATCGTCCAGCGCCAACGAAAGATGTACGCGCGGTCGGGATTGTTTCAACCACATATTTACTCTTCGACAAATCTTAGAGCACCGACACATCCTCCGTAGGCCCACAATCTCTGTCTTTCTTGATCTGAAGGCGGCGTTCGATTCAGTCAACCGCACAGTTCTCTGGCGCTGTCTGTCATTGAACAGTGTGCCAGATAAACTTATTTCTCTTTTCTAATGCTTGTCTGCAAACAGCCGAAGCCGAGTTCGCACTTGCGACGATCTTTTACTCGTGTTCAACACGGACAAAGGTGTTCGTCGGGGTTTCCCTCCTTCGCCCTTCATCTTCATTTTTGTATTTGAACTGATTCTTGAGATAGCTCTGTTCTCTTGTGAGATTAGTGACATTGATCTTTACTCAAGCAGTGAACTGTCTGACTTGGAATACGCGGATGATATTGTTCTTCTTAAAGAACATCCAGGTAAGTTGCAAGCTTTCCTAGAAAGCCTAAACAACAGTGTAGCAATTTTTGAAATGCCTTTTGCTCACTCAAAGTGTGAATTGCTGCTGCAAGACTGGGTTGGCGTCACATCAAACCTTTCATTGGTAAGGGAATTTGTAGCTGAAGTGGACCAGTTTTATTACCTATGTAGGTACATCTCACCAGGTGGACAGATACCGGATGACGTGTCATCACGTGTACAGAGAGCGCGTTTGGCTTTTGTCAACCTTTGTCATCTGTAGCGCTGGGATGACATCCGATTGTCTCTTAAGGGTCAAGTGTAGACTGTAGCTGTTAAATCTGTTCTTTTAAACGGCTCAGAAATGTGGCCGATAGGAGTAAAAAGCTGGCTAAGACGGTCGACGATCGCGCATCAGTGTTTCTGTAGCATTGCTCGAGTTTGGTGGGAACTCCATATCAGCAATGCTTAAGTTAGACGTAGGGCGTTGGGAACCAGAGGTCAGTCTCTGGAACAAGTACTGAGTCTAAGTAGGTTAAGGTGGCTGGGACATATGTTGCGTATGCCCACCGATAGACTTCCTCGGTGTACGTTGTTATGTGAGACAGGTATCGGTTGGAAGGTATGTTAGGGTGGTCAGTCCATGACATGGCAGAAAGGTATGAGAACCTTGACCATTGAACTTCAGCAAGTGGGGCGTGTTAGACTTCCAGGTTGGAGTCCACAATACGTCCCTTCCAAACGGTTGCAGACATTATGGGATATTGCTAGGTGTCGCTGCCAGCGGCGTATTTGCATTCAAGTTCGTTCTGTCTTCGTGATTTCCACTTAATACTTCGTTTTCAGCTTTTTCACTTTATGCCCTTGACTCGACGATGCTGGGAGTTAGCAACCGAAACAAGGGCACAGAAATGCGCGGTTATTGGTTGAATGAACGTAACAGAACTTTGACCGCACAAAGTCTTCTGCAGTATTTGAATTCTGGGAGATTTATTCATCGCTTAAGACTTTTGAATAGATAACGTTGAGCAACACATCAGGACCTGGTGCTAATATGCTCATGATGACTTGGACTGGTTGGATGTTGTGCCATCAACTCCCGCTTCTTTGAATTGCAGCCAAAGGATGGGATCTGGTTTCCGCGCTTTGAAGTAACTTGGGACCAAAAAAAGATAAGGGGTTTGAACTGCTTCTGGTTCGAGAGTATCGGGATGAAAGCTTACACGTTCCCGAATGGCGATACGATGACAGGATAATATATCACAGACATTCCCCATCCACTTAGCGGCGTCCTGTCATTGGAAATCCAAATGACGATTTTTGCCGGTCGTTTGAAATTAACAGCTCGAAGCACTCTAGGAAGTGCGAACATTGTGTCACGGTCAAACTCCGTTCCATCAACGTTCTACGGCAGATGGTTGGTTTCGCGTCCGTTATTGACGTGAGTAAAATTATCAAAGAAAGTGTATGCATATATCTTGAAACACCAACCAAAAATAAAGCCATTACTGGAATAGAATACAATCTGTGGGAATAAAGTTGCGCTTCAGTTTGGTGAAAAACGGATATCACCTTCAGAAAATGGCTCTAGAATTTTCCAATTTTACTTTCGTGATGACTTGAGAAAGTTGAGTATTATCTTCTCCAATGGCTACTGGAATCCAGCGGACATTTTTGACGTACTTTAATTTATATGAGAGAGAGTGAGTCGGTTTCATGGATGTCACGAATATCGTCTTACTTTTACTTTCACGCGACTATCTCCTGCGAGAGGATAAGTCGGCTCCATGGATATCACGAACCATTGCTGACCACGCGCGGAGGTCGGAGGCGAGCTCCGTACTGATCTTGATCCAGTCCTTTTTCCATCGCCGGGCTCCATAGACTGACCGAAGGCCTAGAAGCTCTACGTCTTTCTCGATTGTACTGGTCCACGTTTTGAGCTGCCCACGAAGGCGACAACGCCAACCAGGGCAGGGAGTGGGGCAGAGTGTTTGCTTGGTTAGCTCCGACTCGGGTCGCCGAAGCGTATGGCCGAACCACTGAAGTCGTCGACGTTGGAGTTGGACGGGGAGAGCATCGATATCACAGCATCGTCTCCTTACCTCGTCGTTGGACACCCTGTCGCGCCACTTGACTTTGAGGATTTGCCGCAGGCACCAGTGGTCGAAAACCTCCAGCCTTCTGGTATCCTCAGCTCGTAGTGGCCAGGTTTCGCAGCCATAGATGAGTACGGGCCGGATGGCAGCACGGTAAACACGAGCTTTGGTTCTTAAGCTGATTTCCCTGCGAGTCCACAGCGTTCGTCTTAGCTGAAGAAAGGCTCTCCTGGCGCTGTCGATCCGTAATACCACTTCATCTTCTGCCTGGCCGTTCGGAAGCAAAGTTGAGCGTAGGTATTTGAATGAAGGGACGTATTCGACTGGTTGGTCATTCATCGACAGTTGTTGAATTGTCGGGCCCAGATGGGTTGTGAAAGCCTTTGTTTTGGTCGAGTTTACTTCAAGTCCGATGGACCTCGCGAAGGAATTGATTCGGTCGAGGATTGGTTGTAGCGTAGCGAGAGAGTCTCCAAGCACGACAATATCATCCGCGAACTCCAGGTCCGAGATGTATATTTCCTGGCTAAGCTGAACGCCAGGGTAGTTGTGTAATGCCTGTCGCATTGTCCAATCGATGGCGTAGTTGAACAGCACCGGTGAGAGGGGACAGCCCTGCCTAACTCCGGTAGTGAGTGTGAACTCGCGGGACTCTTCACCGTACATACGAACCCTAGTACCGGTTGTCGAGTAGTATCCCCTTAACAGCCTTAAAAGCTTATCGGGCATTCCATCGGATTGGATTATGATCCAAAGAGACTCGCGGTTCACCGAATCAAAAGCTGCCCGGAAGTCGATGAAACAAGCTGCCGTCGGCTGCTGGAACTTATAGCGGTGCTCCAGTATTCGGCGCAGTGTGAAGATTTGATCCACACAGCCTCTGCCACGGCGGAAACCCCCTTGGTTCGGGCGAGTGCGCTGGTCTCTTGCCTCGGAAAAACGGGTTAGTAACAACGAACCAAAGATATTTGCGGCCACATCGATCAGGCTGATCCCTCGGTAGTTCTCGCATGCCGATTTATCACCTTTCTTCGGAATGGGCAGCAGTATGGACATTCCCCAGTCCGGTGGAAATGCTTCCGCTCTCCAAATGGAACCAAAAAGTGTACACAACCTGTCAATCAATGACGATGAACATGCTTTATACACTTCTGGAGGGATGCCATCTTCCCCAGCAGCCTTTCTGACTTTCAGTTTGTTTATCATCTCCGTGATTTCCGCGGTGTTTGGCGGGTCACAGTTGCTTTCGTACTGGACTGGAGGGGTAGATATTGGTTGGTCCGTCTGGTGGTCCGTAGGCCGGTTGAGCAGCTGACTAAAGTATTCCACCCATCGGTCCATTTTCTTGCTCTGTTCAGGTATTAAGTTTCCTGCTGTGTCACGAAGAAGGGAATCTTGCTTACAAAACCTATTAGAGGCGCTGCGAATAAGGCGGAACAGTTTACCGAAGTCACCAATTCCGGAAGCGGTCTCCATTTTTTTCGGCTATTTCTATCCAGTATCTTATGCGATCAGCCTTGGCGGAGCGTGTGGCCTCTCGTTGCAGTCTGCGGCGTTCGTTACTACCTGCCAGTCGCGCTTCGTGTGCTCTGGTTGACAGCTGGAGCGTGCTCTCCGAGATCCAATCCTTTGTCCGCCTTTTCGTTCTCCCGAGTACTGTCCAAGAAGCTTCCTTGATTGTCGTCATCATTCGAGTCCACTGCCCTCCCACAGAAACTTCATCTGCTTGTGCATTGGTTGCGTTGGTTAGTCGGGTTGTGATTGCTCGTGACAACGCTTCTCGCTTCTCTGGATTTCCTAGGGCAGCAACGTTTATCCGAGAGGGTGCAGACACTTTAGCACGTGTGGACAGATGAACTTTGAAGCATGAGCGTAGGAGGACATGGTCGGTGCCGTTTGTGTTGCCCGTTTTTGCACCTCGGTACGCTCGGCAATCCTCCACAGACGAGGCCCAACGGGCTCTCACCAGGATGTGGTCGAGTTGGTGTGCAGTGCGACCATCATTGGAGTACCATGTGAGTAGATGCTTCTTGGGGTGTTGAAATCGAGTGCTGCAGACAACCATTCTGTTGATGTCGGCTAAACCAATCAGTCGGTCACCGTTCTCGCAGCGTTGACCAAGGCCGAATCTCCCGAGAATATGGCGAGTAGATTCGTCGGCCGTACCTGTGCGAGCGTTCCAATCCCCTGCGATGAAAAGTACATCGCGCCTCGAAACCCGGTTGATTACCTCCTGCAAATTAGTGTAGGATTCGTCTTTGGTTTCGTCATCAGCTGAATTGGTTGGAGCATAGATCGCGATCACCGTCAAGTCGTGCGGGGAGCCTTTAAAACGTGCCAAGGCGAGTCTGGATGAGACGGGTTCCCAAGAGATCATTGCATCATTAGCTGCTTTGTTCAGAGCAAACGCGACACCGTAGAGACCGGAGTTGTCTTTCGGGCCACTGTGATAGAGCCAGTAGGATGTATCCACACCCGGGACCTTTATTTGTCGGCTACCTGAGTTGGGCAGGCGGACTTCCGAGAGGCAAGCAATATCTACGTCATAGTCGTGTAGAGTTCGCATTGTGATGCACTGACTGCCGACGTCTAGAAACGTCCTGACATTCCAACAGGCTATGTGTGTTCTTTTCCTGCAGCGAATAATCCCAGCTTGTTGTCTTATCACCTCGACCGCCGGGACACGAGGCGCGTCGCTTACCGGGGACGCCGTAGCATGATGAGCGCTTGAGGTTTCGTGAATAATCATAGAGAGTCGCGGGAGTAGCGTACGAAGCGGTGTCCCCAGCACCGTTCGGCCTTTTTGTTCGAGGTTGCACCTCTAGCCCTTGCACACCAAAGTGCAGACTGCAAGGCAGAGGAGCCGGTGACCTGCTGTACGGTTCGTTCGCCTCCTCTGGGATGCCGGATCAGGCAGTTGAACAGGTCTCCTTTGTGGCCGTTGGATCAGTAGATCTCGTCCGCCCATTCAGAAGGATCTGTCTTCACATGCCGAACACCGTCTCGCCGAAGATTTTTGGACCCCGGTAACCCTCAACCTGGTTTAGCCCGCCTGTCGAGCGGTTTGCCGGGGTGTGGCCGCTGATGCATGTTTCAGCTTCGTGGAGCCACAGGTGAGAGTTGGGTGAATGATGGAGACCAAAGAGATGGAGGATGCCCCAAGGGACACGACAGTCAACCAACTCAGAAGTGCTACTCCTCTCAGACACCCCATACACCCCAAATCGTCTGCCCACGAACCACTATCGGAGACGAGATCTTAGCACAGGGAAGTCCAGTTCTGCTGCCATTTGCAAATGCTATAGGCAAACTAGAGTCCTAATCACTCAGCATCCGATTTCATAGTGCTGATCCGTGTTTTCAGCTCTCGCTGAAGGTGACAGCGGCATCTTGAAAATGCTTGGTAAAATCTTGCTACCATGATTTAGTGTCCATTCCACCCGGAAATATCATACACAAGTAAGACAAATCGCTCAACCGTAACTAGAGTCGATTCCGTTTTGTTAGTACCAACACGGTACACTGAAACGTCTTTCCGCTCAGTTATTCACGGTTAGTGCGTAGTCATCGGATGGGACACGACGGCTTATGCCTTCCAGGTGTGTTATTTCGCTGCAAGTCTCGATTTCATTATTATCAACCCTCTCTGACAGTTCATTGGTTCCTTTTCTCCACTGAAGATACGTCCACCTTGGTTATTGTGCTTAAGCTCGGGGTGGTATAGGCTTTCAGTATCTCGGAGACAAAAGTTTCGAACCCCGCCATGGCTGACCACCTTAGCGTTAGATCGAAATCCACTGCCGCTCGCTCTGTTATCACGCCTTCCCTATTGTGACCTTATGTGATTCTTCACTACAAGTCTTGGCATCACATTTATTCTTTACAGTTCAGTGAACCTTTGAGTCTTCCGGGTATGTATTCCCCTTTCATTGCACTTCTAGAGAACCCTGAAATAAAGTAAATCAGACACGAAACGGAAAGTCGGTACCAGCTGGGTTGACCGAAATGCACCGATCATGGTTTAAAATGGTTCTTTGGTTCACATATATCCACTAATGCATTGCATGTGAGCGTGAAGCCCGGAAAGTTCTTTTCTGGGTCATATTCAGTTCAATTACTGAGAAAAAAGACAGATCGCGACACATAAACTATGCGTTTACTTGTTTCGGTTGTGAATGTAAAACATGTCAGCTTTTATATGCATATACATGGTACAGTGATAGAAATATAACAACGAAATAGGCTGGATTATAGGTCTATACAGTGCGTTTGTTGGTGGAGAAGGTTTTTTGGACTACTGTCAGGTTAAGCAGGTAATTTTTTCATGTACAATCATAGCTTTGCTGCCTACAAGCATTCGTAACCTGATGTATGCCAGTAAATCACCAGTGGATCTGTGGTGACGAAACTCATGTGTGCGTGGCGTTCCAGGTACAACATAAGTTGTTTCGCAACTACTGTTATCAGTACTTTGGATAAAACTGACGTGAGGAAAATGGGTCGACGTTTGGATGATTGGGAGGAGTCACCACGCTTTTGGATAGGGAAAACTCGTCCAGTCTTCCAACATAAGGGAAATACGTTTATTTGCTAAAGACTTACTTGAATCAGCAACCGAAAACGGACGCAAGTTCTGACGCACAGTTCTTCAACAGAATAGGGGGGATGCCGTGTACGCCGTAAGGTTTTGATGTGTCAAGTGAACGGATAAAATGACGGATGTTCCTGATTGTGATTTTGGCCTGAATGAAAGGTTCAGCGGACGTCGAGAGAAAAGGTACAATAAAGATATGTGATACAATATAGCTGGACGCTAAGGTGACTGCAAAAACTTCAAATTTTTCCGACAGATTGGATACATGTTTCTGAGAAATTCGAAATAGATGAAAACAAAGATGGGCGAAACCCACGACAGACAGCTTTCGCAAAAGACTAGAGGGACACGATAGTAACTTTTGAACTTTATAGTGAAGAATTTGTTTTGGGCCTTTCGCACGGTTATATGGAATTTGGCGCGTGCTCGTAAGTAACAGTTAATGTGGGCGTCGAGATGGGGGGTGGAGTCAGTGCCTGAAAGCAACCTTTTTTCCGCACTTCGCGGATACATGAATGGGTGAACCGTTCGGGAGGATTTAGGTCTTCCGGGTTTGGAACAGCGATAGACGAACACATGCACGCCTTGAAACAGTTTCTGCAACGTTCCTGGGAGACGTATCCGGATCGTGAAGCAGCATCCAGACCATTCCCTGAAGGGGATAATGGTTGGAAGATCAGTGAAAGTGGTCAATCCATGACGTGGAGGGAGGGTATAATAAGCCTAACTAGTGGACTTGGTAATGTAGTGTGTTAGGCTTCCTTGGTGGGGTCTAAGAGATTACTCCACTCTGTGGTTAAATACATTGGAGAATATGGTTTAATTGCACTGTTTCACTCGAAAGCCTCCTTTTTCGACCTGATTCTGTTTGTAGTTCTCTTTTTATCCTTGTTTTTTTTCATTATTTCCGAGTGAGGTTACCGTACCCAGTACATGGTTAATGGTTGTTCGAACAGATCTGAAATCTGATCATGAATAGGGTGCCATGAATCACGTGTCAAGCTCCGATCTTCCTAATCGTAACGCCAGAAAATGCGTCTAAAGGGTTCGATGCGCATTGAGGTGGAAAGATGTAGTAGTTACTTGAGAAGTCAATGATCCGCGATTCCAAGAGTCGGAGAGGGAGAAATTATGGCATCAAAGGACGGGTTGGATGTGAGAAGGACGAGGATATGTGCGCGATCAGGGACCCGTGTAGGAAGCGGATTAGTTGTTTTAGGTTGTGAAAGGCGGCAAATATTCAGTTTCGCGTCCCCAGGTGCAGGATGATATTGTAAGTCAGTCACCGTTGTGGACGTTAAAGTACCCTAGGATGGTTATGTTGGAGGTAAGGTCATTTATCACGATATCCTGCGCAGTCTGTGACATCCGGTCCAAAAAGAACCATCAGTGATGTTATGGAAGCGATGCTGGGAAAGTGGAGATTTAAGTTTTGTCCACATGAATTGGAAATGTCGAAACTGTGCAGGCGAGATGCTGTAGCAGATTCTTTGATTAAGGCGCAGACACCGGCCTTGAAGAAGAATGAATGACAAAGTAGATTATTGGGAAAATAGTTATGTTTTATTAGATGTGGGAGGAATTTGAATTTTACGCACAAAAAAGAACCAATGAGAAGCGTACTCAAGTAATGGGTGCACAGAATCAGTGTTACGGTTTGGTCCGTGAATGCTTGTGAGAACGATGATTAAATCGAGCGTGCGTGTGATTGGTCGGTGCTAAGTCATGGTTCGTGTGAATGATGAGAGAAACCAGCGGTGGGTACTAAACTGCTGCGTTTCTTCAGGACTCATGGTCATTAAATATGTGAACATCGGCAAGCTGTTGTGTCGGCCTACTTTGTGAGAATCAGAGAGGTTAAAGTGGGTAGGGTTCTGAATGATACCAAGAAGAATAGTGTTTCCTATACGAAAAGTTTAGAATATCACGAACATAACATCTTTTCGGGTAAAATCAGGAAAGATAATGAAGAAGTTGCTTCCTGAAAATGTGTCGGGTTCAGCGAAATTTCGATGATGACGCGATAAATTCGTTTATAAGCTTCCCATTCCATTCACTCAATCTTTTTCATCCATGCACTATCGAATCTGATCTACCTATTGTTAACAATTTGAGAATAGCAAATTAATATCGCCCCATGGTTTTCGTAGTATTCTATGTCGCTTTCGGCAGACGGTGCAAATTTACCAGCTTCCCTTCGCATCAAAGCTAGTCAGTTCTTCCTTTGCGATTTGCCATAGCCCTCGGGTTCACACAACCGTTGGATGCCGTCGCAGGAATATCATGGCAAATTTTCCCACGATGCCCATCCAACCTGTCAGTTGACGAATCGCAGGCCGGGGGCTCGTGTCGATCACTCGGTTCGATTATATCGCCAGTTGTGTACAATCAGTATAGTTGATTACAGCTTTTTCGTTATTCAGACTGGATCACGGTGTTCTCTCCATTCTGTGAATACGCCAGTGACGTGTGCATAGGAAGAGACAGGAATTTCAGCCCGTACAGGGAAAGTATACCCTGATCCTCATTGCGATCAAATATCGGTTTCCGTATTCCAGTTCTCAGTTGCTTTTCCTCTTTCCTGCTTTTTTATGATTGGTCGAGAAAGGCTTTCGCTTTTGCACACCAATACACGACCTTTCGGATTGGTCTAATGTGGTTTTAAGAGCCTGTGAAGCTTCTGTCTTATGCATTTTCATAAAGCTTACTGGTTTAATTCCTGAAAAACCAATATGATGGAAGCGTTCACTCATAGGGATACGTCAATGACAAATAGTTGCATGCATTTATTCAAAGGGAGATAGTAAAGAATTACTGATAACTGAAAATTTTGGATGAATTTAATACGAAAACTGCATAGCGCACAAGTCAAAAACCCTCCGCCTGGTTATGGTAGGTCGCACAACTGAAGCAGATATACCAAGAATTGCAAGATGCTAGTGAGGAAAGTTGTCATTGATCAGTGGTGATATTACAACCGAGAAAATTCTGCCTAGGAATTTTTTTGTCTCTGATGACTGCTGACTCAGTTTCGCAGGGTTTCCTAGTTCTCTGTCTTGCTATCACTGAATTGGTTTGCTCGATGAAGCAATTTATGCATCGGACTCGATGAAAGCTTGTTACGCGGTTGAATCATCCTCGGAAAGCGTAATCCCGCCGGGACACCATCAAATAAAAATCACTCAGAATGACTCTCATATTATTACACATTCTTATATTTTTGGCATTATTGCATTGGTGGATCATATTGGACGTTCTTGTCTCATTTTCATAGCATTGCTCATTGCCAATCACCTCCAAGATCTGCAGTAATTTATCGCTGATCAGACTCAACGTAAGCGATGTTCCTCTAACACATAAATAACAATCAACTTCAGATCTAGCTCATTCGCACATGATGAATTCGTACTTGTGGTTTGGCACATGAAGCCACTATTCAGCAATTTGTTGAAGTGTCACAAACCGCACGCACGCCTTTATACTTTCACCTACCGCCTGTTACATTTTTTTCCAACACTCCAACCTCCGATTGACGATGTATATGCGATATCCTCCCTCACAGTGTCACGTCGAATGCGCTCCGGGTGGATGTACAGGTCCGGCTGCTGATCAGTGCCTAGGCGGATGCCGTCATTTTGCCACACAAAGCAGGTTGGTTTATCCGAGCACAGATTAATTATTGTTCATCGTTGTAATCGCTTTGTTTCGTTATGTCTGTCCCTTAAATTGGTCATCAACACCTGTATTATGAACAGAACTATATAATATGACACATTCTTTTACGTTTCCCTATTTTCTCACGGTATTTCTGAACTGTAAAGTCGGTCGAAGACAACACATAAATAAATCATTTGGTGAAAAACTTTGTATATATATATATATATATATATATATATATATATATATATATATATATATATATATATATATATATATATATATATACAAAAATAGAAAGTGGAAGGTACAGCAGAATGTATGCAGTAGTTGGCAAAAAAAAGATATGGTGTATGGTTTTTTGTTCTTTCTTCGTGCACCTTATGGTATTTTTCGTCATTTTGTTCGCTTAGTTGACATATTTGTGTTCATGCGACACGAGAGTTCAGCAGGCAGACCGTGCAGCATTCGCACCAGTTACTGCTATTCTGAGCCACGTTCCTCAACGTCTCCAACCAACGAAAATCCTCATCCCATGAGCCCCGATCGAAGTCAACACTGATACTAACTTATTCGGATCTGTTAACCACATCGTGGCCTGACCGGAGCATCGATTCCATCAGCCTTGTCCAGTACGAAAAACCCGGCAATGGGCAAGCATACGCAGCCACTGAAGGCGGTGTAGAGGAATAACTTTCTACAAAGGTGACCGTTCGTACCCAACGCACGATGACGCACCTCATTACTTGATGTTTGTGCAAGATGCGAGCAATAATTCGTAGACATCGGCTGTCGAAAACGAAAGTTGCCGAACATCCTCGGCGCGGAGTAGCGAGATCTCACAACCGTGGAGTAAGGTACCACGAGCTGTGGCGGCGTACACCCGTCACTTAAGAGACCTGGCGGGGCCATAGGTATCGCAGTTTCGCGCAAGCTATTCTATCCCTCGCTGTTCGTTAACTGATCTCCTCCACGACATCACTTTCCGCTGTGATCAAGCTCCCGGGGTATTTAAATTTGTTGACTAACTTTGTTTGTTCACCACGTAGTGTGAATGAATCGCTGAGTGATCAATGATTGATCTCAATCAACTCACAGGATTACTCATAATAGTTTTCAGCTGCCAGGCTGGTGAATAGTTAGAAAGTAAATCTCCAAGTGTTTTTCGCCTGTATTCTTTTTAACCGATGAAGACCGAAGCTCTGAATTTTAATAAACACCACACATTTACTGTTATTGTTATAAAGATATTGAAACACGCTTCTCCCAAAATAATCTTGAAAAGAAAAGCCAGATTTGCAACATAGCACGGTATATGTCCGGGACGATTTCGTTGCTCCTCAACATGGTACATACTGCGGAACATTAGTGCCTATATAAGTTCATGTAAAACAGTAATGTTCGCCAAAAATAGAGAGAATTACAATAGTCAAGTTACATCACCATGGTAAAGACACATTAACAAACAGCTGTTTCTGTTGACGCAATACGGGTTTCCGTCAACGTATGGCAATGGCTTCGGCAAACCTCGATAGCTTGGTATTCGTTGCCACGTATGTGATCCATATGATCTCATATAGTTTGCTTGTCTGTTCATCTCTGATATAGACTACGTAACACCGCAGTGAATTGTTTAGTATCTCACACGATGAGGCATGTACTCAAGCGATATGATTCCACTTCCACCTTGGCACGGATGAGTGTTGAAAAGACCTGGGCTATTACCAGTGGTAGCTTTAATCATCATTGTCTGCCTGATAAGCTTGCTTATTTAGCAAGCCGCGCTGTAAAACCTCGATTTACAATGATCCAGTACTCAGAACAGACTATTTTTTCCTGTTAATGGTTTCCAGTTATTTACGAGGAATCATGAAGACGATCGACGATCCTATTTCTGTCACATTAGTTTCAGTTCATTCAAATTGTGACCAACACCGAGTTGTCGGTTGAGTAACGCGCTCGACAATTCCAAGGACGACAAACGCTAAATTGTACTCAAATACGGTTCTTTCTGTAAACATTCATAAATACTAAGAAATTCAAGAGAAAAATCGACGACGACCGCTCCGCGAATCAGAGTCGGCCCAAGCGAAACAATCTCCGCAACTGCTTCCAAATCAAACGGGCAAAACTGACGCAAACTTCTTTTTCGAGAAAGTCAAAGGTCATGTGATAAACGTGCCAGTCAAAACGTCCCCTATATGGCTCAGTTAATAATGGAAGTGACATAAAACATTCTCAAGAAAGAATAGAGGGTGAGGGAGAAGGGGGTTTGAATTTTGTTCACACAGTTTTCAATCGAGTCAACCTGTCGCATACACAAATCATCCCATACAGCTGCACACACAGCGAAATATGCAAAAAAAGCCACTTGGAAAGAATATCTACCATGTTCTGATCGGTGCAGAATTCACAACGCGGCCCGACTCTAATTCGAGTGCTTTCCATAACTTTAAAATGAAAGTGCTGGTTCAGGACTAGGGAACGTTGACCTGATTAAAGTTCATCACTTCACGCACGTGGTCAGTTGTACATCAAGTTGTAAGTAATGGTACTTTGCACGTTGTGAATGCGCGCATTTCCAAAGCCTAGGTGGTATACGCCGAACCAAAGCCTTTTGGGACGTCAATTCCATGTTTTCCTAAAGCTCCTAGTTTACCGTAATTCAATCATTTCTGTTTTATGTTTATAAATGTTGCAATATTAAATATGTTTGCGTTTGCAAAAGGTGAGATGAAGTGACAAATATTAGTAGCTGCATGATACTTCCCTTAGTTTTGGGTTCACACTCGGTGTTCCATCGAATCCAGCTGAGTAGACTTTGCTGGCCAGAACACACAGTTCATCCTAAAGTGCTGTCCTCCGAATCGTACCGAGTTTGTTTTTCTTGTTTCACGTGATGAACAATCTATGTATTGATGATGTGGGGAACAGATGTAGAGATGTGCGCGTATTGATGATGATCATACGGTGTCACTCCTCTTTCTGGTTGTGGTCTTGGAGCTTGTGCTGCGTGTTAGGAACAAAGCTGATGCTCCGGAAAAATAATCACCTGGGTTGATTCGTCGAAAGTAGTCCTGGAGAACCAGAGAGGGTAGATCTAATATAAGCAATAAGAAAGAAGCAACTGTTGACCAGCTTACCTTTCAATTGTGATATTTTAAGTGACATGAAATGTGGTACGTTTAGCGGTGCAAATTTTCATGTGGTTCAAAATACAAACTGTCGCTAGTGACCTTGCCAGTGCGCTTGTGGTACACTGGATGGGTTTGACGACAGTTATCCACTCTTATCATCCACAATAACCAGTGCAGCCATGGTTCATTCAGTTGACATGCTGATGGAAGGATCTAAACAATACGGTAAAAGATTATCTGCCGCACACCCGCAGTGTGTGAATGGGCATTTGACTGTGATGTTTAACAATAATCGGGGCGATTGGCATACAAAAGCAGATCCCTTGCCTCTGTGCTTGTAAATGTCTGCTTCAGGCACTCAGACTTACATGCCCGTGACTGTTTAAGGCCGTAAATGACTAGCGACTCACTCACAATGGTCAACGAGCTTTTTAAACCAGTCGCATAATGACGACAGTCTGACTGTTATGTCAGTGAATTCTTTTATGCGCCCAACATAAAGTGAATTTTCTCCCCGTATACAGTAGAATCCAAAAAAAGTACAGGGTTTAGTCGGAATGTGAAGAGCAAGGCATGGGAACGAAAGGAAGTAGTATGCATATTTGTGTTAACGACGATGATAATTGATTTATTGGCCGCGGCCTACAAGTAAGTGCCCACAAATGTGGACGTGCATCAAGTATTCTGAATTTCGGGTGAGTGGAGGAGTAAGAGATAGCTTTGAAAAACGTCGAATGGTGGGAATGCTTAGTGCCAGATAATAACCTTGGAGTGAGAACCCCTTCCCCATGATCGTTTGACTCAAGAGTGAGCCCTTAGCGAAAGATTGATATTATCATACTAACTGCACTGAATCACGGACCGTTGTCAACTGTTTTGCAACCGAGCTCCTCCGCTCCGGTAACAGTGCAAGGTTCACGATTAACCACGGTATTTTGTGTGCAATCTAGGGCTGAAATCTTCATTCTTTCCGTTTTATCTTCTGCTGATGATTGGCACTACGTTTGTTGCCGGTATCCACATATGACTATTCAGCTTTGTTTGGCCTCTGGAATCAAACTGAATAGTCAGCTGCAGAGATAAAAGGATGATTATAATATTTTTGGATAATGAAGCCACCTGCAGTCGGATTTAGGAACAGCCTAGAAATTAAAATGAACGTTCATTGAGTCGGAGGAGCACACACCGAGAACCAGTTTCAGCGGCCTTTCCCGTTTAATCTGCGGCGATATGCCTATGATTTAGGCGAGTCAGTTGACAGCTTGATCATGATGTATACTGCCAATGAAGCTCGCGATTTTAAAACGATAACTGGGGTACAGTCTAATTCTCATAAATCATTTGATTGGGTTTTGGGAATTTGTTTCATAGCCAAGAATGCGCGATGACACACTCGCCAGATGGCAGTATACCATTCATCATAGACGTTTCTGAAAATAATCGGAACAACCGGTTCAGCGCCGTGGGACAATTTTCTGAACCGCAGTTGTACAGTGGGCTTTTGATGTTCTGAGGTATACCCCTTTCACTTAACTCATGCGTAAAAATATAATCTAAAAAGTGAAGTTGGCAGTGCTCCCCGTGGTATGCGTAATGATTTCTACAAATCAGCTGGTCAGTAACCTTGGTAAACCGATCAGTTCGCGTGTGACTACCAAAGTTGGGACGCCGTTTCCAGACGAATCGGTCCCATCAAACCAGCTGACAGACATTTATTCTTTAGACCACGTGATCCACAATCAATCATGATACTCAGTGCGGCCCCGTCACGTGACGTTTGTTTGTTTTGTGGTAGTTTTTCTTTCCACAATAAAAAGTCTACGGTCGGTCTACGCTATGGTTCACAGTCGGATTCGAAAAGCATTTTACAGAAATTAGCAAACTGGAACATTACGGACTTACCAGCAGCAATGTGATCACGTGCACTGCCATCCCGATAGTTTTGGTGCCCTCAGTCCTACTTGTAAAGTATCTATTTTTTGTTAAGTGAGGACTGGTCGATTTCAGCTTTCAATCTGTAAAGATAAGTATCTTTGAATAATTGAGAAAACAGCGCTACAACGAACAAGGTCTGGCTAATACAGTTACGTATGTATGTTAAGAATCCGTACTTTGGAAATAATCGTTACAGTAATAAGCAGCCAACCCGTCCCAAATGTGCTTCGTTCGTCGGATTTTTCTACCCCCTTTCCGAACCGCACGGCATCTACAACATTGCCTAACTGGTCTTAATTTCATACAGTAAGCATTATTTCGAAAATATGTATTCCTAAGATACATATGTAACTATATTAGCCAAAACGTGAAGTTTTTGAACAAAAGTTCTGACTGATAAATGGTTCGTCCATCCACGTCCTCTAGGTAAGTGTACCTGTGGCGACCAGCTGGTCGTTCAATCTGTTCCACACTTGATGCGTTCCCGTCCAGAGATTTGTTCTCATTTACTGCCAGTAATACCGGTCTTGCGTTGTGTGTCATATGCACTCTCTCACTCACCAACGTATGTTTATCTCTAGTGGATAACTGGCTGTTGTCAAACTCATCACCTTCACTGTCACCATGATTATCCACGATCACGATCAACATACAAAACTCTCGGGGGTTTCTGCGGTCATGTTGAATTTTAACGTGTGTGTGTGTGTGTGTGTGTGTGTACGCAATGCGCAAGTCATACATGAGTGCCTGCATTCTTCCATCGACGGTCTGAAATTCGGCCATGGAACAACCACGGTTTAACAACTCGAAATCAGCGAGTATGGCATGCAAAACGCTTCTTCAAGACTGGCAAAAAGTTCTCCTGTGCTCACTCTTTGTGAGAAACATTTGGAAACTAGCAGCAGCTTTGTGTACCTGGGCAGTTGTGTCTCCACTGCAGGTGGTATCGGAGATGAGATGTCGCTGCGCGTCTCTAAGGCCCGTTCGGCTTTTTCCAATCTAAGGCGCTTTGTTCGCGCTAACTGGACAGGATTAGAAACGGCGGCATGGTGGACAACCGATGACCTAGGGGAGAAGTTCAATAGAGCTGACTTCCCATTTAGCCGCATTGGGGCCCTTGTCGCCTACCAGGTTGGAGCGGGAATGACACCGGAAACAGTTGGTTTGATAGGCTGGCGGATATGGCCCAAAATCGGAGTCAGTGGCGTCAATGCTGTGTGGAGTGCTGTGCTGGCTCCCCATACTTCCCCTTCCACATATGAAAACCACAAATGATACGAACAAAAGAATCAAAGTACCGTGTGTGGAAAAACTTGCAAAAAGAATCTTTCCAACTTTTTTGTATATATAAATCGGTAAGGTGCACACTGAGAGAAAAATATTCATTACCTTTCCTTTTTCAAAATCGGACTTCGTAGGCACCTTAAATTATTTCCAGTACGGCCGGAAACGGACTTTCCATTCTTTTATCTACGAACGGCCCAAAAATTGACTGCCATTGGTTGTTGCGGTGTGTAACAAAAGTTTTTTGAAGCTTTATAGCATAACACCTTGTCATAAAGGAGCAGTCAATGGTATCAACGAGTCATTCAGAGTAACTTACCAAGCCCCAAACAGCGATTGCATGCCCAGTCGAAATAGTGTTAATTTTGCCGTGCTAACCACGCCATCCGTCTATTTTGATCATAACCTGTGAAACTGATTGACCTAAGCACCACCTTATTGCCTTATTAAGGTATTCAAAACGTATATATATGTCATGGTTACTCGTTCTCCTTGTTCATGTAGTGATCGGGTACACTGCACATATGAATATGCATAAAAAAAGAATTTTCTGGTTTTAATCAGAGTATACACAGAATGCAACAGATTCATCGAGTACTCAATAGAATTATACTGTGAACAGTAGACAAATAGTCGAAAAACGATCAACGGTTACTAACAGTACTATATCGAACTGAGTTCGTTTGAAGTGTTGAAACACAAGAGTAACACAAACAGACAAGCAAACATACACGGACGAATCCGCTTGTTCCGAAAACATGCTATTGATGATAATTATGACCATTCCCAACCATTTTAGTCAGCCTTTGACGTTGAGAATAGGCCCTGCGATTACTAAAATTCATTTCGTTATCGACTTCAGCTCTGTGCTTTAAATCGAAATGGTCGTGTCAGTAACGTTTACATGTAGTTTAATGTTATCTGCAGTGACCACAGACAGTTTAATCAAACTAAAAAGTGGTATTGTATTGCATACGGATAACAGGACAAAATTTCCGCGGTTTCGCAGTTTTAGAATCAACATCAAACTTGTCCGTTTTCCTCATCGTGGCAGTTCGGATACTGTTTTTGTAGTCTGAGATGGATATCACGTTTCTAGTTTCATCCGTTTATTCACTAAGCTCTCCATTTTGCGACCTACATAACCCTCCGGTTATCTGATGGCTGGTTTTTCATGTAAGGCTTCAGTGTTGTCAGGAATGGTTGTTTTTTTTCTTTTTCCATACCTTTGATCAACGCATACGCTCATGTTCCCACAGGGATACAAAATAGTTTTAATGAGGATCCATGTTGATCAAATGACACTTTTGTCTCTAAAACATGAGCCGAAATAATAGCATACATCCTGTTATCTCACAAAAATCATTGTCCCTTTCTTTTGTCCATCTGTTTCTATTTTTGATTGATTGAATGCCCTCTGGTTTCCATGTTTCACGCACAAACACCAGGTCATCCGACCAACCCGCACTCGAGAGCACCAGTCTCGAGTTTCGCTCTTGTTAGAGTTCATCAGTGGTGGTGGTATATCTTCCGTCACACTCAGGGTTTGAACCCGAGCATTCTCACCTCGAAGGCATGTGTGTTACCACTGCACCACCCCGCTCCAGTACTGGTTGATCCCAATCACCAAGTTAAGTTTTTGGTGGTAGACAGTAATCCACTGCCGTCCGGATCGCTACCACACCTGACCTGTTAGGACCTTATGCGATTCTTCGCCGCTCCAAGTCTCAGGGTCTGATTGCTGGTTATCCCCGTTAGTGTAGTGGGTCTTCCCGGCTATGGGGTAAATGCCCCCTTCATTGCACTCATGCGCAGGCATGTAATAAAAAAAGCGTGTTCAGACGTCGTCATCAATCCCACACACTACTTGCAAGTAACTGCGTGATAGTCTATTTTTACGCTCTTTCTGCTTCGATACAGGCCATTACTCAGAAGCAGAGCGTAAAGGTTAACAAAAAAACTCATGAAATCCACAACTTACAGAAAACCATGGCTGGTGTCTACTTAGCAGCCACAACAAGAAAAGCCTATAACTATCACCAACATTCGTGGTTAAACCACAATATTAATTTTGTGCATCATTTTCTTCAGTCTTCTTGCCCCCTTGCCTTATTCGCGACTGAGATGCAAATTTCTCCCGCGTCGGATACTGTCCATCTCCAGTTTCCGAACTACTTTTTTCGTTCCTCTTTTTACCTAAACCTCGCGTCTGTGCCGGCACCCACCAGTCGGTCGCTACCTCCCGTATCCCACACTTGGACTTCGCCAACCGCGAGTTCCAGCTGAGGTGGTTGAAGCTCCGGTTCCCCTCTTCCTACCATCACTTCTGTACCGTTTTATCACCCTCCCAACAGTAGCAGTCGCTCGGTTTTCGATTTATTGTCTCTTGGCGTTGAGAACTTGTTCGCATCAGACCCCAATTGTCAAGTAACCCTCCTTGTTGATTTTAACGTCCACAATAAGAACTGTCTTTTGCACTTTTCTGACACTACGGCTGTGGGGCGCGAAGCCGAAGCTTTCGCCTTGATGAACAATTTAATCCAACTGGTTGACTTCTCCACATGCATTCCCCATCGGGCTGGTGATCGTGGACATACTGTCGATCTTCTTACTTCCTTTCCCTCTTCATTCTCTGATATTACCCCCCCCCCCCCCACCTTCCTCCACTTGGCTCATCGGATCATTGTTTTACCTCTTTCTCCGTCCCATTTTCTCACCGTGTTCTTGTGTGCGAATCCAGACGCGCCTTTTGGCTTTACGATTCAACCAACTGGGATGGTTTTCCTGATTTTCTGACCTCCTACCCCTGGAGTGACTGTCGCTTCCTTTCTGATGTTTCTTCCTCCGTTTCAAACTTTACTGGGACTGTTCTCTAAAACATGCTTTTTTTTGTTCCACGCTTATCCAAACCCGGCAAACTAGGTTCTTCCGAGTGATTTACCAACGCCTGCAATCGCACTATGCGCTTGAAAAACTTAGCATTCAGACAGGTGGTTCCGCTCCGATACTCCCCAATCTTGTAGTCTCTTCGTCCAGGCCAGAAACGAATGATTGCTTTCCATTCAGAAAACCGAGGATCGTTCCATCCGCCACAACGCCAAACATCTAGCTTCTTCCGCTGCTGGTAGCCGGTTATTTTGATCTCTTGCCAAAGCCGTTTCCCGTAATATTTGCCCCTCCAATTTCTCTCCCATCTCTATCACCTCTGGCTCTTTAGTCTGTGAACCCCATGAAAAGGTCGAGGTTTTTGCATCTGATTTCACTTTACCCGACTCTCCTATTCCCCCACCTCCAACCGCTCTTACTAACTACCCTTTTATTTCCCTTATCACAACCAGAAAGTATTGCCAGGTCTCACAATCTTTCGACCAAGATAAACCACCTGGTCCGGACGGTATTCCACCCATTGTCTTGAAAATATGTGCCTCAAAGTAAGCACCAATTTTATGTCATACTTCTTCTTTTCTCTCCAGTCTGGTGTCTTCCCTGCTCCATAGAAAGATGCCGTAGTTCTTCCTATTCCCAAACACAGCGGCTCTCCTACTCCAAACGACTACCGTCCTATTTCCATAACTTCTGCCATTTTGAAAGTCTCGGAAACCCTAATTTCCAACCAGTTGATATCGTTCTTCGAACCTGAAGGACTGCCAAGTGATCGGTAATACTGGTTCCGACCTCGTCGTTCCACGGGTGATCTGCTAGCTACGGTCCCGCACTCCTGGTCAGCGGCACTCGAGAACCGCAGAGAAACACACCCGGTTTCACTAGACTTTTGACCCTGTCTGGCATAAAGGTTCACCGTCTAAATTGCCCACTTTTGGGTTTCTTCCAACCCTTGACTTGTGGACGTCGAGGTTTCTCAGTAACCGGACCATCTCCGTTCGTTTCGTTGAGGCACAATCACAGCCTTTTCCCGTGAATGCGGATGTTCCCCAAGGTTCTGTACTTCCACCCACCCTCTTTCTGCTTCTCATTTATGATCTCATTCCCTCTTTGCAATCCCATCCACGCTTTTGCCGATGACGCCACCCTTTAATACTCTCCTCTGTATCCCACCTCCCATCGTTCCACCACCAACATCGACCGCGACCGTCGTGCCCTTGTAATATCCCTCATTTCGGAGCTTTGGCAGATCTCTTGGGGCGCTCAAAATCTTCTTTCTGTCGCTGGATCTCGGAACTTGTTCTTCACCCCCCCCCCTCAGACGGTTACGTTATGGAACACCCTTCTCCTCTGTATCTCTCCACCCACTTACAACTTTTATTTCTTCAAAAATGGAATCAACAAACTTGTTTCTATGTGAATATTTCTTACAGAATGGGATTTATCCCTGTTACTGCAAACCACTTCGTGCTTAGATAAGAAAAATTTAGTGAACTACATTCCCTGTCTATTGCTCGATACTTTTTAAATTCAAGCCAGTTCAAACAAAATAATCGACAGTCATTTAAAATTTCAGTAAGATTTTCTTTCGACTGACTCGGTTAGTGTAAATACCCTTATCTGCACCTGCTTCACTCCTGTCTATTGTTATAGTCTGCTCACCAAAAGCGCCCTCCTCTCTACGAAATAATCAGAACATTGTAAATTAGAGAAATCCTCTCTTGAAATCAAAATGCTGTGCTGTGAATGTAATGACGTGATCGTTCTCAAACGGTCACTCATTAGTGTGTGGTTGAGTCACCTTTGGATGATATAGCAGCATTTACCCGTCGATTCATGCTCGCTATCAACCGTCTGATAGTACCTTGTATCATACGGCCTCATTCCTTCTCCAAGGAAGTCTTCAACCTTTGGTGTATACAGTTTGATGTTGTATCTGAGTGACAGAAGCGCACGACTGGTTTCGCTGTTGTTAGCGCTCATCAGTCACACGTACCCGGTACTCTCCTGTCATCCGGATACAGCACCATACTACTTACATCAAACTTCGAAACTTCGGGCCGTGTCCTAGTTCTGAAGGTTAGGCTTGATCAGCCGACGAAGTAACTTTTAAATAATCCCCTTCGTCCAAACACGCCCCTTACGATTCAAATGGGATTACAGTACCAGTCTTCAACTCCCCTAGAGATTTTTCTTGCGACCTCCGATCCACTTTCTTTCCGAGCTGATCCCATAGATGTTCAATCCATCTGTTCACTATCCGTCTCGAAAGACCAAATTACTTGTTAATCTCATGGCAGGACTTTCTTGATTTTTTTATTCCTTTGCACGCCAGATAACCGTTTCTTTTGTTACTTCGAAAGAACAGATAAACGTGTGAGCTGTTAAACTTGAAGGTACACTGTTATAGGTGTCTGACCTTCATAACAGTCCTCACGATTTTTACTCATGCAACGGTAGACTGTATCACGTAAGAGTACAACTGTGTTGTGCTTGCCTAAAATATTTCGAACTGATGGTGTGGAGCCTCAGGGCCACAGTGTCCTTGGGGGTCTTCTTTTTCGGAATTTTCAAAACTTTACAGTGCTAGAGGGTCCGATGTGTTTCCGTAGTGCAAGCGGTACCTGTTAAAAAGCTACATATATCTGAGAACACCACTGTGACGTGGTAAATTTGGCTCGACACTAAATGTAGCCATTGCCACTTGTCGTGTTTTACATTTGGCAAGGCAGTTCAGAGGAGTTACATGAATCATTCCTGTTGCCTTGCAGGTCGCAGTACTTGGTGCAAAGACCAGAGGTGCATCATTCTCGAACAAAATGGCCAGATGATGCTGTGCCAACCATCTTCCTAATCTAGATTGGGCAACCGAGTATTGCTACAGCTTGCAAGGCCTCAAAAATCTCGCGTGAATCCTAATTCTTTTGCTCCTATGATTCACCTCTTCCTGTTTTTACAGTGTTGGCACCATGCATGACCCCGGGCTCGCTGTATAATGATAGTGTTAATAATAATAATAACTTACTTTTCTTCGGAGCTTTGTAAACTGTGGAAACGCATGACTAGAAAATTAATAATATTTGTTTCTAGTCTTTGTTTCTGGGTTGGAAAGAACAAAAGCCTGTGTGGCAATGGTGACTTGATTGACGTCCTATAACTCATGCTGACTGGTTACCGTTGTTCACAGGTAACCAGGTTCCCACATGCGATGTCCACATTTTCTCTTTCATTCTCATTCTGTGTGTAAGTTTGTGCAGTAAATACGACTTTTTCACACAGTATCATGGGTTCATGCGTGTTCTTAACTTTCTCCATAACTTGGTCGTCCTCAGACAATGTGTTGCCAAATGTCCACCGGGGACCACACCGTTTGGCGCTCTACGTGTCAGTATCACCCAGCATGGATTGTGGGAGGTACACAAGAGGGGTCGTGGTCGGTCCAAATCCGATGGATCTGGTTCCGCAATGTCAGCCTATGACACAGTGCTCTCAAGTCGAATCCGAATAAGTGATGCGCAAGATCACATGCACGGTGTGGCAAACAATGTTGTCTGCCAACCATGCTGGTCTTTATGCGCGGCCTGCGTGCGACCGTACACGGAGTACGATTGTACTGCATGCTCGAACGGACGTTATCTAGTCCCGCTGATTACTCCCGAGGAGAGTGCAACAACGAACGGAGCTGAGTCTAATTTGCTACTTTTGAGCATTTCTGATGTGCAGTTGCCTGTAATCGCTGGCACTTGTCGCACCGAATGTCCCCCGGGTTATTATCCCAACAAAACTTCGTCAGTGTGCAATCAGTGAGTCTATACACGGTTGTTTTATGCTTAATTCATTTTGCTATCTCTCGCTGTCTTCGTCGACCGATGCATCAGGATAGTCTGATAGTGCCATATTCACGGTGATCATAGAAAGTCATTCCTCGCTTCCTGACACACACGGCTGTTGACCTCGGTGCTGAAAATCTTTCTAGTTAGGGGTCTACGGTGACTGAACCTGGGTTTTCACCTAATCACTGAGAACAGCACAAATCTCCTGTCAGCGCCAATCAAGTTTAAATGCGGATAGCATCCCACTTCCCCCAGCTCGTAACCACGCTTGACTTGTTGGGACCGTGTGTAGTGCTCCATTCCAAGTATCGGGGCTGTCGTTGCTGTTAAGCCCCGATAGTGAAGTGAGTGGGTCTTTGGGCAATGGACCACTCCCGTTTCCATTGCACTCATGCGCGAAACTGTATTGGCAAACCTCCGTGGATGTGCACTGAGGCGACTCATATTCAGAATTGGAATTACTTTATAATCCCTCCGATAAATACGATCTGGAGATCGGAACTTTCGTAACAAAAGATCCTTCTACCAATTTGGTCACTTAACCAAATCTTCGAGATCGTCCATAAAAGTTGCAAGCCTAAACTGGCCGATACACTTAGCGCTGTCCCCCGTGACTTCTATCTACCTTTGATGCTTACAGTGTGTTTATACAAAGTTTGTTTTGGTGAACCAAACACCTCTTAGCCATCGTCTGTAAGTTCTGTGTTTAGATAAACACGATGGCTTCGAGGTTGAAGTGAATACATTCTGTCTCAAGTACTGCAGTTCACGGGTTGATGGTTATTTACCTTGGTCAAATGTCTGTGCGATCTGTTGATCACCTTCGATCTGCTGTTATCCCAGTCTGGTTTCCATGCCGTTTATGGTGCCGTTTTTAACCTGGGTACGCACAAATTGTTTTGTTATGGTCAGTTCACGGTCTACCTGTGACCCGTTTTCGTGGGTGTGTGTACGGATTGATCTTTTTGTTGTGTTTGTTGTCTTAGACGAGAGTTCCGCTAGTGCGTCCCCCACCCGCGCACAATTCAACTGTCGCTCAAAGACCTCGGACTGTACCGAGACAAGGTCATGTGGCACGTGAGAATTCCAATACAAATGCTGGGAACGTACCACTAAAGCTTACTGTTCACACGGTGTTAGCCGAAGAAGTTTCAGCAATAGTAATAGCAGTAATGTGAACAAAACAGAATGCGAATAACCAATCATAACTGTTTAACAGCTCAGAAATGTATCTTCGGTCCTAGTACGTGCTTGACGAACAGAAAAAAATTCGGCCCGACAGTACAAACTAATGATACGCGCATACGCACAAGTACACAAAAGTTGGCCCACATTCTGAAATCACGGCACCATATGGATCCAAATCTCCTTTTTGTACCGCTTAGTGTCTCTTGTTTTTATTTGGTCTGCTCACTGCTCAATCATACCCACGTGTGAATAATTGAAACTGAACTAGTAAGTGATCGGTTTCAGTTTGTCGCGGCGCTGTCGGTATCCTTTCATGATAGATATACTTCAACCCGATATGTATTGGATGAATAAGTACGTTGCCATCAGTGATACTGTGAGCAAGATCGAAATAATCCGGTTTCTTGTTGACGACTCCTTCGACTGGTCAGTACAGCTAATGAATGTAAGATTATGATGCCTTCCTTGCTGGTCGAGGGAGAATGTGGCGAAGCAGCGGTTGGATCGGTGGTAGGCAACCTGTTATCAAGACGAATCTCAGACTTTGCCGTCACTGGTTTGAATCTACCCACCGCCGTTCGACAACCTTCGATTGACCGTCTCCATCTTTGCGGTATATTTTTCTCGTACCATCCTTTTCCTGATAAACTTATCCGATCTCAGAGTTCGTAGATGATTTGCCATTGCAAACACCGTTTTTTCAGTACCCATTTTGATCACTTTTTCAACGGCCATTCGGTAGAAAATTTTCGGGCTTGTACCATTTGAACCACACACAGAGACACACTATTCCTATATCTTTGCCGTATTCTTTTCTTAAACGTGTTTTATCCGCCTTTGCTTATCATCTATATTCACTATGTTCAGCAGACACCAGAAAACATCACGTAGAAGTCACGTGTGACAAAGGTTCACACTACCAGCAATAATGGCATGCGCCCTTACAGTTATGCTCATACACAAGCACACAGAAAGGAAAGTGAGAACGTTACAGATGGTGGGCTGATTGATTTCGGACGGTTTTTTAGTATCCGTTTTCACTGTGCTACCAAGAAATGAATTTTTCTTGTGTTGTGTGTATTCACGTGGAGGTAGACCAGCAACTAGCCATAGTATGGGTAGAAATGGATCGATTCCGAAATTTACCTACTTACACCCTCTAACCCTTATCCAACCGATCGACAAATAGCCTACATTTTCTCAGTGTCAGTGGTAAGAAATTTGGTTCATGTCTAATGTGATTCATCTCGCAGTATCAAGGCTCAGCTCACCAATGGAAACTATGGAATCATTGTACAGCTCTGTCATTCTTGTTAGGAATCATCAGCAGTGCACATCCGCCTACGTTTTATCGGTAACACCGAATCTTCAGTGGAATAAATATTCCTTCTACGTAAGTGTTTAATGTTCGGTAATGCAGCGTTGTCGGAAATTATGGTCGTCAGTCGATGTTTCAATTACCTTTATCAAAACCGGTTTACCCGCTGTGTCACCGAATATTCAACACCTACGAATGACTTAACACATGACGCATCGTTTATCTCGACACACTGCAAACTTATTTTGGCTCCGACATATTAGTTGAATATTCGTTCATCTAAAACAATGTACTTCAAACTATTTGCCCCGGTACCAACACATCATACTGTTCATCTACGCGAACAAAAGTTCAGTCTCCCTTCGATTATCCCCGTGATGTCATGCTTGAGGTCGCCGGTAATTTTACCTCTCTCATTGCAGTCTTTGACGCAAATAATTTCCGTGACTGCAATATGCACGTCTAAGAATACAGCGGATAGACCTTGAACAAATTTTGTAGACTAATGTTTCCTTATTCAGATTTCCTTATTGTCACTTGTGCTTTCCGCCGGAGGAAGAGGGTACATACTCGAAGCATTGGTTACTCTTGTCGGGGTTCCCTCTGATTCGACCTGACCGTGGAATTTCACGTATGCCTCCCCTCCCCTCCCCCCCCCCCTAGTCCTTCGTTTTTTCCTGATCAAACAGACAAAAACTGATTACATCTAGCCTCGCCGCGATACGCCCAGTTGTGCACAAATTACGCAAGTGAATCCCCTACTAAACGCATCCACTGTTCCGGTGGCCGTCACTCTCTTGATTTGAGTCAACAGCTTTCCATTGGGATTAATGGCACTACACAGGGCAACCTCAGAAACGCGTAGGTGTTGCATTTAGTTGGTGCTCGTCAGGACCTTTTGAATGCAAAACTTACAATCGAACCTTCCGTACCTAGGTCATATTGCTGCGTCTAAACTATCAGAGGTTTATTTCTCCCACGGTAAGATCGGCGCAGAAACCTCGGCATTACGAGTAGAAAACGCGCAATGACTATCCGTGTTTGAGCGTTGATGTCGTCATAGCACCGCTCGAATTTGATGGGTACACCGTATCAGCAATGATTTGGTTAGGCCTAGGATGTTCGGGAATGAGGGCCAGTATTTGAACCAAGCCATCAGTCCGAGAATGTTATCTTAGCTGGGCCATGTGTATCGCGCGGCTTCCGATTATGTTCCTCTTTGCTCACTAGTGTCTGAGGCATCTAGAGGTTGACCGACTGGTCAAGGTGACCGATCCGTGGAGGAAAGGTATGAAATCCTAAATCAGCCGACTTGACCGTCTGGAACATGTTTCTCTTCCGGGTTATAATCCACTAAATCGGCCTGTCTCACATTTGGAGGCTATAGGTGACATGGAAAAGTGCCACGACCAGAGGTATACTTGCATTCGAACTCTACGTTTACTTTTGCCTATACCGTTTTTTTCGTTTCAATCTATTGTATCGTCAACTGGAAGATATTGTGATACAACAACAAAAAATCGAGGTATCGAAGTGCAAAGTTAACGGTCGAGTAAAGCAAAGCGAGTCGATCATATTTCTTGCTCAAAGAAGACACTTTCTGATCGTGGATGTAACCCCGATGTCCTCGATCCGCTCTCTCTCTCTCGTTGAGTCCCAGAACGTCACATGTGGCCTATCATCTGTCCTGTCCCTCTCTTCTATTCTTGTTGATTTTCCTTCAACTTTATCCCTTAATTCTATGCACGTCGCCACTACCGTATTTTCCCGCCAACAACACCTACCTTACGAGTAAGCCCTAGTCAGATTTTCCGGGTTTATTTCAGTATAATGCCTGCCCCGAAAATAGGCTCTCGTTAAGATAGTCAGCTACCGGAAGTAGAGTTCTAGTGCCGACAGTTTATTTCCGCTTCCGTGTTTGTTTGGAAATAAAGAGCCATTCCGTTGATTACAGTAAGGCAATTGTTGAAGACTTGTGGGGCAAAGTGAATAGATTTGTCGTTCGATTGGTTTTAAAATGGAGCACGGAGTACAATAACTTCGGTCAACAGATGGAAGAAGAAAATGCTCAGAATCGCGAGTTTAGATCAGGTCGGCAACCATTGTTTTTTGAACTGGAACTTATCATCTATGAATGGGATTTGACAACACAGCAAAACTTTGGACGTGCGCATGGCCGATATTCTAGCATTCGCTTTTGCATTGGTACCACATTTTGAGACATCCCTAAGAGAAGACAAAGCATCACAACACTTCCTTCCGTCAGCGTAAAATGTCCCGATGAAGATCGACTACAATGTTCAGATTGGAAAATACTGGAGTTATCAGACTTGCATTTTCCTGCAAGCACATTATTCATGGCACGAACTTTTCCACATACTAACTGTCCAACTTTATCTTCGTGAATAAGACGATAGTGTTTATGGGCCTCAGATCTCAAGCGGCAATTGGTCAAACGATTGCCTCATCCGTCTAGATTTCGTCCTCTGGTTTGCTGAAATACACATGTTATCTGTGTTTTAGCAGTTTATCTGGACGGAAGGAAAGTCTCACCTCTAACCATCACTCAGGGCAAGAAAGACAGAAATGAATGTGCTTAAAGTTTTTGTGTTCTTGCGACCGAAAACTCCTGATGATCGACAAGGTCTGCTAGTTTGTATTCACCCGACATCCTCCCCGCTTAAACATGACTAACCTCCTTGCACAAAGAACAGTGGATCAGTTAATGACTTCATATCTCTAGATTCTTGATAGTGTAACGAAAAAATCTTTCAAGGACCATTTTGTGCATGGAGGTTGAAGACCACATTGAAAATAGGATGAAGAGAAGTCAGTGTGGAAACCTTGTGAAGCCTATTTTGATTGAAGAATTCATATGGTAAAATCACCGACAGTTGTATTACCAATGCGCCACGAGCAGACTACATGGAAAATGAACACCCATTTGAAGAAAGTTTTATTGCTGTACAGAAGGGACTGGAACCAGTGATTCTAGAGAAAATGGAGTTACAATAAATTCAGGATCGGATTTGGAGATTATTGACAATATTCCACAAGAAAATGACCGTATATGGAGGAATGTAAATTTTTATATCTACGAAAATAAAAAATCCTCCAAAAATGACCCCTAGTGCAATTTTTTGGGAAAAAATAAATGTGTAACCGGGTCCTTATTTCGGGTAAACACGATAACTGCCCAATATCCACATGCTTTCTAATAAATTATTAGTAAGCATTGATCACTGTTGTAATCCTTCGCAAAATTGCTCAAAATAAATAATATTTCATGAGTCGCTCCCTTTTGTTGGTTGGAACATCCTTCTGTTCATGTTATCTGCGGAAGATCTTCCGATATGTTGATGCCACGACTCCGTGAACTTTTTTGGTGGGCAGTATATAACTCATCGTTTCCATCTACAAGATCGAACCGGTTAACCCCATTTATCTGAAATTTAGTCTGGACAGTCTGACTTAATTTATTCCAAAAGCTCAGGAGCGGCGTATTTGTAGACCAAAGCAGAAACTGCGGTGACTCCAGTCATAATCGGTGCGAGTAGTGTGTTTTCCTAGAATCCTGCATCACCTAGAGAGTTTTGGTTACTGTGATAGACCATTTTCTTCGTTGTTGTTTTTTTCAAACCGCAAGATAACTTTGCATTGGACTGACTGCGGTCGAATGTATGACTCATTCGTGTATATGCGCAAGTACCAATAAGATGTTCAACTCGTCTGTTCCCCTTCGCCACCTCTCATCCGCCCCGGTTTGATTCACAGATGCATACCACATTGTGTAGAATGCGTTGGACCAAGAATCGGGGAGTGCATCCTGTGCAAAGCTGGTTTTCGTCTTGTTCATGGGCGTTGTGTCGATGGGAATTCGATTGATGGCCGATGCCAATCCGGTAAGCTCTCCCCTCTGCAGCCTCTTTGGACTATTCCGTTGTTTCTCACCTCACTACTCAGCACGTAACTGAATTTTGAAAACCCGGCACTATTGCGCAGATAGCCAACCGATTATGTATAGTGTTCATACGGCTTTCGGTTGACTGGTCAATCAGAAATGAATATAACTTATTTCGTTCTGACGACCTGAATTAATGAACTCATTTCGAAAGCGGTTTGTTTGATACTTGCTAACCGGTAATTGTTAAAAGATATCCGTTTATGCACAGCACAATTCAATAGGAAATGTCAAGCTTGATAAGAATAGCTTGTAACAAATTGAATACTGCGCATAACAAAGTCGTCTTCTCTAAACCCACATTCAATAACCGAAACGGTTAGTTTACGCAACTGCCACGAATCACCATCAGCATCGCATCGAGCTGTCCGCGCGCAGGCACACAAAAACATAAACATGAGTTGTACGAGTTATAAGGCGGAAAAACTTATCCAACAACCAAAATCGTACCGCATATGAGTCGATGTTAGCGTGCAATTTTGTCATGTTGAACAGATGGTTCCTGCGTACCAGGTCTATGGATCACGTAAAATTGTGTTTGAAGTTGTCACCTTCTGGCTTTCGTGTTTTTCTCATGAAACGGATGCATTTTTTTTTCTTGGCTATCTAGTGCACATGCACCGATGTATGCTGAATAAATAGTCATTATGGTTGTCAACCCATCGGTTTCCGTATAACTGTGCGCAGCTGATCTTGTCAGAAGGGTAATTCCCTTTGCTTTTTTGGTCATAGTGGATATCCCCGCACTCTTTTGTTGCGTTCTTTCGGCGCGAAAACGGTGACCTCTCCACCAGTTCGGACAGTTCACAGCTCCTTTGACGTTATCACCCAAATTTGCCTCTGTGGTCTTCGTCTGTGCCCATTCAACTTGCCGGTTGCATACATTTAGGTCATCATCCGGTTTGATGGGCCATAGGAGTGCTAATGCCTGAGCCTGATGTACGGTCACTGAGCCCTGTCTTCTCATTTCCTTGCTTTTATGTTTTGTGAATCATCTGAGTGTGTGTATGTGTGTGTGTGTGTGTGTGTGTGTGTGTGTGTGTGTGTACTCTTCTGCCGATATTGATGCCTTTCCATCCGTGCGAACGCTTGTCGTTGAACCTGTGACCGGACAGACCTCCTGAAACTGACGTACAGAACAAGCTCGAGAAACGACAATGTACTTGACCGTGGAATTTTAGTGGAACAGTTCTTGACAATACTTGCCTAGTTTGCCAGTTGACCATATTTAAGCAAGTGGGTAATATACTGCGAATTTTCCCCCACAATGATGGGCACAGTCGTGGATGAAGTGAGATTAGAAGAATATGATAGTGTTACACATTTTCCACCCACCATGATGGTAATCGATTTTGGACTTGGAGGCCTCTCCACGATCGTGCAGCCAATGTTTCGTACGCTTATTATACATTGACTGTTTTTTTCGCGAGAAGCAGGCAAATCAGTTCCGGTCGTCTTTCTCCCGTTTCTTCCTTGCTCCTCTTGAGAAAAACGTGAAAGATGAAGGAGTTCTGAATCTGACTATGGGATAAGGGAATGTGACAGTGTTACTGGCTACCACTCAACGTGGGTAGTTCAGCCTTCTGTGTGCACATTTTCCAGACCTAATTCAAGGAGGAAACGTTTGCGGGCTATTGTTATTGGTAGTTCACTGTCGACTCCTTAACGCCGATGACCGACTAGTGATAGTGTCTTCTATACACTAAGGCTCGTTAAATACTGTTCTGTTCTCCACCATTTCTTATGTTTCACCTGCATCCTGTTAGCTGGTCACGTGGTCTTCTCTGATTTAAGTGTATCGAGCATATAAATTATTTAATATATTCTATTTGTGATGAATTTTCGTGAAAGCCAGACCGCACCATTTCACAATACGCATGATGCGGTATGCAATACGGATTTTTGAACGACAGCTAAGCATGGAACAGATGCACCGACCATTGAGAGTATGGTTTAGTTCGTACGACCGTTAACTATGCACCGAGTTCGGTGGTTCTGTTTGTTATCTCTCAGCAGCGAAATCATCCGGAAATCAACCAGGTCAGGATTTTGAACAAAATAGGACGAAGACCATAAACAATCATAATATTATCAGTAAGGCTAAGCAAGTGGGTGAATCCAATAACGCCCCTGGTCACGATAGCTCGCCACATCGTTCGATGTCTCGCTTGGACCCCATCCGGGAAATAAAACACGACCTTCATGGCCAAGTCTGTTGGTGATTTCACGGATCGGCCACTCCCACTCACCTACACCGATTCGTCTCAGAGAACATTTTGCGCCAGGGAATCCTGTCCGCGGGGGCGGTGATATGCGACACACCCCGAACACCTTAGCCTAGTAAGACAGATAAAGAAAACGTGAGTAGAATGACGCTGCACGTTGTGAAGTATGACAGTGTTCTCTGATATATCTTATCCTCACGGCAGTGTCTTGTCTGCCTCATCCCAAAAGCCTTATGTATCGTATACGTAGGGGTCTGATAACTGTTTGTTTTTCATTTCAAGAACTGGTGATCATTAGTTATCATTCAATCACCGCTGGCCCCAGATAACATCGCACTGTGACGTATTCTCTCCGGGGACGTGCACATCACATACCTTGATCACCACTTCATAATAAGGTAGTATAATCTTGTTTTCAGTTGACAACCGCCTGGCAGGGGTGCCCGCAGTGTTCCATTTCAACTGTCAACAGTCAGTACATTATCATCAAGATGCATCACCAGTGAATATCTGTCTGGCGTGGACCTCAGTGTTTACCTCTGTTGACGTTGGATTGTGGTTTGGCTGAAGGATAGCAACAAAAATCGGTTGCACCAGCTAATGGTTAACGGTTGTGAGGATAAGAACCAGGAATACGTACCATCATGTAGTGGACAGGAGGATCCTTACAGGAATTTATGCGTTCAAACCGCCTATGGTGAACAGAACGAAGCATCATGATACTGTGTCGTGTACACGCCTTCGTAGGATGTATTTTTGGGATCCTTGTAAAACATCAGGATGGGTATCAATTCCGAAACGGAATCCTTTCCTGTTGATTTATATTTCTGGAAACGAACGGAAATCGAATTATTTCGGTGTCGCTCCATTGGCCGAACTTAGTAGGCGATTGAATTATCGACACATGGTTGATCGTCCATCTCATCGATGCATCCATGCATTCACAACACCGCGCCCCTGGAGACAGACAGTTATTGCTCTCTTCTGCGCTGTTTATGCCGCCGTTTTTATAGACTTCTGGAGATGAAATATCGCCAAACATTTTGAATACGACCCATTGAGTTTTCTGAGACGTAAAATTCAAAATTCGATTCTCATTTAAAAACCAACTTGATATCATAATTATTCTCTTGGTACAAGCGTTTCCGCCTTTTTGGGACCCCCTTAAGCCTCGCATAGTTTTATATACACGAGCCGGACGGAGGTTAACATGTGAAAGATATCTCTCACCTATTTGTTCACAGTTCATCCAATGTGGGGTGTATTTAATAATCAAACATTTCTCCGCCCCTACCCCTTTGCATTCGTTGTACTCTGTTTGGCATCGAAATCACTCATTGGCTAAAGGAAAATATCTGAAAATGTCCCGTTGTATTCCTTGTGAATCCTCCTGTGAACCGGTCGGATGTCTTGCGAACGGTCACTGCATCTTGTGCAAAACCCAGTTTCCGTGAGTTGTCATCCACGTTGCCCGTTCATTTGATTTCTAGCATCGAAATTTGATTAAACCCTTGTAGTTTGTCACTCACGGTTCCCGTTGCTAGTTCAGTTAAATCCTAATAACCACTAACCGTGCATCGGGTGTGATGGTCTTGGTTGCTACATTTCATCGGGAAGTTCACTATAAAATAAAGCCAGAGTATAAGAAGGTAGAGCGAGATCTACAGCTAGTGATATCAAGCAGATGAATAAAATGCGGGCATATAACAGTGCCATTGGTCACGACATCTAAACATATCATTCGTTGTTCTTCCACTTAAATGGGCGGATCTCTTTTTTTACCGCGCCTGGAATGCGTGACACATTCTAGCCGGTCAGGTTTTTCATTCCTTATTGTCATGTTGTGTATCGGCCACCATTACTCGTTCGCTACTGTCAGCCTCCGCGAATAGGTAACATATCGAAGAACTCCATCCGGGGACATACGCAACACATATGCCACCCAATTTCACCGTATGCGCCTTAGTGGTTCATCTGATGATTTGGTTCATGTACCCAATACTCTACATCTCACTTCTGGATTGCCGATCCGATATTCTCGACAGAGTTTTGCAGTGCCACGAAAACATTGGTTTTCGAATATCGATACTCTTTGTATCCTCCACCTTCGGTGGTCACGTTTTTGAACGGTTCAGAACAAATGGTCTCACTGCTGCAGCATCAGCATTCACTCGATTTTGAAAGATGGACAAGTGTCTCGTCGACGCCGTACATGACCGATTTTGGATAAAATCCAAGGACACCTTTATGCGCGACGCCGCTGTGTTCCATATCCGACCTTTGGCTAAAATGCAGCTGCCCAGAAAAATAACATTCTTCCCGGACATCGCAACGTTTGGCGTTGAATCCGCCGAGTGTTGCAAAAGCATCCGGCAAAACGCATGCGGAATATTGTTCGTTCTGCAGTTGTTCATGCTGTCCAGAAAAGCCTCCAACTTACCTGGACCTTCACTCATAAAAGCTAAGTTGTCTGTATATTCAAGGTTCGACACTTTCCCACCTTGTAAAAGTTCAGTTACACTATTGTCACATGACAAGCAGACTGTCTCTAGGACCATATCAATTTGGAAGTTGAACAGATAAAAAAGGAAAGGATAACCCTGAGGAACACCACTTCTCGTGGTGAAATCGGGTGGAAGACGACGTTAAACCTGAACTCGACTTCAACTATTCATGTACAAAGATTTCACGACGGAAATGAATTTCTCCGGTACACTCTTCAACAAGAGACATCGCTAAAAAACTGTGGGGTTGACTTAGCCGAAGGCCGATTTCTTTGTCACTTGTCATTTACCAGATTCGGTTGTTATTGATAGCTTTCAGTTTCAGTTTGCACAACTATGTTGTTCATTTTGGTGGTTTCCGTTGCTACCTCTCAGGAAAAATTATGTCGTAAAGATCAAAATCAATACAGAATCAAGTCGAATTATGGATAAGTGCATCATATTGATCAGTGGAGTAGAACTTTGATTGCAAGTGCTTTACTCATTCGGCCGGATCAGTCAATGCTTCCAGTCGCTTAGTGGCTTGATCTCATTCACCCCTCTCGCAAAGCCCACCTGACAAACCCTACACGGCCAAAGTGGATAATCGAGTTCCCGTTGTTTCTTTTTCCTAGACTGAACTCACACTCCACCTGTGCAAGTCACAGCGTTCCATATTCAGTTATACGTTTTTTTAGTGCCGAACAACTTACGCGTCACCTTTATGTTGCTGGTTCGGCAGTTCCATTAGGTTTCAGCGATCTGTTAAGGATTGGCGCCCCAGTATTCACAAGTATTTGGTGAAAAACCCAACAGATGTGGTATACGCTTGGCCCCTGACGCTGACTTGATATCACACCACTGCTGTGAGGTACTACGATTCTCTGTGCATGTGGTCGTCAAATGCTCACATTCTCGACGAAAAGCGAAACGGATGAGACACCTGAATTTTCTCCAAGTGCGAAAGCATGTTCAGCCGTTCAAATAGTTTGTTATATATATATATATATATATATATATATATATATATATATATATATATATATATATATATATATATATATATATATATATATATATATATATATTGTCAAATATCTTTGCTTCCACATGTTCACCGAGTAATTCTTATCTCAATCCTTCTCTCACTCTCATTCCCTCTGGTTCATATTCACCTTATTGATTACAACCCTTCGGACCGTCTAACTTCGTGATTAATTCAGGTACTTCATGAACGGTTCATGTGTGTCTGAATGTCCACCCGGCTGGTTCCCCGGATTCAGCGAATTAAGTCCATATGCAATAGCGCCTGGAGCTAGTCCGCCCGTTTCTCGACATCCGCAACGATGCGAACGATGTGGCCCCGGTTGCCAAAACTGTACCGGATTCTACAAATGCGTGCATTGCGCTCCGGGTCTGGATTTGCACAGTGGGCGTTGTGTTTTGTCCAGGTCAGTTACCGTTCATTTTCAACTTTTTTGTTAAATTGTACATTCTGTGGTCATCATTACTGACTGAAATTTTAGACACTCGCCTGGTTTCTAAAATCATCACGGCGGATGGTGGCAAGCAGTATCCAGGAACTCTCTGACTTATTAGTTCTCTCTGTTTTGTTAGTCATTCAAAGTTTAAATTGCCAATTATTATGTGCATCGTCGCAGTGCAATGGACGCACAAATGGCGGCGGTTTCACATCCTTCGTTTCTCGTTTGGATCATAATTAATAATAATAATAATAATCGCCTAATTACATCGTTTCCTCTAAGATGCATTTTGTCTGGCATTTTTTAGTCGCCGTTCACGCATCAATTCACAATGTAAAGTCCAATCCAGATTTGTTTTAATCGTTTACCTTGATTTCACCAATGAAGTAGGCCTTGTCCCAAGTCAGGTCAAAGTGTGACTTTTCCATTCTAAGAGGCGGATTTTCAACACCACGTTCAACGGTGTAAGTGTACACAATGATAAAATCACCGACCCATCTCCATTCAACCAAATTTTGCATCTTTCTCCGAGAACTTTTCGTCTCATTCTGGCCCACATCTCAACACTTCCAGATGTTTTGAATGTACCTTCTTCTTTTCTCGTTCCTCCTGCGGAAATGAGCAGTCAGCCATCAACAATATCCCCGTTTCCAGAGCTGACTCGGTCAAATATCTAGGCGTTGAAATCGGCACCAAGTTACAGTGGTCTTATATTCTTCATTCTTAGAAAACTACGTAGACTGTCTTTTCAAATTCGTCCGCTGGGACAGTTTGGTATCACACAGGATGCTATTTTTTCTTTTGTCCACCAATGTATTCTCCAAATATTACTCTGTTGCTCTTCTGTAATCCTTTCTGATCTACTTAGGAAAGACTTTATCATATTACGCCGCGGTTCGGCTATTATCAGTTGTCTTTTGTGGTACACGTAGGCCTTTTTTCTCCAGAGTTTGGTATTTATACATGACGGCCTGTAAAAAATTCGCCATGAAGATACCGGCGGACTCCACCCATCCGCTGTACCATGATTGATCTGTATGCCGTTTGCATCCGTCCACACGTTCCGCAATGAAACTTATTCCCCCTCCTATGAATATCTTCCACAACTCTACAGTGTCTTATTTCGCACGGGTTTAGGTTAACAAGACGAAAGTCGCAGAGGAACTTCGTATGAACCTCGGTAACTGGACCGGCTGTATTCTACGATATTTAATTTTTATGGTCATGTCATAATGACAGTGATCAGTTCCTCTCCTTTTGGCTAAAATGTGACTTGGTTAGCTTGCTGAAGTCCTCAGTTCAGTACGAAAACGCGGCTGAATTTGAAGGTCTCGCTGCGTTTGTCATGCAGTATGAGTCTCTATTAAATTTATGAGAATGGATGTGAATCCTAACCACCACCGTCCAACTCTAGTGGTTCATGCCCCAGCTCTGTCCCACTCGGCACTTATTGGTATTCGCCATACCGACTTCGCTCCAGCCCCACCGCCGCCCCAGGTGTTGCAGCGGACCCTTGTCGTTACGAGATCGATATATTTCAGTGCACTGTGCACTGGCATGAAATGAAAATGCCAGCGCGATGCATGCCAACAAGTCATAAGTTGCTCGTTTCCTAGTCGCGTCACGCGTGCAGTGTGCTGTGCTTCCACGGATAGAGAAGCATTTGCAAAGTTGGAAACTTATTCAGTTAGTTGAAACGTGACGAAGACACAGGTTGCCTGACGCAACCATTTCACTTATTTCCCTCGGTTAACAGTTGGAAATATCGCAATCTGTGTGTCAGATACGGGGCATGAGATCAACGGTGGAAACTTTTACTTTTATTCGACTATTTTCTCCATGAATATCGCATATCATAGCTGATTGTGCTGATGGTGGAGAACATGTTTGTGATAGATGAGCAGGCAAGTATGTAGGATTCTACGCGTAATTTCACGGAGGGCAGATAGTTTACCACAGCTGTTTCTGTTCAGAGACAGAGGAGGGGTTTCTGACGTGATCATTATGACTCTGTATTCCGGTTGTCATCGCACTTTGAATAGTCATATCTGGTCAACTCGATGAACTGTGGAAAAGGACATGCTTCACGACAGCTGATGACGAAGTTTATCTGGTGCAGTTCAGCTGAGTCACTCGGGGCAACAACGATTTCCAGATGTAACCAGTCGGATGTCGTTCTGTTCGGCTTGCTTGTGTGTCAACTCAGTCGGTAGATAACGTGTGTAACATTGAGACTAATCTGGCTGTTAGAGTGAACGTGGAGTCTTAATTCTGCAGCGGTTTGCGCTGCGATTAGTTAGGCCACCATATATGTTCAGCTTAGAATGGAATTTAAGGTGTGACATACACGCTGAAACGAATTCGTTTTCTTCATTTCCCCGTTGTTTAATCCTCCGCTTATCGTAGGACGCACGATTGCTTTACAATGATGAATGTCTCAGTATTCCATGTATATTTGCGCTTGATCTAGTGGGGTTAGCTGTATTCCACTGTCTCTGAATTTGAATGCAACGTTGCACTTTATGTTGATCATCTTTTTTTGTTTCCGCCCCACCCCGCAAATCGCCCTTATCCGGTATAGGCCAAACACAATGATGCCAGTTCAGAAATGTGCCGCGTACTACCGGTCCCCAAGCGACTGTCTCACTTGTCCAGTCGGCAAGCACCTACTTGCGCTGAACCTCGGCTCTGATACAGCCGCGGCAGATCTAACGAACGTTGTTCGTATGTCCGCCCTCAGTTCCTCCGATAGTCGTCGGTTCTCCAGCCCGCCTTTCTTTAATTGTGTTCAGTCATGTCCTCAGGGCACTTTCCTGACCAATCTCGCTCAGGGAGAGACCGTGTGTCGTCCATGTCCAACCGCGTGTTCTGCATGTTCCGGTAAGTAAGAGGACAATCAATTGTGAAACAGTGTAACAATGTCTAACTTTTTGTGTATGCAGCTGATGTCACAGGACTGTTTCTGGCCGCCACATGATAATGTTATTTGGCTGGTTCGTCTTGTGAATGATTACAGCAAGGCCTGATGTCCTTGATTGAGGATTTTTTGTTTAGAGAAGGTCACATTTCCCTGCGTCGCCCAATATATCCGAAGTTTATGCAACAAGAGAACCCAATGGAAACCTCGGTCAAGTTTAGAGGGTGCATCACAGTGAACTCCAGTTGGTTTAAGATAGTCATTGCCATGTACACTGTTTGCGATGGCGACTGATGCGATTGGTTCACAAAATCCCTCGAACCTTCTGGGGTAGTTTTTTGGTTCAACTGGTAGGTTGTGGATAGTGAAAAAATGAATTAACGACCACCTAGAAGAAGTACTCAGCCCAATTCAGAGACGTGACATTCTGTTCATATCAAATGACTGGAATGCTCGGCATATCCTCGGAAACAGACCACATCCTCCTGTGTACATGCTTCGTAATCGTCTGTCCATACGTCTTAAAGCCTCTCCGTCGGCCCGAATAAACTTTCGCAGCCATGGACGTGCCAGAGAAATGCCAAGCTCTGTCGCGTGCACTCAACCCGATTATTCACGGTAACCAACGTACAAACATATGCAACTGCCGCAGGAGAACAGCGGACGCTGATCAAGCCTGCAGTTACGAAAGTTGCTTTAAAAAAACTAAGGAAAACCAAAAGACGTCTAAATAACTGGATTTCTGAGGACACATCTCAACTGTCGGTGAAACCATACAAAACCCAGCTAGCTAGAGGTAGCGAACGCCATAGATTTCAATGGAAGGCCTCGCGCTCCGCCGGAAATAGCTGGAAAAACAGTAGTCGCATCAGGGGCTGGTGACTCTTGTAGGTTATTTTACCTCATTCGCAACGTCTCCGATAGACGGTTATGGCATAAGTCACTTCTGCGCGATGCAGCCGGTCAGATTACACCTGAGCGGATAAGAAAAACTTAACGATGGATACAGCACTTTTATTGACTGTTCAGCGGACCTTCAAATCACCCGACGAACGTGCAACCCTCAGCCCGTGCAGAGCCGTGCGAAGCCAGTTGCAATCCGTCAGTTACAACTAAAATTGTCACGGTTATCAACCAGCTTAAGAACAACAAAGCCGCCGGAGAAGGTTGCATGCACCCGGAAGTCTGGAAATGTTGTCTGTCTTCAGTGATTGACAGTCTATACACCCTGTTTGGCTCCCTGTGGCGAGAAACTGTCTTCCCAATTGATGGGGAACGTCCATTGTGCTGTCCATTCCTGAGAAAGAGGACAACACAGTATGCGAGAATTGTCAAGAGACCAACCCGATCGGCATGACTACAAAGATTTTCTGCGTGCTGCGACTCAACCGCTTCACTGCTTCCAGAGACCACCGCACCCTATCGAATCAAGGGGTTTCCGCCAAGGCAGAAACTGTATGAACCAAACAACCGCGAAACCGGTCGTGTGCTTCTGGGGAAATTTACATACCACTCAGTATATATATATATATATATATATATATATATATATATATATATATATATATATATATATATATATATATATATATATATATATATATATATATATATATATATATACTAAGTGGTATGTAAATATATACTATCGCTGGTGACAGAGTTCTTCCAAAGTATGCACTAGTAACTGCCGTACAACGAACGTAACGGCAGGTACACATAGTAGCAACCACTGGCTAACCGGAATAATTAGTTCCCTTACGGTATCAGTGAAATACGTGAAACTGTCTGTTGCAGTGCAATAAACGATAGATATTAATCCTGATGATCATGATAATTAATGCTGCCCATCATCGTGAGTACGATTCTTATCAGGTAGACATACGGGGGTAGTAGGAAATTCGATTTTGCATAATATTCATCACACAGTATCAATGCTAAACCCACCTTTGGAGCACTACAGTGTGGACAAAAATACTGGTTACATACTGGGGAGGTCGAATGTCGTAGCTCACTACTTATATGCTTGTCAGTAGGTATATAAGGTAGACACGACAAAGCAAACAATCAGGTCAGAGAAAGATGTTCGGAAATTTTAGATAATGTTGAGTTAAATTAGTGCACTTCACCGATATTTAATGTAGAATAATGGCTATAGGCTTCACACACACACCCCAACCGAAGAGTTCAAAAGTGGTATATTCCTTCTAAATATATGAGGAGCTAATGAAGATTGTCATAAAACTAGTGATCCGGACGGGTTGCCGCCTAGGGTGCTGCATGAGTTTGTTCTCATTTCGTCCTCAGCTCTGACACTTTTATTGAATCACTTTTTGCTATACATGAAAATATCTCGTATTATGCATCCTGACGAAGGTGAATGTTAATTGCCTGGAAGGTATTTGAAATGCCCTAGAAACGCTTTTACCGATCGCGAATAATTAACACGGTCGCGGTCACGACGTCTTTACTACTTTCAGCGACAGACATTCTTTAGGGTATCATTCTATCACTCTGTTTCTATCGCGCGAATACTAATATTTTTAAAAAGTATATTTTTATATTTCACTGAATAACTCATGCCCGGGTTCACTTTCTTTCCCCGCTTAGTTTTAGTTCACAATCTAAAACTGACCTGGTCGAGTTATTTGCACACTGTGTGAACCTTTCGCATCGTTCACCGCAAGTCGTTTCCCACCAAGTCTAACAGGAATGTGACGAAATGTGTGACGTGGTCCATATCGTCTTAAAAATCTGAATAACAGTTTATGCCAGTATCAGCCTAAATATAGACCTTTGATGGGATGAATTCAGTCTCAATTAGACACAGAGGTAGTTTCCACTATGCAACAGAGATGAAAGGTTGCTTTCATAGTGCTGTTAAAGAGACTAACACAACTACAAAGTTACTAATAAATGGAAAAGAACTGTGAAACAACAGTTGTGCGAGATCAATCATTCAAGGACATATTCTTGACGGAGAAGTCAATTTGTTTTGGCTGTTCGCATTTTTCATAGATGGATTATGAATAAATCCTGGTCTCACCAGCAGTAGAGAAGGATCGCTGGTCGAAGTAGAACGTTGTTACTCGTAGGACCGGTTATCAGTCTGTATATGTCTTCAAGAAAGCCGAATTATCGTTCTCTAGTTCTGAAGAGAACCAGTATATCGTTTTCCGATCCAGATCTAGACCGTGTTCTCTGTTGCAGTAGGTGGTCATCGCTGAACTCTCGTCCTGCGCCGTACCAACAAAGACACTCACAAAGTCCCCACATAGGTGCATTTACCCTAGTTTTACGAAGACATGGTGATCGTTCTTTTTCTTTTCATGTGATCTACACACGATCGATCAAGGTAATCACCATCGTATATGATCAAACAATCACCGTTCTGCATCGAGGTTGACACACATGACTGAATGAATACACTCGAATAAGTGCCTCAAGAACACCCGCAGACGTTTCTCAATCTTCACTCACCGAGTTCATTGAATGTTAGCTGCTACGAACGGTGGTTATAGTAATGCTTTCGCATAGTAAGATGCTATTTTTTTCATTCTGCTGCCCCAAGGGAACCAGTATGTCGTTTTCTAATCGTCATCCTAGCACCAGTAATAATAGATGATCTAAGACATCTCCAATGTTATTGAGTCGCGACCCACACACCTTTCTGTATTCACCTTGTACCGTTCACCAGACGACCCCGTTTACATTAGCGAACCAGTCAATCTTAGACCACTGCTCATATTCACGTCTAAGTGCAATCGGTTTGCTGGTCATACACGTCCACACTTTCCACTGCATGAAACTCTTCCTAGGACTGGGTTCACCCGATTATCCCTGCATATATATATATATATATATATATATATATATATATATATATATATATATATATATATATATATATATATATATATATATATATATATATATATATATATATACCGGCTTGAGACCAAGCAAGGTGCCGACGCAACAACAACAATACGGAAAGAGAAGTATAATACAGTAGAACAGACAATTAATGAGAGAGAGAAAAAAAATTTCTGATTTTTGTCATTTTGTTTGTCAGAATGACATTTTTGTGAATACGGGACACGTGAGTTCGACACACAGACCGCACAGCATTCGCGCCTCTGACTTTTATTCTGAGCCATGTCGCTCAGCCACAGAGTTCAACCCCGCCGTTTGGAAGACCATACAAGGCATTCCGCAGAACACCCTTTATGGCAAAGTTGAAGAGAAATAGGGATGTAGAACAACCTTATCATACTCTACTGGAGACGACAGAGTGGGTGAAAGCTGGCCGTAGTAACTAACCCGACCTAATGTGTGACGATGCAACTCTTTGAGGATTGATACATACTTCTCACGTACTCCATTTCTCAACAAACAGTTCCGTAGTGCTGTCTTGCTGATGGAGTCGAAGGCCGCGCGAATGTCCAGGAAGACGATGACTGTCGGTCTTTGGAAAGTGTGACGGTGCTCTAGTAATTATCGGAGGCTGAAGATTTGATCGGTACATCCACGACCGGCATGAAACCCAGCTTACTCCTTGGAGGTCTGCTCTTCACGCGTTTGATACAACCTGCGAAGTAAAACAGACGCAAGCAGCTTCGACGCTGTTGGGATAAGGCTTATACCCCTAGATTTGCTCAGTCACTGCGCAAGCTCTTCTCAGAGATGGTGGCAACGGTCGATTCCCCCAAACTTTTAAGAACAAAAAACAAATTTCTCTGGCGAGCTGCACCCCACCATCTTTAAATAGGGTTGGGGGAATGCGATTTGTGGCGTCCTAAGGCCTGGATCTCCGCCTCAGTAGGTGGATCTGTCGAAACGCACCACTGGGCGTGTGTCGGAAGAACTACAGGAAAGGCCAGCTAAACTCTGTCTGAAAGTGCTCCACCCAGCGTTCGAGACGCTGCTTCTGATTGTGAATTGACGAACTGTCAGTCTCACAGATTGCTCCACTCACATCTAGAGGCTTCCTACCGGTGCCTCGAACGAGATCGAACAACATGCGGAAATTTTCCATGGCGACAGCACGTTCCAGCTCTGACGCTCGTTGCGACCACCGGGTTTCGCGATCCCTACGAAGACTCGCGTTAAGTGCACGCCTCATTACGAGACGTGCTGCGTTATACTCGCTTCCAGTCGGAATCGACTGGCGTGCTTTATTATCCCTAGGAGTATCTCACTACTATCTGCGTGTTGTAGTCAGCGCAGGATGCAGCTACAGATACACACGCCGCAACTATCACTTTATCATCAGTCCGTAGCGGTACTTTTTAAAATGGATTATTCACCCGCACATTGCCATTGCGTTGGTGATACACAACTTTAAGCATGTAAACCACTTATTTCCCCATCTCACCGACAACACACTTAGATCTGAACGTTTTGTGAGTGGGATCGCACATCACTGATAATCTCCATGTCGACTCATCACGGCTGAGTTGAAGCTTGGAGGATAAGTGCGACAGTCCACCTGAGAGCCTGCATAGTGGTTCTGTATGAACACTCAAGGCTTTCACCATCTCTCTACCCCGCCTTGCAAGGGACAAAAGCGCGAACACAGAAATGACACGTACATGGCTGTTATGACGGATAATTTCAACGGTAGTTCGTTCCTTTTTAAAAGACAGCATACGCACTGATTCGACTATGAAACTAAGGTACAAACAGCTAGGACGGATCGAGACGGCCCGGAAAGTGGAAATGTTACTTGAAAGCTCTGCAATTGCCGCCGGTTGTTGTGACCAACCAACCAATACACAAGCCTACATGTTTTGTTTCTGAATGTACGTGTCACACATACATGAAATACTATTAAACCTACCCTGTTTTTCTGCGCGAAAGTTTGAACCAAAAAACTTAGGGTGACCAGATTTGGCACACTAATGTGGTAACGAACCAATATACCAAATACACGTATAGACACGGATTACGGTTGACGCGATGACCGCGGGTTTGTAGTTTTTATAAAAAACCAAAACTGGCTATTGGGTGGTCACACAGAATGAGTGACAAGTTATCTCCTATCAAATGAACTTCACTGACCATTTTCTGCTCACTTCCCTCTCCTGTTTTTTCTGTCATTTGTCTTCTAGATGAAACTCATTGTACCGCTTGCAGTACTCCATTCTATTTGGATCGTGTCACAAATCTGTGCTTGTTCGGCCAACCCTGTCGTCAGACCGAATACTTCGACCAACAACAACAGGTTTGTGAAGCGCCTCCATTTTGATATGTGATGATCACAGTCACCCAATCGGTTTTGCGGCTCTTTGTTTTTCTTCGGTTGAATTTCTGTTATTTTTTACATTAACTATAACAGTCAAATTGTGAGTTTTTATCTGACATCTTTGTTGCAAACATTCCTTGTCTTTCTGTGGAACTGCATGGCTTTCCCTACCTTATAATTTGGAAATCTGACGTAAAAGTGACTTTTCTTGGCTAAGTCACATACACATTCAGTCGTGCGATAAGTTTTTTCCATCCGATCTTGTGGTCTTTATTCACTCGCTCTTGATTCTGCTACATAAAACTCAACCATCCGGAGGTTGGTTGACCTTGCAGTCACCAGTGAATTCTCTCTCTCACACAAACACGCACAAATCTCTGCTCTCTCAAACTAATTCCTTTATTTAAGTGCGGGTCTTGAGAGAAGAAAATACGAAGGTGGTCTAAGTCAATTTCTTTGCAATGCTCGGTCTGGAAAAGTACTGCAGCATCCTGTCGCTTGACTTTGTCCCGTCATACCAAAAATGAAAATATGAAGCCGCCTACAAAACCACCAGTACTTCTCTTAGACTGGCGTCAGTTGCGAATTCAGTCAGTCGTTCTATATCGTGAGAGAAATTGACGTTCCTTTGAGACCTCTTACCATCGACTAGGCTTTGCGATGAGCCTAATATTCATTCTTTCGTCCTTCTCTTTTCTTCCGCTGCCTGTTTAGGACAGGAAAATACCACAGGGTGAATGTTACTGAAATTAATCACCTACTGTCCACGAAACACTGCTGCGTAAGACAATCATAAGTTCATGTGTGTGTATAGGTGATCCGTTTGTGGGGATAATCACACACGCTTTTTATCCGTATCTATGCAACCTGATTTTGACAGATCAACCGGTAGTCGGCAAAGTCTTTGAAGTTTCAAAAATTTACTCCCGTTCCCATTAAGCCATTTGCACACCACAACAAACGTTGTGTGAGGAAGCAAATCACGTGGTTTGTGGTAGCGTCGATGAAAGTGGCTACGATAATTTGCTGTCAGTCGAAAATACAGATGCAAACCATGCCTATTGTTTTGCATCGCGGGCGTCAATATGATCATTTACAATGGCAGTTACGGTAACGCGCCACAAGTGACCATTGTTCTGTACACAGTTGTGATACAGTGAGCCGGAACAAAACGCATTCTGAAGTGGCCGTGTTCACCGGTTTCGGTGTATTGAGCTGAAGCCATCCTCGGGGTTTTTGTTCGACAGCTGCACTATGGTTTGTCACTAGACGACGAGGTATGATTTTCTCTAGAAGTTCATGAAATTGGATAAACAACGGGCAGTGGACAAAAAATCGGCGGTCAGTTATGTAGATGAACAGATGTGAACTGCATACGCACACGACTTCCTGGATTGGATGCACTCGATGGATCAGGAATTTTCTCCTCGAAGTTTTGTTTCTACGACTGGGAACTTCTGCAGCAGTAGGCTGCCGAACGATTGGGTTTCAACATTACACTGCTTCAATCTAACAAGCTCTTTTGATTCACTTGCAACCTAGTCGGTTTATGGTATTTAAGGTCAAAATATTTAATTTCGTAGCCCGGCGAATATTGGGTGACCAATTTCATTTGTAGCGTTTCTCTTTATGAACAGCATTCCGCCCACGCGTGATACATTCCACATTGCTCCTTAACTCCTTTAATCCAATTTCGTACAGACCTGCGTGCCTTGTGATCCCACGTGTGGCAGTTGTCGTGGGCCCTTGACTTCCGACTGTACGAGTTGTCTGATTCATGGGCCAGCTCCGCGTTGTCTTCATCCAGTTGTGAGCGCGGAATCTGGTAATGTAACCGTTTCTCCGCGATCAAACGAGCAATCTTCAGACACAGGCTCCGTTTGGGGCCGATGTGTTGCATGTTGTGCGTACAAATTCGCCTTGATCAGTCGTTCTCCGAGAGATTGCATGTTCTGCGTGGCTGACAAGAGTAAGTTCACTTTTGAAACCACTCCACATATTTGATGACGTTTCAGTTCGATTTTCGGAAGTTTTGTATAAACTTACGGTTCCAGGCTCCCCGCGCTGTTTGAATCTGTCCGACAGTATCAGTGATCTTCCCAACACGACCATCTCTGTTCCGTATCTTGTGCCTGCTCTTGTGAATTCCACCATCATGACAGTCACTGCAGCTACTACTACTACTGCCACCACCTTTTCCACGAACGATGTCAGCTCCACCTCGGCTGATTCCACTAGAGTCCAACCATCAGTCACTCAATCAACTGCACCATTCACTACGAGGCCAACATCACCGATATGCCTCTCGACCGTTGGTTCTACTGCCAACCTAGTTCCTGGGAAAACAAATCTGCACCAGTTGCGTCTAGTCTCTGACTGTACGCTTAATCGTGAGTCACCTGCTCATTGTCGTCGGATATCAGTGTCTCTGTGTATATTTGCGCCCGCGCCCGCCTGCAGCCCACTCCCCGTGCCTTTTTAAAGGGAGAGGATTGTGCCCATCTTCGGTCGTCGCGTTTCATCCCCGCCCTCTCCACTTCCACATGCATACACACTCCACCCGTTCGGTGGGATCATCACTTCGACCGCATGCAGCCCGGTTAGCATTTGTGGTCTCTGTTCATCTGTCTGAATCAAGCATATCAGCCCATGTTTTATATTCGGGCTCTGTTGTGGAATACTCTGTGTTCGCATGCGCACCCGAGGCACTGGTCTGAATCAACTTCTGTTCGCTCTATTCTCGCCTTCCGTGCCCTACCACAGATATAGTAATCATGCTTAGAATTGTGTTACCGTTTATTATTCATCCACCCTTTCTGTGTTTAATCACACCCACCGTATTGGAAAGGCGTAATTTCCCCTCCTCTCCACGCTAAACCACGTCAACAGTTTGCCGATGATGCATAAAAATTTGGGTCACGTTTGCTAGGCTGGTGTATCAGAACCCTTATTGAATCAGAAAAGCAAGCGCACGCATTGCACTGATTTGTAGATGCTGGTTGAAGATGGTGTAATTTGATCGTCTTTCCAATCCTCCATTGGAAAAATCGTGCTCCGGTTTTGTTTATCGGCTTTCAGAAGGAAAATTGCCATGAATTGGTGATTGTTTGTTGCAGAGTAAGTCACAAATGATGGCACCGGGTAGGTGAATAGATGATTTACGTAAAAGAGTGCTGCTAGTCACCGGATACAATTTGGTTCCCCAGGTCCCTGACATATTCTGTGTTGCGGAGTCCATCAATCACGTCTTTCGAAGATTTCTTTTTCATAAACTGGCCATGTATACCAATCCTCATTTCACTACCCACCTTGACAAACAGTGCATATCGTGGAATTTTGTCTGAGAATCAGTTAATTGCGGACGAGGTATTAAGTTGCAATACGGCCTATCAGATGGCTGCCGTGTCCAGTGCAGTCCGTAACCGATCGGTCTAAAACAGAATGCAAATGCACAAAGCACTATAAGCCACCAAGACGGTAGGACATCACGGCACACTTGTTTATCCACTTGGAAGACGTTCGCGGCAGTCAAAAACTAAGCAACGGTGTCGTTGATCCTCCGCTCACCGACACTCTCCCCTCAATCCATGGCGATTGATTGAATTTTGGCCATTGAAAATTGTTTCGTGGTAGTAAAAACCGGAGTTCGACCGAAATTGACTGTCGTCGGACTTACTTTACAGACTGTGCTGGGATTTCGGCTTCACCCCTGGTGTTTCGAAATTCTAATGTGGCTACTTGTAGAGATGATAGTAGTTAGTTGTTGGTTTTAAGTACCTAGGTCGTCTAGGAAATCCGTTGGATTGTCCCCTTGACATTGGTATTTGCAAACTCTAACTGCATACTTGCAATTTTTAATCCCCAAGTGATTGGAAGAAATACTGGCATATTAGAATATCCATTTTGGGGGTATACCTACGAACATTAGCTCAGTTACCGTTAATAAACTGGTCGTACACACAGCTTTGTTCCTTAATTTGTTCGGGTAAGGGCATTGCCCAACTGAATGCGTACACCTACAGCTGCAATGATCTTTGTTTTAGTTAGATTTGTTATACAATGTGAGTTCAACAATTGCTGGCGAAAATTACGGGAAGCGCGATGATGATTTTGGGTGTAATATTCACAACAGCTCACACGTCCACGAAGCCGCATACGCTGAAAACGACATTCCTTCCTAATAAACCTTAATACCTTTCTACTGAACGGATCAGTTATAGTTATATTACTATTTATCCACCTCATGCTCCGGATAGGGAGCCTGGGTTGGTGCACATACAGACGAACAAATTCATTTTATTCATTTACTGTAATGAACAATCGAAATTCTGGCACTTGATTGTTTTCTCATATTCCTCGTTATTATAGGCACCTGTCTCAGTGGGAGTGATATCAGCGCCGGTGAGGGGTTACTCGTTGATGAACTAGACGCTTCAAGAGGTACGGAGATGTCATGGTTCTCTCGAGAAACTCGTCTGGTTTTGCTTGCAATCTGTCTAGTCCTTTTGCTCGGCTCCCTGGTACTTACTGTCTCCTTTATGGTATCCACTCGAAATCGGCATCGACGTAGACGCCCGGGCAGCACAATCCCTGCTCTCCAACGCGAGCATCGAATTCGCCAATCCGGTCGGACGGATCGCTATCAGTCCGGCCCGCTTCACTACGTTCGTGAAGAAAATGACGATGCTAATTTTCCTAATGATATTGATGATGAGGATGAAAGTGTGCGAGTTTCCCTGAAACCTCGATTAGACCCGGAGGGAAGTGCACCTAGCGAAAACGGGTCGATCTTCAAACACAATGCCGTTAGCATCGGAGAATTTCACGAATCAAGTAACACCATCCTACCGCTTCATTCCTCCAATGGGAACATCGGTAACGGCTTCACTAGCGCAAACCACTTCAATATGATGCACGCTTTTAGCCCATTCGATGCGAATAGCCGGCGAGCAGCGCCGACTACGGACCCCTACCAACGTGTTCGTTACAGTCAGCTGCGCTCGACACCGCATGATGAAGATGGTGAAGATGGAGACCCACCACAATACGAAGAAGACTATGATCAGGAATCCACAGCACAAGATGACGAGGTCATGCCTGCTTGCACAATTCATGCAGTTCATGATGGAGAATTTTGCTCCCGGGAACCGCCTCCACCTCGACCGCTCCGACGCGATGGCCAGCGTTTGCCTACATCCAGTCCTGGATTGAATAAACACAGGAGCTAACACTTCAGGCTATATCCGTCGTCACCTTTACCGACCAGTTCGCCTTATCTCAACCTATTCGACTTTTCGGGACGTATTATTCAATGCAGCATTCGGTTTGACGGGCTAGTGGAACTCCCTCAAAATTCCCCTAATTCTGTATTCTGCTTTTTACACTCGATCGAATTCTAGTAGGTCAGTTGGTCCTCATAAGCGCTGCAAATTATCGTCCCGTAGGAACTGAAAATGAATTCCCGTTTGTTTCATTTCACCACTTGTCCACAGAGCCGCGCGACAACACGTTACACTACCTGATCTCGTACTCTCTTCCATGTTCATCCACTTCGCGTCTTTTTGTCTGTTCTGATTGACTTATGCTACCTGGATTTTTATAAACTCGTTAAATTCTTATGATCCATGGTGTAAGTGCCACCTGGTTTTAACTATATTTTTGGATACAATAACTAAAAGATGCCTTTTCCCCTCCAAAAACTCATCTTCCTACGTGCTCATTCGCGCCATCTTTGTCACAATGGGTGATTTTGAAGTTATCAGACTTGAACAGGTTTTGCCCTCTCAGGCGCGACCGAACTAATGTCTTCTGTCCGCGTAACCATGTTCTCTTGATCCTATTGTTCGTGTACAATTCTGCCAGTTCACACCTGTGATGCTTTAGTATTGATCTGGCAACTGGTATCACCATCTCGCCTATCGATTCAATGTGTCCATCTCCGATACCGTCCCCAGGATCCCCCAAATAAAATAACAATAACTTTGGCATTGTGCCGAATCAAGTGACCTTTATCTGCTTCGTTTTCTTACATATGGAAATACTGCTGTTGATGTGAGTGGTAAGTGTGATCAATGACACCTTTCGTAATCACAGACTAATCAGAAATTCATGGCATACCTGTCACCATTATCCTTTCACCCACACCCTGTATCGCTTATAGATCCTATGGTTTATTGTTCAGGTTTCTTCCCTTTGGGCTTCGATGGAGGCCGTACCCATCGCTTTGGCTCCTGCTCGTCCCTCTTGAATTGTGCTGGTTTAGCACATACTACGGTGTCTTTTCCATTTATCATGTTCCTTTTTCATATTCCTTGCTGTGAACGCTTCGCGCGGTTTTTTCCGCCAAAAGATCTGTTCCACATACGTCGTCCAAGGTTCCGGTCCGACCAAATTACTTCCGCCCTATTGTACCGATTTGGGACACGATTCGTCTAACCGTGCCACAGTTTCTATCGTATAGATCACCATTGCCTGGGGAACATGCACCGTATTCTCACACATTTCGCTAAACGATTCACTCTTGACTAAACCTTCCTTTTTCTTTAAATGAGAAACAGATGACAACGTTTACTCTGAATGTTTTGCGTGCTATTTTTTAGAGTAGGGAATTCTCATAAGTGTGGGAAATTTTACTCGATCTGAATCATCAGAACACACTAACCTACTGAAATGAACGGTGCAAGGTCTTTGCTTCATGCACGTGTTTAGTCGACCAGAAACATGATGGTTTCCCATCCCAAACATAAGCTGAGGCACGAAAACACACCAAGATTAACGTCCGGCGGGATTCACTCGATCGCGATTGGGGCAATTTTCGACCACGGTGCATTCAGTCTCGAGTTTGAATTCTCCGTATTATGATTACGTGATACACACCGGTCGAAAATAGTCACCCCAAAATAAACTCGCATAGCACAAATCTGCGTTATGAGTGTTTGATATTCAGTAACACAGCGTTGTCGGAAACGTTTTAACCATCCAACGTTTCGGTTGCCGCAGGTAACTCTTATCAAGCTAGGCTTGCAACCGAAACGTCGGCGGACTACATTTCCAACAATGGTGTTACTGAATACCAAACACTCATATGAATGAGCAATTCAGAAGACAAACATCGCGAGAAGAATTCCTTTCGTATACTCTCCTTGTTCGTGTACGTATAAAATCCAGCGAGATGAATAACTACTCACATATATCATCACATGGCGCATCTTCCTTTTCCAATACCCTCTGACACGAACTCGGTTCGGACACTAACAAATCCGTCTGTACAAAAGAACACGCATAGCCAGAGTACACTCAAGCCTGTCAAATGTCGCACCCTCAGAAAGTAGAAGTTTGTAAAATGCTCCCATTATCGCCCAAACCAGCCTCATTGAATCATTATAGGAATGGGTCTCCAGAAAGTAGCATCTGATTGGCAAAAGCTGTTATCCCACCTGACCGGTCAAAACGAATCATCTACTGGATCAACCAAGGTTATTAGTCTACAGTCTGTTCCATAAGCAACCCACGAAAGGTCACTCCTCACGCCTTGTAAATAAATCAGGTAAATTGAATGGGGACGCGGGCAACTGGGATAAGCCACAGACTACGTGTTCAACTGCAATCGCGTCGAAGTTCAGTTCGCCTGTTGTCTAAAGACCACGGAGCAGACAGACCCTGACTGAGAAGTGGGTGCGTGCGTACGTGTGCACAAACTAGGGTCAGCAGCGAAATGCTGTGGGGTTGATTATCGATCGTAATGGGATGTTGGTTGCGAACACGTCAGTGGGACAACGAAAATGAGTCATTCTGGATCGCAGTCATGCTGAGCAAGATTGAAAAAACTCGACTGTCAGTCTTTTTTTACCGAGAATAACCGGAATGGCCTTTAACCGACAATATCCGAATACCACAAAATTTCGTTTACTCTTAATAACCGCCGAAGTGAAACAACCTGAAATTTATAGAGTTGGTGCTTGAGATTACAATGAACGGACGTGAAGCAATAACTTTACAAATTGAGTTAATATTCAATCAGTCGAGTTCGTTGGAACTCATTGTTATGCTGGAAAACACTGTATTGCATTGTGACTTTTGTAAGCTCACTTGATTACATTTCAGTCAAAAACACTCGCTCAATTAATCACTCCACTTAAATTTCACTTAATACGTAAAACAGATTCAAAAGAGCTGAAGTTTATGTACCACGAACGGGTGCTTCATCTCGTTAGAACCATACACAAGATCGTGCGACTGGCTAGGAAACTTTGAAGCATGCTCAGATACGATCTTATTTAGAATCACTAACACGAAACCTGACGTTTCCATCGACTATCCCCCGTCACTTGTCGATAGACACGAATAGATTCAAAGTTTGTCCATCGGGATGTCAGCGCGAATTTTCAGTGAGATCATGAACAGAAAACTATCAATACATGAGAAAGCAAACATTCTGGAGATGATTTCTGAACCGAAAGCAACACAAAGCTCTGTGGCGAAACATTCTGGAGCTTCGTGGAAATTCGTGCAGAATGTGATCGCAAACAAGACTCTGGTTCAAGATCGTATCTGTGTAGGCCACAGTCGAAAAGGGTGTCATTTGGAAGTGCGCTCGCAATCTCCTGAAGTAGGTTCGAGAAAAAATGTCTGGCAAATTGATTTCAAATGACTAATGTTTTGTTTTCATGACCGATAAACTTGAATTGAATTGAATTCTCGTCCGTTTTTTACACGGTCAAAACCCTTATAAATAGGTAAATGCCATATTTTTTAGGAAATTCTTTTAATACAACCCGAAGACATTCTAAATTACCCAGTATATGAAGATGTTAGCGAACGTTGGAAATGGAAACTTTATTTGTGTGCATAAAAATAATGAGACTATCTTCACTTCTGCTTCTTATATGGTGCTCAAAATGACCTCAATCAACCTCCTTGCACGATAACATCCTTTCTAGGCAATTTTCTTGAACTCGTATCAAAGTTGCCTCCGGTATTTTTCATATCCCCTCTATAATATGCAGTTTTATTTTATCGGTCGTTTTCGGGTTTCTGCATGTAGACTTTATTCTTGAGATGTCCCCAGAGAAAGAAGTTCATTGGCGATAGGTCAGGAGACCGTGGGGGCCATTCTTTGGTGCCGTTTTTGCCGGTCCATTTTCCAGCGACATCTTCACCCTCCGAAATGATCTCGGCTCCGATACATTACCATTATCTGCTCTTTACTCCAATTATGAATGAATCAGATTGGGCTGCTTTTATTTCGCCATTTCAAACCGACAAAATTCAAGTAGGTGTCTCGTAACGGAGCTCGAGGGTCAATCACGTTCGACGTTAGCTTCGTCTGCACACATTATCAGATACTACCAATACGACCGACATGCTATATTACCAAATTAGTTGATGTCTTCTCTCTAACCCGTAGTCGAATCAACCTGAGCGGCATTCTAATACACCGACTAGGTCATTTTCGCGACTCTTCCTAAGAGTGAAGTGATCAGTGCGCGTGGGAGTAAAAGGGAGATTTTCCTTAATCAATCATTTGATTAGCGGGCTCAGATTTTCCGTGCCCATGGGTCGTTTATGGATAGAATGCATATGGGTTTGTGGACAGTGTCACTATGGTGCGTTTCCACCCAGTACAGCCTCACAAAAAGCTGAGCTTTGGGTTCCGATTTCGTGCAATCACTCAGACCGTTCGACCCGGATCAATCTGATGACGAAAGGTCACATGGTGTCTCGCGACCGACGAAGCCCGGCTTCTCGTGGTCATTTGCTGTCCGGGCGTGAGATGAATCATCAACTGCACCAGCCATTCATCATCATCATCATCGTACAGCGTTAAACAGCAGGGCAAGCTCCACTCAACACTGCCTTTCTCACCATGTTGCACGCTGAATTAGAAAGCATGAATATACAAGATGGAGAGGGACTGGACCTACACGGAAGGGAAAAGGAAAGAATGCCCTAGTAGCCAACACACGGAATACACACTCTAACTGTACAAGCGCACATCGATCAGTCATTCTGATTCGATAGAAAATGACAACACGATCTCCACTGTTCGTGGTTCGCAGCCATATCCTTCAGTGTCTCCAGCTAACTGGTAGACGGGTCTTTTGGACTCCAACCACGGAGACGTGAAGCATCTACTTTTCCTAAGTCTGCCGTACATTTTCTCATTCCTCGCTGCCACGTCATCTGTTGACCTCCACGTGGTCTCTTCCACTCCCTAGGAGGAACGGAGAATAGGACACGGTACGGTAGACGTGTGTTTGACATACGTAACACATGCTCCAACCAACGAAGTCTACTAAGTTGGATACGCTGTGACAAAACGTTCTCCGAATTATTACCCAATTCTCGATTTCGGACCTCAGCGTTGCCTACTCGGCTAATCCACCCAGTCTTAGCGATATTACGTAAACATCGGTGGTCGAAAACCTCAAGACGACGAATATCTTCAGCACGCAGACTCCAAGTTTCGCAACCATACAACAAAACTGAACGCACTGCAGCACGGTATACACGACCTTTCAACTTCAATGAAATATCAGATCGACGCCACAAGTGCTTCAGTCCAGCGTACGCCGCTCTAGCCTTGGATATACGCGTGCTCACCTCTACTACTGTGCTCTCATCAGTCGTCACGCTGCTGCCGAGGTAGGTGAAGTGGTCGACAACTGACAGCACCTCCCCATCGAGCATCAAGCTCGGAATTGTTGACGTTCAGTCTTGTAACACCACCTTGCACTTTGAAGGTGCAAAGCGCATGCCGAATGGAGCTACAGCTCTCCCAAGTCTATCCAGTGCACACTGAGCATATTCCGTGAATTAGAACAAGCAGACAACGTCCGCGTAATCTAGGTCACATAGCTTTTCACTATTTCCTAGTTCGATGCCTACATCCTGAAGATTTTGCAGCGCACGCTCCATTATTTCGTCCATGACGAAGTTGAACAGGAATGGAGACAAAAGACATCCCTGTCGAACACCACTGGTCGTTTCGAACCGACCGGATAGTTCACCGTAACATCTAACGCTACCAGAAGTATGAGAATACAATGATCTCATTAGGTTCACGAACTTCTGGGGCATACCTTTTCGATGAAGAACACTGAAAAGCGCAGTTCGATCAACTGAATCGAAAGCGCCTTTCAAGTCTAAGAAAATCATTATTGTCGGTCGGCGGTGCGTGTGACGCGTTTCAAGTAGTCGGCGAAGAGTAAAAATCTGGTCGATGCATCCTCGACCTGGGCGGAATCCAGCCTGCTGTTCGCGGGCATTCCTCCCGCGAGCGGGCGTGAGACAGTGCAGTAGAATTGAGGCTAATACTTTGGTGACTATCGGAATTAAGCTAATCACACGATGGTTACTACAGTCATTGTGTATTCCCTTCTTGAAGATGGGAACAATCAATGACTCGCTCCATATTAACGGAATACGCTCCGAGTTCCAAATGTCACGGAGCAAGACGGTAAGTGATTTTATCAACGCCTCACCACCCAGTTTGAAAAGAACTGGAGGGAGTTCGTTGGGACCTGCCGCTTTCACCCGCTTTAGTGATCGAATACATGACTCTACTTCTACTTCTGATGGGGGCTCAAGTGATACCAACCAAGGAGTCACACTTGTTGACGCGGGAGTAATTACACTAGCGTGCGGCCAGCTAAATTGTTCCTTGAAGTATTCGGCCCAACGGTCAAGCCTTTGCTGTTTGTTATGGATGGGTTTTCCATTTCTATCGCAAATCGTTTCACTGACCTGAGTTCGCCGTCCACCGGTGTCACGAATAAGTTTGAACAGTCTCTGACTGTTACCTGAAACAGCTGCTATTTCCATTTCTTCGGCTACCTTGACCCACCAATTTTCGCGATCATTCTTAAGGCTTCGCGTAACTTGTCTTTGCAGCTTTCTCCGAATCTTATTCATCTCCTTACGGTTCGAGAGCTGACGCTTTTGCTCCATTATACTTAGCGACTCTTGCGAGATCCAGTGTCTTTGATGGACAACGGATCCAGGACTACAGGCAAAACCTGCTGCAACGTGCATCGCCTGTTTGATATGAGCCCAATGCTCATCTACATTACTGTTCTCCGTGGATCCTAGCTCATGTGCTAACTTCTGCTGGTAACGGGTGCGTACTTCTGGATCACACAAACGTTGCACGGCTAATCGGGTTTGCGGTTTACAACGATGACCGTGGAGCTGGAGAGACAATCGCATTAAAACTAATGCATGGTCCGACTCTACGTACGTGGACCAGTAAGATCTACAGTTCTGAACAGAACTATGTCACCGGTAGCTTACGGCGATATGATCAATTTGACTCAAAGTACCTGTAGAGTTAGAGCGCCATGTCGCTGTGCGACGCGAGCTGTGTCGGAAATTTATGCTAGACAAGAACAATCGATTGTCTGCACAAAACTGGAGAAGTCTATCCCCGTTATCTGTACGCTCAGCAGGTAAAGCACAACGCCCACCTAAACAGGCTTCTGACACACTGAGTTTGCCAACTTGTGCATTGAAGTCACCAGCTAGCACTACAATGCCACAACCTTTACTGCTGCGAACGAGAATGGCGAGGGCATCATAGAACTCATCTTTCTGCAAGTCTGAGCTGCAGTCCGCTGGGGCGTACGCCGAGATCACGAACAAATTGCGTTTAACACAACTATTCTTTCGAAAGCCGACTGACCCTTGGAGCCTCACAGCACATAAACGACTGTTTACAGGAATCCAGTCTAAAAGGGCAGCCTCAGCCTTGTCAGTCAAGACAATTCCTACACCACGTTGACCCGCAGCTCGAGCTACTTCGTCTCCTTAAGTGCGCAGGAAATACCTTGATGAGATACCAGGAGCAGTTAGCTGAATTACATTGCTCGAATCCTGGATACGCGTTTCGCTAAAGCAGCAAACATCAATCTTCAGAGAATCTATTGTAAGGGCTAGGCACGCCTGCTGACCGACCTGCATGAGTGTACGCACGTTGAAGGAGCCGAGATTCAGAGGCTGACGAGGCTTGGGAAAATGTGAGTTACCAGTCAGAGGATTATTTCCGATACTATTTGACAGTGAATCGTTGCGAGTATCGACCGTGTTATCTGTGGGAGCATTATGGGTGGATAGATGGGGCAAAGAGGGATGGTTAGGGACAGAAGACAAAGGTTGAATAAAAGAGAGGGAACTCTGAGCAGTAGCCCACTTATCACTACCCACCCCGATCGATGCAATGGGCAGCACGGTCCTGATTATCCTGCGCGACGACCATTTCCGTACATGCTTCCCATTCTCCGACTGAGACAGCGATCTGTTCTGCTTATGTAGGCGTCACTGCGGCTGCATGTGAGCTGATAAATGACCAGCCGAAATGGGTCATGGGATTTTTAAGCCGACTCCCACGGCCGTCATTTGCTGCGGGCAGGATGAGCGGATTATCGATCGGCAATCGGATGCGATCCTTCAGTCAAGGAACACCGAGTTCTACCTACAATGCAATTCACCTCAGTTGTGAGCAAACTCATTAGGAAATTCGAAGAAACGTGTTCCGTTGCGAATCAAAAGATGTCAAGATACAAAAGGCGAGCATAATGCATACCGACAGCGAAAAATCAAGTGTCCAAAAGCGAAGTCGGCGAAAACCTCGTACTTTTTTTAATTTCTTTAAAACGCAATCATATATCAGAGTAATTCGTAGAGAGAAAAGAATTCAAATTAGATTCTGGGAAATGTTTGTTTTCTCGGATTGACTGAGTACACTACGATTGTGTGAAAAATGCGGACAGAGGTTCGGTGTGCCCTTCCTACGACAGCAATAAAACCCAAAAGTCTTTGCGACTGAGAAGCTGGGTGTCAACAACATGCATCAAAGACACCTTGCCGTTAGTTTACTTTTTCCACAAGAAGCTTATTAAGCAGCCTCGGTCTTTTTCCACTGAGCGTATTTTGCACCATAGAAAATTTGAAGTCAAAATTCGCATGTGAACTTACAAATAACCAAGAACAATCTCAGGCGATTCAAAAATATCCAAAAAATCTCAAATACCCAAATGTGAAAAGACGAAGCAGTTGCGATTTTTTTTGACTTCGTTAATAGGGACACCAGGACCCTGCTACTTATGACAAAAACGTCCCGACTTTCAAATGCAGCGGCTCTTTGAAAAGCCGCATTATTTTCTTGCCCGAGGAATGTGACGCATCACAGATTTGAGTGCAATCCTTGAGACTATAATTCTTAAACTAACCGTGAGCAGAGATGCAGCAATTCACATTTAGCAACGCATCCGCGAGTGCATGCCTAAAACGTTCTCTCCATGAAAATGCTTACGCAGTTGACCTTTAAGTTGTAGAACTCCGATTGTTGTTGTCGATCTGTTCACCCGTCGTGACAATGCAAACGTAGCATCACCAACCGAATTGACATGTACAAGTGTCAGATTTCCTGTGTGGCATTGGCAGTCTAATTACCACCAAAAAACTCACAACAGCCCACCAAACCCAATAAACGAGAAAGAACAAATCCAGCTGTACGCTCTACAAGAGCCCCACATCCCATCATTCAAGTTCCTTTATCTGGCCAATATCGAGAGCGGTTGTGACAAGTTTTACCGTATGGGTTTTAACATAAACATGAGTCCCTCCTAGTCCAAGTGAAACAGCTATTCTGCAGACCATCTCTTCAACTGAAGCATTACTCCGAGAATACATGTAGATCAGCGGTGCGAAACAAACTACAATGTTCCGTATTTTAAGAACCGAACGCCACAGTTGTATAGCCCTGCGCAACAGTTCAACAGCCATCTATCACAAATGAATGAATTCTTCGTAAAAATATAAATTATACCACTTATATTACAAAATAAACAACTATAGATCTAAAAGATCTTCGGGTGGTTGTAGGAATGTGAAATTGTGCCTATCGTACGAAGAGCATACAGTTGTTGATACCTTAAATGGATATCCGGCAAATTTCTTCTAAAAGAAACCTTTGCATCCACCCTTCCGGTGCCCCCATGAGCTTTCTCTCTCCTCTTCTAACAAAACTTGTACCGAACTTTGAAGCAGATAAATGATTCCCCAATGGGATTGAAGAATGGACTATTCGGCTGAAGAAAACGGAATGTTTATTGGCCAAACGAGTTTCAGATGCCCCTCGATGTATAGAAGCACTGTCAAAAATAAACACCATCTCAGTATTGGGCTGTTCAGTATTCATCTTAGCGGAGCATACTTCCAAGAACCTATCTGAAATATGGCTGTTTATTTTTGTGTGACATTATTAATGTAGAATCCAAAGGATCGAAATGCATGCAATGCACCTTTATTTGACGAAATGGCTTTCCCTTAACTAATCGGCCGATCAATCGAGAGCACCAGACATTGTAATCGGTTTCGTCAACGTAAAGTCCCAACACAGAGCTTCCCTGCGCTTGTAACCATTATGCACATTGGGCGCACTTTGCCTGGAGGTCAATGGTGTTGTGCTCAGTGAGTTGGATTGCTTACCAACGAGTCGATAAATAGAGGTCGCGCTAATGGTCAACGGGGAACTTTCAGACTCAAACGCTGTTTTATTCCGAGAGTCACTGAAGGATTCTCGTCCACGATGTTGCATAACTTAGCGATGATATGATTCGGAAATTTCTTTTCCTTGAAACCTCTTCCCTCGATCTCTTTTTCTAACGCCTCTGCGTGTTTTACGTTTATCCCGAGATTTCCAGATATCAGCTCCAAATCATCACCGGTTCTGGTACACCGTACAATGCAACTGTGATCTTCATTGCTGACAGTTTTTCTTCTCCGAATAGAATTTTCGTCGTCTGGGTTCAAGTCGATTATTTCTACTTCCTCTATCATTTCCTCAGCGGGCATCTTCGTTCTGCTTCGTTCGCTTTACGAATGGCAGTTGCATATCCTCACACTATCGTTCGGCTGAAACTGACTGGACCACCCAGATCCGCCCAAAACCAATGGTTAATTGTCAAATCAGCATGTGCCCTTCTGTGCAGTTCTAATATGATACCACATAAACTAAGCCATTTGTGCACATCGAGCCCACTTGATCACGTCGCACCCCAAGTAGATAAAAACATCTGTCTGGGTTTTACCGACAGCAAAAAGCGACAATCATATACAACAGCGACCGAATGTTCCCATAGGCGCAAGTGGTATCCTTGGCTTCACAGTCTCGTTAGCCCTCAAGGTGCCGTCATGTTGGCATTGGTCCAAAAATTCTGTTTTGGAATTCAGATCCCCACTAAAACATCTGCTGAAATGTGAGTTGAAATATCCGATATTTCATTATCTACACAACGTGTGGGATAGTCAAAGACAGAGATGCTCTTAAACTGCGGTGTTTGGCTTCTAAACTACGGATAATACTGTGGTACCGCTAACGGTCCCCGAAATGTTGTGAACTGGCTAACAGGCTCAAATCTCTCTCGCAAAAAATTGAAATACAAACCACTAAAAACCGGAACTGATCCCCTATACGTTGGTTGCGTCTGCTTCTGATTGTAAATGCAAAGTATCCACATTCTCTTCCATAACAAACTCCGATGACTGTATTTCGTGAATGGTGACGTGATACCGAATCTCATCAACGCGTGTGCTGTCATCCGTGAAGCATAACTACCAAGACTGGAGTATACACACTGTCTCAGGACAGAGCGAAAGCAATTTCTATCAAACCCGCAGGTGAACCGTCTAAATGAGCAGATCAATTAGAAAATGAAACAATATTATGAGCTGACATTAGGCGATCGAAGAACAATGAGCTCCGGGACGCATTGCAGAAAACCGCAATCCGATTACCTAGGCTCAGAGTCCTGACTGCATTATCATGTTTGTTTGCAGGACATACTCGGAAGTGAATGACCTGTATAGTGAAAGCCACGCGGCCTATGGAGAAAGAAAAGTCAAGATGGTCTATACAGTGTTTGATATTCATGCGGTCGTGGGGATTACGTTTGATTGACAGTGAAGATACCACTTCGCAATCGGGTTCGTGAAGGGAATAAATACAAAACGAAAAAAAAAACATGATCAACTGGGATACGCGCGTTTGATGACAGTTCGATCAGCAGCTTGTCTTTGCGCCGTGGACCTGGACCAATTCTCGAACGTCTGTAAACTCCCGAGGGGAGAGGACACCAAACTAACAGTTGGAACTGATTACGAGCGCAGAAATGGTTTGCATTTAGCTATATGTTTATCCAATTGATCCCAGATTAGTTGAAAGTTCGCTTTATCCAGATGACGCCGCTGATCTAAATTGATTACACGTACATTCCATTTCGCTACATTCACGTCCAGTGGCTTGTTGGTATGCTTCAGATGAAAGCCCTTGACTGGAGAAACAAGAGAACACGCAAAACATACCGTTACCATAGCTACGAATGATCGTGCACTAATACGCCAGTGATGTGTGTGCCCCGTGCATAAGCTCACAAAAAAATTTACGTGGGGTTTATGATACATGGTTTCAAGGTCATTTATTGTATTTCCCAAAATCATAGGGCGCAAACCCCATGGGGCACTCGAAAATTAAAATTTATCTGAGTGTGCCATCACGATCTTGACATTTTCAAAGTGTATACACATCCTTTCATTATGCTACACAGGCTGACTCAGAAGTCATGCGTGTCTGACGAATGAGATACGCAAACTAAGGTTTTAACCTTGTTTTGTGGCTCCGACTGACGGTAAGTCGTGAAGGCTGCGTGGAACTGCGTGAGATTATAGTTTCAAAATTAAAACCTACACACTTAGATGTCACAAATTAGTCCTTATTCCACCACGAACGCGATCGGTGTGTGACATTAGCAAAGATTACGCTTACCCGGTTTTAATGGGTTAGGTATGATTCCCCAATGGCCTTATAGTGGTCATCTCATAAATTTCGGCTCAGTGGTCAAAGATTGGATGTGATGACGATTTTCAGCCCTGGGTGGGTGTGTTTGATTTGTTTTAGCCTCACATTCTCGCGCTGTTCGCCCGAGATGCTCAAAAATCTGTGCTGGTAGAATGAATATGAACTGCTCACTAAACTGTCAAGGGCGACTAGACAGAACCGCATAAAGCGAACAAAACAGCTAAACAGAGAGCTGATAACACAATGGTGATTGAAAAACCTTACTCATGGAAAATATCACCGCAGGGTCGGAACCAATGGGCCAGCCTTTGAATTGCCACGCTTGGCCCTGGACGAACACCGCAACCACACGATTCCACTCATCTGGTTGCAGTTTGTGGGGTTGATCAACCACACGATATGGAACACTGCGCCCATCCGGCTTTTGACGATGAATCAGAATTTCGTTTTCACGACGAACACCTGACGCTTGTTTTTCCTGAGATGTGATATACCGTAGGTCCTATGCAATATGTTGGTGAAAATTGGCAGTATTACGGGATCCGGCATTAGAAATGCGCAAATTTTTGGTGAAATCCGCAGGTGAATAATCTCATTCAGTCTTTACTATTTTGAACATAGAAGTCAATAGCACGGCGTTCACCGTCACTTATGTCACAAACAATCAACGATCATTGAGATACGCGGAGGCACTAGCAATTAACCAACGTCACCCTCAACTGTGCAAACAGCGAGAATGGATAATTACGTTAGCCTTGCCTTGGTAACGCGTTTTTAGTTGCTATCATTAGTTGTGTGTGTGCACTTTTGCCTTTGATCTCATGAGAACGTTCAATTTACCATTTATAAATGATCACCTTGACTGCAGTATGCACTAGTGAAGATGCATCGAAATGGTCCGGAATACATCGTGCAATCTAATGCTATTGACTTCTATGTTCAAATTTGTGTCGGGAAAGTTATGTTTTCAATTCCTCAAACGTCGTCTTTACTATTTTGTTTTGTTTCTAAGCCAAAAAACTAACATATGGGTATTAGAAATTAGTGCCATTCCTCTTGCCAAACAAGCGATTCTTTATAATTGAAGCTTCGCATGCAACAGAATGGAAAACACCGCCAGCAGGTTATAAAGTGCACTGCAATGTTCAGTCGAATCGACAAGTATCAGAACACCACCTCTTTAGGTGTTCGGGCGACCTCCTGTTTAGAAAAAGTTGTCTTTCCTCTACACTGGAATCCACAAATCACAACCAAAATATCACCATTATACAGAACTGTTCAACTAACGAGCAATTCTACTATTCCACTGAACTTACTTTTTCGGGCCGCTGTATAATTTCCTATTTCCCTCTATCGTAATTTCGAGATCTTGATTGGTCACTTTACGGTCTTCGTGAGGTCGTCCGAACAGATTACATCAGCAATAGGGCTGGTAACTTTGACTTGTACTGGTCGCCACTAGTAGACGCGCGGTACTTCATGTCTGGATTTTAACTCGAGCCATAGGTGACACTAGCCGTATCGAATTCCGCACTGTCTGGGTTGTCGTCCAGCCGACGGCCATTGGTTGTGCGACTACGGGTCTAGCAAGTCTGACCCAAGTGGTACGGTGTCGTCGTAGTGATCAAGTGTGTCATTGCTCCGTGAGGCCGGTGTTGTGCATTTTCTGTTGTGTGCATACTGTGTTCTGCGTTTAGTGTGAGGCGTGCTAACACCAGTACAATTTGTGTTCACTCAGTTTCAGTGCGCTATTTATGTGTGACCTGGTATTTTGTGATATCCATCTTTACTTTTTTACTATACTACACCAAGCCTGGAGTCAGGCATGGTGTCAACACCACAAGTACAGAAAATGGTCATTAGGAGGGGATAGTAAATGAAAACGGTCCTATTTTGGGTGCTTTATAGCACGTAGTTATAATACTTTCAGGTTCTGTTTAATATTTACAAGGTCCGAGGTTTCTAGACAAACCGCACGGCACTCATGCCCCTAGACTCGGTTCTGAGCCATATTTCCTAATGCCTCTAACCGACGATAATCTCCATCCTTTAAGCCCTAACCAGAGTTGGGATGCATCAACTTCTTCATACCTCTACACGAAGTTATGGTCTCGCCGCTACGTTGCTTCTTCCAGCCATACGCACGAAGAGCAAGTAGCGCACACAATGGTAGACGATGAGTAAGCATTGTACGCCATAGCATTGTACATCTGTCCCTTCAATGAGACGGATGTCGTGGCGATGGTATAAGTGACGCAGATTTGCGAAAGCCGGTCTGGCCTTCGATATTCATGAACCGATCTTCTCCCCAACAGCTTCTCGGCGGCAACGTGGCTCTTGAGGTGCTTAAAGCTACTGACTAATTCGAACTGCTCATCACAGGGGATGAGAGCAGACACAAGCTTTTGCCGAACTTGTTAGAATATTTTGCGCTTAGGTGGAGCACAGTAGATACCATATCTGAATACCTGAATCGTTAAGCGGTTCAGAACGTATTGCACTGTCCATGCGTCATTACCCAGCAGGACGATATCATCGGTGTATTCTAAGTCAAAAACTGTTCTCCATGAGAGTGACACAACCCGTTACGCGATGTCACTTAATCCGATGTCCGACCTCCGGGTGAAGGGCGGCTGTCTAGAAAGATGAACAAATATTTCTGGTTCATTATCTCCTCAGTAAGAAAGAATCAGGACTATTGCTGAAGTTATTACCCTCGAAAGGATCTGACACTACGCACGGACAGCACCCACACTTCAGTATCACATGCACTCTACCACAGGTTTCGTACCTCTTGCAAACGGAACACACTGATTACACGACAAAATCGCATTAGCACATGGCATCCGCCCGTGACTTTTTAAATAGATAGTCTCCGGTAGGATTTTAACTGGTTTTTCACTGACCGAATTCTCCGGCACTGATATACGACGAGCTGCGGTTCAACACACAGTGACAAAGTTTGATTTGAGCCAAGGATACCATCTACATATTTTGAAATGTCCTCGGTGTGGCCTCGTAGCTCAGCTGGTAGAGTGCACGTGTCCGTGCCTCGATTCCAGTCTTATCTAAGCCAACGATGATTACCGGAGATCAATTCGACATTAGCTGATATTGTTGACTTTCACAACAATCTTCGAACAATGCCATTTTTAAATGAATCAGACGGATATAAGACGCTCGAGTGTTACCTGGACACGTACAATCACGATTGTTTGCTGGATACCAATAGCTGATTGGAAATATAAGCGCATTAGTCAAAGCTAGACCACCCACTAGCTTGAATAACGCAGGTTAATGTGTCGACGGACAGAGGTTTATTGTTTCATTGGGCGCTCAGATCGTGCAGTTCTGGCGAGCACTGAACTCGGCTGCTTGTATAGGTTCTACCACGCCGAATTTAGGAATCGATGACCAGCTGGGGCAACCAATCAGTCGGAGAGAAGCCAATATATCATGGCGCGATGAGATAGGAATTCAAATTACCAATTAAGTAATTTGAATGAATCAAAAATCGAAGTATTTTGAGATAAATAAAATCATTATTGTAATTTGCGCCTCAAGACTGGGGGAAGTGAACCGTCTACCCAACAATAAATAGTCATACATTTGATTTATACGTAATATGATTCATCATTCTGATGATTCCAAACAATGCACGGCGCTTCTATGGTTTACAATGTTGAGCTGAGAAGTGATATTGTATGAAAAATTCGACATTAAACCGAATCTGTTATATCGCAAATTATAAACTTGAAGAAGTGTAGGGGAACGATAATAAACGACAGAGTGATGTTTAATATGAGTTAAGTATTTAAGGATACCAGTGGATGAGCTATGATGTACAGCAGCATTTCCGAGCGAACTCTGGGTTTGCAAAGGCGAGAAACGCAATCGCAACAATATGCAACTTTGGAATATTGTAGACGTGAAGCGCTCGGGAAATAAACCAAAACTCACTTGGAGAATATCTCTAGCATTGTACATCGTGATTAGACTGGTTGGTGCGGCAGGGATAATGATGATGGGAATACGCGATGAACGAGCCTTGTTTCGAGCAGCAAGACGGGCGTCTGCCGTGGAACGTAACCCGCGATCTGCCAATCGAAAATATTTTTTAGACAAGGTGAAAAATACGAAGAAACAAAACGGAGCAAACGCATTCTGCTGGAGGAAGAAAACGGCGCTTTATCACAGCTTAGTGTTATGACTGATCGCCAGTGCTGAAGTGCGTTAAAAATTGTTTGTTGTTTAAATGATGGTGTTGAGTGTCTAAGACAACACAATTGTTGTGGTAATTCTCCATCCTGCAAACGTAGGCGATTGGGAACCCACTTCGGAACTGGTCGATGATAAGTTTGGGAAAATAATGATTTGATTAGTTATGAGTTTTATTTCGTTTGTCCTCAAGATAGTGCCGAGTTTGACCACTTATCGAGTACGGTGCAGTTAAACCAAAAACTTTCCGGTTCGTAGTCGAGGGATCGGTTGCGCATAGCGCAGCTGAGTACTACCGGGTGCGCCTCCAGGTCGAAGATACGATGGCCACTCCGGTGGTTAACCGTGAATAAGGTACTCATCAAATAAACGGTAGTGGATAATCAAGGGTAGTGCTCAAGTACGTGGTGGGCTATCCATCCGACCAGCGTTCCCGCTATACAACGCCACAAATCTACTGACAGCACCGTGACGTGGCGAGTATGGCCCGCCACTAAATAAGGCCACAGCTCCTTGTCATGTTCCACCTACCCCACAAAGTTTTCCAGAAGGGACGAATAAATCCATACAATTGGTCATCGGTCCACCTGGACCAACGCTTACGCCTTGCAGGTAGCGTTTGGCTGAGCAAAGGCTAGAGGTGTATCCTCGAACAAAAAGGTCCACTCTGAACCGGGCGATTGCGTAGTACAACAGCCCACATCGCATGCAACCATGGGAGATATTTTCTAATACATACTTGCGCGTGAGTGCAGTGGAAGGGGTATTTACCCCACAGCTTCAAAGGCCCACTGCACTATTAGAAACAACCGGAAACCAGACTTGGAGTGGAGGACCACATAAGGTCCCAGTAGGTCAGCTGTGGTAACGAACCCGATGAGAGCAGATTACTGTCTGCTACCGAAGAGACTGCCGGTGGCGGGATTCGAACCTCTGACCTCTGGTGTGGTAATCAAACGCTCTAAACCACCCGACCAACACCGGTCACTATACTCTGTTGTAATTCCCCCTCTCCGCTCATATAAATTAATATATATATATATATATATATATATATATATATATATATATATATATATATATATATAAGAAACCTAAAAGAGATTTGTCCGAGGTTTGTTTAAAGTTGCACATTAAACGTACTGTAGAAACGATGCAGGAAAGCAGTCATTGATAAACATAAAAATAGCTGGCAGTAGTGAGAGGCCGTGTTTTCATGTAACTATGGCCGGTTAAAATTCACAAGTTCGACTGCAGCACAAAGAGTAAGAAAAATGGACGATTATTGAATTACTTTCCTTATCAACCTAACAAGCGAGAAAAAACTTATTCCAGTGAACTTACAAGCATCAGGCGTGGCACTGGGGGTCATAGGTACACCTGATCCAAAACCCCGAGGATCTCTAGGGCCCGGAGGTTCTTGGTACGGTAAAGGGGTTTCACCCCCGGTAGCACCTCGGCCAGTACGACCCGGAGTCTGAGAAACAGATGTGTTGTCCGAGACCGAACTGGGATTTGCACTGCCCGTAACCATGGATGCCAACGCTTTGCCATGATACGTTGCCATGGTATCGATGCGAAAGCCAGCAGTCTCCTCACGGCCGCTGGCGAACCGTTCCTGATCATAACGTGAATAATGCATCTGCGGATGATGCGGCGGTACGGTGGAGTTTGTCACTGACATGCCATGCTGTCCAGTACTGATAGCCATTGCGGAGCCCGTGTTTGTGTAATTGGTGGAACCCAGTGCGGGCTTTGCATACGAAGCACCAACCGCTAACGGCTGCGGGAAACCACCAGCGGTTGCCATAGTAGCTCCTGGAACGTAGCCCATCTTGTTAATCACTCGTGGATCTGTATTACCCGCATCTTCTTTTAGCTGAAATAGTCAGATTCTCTGTCATATTGCAGTCACGATTACTTAAAATGGACTTAAAATGGCATCTCTGGACGTAACATCACTATTTACGAGCGTCCCACTTCTAGAAACCATCGAATATTTGTGCAAATATATAATCGAAAATGAAATAAACGTTGGTATTCCGGTAGCCAGTCTGAAAGAACTACTACTACGATGTACTCTAAATGTTCAGTTCGGCTTCAACAACAAGCTTTACCGACAAACCGATGGAGTTGCGATGGGCTCGCCTCTGGGACCCCTACTTGCCGACATTTTCGTTGCCAAGCTGGAGAATGGGGTACTCAAAGACACCATAGAAAGACTACCAAGGTACTGCCGGTATGTGGACGACATCTTCATTATGATTGACAAACATGTTCACCTAGATGAACTAATGGAAAAGTTTAACCAGACTCACAGTGCTCTCAGTTTCACATCCGAAGTGGAATTAGACGGCAACTTTCATTTTCTGGATGTAAACCTTACGAAAAGGGAAGATGGGAAGCTAGTCCGCTGCGTCTATCGTAAACCAACATGGACAGGCCAATACACACATTTTGCCAGTTTCGTGCCTCTAAAACGCAAACAGAACTTAGTCCGATCCCTAGCGTCTCGCATACGAAAGATCTGTTCCGAGGAAACAGTGAGTGAGGAATTACATCACATAAGACAAACATTACTAAACAACGGGTATCCGGAACGTTTCATTCAAAAGAACATTTCGGAAGTACCCAAGCGACCATTGATAATCACCGCCAAGAGGAAAGAATTGCACATGCAACTTCCCTTCAAAGGAGATGTTAAATGCGAACTACTAGTTCGGCGCCTTAGGGATGCAATCGCCCGTACATTTCCTGCCGCTACTCTACGCGCCCACTTCACAAGCCGGTCTATGATTTCTATGAATCTCAAAGACAAAATGCCTGTCCTTTCCTCCTCTATGTTAACCTATTCATTTGTTTGCTCATGTTCGGCAAGCTATATAGGCAAAACGACACGGCAACTGACCCAAAGAATCAAGGAACACAAACCAGCTTGGCTGAGGACAGGAACTAGAAGAACCATAACTAGTGCAATCGTAGCGCACCTTGCCGAGACAGGGCACCAGGTAGACAACGAAGCCTTCAAGATAATTTACAAAGTGCCTGTGAATTCTTCGAAGATCGTTCGCCAAATCACTTTGGGAGCAGCGGAGGCAGTAGCGATTAGGCTGTTAAATCCATCGCTTTGTTCACACAAGCGATTTGTCAAATCACTGCAGCTACCCTGGCCGCGATCGGAAAGTGGGGGACAAAATCATGGTGACCTCGACCGCGACCTTCCAGTCGTGACAGGAAGCAGCCAACCCACCCCAGATGTACTTTCTACACCGAGTTTTCCCAACCACGAACAACCAACTTCCCACCCCTTTTCCGAACCGCAAAACACCTACAATATTGATTGACCAATCTTAATTTGATACTGTAAATACCCTGTATTTTGTTCCGAAAATATGCATTCCTATCGTATATATATGTAACTGTATTAGCCAGAGGATGAAGTTACCGAAAACGAGCTTGTCCGCTATCGTGCCTTTTTCTATAATGCAATGGGATTATTCAGTGATATTATATATATATATATATATATATATATATATATATATATATATATATATATATATATATATAAACTTGAAATCAGACATGATACTAAAACAGCAACAACAAGGCAAAAGTGGAAAATCAAAAAGAAGTGTGAGAAAGTTTGCTTTTTTTAAAGCGGGCTTCATGTAGTCATTCGTTTCTGTCAAAACCTTTTTCAATAACAATGGAGCTCGGGAGTTGCCTAGCTACACCGCACACCATTCACGTTACTGGCTTCAATATTTTACCTTACCACTTATAATTAACGACTTTCTTCGCCTCTTTCGCTCCGATTAGAAGTGATGCCTACGTTAGTGCTTCTCCACTTAACCAGAACAACTGATGGTCTGATCACCAGTTCACTTCATGCAGCTTGCTCGCAGCGTGCAAACGAAGAACGGAAATACGTGACGGGTAAGTGCATCTTAACCGAGCCACCAGAGGTGATGCAGTGATTTCGTAAGGGGCGGCTATTCACATCTAACACAATGACGAACATCGTCATTAATCAATCGACGTGTTCATGTGTGCACAATGCTTCGAACGCAGTGATACTCGAACACAGAAAATCTCCGAGTGCCCTTAATGCAGAATGGCTGGGTTACACAACCGCAGAAAAAACCACTATACGTCGCGACACTACATTCGTGCCTATAAGAAGAGTCAGGCGTCCTGACGGCACCACAAATGTAACAGGTTGGTGTCAGCCAGTCTGATTTTCATTTAAACTGACGCAATCTCATCTCCGACACTCCTATCAGCTGCGATGCACCTCCGGAGGCCCTTTGAGCTATTGATCACGATTGGCTGCGCTACATTTTGCTGTGAACCTGATCAATGTCACTTTGGAATTATCCTCAACATCAACTCATGTCACTCAGAATTCACTACTCTAAGGAATCACTCATTCGGATAAGAGACACAATATGTTCTGATTTACTATCCACTACTCGTTTTTATGAAAGCTGGCAAAGATCAAGTTGGACCAGGAAACGCAAACGAGCCAGTTGACAGACTGCTCTTAGTCGCACAACGCCGAAGATGACAATTCCCGCATTGGTCAGTACTGACATTCGGTCCCTGTTTGGGAAGGTGTCTTTCCTAACCAACGTCCCGAACTATCGGATTACCACGAACACCTGTATGATCTATATCCGAAAGTCTTGGTTAAATGAAAGTATTGATGACGAACTCGTTCTCCTTGAGAACTTTGAGTGCTTCCGTCAAGACAGAAAACAGTGCAAGAAGACACATGGTGGTGTGATTACTTACATCAATTCCAAGTGGTCTGACAGGTCTGAAGTTATTTTTACTTTTTCCTGTAATGGCGTTGACTGCGAGGTTGTTAAGTGTCACCCTAAATACTCGCCTCTTCGAGGCACTGTGATCAGTAACTTGTGTATAGCTCTTTTCTGCTCCCAAAGGGACATAGACCTGCTCTTTGACACTTTCATACCCGTTCTGGTTCCACTACTGTCTGGCTGTTTATGCTTTGTTGTTCGTGATTTTGATCATGCACCTACGTATCCTTTACTTCCTCTTGGTTTAAGTGACCTGTCTTATCCCAACTAGAGGGAACGCTGTTTTAGACAGACTCATCACAAACCATCCCGATCTTTTTCACTTACAACTGAAAGATCCTGTTTCAACGGGTGATCACCCTCTCATTATCATCAGACCCAAAGCTTATTCACGTTCAGCACACTGTTCACTCGTCAGAACAAAACAACTTAAGATAATGTCTGGAAATCTGTCACCCACCAACATTACCCTTCTTCAGAGGTCCCTTTCCATTGTTACTTCGTGGTTTTCCTTCGATTGCTCTCTTTGCCCGCTAGACCTATTTATGAAGACACTGACTGAGGTATTGGATTTGTGTTGTCCTATGGAGACTATTTTTTTAACAACGGCAGAATAGCCTCTCCATTGTTGAAATCTCTGAGAAGACAAAAAGAACGAGCCTATAAACTACACGACCAGGCTTCGATGAAACGACATTCCATTCTGATCAAACAAGAGGTTCGACGGCTGAACAAGACATTTGCCCACCAGTTCTTTTGTACGACCAATAGCAAACTTCTCTGGCAAGGAATCCGGCTTCCATGTGGACAACGGGCCAGACCAGAGAACTACGACATAGATGCTGACAGCCTGAAGGCCGCGTTTATTCGTCCTTCATCGGAAACCCTGCCATCTTATTTTCCTTCTGTTCCCTTAGATAGAGAGCCATTTTCCTCAGAGGAAGTCCTCAAGCTTCTTCGAACCTCAAAAACAGCTTCTTCTGTGGGTCCAGGAGGCTTACCCTCCACAGTTATCCAATTTGGAGCACGTCAGCTATCCGGAATTATGACTTCCCTCATCAATAAAACTGCTGATGCTGGTGCCATTCCAGCCTCCTGGAAACCCGTGACAGTAATGCTTATTCCCAAAAACTCCGAATCCAACATTCTGTCAAAACGATTTCGTCCCACGGCCATCACTTCTCCTGCGCTCAAGTTGACCGAGCGTGCTATCCTAAGTCGACTGCGTTCCTCTCTTGCTGTTCCAAATGACCCCCATCAGTTTGCATACAAACCCACCAGATGCACTTTGGATGCAGTTGCTTCACTTTGCCATTTCATTTCAAACAACTTAAATCGTTCCATGAATTCCGTTCGATGTATTTTCCCCAACCATTCCTCCGCATTTGATTCGGTTCCCCGTTCTCTACTTCTTCAAAAGTTAGAGTCCTTTGGCTGTCCCATTTCTTTACTTTAGTGGTTGAAAGACTACTTTTCCAACAGAACTCAACGTACAACTTTTGGTAGGAGTTTATTGAGCCCTTTGGTTAACAAATTAGGTGTTCTTCAGAGCGCCGTTCCTCCCTTCTTTCTCTTCACCACATATATTAGCGACTTGACCGCTGCACCACCTGCACAACTTTTTAAGTAAGCTGATGACGTCGCGCTCCGCCAACCTATCTCCAACCAACAAGACTTTAACTTTTTCCGAGAACTTATATAATATTCAGAATTTTTCGTCCCATTCTGGACTACATCTCAACACTTCCAAATGTTTTGAGTGTACTTTCTCCCTTTCTCGTTCTCAATGAGCAATTAATCATCAACAGTGTCCCAATTTCCAGAGCTGACCCGGTCAAATACTTAGGCGTTACAATCAGCGCCAATTTACAATGGTCTTCTCACAGTCATGATTGTGTTAAAAAAACTGCGTAGACTGTCTTTTCAAATTCGTAGGCTAATGCAGTTTGGTGTCACACAAGCTGTCATTCTTGCTTTTGTCCACCAATGTGTTCTACCAATCTTACTCAACTGCTTTCCCGTTATCTTTACTGGTCTACTTAAGAAAGATTTTATCATTCTACACCGCGGCCTAGCCACTATCAGTCATGTCTCCTTGATTTCCACGGGCTGTCTTATCTCCAAAGTTTGCCATTTGCACATCATCGCCCGTGAAAAATTCGCCAAGAAGATTCTTGCGGACCCCGCCCATCCCTTGTACCGTGACTTATCTGCATGTCGTTCTCATCCCTCCACACGTTCCGACTTTAGACTTATCCCATCCCGCATAAATGTCTATCGTAACTCTACAGTGCCTTGCTTAGCACGTGTTCTGGTTAACAAAATAAAAGTCACAGAGGAACTTCGCACTAACCTCGGTGGCTGAAGCAGTTTTATTTCTAAAGTACCTATTTTTATGCGTATTTCAGTGTCACTGATCAGCTTTCCTCCATTTGGCTGAAATGTGAGTTTTTGTTAACTTGCTAAAGTCTTCAATACAATACAATACATGATCACAACAAACGGTGGCTGCGGGCACAGGTTTCTGATATTCGTGTATATGCACCTCTAATTTGGGACGGCAAACCGTATGCCATACCTGGACACCCCAATTGCCGGTTTGCACAGGTCAGTTATTTTAACCATTAACTTGCAATCGGCAGGCTACCCAGAACGTATTGCATTCCGTAAGCATCTAATCCAAGTCTTTCGATATCAAACACAATCACTGAGTTCCATAATTTGTTGTTGAATCTTTTGATTGAGGATTATATGAGATAGTCCTACTGGTCACCACACATCGCTCGTTAAGCAAATGCCTAAGTTCGTCGGTCATAAAAGATGAATCATCTAGGCAAGGCTATTGTAATTACTCATTCCCGCTGTTTTACCACAGCTGGGGATGATGATGGCTAATTGACAGTGAATGCGCGTATTACCTAACCGAAAACGGCGAAGATAACAACAAAATTGTATTTCTAGATATTGGAATTACCCGCCGAAACGATGGAACAGTCTGAAGATCAGTCCACCGCAAAGCTGCGTGATCAGGACAGTATCTACACGTCACCAGCTCTGCCCCCATGAGGTACAAAATCGGGCTTGTTCGGACCACGTTAAGCAGGGTACGGGAAATATGTACAAATACGCACAGCCAACACACTGGAAGAGCGTCGCTCGTTAGAGGCTAACAGATAACCAAAATCATTTATATCCAAACACTCACAGCCACCTCCGAACAAAACGAGAACCGAAATCGGCGGCCATCCCCACGGTCACCTGACAAGGGTGATGACATTGACAGCTTACTCAGAAGATGCCTCAGCTGTGCCAATACTTGTACGTATTACGCCGCAAAGTTCATAATTCTACGAACTCCCGGATGAGAATTCCATCGATGAAAGAACCGCTGCCTCCCCGCAACAAGTCCAATCGCATTTACCAATTTAAGTGTGGACGCGCAGCCATTAACGTTAAAAGAACGAAGAGACAACTGCGTAACAGAATAGTTGAACACATTCCAGTCTGGCTACAAAGAATAATGAGGAGACAAACACAATCAGTGACGTCATCGGGCGCACGCAGAGCACTCAAGTCATCCTGTGGGAGACACACCACTGTGTCAATCTGAGCACGGCTTTCACCGTCGTTTACGTCACAAACAATCAAAGACGACTGAGATACGCGTAGGCACTAACGGTTATCCATCATCACCTGCAACTGTAAAAACAGCGACAATGGATAATTACGTTGGCCTTGCGTTGGCAACACTTCGAACTGCTAACACTTATTGGGTGTGTGTGTGTTTGCTTTTGGATCATGGAAACGTTCAATCCACAATTTATAAATGATCATCTTGACTGCAGTATGTACTAGTGAACCTGCAGCAGAATGCTCCAAAATTACATCGTGCAACCTAACGCTATCGACTTTTGTGTTTAAATTCAGGTTCCCAAAGTGAAATAAATAAACCATACCCGGATGACAAAGCGTATCGTGCAAGTATCTCAAATCACTTGTGGTAACGTCGGCATAAAACTCTTAGAGCATCGGCAACTTTGTTCTCAGTTCCAGGTGATATTCAACGTCGCACTCAACGGGCAGTATTTTCAAGTACCACTGCTAGATCTTACCATTGTGCATCTTTCCTCGTTCCTTTGAGTCGTGCATGAACGTCACTGAGCGCTGGTAAGTGGTGAGCATGAATACGGCTCCAAGTAAATGATGTTTCTATTTCCGAACTACTTTCTCATTAGCACAAACTTCATTTTCCACGGCTGACTGGCCTTTTTCACTCGCGGACAGTGTTCATGATAAGAATGCTAAAGAACGCCCATGAGGACTGAGTCCATAAGGAAGAAACTGCACCTTGGCGTGATGCGATGGTTTGTGTGCCTCCCTGGTCCAGAGCTATGCAGGATGGATTCCTTTGGCCGGAGATGCAATTATGTTTGATAGGCTAATGGGTAGAGGTCAGATGAAATCCAGTCTCCAAATCAGTTGATGGGCAACATCTGCTTCTATCCACTAATGGGACCAAGGACTGAATCCAAAACGTGGGTCGATAACAAAGTACCAGCGGAAAGAGGACAAAACATTAACAATAATCAGGTATCACGTAACAGACAAGAATAAGGTCCTTCATGGGTGCTTGGGTCACGTCTCTACGCTGGGTTAACGTCCCACTGCATTGAGGGTCAGAATGTCGAGTCAAAGGCTTCAACCGGGGTTCCCAAAGAAAAACCCCTTCTGCGGTGTGGACAGCCGAGAAGTATGATCAACCCACAAATCTCCGGCGGTGTCACGAAAAACCTTCCCTATTTCTCTGCCTTTCATTCTTCATATCACACTTCGAAATGGATACGAGAAGCCACGATGAGCTGTGACTGAGAACTTTTAACTCTCGGTAAAGATAATAAATTGAAAAAGAAAAATAGGTAACTGATTCTTAGACCGAAGCATTTCCTTCCCCTAGTTGCTTTCAACGTTTACACACTTAACCAGACGGGGAAACAGGTTTCCCCCAACTAGGACTCGCAAATATTTTATAACAGATATGTATTGTGTTTCTGAAACACCTAACTTCAGTGATAACACTTCACATAACAGATACTAAATCGGCTTCTCGTTTCATTCTTCGTGTATCCGGCGATTCGGTGTCTGGTGCTCGCGGTCAAACTGCCATTGGCATCGCTCTAAGCATAAAAGCTGAACGTGCACTGCTCGACTAGATCCGAGTCAAGTCACCAATGTGCGGTTTGACTGGATGGTACTGTGCATGTCAACAGCAACAGTCTGAGGCGTCGATGCCTATTTGTCGTTTCTGTGTATGCCTTCATTGACTGTAGTTCTCCTGAGGCCAAAGATCATTTCCACCACGATTTGTCTCCATCGCTCAGCTGCTTGCCACTTATGGACATGATCTTGGCCTCTGGAGACTGCAATGCCTAACTTGAAGCTTTTTTATTACATAATGATTGACAGTAGACGGGTTAACCCCATAGCCAAGAGGTACTGAATCAGCTGTTGGTACTGCTGGGGTACGACGTTCGAGTTCCGTCACAGCTGGTCGATTTCGAGATACACAGCTATGTTATCACCCGGATAATGGTCATACCCGCCCAACTGGGACCTCGTATGGTTATCCAATTCAAGTCTCGAAACAAGCGGTGGGCACACTGACAGTAGTGTGGGTCCGTGGTTATATTGTATGTTCGTCCCATTACATATGCATGAACATGAAGCAAAAAGTGCCAACACAGACTCCATTTTTAAGGAAACTCATCGTGCTACTGAGGAGACTAGACAACCTCGATCTTCTTTTTATTCCATGCCTGCGTATGACTACCCACAGCCTCAAAGGTCGACTGCAATATTAGGGATTATCAGCAACCTGACCATGAGACCTGGAGTGCAGCATCGAATAATATGCCAAGAGGTTAGATGTAGGGTAACGAGTAGGACGCCAGTGTGACCGAAGACGATGGAGTCAGAACCTTTTGGTGTCTGCTGGTGCCACATGAGTAGGTGACTGTACTGTGAGAAGCAGAAATGAGAAGGAATACATGGTGGAAAAACCGACTTACAATCACGTTTCGAAGAATACCTAAAACAATGTTTTCGTAGAATGTTTTTCCTTGACTCTGGAGCACAGAAACACGAGTTCGCCAGCGCCGTTCACGAGTTACAATCGCTCGAACAGCCGCTTCGTCAGCCACGAGGGCGGCTCGAGGCACAGATGAGTCTGTATAGGGTTGAGTGGAGACTGTGTCGTCGATTCGAATGATGCTTTGTTGTTCACCACTTAAAGCAGAAGAATGCAAACCAGGACGAGTGCCCCTCAGTAAAGCACTACCGGGCACAGCAGATGCGTTGCTGTCATTCGAAGGGACCACGGAAGGAGCTGACGTAGGGACTGAGGCTTCCAACATGCGATCAATGTCATCTGTCTTGATACGTTGTTGCTGCGTAGCAAGATACTTGGCGCGTAACGCCTAAAATGGTTTGAAAACAGACGGCATGACTGATCAAGAAGTAGCTTTCGTAAGGAAACAAAATTTATAAAACTGAAAATGAACTGGTCAATTGAGAACCGCTTGAAAACAAATGTGATGGCAATGGAGTAAGAAACTACTGTTACAATCGATAGCACACCACAATTTGCATCGTTTTTGATTAAATATGCTTGACTCGAGGATATGGTGACAATCACAACACAACATACCGAATATGCATCCTAGTAACAAACAACCAGATAGAGATTTGCACGTCAAAACGATACTCACTGACCCATGTACACCGGTGCTTCAAGAACAGCAAATACAAGATTAAAAACCTAGCACAGTAATGCACTTTATTTCTTGCAGCAGTTAGCCAATGTAAATTTTTACAAAAACAACAAATGTCTCCAAAATGGAAAATACAAACCTCGATTTGATCGATCGGGATGGCTTCCGTCAACGAGCTTGATTTGGCCTGATCGTTTGCCATTAGCGAGGAACCGCGACCAGCAAGTAGAGCATCCAGATTGCTTGCTAAGCGTCGTTGTTTGCGCGCGATCGAGTCTTCATCTATTTGCATTGACTTACTTGCCGCCTGAACAGTCACATTATCCACATTTTCGTCGTTGGCAGCAATAAGCCGAGCACGCTTAGCCTCCGAATCATGCGTGAATCCCTCAGCACCAGACAGATCGTTACCATCTAGTAAACAAAGGGGGAACAACGACAAATTCCGAATATACTAACTGTTGTGCTTTGTGGCTGGACACCCTAGCAGTACCCGTCCAACATCTCCCATGAACTGCACGACTACAAAGAATTCCATACTGCATCGGTCGTCGCGCAGGATAATCAGGACCGCGCTGCCCATTGCATCGAGCGGGGTGGGTAGTGATAAGTGTGCTACTGCTCAGAGTTCCCTCTCTGTTATTCAACCTTTGTCTTCTGTCCCTAACCATCCCTCTTTGCCCCATCTATCTACCCATAATGCTCCCATTGATAACACGGTCGATACTCGCAACGATTCACTGTCAAATAGTGTCGGGAATAATCCTCTGACTGGTAACTCACATTTTCTCAAGCCCCGTCAGCCTCTGAATCTCGGCTCCTTCAACGTGCGTACACTCATGCAGGTCGGTCAGCAGGCGTGCCTAGCCCTCACAATGAACTCTCTGAAGATTGGTGTCGGCTACTTAAGTGAAACGCGTATCCAGGATTCGAGCAATGTAATTCAGCTAACTGCTCCTGGTATCTCATCGAGGTATATTCTGCGCACCTCAGGAGACGAAGCAGCTAGAGCTGTGGGTCAACGTGGTGTAGGAATTGTCTTGACTGACAAGGCTGAAGCTGCCCTTTTAGACTGGATTCCTGTTAACAGTCGTTAATGTGCTGTGAGACTCCAAGGGTCAGTCGGCGTTCGAAAGGATAGTTGTGTTAAACGCAATTTGTTCGTGATCTCGGTGTACGCCCCAACGGACTACAGCTCAGACTTGCAGAAAGATGAGTTCTATGATGCCCTCGCCACTCTCGTTCGCAGCAGTAAAGGTTCCGACATTGTAGTGCTAGCTGGTGACTTCAATGCACAAGTTGGCAAACTCAGTGTGTCAGAAGCCTGTTTAGGTGGGCGTTGTGCCTTACCCGCTGAGCGCACAGATAACGGGGATAGGCTTCTTCAATTTTGTGCAGACAATCGATTGTTCTTGTCTAGCACAAATTTCCGACACAGCTCGCGTCGCACAGCGACATGGCGCTCTAACTCTACAGGTACTTTTAGTCAAATCGACCATATCGCCGTAAGCTACCGATGGCGCAGTTCTGTTCAGAACTGTAGATCTTACTGGTCCACGTACGTAGAGTCGGACCATGCATTAGTTTTAATGCGATTATCTCTCCAGCTCCATGGCCATCGTCGCAAACCGCAAACCCGATTAGCCGTGCAACGTTTGTGTGATCCAGAAGTACGCACCCGTTACCAGCAGAAGTTAGCACATGAGCTAGGATCCACGGAGAACAGTAATGTAGATGAGCATTGGGTTCATATCAAACAAGCGATGCATGTTGCAGCAGGTTTCGCCTGTAGTCCTGGATCCGTTGTCCATCAAAGACACTGGATCTCGCAAGAGTCGCTGAGTATAATGGAGCAAAAGCGTCAGCTTTTGAACCGTAAGGAGATGAATAAGATGCGGAGAAAGCTGCAAAGACAAGTTACGCAAAGCCTTAAGAAAGATCGCGAAAATTGGTGGGTCAATGTAGCCGAAGAAATGGAAGTGGCAGCTGCTTCAGGTAACAGTCAAAGACTGTTCAAACTTATTCGTGACACCAGTGGACGGCGAACTCAGGTCAGTGAAGCGATTTGCAATAGGAATGGAGAACCCATCCATAACAAACAGCAAAGGCTTGACCGTTGGGCCGAATACTTCAAGGAACAGTTTAGCTGGCCGCACGCTAGTGTAGTTACTCCCGTGTCAACAACTGTGACTCCTTGGGTGGTATCACTTGAGCCCCCATCAGAAGTATTCCATTACTAAGGCGGGGGAAAGCGGTAGGTCCCGACGAACTTCCCCCAGTTCTTTTCAAACTGGGTGGTGAGGCGTTGATAAAATCACTTACCGTCTTGCTCCGTGACATTTGGAACTCGGAGCGTATTCCGTTAATATGGAGCGAGTCATTGATTGTTCCCATCTTCAAGAAGGGAATACGCAATGACTGCAGTAATCATCGTGGGATTAGCTTAATTCCAATAGTCACCAAAGTATTAGCTTCGATTTTGCTGCACCGTCTTACACCGGCTCGCGAAAGGAACGTCCGCAAACAGCAGGCTGGATTCCGCCCAGGTCGAGGATGCATGGACCAGATTTTTACTCTTCGCCGACTACTTGAAACGCGTCACACGTACCGCCGACCAACAATAATGCTTTTCTTAGACCTGAAAGGCGCCTTCGATTCAGTTGATCGAACATCGCTTTTCAGTACTCTTCATCGAAAAGGTATGCCCCAGAAGTTCGTGAACCTAATGAGATCATTGTATTCTCATACTTCTGGTAGCGTTAGATGTTACGGTGAACTATCCGGTCGGTTCGAAACGACCAGTGGTGTTCGGCAGGGATGCCCTTTGTCTCCATTCCTTTTCAACTTCGTCATGGACGAAATAATGGAGCGTGCGCTGCAAAATCTTCAGGATGTAGGCGTCGAACTAGGAAATAGTGAAAAGCTATGTGACCTAGATTACGCGGACGTTGTCTGCTTGTTCGAATCCACGGAACATGCTCAGCGTGCACTAGATAATCTCGCAAGAGCTGTAGCTCCATTCGGCATGCGCTTTGCACCTTCAAAGTGCAAGGTGGTGTTACAAGACTGGACGTCAACAATTCCGAGCTTGATGCTCGATGGGGAGGTGCTGTCAGTTGTCGACCACTTCACCTACCTCGGTAGCTGCGTGACGACGGATGGGAGCACAGTAGTAGAGGTGAGTACGCGGATATCCAAAGCTCGAGCGGCGTACGCTGGACTGAAGCACTTGTGGCGCCGATCCGATATTTCACTGAAGTTGAAAGGTCGTGTATACTGTGCCACTGTGCGTTCAGTTTTGTTGTACGGTTGAGAAACTTGGAGTCTGCGTGCTGAAGATATTCGTCGTCTTGAGGTTTTCGACCATCGATGTTTACGTAGTATCGCTAGGATTGGGTGGAATAGCCGAGTAGGCAACGCTGAGGTCCGAAATCGAGAATTGGGTTATAATTCGGAGAACGTTTTGTCACAGCGTATCCAACTTAGTAGACTTCGTTGGTTGGAGCATGTGTTACGTATGTCAAACACACGTCTACCGTACCGTGTCCTATTCTCCGTTCCTCCTAGGGAGTGGAAGAGACCACGTGGAGGTCAACAGATGACGTGGCAACGAGGAATGAGAAAATGTACGGCAGACTTAGGAAAAGTAGGTGCTTCACGTCTTCGTGGTTGGGGTCCAAAAGATCCGTCTACCAGTTGGCTGGAGACACTGAAGGATATGGCTGCGAACCGCGAACAGTGGAGATCGTGTTGTCACTTTCTATCGAATCAGAATGTTTGGTCGGTGTACGTTTGTACAGTTAGACTGTATTCCGTGTGTTGGCTACTAGGGCATTCTTTCCTTTTCCCTTCCGTGTAGGTCCACTCCCTCTCCATCTTGTATATTCATACTTTTTAATTCAACGTGCAACATGGTGAGAAAGGCAGTGGTCAGTGGGGATTGCCCTACTGTTTAACGCTGGACGATTATGATGATGATGATGATGTGAACATTTCCGGTTCACAAAACGTTGCTTCCAAGTTGTGTACGTTTGATAGACTACCCAACATGTATTCCTTTTTGCGTTCTAGTATACATTACGCTTTCAGATGAATAAAGCCCAACTTATGCAGCAATCATTTCTTAGTCGTCATCGTGTCAACTGAATCTGTGAACGTCCTCCTACTAGCATTATAATTTGTGCATCCGAAAATAAAACGGACCGTTTCCCCTAAAAGATCGATTTTCTGAAGATCCGAATTCTCCGAACGCAGCTGACACCTGGACACATTGGATGAGTACACAAATAAACTTCATGGATTTCACTTCTCTACACAACCCAATAAATTGAAAACTTTGATCAACTATGTCTTCCCGTCAATGTACAAATGTATTTCAGGCTGATCTGATCACAAAACAACAGTAAATACACTTCAGTCTATATATATATATATATATATATATATATATATATATATATATATATATATATGGAATATTCGCTCGTTATCTATTGGCCACCCAAAAGCAAGAGGCTGCGGAAAGCTTAGACCAGTTCCTACACTGAGTTAAATTCTTGGCCAAGGACTGCAATTTCAAATCTGTAACTGCGAGGAATAACATCTGAATAACGCTGTACGGGGCGCTTTCATCACTAAAATGCCATCGAATCCCATTGCACAGCGTCTTTTGGAGCACAAAACCCTCGGTCTCAAATCCGCACACGAACAAGTAAAAGCATTTGAAATGGCCGAAAAGCAAGCTCAGTCATATCACTCGGCATCCATCTCCAGTCCATGTGCGTCTTCTACTGGTCAACTATCACACAACTGCTCTGACACTACGCAAGACGAAGAGATTACTGTAGCGCCAACCAAACGTATGAGTTTCTTTTGTGGCCCAAACTGCACCCTCGGTACACTTGCCCTGCACGGGAGGCTATCCGCAAATCTTGTGGGAAAAAGAACACTATCAGAAGGTTTGCCGATCGACTGGCAACTTCAAATACTGAGCATTCACTTTGTCCATCACTACTGCAGCAGCACCTGAATGCGTATCAAGAGCGTTTTTGTTGATGGATTGCCGCTTAAAGCGTTAATTGATATTGGAAGGTATAAAAGTTACACTTCAGGATCCCTTGTCATTCGTAACCGGCGGAATATTGAATCTTCTCATAGCAAGTTAGTGCTGGCATCTACATGTGACAGCAGCAGTACCTGTGGACACTTCTTATCTTTGAGGCCCAAAAACATTTTATTTTCAGATACGTCGATCGGTTATGCCTGATTTATGCGCCGACGTCTTATTTAGTCGACCTTTTAAACCATCACAAGGATGTGTAAATACCTTTTGAAGGGACCAAGCCGTCGTTTTCTGTTCCCGATTCGTGACAATGAGGGAATCTATACTGCTTTTGATGCCTGTGGCAATCTTTACCAATTCAGGAGCATCCCGTTTGGTGTTACTAACGGTATTGCTTGTTTTGAACGTATAGTCGACGGGCTCATCCGTGTTGAGAAACTTGAAGGAACTTTCGCGTACGTAAATAAGATAACAGCCTGCGGCAAAGATGCGGAAGAACACGACCGAAATATGAAGCGACTCCTTGAGGTCACGGAACAGTATGCACTAACACTGAATCAGATTAAGTGCACTTTCACCACTAGCGCAGTGAAACTACTTGGCTACGGAATATCTTTCGGGAAGATAAAACTCGATTCAGACCGATTTAAATCTCTCATAGAAATGCTACCACCCACTGACCTCCAAACCCAACGGGTTGTTGGAACATTTGCCTATTATTCCTACTGGATTTCACATTTTTTAAACAAGATTCATCTTCATTAACAATGCAGTCGAAAAGGTCAAACTGTAATTAGTCCAAGCCACTGTTGCCACCGTGGACTCACACGTCCCATTGATACTTGAAAATGGTGCCCCGATATAGCCATTGCCGCAACAATAAACCATAATGAACGATCCGTAGCATTCTTTTCTAGAACCTTCTCACCTAGTGAACGTTGCCATTCTGCAGTTGACAAAGAAGCATGTGCCTTGATAGAGGCAGTTCGAAAATGGAAACATCATTGCCGGGTAACCATTTCAGATTGACAATTGATCAACATTTGGTTGTATTCATGTGCAATGCAAAGAAAACGGGAAGATTAAGAGTTGATAAAATACAACGCTGGCGAACTCAACCGTTTCCGTTTCCCTACGACGATATCTACCGGCCTGGCACGGAGAATAAAGTTGCTGATACGCTCTCCCGGAGAAACTGCTCATCAACTTTCAACGCGGGCCATCTAAAACAACTTCACGAGACCTTCTGCCACCCTGGCACTGTACGTTTGAATCATTTTGTTCGTGCAAAGAACTCATCGTTTTCGGTTAAGCCAATGAAGACTGTAAGGCAACAGTGCCGTATATGCACGGAACTAAAGCCGCATTGTTTTAAAGCCATCTGGGAACAATTTGATAAAGGCTTCACAACCTTTTGAGGCTCAACATTAACTCCGAAGGTCTGCCCTCATACACGAAAATTTGCTTAAAACTATCGATGAATACTCAAGTTTCCCTTGCGCTTATCCCTGTTTATGTATGGACACTGCAACAGTCATTTCCTGACTAACAAATTTATTCTCAGCTTCTGACTTATTTTCTTATGTGTACTCTGATCGCGGCCCCGCATTCGTTTCCGAAGAATTAAAACGATTCCTCAAGGAGAAGGGTGTGACCACAAGTAGAACTACAGTGTAACGGCCAGGTTGAACGATGAAACGAAACACTGTGGAAAACTGAGTCTAGCCTTACAGTCCCGAGGCTTGGCGATCACTAAATGGGAACGCGTTCTTTGTGGGACGTTGCATTTAATAAGATTCCTTTTTTGTACTGCAACGAACGCCACCCCCACACGAACGAACGTTTACCGACGACAGGAAATCACCTTTGGGGATTTCATTTCCCAAATGGTTTACAGCTCCTGGTCTCGTGCTATTGCGTCAACACATTCACCAAACAAGGTAAGACCCCTTATTGATCGCAATCTTCAATGCGCGCATATCCAGCATCCAGACGGACGTGAAGGTACGGTCTTACTACGACATTTGTTTACTTTACTTTTATGTAACTACCTCCTAAGAGAACACAAGCCGGCTGTCCACGCGTTCCGGTCTGAGGCAAGGTCTGCACACAGTAAAATTCTGTTTTTGCGTCAGTCGCGTACTCTGAAGACCGACTGAAGGCCTAGGCGATCCATGTCTGCCTTAAGAGTGCTAACCAACGTCATGAATTGGCCACCAAAGCGACATTTCCAGTCCCAGCAGAGTAATGGCAGTAGGCCTTCGTAGGTTTTGTTTCGGGTCATTGTAGGACGATCAAATAACTGTAGGCGAAGTCGTCGGAGAAAAGAAGAAAGTCGTTCTGTATTCGCACAAAGTTAACGCACAGCGGAGTTTGTGACGCGATTATACAACTTGGTTTTGGCCATGTAGCGGAGACACCAGAGGTCAAAGCTTCCTAGACTTTTCGTGTCGTCTATTCTTAACAGCCAAGTTTTCTATACGTACGTAAGAACTGGGAGGACGGCAGCTTGGTATGTGCGCAGCTTTGTGTGGAGGCTTATTTCGCTGCGAGACCACAATGATTTGCGAAGTTGTGGGAGCGAACTTCTTGAGCAGTCTACATGAAGCTTAACCTCGTCCCTGACCGGACCGTTTGGCTGGATAGTAGAACCTAGGTGTCTGAAGTGGTGCATCTGTTCCAGATTTTCGCCATTGGCTCGTATAGTGTGCTAAGCCTTGCGTGAACGTTAAGAACTGCATTTCCGTAGTGTTTCTCTCCAGATCAACAGCTCTGGCTTGGCGTCGAGAACTGGCCGCAGAGCTCCGGGATCCTTTCCTAGAATGACAATGCCGTCGGCGAATGAGAGGTCTGCTACCCAAGAGTCGTGGGCAAATTATATTCCTTGAAAGTTGTTGAGGGCGCGAGCATTATCCAGTCAATAGCGTAGTTAAACGGGACTGGTAATAGAGAGAATCCTTGGCGGACGCCGGAGTCGACTGGGATCTCTGAAGACCCTTCGCCGCAGGCGCGGATGCGCACCTGTGTTGCCTAGTAATATGATCCTGTCAATCTGATGCACTTTTCGGGCATTCCGTCGTTTCGCAGTACGCTCCAGAGTAACTGTCTGTCAATGGATTCTGAATGTTGCCCGAAAGTCAATAAAGCACGCTGTAAAGGGCTGTTGGAATTTATAGCAATGTTCTTCGCCGTAGCGTGAAGATCTGGTCAACAAAGTCTCTTCCTCGAAGAAAGCCACACTGGTTGGAGCGTGTTCGCGCGTCCCGAACAGCAACAAAATGATTTGGCAGGATGGTCGCAAAAAGCTTAGCCCCTATACCGACGAGATTGATACCTCTGTAGTTCGCGCAATCTTGTCACCCTTTTTTGGTATATGGAGTAGGATAGAGGTCGACCAGTCTGTGAGAAAAACTTCGGTGTTCCAGATACAACGACATTTGACACCGCTGAATACCTTTCCCAAAGAACGCGTAAAGGACAACGATAATTGGTCTACTGAGGAATCTCCAGAAATACCAAGCATTGATATTTGTACTGACGACACAGAACCTGACACGCCAGCTACTAGTGACGAAGCTGCTGTCAAACAAGAACGCACCCGTCCTTACTGTTTGCGAAATAGAAAAGCAGTCATCTGCGGTCCCGAGTAACTGACATTTTCGAGGCCAGGGAAATGTTAGGAACAATCCTGGTTCGCGAACCTTGCTTTCAAGTTGTTTACTTTTGATAGATCATTTAATATGTATTCCCTTATGCCTTTCAGTGTATACTACGCTTTCAGATGAATAAAGTCTAACTCATACGGCAATTATTTCTCGGGCGTTATCGCGTCTGCTGAATCTGAGAACGTCCACCTAATAGCATCAAGTTAACATGAGGTGTCGACCCAACGGTCGGATAATGCAATCAACGGAGGCTATGCTGAAGAGGATGAAGTTTATAAAAACTATATTTCCACCTATTTCGCTATCTAAATGAACTGCCTTATGGGCGCTATCCTCTGGTTGACCTCATTTTGTTCACTACTCATAGATATATGGGCAGTAATTCAATGTTTTCGTATGGCAGAATATTTTTTCCATGTCACCGGGAGGGTACCAAACTTAAACGTAGTAGGGTGATTTTGCGCCTTACTTCTTAGAAATGACTAATTTAAACAAGGACTTTGTTAGCCAGTGAAAACGAAGAAAAGAACTTTTTCAGGCTAGTCATTACTCAACTCGAGCGTGCCAGACCTAACGGAACAACCAATAGTCAATAAATTATCGGATCACTCATGACGTAACCCTTTTTGCTGATCAAGCAGTCATCTACAGTCCGACTCAAATCGGGTTGACGGATAAATACTCAATCCGGAAAAACATTTTCATTAACTTTTCGGCCCAACAGGGCTTGAACTCAACTGGACGCCCGAGTTCGGGAATGTTTCATTTTGGCTTTACATACCGCATAGTAATTTCTGTGAGAGTTACATTTTTGGCGAGTTGGGTTTTTGTCTTCTGATTTTCCATAGCGGGATAGAGCGATCGGAGTCGCAGGCTGAAACTGCGTGCGCCGCACGACTCACGAGACGTGAACTGAAAACAAATCTGTATAGGGATCGCGAAATCTGGTGGTCTCAAAAAGCGTCAAAGGTGGAACATGCTGCCGCTGTGGGAAATTTCCGCAAGTTGTTTCATCTTATCCGAGTCACCGGTAGCAAGCTACTAGGTGTGATCGGAACGATCTGCGAAGCTGGCGGTTCGCCTATCCACAGTTTGCAGCGACGTCTTGTACGCTGGGCGAATCACCTTAAAGCATAGTTAAGCTGGCCTCCAGCGTCAGCCTCTCCCATCGCTGTTCCCGTACACGTCCCGTGGTCAGTTTCGATAGATCCACCTTTTGAGGCCGAGATCCACAAGGAACTTCAAGGCCTAGGACGTCACAAAGCGCCGAGTTCCTATGACCTTTCCCGAGCCCTACTTAAAGGTGACAAAATGGAGCTTGTTAGAGAACTTCAAGCTTTGTTCTCCAAGGTCTGGCACTCTGAGAAAGCCCCCTCCTTGTGAGAGGAATCGATCGTTCTACCCAACTACGAAAAGAGCTCGCGCAGTGACCAGAGAGAGCTATGAGCTTGATCCCGGTAGAATCTAAGCTGCTAGCGTCTGTCATTCTCCGCAAGTTATACAACACACGTGATGAGCAAACTCGCGAGGAACAGGCTGGGTTTCGCACCGGTCGTGGATGCATCGATCAAATCTTCCCCTTCGACAACTGTTAAAGCACCGTTCAGTCTTCCAAAGACCAACGGTCGTTGTGTTTCTAGACATTCGAGCAGTTTTTGACTCTATCGATAGGTCCGCATTGTGGCACTGTTTGTTAAGGAACGGTGTACCTGAGAAGTGTGTGTCGGTCCTCAATGAGTTGTACCGTCATACCTCAGGTCGGGTTAGGGCTTATGGACAGCTTTCGCCACTCTTTGTCTTCTCCAGTAGAGTACTTCAAGGTCGCCCTATATCCCCGTTCCTTTTTAACTTTGCTACAGAGAATGACCTACAGAGTGCTTTGCCTGGTCTTCCAAACGGTGGATTTGAACTCCTCCCAGGGAACCGAGTCTTTGACCTAGAGTACGCCGATGATATCGCCTTACTGAGCGACAGTGCACAGGCAATTCAACACGCATTGAAGCGCTTGGCGATTGAGGTGTCCTGATATGGTATGTAATTTTCGCCTTCGAAGTGCAAAGTACTTGTTCAAGACTGGCAGGAGCCTGTGCTAGCACTCATCCTTAGTGGTGGTCGGTTAGAAGTAGTCAGTAGCTTTAAGTACCTAGGGAGCTTGACGATATCTGGTGATGTTGGGAAGGAGGCCACATCACGAACTGCGAAAGCCAGAGCAGCTTTCGTGAATCTGCGTCATCCGTGGCGTCGCCATGACATCCGGCTTTCTCTCAAAAGAAGGGTGTACAATGCCACAGTTCGCAGTGTTCTTTTTTACGGTCGCGAGACCTGGCTCCTCCGAGCTGAGGATGACTGGCGGCTTTCTGTATTCGACCACCGGTGTCTCTGAAGCATTGCTCGTGTCTAGTGGAAACACCGGGTGAGCAATGACGAGGTTCGTCGTCGTGTGTTCGGTGCTGACAGTCGCCCCCTGACCGAGATAATCACTCTATACCGCCTCCGATGGCTTGGGCATGTTTTGTATATGACTGCCAATTGTTTACTCTTTCATTCTCTTCTTGCAAGTACTGGGCAAGGCTTAAAAAGACGAGGTGGCGATCAGGCTATGACTTGGCGCAAGGGCATGAAGAAGTTAGCTTCGGCTTTGGCTTCGGTTGGTGCTTCCTGTCTTCCCGGTTGGGGTCCAAGAAATGAGGATTGCCGTTGGTCAGAGACGCTGAGATATGACTCGGAACCGAATCCAGTGGCGCGAATGCAGTATGACCTGTCTGTTGACTTCCCGTTCTCCATAATCGGAAAAACACAAAAAAGATCCATAAAACCTGTACGACAAAAATACCAAATAATTTTTTTTATTTGTTGTAATCTTTACGTTGGCTCTTTATCCCCCGTCCCTTGACTCTGTAATTTTTTTCTGTTGTTACTGCGTTGGAACCATGCTTGTTCTCAAGCCGGTGCATATATATATATATATATATATATATATATATATATACATATATATATATATATTATATATATATATATATATATATATATATATATATATATATACATATATTGCTCACTCGCTTAGCCCATCCAATGTTAGCGATAACACGCAAACATCGATGGTCGAAAACCTCAAGACGACGAATACGTTTCGCACGCAGACCTCAAGTCTCGCAACCATACAACGAAACCGAACGTACCGCGGCACAGTACACACGACCTTACAACTTCCGTGAAATAACAGGTCGGTGTCACAAGTGCTTCAGTCCAGCGTACGTCGATCGAGCCTTGGATATCCGCTTGCTCACCTCTACTACTGTGCTTCCATCCGTCGTCACGCTGCTGCCGAGGTAAGTGGAGCAGCCGACAAATACCAGCACCCCCCCCATATGGGGACCAAGCTGGGAACCGTTGACATCCAGCTTTGTAACATCACTTTATACTCAGGTGTAAAGTGCACGCAGAATGGAGCAACACGACGAGACTGCACCTTGACGTGGTGTGATGGCTTGCGCGCCTCTATGACCCAAAGAGCTATACAGGATGGCTTCCTTAAGCCGGAGATGCAATCATACCTGACAGGTCAATGGGTAGAGGTCAGACAAAGTCCAGTCTCCTGGTCCTCCAGGTTGGGGGTCGGTTTGAGCTGGCAACTCAGTCGGAAAAACCAGTGGAAGAATAATTGATCCAAGAAAATGGGCTTCCACTAAGCCATCCCGCTGCCTTGTGGATAGGTTCTTGTTAGAACTAAAGGCTTTGGTTGAGAACCCTAATCGTTCTCCTGCTTTGTGGCTGGACACCCTAGCAGTACCCGTCCAACATCTCCCATGAACTGCACGACTACAAAGAATTCCATACTGCATCGGTCGTCGCGCAGGATAATCAGGACCGCGCTGCCCATTGCATCGAGCGGGGTGGGTAGTGATAAGTGTGCTACTGCTCAGAGTTCCCTCTCTGTTATTCAACCTTTGTCTTCTGTCCCTAACCATCCCTCTTTGCCCCATCTATCTACCCATAATGCTCCCATTGATAACACGGTCGATACTCGCAACGATTCACTGTCAAATAGTGTCGGGAATAATCCTCTGACTGGTAACTCACATTTTCTCAAGCCTCGTCAGCCTCTGAATCTCGGCTCCTTCAACGTGAGTACACTCATGCAGGTCGGTCAGCAGGCGTGCCTAGCGCTCACAATAGATTCTCTGAAGATTGATGTTTGCTGCTTAAGCGAAACGCGTATCCAGGATTCGAGCAACGTAATTCAGCTAACTGCTCCTGGTATCTCATCGAGGTATATTCTGCGCACCTCAGGAGACGAAGCAGCTAGAGCTGTGGGTCAACGTGGTGTAGGAATTGTCTTGACTGACAAGGCTGAAGCTGCCCTTTTAGACTGGATTCCTGTTAACAGTCGTTTATGTGCTGTGAGGCTCCAAGGGTCAGTCGGCGTTCGAAAGAATAGTTGTGTTAAACGCAATTTGTTTGTGATCTCGGCGTACGCCCCAGCGGACTACAGCTCAGACTTGCAGAAAGATGAGTTCTATGATGTCCTCGCCACTCTCGTTCGCAGCAGTAAAGGTTGTGACATTGTAGTGCTAGCTGGTGACTTCAATGCACAAGTTGGCAAACTCAGTGTGTCAGAAGCCTGTTTAGGTGGGCGTTGTGCTTTACCTGCTGAGCGTACAGATAACGGGGATAGACTTCTCCAGTTTTGTGCAGACAATCGATTGTTCTTGTCTAGCACAAATTTCCGACACAGCTCGCGTCGCACAGCGACATGGCGCTCTAACTCTACAGGTACTTTGAGTCAAATTGATCATATCGCCGTAAGCTACCGATGGCGCAGTTCTGTTCAGAACTGTAGATCTTACTGGTCCACGTACGTAGAGTCGGACCATGCATTAGTTTTAATGCGATTATCTCTCCAGCTCCATGGCCATCGTCGCAAACCGCAAACCCGATTAGCCGTGCAACGTTTGTGTGATCCAGAAGTACGCACCCGTTACCAGCAGAAGTTATCACATGAGCTAGGATCCACGGAGAACAGTAATGTAGATGAGCATTGGGTTCATATCAAACAAGCGATGCATGTTGCAGCAGGTTTCGCCTGTGGTCCTAGATCCGTTGTCCATCAAAGACACTGGATCTCACAAGAGTCACTGAGTATAATGGAGCAAAAGCGTCAGCTTTTGAACCGTAAGGAGATGAATAAGATGCGGAGAAAGCTGCAAAGACAAGTTACGCGAAGCCTTAAGAATGATCGCGAAAATTGGTGGGTCAAGGTAGCCGAAGAAATGGAAATAGCAGCTGTTTCAGGTAACAGTCAGAGACTGTTCAAACTTATTCGTGACACCAGTGGACGGCGAACTCAGGTCAGTGAAACGATTTGCGATAGAAATGGAAAACCCATCCATAACAAACAGCAAAGGCTTGACCGTTGGGCCGAATACTTCAAGGAACAATTTAGCTGGCCGCACGCTAGTGTAATTACTCCTGTGTCAACAACTGTGACTCCTTGGGTGGTATCACTTGAGCCCCCATCAGAAGTAGAAGTAGAGTCATGTATTCCATTACTAAGACGGGGGAAAGCGGTAGGTCCCGACGAACTTCCCCCAGTTCTTTTCAAACTGGGTGGTGAGGCGTTGATAAAATCACTAACCGCCTTGTTCCGTGACATTTGGAACTCGGAGCGTATTCCGTTAATATGGAGCGAGTCATTGATTGTTCCCATCTTCAAGAAGGGAATACGCAATGACTGCAGTAATCATCGTGGGATTAGCTTAATTCCGATAGTCACCAAAGTATTAGCTTCGATTTTGCTGCACCGTCTTACACCGGCTCGCGAAAGGAACGTCCGCAAACAGCAGGCTGGATTCCGCCCAGGTCGAGGATGCATGGACCAGATTTTTACTCTTCGCCGACTACTTGAAACGCGTCACACGCACCGCCGACCGATAATAATGATTTTCTTAGACCTGAAAGGCGCCTTCGATTCAGTTGATCGAACATCGCTTTTCAGTGTTCTTCATCGAAAAGGTATGCCCCAGAAGTTCGTGAACCTAATGAGATCATTGTATTCTCATACTTCTGGCCGCGTTAGGGTTTACGGTGAACTATCCGGTCGGTTCGAAACGACTAGTGGTGTTCGACAGGGATGTCTTTTGTCTCCATTCCTTTTCAACTTCGTCATGGACGAAATAATGGAGCGTGCGCTGCAAAATCTTCAGGATGTAGGCGTCGAACTAGGAAATAGTGAAAAGCTATGTGACCTAGATTACGCGGACGTTGTCTGCTTGTTCGAATCCACGGAACATGCTCAGCGTGCACTAGATAATCTCGCAAGAGCTGTAGCTCCATTCGGCATGCGCTTTGCACCTTCAAAGTGCAAGGTGGTGTTACAAGACTGGACGTCAACAATTCCGAGCTTGATGCTCGATGGGGAGGTGCTGTCAGTTGTCGACCACTTCACCTACCTCGGTAGCTGCGTGACGACCGATGGGAGCACAGTAGTAGAGGTAAGCAAGCGGATATCCAAGGCTCGATCGACGTACGCTGGACTGAAGCACTTGTGACACTAACCTGTTATTTCACGGAAGTTGTAAGGTCGTGTGTACTGTGCCGCGGTACGTTCGGTTTCGTTGTATGGTTGCGAGACTTGAGGTCTGCGTGCGAAACGTATTCGTCGTCTTGAGGTTTTCGACCATCGATGTTTACGTAGTATCGCTAGGATTGGGTGGATTAGCCGAGTAAGCAACGATGAGGTGAGAAAGCGAGTATTGGGTACTAATTCAGAGAACGTTCACTCACAGCGTATCCAGCTTAGTGGACTTCGTTGGTTGGGACACGTGTTACGTATGGCAAACTCACGTCTACCGTACCGTGTCCTATTCTCCGTTCCTCCTAGGGAGTGGAAGAAACCACGTGGAGGTCAACAGATGACGTGGCAGCGAGGAATGAGAAAATGTACAGCAAACTTAGGAAAAGTAGGTGCTTCACGTCTTCGTGGTTGGGGTCCAAAAGATCCGTCTACCAGTTGGCTGGAGACACTGAAGGATATGGCTGCGAACCGCGAACAGTGGAGATCGTGTTGTCACTTTCTGTCGAATCAGAACGACTGATCGATGTGCGTTTGTACAGTTAGACTGTATTCCGTGTGTTGGCTACTAGGGCATTCTTTCCTTTTCCCTTCCGTGTAGGTCCACTCCCTGTCCATCTTGTATATTCATACTTTCTAATTCAACGTGCAACATGGTGAGAAAGGCAGTGGTCAGTGGGGCTTGCCCTACTGTTTAACGCTGTACGATGATGATGATGATGATGATGATGATGATGATGATGATGATGATGATGATGATGATGATGATGATGATGATGATGATGATGATGATGATGATGATGATGATGATGATGATGATGATGATGATGATGATGATGATGATGATGATGATGATGATGATGATGATGATGATGATGATGATGATGATGATGATGATGATGATGATGATGATGATGATGATGATGATGATGATGATGATGATGATGATGATGATGATGATGATGATGATGATGATGATGATGATGATGATGATGATGATGATGATGATGATGATGATGATGATGATGATGATGATGATGATGATGATGATGATGATGATGATGATGATGATGATGATGATGATGATGATGATGATGATGATGATGATGATGATGATGATGATGATGATGATGATGATGATGATGATGATGATGATGATGATGATGATGATGATGATGATGATGATGATGATGATGATGATGATGATGATGATGATGATGATGATGATGATGATGATGATGATGATGATGATGATGATGATGATGATGATGATGATGATGATGATGATGATGATGATGATGATGATGATGATGATGATGATGATGATGATGATGATGATGATGATGATGATGATGATGATGATGATGATGATGATGATGATGATGATGATGATGATGATGATGATGATGATGATGATGATGATGATGATGATGATGATGATGATGATGATGATGATGATGATGATGATGATGATGATGATGATGATGATGATGATGATGATGATGATGATGATGATGATGATGATGATGATGATGATGATGATGATGATGATGATGATGATGATGATGATGATGATGATGATGATGATGATGATGATGATGATGATGATGATGATGATGATGATGATGATGATGATGATGATGATGATGATGATGATGATGATGATGATGATGATGATGATGATGATGATGATGATGATGATGATGATGATGATGATGATGATGATGATGATGATGATGATGATGATGATGATGATGATGATGATGATGATGATGATGATGATGATGATGATGATGATGATGATGATGATGATGATGATGATGATGATGATGATGATGATGATGATGATGATGATGATGATGATGATGATGATGATGATGATGATGATGATGATGATGATGATGATGATGATGATGATGATGATGATGATGATGATGATGATGATGATGATGATGATGATGATGATGATGATGATGATGATGATGATGATGATGATGATGATGATGATGATGATGATGATGATGATGATGATGATGATGATGATGATGATGATGATGATGATGATGATGATGATGATGATGATGATGATGATGATGATGATGATGATGATGATGATGATGATGATGATGATGATGATGATGATGATGATGATGATGATGATGATGATGATGATGATGATGATGATGATGATGATGATGATGATGATGATGATGATGATGATGATGATGATGATGATGATGATGATGATGATGATGATGATGATGATGATGATGATGATGATGATGATGATGATGATGATGATGATGATGATGATGATGATGATGATGATGATGATGATGATGATGATGATGATGATGATGATGATGATGATGATGATGATGATGATGATGATGATGATGATGATGATGATGATGATGATGATGATGATGATGATGATGATGATGATGATGATGATGATGATGATGATGATGATGATGATGGAGCAACAGTTTTCGTGAGCCTATCTAGTGCACTGCGCATTTGCCGTGCATTCGAACAAAGAGACAAGGTCGCCTGCGTAATCTAAGCCACGAAGTTTTCCACTAGCCTCTAGTTCGACGCCCATATACTGATGATTTCGCAAGGTATTCTCGATTATCTCGTCTGTGACGAAGTCAAACAGGAATGGCGAAGTGAGACATCTTGTCGAACACCACTGGACGTTTCGAACCGATTGGATAGTTCACCGCAAACCCTAACACGGACAGAAGTACGAGAGTACAATGACCTCAGTAGATTCACGAACATCTGTAGCATACATTTTCGGTGGAGAGCACTGAATAGCGCTTCTCGGTCAAGTGAATTGAAGGCGCCTTTCAAGTCGAAGAAAAAACATTATTGTCGGCCGACGGTATATGTGATGGGTTTAAAGTAATTGGAGAAAAGTAAAGATCTGGTCGATGCATCCTCGACCTGAGCGGAATCCTGACTGTTTTTCGCGGGCCAGTGTAAAACAACGCAGGAAAATCGAGGCTAGTACCTAGATGACTATCAAAATTAAAGTGATTCAATGATGATTACTAGTCATTGTGTATTCCCTTTTTGAAGATGGGTACAATAAATGGCTCGTGCCACAATAACGGAATACGCTCCTCTTCCAAAACGTCGCGGACCAAGATGGTGAATGATTTTATCACAACATCTCCGCCTAGTTTGAAAGGACTGAGGGAAGTTCATCGGGACCTGCCGCTTTCTCTCGCTTTAGTAACTGAATACATGACTCTACTTCCACTTCCGATTGGGGCTCAAATAATACTCCCCAAGGAATCACAGTTGTTGACGTCGGAGTAACTACATTGGCGCACGGCCAGCTAAACCGCTTCTTGAAGTATTTGGCCCAACGGTTGGGCCTTTGCTGTTTGTCATGAATAGGCTCACCATTTCTATCGTTTCACTGACCGAGGTTCGCCGTCCGCCAGTGTCGTGAATAAGTTTGAACAGTCTCCAACTATTACCTGAAGCAGCTGCTACTTCCGTTTCTTCGGCGTGTGGGAGCACAATACAGGTTTCGCAGTTGTTGCCGCCCATTAGGCATTCGTACTTGTACACTCCGATGTTATATCATCGCTAGGATCTGACGCGAATATATACTACTTACTATCAATACAGTACCAGCACATGCAGCCTCGTTGTTCTTTCGGTTAGCAGTGACCCAGACACGCGAAACCGGTCGTGTGCCTCCCGGGCAATATATATATATTGCATTCAACTACGGAATATTACCCTTCCCCATGCTTTTTATTCATTTCGCTCTCTATTGTGTATGGCGAAACACACCGCTGCACCATCAGGGATAGCCGACAACCAGACCCTGACTCTTAGTGGATAAATCCGATGTCTCATTAGGTCAGGCATGGTAACGAGCCGCACGACGGTGGGCTGCTATCTATCACCGAAATAACCGGCGGTGGCGGGATCTGGACATCTGCTCACCAAGGTTGTAGGTAAATGTTCTAAACCAATCAACCAGCGATCAAGAGATTGGAGTAACTAGGCTTGTGCTCCCTAGAAATAAGAGGCGACCTCATAACGATATCCAAAATACAAAAGGGGTTTCCTAAAACGAGATCACGAAGACACTCAAGCTGGTGGTAGAGTAACCCACTGTCGTCCGGATCGTTAATACACGTGACCTATTGGGACCTTACGTGGTTCTCCACTCCAAGTCTCAGGCTCTGCTTGTCGGTTATCCCTAATAGAGCAGTGGACTTTCGAGATTATGGGGTATATACCCTTTCTACTGCACCCATGCACAAGTGCATAATTAGAAAAACCTGATTAAATGCACGCGCATGAATGCAACAAAAGGGGTATGTACCCCATAACCTCAAAGGCCCAGAGCACTATTACAGATAATCGGCAATCTAACCGAGATTTTGGGTGGAGAACCACATTAGGTCCCAAAAGGTCAGACGTGGTTACCAGCCGAGCGACAGCGGACTACTGTCTATCACATACAAGTGTGTGGAAAAACATTACCAAAAGCACGCTTGTTCTTAAGGTCCACTTTACAGGTCGGACTGAACGTGTGGCGCATACTCTTCGTTGAAATTAGGTTTCCGCTGCTCTGCCATGGGATTCAATTGTTGGTGACTAAGTGGGCGAATTCCTTCAAATCGGAAATAATTGCAATGGTGGGTTTGTTTGCAATTACACAGGCGGCGAAGTTTGCAGTGGGACCACCTGGTTCAACAAGGAACTGCGAAGTCTATTAGAACAACGAAACCGAGCTGGGCAACACTTCCGATCCTCCGGCACAAGATACGACAGTTGCAGACAAATCCGGAACCGGCGTTCGACGCTCAAGACTAAGAAGAAACGCGAGTATGGAAAGCGATCTACGGCCGATTATGTCACAGTACCGAAAAGGCTGTTTGCATACCTGAGAAGAAGGACCAAGACCCACACAGGCATCCTTATACTGCTATATGATGGAGTCATTGCTGGCCCGGACTGCGATAAAGCGGCACTACTGGCGCTCCACTTCGCCGATTTTTATGACACGGAGATGTTACCTTCGCCTACGTGGGAACAGCTACGACGTACGGTCGCAGATAACAGGGTCGCTCACGCAGGCGTACCGAAGGGTAAAAGAAGACCTAGTCCGCATCCGAATAACCCGGGGCAAGACGCGGCCGGAACTGCAAGAATTTTCGTTTTCTGATTGCAAACGCATGAGGGAACATTCTCTGACACTCAAGAAGCAGAAGTCGACAGGACTACTGTTGGTTTACCATCTACCCAAAAAAGTGACTAACTGGTGGAGCTCATTGCGGGCTGAAGTTGTGGAAGAGCTTCAAGTTAAAGCTGGATGCTTACCCAAACGAGTAGTGGCTGGGATCTCGCTCCCAAGGCCTACAGTTCGGAGCAGTTGGAGACGAGGTTCAAACGCGGAGCGTCCCACCGCCTGGAGACTGTGGACGGTGAAACGCCTTTCTCTTTGGTTTTTAGTTCACACTTTTTGACGTTGATCATTTTCATGTATTTGATGTTCATGACGTTTGTGGTGGTTTAAAAAGTGCGCTGCACAGCAATCCTACCACTAACTTTGATCCCACGTTTCAAACCGACTGCAATCTTCAACACTTGGACCTCAACCACAAGTCAGGGTGTACCGAGGTTACTGCCCATGCCAGTTCAACGACAGTTGGGAGCAGACTTCCACAGAACGCGCAAACACCGCACGGTGCGGCGAATGATGACGTATGCGCAAAACGTTAAGCTTCCGAATATGAGGATGTTTACCGCAATCACAGAATATCTATTTACACCAAAACTTTCCGGCAAACGTCATCACTGCACTCAAGGACAGCCATGAAAATAACAAGTATCTTAGTGACAAATGTTTACCCTACCGAAACAAGTCTTGTTAAGACGGACAGTGGAGCCACCCTTCACCTGGGATATCAAGCCATCAACAGAAACCGTGACACAGTTATCGGGAAGTATCTACTGAATGAACACCGCAAACGCTATCAAGCGAGGATACTAAGGGAGATGACTCACCACGCCGCAAATGTGGAAGTAACTCCGATTGTTGGCGTTTTGCAACCGAGCGCCTCAGTGAAATATCAACAGGAGCAGCTCGGTCAATACTTGGTGCAGTGTTTGCCTCTCCTGTGAGGTAAGCAAGCAAGTCCTTCCGATCAGGTAAAAGCACAGCAGGAACTTTGGCATTCTGGGTAGAGCATAAAAGACCAGATGTCACTTACAGCAGCCTGGCGAACATACTGAACATGTTGGAGGTCTATATTTCGCAGCAGGTAGACAACGCTTTCCAGGGTATAATAATCTTTGGGAGCACCATCTCTGCCGGAACTGTACCAATCGGGAAGGTTTTCTCATTGTAGATGTACATACCTACAGACTTTGAAATTTGTCTTCGTTGTCTTCGGCCAGGCAAAGTCCCCAAATATAATTTCAGCATCTGTTTCTACAAATGTTCTTCCACTAACATGGTAATCACGTAAGAGTGCAAGGACATCAGCCATCCTCGTTATCTAGGCGGCCGAACGTACCGCGAGGGACCAAATTAGCCGCCCCGTTCAGACCAGTTCAGTTCAGTTCAGTTTGCACAGGACAGGTAATGGCCACGGCCAATCGAGCGTCCAGAATTCCTTCGATGGTATGCACACCAGTTATGCACCCACCACTGCCGAGTGTATTTCGTCGAATCCCCGCTAAAAATGAGAGTGAAACGGAAAACCTCATCGCACATCAAATGTTCAGTTCAATTCAGTTTGCACATGACTTGGTATGGCTAGAGCCAATCGAGTGTCCCGATAGTTGTGTTGTCGGCAGAAATTTGGTGCGGTATCAGCCCTGGTAGAGTAAGGTGGAAACAATAAGTCAATTGCATCTGACCCTAAAAGCTGCTTAACATAACTCGGGGTATACTGCCACCCAACATAGGTCTACTGCTTCCTAAAAGCCCTCAATGTTATGATAATAATGACCTCCTCCGGGAGCGTATTCCAATAGGGTACCACTCTAGTTGAGAAGTACTTCGCCCAAATATGGAGCAACGAACCCTTTGCAGTGACCTCGATCGTTCAGAGAAAATGACTATTTTCTGGACACCGTTTTGGATCTACTTTCTCCACGATCTTATCTGACGTTTGACATTGACCTCAATGTTCTCCGGTTGGCTACGTTTTACTGGACTGACTTTTCCGAGGTTTCCGTCGACCTCGTTTCAAATCACTTTCACTTTCGGTCATTCGCTCGCGGTTCGCTCTCTGCACAGCCGTCGCGTTTCGTTCCGTTTTCCGTTCGGTGTATCTCTTGTATCGGTACTGTTTCGGTGCCACGATATAAGGAATACACCTCGCATCTGTAAACCGACTCGCGTCTTCTCTATTCGTCCGATAAAGGTGATATCGTTGGTATTCGCTGCTAGACCCGATAGGAGACACGTTCGCCAGCCGGACTCGAACGTCTCCTATATTGGTGAGCCCGAAACTTCCAGAACCTCCTGGATTATTCGCCCGCCCAGTGAGTCTGTGATTTTTGCGCTGTTTCACGTCCTCTTTTTGTTGCACGATATATATTCCTTACGATATATTATCGCAACGTTACCATGTCAGAGGATATGATGCAGCTCGACACAGATCTCACTCGGTCTGCGCTTGCTTTTAAACCTGTGGCCTTTATCCCACATGATCCTGAGGTTTGGCTTGCTGCCCTAGAGCTGCAATTTGAGGCACGTAGGATTATCAGCCAACGCCGACGATTTTCCTGTGCCTTAGAGGCAATCCCGGGCGAAGTTATCGCCTCAGTGAGGGATTTAGTATTAAATCCTCCTCAAGAGCAGCCGTAAGATCGGCTTAAGGAGGCCATACTGCAACATTTCCTTCCTTCCCAGGAGGAACGGTTACGTCAGCTACTGGCACGGCAGCCCATAGGGGATACGAAACACAGCCGCCACCCAGCTCACCTCCGGTCCTTGGCAGGGCCCGCCTATAAGGATTCGGAGATAGTTAAGGAAATATGGTTGGACTCTTTACCCTTTCATGTTCAGACCACCGTAACTGCTCTCCTCGAGGACTCGTCCTTGGAACGAGCAGCCGCTGTGGCTGACAAGATTGCCGCACGTGTCGGCAGTGTGGCTAATCCCCTCATCGCCACGACATCGCGCAATCCTCGGGGTGTTGACCCGGATGAATGGCCGGAGAGGCCTCGGCACTCTCGATCCATCCAGAGCCGCCTGTCCTTTAAGGACAGAGTAAAAATACCGACTCCTGGCATTAGCCCACGTAAACAACGGCACGAACGGGCGCCCTCCACTGCCCACGTCCGCCGTGAATCCGCCTCACCTGCCTCTTCCAAACCAGACCATCCTACCAGCGGTTTTTGTTGGTTCCACCGCGTTTTCGGACCAGCCGTCCTTAGGTGCAGACAGCCGTGTTCATACGCGGCGGGAAACGCCCCTGCCGGCGAGTAGAAGCGGCCGTACTCGCCGGCGGTCAGTCTCAGGTTGGCCGTTCATTTTACGAGCACTGTTCGTGCGCTAACGCTAGTTTCCTAGTCGATACTGGGGCCCAAGTTTCTGTCTTGCCGGTTGGTGAAGACAAGCCACGAGCTTCTTTGCTTCGGCTGTCAGCGGAGAATGGTTCTTTCATTCCTACCTACGGCACGAGACAGCTTGTGGTCAACCTGGGACCACGACGACGGTATCTGTGGGCGTTCATTCTTGCGGATGTTCCCACAGGCATTCTGGGAATCGATTTTCTGCAGCACTATGAATTACTTGTTGATTCACGTAGGCTGCGGCTTATCGATCCTTCGTCGGACACTAAATTTACGGGTCTTGCAGCTCGAACAGATGCACACCGAATCATAGGATTGTTTTCTAACATTCCGCACGATTTTCAGCCTTTATTTATTAAATTCCCCATATTGAGTAAACCATTTGAAGAGATAGAGACAGTGACCGATCGTGTGGCACACCACATTGTCACTAACGGACCACCGGTCACGGCACGACCTCGCCGACTGGCACCGAACAAATTGACTTTCGCCAAACGTGAGTTTGACACTTTACTTTCTAAAGGTATTGTTCGTCCTTCTCACACTCCATGGGCCTCACCTCTGCACATGGTTCTTAAGAGAGATGACATTAGCTGGCGACCATGTGGCGACTATCGCGCACTAAATTCGGTTACCCGTTACGATAGTTATCCGATACCCCACATACACGACATCACGGCATCACTTCACGGCACGACTGTATTTTCTAAGATCGATTCGGTGCGAGCCTATCACCAGATCCCAGTCGCCGCTGAAGATGCCGAGAAAACCGCTGTCACGACTCCTCTTGGTTTGTTTGCGTTCCTAAGTATGCCTTTTGGTTTGCGAAATGCTGCTCAGACATTCCAGAGGTTTATCGATGGCATTACACGAGACTTGGAATTTGTTCAGGTCTATATCGATGACTTGCTAATTGCACCGTCGAGCGTAGATGAACATTTCCAACATTTGACGCTACTATTTCAACGTTTGTCTGAACATCGAATAGTAGTCAATCCTGATAAATGTGAACTTGGCAAACCAGAACTTTTGTTTCTCGGCCACAAGATCACTCGAGAGGGTAGTAAGCCTTGCGAGGATAAAGTGCGCGCTATTCCAGATTACGCCGTACCGTCCTCAACCAAGGAGCTCAAGGCATTTTTGGGGTTAGTTAACTTTTATCGTCGTTTCATACCCCATGCCGCTGAACGTTTGCTTCCATTAACTGACCTACTTCGCGGCAATCCACGTAAGTTGTCGCTTACGGATGCCGCACGAGTAGCGTTTTCGGAGATTAAAGCGACACTAGCTCAGTCCACGCTCCTCATGCACCCAGTTCCGTCCGCCACGCTAAGCATAGCGGTGGATGCATCCGATTTTGCCATCGGAGCGGTCCTGCAACAGTCTGCTTCTGGGATATGGCAGCCATTAGAGTTCTTCCCTCGACGCCTCAATCCCACGGAAACCAAATATAGTGCTTTTGGTCGAGAAATGCTGGCTGCATATAATGCCGTTAAGCACTTTCGCCATGCAGACGAGAGTCGATATTTCATCCTCTTTACGGACCATAAGCCTCTGACGTATGCATTGCATACTAAGTCTGATCGTTAATCCCCACGAGAAGTCAGACTTTTAGACTGTATTTCACAGTTCACGACTGACCTACGACACGTTAAAGGTGAGTCGAACTGCGTTGCAGATGCTTTGTCGCGTATTCCGCTTAATGCCATTAAATCTCCGGCTTCAGACATCCCTGCCATGGCTGCCGCACAGGCACAGGATTCTTCATGTATGGAAGCAGCTCAGTCATCGTCGCTACAGTGTCAGTCCGTACCTCTGGCCACCAGTGCTGGGACTATACTCTGCGACATGTCTACTGGTATACCTCGACCAGTCGTACCCTCTGCATGTCGACGTCTCGTGTTCGATACCCTTCATGGACTATCACATCCAGGCATCGCAGCCAGTCTCCGATTAGTAGCTGCACGATACGTCTGGCTGTCCATGGATAAAGATGTTCGTATGTGGGCAAAACAGTGTCTACAATGTCAACGATCTGAAGTGCATAGGCACGTAGCTTCGCCTATCGGTACTTTTGCTACGCCTGACGCTCGCTTCGATCATATCCACGTAGACATTGTGGGTCCATTGACCCCATCACACGAGTATACCTATTTATTAACGTGCATCGATAGAATTACGAGAAGGCCCGAGGCTATTCCCATCCCTGTCGTCACGGTCGAATCAGTGGCTCGGCATCTGATAGAACGATGGATAGCTTCGTATGGTTGTCCTTCCACAATCACTACCGATCGAGGGCAACAATTTGAGTCCGATTTATTCTCTTCATTGACTCACATGCTGGGTACGGAACGCATTCGCGCGACCGCATACCATCCGGCATCGAATGGTTTAGTCGAACGTTTTCATCGCCAACTCAAAGCGGCTCTTAGAGCACACGAGAGCCCCGACTGCCACGAAACGTTACCGCCAGTTCTGCTTGGTATCAGGACTTGCACAAAGGCAGATATCCAATGTTCCGCCGCAGAACTTGTCTACGGCACGAAATTACGACTGCCTGGGGAATTCTTTAAGCCACGGAGTACAGACTCACTTGCCGTACAGACTGACGTTCACCGTTTGTCTACGTACATGCAAAATATCGCTCCGGCGCAGACTCGAATACACCGACGACAGGTTTTTGTTCCGACCGAACTCGAAACTTGTTCGCATGTATTCATTCGTGTTGATTCGGTACGGAAACCATTACAACAGCCTTGAGAAGGTCCATTTCGCGTGATTTCTCGTCACGATAAGACCTTTAAGGTTGATCGACACGGTCGCGTCGATACCGTCAGCATCGATGGTCTCAAAGCCGCGTACGTTGATGTTAGCGTGTCGCCCGCTGACATGAGATTCGATGTTAACCCTGCACTACCTGTTGACGACACTTCCGTGTCACGTCAAGGTCTGCAGTTAGCGTTACCTGCTACGACTTCGAATGAGGCTATCGTCTCACGTTCAGGACAGCACCCAGTTGGTACTGCTACGACTTCGAATGAGGCTATCGTCTCACGTTCAAGTCAGCAGCCAGTTGGCCCTGCTACGTCCTCGAATGAGAATACTGTCTCACGTTCAAGTCAGCAGAGCACGCCTACGCACCCGTCCGTGAATGAGGCTCCGGTCTCACGTTCCGGTCGGAAGATCGTTGGCCCAGCACGTTTTCGCGACTAGATCAAACACGATCTTAACCATTGTACTTCGCAGTAATAACTTTCGTGTTTATCGTTCCGACACGATTTAACATACCTCATTAGTTATTACTGTATTCTAGTCAATTCGATTGCGGTTGCTACACCAGTTTTCCGTTTATTTTCGTTTCATGGAACCTCGCCATATGGTACGCTTCGCTGATCCCACGAAATCTGGAGAATTTTGGCACCAACGTTTGCATTCTGGATCGGCCCTGTCCTTGTCGTTCCTTGCCATTTACGAACCTACCGATTTGGCTTCCGGATATCATATTGGTTAACGGTTACCCGACGCTGGACGTTATTGGTGTGGCACACCTGGATGACGATTCACGCAATCGATGTCATTGGCAACGAATCTGGTTTACGCCCGACCATCATCCTACGGTTCCTGCATACCACGGATTTTGACCGTCAGCATCCCACAGCACAGCTACATTCACGTATTTTGCACGCATTCGCGCACACCAATACCGTTTGTATGCCTTTTCCTCCTTGACATTTTTTCGAAAGCTTTCCGTGCTTTCTAGCGGGGGGCTGCTAAAGTGACCACGATCGTTCAGAGAAAATGACTATTTTCTGGACACCGTTTTGGATCTACTTTCTCCACGATCTTATCTGACGTTTGACATTGACCTCAATGTTCTCCGGTTGGCTACGTTTTACTGGACTGACTTTTCCGAGGTTTCCGTCGACCTCGTTTCAAATCACTTTCACTTTCGGTCATTCGCTCGCGGTTCGCTCTCTGCACAGCCGTCGCGTTTCGTTCCGTTTTCCGTTCGGTGTATCTCTTGTATCGGTACTGTTTCGGTGCCACGATATATGGAATACACCTCGCATCTGTAAACCGACTCGCGTCTTCTCTATTCGTCCGATAAAGGTGATATCGTTGGTATCCGCTGCTAGACCCGATAGGAGGCACGTTCGCCAGCCGCAGTCGAACGTCTTCTATAGCTTCCTTTGTAATCCAAGGCTAGGCCCCCTTGTGACTTGTGCCTTGCTGGCCTTAGACCAGATAGTCTATTTCAAGTAGCCGTAGATTCCAGAACAAGTGGACATGAAAAGAAGCTGATAAAAGCCCGAGCTAGGTTTGTGGCTAGATCGCACTTCTTTAGCAACAGGGTTGTGAACAGTTGGAACGGTCTGCCTGGTGGAATGGCAGATCTGCAGACCATTCAGTCCTTCAAAGTTGCCCTAGATTGCAAGTGGTACGAGATATTTCCTCGTAGTGAGCCTTGAGTCTAGCAACTAGATGGATGGCGGGTAGCACTGTGGTCCTTCTGTAGTCTGTTTTAATAGACTTTTTCGCTCATTGCATACAGTCTCAGTGAACGCTCACGATGCATAATGTCTCCCGCAGTTGATGTGCGATGAGATTTTCCGTTTTCCTCTCATTTTCAGCGGGGATTCGAAGAAATACACTCAGCAGTGAGGGGTGCATAACTGATGTGCAGCTTAGTCACCGGAGCCTTCAGGACCTCGGCCAGAAGTTGATCGACAGCTGGACGAGTCCTATCCGGTCCAGCGGCTTTATTTCTATTCGAGGTTTGCAGCTCCACGAACACATATTCATCTCCTATACCAAGTTCCGGTATTGGAGGCGCATTGTGGTCCCTCCTTTCTTTCCTCTAAGACAATCCCTGGCCGAAATATGCTCTTGAAGAATGCAAAGAGCACGCCGGCCCTCTCTTCATTACTTAGAGCTAATCGTCCTTGTGCTCCTTCAGAAGTTGCTACACTTTGTCTCATACGTTTGTGAGATTGTGCGAAGGCGTAGAACCGCTTCGGTTTTGTGCAGAACTGAAGCGGTTCTACGCTTATGCGCAGCCCCACAAACGTATGAGAGAAAGCGTAGCAACTCTGGATCAGATTAGGTCACAGGAATGTGGCTTTGGCCAGTGAACGTCCATGTTCTTGCACTAGAGGGCCGCAATGTTCCCACGGTGCTTCGACTGTCAAATGTTCCGGTTGTTGTAAGTGTTGAGTGGTGGACTGCAATGAGGGGAATGAAAAGCAGGCTCTCTCTCGGAGAACCGGCAGTCGCGTCGGATAAACAGGTTCATTGTTTCGACTTGCTGCCACGCTTACCCTTGAGAATCCTTCATGAGGACGACTGAATGAATGGAAAAGGCCGCAGTTTGCGTATTTTTGAAAAGTGTGGACTCCCCCTATCCTAATTGGTGTGACGTGGAGATTGGAATTGAGAGGATGATGCCCGGATCTTAAATTTTCTCAAAATTTTGTCTATTTGGAGTTGTTAACTCTGACTGAGCAAATCATGTCTATAAGCTGAAAATGAAACTGACGTTCGTGAGTGTCGTTGTCTGTGCGTGCATTGGTTAGATGATCGTTTAAAAAGCAGTTCGAACGCCATGTTCGCCACAGTGTTCAGGTGTGTCTCACAGCTCGGTTGACGTAGTGGAGCGGACAAGCTTTGACAATGCTGGTGAATTTCGGCGTCTGATGCTGTGAAGTTGACCGAATATAGAGCGTTTCAACTCTGATTTCCGGGAGTTCCCGCGAGCGACTTAATCAATTTTCGACTTTTATAATTTTCGCAAGGCTGAAGTGGCTCGCAAACATGGCATCGTTTTAAGGAGCAACATACAGTACCATTTCATCAAGTACCGCTGCGTACATAGCAGACGAAAACCCTGTTCTGCTAGAAGGTAATGTTAGTTCACTGACGAAAGGAAACTTATTGGACAGAATTGAATTCAATTGCATATTTCTTGACCGTGGTCAATACACACACACAAGGCAAGATCAGAGAATACAGTAGTAAATGTCAATGTGACGTATTCACAATCTATAATCTTATGAATCACACGGTAGCCAAAATACACCAGTAAAGTCATGTAGCGTTCGAGTGAACTACAGTGGTAATGGTTGAAGCGGGAATTGCAAATCGGTTTCGAATTCGGTGAGGGCAGTCTGGATAGCTGGACAAACATGGGATTGCTGGTATAAGCGATAATTGGACGGTCACTAACGAGTAGCCAGGCGGAAGAGATGCCAGAGAACAGGATTAAAAGTAAAGTACGCATGGGGCTATCAAAGTGCAGCCAGAGATGCCAGCGAAATATAGAACACTGATCCAGCATTGGATAAATAATTGTGGATGAAGCATGTGAAATAAACGCAAGTGAGTCAACGGTGATAATAAATTGGACCTTTTGTGCAGGTGATTTCAGTGTCATATGGAAATTCACATAAAGGCGAAACGCTTCACAAGGATTTCAGTAAACTTTTGAAGAGAACGAATGGTGTACGGAGGCGTAAAAGACTTTCAAAGAAGAGCAGTCAAAGAAACGGATTAGTGGAGACAAACGCTACTGGGGCGGCTAGGCAGAAGTTGGAAGAGTGTAAAGAAGAAAAAAGGAGAAAATTGTTTTTGTATGTGATAAAAAATTATTAGCCAAATTCTGGTTGGCTGCAGATGGTGGGCATTCTGTTTCATAAAGACCTTGGTTGTTTCGAGTGCCAAAGCTTGGGATGCGAGGCATTCGTCAAGCTCCGTGCCGTTGGTAGTGTGTACATGGGGACGCGGTGGTCAGTGGTCAATAACCATAGTTTCCAGAGCGGTGCGGAGTGTTTGTATGTTAGGAATGGAAGTTTCACACACGATCAAGAGTGTCATGTGCTTGGATTGATGCATAGTTTTTCCCTTACGTCCAAGCCTAGGGATGACTCAAAGAAGGCTTTCAAATGTCGTCCTTGCAATAATGATTTCCGGTCAATCAGAAATAGGCTTGACGCCTGAGATATCCGGAGCGGGGCGACCATAGTAGGTCAGCTATTTGAAGGTAGAGGGCAACGCAAGATCTCACGTGATGAAAACGTGATTAAATTCGCTCTCCGTGCTCCCTGTGAGCATGCTTCTAAGCAGCAGGCTTTGTGATGTCGTGCTTACGAACGCAACTCACCAAATGAATTTTGGCAACCGTGATCCAGTTGTCTAGCCCATTTGGCTTATCATACATTCCGCCCATATCCGGCTGCCGAACTTTGCAAACCTGTTCATCGGTTGTTCTGTGTATTTCCTTTCCCATGCTCTATTCCGATAGATCGTCTCAGACACTTCCGATGCTTGATACACTCTTTTCACCACGTGAAGTCTTTGCTGAGAATTATCAGCGTGTAAATACTTACCTGTCACTTAACTGGTCATCTCTCTTGCAAGCCACGTTTCTGTCATTATGGTAGCTACGCACCACACATCGACTTTTCTCCAGTCCCCAGTTTCATGTTGAAGCATTATATTCCTTTCTTCTGAAAGCAAACAATCAGCTCAAAGTCTATACGTTCTTATCCAGTCACTTCTTCCACCATCACTTTGGAAACCGCGGGCCGGGTTTGTAGTCCACTTATTTCACAACTGGCTTAACCAATATACGGTCGCTGAACTTCACAATTGTAGTCCTCGACTGGTTTTCCTGTTCTTTATATGCAAGGTCACCATCTTTCATCGTCTAATTTTACATCGTAACCACTCTCGTGCAGTGCAAAGCTCTGTTGCAGTTTCACGATATCCATGTATCCGTCAGTCCAGTTTGGTTCTTCTACAGGACAGCCTTCCGTCCGTAGGATTGGTTTGATTCTTTACTATTCCCCATTCACTCCACACTTTATCAGAATAACTTCACCCCACCTTTAACCCGTTCGACCAAGTGACCTTTAGTTTAAATTCACCGGGCGGTACCTCAAAAATTGACTGGAACGCCTTCTCTTACATTCAGTCGCGTTCAAATAACTGTACAATCTTTCTGTAACTGTACTGTTTCATCTTGCATCGCAGCATGCTCCAGGTTCATCTGAAATAAACTATTATTTAACTTATTTGAAATACTTGAATGCCCTTTGGGGCAAATTGGGCGACGCCTCTGATGTGTCATTACAAGCTGTTTAACAATTTTACCAAAAATAGAGTGAAAGCGGAGAGCGGGCACCTGAAAGATGGCCTGTCCCAAAATTCATAGGTTTATGACGTATTTAAGAAAGTGGTTGACCGTTGGAAGTCTCTAACAGACAAGCGTATGTGCCGAGTAGCTAGGGACAAGAAGGTTCAGTACACAGCCTCAGATAGCTGCAGTGGATGCATTCGCTCCTAATTAAAAATAATCTTGTGCTTGCGAGGCATAAGTGAAACACCTCCACAGCCAAAAGCTCTTGTGTTTATTTGATCTAATGACGCTTATGCTGTTTGTACGTCAAGGGGCCGTGTACACCGAGTATCGCTGCTTTCAGGTCACCCAGCGTGTGACTGTTCATTCGGCGATCCGTGGGCTTTGCCGTGTCTGCACAAGCTTCCTGTGGCTAAGGAGATTAGGTTTCCCCCGGAACAGATACAAAAAGGGCCGATGGACACTGGTAAACACAAATGCACTCATGAACGTTAAAACTACACGGGTTAGCTGAATGCCGGGGCAGGTGCGGGTCACTAGGAAGAACGTTAAACCAGCCGAATGTGAAGATACCGCGAGGGACTTAGCTGTCGCATTAAGCCATCTTGGGGGCGACAACTACTGAAATTTGACAAACAGGTTAGAAACTGGATGCGCATCACTAGGCTACGTCCAAGGGCAAAAATTAGAGTAGAGGTGGGTTACGATATCCACGCGAGGGATAAGGAAGATTATAAGGGAATGGTACCATCCTGTAGTTCCTCAGGATTCTTCGGCCATACCTAGCAACAGTGACGGAAATCACCCCTGGGTGTCGACAGTGTAGGTGAGGTGGACGTGGCCGTCTTAGGGCGCCCGCTGCAAGCGGTGCAGTTCCGACGGCTGTGGACCACAACCTCTGCCGAGTACCGACCTACCGACAAAAGAAGATGGCAGGTTCCTCGGGCACCGCCAACAGGTGAGGAGGAGTGCTGTGTAAGCAGAACGGCGGAGTCAACTGTGGACTTGGATTAAGACGTAAAATGGGGTCAATTCCAGTTCTGCTGACGCTGGGTACACCTTCAGTGTACCGGTTTTCAACGCGCCAAAGACCATCTCTGCGTGCACTGCCTCGATTGATGTCCGACGACGACTCACAACTGAACGCAAAACGGCCCCAGCGGGGCCACCACAATCTGACTACCATGAAGTTACTGTGCCTCCGGTTGCTTCCCTTAGTCTCAGATAAGCGCGTCAGCATGTGAGTCTTCCCTCGTGTGCTCAACGGGTTGGTTATAGTACACTTAGATCGCCCTACTAAGAGCGTTATAACCTTGATGAGGTGGTGAATAAGTCATGCCACTGTTCACAAGATCTCCGTTATATTTGTATGTATATATACGATTGATCGCCTTAAGTGATATTGCTTAACATAGTCGTAAGTGCACCAGCTCCGCACTGGGCAGAACATTTTAGTTGCATACGACTAAGTATACTTTTTGGAGGCACTTACAAAGAGCTGCTTGAGTATATATATATATATTTATATATATATATATACATAAATATATGTATATATATTGTTACACACGGTCTACAGCCCCTGATGCTCCTCATATGTGTGGCAGCACAACTATGCTGCTGGACTGCGCTTTTTGTTACCTCGAAGGCAGGAGTCTTAGAAGCCCTCTGGCTAACATTTTGCCACGAACAACATGAAAAGTCTCTCTGCTTCTTTTTTCCGAATTCGGTGTGCAGCAGGGTTTGTCGGTCCGGCGGAATAGGGTGCGCATTCTTCTCCTCAAGCTTAACGTTGGGTGATTGCTTCTGAATTTCAATACGCCTTCCGTGGTCCATTTCCCGAAGACTTTGTTTCTGCGTTTCCGCACACTTGCCTCACGGCATATATATATATATATATGTATCCCCTTTAGTTATCCACAAATTAAAGGTGGAAGATCTTCCACGATGAAGTTTTTTCCGTCAAATTTTTCAATTTTGTATTCACTTCCAACTATTAAAGGATAACTTTCGAAGATCTGACTCGTCATAGATAAGTAGCTGGAAGGGAAATGATATTTCGATTCCACCATTCAGTTGTGTCAAGTCAGTTCGTAAACATTTTCGCCTCAAACTTTGAATTAGTACACACAATTCAAGAAGGGAAGATTTAAAAATTTCTCAGGGGACTTGTGGGTGTGTCTGGGCCTAAAGGCACGATTAAGGAGCCATTGTAGCGCCAACTTTGCGCAACACAAAACTTGGACCTTTAAAGTGTGCAGAAACTATGACCCTGTAATCCATTTATATATCAATGGCATCGTCGCCAATGATACGTCATACATCTGTTCTGTATGTCACTAAACCCATCGAAATGTCACCGTGGTAGTAAAGAGAGGACTTTCGTCTAGTTTCCTAATTACAAGAAATACACAGAACCTCTTGCGCTCGAAAATTCACCACAATTTTTCTCATTTTAACTGAGGCAGTTTTGCAATAAATACTGCTAGGATTACCTAGACTACGAAAAAAAGAGGGTAGATCAATATGACTTTCAAATTTCGCGCATAAAAAAATCGACGAGCCAAGCCGGGTAGAGCTACTCCGTTAGACCATCTGGGCAGCCGAACATACAGGGAGAAACCAAAGTAGCCTCCCCGATCAGATTAGAACACATCAGATGAGATCAGGCTAGGTCACAGGAATGTGGCTTTGGCCAGTGAACGTCCATGTTCTTGCACTAGAGGGCCGCAATGTTCCCACGGTGCTTCGACTGTCAAGTGTTCCGGTTGTTGTAAGTGTTGAGTGGTGGACTGCAATGAGGGGAATGAAAAGCAGGCTCTCTCTCGGAGAACCGGCAGTCGCGTCGGATAAACAGGTTCATTGTTTCGACTTGCTGCCGCGCTTACCCTTGAGAATCCTTCATGAGGACGACTGAATGAATGGAAAAGGCCGCAGTTTGCCGTATTTTATTGCTTGAGGGGTAGCATGCTTTGTGTCTTAGAAAAGAACGCAGTAGAGGAGAATGGTGTAGCCTAGGGTTATGCTAGGTTGGCTAGGCATAGTCCGGGAAAACCTCATCCCAGCCATCATCCAGCTCAGGACAGGTAATGGTCGCGGCGAATCGAGAGTAATTTTCAGTTTGTCTTGAAGCCTTGAAGTATTACACGGGTTCGAGGCGGAGCCAGTGTTCCCGGTTCTCGGGGTATCTTCTTGTCTGTAGTGGTCGCTCCGCTGAAATCAAGGTAGCTGGACAACGATGGACAGCCGCCAGGGGCATATGTTGCAAGTGGTAGCACAGATAGAGGTCTAGATTGACCAGTAGGAAGACACGGATATTGCGCTCAGAAGCAAGCGTGAACGCGCGCGATAAAACAGCATAAAGAAAGAGCATCATTCATACATCAACGCCGATGGAAATGTTACGGTAAGTTTCTACGTTTCGTAATACTTTAACCTTTATTTATACGTAGATTTTGGAAAGGGACAAAGAATAGAAAGGCAGGCCGGTTGAAGGAAATTTTAGAGGAGTAGACACTGTTTAAGATGGTGAGAGGGTTCGAAGAGGAAACGTTAGCTCCAAGAACTTGTCCAACCGTTTTTAATCTCTCTTTGCCGGGAGCATCGACAACGGCCAGCGGTAAGTCATTCCAAAGCAAGACTATTCTGTGAGTGAGAAAGTTCTTACGGAAGTTTTGCGGGGACGAGGCTTGAATACTTTCGTAATGTACACTCTCAGTGATACCAGGCTTGAGCGCACAAAAACGTGACCTGGGAGCCCTGTACTGAAAGGGTTGTAAATAAAGTAAAGATCTCCACTCACTCTGGAGTTCCTAAAGGGTACATTGTTAGATCGGTCAGCCACTGACGATAAGAGTGCGCGAAAACCGGTGAACTAGTTTCGTGACTTTCCTTGGTACACTTTCCAAGATGCCTGGGTCCTTGACAGGGCCAGGATTTTCAACCTGACTACCTTATTCTAGAAGCGGTCGGATGAGTCCTACAAGCGATCTGAAAGTCTTCCTTCGTACTCGAAGGAAAGTTTCGCCTTACAGTGTTCAGAACGCAGAAGGCAGGCCTGTAATGTACTTGCTTTGAAATCCTCCCTAGCCGTTGTCATATGCTTGCACTGATGAGACCATGCTCCTTATCTTATTGAACCTCGAACAAGTACAAAATGCATCAATCACTACACCTCAACATTTGTTTATATTTCGCTCACGTGAAGTGGCATAATTTTGATTCGAACTCAGCCTGCCGTGAAGGTGGTACCTGACGTTGACCTTTGTTGAACTCTGGTCCTCGTTGTTGGACGTTGTGGCCGTACATTTGAGGTTTGTGCATATTTATATGCGTATAACTTGTAAATCCAGAAAGGTAGAAACTACGAATCAATCTTGCTGTGGTTTTGGGATTCCTTTCGAATTGGCTATGCGTTACTCACAGTCAGAATAGCCGTTACAAGACCTACTGTCCAGTTCTTAGTGGTTGAAGAAAGAAAGCGACTTGTCTATTCAGAGGCCCGAGACTCATTGCCGTTCCACATCTCGGATTGGTGTGGCTTTACTCGCCCAGAAGAGCTGAGCCGAAGAATTACCAAGTGACATGATAACACACTTTTTGTCAATAAATGATAGGCCCCAGTCGGTAGACCATCTCTTGGCGTAGTCCAATGCCGAATGCAATTCTGTGGCGTTGTAGTCCCATGTTGTAACATCGTCAAGGTACATTGCAACACTCATCGACATATTATTTCGAAGGTCTTTTATAAAGGTGTGATACAATAAAGGCCTAGAACCGATAGCTGGGGACTCCAGAGTTTACTGGGGCTGGTTCCGAGAAGCAAGGACCTGCTCTGATCCTTAATGATCGATTGGTGAGAAAGCTACGAAGAGAAGGAACATCGCCGGAAATTTCGTAAAATTCCACCTTGTGTATAAGGGGAACATGCGGTACGAGTTTGCAAAGCCGATAAAGATTGCGTGCGGACTCATGCCTTCGTCGTAGGCCCGGGTAAGACTACCCATGATAGAGAGCGCATTGGTGATGCATGACCTTACCGGCAGGAAACCATGTTGAGCGGGCAAGGTTAAGCCTTTCTTGCTCAGGTTTGTCAGTGTACCACGCTTTAGCAAGCTTTCGAAGATCATGCAGGAAATGCTCGCTAAGGCACTAGGTCTGTAGCTCCCTGGTTGTTGGAGATCGCCCCTTTTGACGATAGAGCCGATGGTGGCTCTGTTCCAAGAAGATGGGAACGTAACTGAATCTAAGCATAGCTGGGAGAGCCCCGCGTAGATTTTTGCCGATACTGAGGACTTTTATTTAAGAATTGGAGGTTTGATCTAGTCTACGCCCATAGAACTAAGTAGGCTAAATCTGTCTGTGCACATGTGAAATTGATCTCAACGAAGAATGTTCGAGTGGTTGCACATGTGTTCGGAAACAAGAAGTGGGCCATGGATGTTTAAGTGCTTGCACAAATTGTTTCTGAGCGCACAGGGGAGGATCGTAGAGTCGGATGCTCACGGCTTCGGCTGTGGCTAAGATGCGGCACTTGACAAGTCTTGATTGCTTGCCCCGGGCCTTGTAAATTGTGCGAAAAGCGTTTATCACCTCTACGGAATGGTTTGACTCAACAAGGTGTAAACACACAGCACTCGTAATTGTCTTAATTGCTCCAGTGTTCAACCAAGCCGGGTGGTGTTCACGAACACGTTCGAATAAACGCCTGGTCGTGCGGCCAACGTACCTGGTTCCACAGGAACAGGTGAATGAATACACACAAAAAGATGCTGCAGAATCTGGCACCTTATCCTTCAGTCGAAAACACACGATCGGTTTATACTCGAACATAATTTGTAATTGTGCAGTGTAGAATGTTCTGCTGACTGCTCCTGTTAGTCTTCGTTGAATAACTTCAGTTTCCGTATCTCCTTTGAATGGTAAACGGACAAATACGGGCTTCTTTTTGACTACTGTCTGTCTTGGCCTATCTTCATTTCGTTGCATCGTCTTGTCAGTGAACCGTTCAGGATAGCCGTTTTCTAGGAAAACACTCCTCAGAAAACGAAATTCCTTTTCTATTGTGTCGTCTGTGCAGATTTTCTTTGCTCTATTAACCAGGCAACGCACTAGATTTCTCCTCACTTTGAGTGGTACGAAACTGTGAAAATGAATGTATTGACCGTTCCAATTTGCTTTCCTGTGCACTGACAATTGAACGGAACCATCACCTCGACGGCTTACGCAAACATCTAAGTAAGGTAGACTGTTGCCCTTTTCTTGCTCCAAAGTGAATTGAACATTTGGATGAGCTGTATTAAATCTATTAAGTAGTGCATTTGGATCCACTTTGGTATCTACTACACATACGATATCGTCCACGTACCGTTTGTGTAAGGTGCACCCTTCAATTGTTGACATGAGTTGGTTATTTCCAAGTTTTACCATAAAAATATCTGCAAATAAGGGTCCCAAAGGTGACTTCATTGCAACCCTGTCCTTCTGACGATATATTTCACCGTTAAACTGAAACTGGATATTATGAGTGCAGACAAAGAGCAATTGTTTCAGTTTATCCAACGAGATGCCCGAATCGATACTGTTCTCGTGCATGTACTCACATAAATAGTTGATTGTTTCAGCGATCGGGACACTGGTGAACAGTGAGGTAACGTCTAGCGAGATCATTTGCTTGCCTTCCATGTCTAGATTTCCCACAGTCTCTACAAAATGAAATGTGTCCCGTAGGCTGTGTCTGGAAATCGTGATTCTTACTGGTTCTAACAATGTAGCCAGCCATTTAGTCACTGCGTGATACGGCGAGTTGCACATATCCATATTCTTCGTTGTGATCAATTTCACATGCATACACACACACGTGCACAGACAGGTTTGGATGATCATCCCCTTTGTTGGTTTGAGTCATATTTACTGTTATGTATTGGTATGAGTACGAATCACTGAAAACGAGCTTGTTCATTACGCTGTTTTGTTCTTAATAAGTAGGCTAAGTTGTTAGATGTGGCACTCTTTTTCCTGTCTTGGAAAGAGTATAGTGCACGGATGTTGCTTCACTGGCAGGCCTAGGAGTTGGGGATGGGCAGAAATAGGTAGCGGGGGTACGGACAGTCTGGAAATGCTACCTAAAAATTTCTGCCACTAGGGAAGAAGTTGTGGCTTGAATGCCATCTCCAGGGCAGAGCGCAAGCGGGGTGGCACTCGGCTGCCCGGCTACGCACATAAAACTGGAACGAGCGGATCTGCTTTAGTTCGCTCGCTCGAGGACTGTTCATCGCTGTTTAATAAAGAGCCTCTCATTTTAACCTTGCAAACCATACGAATGCGTTTAAATTCCTCAGTGTCCGTTTCTAGTCCCGTTGATTTAAGCCTGGCAAACCTCCTGGGGCGTTCATCCAACAGATGTCTGGTGGATAGCGGGAGTTGGGGTTGTACATTTGGCTGTGACCTGCTTCCTTGGGAAATGAAGGCCGGCTTGATGGATACAGTCTCCAGAGCAACTTCTGAGAGTTTGTGCAGCGACTAGTCTGTCTGAAGTGCTAATTTTTGAACCAGAAAGGACCTCAAGTCAATAAAGTCGGTTTTTCCGGAGGCACGGGTGAACTTGCACTAGGAGGCGCTGGCTGGTCAGCGAATTATATAGCCAAATTGGAGGACCGGATGGGCATCTTGCCTAAGATGGGAAACACGCTGACCGTTGCACATGACGGAAGTGGCCGAGATCAATAGAGCGTCCAGATCTTTGCGCTGTCGGCGAGCTTCTTTGGCTCCCAAAACTTCGCGTTGAACATTTTGTCTGAAGGGTAGAATTTGAGGAGCAGTATCACCTTCACAGTCATAAGTTCATTGAAAAAAGTACCAGGGGTTCATTACTTCCTGCCTCGTTCAAGCAGCCGGCTCTGGGAACGCTGTATTCCGGCGTGAATCTAGGGCCCTGTTGAAAGTTGGCACATGGCTGTATCCAACAGCATCTCCTGACAGTCTATTCCACATAGGTACAGCCTTATTTGTAGAAAATTTAGCCCGTATGTCCAGCCTTTGTATGCCCCCTGTAGCCTAAGACTGTGTCCCTCGGTGCTGCAAACATGGACGGAAACGGGCAAATCGCTATATCTACACACGACAAACCTCTCTACGAACCTGAAATTTTCTATGAGGTCATCTCGCCCTCTACGCCGCTCTAAAGTTCTGAAGTCTTGAAGTAATATACGGGTAGGAGGCCAAGGCCCAAATGCCCCAGATCTTGTGATTATCTTGTAATATGAATGCCACAAGTGAGCTGGAAGATAGTCCGCTGAATAATGAGACAATGGGAAAAAGAAAGGGTTCAAAATACTAGTCTTGACCATGTCTTGCTTCTTGATTTTGCCGGGGATTTGGAAGACAGAACTTCGGACCATGGGGGGAGTTCAGCTTTGCTGCAGTACCTTTAGCCTGAGAAGAGCGGAAGATCCCATCGTGGGAAATCTGTCAGACATCGAACAGCGAGATTTTCGGACCGGGAGCCGAGCGCGGCCCTGCCGCGGACAATCCAGAGAAGAGATTAAGATCACCCGGACGCTGGGTGTAAAATTCCTCCTTCTAACCGATGATCATTCTTGTTGCAAGTGGCTGCACCCCCTCCAAGCTCTTTCTATCGTTGTGATAATAGGGAGCCAACGCCTGCACACAATACTCCAGAAGAGGTCGCACCAAAGCCTTGTAAAATGATGGAGACTTCTGGTTTTTGGATGTGACAGTGTTGCACGACCTAGTTAATAACTCTCTGGCCATATTGGCAGCTGTGTGGCACTGCTTTAAAGGCTTGAAGTCCTGCGTGGCTATCACACCTAGGTCCTTTACCTACGATACTCTTTTAGGCGGAACACTGTTTGTTTCGTCCATGTAAGTTGTTGGGATTTGACATTTGGCGAGATTCAGCAGCAAATTCCATCGTTCTGCCCATATGAGCATAGCATTTATCCTGCGCCAAATAGTTTCCCGATATCTTCGCATCATCTGCAAAGAAGAAACACGGGTTACTCAACTCTTCCGCTAAGTCTTTTATACAAAAGAGGAAGAACAATGGCCCCAGTACTGAACCCTGTCCGGCCTCCATAGACAGTCACCTACCTTGACACAGAGGCCACGATTCCTTAGGAAGTGTGCTGCCCAACCACTTGCCTTTCCTAGCATCCGAAAGGTTTGCAATTTACAGTCCAGCAGGCGATGACTCACAGAGTGGAAAGCCCTAATGAAATCCAAATGATAAACCGCCGCGGTCTTACCTTCATCAACTTGTCCTGTGGTCTCGCCCAAGAACATCAGTACGTTTGTCAAAAATGATCTTTTTAAACCAACTCTCGTTGTGCAGATGTCATAAGGTCGTGATTACCCAGATGCAGGCAAAGTGCCTTCTGATTATACCTTCCAAAAGCTTGCACGACACAGATGCCAGGCTGACCGGTCCATAATTCTCAGCCTTCTGCCCGGATCCTGTCTTGTTTATTGGTGCAACAATGACCTTAAGCCGGTCCTCTGGCACCACACTCACCCTTACAGAAGCTTCATGCAGCTGGGGGACGGCCTCTGATAGGATATCGGAAGGAGGCTGAACAAACTCCGGATGGTTTGCATCCGGTCCGGCCGCCTTGCGCTCGCACAAATAATAATGATAATAATAATGATGGCATATTTAGGGACCGTGGTCGAGAGGCACGCATGAAAGCATGATCAGTTTACAATATCACTGAAGGAGATGGAAAATTCAAAAATTCCAAAGAGAGATTCGCACACCACAGCAACACTGGAATAAGGCTGAAGAGAGTTTAAATGAATCAGAGCGAACAAAGGATAAACGGCGAGTACGAATTGAATTCGAGCCAACTGCGGTAATAGTAATGAATCGGCCGGATGTAGGAATGTTCAGAGTGACATTGGCTTAGGATGCAGGAAATAAAATATTCACAAGAATGATGCAAGAAAATGGTCAGTAATGCATGATCATGTTCACTTAAAAATGTAATTGGCGTTGGAACAAAGGAGGCAGGGAAGAATCTCATGAAGGTTCGCAAAAGAATACTAATTTTTATGGATTTCTGAAAAGGGTGGGACAATTTCCGTGAGAAGTAGTGTGTGTCATCTGGTGTCGGCAGTGTCACAGCCGGCCGTGGAAAATCCCCCTTTTTCCCTCGCGATTCAGTGTTTTTCCCAACATCACTCATTTGCCTACACCACTGACTTGTCTTTACGAACTGGTTGTTTTTCTGGACCAATTGTTGTTTGTTCGCGCCCAGAGCGCTACTTTGGCACATCCTTGTTCAGGACCTGCGTGACGCACGTGCTGTTTGCTCACACGCTGCTATTCGGTTTCTCGTTGTTGAGTCCTTGTGATCGTATTATTGAGGTTTGTATATTTTTTGTCATTGTTCATGTAATAATCTAGTATCGTAGAATATCGCGGATAATGGTCTTTTGATTTCGGGATCCGTTGCGAATTTGGCTACGCACTGCTCAAACGTTAATTACGGTGGTTACGAGGGCTGCACGGGCAGACACCATCGGCTGCTGCATCAGGCGAGAGTAACCATATCCGAAGCGAGTACCAAACCCAGCGTTATTTGTTCAACGTCACGATATGCCAGTAAACCGGTACGTTTAGGCGTAGTGGCCGTGGGAGTATTGACCCCAACTGGGGTGGTCAAAGCGTTGGCCTTCGTCGATAGTGGATCCGACACTACTCCAGTGAAAGAGCGGTTTGCTGACAAACACCAACTGGCTAAATGTGCGACGTCGTTGGCAGTGAGCACGGTGGGCGGAACACAAGTAATGACTGCCGGTAGATTAAGGTTGCAACTCATCTCTCTAGACATCAACGAGGAAACTGAACCAAAGGAAGCATTCACGTTAGCGGATCTCCCCATGCAAGCACCAAGGTCGGTCAACGCAATCTTGACAAGGTGGCACCACCAGCATGATGTAACCGTTGTAGACTGGGAAGATGATGAAGTGGATCTCCTCATCGGCAACAACGCGCCAGAGGCGCATTGGGTGCTTGACCAGAGAGTGGGCGACTGTCAGGCACCTTATGCCATACGCACGGCTCAGGGATGGATGTTATACGGTCCAGTAGGGGGACGTGGTTCCGTGAATTACTTATCCGCCGAAAAGGACCGCATAGAGTATCATCTGCAGCGGCTTTATGAAAAGGAGTTTCATGACATTAGAGACGAAACACCATCGTTTTCTCAAGAGGATCACTCCGCTCTACAAACGGTGCGGCAAGGCACTAGAGGCCTCAAAATCAGTTCAAGGTTCCTCTCCCATGACGCACATCGGTCGACCCGTGGACTGATAACAGAAATTATGTTCTTCAACGATTATTACGACTAAAAGAACGCTCCATTCGAGACCAGAATCTGTGGGAACGATACGCGGATTTGATGAAGCGAAACGAGGCCCTCGGTTACGTTGAAAAGGTGCCTGCCAACACCGACAGCAAAAGGGGTATCTGGTACCTGCCTCACCACCTGGTTATCAACCCCAAGAAACCCAATAAACTGCGCGTGGTTTTCGACTGTGCGGTCAAGTTCCAGGGCAAGTCGTTAAACGATCGCCTACTACAGGGGCCTGACTGGACCACACCACTGATCGACGTTTTGTGCCGTTTCAGAGTGGGTAAAGTGGCTTTGTCTGCCGACATTAGGGACATGTTCCATCAGGTGAAGATTCCGGTAGGAGAACGAGATGCTTTGCGTTTCCTGTGGTGGGAAGGGAGCAACCGGGACAACGCGATGGTGAATTATAGGATGACTGTCCACCCCTTCGGAGCCATATCGTCACCATTTTGTGCAAACTACGCCCTCCGAGAATCAGAGAACAAACATGGCGATCTAGTACATCGGACGGTGGTAGAAAGCGTCAGCAGGATCTTCTATATCGACGACTACCTTGGGTCATTCGATGATGTGGAATCAGCTCTAGAGCAGTTCAGGGGTCTGACGAGATTGCTGGAAGAGGGCGGCTTCCATCTAACTAAATGGATGTCGAACGCTTCAGAAGTGCTGAAGGTCATCCCGTATCACGAAAAGGCCGAAAGGGTAAGAGATTTGGACGGCTCTCCACTTCCTATCGAGCGGACTTTAGGAATGCAATGGGACGCGGAAACGGGCGATTTTGTTTTCGAGCTAAACGTTCCCGAGCTGCCAATAACCCGTCGTGGCGTAATATCTGCTGTCTCAAGTTTGTTCGACCCGCTCGGTTTCGTCTCGGCATGGCTGCTACCCAGGAAGATCTTGCTGCAGCGGCTGTGCCGTAAGAAGGTTGATTGGGACCAGTCACTGGACCGAGGGGACCGGCTGGACTGGGAAGAATTTTTTAGCACCTTGAAGAAATTAGGGGACATAAGAATCCCACGATGTTTGACTCCTGGCCATACGACGCGGACTGGTGAACTACATGCCTTTTCCGATGCATCCGAAGTCGGTTATGGAGCTGTGGTGTACGGACGATGGTGCGCAGGAGATGGACAATATACCACGAGGATCCTGTTCGCCAAAGCCCGCGTTGCTCCACTGAAGTCGGTCTCAATCCCACGCCTTGAACTCAGCGCAGCCGTGTTGGCAGTCAGGGTGGTGCAAGCTGTGAAGAGATGTTTCGATCTCTACACTTGGTCGGTGAGCTTCTGGACGGATTCAACGATAGTACTTTACTATATCAACAACGTCCGGAGCCGGTTTAGTACTTTCGTTGCCAACCGGCTCACGATTATCGACGATGAATCAGCCACGCACCAGTGGAGTCATGTCAGGTCTGGCGATAATCTGGCCGACCTGTGCTCCCGAGGTGCGAACAACTTCAGGCAACTGGACACGTGGGCGACAGGGCCAAACTTCCTGCACTTGCACAAACAGGACTGGCCCGTGTTCGAATTGAAACCCCCTACGGAATTGGAACTGGAGATCAAAGGCGTAGTGATAGCGGCCGACGTCGTCGGAGCGACATCCATTCTATCCCTAATGGTCAGGTTTTCTTCCTGGATGAAGACACTTTGTTCGCTAGTTTGGTTAACCAGGTTCAAGAGAAATTTACTAGTCATGAAAGGGCTACGGCCCCCAGGCCGGATACGGGTCGGCCCGATAGGTCCGGATGAGCTACAAGCGGCAGAATACGATATTTTCCGAATGATACAACGCGAGGCTTTCGCCCGAGAACTCAAGAGGGCGGAAGAAGTGGAACCGACCAACAAAAAAAATATCATCTCCCAGAGGCGAATTGAGACGTTTAAACCCCAAACTCATTGACGGACTGCTGCGGGTGGATGATAGGCTGACCAACGCCCACCTGAGCTTCGACACAAAGCATCCTATACTGCTGCCTGCGAGACAATCTGAAGTAGAGCTAATGATTCAACACGTCCACGCCGTGGAGGGACATGCCGGGGAAAGTCACGTGACGAGCGTCATCCGAAAGCGCCTTTGGTTGTTGAGAGAACGAGAGACTGTAATCCGATGTTGTGTGGAATGCAGGAGACCAAATGCCACAGCAGGCAAACAACAGATGACCCCACTACCAGAATGCAGGGTGACTACGGGCTGGTGGCCGTTCAGCGATACCGGGTTGGACTATTTCGGGCCCTTGTGGATCAAGTGCGGGAAAAGATTAGAAAAGCGATATGGATGTATCATGACGTGCATGAAGTCACGTGCAGTACACCTAGAAGTCGCACATTCGATGACGACCGATTCTTTTCTACGGGCCTTGCAGAGATTTATCAACCGACGAGGCGTACCGGCCGATATATACTCAGATAATGGATCGAAATTTGTGGGCGCTCACCGGGAATTGCAGAGTTGGCACAAGAACATAAACAGGGACGAACTACAGGCTCAAACCGTGGCCTACGGCATACGATGGCATTTCAACCCCCAACAGGCCAGCCACCGAAGCGGCATATGGGAACGCATGATCCGGTCCGACAGACGGATATTGCTGTCAATCATGGAGCAGCAGCCGCCCGACGACGAGACGCTGAACACCGTCACGACTGAGGTGGAGAGAATCCTGAACAACCGCCCTCTGGTTCCAGTACTGAACGGCGACCCCACCCACCTGGCGCTCACCCCGAACGACTTATTGATGTTAAGGTCGAACGAGGGTTTCCAAGGGCCGGTAAACCTTCGTGGGAGCTACCTCCACGGATGGAATCAAGCGAACTATCCGGAGAAGGTCTTCTGGAGGCGATGGCTGCGGGAGTACCTACCGGCTTTGCAGACTCGACAGAAGTGGCTGGCCGAAACAAGACCATTCAAAGTTGGGGATGTGGTTATGATCGCCGACGAACGCGCACACTTCAGCGCTTGGTCTTTGGGAGTAGTTATGGAAACCATCAAAAGCACTAACGGAGTGATAAGAACGGTGAAGGTGAAGACAGCTAACGGAGTGCTCATTCGTGACATACGCAGTATTAACCTACTCGAGAGCGAAGGCGGAGGAGCTGATAACCCTGAGGCCTAGTAAACCTTTTTTCACACCAGTAATCGAGGTGGATAAAGAAACACCATATATACCACACGGTCTCCGTCAAACACGTTACAGTGCTCGCAGTCTTTCGTTGACATTACAGAAGGTTCTTTCCGATATGTGGTGATGAATGCGATCCCATTGTACATCCCGATGCATACATACATGCACGATACACTCTACATCCCGTAAACCCATAAACATGTGGCAGTGTTCGTTGTTTGCCTTTTGTTGACGTTACCGAATTCCCTTTGTATATGTGGAAGTGGCGCAGCTCAGGTCACACACACACGCTACATTTTACTCGTTTTCTTGCCACACGGTCTTTTGTTGGCATTGCAGAAAGTTCTCCTTTGATGTGTAGTCATACCTGTGATTTCATTGTACACCCCGGCACACACACACACACACACACGCGCACACACTCAAGCACATACATCCAGGACAGGACGGCCCTTTACGAGGACAACATCTATGTGATCCTTCACGCCCGCCATCGGCCATTTGGTCTCGTGGACGATGTAGACTAGCCTCACGTCTATGTATCCAATGGATTAAATGCGACCAGTAGTAGTACGTTGACGACGAGCATTAGACGCGCGCACTGACAGCAGGGCCTAGGCGGGTAGGAAGAATCAGTACCTTTATCATGAACCTTCGACTCTGCTAAGGATCCAGGAGGATTTTGGTGGGCGGTGTAACAGCCGGTCGTGGAAAATCCCCCTTTTTCCCTCGCGATTCAGTGTTTTTCCCAACATCACTCATTTGCCTACACCACTGACTTGTCTTTACGAACTGGTTGTTTTTCTGGACCAATTGTTGTTTGTTCGCGCCCAGAGCGCTACTTTGGCACATCCTTGTTCAGGACCTGCGTGACGCACGTGCTGTTTGCTCACACGCTGCTATTCGGTTTCTCGTTGTTGAGTCCTTGTGATCGTATTATTGAGGTTTGTATATTTTTTGTCATTGTTCATGTAATAATCTAGTATCGTAGAATATCGCGGATAATGGTCTTTTGATTTCGGGATCCGTTGCGAATTTGGCTACGCACTGCTTAAACGTTCGTTACAGGCAGTTCCCCGATGGTGTAAGATGGATGAAGTTCTAGGAAGGAATAATCAGCAATCGGAGTGCCGTATCTACGAGGAAGAAAATCAGGCAATACCAGGGTAAAAGTCTTTGCAGTATGCCAGGCTATGCTGGTAAATTGGCGAATACATCATTCTGTTGGGTTTCTTGTGGCTTTTCTGTGTCCTTGTTGGGCTTTTTGGGCAATGGTTGGCTGCGGTTTTTGTCCACTGTTTCATCATGGGAAGGGGTAGGTTATCGCAGAAACTGGACCGATCAATATTTACTTAGAAGTCCTCGCACGGTGGCTTCGACATCTGGAGGGTCTTATATTGAAAGTACTTCAGTAAGCCTCAGAGTGGCATATGCAGCAATAACAGGACTTCTTGTGGGTGAAACCCGGTGGCTAGATCGTATTCGCTGTAGCCGGTCTTTGGTGCGGTTATAGACGGGCAGAGTAAAAGATAAGCTGTCCGCACGATATATTACAGCCGAGAAACATGATGGCCGGGTGGCTCTGAAATTGAAACGGGGAGGATCGCAGTCTGGGAGATGTTTCAGCTGGGGGTTAGTGTGAGCAAAATAACGGATAAGAGTAAGGAGGTTGGAAATTAGGCACAATGGTATTAGTGAAATGAGGGGTAGTTGGTATTGTGATTCGGTGTTCTTGGGGGCTAACTGCGCTTGCACTACCAGGCAAAGTTATTGACAACCGATTCGGCCGCTCACCGGGAAGTCTTATCTTTAGGGGTTAACAAAGCCGTGGAGGTGCATCTGGACTGGGGTCTGAGAGCTACGTGAGAAAGCAGCTGGGCATTAAAACGAACCTGAATGGCAAGTTTGCGTATTAGGTCCAGAGGATATATGACAAATCCCACGGTAGTGTTCTACGGGCCACACGGAAGCAGCTGAGATACACTAAGAACCCAAATGGCAATTTACATGATAGATCCAGAGGATGTATGACAAATCCTACCGTGAGGCATTTACAGGTCTAAAGCCGCAGGTTGCTGTTAGGTATGACTGTAAACTGGAGAGTGGGCTGGATTTTAGGACAAGAGGAACGCCGCTTTCATACAAAAGGGAGGAAAAATAAATAAGTGGGCGAAAAATACGGGTGCTTTTCTCTGCGTTCTTTTATGCATGTCTACATATACAATAATATCTACATGGATATAATTAGCGCTTTGATGGACGTGTCTGTTGTCAGATGTATCCACTTGCTGTCCAGAGCCACGGCGGTTTCGTAGCTGACGTCATCAAACATCCCAGGCGTACATGAGAGGGTACGAGGTGGTTGAAAATTAGAGCGAGATGTGGATAAGTACATGTGGAGAGACCAGTTCGCCATCACCCTAGTCAGTCTCGTGCGTAGAAACCAAAAGCATGTCAAGCGGGCGAGGGCGGTATGGAGTTTTCCCTATTCGCAGGGTCAGGTCTAAGCTGATGGGAGACACCCATGATTGGATTTTGCCCATTTCCTTCACAGCCCGATAATAATGGTATTTATGGATCAGTTCGATCCCACTAGATCTTTCTTGTTTTCCGCTTTTCCTTTTTTGGCTTCCCTTTCTAACAGAGGGGTGGTTAAGCTCATATAGGAACTTTCCATAGCCCCTCCGCCCAACCGTAATTTTCGGCGTATATTGCATAATTTTGCAACCGCTGGGGGTGTTCTGTTTTCCCCACCTCCGGACTCATCTACAGTGAAGGTGTGGTTGACATCAGGAGTTTTGCTTGCATGGGCTGAGAAAATACAAAGTTGGGCTAAGCAAACACACGGAGTAGGACAGCAAGTGATGTTATGTGCGTGCCTGCATATAAGTTTCAGTCTCGTGCAGAGCCAGATCGTGCCTAAATCTGCCAGAGTCCGTTATGATGTGGTTGAGTTAGGCTGCACCAGTAGATGTTATTGCACACAAGGAGAGAGGAAAGCAGTCTAAGTTAGATGATGGATTCAGAAGTCTTGGCGACAGACTAGCGTTCATGTCGGGAAATATAAAAGGGGGAAATTGAAGCAAACAGGTAGCTACGGAAGGTGGACAAATGAAATGGAAGGTTTACAACCGGGATTATTGAGAAAAGCAAATTCCGGCCGGACAAGGAAGCTGAGAGGAGCGGAAGCCAGAATAATTTAAAGATTCGAAGGATCAAGGGGTAAAGCAGTGGGCGGTGGAAATTATTGTCTTAGGATCCAGCACCACCGAATCATTTGATGCTACGGGAACACGCCAATGGCTAAAAACCTTGAGCTAGAGGAAAGTTGTTTTATATGGCTCCCCTAGTATTATATAGCGAGGGAGGCAGCAATTGTCTAGATATACTTGTGAAGACCGACTAGTGAATTAGATAAGGCAGGGTTGTATAGGGGTTAGGTGATAATAGGTGAACGCGGGTTAGTAGCGAGAACCGGCAAGCATCTAGCTAGTCATAGTTGCAAACGGCAAAAACGGTATCCTACTGCAATGTGGGTTGTGTGTGGCATACGTAAAAAAGTGATGATAAATGGTAAGTCTAGCGTTTGTCGTTAGGCAGGAAATGGTAGGTTTGGGATGTTGTGGCATGATCCTAGTAGTGAAACCCCATTTTCGAAAGCCAGCTCGGCAGATAGCAGGGAGCGGGAGGGGAGACGGAAGCTAGGGTTCTAAAGTTCGATGCCTTCTTCATAGGCTCGATCCTCAGATATGCTGGCGTTAGTCAAACATAGCATATGACTAACGGTAAGTTTTGATTTAAAGACATGACTAAACTGGGTTATTGGCGCAGATTTGCGAATAGTCAAGCGTAGCTTATTCCAAGGCTCAGAATATTTAATGAGAAAGAAGTTGGATCTTGTGGCCAGCCGGGACCGTGGGGTGGTCAAACTGAAGTCTCTGTGGAGCAGAGAGTAAGATGAGGGCAGCGAAGACTGTATAAAGTTGGTAGAAGTGAATGCAGAGCGATGAATAAGTCTTTATTGAAAACGCAAGTTAAGCCTGACATGTCTGAGCCATACAGGGTCAAGTTTTAGTAGAGTGCACCGATCTTTATAACTTACTGGAGAAGAGTATTTTATTAGCTTCTTGGCGTAGGTACGCTGGACTTTTTCAAGGCGCATTCTATCCGATTTAGACACTCCGGAGAAGATTATAGGACAATATTGGAGGTGGGGTTTAGCATGGGATTGGTATGTAAGGAGAATACTATGTTTCTTTTTAACTGATCTGAGGACTGGGCATATCATCTGTCTGGCCCTGGCCGTCCGAAATGAGACATGTTTCGAGAATCGTGGATTGTTAGTGTATCGAAGCCCTAGATCTTTCACTGATGAGCTTGGGGCGATGGGTACTTGGTTCAGTGACAGAGTTCCGAGGGGGACTTGACATCTGTAGGTTGTGTAGAAGCTTTTGGATGTCGAGAAGTACATCTGCCATGAAGTGCACTATTGATCAAGTTTCTCAAGATCATTATCTATTTCAGACAGCGTTGTGCTTAAATCTTGATGGCGGAACTCACAAACGATTTTGATGTCGTCGGCAAAGAGGAAAGGTGTGCCGTGCTGCACAATCGAAAAAATGTCGTCATTATGGAGTAAGAAAAATAGCGGACCAAGTACACTTCCTTGTATGACTCTAATAGTGACAGGCACAGGTCGCGATAGATGACCATTAGCATATACAACCTGAGTTTGGTCCGACAGCTAGGAAGTTATCCATGACAAAAGCGGGTCATGGATACTGTAGGCCCGGAGTTTTGTTAACAACCAAGAGTGAGGAACTCGGTCAAATGCCTTGGTTATATCGAGGCAGATGATAATCATAGATTTTCAGTCGTCAGCTGCCGTGGTCAGTAGGTTGAAGGAATCAAACTGGCATGTGGTACAAGAACGTGACTTTAGGAAGCCATGTTGACCACTGTGAATGAGGTTATGGAAAACGAGATAATCGGACACCCGCTGTTTAATCAAACGCTCTATTATTCTGGCAGCTAAAGGGGTATGGTTAATAGTACGATAATTTGAAGGGTCATGCACTGGGCCTTTATTTCGAATGGGAATAATGGTTGAAGTTTTCCACTGGGATGGAAAAATGCCATGGTTAAGGGATAAGTTAGAGAGATTCGCAAAGATAGCAGAGATGTCAATTCCACCAAGATGAAATAGTGCTGGAGGGGATGCCGTTATAGCCAGGGCTGGAGGAGGGTCTGACACGCAGATGTAGGTGAGCCAAGTCGTTCAAACTGAATTCAATGTCAGGGCGAACTTGCCCGGCGATTAGGGGTAAGGGTGGCAAATTTGAAGTGGCGTCAGTGGTCATGGGTTCTGAAAAGAAGGTATTGAGCGCCTCAGCGATTTAGGCTGCAGGTTTGATTTGCGTGTTGTCTCCTCAAACTAAATAGGGTATCTCTGGAGACTCCCTCGGATTTCTGCTCTTTAGCAGTCGGGACAATCGGCACGATCTGTCGAAGGAATTCAAGGCCGAAAGCTCCCGCTTTCTCAGCAGTTCATTAGTTCAAAGACTGACGGTTACAGAGGGAGAGTGTAGTTGCAACAATATGGAGAAGCCTCCGGTTTTATTATAGATCTTCTGCAATTTTGCATGTTTATTTGCAGCCTCGTTTGGCAAGAGCTGCAGGCTTGAGAGCGGTTGGTCTCGGTGGTGGTGGTTGCTGACAAGCTGCTATGTAGCTTCCAGTAAAGTACGTCACTGGAGAGCTGAGGGTCGTGCTGTAGGAAGTAGTCATCCCAGTTGAGGGATCGAAGCATGGGCTTGAGGTTCATCCAGTTAATCGTGTGCAGGGGCTGTTGAGCTGAGCTACATACGGGGTCTATGGGCCAGGCTGTGAATCTGCAAGATACCATTCTTTGATCACTGCCTGGGAAGAGTTTGAGGGCGGTAGTTATCACATCCGATAGGCCGACGGTAAATATCAGGTCAAGTATGCTGTTTCCTCTGATTGGTGTCATTAGGTGCTGGACCCAGCGCCCTGCGCGTATGGTCGAAATAAGCTCGTAAAGTATTGGGGTGATGAAATGGTGTCCAAGCAGATATCAGGTGCGTTGAAATCGCCAGCAACTAGTTTTGACGAACAGGGTAATAGTGCGAGGTGGTCAAACGCGCTGACGGCGTGGGCGAGGTCCGTGATGCTTTGAATTGGGTGGTCGATAAACGCAGCCGATATGGAGTAGAGAGTTGGCCAGAAGAACCGTTACCCATATTGAGTACTGGATTGCTTCCAGTGTTGCATCAGAGAGAGGAATGGCAGGCAAGCTGTTTTTAACGTGGATTAGACAGCCTCCTCTACGACGACGATGATTTTTCATGAAGGTTTGATAACCAGCAATAGAATTTCGGCCCGATGGGACAGAACCATTTAGCCAGGTTTCGGTTATGACGTTGAAGTCGAAGTCGGAAGATAGTACTATATTATGGAGAGCATGGGTTTTATTTAGTAACGAGAGAGCGGTAACGAGGAGCAAGTTAAGTGCAACTGTATCGTCGTGGCGTGGAGTAGGAACAACTATCGGCGGGTGTTGGTAGCTAATACTACCGAGATGGTAAACATCATTAAGCGGACTCAGAAAATCAGGATTGTCATGTATAGAAGCGATGAAGTCTAAGCAGGTGTTAGAAGTGGGGAGCCGGCAGTGTGAAGCAGGGGTGAGGCTGGGTTGGGTGGGGGGTGCTGTAAAGAAAAAAAAGGTCGTTTGCGGAGGTGGGATTTTCGGGGTGGATGAAGTAACCGGGTGGGGGGTTGGATGTTGAGGTAATGGGTAACGGCAGGTGAGATGGGAGAAAGTAGTAGTGACTGGGTTCAACGGGATACGCAGGGGGCGGGTAGCTATCACTCGACCAGGACCGACGAAATAACAGTAGCTGGTCGGGCTGGCCAGTCCCGTGTTCGGAAAAGAGCGCGGGGCTTGATAATGGAGGCCGTTGGTTATAATTCAACTGGTATTATTTATTTGTATCATTGGAGGAGGGGGGAACTGATTACAGAGGTTCGGTGGGAGGGGCTTGCTCTCAGCTAGATGATTAAGTTACTGTTTCGGCACACTTAGGGAATATAGTACGTTCGGTCCCGGTGCATGATGAAGCTTTATCCGGTGGCCTTTTTCGCCGGTATTGTAAAGTGGGGTCGGGAGGACGTTGTCGATTAGCCGAGGTACCACGCTAATACAGTGAAACGAGGTTGGCTGCTTTAGGGTGATACAGGGTTGCGTCCTGCTCACCAGAAAACGTGGATTATTTGTGGTATACTTGGAGTGCTTGGTAGGGGTTCTAAAGGGGGCCCTGAAAAGACTTACTGGAGGGATTACGGGAGTAGCCGGAGTAGCTAAAAGCTGTGGGGGGACACATAATTCTGTCGGCTGATGGGACGATTAACTATATAATAGATCATGGCTATTATGAACGATCTGTCCACGAGACGGTGGGACATGTGTTAGGGCAGGATGGGCTGTTGGCAACGGACTTCCTCGGAGTCTTTTCGGTGGTGAGACGGTGAGCAGCGGGTTGACATAAGCAGCAACAGGCCTAGATCCGCGAGACTTTGGTGGCCCCGGGCCATTGGTGGGTTTGACATGGCTACTGTCGCCATTTGTGGAGGCGGAGGTTGATGGTAGAAGGCAGGGCCGTCAACTAGGGGGATGTGCTGGAGATGGGGTGGTGGCCAGGTCTAGGTCAACTAGCGTAGTGCAGGCAACTGAGGGCTTTTGTGTTACGAAGTGGCTCAGTAGGCTGCGAGAGTACGCGGCGACTGGCATTTCAGCCACAGGTTGCGTTGGCGAAGCTTAGGTACTTTTGAGTGATTGAAAAACCTCTCTTTGGAGGGGCGTTTTATCCGGTAATATCCTGATTCTTTTGAATGGGGTGGAGTTAGCTGTGGGTTGCCAACTGGTTATGAATTCTCCAGCTGTTATTCCGTCAGCGAATTGATACTTCAAAGGACAGTCTTTGCGTTGTGATTTTTTGAGCAGCCGAGTGCAGTAGCACCTGTAGTGTGCCATGTAGCAAGCATTCAGTATGGCGAGTTTAGCAGACGGCAGGGGTAATCGGTCAGGGACGTTGAAAACTATCGCGTTTTTGGCGTTGGCTATACGCTTATGAAATTCGGTCGCAACTGAGTCCAAGAAAAGGCCCGCCACGGCTAGGCTTTGGCGATTAGCTGTAGGGGCCGATTCCATTATGCTAGATAAAGGGAATATCTTTATTAGAATACCATCGATGGACTGGATCTGGTTATGCAGGTCCTCCACTCTTTGATCTACCCCGTTAATCTCCTTGCGGACTAAGTCATAAACATCAACGAGAGCTACCGAGCATGGACTGAGTGCAGACTGGGGTTGAGTGTTCTTAGTTTTCATGAGCCTGACGTTGGGTATTGCTTGATTTGAGCCCGGGACCTTGACATGTTTACGGAGGACCTTTGGAGCTTCCATAACTAGTTCAAGAGATAATGTAAAGAAGACGGAAAGATTATGGGTCAAGAAGTTGAATTTTTCCAGGGTGTTAAGCTACGTAGAAAATTTGGGGTATATTTCCTAGGGCATTCTAGCTAAATGACAGAAGGTTATAAGCTTTATGAACATAAAAACAAAACGAAACCTAGGGAAAATAGAGGCCCGATGTGTTGAGTTCTTGGAGCGATTCGTCCTCACTTACAGTAAGCTCCTGAAGCACCGGTGTACCCCTGCGTCTGACCCAGTGGCACTTGGCATCTGGTCCTAAAGAAACACGCTCTGAGGGAACTCAAGTAAGGTTTCTGCCTTGTGTTTAGCATCAACAGCAACGCTTCCATCGGGCAATTCCAGGGTATCTACGCCCTCACGTGTCTTTTTCTAGGACTGCACATAAGCGAAGAAATTCCTTGGGTCTGCCCTCGTATTGCTGGTTAATTTCTTCCCACACACGTATTTCGCTTCTCGTTGCAGGGCTAGTGCTCCGTCTCTGGCTGTTCTCCAAAGGTTCTTGAGCAGTACTTGCTATGGAGTTCGAAATGAGCCCATAGCTTTCTACGAACCCTTAATGCCTCCGCGGCCCTTGGCTTCCACCTAGGCAGCCGGCTTCGACTTCTCAGATGTGTTACAGGAGAAAACCTTTCTGCCAAGCTTATTAGCCTGGCTTTTATGGCCATCCACCTATCCGCCACAGATGGCTCGTGGCTTCCGGGTAATGTAACGGTTTTTCCAATCGTGAGTAATGAGTAGCCCAAATAACGAGTCCCAAAGCCCGAATAAGATTTGTTCGCTGATTCTACTGCACTGAATTACCAAATTATGCCCATATAGATATGTACAAACCTCCACTGTACGGCCACAACGTCTAGCAATAAGGACCAGAGTCCAACAAAGGTCACTATCAGGTACCACCGTCACGGCAGTCCGAGTTCGACCCAAATATATGCCACGGCGCATGAGCAAAATGTAAACAAATGCCCAAGCGCAATGGTTGATGCATGCTGTGCTTGCTCCAGGTTTAATAAGATAAAGAGCATGGTCTCAACAATACAAGTATGCGACGACGGCTGGAGGGGCTTTCAACATATGTACCTTACACAGCCCACCAAGTCCTCCCGTGAAAAGGTCACCATCCAAGGAGTAGACATGGGTGCCGATTCGACATAACCTACCCAGGCCCTGAAGTCAGTGCATACGCTTGCAGATTTTCTTAAGGTTATGCCCCATGCATCGAAGTCTTAGGGTTGCATCCGAAGATGATACGAAACTACCGGTACACGAAAAAAGGGCTTTGGTGGGATCGGTATGCGTACACGAATTACATAATGTAGAGGACAAACGGCTTTTCGAGTAAGAATGAAGTACTTGATGAAATGAAGACTGAGAGTTCTCGTCGAAGAACCGAGGTGGTTACGAGGTACATGAAAAGTCAGGGATTCCAACATGTGACTTAATCACTGTAAAAGTATTTTGGGCTCAAACTCAGATCACCTCGAACATGGGTTGGATAGTTGTACAAGTTGGGGGTCCGGGGAAGAGAGATGCCCCTACAAATTGTCAACAAGTGCTCGTTCCAAAGCGTCCGCTACTCCACAAAAGACGTCGTGTCGTGCGCTAAATAGGGGTTTCGAAAAACTAAATCCAATGTTGATCGTTAACACCGTATCTAGTCAAACGCAAAAGTACTTTGAAAACCGCGCGGAGGGTTGAGAACTACAGGGAAACGCATGGGAGAAAAGGCGATAAATTCAGTTTCAGGAGACATCAGTGGACTTAAATTGAGCTTTGTGTGTGGCTTCAAAATCGCCTTCGCCATTGTCACCTTCAAGCAAACATATCTAGCGGGTATCTCGAAATACATCTCTTTTGTTCGCTCTCACCACCACCGTGTGCACGAGGCCATCGATTTCTGTGCGGCAGGCCTTGATCACTCCAACCGGCTAATCATCTTTGTACAAGTGGTTCTCCACGAGGAGGACTCCATCGTCACGTCCGAACGGTCTCTCGTTGAAGATCCAATTTTGCCGAAGCTGCAGTGTTGCCAAGTACTCCCTCGTTCAACGTTCTTAAAAAGCCTGTGCCAGGTGGTTCACTTGTTTCATCCCACGATATACGTTCCACGTAGGGTTTTCGGCGTGATTTCTCCTACGTTTGACCGCAGTAATAACAGATCTTTGGGAGTGAGAGCCGGTTTGCCTTCATGGTCTGGGACAATTGGCACAAGAGGTCTGTTGTTCAGTATGCGTTCTGCTTCTGTTAGTAAAGTAGTCAGCGTCTCGTCATCGATTTTTTGTTTTGAGGTCGGGAACGTGAGTATTATTCTAGTTGATAGCATCAGCCTTTCCCAAACGCCACCGCGATGACTGGCATAAGGTGGGTTGAAGTACCATTCTATCCCCTTTGCTGCGGTCTCGTTTCGTATTTTGGCGTGGTCCAGGCGGTCCCGCCATTCGTCTAACTCCTTACGAGCTCCAGCGACGTTGGAGCCCTCGTCTGATTATAAGTTCTTAGGGGCGCTCGCCTCGCGATGAACCTTTGAAAGGCCATTAGAAGCGAATCGGTGGCCGTATTATGCACTACTTTGAGATGGACTGCTCTGGATTGTAAACATGTTATCAAGCAGTCACGCCTCCTTCGCGTGCTCTTTTGCTGTCGTGCAAGTAACTGGCAAAAGCAATTGACGCCAATTTCCACAAACAAGCACCATCCCGATTGATTTCTCATGGCTTTGAGGAGGGCCCATCATTTGTTGGCCTGCTACCGCCCTCAGGCGACGACAAATGATGCGGTTGCCTACGACTCGCTTGATCGTCGCTGGTCCTTTTGTCACCCAAAATCGTCGAGGTATATTGTTTAGCGAATGATTCAAACCCGCGTGTCCTTCTTCTTGATGTACATGGTCTATCAGGCATCTCGTTATGTGGTAGTCACCGGGGACTATTATGGGGTGTTTTGTTTCGTTCTAGATTTGAACTCGTTAGCCACCCTCCAACTCTCAGTGGTCCGTTGGTTCGCACGGGGTTTAGTCTTCGGATACTGCTGTGCAATAGCCTGCTTCCTTTGGTGTTATCATCTATCCTGGCCATCTCGCGGGCCTCGAACGGGAAAGCGTCTAGTTGCAGTGGGCGTAGAACGTCGAGTTCGGCTTGATTCAGCTCGCCCGGTAGTATCGTCCCCACATTCAATGTGTTTTTTGGTCTTGCGCCTTTCATAATCAATAAGAGTACCTTGTATCGTGTCTACCAGACCACGCCTCTTAATATTTTTATCCAGTCGGGAAGTGGCACAATTTTTCAATTAGGCTTGCGCTTCCCCTGAAGTTTGTAGCCAGCATCAGTCTTTTCGTCGCGAAATCGCCACCATCAGGCTTAGGTACTATTAACGTTGGCCACATCTCTTTAGCTGCAGTTAGGAATTCCGGTCCCATTGTCCAAGTCCGCAATCTTTCCAGTGTTTTCAAGCCCCTTGAGCAGAAGTCGGCCGGGTTACTGACGGATTGTACACAGCGCCACTGATCGGTTTTAGTGGACTCGTGGATTATAGTGAGTCTGTTGGCCATGAAAGTGTTAAGGCGAGTGGTAATGTTATTCATGTAATGTAGCACCGTGGCTGAGTCCGACCAAATGTTTGGTTCCCAGTTTATGCGATCAAAGCATCTCCTCATCAGTGTCGCGGCTCTCACGGCCAGTACTACTGCCGTCAAATTCAGCCTCGGAATAGACAAAAACTCCAGTGGAGCCACTCTCGCCTTTGCGAATAATATCTGACTATGCTGCCCACCACTTTCGTCTACCCAGCAGTCGTAAGCTCTCACCCCGTAGCCTATTCCCGACGCATCAGAAAATAAGTGGAGTTTGGCGTCGTTTGTGCATCTGATTCCTGTCAAGCATCTTGGTATCTTGGTCTCGCCGAGTTGATCTAGGCTGTGCAGCCAGTCGCGCCATAATAGTAATAATAATAATAATAATGGTATATTTCTCGACCATGGTCGAGGCGCACGCGCAAGCGCATGATCATGGTGTACAACGTTACTCAAAACAATGAACTATACACGAATTTCAAGAAAGCGAGTCGAAATCGTCAGAAGCAAAGCAATATAGCTAGAGTTAGTTTTAATCAACCGAAATGATAATGGTTCGCGCGGCAAAGACGGTTTGGTTTCGAATCCGGGTCGGTTGGTGGTGGCTCGTTGGAAAGCGGAATATGTCACGAAAATATAGCGCTAAGGATGTGTTATAAACAAAAATATTGCAAGCTGTGGATGACGGAGGCCTATTGAGGTTCCATGAACGGAATAAGTAATGAACATGAAGAGATGAAAGAAATGAATGGGAGTACACGTGAACTTTGGTGAATATGAGGAGAACGGCTCTCTATGAAGACGACGATGGCCCGGAATGACGGATATTCCCGGTCTCAATAAACGAAGTGCGTCACGAAACGGGGAGATACGAAAAAAGTGTGGGGAGATGGACTAGGAAAAGTTGGTGAATGTGGAGGAAACAGCAATTCATATAAAAAGTGAGTTTAGATTCAGAATCAATAACCGGTATCACTCAGAAAAAAAGGAACGCAACTTGAAGACCTTGAATTAGTGAAGAATCAATTCCAAGCCGGATAACGATCAAAAGAAAAATGAAATCTTGCAAAATAAAAGTGAGCGAAAAACCCCGGCGTAGGCCCGCGCCTCATTGTTCTGTTACGCTGACAAAAATATATTGACTTATTGATTGTCAGTGATATTCGGCCTCATTGCTGGGAACCACCGATGGGGTGGGGGATCAGTGGACTTGCTTTCGGATGGCGTATCAAAATTTAATGAGTACAAAATTCCTGTGTTGCGTATTCTGGCTCTGTTATTGGATTGTTTCACATGAGACCAAGGTGATGTGCAGCATCCCGTGGGTATGGTTCATCAGGCGGGGTAAGGGACGTGTCAATCAATCAGTAGGAGGTAGCTTGTGAACTGTTATTTGTGAAGACTCCAGCAGTGACATCAGTAGCAGAGGTGTTGCGTCAGAAGACGCCTATCAATCTACTGGTAAGCAGTTGGGAGTGTTTTAGGTCGTGTTGCTCGATTGAAATCCTGTTTGGTATAAAAGATTCCGTTTAGGTCTCTGTCGGTACGGGTCGAGGTGTGAACTTTGGTCACCGGAAGTGGAGCCCGAGAGAGTGGACGACGACAAACCTGAAATAAATGATGTTAGCAGTTTGGACGTCGTTCCAGCTGTGATTTATGATAATAAATGGCGACAGTTAATAATGAACTGGTTGGGTTTATATGAACGGTCAGTGGCACATTTCATATCTTGGTCTGGGTTTGAATTCGAGATTTTAAATAACGTAGGGTTGATAAGTACTACTTCAGGCTTGCAAGATAGCGTAAACCGGGTGGGCTGCTGCGTCTGAATTTCAAAGGATAAATGGTTTGCACGCAATTAGAAGTTCTGAAGAGCAATTAAGTAAGAATGCAGAAAGAACCACTAGGGCGTCGGTGGTGATGCGTTAGAGAAAATTGTTATCAGGCACAGAAACGTGGATGTACGTTGGTCTGTGCTCCTACTCGGTAGTGCCTGCCTACTGAGATTTAATTTGAATGTGAGCAGGGAAATCTCGTGACTTGGTGGTTGCCTGAATATCATATTTGTTATAAGAGTGAGGAGAGATATTTAGTAGGGAATGGAAAAATATGAAGTTCTCCGTGTCCATTTTTTTGTAGACTCAAGTGAGGCAGGCGGTGGTCGTCTGTTGCCTCCATATGTTATCCATGTCAGTGGGCTTAAAGTCCAGGCTACGGTAGTGAATGTAGTTGGCAGGAGGCTGTGGTTACCGTTATGTAGGGTTGTAAACCTAAACGTGGCTTGGATGCTAGGACATCGAGAAGGCCTTTTTCTGAGAAAATGACGGAAGATGGAGGGGTGTGGATGGAAAAGATGACCGGTTTCCACTATCTTCTTTTTTCTATTTCCCTTTTTCCGGGCTTCACCGCGGCTGCCGTCTACATGCTATCCAAGTCAATGGGTTGAAAGTCAGGGCTATGGTAGCGATGGTATTTGACGTCAACATGCATGCTAGGTGCGCTTGGGGAGGGTATGGGATGGTTGAAACTTAGGGCGGGGGTGGATAAACGTATGTGGAGAGTCAAGTGCACTGTCACCCCAGTCAGTCTCGTGCGTGAAAACCAAAAGCTTGTCGAGCGACTTTAGCCTCGTCATCCTGGAGAGGTTCGCCCCAACCCGTACCTCTCTGGCACAACGATTGCAGGAGGCACTTTCCGGGTAACAGCCATGGTGAAACAGAACCTAGAGGACCATAGAGACTTGAGATTGATGACAGGATTCCTCACCGTATGGCTGGTCCTTTGGGTAGGTCCAGGATGATTATGAATTTGTCACCTCCGGGCTTCCATTAAACCCCAAGCGAGCGCTTCATTTGTGAATAGAATCCCAACAGCTCTCTCGTGCACTCCACTTTCTCGGACTTCGGTGTAACGTTGAGTACCTCTTGGCTGTTTGAAGTCCATTTAGCGAGGTTGAATCCTCCGGCATTTAGATTGGCGATCAGTTCGGTCATGTGGAGAATAGCAGCATTTGGGTCGTCGAAGGAACACAGAAAATTGTCCACGTAGAAGTGGTCCACTGCTCTTCCTAAAAGATTGCTGGTGCCGCCGAAACGCTTGAGGGTTTCCAGGGGGGCAAACTTAGCACTAAAAAGAAATGATACCTTCCCAAAGGGATGAACGGTCAGCCTGTACTCGTCAGGTGCGCGACTTGCGTCGTCTTCAGGCCACCAGGGAAGACGAAAGGCATCTCTATCTTTAATGGACATTTTTACTTGTAGAAATATTTCACGTATGTCAGCAGAGACGGCTACGTTTCCTAGCCGGAAACGACCTAAAACCTCGACTAGTGGTGTTGTTCAGTCTGGGCCCTGTAGTTTATGGTCGTTGAGTGACACACCTTGACGTTTCGCGGCACAGCCATGAACCACTCGACCTTCCTCGGTGTCTCTGGGTTCACCACCGTGTGATGGGGTAGGTACCACCTCAAATTTGCGCTGATAACCGCTGTATCCACTCTTTCTATATAACCCAAGTCGATGTTATGTTGCATGGCTCGCGTGTATTCTACCCCCAATTGTGGTTCTCGAATTAGCCTGGTTTTGAGAAAGCACAACCCCTTCAGAGCCATTTCTCGGCTGTTTGGCATAGGCTTCATGTTGGGTCTCCACGGGACAGGAACCTCGAAGTGATCTATTGCATTCCTGGCGTTCTCGGCTACCATGTTAAAAGCCGCCCTATCTTCTCGTGATGGGGCATCTCTATCAATGGCCAGGTCGGCGAATTCGGCTTTATGCAGCTGTTGGAATGCTTGTTCGATGTTCGCCGTTTCCACCGAAGTGCAGTTGATTTGGACTAGTTTGCCGCATCTTCCATCTGTCCCACCACATAAAGTCCAGCAGAATATAGTGCGTACTGCGTAGGGTGCTTTTCGGCTTCCTATTCTTTGATCGCGAGCTTTCGGACTTAATGCCACTCCATTCAAATTTGCCGGCTTTTCCGTTTCCTCCGGACTTCCCGCCTCCTCCCTTATCATTTTTTCCCCCATAACATCCCACAGTCCGCCAGTGGCTACAATTTCTCTAAACCTGGCAGCCAACTTAAGTGGTCATACTTTTAATGTACGTCATAGCCATGATAATGATAGTTGTACAATTGAACTTTTCAGTGCTCGCTCCCTTGTCAGTAAACTAACGTCCTTCCGCTCCTTTGCTCCGCAACCTCATCCGGATGTAATCCTCGTAGCGGAAACCTGGCTTACTGATAAAACTCCTCTCCGACACACCTCCCTACCCGGTTATAATGCATTTGCTACAAAAAGATCGGAGAGAAGTGGTGGTGGATGTCTTGCTTATATTAGGAGCAGTCTTGAAACACAATTACTCCAACTTCCGGTCCTTGATAGGGTCCAGGGCCATGTTTGGACCTCTATACCACTGCTTCAGGGGCAGCTCGTCATTGGCTGTGTTTGCTGTCCGCCGGGCTACAACATGGGCAATGTAAATGCAATCACCGATGCGCTCTGTCACGTAGCTAAAATCTCGCACGTTGCCAAAATCATAGCTGGGGACTTCTACCTCCCTGGCATTTGTTGGACAACCCTGAATTCCTCTCAGAAATTACGCAATTTTATCTCATGTATCCGTGCTGGTGGATGGACACAACAAGTAAAATCGCCAACCAGAGGGAACAATATTCTTGACCTTATCTTTACTTTAGGTCTCCGAAATATAAAGGCAAATGTCCTTAGCCACTTTCCTGGTTGTGATCATAAAGTCATAAAATGTGAACTTTCCTTTCGACCGCATCACCAGAAAGTCTTCAAAATCGAAAATCTTTCCGAAATGCAAATTGGGACACTCTACTCACCATCCTGCGTAATCAGACCTGAGATGAATTTTTTCTAACATGTGATCCCCAGCTGGCGTCAGTTGTGATGTTCTCTAACTTTTTCTGTTCTCTTAACATCATATCTCCCGAGATAACCGAATTCAGTGGAAAAAAGACCTATCGACAATAAAAGTTGCAAAGTAAGTTCGAGAAGTTGCAGCTTGCCAGAGAAAGGACCAACTGCTTCTATCTTCCTTTGCCTCAGCCACCTCTCACGCCAGCTACTAAGCAAACATGAGAACAAGCTGGAGAAGCTATACAACCAAAAAACCATATTTGCTCCTATCAGAGAACATTTTGTATTAGCTCGCCTCAATTATTCGCTGAGGCATTCAATAATTTCTTCGCTTCTACCTTCATAACAGACCACAATAGTCCAACCCAGGATCTCACCTACTTGACTTCCGACACCTTGTCAACCGTATTATTCTCAGCCAACGAAGTCAGAAAGCTGTTTAATACCACCCGGCCTCTGGCTCGCCCTGGACCCGATGGTATCCCTCCAGCTCTGTTTCGTCTTGGCGGCCCGGACGTTGTGAGGCTTTTGCTGAACTTATTTAACCCCTCCATGTCACAAAGCATTTTCCCATCCCGGTGGAAAACTTCCGTTATCATTCCCCTCCATAGGAAGGGTGCTTTACATGACCCTGCTAATTACCGCCCCATAAACCACACTCCTTTTATATCTGGGATAATGGGCCGAGTGATTAAAGATGAGATTGCCAATTTTATCCCCACCCGTGGGTTAATAAATAAAAACCAACAATGCTTCTTAAAGTCTGGATCGTGTCTGCCCTGCCAACTTGATTTCCTTAATCTAATCACAACGTCAGCTGACTCTGGAAATACACTTATCGTTATCTTCCTTGATACGACAAAAGCATTTGATTGCATGCCCCAAGCTCAGCTGCTAACCAAGGTTAAAACTTACGGCATAACAAACGCACTTTTTCTTGGTTGTCTTCCCATCTTAGCATGAGATCGCAAACAGTAAGCATTGATGGTTACCTCTCATCACTCCAGCCAGTCACAAGTGGTGTTATACAGCGCAGTGTGTTTGGCCTACTTTTATTTCTTCTCTACATAAGTGATGTATTCAAAGTAATACGCCATGGCCCCGCGTTCCTATTCGCCGATGATATCAAGAGTGTATATTCCTTTGAACCTTTCACCCTCACCAAAATAGCTGACGACCTGAACGCTCTTGACATATGGTGCAACACTCGGAAAATGAGTTTCTCCGCTGCTAAGAGTGCCGTTCTCACGTATAAAAGCCAAACTCCTCCTGAATCCCTCGACTTAAACAGCTGGTTCATTCCTACTACTCCGTTAGCGCGAGACCTCGGTTTACAGTATTCTTGCACGCTCACCTTTCAAGAACAAGCCACATACCAGGTGGCTTAGGCTAAGAGAACCATAGCTCTCATCTGCAGAACTTTTAGAATGCGCGACACCCAGCTTCTGATCTTTAAATCCCACGCCAGACCGCAGCTCGTGTACTGCCCTCTGGTATACCCTCACATGCGCAAATCTGACAGGCTTGCGACCGAAAGAGTTCAGCGATCCTTCACCAAGCACTTACTCGGCTCATCATCCCCCTTGAATTACAAAGAGAGATGTGAGCTTCTAAGGCTTGAAACCCTATGGCTACGACGTATGAAACTCAATCTTTATGTTCTATCCAACCTCCTACATTCTAGAGCGCATACGTCCATCACTGATCTATGTTTCGCTCAAGAAGCACCCTACCCTCCTCGTAACCATACTCCGGGACAGAACTAGGAGAAAGGTTCTTCATCACCGTCTATTCTCGCATTTGGAACAGACTGCCTCAAGAAATTCGGGCCTGCAAGACATTAGACCGTTTCAAAATTGTCCTTACAAAACATTTAGAAGTCGCCAAAGTACTACAACTAACCCATACATGCACCACATTGGAACAAGCTTATGAGGGTAACCTAGATTTTTGAATAGAGAAAGAAAGCACGACCCGAGTAACATCCTTTGCAACGTCGACATCACCTATCCCATATGCCTTCTCCATCGCCAGCATATTGGTTTCCCTCAGAATGACTTAAATCACTGACACGGCACTTGTTAGATTCTCATCATTTCACGAGCTCAAACGTCTCTTATCTATCTCTTTTATGCTTAATTCGCTTTACTCGGTCCGAACTGACCCTGTTCCCCTCCCCAGCGTCCCACCACTTATTCCAATTCCGGCGACCACCAATTACCTCTAAATCATCATTCTTATTCCTACATTTTGGTTATTACTTTTGTATTCCCATTCACTCCCAATGGCTCATAGTCCTCATTCTTCACAAAGTAGTCTGTGTCTACAATACTAGATTTCCATTTTCACCAATGACCGTTGATCCTCAGCTGGGAGCATCCCAGAGTGCCTCTCTCTACTCTTACGCTTCCGGACACCAACCGGCGCGCATCTCCCTTTTGATGTCTCGGAATGATCCGGAGATAACACCGGCTAAATATCTGGCCCACACTTCCGGCTGAAAATCTGATACCCGCCCATCATTCCGTCGCCAACTCATTGAACCTGCTCTCCAGGATCCTCCCCAATCTCCCAGACTACTCCGTCTCTACTTCTGTATGATCTCGACCAACGTCACTTGTGCAAATTCCTCCGGTGCGGGGCGCGGACAGATCCCCCGCTTTGGCCGGTTCACATCGGCCGTGCAGGACGTCTGCAACGATGTGCGGGCGCAACTAGGTTGGTGGATCGCATCTCCTGCCTCCAGAAGTGATTTTCAGGTTGGGTGTGAGCGCACGGTCAGCCCCACCCACTAGCATCGGTTGCCGATTGAAAAAAACAAAAAGAACATTCATATAATCAAAATGCTGCAAATATGCTGCTGTCTCCTCCAGTCAACATGGACTCTCCATAGTGCTCGCTTCCGAATTCTCCCTCATAACCTACCGTTTTTTTCTCCCGGCAAAAGTGGCTTTCTTTGTTGCTTAATTATCGCACACTTAAAAACCCACCAATACTCTTGGCTCGTTATTCCCGGTCCACTTCCCGCGGTTTCATGCTGAACTGTTCACCAGTCTTACTTGCAAACTTAACCACTCTCGAAGGTAAAGCCCATCCCTTTCTGCTACTTTTGCCGATATAATCGAGAACTAACACATTTATTGCCGTCACTAACTTTCAAACCACAATCCTCAGACAGTATATGACACTGCGAAATCTATCTCTAGAGAATCCCAATACTCGATGACCTCGTGTTCGTTTGCATTCTCTGCGAGCTGCGCTGTGCGCACACTTAGAGCTGTTGCATTGCAATGTCCCCATCTTGCAAGGTATCGTATCCCACATATGCACATCTGATAATCTCTTGCACCGCAGAGTTCTGTTCTGTCGCCAAAAAGTGGCCCACCCTCTGTATCAATATAAACTGATAGTCTTATACCCGTCACCTCATCGCTTTTGCTGGCTGTTTTCATCCTATCGTTGCAGTTGAGCACCACGCATCGATTTTTCGCTAGTTCCTAGTTCTATGCTGAAACTTTATATTCCTTCCTTCTGAAAGCAAACCAGTCCACTCAAAATCCATGTTTTATCCGGTCACTTCTTCCGCTGTCACTTTGGCAACCACGGTCCAGATGTATAGTCCATTCGGTTTATCCTACACTCCGCCCATATCCGGCTGCCGAACTTTGCAAACCTGTTCATCGGCTGTTCTGTGTATTTCCTTTCCCATGCTCTTTTCCGATAGATCGTCTCAGACACTTCCGATGCTTGATACACTCTTTTCACCACGTGAAGTCTTTGCTGAGAATTATCAGCGTGTAAATACTTACCTGTCACTTAACTGGTCATCTCTCTTGCAAGCCACGTTTCTGCCATTATGGTAGCTACGCACCACACATCGACTTTTCTCCAGTTCCCAGTTTCATGTTGAAGCATTATATTCCTTTCTTCTGAAAGCAAACAATCAGCTCAAAGTCTATACGTTCTTATCCAGTCACTTCTTCCACCATTAATTTGACACCCACAGTCCAGTGTGTTGTCCGTTTTGTCTTACAACTGGCTTAACCGATATACGGTCACTGAACTTCGAAAGTGTAATCCTCGACCGGTTTTCTTGTCCTTTAGGTGTTGAACCAGCATTTTTACCGTCTAATTTTACATCGTAACCCCTCTCACACATTGCAAAGCTCTAGTGCTTGAATACGTCTCCTTCAGGAATGTTTCTTTTTCACGATATCCATGCATCCGTCAATCTAGTTTGGTTCTCCGACAGGACGGTCCTCCGTTTTTGGGATTTGCTTGATTATTTACCATTCTCCACCCACTCCAGGCTTTGGCAGAATAATTACACCTACCTTCAGCCAGATCGACCACTTGACCTTGAGTTTTAATTCACCGGGCGGTACGGCAACAGTTGACTTGAATGTTTTCTCATATTCAATCACGTTCACATAATTGTACAATCCTTCTGTAAATTTCATTCAGCTTTCAACTGTACTGTTTGATCTTGCATTGCAGCAAGCTTCGGGGACTCAGGACCCAGTGTGCTTCCGATACGTCACAACCGGTCAGCAGATCTATTTCGTTATTCTGCAACTCCGCAATTGCTACCCCGTCGAGAGGCGGCCACTGAGTCAGAATCAATTGCACTGACTGCGGTGCTCTCATCGGCAAATCCTTTATGGTGAATGCTTCTGGGCTTTCTGCTCTATTGTTGTTGAACAAGGAAACTAGTTGTAGGTGAAGTTTGGTCGACTGGATGACCTCGGTGCCACTCACTGTGCTCATCGCTAATGAAGATTGATTCCCTCTGATCCCATATCTCTCTGCGAACTCCTTCCTTAATAGCGTGGTATCCGAGCCACTATCTATGAAGGCCAACGCTCTTATCACCCCAACTGGGGTTTCCACGCCGACAGCTATTACTCCCAGGCGAATGGGCTTGGTAGTAGAGCGAGACACTGAGCAAACCGCACTTGACTTCCGGATTTTTTCGGCATTCGATTTCTTGGGGTTGCGAAGTAGGTAGGAGCGTTTCCTCTGGCATCCATCTTGAATACAAATGGGCTTCGTTCGGCACACCGCTGTTCGATGTGAGTCTTTGCTACACACGAAGAAGGCACCTAGACCCTTAGCCATTTCCCACAGTTTATCGACGTCCACGTTGCGGAAGTGGGGGAATTCTGGCATGCAATGAGGCGCCACACAAACTTTACACACCGGCAAGTTTTCACCTTCGCGATACAATGCGCGTGTGTTAGCCCATGGTTGACTTCTACTTGGTTACCTGGTCCAGGTCTGCGTCGTCGCAGTCCTGGGTAGCTTGCTCGTCTCGCTCACAAGTTTACCGAAACGACTGTTTTCTATTCTGGCATGACGTTCTAGAAACTGCGTCAGGTCCACTAAAGTAGCCTCTCGCCCAAATCCGCTGATCCCCTCGGCTTCTTCGGCCCATCTACCGTGCAGCTTCGTGTCCAAACTGCGCACTGGGGCTTCCAACGTGTGAAGTGCTTTCAGGTCCGATCGATAACCTAGGGTATTCAGGGTGATGCTGCAGTTCTGAATTTTTACCGTCAGACTGACAAGAAAGTCTGACTCGGTTTGGAAAGTCCTGGCTCTGATAGTACATCATCGATCAAGTTCCGAGCAACTTCAAGGGGCTGCCCAAACAGGTCTTCCAAGGTTTCACTTGCTAGGATGCAACCGTCTTTGGGATCCAGCATGAAACACCTGTCGATTGCTTCCCTCGCTCTTCCATGGTAGTAGTGCAGTAAATACAAGAATCTCTGCCCCGGATGAGATACCCCCCTTTCCACAAAGTTCTCCTATTATTTAAAGAACTTACAGTACTGTTCTGCGCTCCCATCGAATGGGGACATTTTTACTCTCGTTAAGTCAGTAGCCTGGGTTACACTGGCAAAAGCCGACTTTAATCTTTCCAAGGAGCTGCTAGGCTGATCGGCCGTATGCTCCTTTGTCTCCAAAGTCACCTCTAGCTCTCGTCTTCGGAGTTGGTCTTTACTGGCTGACTCACCCTTTTTTCCTATCCTGCCCAAGCCGGGTTTCTAATTCTACTATTCTCAGTCTACAAATATCCGCGTTCAAATTCCGTATCATTGGCTGAAATACATGAAGTTGCTCTGGGATGTCTAATAAACCTGGCAATACCTAAGGAATCAGCATTACCCCAAAATATCTCAGAGACTTACCGAGTCACTTACTGTCCAACTTCGGTTTGCTTTTGCCCTCCTCTTGAAATTTCTGATTGATTTCCCAATAAAGATTCCAAGATGAGCACTGCAGCTTTTATTCCAATCGTGGGTAAAGCGTAGCCTAATTAACGAGTCCCAAAGCCAGAACAAGATTTGTTCGCTGATTCTACCGCACTGAATTACCAAATTATGCCCATATAGATATGTACAAACCTCAACTGTACGGCCACAACGTCTAGCAATGAGGACCAGAGTCCAACAAAGGTCACTATCAGGTACCACCGTCACGGCAGTCCGAGTTCGACCCAAATATATGCCACGGCGCATGAGCAAAATGTAAACAAATGTCCAAGCGCAATGGTTGATGCATGCTGTGCTTGCTCCAGGTTTAATAAGATAAAGAACATGGTCTCAACAATACAAGTATGCAACGACGGCTGGAGAGGATTTCCCCACACACACGTTTCAAGCACCAACATGTGCTTATGTTCAGTTGATCCTCATCCACTGCGGTGTAGGTCCGGACCAACCTAGATCTTGGTTTGTTGTGTCGTGCAGTGAGCGTCGCACACGGACTCCATGACAGCTCTTCCCCAATGGATTCTCTACCACCAAAGAGGTGATGCCAGATCGATTCCCCGTTACCATCAGATCTATGGTAGATGAAAGTAGTCCATCGCGGAAGCGCTTTGTTCCGGGGAGTACTCGCGAAGCCTCTCCTCAAGAGCACTTAAGGTGGTTCCTCTGAGGGCACGTTAATCGTCCCATTTTATTTCTGGGAGATTCATGTCTCCCAACATGATAAAGCACTGTGACTCGCTCAGCGCATCAGTAGAATTCGGAAGATTTCAGAGTCACCTTACCCATCTGCTTGCTGGGCTCTACAGGCTCAAACTATCCCTGGCGGCTATCGGATTAGACGAAGGCAACATACAGTGGCTTTTATGTTGAGAGTTTCAAGCGTAAACGAGACCTCCCACTGATTACAATCAGCCCTCATGAGAAGGAATACCCCTCCATCCAGCCTACAGTCTATTCTGTCTTGTCTAAAGAAGGTGTAGCCACGATGTTGCACAGCACTTTGATCCTTTTTCCTCCACGTCTCCGTGACGGTAATAATCGCCTTTTCTATGTAATGGTAAATCCACTTGCACTTTTCACACCAAAAATCAGACTTCGCGAGCCGGAATCGAATCGGCCACTTTCCGCATGCCCGGCAGATGCCCCACCAGCTGAGCTATTGCGGTCCGAAAAGTCGGGTGAGAAGAACGTAAGTGAATAATCGATAATTCGCGAGCCACTCTTCGAATGATACACAGAAACTGTCCCGGTTTTAATCCTTGAGCCAGCCTCGTCGGTCGATTCAAAATGTGAAAAATGAGAGTGGATTTCCAAAACACAAGATACAGATTTCCGGGGCCAAAAAATGGTGTCAGTCACGGATCCATTCGTTCTGGCCAGTATTCACCCGCGCTTGTCTCCTAAGCTACGGGAATTTGCGTATCTTATGGAGGCAATTTCCACCAGGCCATCTGCATTGATACTTCCCCCATGGGCCTTTGTAGGCTGCAACTAGATTCCCGAACGGACACTTCGCTTTTTGCACTAACTATTATCGGGCCAGAATATTTCTTCAGTTTGCACAGGACAGATAATGTTCAAGGCCAATGGAGCGTCCAGAATTTTTTCAAAGGCATGCAAACTCGATAGGCATCCAACACTGCACGGTTTGTTTAATCGAATCCCTGTCAGAAATGGACGAAACAGAAAACCCTGTCGCAAATCAGCTGCAAGAGATATTAGGCATTGTAAGCGTTCAGTATAACAGTATGCCACAAGCAAAAACATCGATTAAAACTCACCTCAGACGGACCACAGTCTAACTACCGGTCGTAGAAAATCCCCCTAAAACCCTCGCAATTCAGTGTTTTTTCCTCAACATCACTCACTTGCTTACACTATTGACGTGTCTTTACGAACTGTTTGCTTTTATGGACCAATTGTTGTGTTTTCGCGCCCAGAGCGCTACTTTGTCATATTCTTGGTCTGGACCTGCGTGAAACACGTGCGCCTTGCTCGCAAGCTGCAATTCGGTTTCTCGTTTGTTGAGCCCTTGTGATCGTATTATTGAGGTTTATATCTTTTTGGTGTCATTGTTCGTTCAATAATCTAGTGTCGTGAAATATCACGGATAATCGCCTTTTGATTTCAGAATCCGTTGCGAATTTGGCTACGCATTGCTCAAACGTGTGTTACGATAGTCAATAAATCAATTTGGAACGAGGAAAAACACGCAAAATGCCAAGAAAAGGATCAAATGCAGTCGAATCCGGACAGGAAGTAACACGGCAAGTCTCTGGGGAGATTTTGGGTACATTTGATCCTTTAGTTAATGCTAGATCGCCTAGTCCTGTCAGTGCTAGTTCATGTGTTAATGAGAGCAATATTGATCGTGAGGATGTTGGTCTATATAGGCTGAGAATACTAGACCTAGAGCAACAGTTACTTTCGGCTAGACTACAGACACAGGAAGCAGAGAATAAGTGTTCACAGAAAGAGCGAGAGCATGAGACTAGCGATTTCGACACTTCCGGTAGATTAGGGCGCAATAAGATAGGGAACCCCACGCCGGTCGCCGACTACAAACGACCATCGATCAATCTGCCTCGAGTGGAACTAACGGTTTTCGACGGGCGATCCGAACACTACTGCAAGTTTGTCAAGCAGTTTGAGACCTTCGTTGAAAATAAGGTAACCGACCTCGGGCAAAGGCTTCTCCATCTGCCTCACTACTGCCGAGGCTGAGCAAGAGAAGCTATCGACGAGTGCACCACGCTCGACCCGGAACAAGGCTACACAAGGTCGAAGAAGATTCTAAGGGACTTGTTTGGCCAGCCATTCAAAGTAGCCCGTAACCTAATGAAGGGCGTGATGGTAGAGGCAAAGAGAACCGAGGGCGACTTCTACATAATGGCCAACCTGGTGATCAAGACGCAGAACTGCTCAATAGCCCTCGACAGTTTAGGTTACAGGGCTGACCTAGACGCCATGCACACTTTGGAAAACATAGTCCGTCACCACTCTCCCGAACTACAGGGTCGGTGGGCGGAAGAAGCGGAACGGATAAGCTGAAGCGACAGGGGGGCTAACTTCGAAAACCTGACCGAATGCTTGGACAGGCAAACGAAGATAGCCGACAGCAGATTTGGCTGAATTATCCGGGACAGAAACCGGGCAAACAAGCCCAGTACTAGCCAAGTCCAAACCCCTGTACGGGAACATCCAAAATACCAGTCTTGGACCAATGCACACGCCATTTCACGCTATTCCACAGCGCAACCAAGTTGCGGATCCTGTGATGCTAGCCATGGACTACCAGAATGCCCCAAGTTCGGCAACGCCACATTAGAAGAACGGTGGGGAATGGCGAGGATGGCAGGGGCGTGCTTTATTTGTCTCAATATCACACACCGGGGGGCAGCTTGTAGAACAAGGAAGAGATGTGGTTACGAGGGCTGCACGGGAAGACACCATCGATTGTTGCACCAGGCGAGAGTAACCTTACCCGAAGCGAGTACCAAGCCCAGTGTTATTTGTTCAACGTCGCGGTCTGCCAGTAAACCGGTACGTTTAGACGTAGTTGCCGTGGGAGTAGTAACCCCAACTGGGGTGGTCAAAGCCTTGGCCTTCATAGATAGTGGCTCGGATACCACGCTATTAAGGAAGGAGTTCGCAGAGAGATATGGGATCAGAGGGAATCAATCTTCATTAGCGATGAGCACAGTGAGTGGCACCGAGGTCATCCAGTCGACCAAACTTCACCTACAACTAGTTTCCTTGTTCAACAACAATAGAGCAGAAAGCCCAGAAGCATTCACCATAAAGGATTTGCCGATGAGAGCACCGCAGTCAGTGCAATTGATTCTGACTCAGTGGCCGCCTCTCGACGGGGTAGCAATTGCGGAGTTGCAGAATAACGAAATTGATCCGCTGATCGGCTGTGATGTACCAGAAGCTCATTGGGCCCTAGATCAAAGCGTCGGAAGCCGCAAAGCATCCCACGCAGTACGCACTATATTCTGCTGGACTTTATGTGGTGGGACAGATGGAAGATGCGGCAAACTAGTCCAAATCAACTGCACCTCGGTGGAAACGGCGAACATCGAACAAGCATTCCAACAGCTGCATAAAGCCGAATTCGCCGACCTGGCCATTGATAGAGATGCCCCATCACGAGAAGATAGGGCGGCTTTGAACATGGTAGCCGAGAACGCCAGGAATGCAATAGATCACTTCGAGGTTCCTGTCCCGTGGAGACCCAACAAGAAGCCTATGCCAAACGGCCGAGAAATGGCTCTGAAGGGGTTGTGCTTTCTCAAAACCAGGCTAATTCGAGAACCACAATTGGGGGTAGAATACACGCGAGCCATGCAACATAACATCGACTTGGGTTATATAGAAAGAGTGGATACAGCGGTTATCAGCGCAAATTTGAGGTGGTACCTACCCCATCACACGGTGGTGAACCCAGAGACACCGAGGAAGGTCGAGTGGTTCATGGCTGTGCCGCGAAACGTCAAGGTGTGTCACTCAACGACCATAAACTACAGGGCCCAGACTGAACAACACCACTAGTCGAGGTTTTAGGTCGTTTCCGGCTAGGAAACGTAGCCGTCTCTGCTGACATACGTGAAATATTTCTACAAGTAAAAATGTCCATTAAAGATAGAGATGCCTTTCGTCTTCCCTGGTGGCCTGAAGACGACGCAAGTCGCGCACCTGACGAGTACAGGCTGACCGTTCATCCCTTTGGGAAGGTATCATTTCTTTTTAGTGCTAAGTTTGCCCCCCTGGAAACCCTCAAGCGTTTCGGCGGCACCAGCAATCTTTTAGGAAGAGCAGTGGACCACTTCTACGTGGACAATTTTCTGTGTTCCTTCGACGACCCAAATGCTGCTATTCTCCACATGACCGAACTGATCGCCAATCTAAATGCCGGAGGATTCAACCTCGCTAAATGGACTTCAAACAGCCAAGAGGTACTCAACGTTACACCGAAGTCCGAGAAAGTGGAGTGCACGAGAGAGCTGTTGGGATTCTATTCACAAATGAAGCGCTCGCTTGGGGTTTAATGGAAGCCCGGAGGTGACAAATTCATAATCATCCTGGACCTACCCAAAGGACCAGCCATACGGTGAGGAATCCTGTCATCAATCTCAAGTCTCTATGGTCCTCTAGGTTCTGTTTCACCATGGCTGTTACCCGGAAAGTGCCTCCTGCAATCGTTGTGCCAGAGAGGTACGGGTTGGGGCGAACCTCTCCAGGATGACGAGGCTAAAGTCGCTCGACAAGCTTTTGGTTTTCACGCACGAGACTGACTGGGGTGACAGTGCACTTGACTCTCCACATACGTTTATCCACCCCCGCCCTAAGTTTCAACCATCCCATACCCTCCCCAAGCGCACCTAGCATGCATGTTGACGTCAAATACCATCGCTACCATAGCCCTGACTTTCAACCCATTGACCTGGATAGCATGTAGACGGCAGCCGCGGTGAAGCCCGGAAAAAGGGAAATAGAAAAAAGAAGATAGTGGAAACCGGTCATCTTTTCCATCCACACCCCTCCATCTTCCGTCATTTTCTCAGAAAAAGGCCTTCTCGATGTCCTAGCATCCAAGCCACGTTTAGGTTTACAACCCTACATAACGGTAACCACAGCCTCCTGCCAACTACATTCACTACCGTAGCCTGGACTTTAAGCCCACTGACATGGATAACATATGGAGGCAACAGACGACCACCGCCTGCCTCACTTGAGTCTACAAAAAAATGGACACGGAGAACTTCATATTTTTCCATTCCCTACTAAATATCTCTCCTCACTCTTATAACAAATATGATATTCAGGCAACCACCAAGTCACGAGATTTCCCTGCTCACATTCAAATTAAATCTCAGTAGGCAGGCACTACCGAGTAGGAGCACAGACCAACGTACATCCACGTTTCTGTGCCTGATAACAATTTTCTCTAACGCATCACCACCGACGCCCTAGTGGTTCTTTCTGCATTCTTACTTAATTGCTCTTCAGAACTTCTAATTGCGTGCAAACCATTTATCCTTTGAAATTCAGACGCAGCAGCCCACCCGGTTTACGCTATCTTGCAAGCCTGAAGTAGTACTTATCAACCCTACGTTATTTAAAATCTCGAATTCAAACCCAGACCAAGATATGAAATGTGCCACTGACCGTTCATATAAACCCAACCAGTTCATTATTAACTGTCGCCATTTATTATCATAAATCACAGCTGGAACGACGTCCAAACTGCTAACATCATTTATTTCAGGTTTGTCGTCGTCCACTCTCTCGGGCTCCACTTCCGGTGACCAAAGTTCACACCTCGACCCGTACCGACAGAGACCTAAACGGAATCTTTTATACCAAACAGGATTTCAATCGAGCAACACGACCTAAAACACTCCCAACTGCTTACCAGTAGATTGATAGGCGTCTTCTGACGCAACACCTCTGCTACTGATGTCACTGCTGGAGTCTTCACAAATAACAGTTCACAAGCTACCTCCTACTGATTGATTGACACGTCCCTTACCCCGCCTGATGAACCATACCCACGGGATGCTGCACATCACCTTGGTCTCATGTGAAACAATCCAATAACAGAGCCAGAATACGCAACACAGGAATTTTGTACTCATTAAATTTTGATACGCCATCCGAAAGCAAGTCCACTGATCCCCCACCCCATCGGTGGTTCCCAGCAATGAGGCCGAATATCACTGACAATCAATAAGTCAATATATTTTTGTCAGCGTAACAGAACAATGAGGCGCGGGCCTACGCCGGGGTTTTTCGCTCACTTTTATTTTGCAAGATTTCATTTTTCTTTTGATCGTTATCCGGCTTGGAATTGATTCTTCACTAATTCAAGGTCTTCAAGTTGCGTTCCTTTTTTTCTGAGTGATACCGGTTATTGATTCTGAATCTAAACTCACTTTTTATATGAATTGCTGTTTCCTCCACATTCACCAACTTTTCCTAGTCCATCTCCCCACACTTTTTTCGTATCTCCCCGTTTCGTGACGCACTTCGTTTATTGAGACCGGGAATATCCGTCATTCCGGGCCATCGTCGTCTTCATAGAGAGCCGTTCTCCTCATATTCACCAAAGTTCACGTGTACTCCCATTCATTTCTTTCATCTCTTCATGTTCATTACTTATTCCGTTCATGGAACCTCAATAGGCCTCCGTCATCCACAGCTTGCAATATTTTTGTTTATAACACATCCTTAGCGCTATATTTTCGTGACATATTCCGCTTTCCAACGAGCCACCACCAACCGACCCGGATTCGAAACCAAACCGTCTTTGCCGCGCGAACCATTATCATTTCGGTTGATTAAAACTAACTCTAGCTATATTGCTTTGCTTCTGACGATTTCGACTCGCTTTCTTGAAATTCGTGTATAGTTCATTGTTTTGAGTAACGTTGTACACCATGATCATGCGCTTGCGCGTGCGCCTCGACCATGGTCGAGAAATATACCATTATTATTATTATTATTACTATTATGGCGCGACTGGCTGCACAGCCTAGATCAACTCGGCGAGACCAAGATACCAAGATGCTTGACAGGAATCAGATGCACAAACGACGCCAAACTCCACTTATTTTCTGATGCGTCGGGAATAGGCTACGGGGTGAGAGCTTACGACTGCTGGGTAGACGAAAGTGGTGGGCAGCATAGTCAGATATTATTCGCAAAGGCGAGAGTGGCTCCACTGGAGTTTTTGTCTATTCCGAGGCTGAATTTGACGGCAGTAGTACTGGCCGTGAGAGCCGCGACACTGATGAGGAGATGCTTTGATCGCATAAACTGGGAACCAAACATTTGGTCGGACTCAGCCACGGTGCTACATTACATGAATAACATTACCACTCGCCTTAACACTTTCATGGCCAACAGACTCACTATAATCCACGAGTCCACTAAAACCGATCAGTGGCGCTGTGTACAATCCGTCAGTAACCCGGCCGACTTCTGCTCAAGGGGCTTGAAAACACTGGAAAGATTGCGGACTTGGACAATGGGACCGGAATTCCTAACTGCAGCTAAAGAGATGTGGCCAACGTTAATAGTACCTAAGCCTGATGGTGGCGATTTCGCGACGAAAAGACTGATGCTGGCTACAAACTTCAGGGGAAGCGCAAGCCTAATTGAAAAATTGTGCCACTTCCCGACTGGATAAAAATATTAAGAGGCGTGGTCTGGTAGACACGATACAAGGTACTCTTATTGATTATGAAAGGCGCAAGACCAAAAAACACATTGAATGTGGGGACGATACTACCGGGCGAGCTGAATCAAGCCGAACTCGACGTTCTACGCCCACTGCAACTAGACGCTTTCCCGTTCGAGGCCCGCGAGATGGCCAGGATAGATGATAACACCAAAGGAAGCAGGCTATTGCACAGCAGTATCCGAAGACTAAACCCCGTGCGAACCAACGGACCACTGAGAGTTGGAGGGTGGCTAACGAGTTCAAATCTAGAACGAAACAAAACACCCCATAATAGTCCCCGGTGACTACCACATAACGAGATGCCTGATAGACCATGTACATCAAGAAGAAGGACACGCGGGTTTGAATCATTCGCTAAACAATATACCTCGACGATTTTGGGTGACAAAAGGACCAGCGACGGTCAAGCGAGTCGTAGGCAACCGCATCATTTGTCGTCGCCTGAGGGCGGTAGCAGGCCAACAAATGATGGCCCCTCCTCAAAGCCATGAGAAATCAATCGGGATGGTGCTTGTTTGTGGAAATTGGCGTCAATTGCTTTTGCCAGTTACTTGCACGACAGCAAAAGAGCACGCGAAGGAGGCATGACTGCTTGATAACGTGTTTACAATCCAGAGCAGTCCATCTCAAAGTAGTGCATAATACGGCCACCGATTCGCTTCTAATGGCCTTTCAAAGGTTCATCGCGAGGCGAGCGCCCCTAAGAACTTATAATCAGACGAGGGCTCCAACGTCGCTGGAGCTCGTAAGGAGTTAGACGAATGGCGGGACCGCCTGGACCACGCCAAAATACGAAACGAGACCGCAGCAAAGGGGATAGAATGGTACTTCAACCCACCTTATGCCAGTCATCGCGGTGGCGTTTGGGAAAGGCTGATGCGATCAACTAGAATAATACTCACGTTCCCGACCTCAAAACAAAAAATCGATGACGAGACGCTGACTACTTTACTAACAGAAGCAGAACGCATACTGAACAACAGACCTCTTGTGCCAATTGTCCCAGACCATGAAGGCAAACCGGCTCTCACTCCCAAAGATCTGTTATTACTGCGGTCAAACGTAGGAGAAATCACGCCGAAAACCCTACGTGGAACGTATATCGTGGGATGAAACAAGTGAACCACCTGGCACAGGCTTTTTAAGAACGTTGAACGAGGGAGTACTTGGCAACACTGCAGCTTCGGCAAAATTGGATCTTCAACGAGAGACCGTTCGGACGTGGCGATGGAGTCCTCCTCGTGGAGAGCCACTTATACAAAGATGGTTGGCCGGTTGGAGTGATCAAGGCCTGCCGCACAGAAATCGATGGCCTCGTGCACACTCCATTCTAGTTTGCAGACGATATAAAAATAGTTTACTTTTCAATTCCAATGATGCTACCCATACTCTTTGCAACATTTCCGCTGACCTCGCAGCACTTGACCGCTGGTGCCACACCTGGAGGATGAGCTTTTCCACTGATAAGTGCGAGGTCCTAACCTACAAGTTCCAATTGCCCCCTGGATCCTTAACTCTTGGTGGGTCCCCAATAGCCAATCGACCTACTATCCGCGATTTGGGCCTCAACTATTCCTGCTCCCTCAACTTTTCTGAGCACGCTGCCATCCAGGCGGCCAAGGCTAGAAGAAGTGTGGCCCTTCTCTTACGCTTTTTTCGTCTCCGGGACAGCATCATTAGCATCTACAAATCACACATCAGGTCTTTGCTCGAATACTGCCCAATAATATTTTCTAACATGACGAAATTTGACAGAGTTGCGATTGAAAGCGTACAATGGCGTTTCACCAAACAAATACTTGGTTGGTCCACGTCCTTAAGCTATAGAGAGCGATGCCAAAATCTGAATCTTGACCCACTCTGGCTCCGCCGCTTAAGACTAAACTTAGTCTTTTTGTATAACCTGCTCCATAACCGGTCTTTTTCCTTTGACCCAGTAAGCTTCTCCCGTGAAACCCCCCACTCACTTCGGCACAGGCCTTTTAATGTCCTTCTAGTATAGCTAAGTCGGCCATAAGGTCACGTTTCTTCCTTCTTGTCCACTCTAAAGTCTGGAACAAGTTGCCCATCACCCTTCGAGCTTCACAAACCAAGTCCCAATTTCTGTCAGCACTCATCCCATATCTCAGCGTCAACTATGCACTACAGTTATCTAATATGTGCATGGCAGAAGAAGTAGCTTACGAGAGGGGCCTCGACTTCTAAGACCAACCCCTTCTCCGACCATGCTCCTTTCAATTAAGGACATAATCAACGATAGACCGTTTCATCTATCTGACTGAGTTCTCAGCGTTAGACTATCTATGGCCATTTTCTTAATGAACCAAACAAACTGAAACGCCACTAATTTCAACCACTTGCTTCCACCTAACCCCGTAGTTTCTGTCACTCTTATGCCCCGTCATTTACTGGTTTTTATATGCCTCCATTAACCGTTAATACGCGGCAGGGGCACACCCTGACTGCTGCTTTCTATCTGCTCTCCTCTCCCATGTAACGCCCCCTTCTTAGCCCTTTTTCAACTCCTGTCATGTTAATTTCCACATTTTCAAGGGTTTTGTCTGTTTATTCCATCACTTGTAAACAGCTGGTTATGCACTTGGCAGGCCTCGGACGTCTCCGAAATAAACCATTATTATTCATTATTACATTATCATAACCCACAGCTGGAAACACGTCCAGACTGCAATCCCCCTTTATTTCAGGTTCGTTGTCTCCCACTATCTCAGTCGCAAAACTGGCTAACCAAGGATGCCACTTTGACTCGTACGGACAGAGACTCAAGTGGAACCTACCATAGCAATTGGGACCGAAACCAAACCAAACAACAGGAAATACTCCTAATTGCTTATCAGATCGTTCAGCGTTTTCAAACGCAACCAACCTGAGTTCCAGTTCACGCGCATGCCGCTAATATACAGTCACTTTCGACTGATCGACCAACACATACTTTGTCCTGCCAGACGAACCTTACGCACTCGATGTCTTAAGTTGCCAGAAACGACGCTGAATAACACTCAAGGCAAATGTGTCAACACATACATATATATTTGTCAGTGAAACAGCATAATAACTCTGAAGTCCATGCGGAGATTTCCCGCTTTATCATCCATTACCGCTGTTTATCTTTCCTACGACCCGTAGCCGGCTGGAAATTGACTCTCCACTTTTCGAGGACCCTCCACTTGCGCTTTCTTATTTCAAAATGGTACATGTTACTGATCCTGAACCTAAACTCACCTTTTAATGGTCTGCTGTTTCTCCCATATCCACCAGTGTTCACTCTCACAAAATTGGTCTCATGCCCCCTGCTTCAAAACTCATTCCGTTTATTGAACTCCGGTAAATCCGTCATTCAGGGTTTGCATTGTCTTCATGATCACTATCCTCTTCGCATGCGTTGATTTTCCCGAACATGCTTTTTTACAATTTTCCCCCCTTTTCCTCTTGCTCAAACATTTACTCCATCTGCATAGCCTTGGTGGGCCTCCGGTTTCCTTGGCTTGCATCATTCTCGTTCATAATGCGTCCTTGGCACTGCGTTAATGATTTTTCGATATCTCCACCGCGAGCCAGTGCCCAGGCCGGAATCGAAACTAGTTCAAAAGTGCCGCGCGAACCATTATCAGAATGATCCATTCAAACTGTTGCTTGCTTTGCTTTTCCACCTCTGATACTCTCGACTTTCATATTTTGAATTTGTGAATATTCCATCTTATTGAGTAACGTGTTACACCATGATCATGCGCTACAGCGTGCATCTCGACCATGGCCGAGAAATATACCAGTATTATTATTATTATGTTTGTTTTAAAATGACAATGGCGAAGGCGATATTGACGCTGCAGACTAGCTTAATCCATGTCTGCTGACACCAGATGACGCTGAATTCTCCTATTTATTCCTCATGAATTCTCCCGTAGGACCCAAACCTCCACTCCGCCTTTGAAGTATATGTAATGTCCAAGTTCATCGAAAAATTTATCTTCTGCTCACATTCCTATACTCTATAACCAATTTTGGACCACCTTCCTTCACCTGATGCATGCTAACATTGTTCTGTGGTCGACAACTATTCTCTGCTTGATGCACTTGCTTTTTCATTTTATGGTCGTGCTTTTTTGCTGAGATTACTTTGAGGACAGTTGGTACGGTGGTGAGATGCACTGATTCAACACAGTTTTGTTTTAATACTCCTCGGCTTCACTTTCTTGCTCGCGCCGACTGACCGTAGACGTTCAGCTCGTTCACGCTGATTTTTTGCTGTCACGCTCAGGCAGTTGTCCTGCGGGCCCGATTAAGCGTGGAGAACTCGTTCTATTTGTTTGGACTTCAGGACAGGTATTTAATTTTTACTCTTTTTGGTCAACTGTTCTCCTTTTTACAGATTTTTGTCCTATTTTTGACTACTTTTTTGGGTGGATAGTGAATGAGGCTCACTGTCAAGGGCATGATCCTTTTGTACTCATATTTTTGCTCTCTGATAGTACTGTAGAATTTGCAGAACAATCGTGTTATTGATTTGGGTTCTGCATCGATTTGAGCTACGCGCTGCTTTGGGGCTCCAAGGTGCTATCCAGAACGAGTGAAGCCTATTAGTCGGTGAATTGATAATTGAATCGTTGGTTAGGCTTCACCCGGACCAGGACTCGAGCGTTGTGGTCGTTAAAGTATATTTTGTTTAATTTCATACGGTGTTCACGATTTACTATGGAGTTAGTTGTCTAAACCTCAGTTTATCACACTACACGACATTGCATGTAGAAGTAGCTGAGCTTAGGCCACGCACACACACGCCTGCATTATACTCGTTTATGCCACACATTCCCCTTCAAAAACGGCACAGTGCTCACACCCTTTCGTTGACGGTGTAGTGGTTGACGGCAGTGGTGGGTGCATAACTGGTGTGCATACCATCGAAAGAATTCTGGACGCTCGATTGGCCGTGGCCATTACCTGTCCTGTGCAGACTGAACTGAACAGAATGCCTTCCTTTGATGTGTGGTGATACTTGTGATTCCATTGCACATCCAGACACATACGCACATACCCGATGAACGTTATGTCCCGCAACCCCTATCAAACATGTGACGGTGGTCGCAATTTGCTTTTGTTGACATTACTAAAATATCTTTCGCATATGTGGAGGTAGCGACGATTACATCATACGTACTGTTAGCCTACCATGTAACGGTCCCTCCTTCCGTCACTTTAAATGGGACCATATTCCCTCTCAAATTCGCTCCAGAAACTGGGACGAGTTCTTCCTAACAGCAAATCCCCAGTTTGCCGCTGACCTCCTCTACTCAAGTTTACACTCATGCATCGAAAACATATCACGCCCCTACAATCCATCCAGACCAGCAGGTTACCATATAGCCAGGCTAAAGCAGAAACACGACGAGCTTCGACGGCAGTACCAACGAAATAGAGACTTTTCTACGGTCTTCAGACTGGAACGCCTCTATCACGAAATCCACCGCAAGGCCCGTGACCTACAACTAAAGCAAGAAACCAAAGCTTTACGCCACCCAAACAAAGCTCAAGAGCTAGCCCGGCCACACAGGGCTCGTGCTCCACAATCAACTCAATGCATAAAACAGATCATCCATTTGGATAACCTCATAACCTCACCTCGAAAGATAGCTGACACGTTTAATACTTTCTTCACAACCACCGTGTCTCTCAGTCCATCGTGTACCCAGTTTGTCACCCCGTCTGTCACAAACTCTTCACTCAGTTCTATCATGGTTACCACTACGGATATAAATAGATACATTCACACCTTCAAACCGACCTACTACCCCGGTCCTGACGGCCTAACGTCAGCAATATTCGCTCTAGGCGGCCCGGATATTCCCCTACTACTACTAAACCTATACAATTTATCTCTGCAAACCGGGACCTTCCCCAGCCAATGGGAGAAATCCATTATTATCCCCAGGCACAAGAAAGACGCAGTGCATGACGTTGCCAATTACCGCCTGATTAATCATACGCCAATGATCTCGAGGCTGCTAGAAAAAGTCGTAAAACACTACCTGACCGACTACCTTTCTGCACATAAGCTCATCAGCCCAAGACAGCACGGATTTCTCAAATCACGGCCGTGTTCAACCTGCCAATTTGACTTAATAAATTTGGTCACAACAGCTGCCGACAAAGACAGAGCACTCGTCATCATCTATCTTGATATGACAAAAGCCTTCGACAGAGTGCCACATCTGCAGTTACTCAACAAGATTAGGGGATACGGTATTGAAAACCCCCTACTCAGTTGGTTTAAATCTTATCTACAAGACCGTCACCAAGTTACCTGCATCAGCGGTCAGATACCAGACCCCCACCCAGTAAACAGCGGGGTTATCCAAGGTAGTGTTCTAGGACCACTGCTGTTCTTACTATATATACACGATATTTGCAATGTCATCACTTACGGCGAAATTTTCTTGTTTGCCGATGATATGAAGATAGTCTATGAATTCGAACGAGGAGACCTACCTGTAGCACTGAATAACATCATGGTCGACGTAAAGTCCTTATCCTCCTGGTGTGATCGCTGGAAAATGGAATTTTCAGTGAACAAAAGCAGCTATCTCTCGCTAAACTGCAATATTCCTTATGATACGCTTAAGATTGGTGGTGTATCACTCCCATATTCCCCAACAGTTAGAGACCTTGGACTGCAATATTCTTACACTTCCAATTTCTCTGAACACACTTCCTACATAACTGCACGGGCAAATAAGTCCCTTGGCTTGTTGCAGAGAAATTTTCTTCTCACGAACAGTAAATTAGAGATATACAAAACTAATATTCGCCCAACCCTGGAGTACTGTACACTTGTTTTCTCAAATATGCATAAACGTGACATTATCGACACTGAGAATGTACAGCGTCGATTTACCAAAAATCTGTTTGGGCCTTCTACGACCCTGACCTACAGACAGCGGTGTACACTCCTGCGGCTTGATCCCCTATGGCTTAGGAGAATAAAACTCAACCTCGCATTTTTGTTTACTTTGCTCCACAAACAAGCTGTATCCTCCAGCCAAGTTCAGTTCAGTATAAACTCGACACATCAGCTGCGTAATAGGGAACACCGTATAACGATCCCTACTTCTCGGAAATCCTTAAGGCAAAACTTCTTCCTCCTGAAATATGCAACTCTGTGGAATAAACTCCCAGCTGATGTACGTTCCGTAGATTCCCTAAATATGTTTAAGTCTAGACTACACGTAGCTCTGGACATCCAAAGACTGATAGCTCTTACGAATCCTTATATGTCTTTTGACAGAGCTTATGAGGAAAGCGTTGGATACTAACCCGAACCCTTGACAATCTAGGATGTGCCACACCATACGACGTAATTTCCATCACCTAAGCGTAAACCTACCAGTTTACAATGCCTAAACATAATAACTCTCATGACTGAGGCCAGTGCTTCAGAAGTCGTATTCGAATATATGAAATACCACTGGAAGCATGAAAGATAGTCTTTGAACATTTCCAGTGCTGATTATTATTAGGTTTTTGCCTCTGTCATTACTAACCACTCTTAACCGTGAAGCCCTAGGTCTTTTATTAGTATCCCAGCGATGCCATGCTCACGGGCAAATCACAAATCCTTTGAAATGCATACACAGTTACCAAGCCAGTGTACGCAACCTCTTCGGCCTGCAGCAGTATAGCTCAAATCCAATGCGAGTCTATTTTACCCATGCCCCACTCACATAGACCTTACCAATTTATTGTTTATTGTCTTCATATATTATCATAACCCACAGCTGGAACCACGTCCAGACTGCAATCTCCCTTTATTTCAGGTTCGTTGTCTCCCACTATCTCAGTCGCCAAATTGGCTAACCAAGGATGCCACTTTGACTCGCACGAACAGAGACTCAAGTGGAACCTACCATAGCAATAGGGACTTAAACCAAACCAAACAACAGGAAATACTCCTAACTGCTTATCAGATCGTTCAGCGTTTTCAAACGCAACGAACACGAATTCCAGTTCACGCGCATGCCGCTAATATACAACCACGCTGGACTGATTGACCGACACATCCTGCGCCCCGCCAGACGAAACTTGCGCATTCGAAGCCGTACATTACCAGAAATGACGCTGAATAACACTCAAGGCAAATGCATCAACACATATATATATATTTGTCAGTGAAACAGCATAATAACTCTGAAGTCCATGCGGAGATTTTCCCACTTTATTATCCGTTTCCACAGGTTATCCTTCCTCCGAACCGTAGCCGGCTGGAGATTGACTCTCCACTTCTCGAGAACCCTCCAGTTGCGCTTTCTTATTTCTGAACAGTACATGTTATTGGCCTTGAATCTAAACTTACCTTTATATGGACTGCTGTTTCTCCCACATCCACCAGTTCACTTTCACGTAATTGGCCTCATGTCCCCTTGATTCAAAACTCATTCCGTTTTTCGAACTCCGGTAGATCCGTCATTCAGGGTCTGCATTGTCTTCATGGATCGCTATCCTCTTCGCATGCGTCGATTTTCCCCCCTTTTCTTCTTGCTCAAACATTTACTCCATCTGCATAGCCTTGGTGGGCCTCCGGTTTCCTTGGCTTGCATCATTCTTGTTATTAATGCCTCCTTAGCACTGCGCTAACGATTTCTTCGACATCTCCACCGCGCACCACTGCCTAGCCCGGATTCGAAACTGGTTCAAAACTGCCGCGCAAACCATTATCAGAATGATCCATTCAAACTGTTGCTGTCTATGTTTTTCCATCTCTGATACTCTCGACTTTCATACTTAGAATTTTGTGAATATTTCATCCTATTGAGTAACGTGTTACACCATGATCATGCGTTAGCGCGTGCCTCTCGACCATGGCCGAGAAATATACCAATATTATTATTATTATTATACACAAACACACACATACTCACGCAAGCACATTTAGCCAGGGCAGGACGGAATTTACAAGGACAGCGTCTATGTTTCCCCTTCACCCCCGCCATCGGTCAGTTGGTCTCGTGGATGATGTAGATTAGCCTCGCGTCTATGCGGCCAACGGATTGGGTGCGACTATGAGTAGAACGTTGACCACAAGCATTAGGCGTGCGCACTGACAGCAGGGCCTACGTAGGTAGAAAGAATCACTACCTTTATACTAAACCTTTGATTCTGCTAAGGATTCGGGAGCATTTTGGTGGGCTGTGTAACGACCGGTCGTGGAAAATCCCCCTAAAACCCTCGCAATTCAGTGTTTTTTCCTCAACATCACTCACTTGCTCACACTATTGACGTGTCTTTACGAACTGTTTGCTTTTATGGACCAATTGTTGTGTTTTCGCGCCCAGAGCGCTACTTTGTCATATCCTTGTTCTGGACCTGCGTGAAACACGTGCGCCTTGCTCGCAAGCTGCAATTCGGTTTCTCGTTTGTTGAGTCCTTGTGATCGTATTATTGAGGTTTATATCTTTTTGGTGTCATTGTTCATTCAATAATCTAGTATCGTAGAATATCACGGATAACGGCCTTTTGATTTCGGGATCCGTTGCGAATTTAGCTACGCATTGCTCAAAATTGTGCTACACACAGTGCCGCCCATCGTCCTTCTAGTGAACACACTCAGAGCTCACCGCCAGCAAATATCTCTTACTGCTTACGATCTAGGACATATTTAAATGAGTGGACGGTCCGCAGGTCTACCACTTTGCTAGGCAGACCGTTCCAACTCTTTAGTACTCTGTTGCTGAAGAAGTACGATCCAGTCATCAACCCAGCTCGAACTTTCGTCAGCATCTTTTCGTGTCCTCCTGTTCAGTAATCTAAAGCCATTTTAAATAGACTATCCGGCCTAGGGCCAGAAAGCTCTTCATTGGCACGCACGTTTCTTCGGGATCCCCCTGACCTTTCCTCCTTTCCGACGAGAGGCATTCCGATGGCAGGGTCCCTGTGTATATGTTATTCCTCTGCCCTTTCATCATCCGAGTGGCCAGAAGCTGAACTTTGTCTAAGCAGGCGGCGTTCTTTTTTAAGAAAGATGACCCAGTCTGCACACTACCTTCTAAGTGAGGTCATATTGAAGGCAACTAAATAAATGCGAGTATTTCCGGCTGCCAGCAAGACGATACCGATGGCGGTCTAAAGAGCTCACCAAGAGCCTTTTGTGCAGCAGCGATGTACTGGTCCGACTATTTAAAATCGCTGCTCATGACGACTCTGAGTTCTTTGACCCTACTGACCGCTTCTACGGTAAAAGACCCACGGTCATGAGCTACGGTAAGGCTTCCTGTTGTTCTTGACACTAAGTGGCCTTTTCCGGCGTTCAGCTGTATGTTCCCTTTGCGTGCACAGTCCAAAACGGTTTCTAAAGCCCTGCCCATATCGGCCCTACCCTTAGATCCTTCGTGTCATCTGCAAAGATGAGAATGGGGGATTGAAAGACGGATGCCAGGTCGTGATTAAACAACAGGAATCGGACCTGGCCTAGGACGGATCCCTGAGGTACACGGCGGGAGACATTCACCGCACAGCAGCATCTGTCCCCTACATCGATGTGAAAAGCCCTGCAAGAGAGGAAGTCCGCCAGCCACTTCTATACTGGCCCGCCTATAACAAACATGTCCATCATGCGCAGAAAACACGATTGTTAACGGAGTTGATTGCTTTGCTAAAGTCAAGGTGACGTGCCTCACCTTGCTAACCTTCATCCAGTCTTCGAGCTAATTCGTCTAAGATGCACAAGATATTGGCCATACAACATCTATTTTTCGGGGATCCATGCTAGGCTGGGCTTAGCACTTGATAAATTAGGCTAGAGCACAAGGCCGGCGGCCAATGCCAATGACGGTTCAGTTTCTTGCACTTGCTAGCCCCGGTGTTTCAACTTGTTTCGGGTTGCTGGGATCCCTTGTCTCTCTGGAGTTGGGAGCACGACACATTTCGTGGTCACAGTTATAGGGGATAGCAGTGAGAGATTTCAATGGGATATGCTTCCGAAACCGGGAGGTTTGCTCTTCCTACAACAGTCGAGAGCTCCAGCTGTCGGGTCTCGTGATATAGTGGGGAAAACAAAGGTCTAGAGTCATCGAGGAGTATTAAGGGATGTACTGACGCAGACTGAAAGGGACAGCAGAACAGGAAGGGGAAAACAGAACAAAAGAGGGAGGAAGGTGAGGATAATAATATTAATATTTTATTCAGGAGAAGCCTGAAGCATGCCAGATACATGATCAAAATGTCACAGACGGATACATTGGCAAATATTTCGTGATTATGTGGAAGGGTGTAAGGCCAGTATAGGATAGATGAACTCGGCATAAATAGATGGAAGACAAACGCAAGATAACCAAAGGATAGGGGTAGGCACACCAGGGAACAACTGAGAGAGTTTGAATGGGCCCATTGCTGAATTCGAATTAAAGCCCAACAAGTCCGAGAGTCAAGATCAGGGGGTGCAGTCGGACTGGTCCAGGTGGAGATAGAGGAAAGCAGGGGATTGTACTTGAGAGGAGGGAGGAAAATACGGTTACAATAGCTATGTTACCAAAGGGACACGAAGAATAAATTTATATCAGTGTAAAAGGATGGATAGAAAAGATGCATTCCTTAGCTACTATAAATGATAGGCAACAGGTTTCAGAACTCTTTGGGACACAAAGCAAGGGAACAGGCTTTAAAGGTGGATCATGTAAACGGTATATGGAGTTTACATGTACAGACATTTTCAGATCAGAAGCATATAAACAGAGGTATCTGGATGTAGCAGGAGGGATAGCCATAAAAAGGTGAAGGATGTATAGCGAAGATGATGTCAATGTCCACGATGAAAAGTGGGGTATCAGCGGAAAATCATGACGCATTAGTATACTTATGGCAGACTGAAGGTGGTGGATCTGCATAGAGGAAAATCAGCCGAGGGGGCACCGAAGTGGTATCAGCCGTACTGAACAGTTCGCGAAGCATGGAAGAAGTGATCGATGGAAGCAAGTAGGAGTAAATGGAATAACGTTTTGAAGGTGCATCACGAGATGACCATTGAAAATGAGAGAAGGATTACGAAGTGGATGAACAATATGGAGTAACAAGATGAAAACGATGAGGATGGCTATAAAAAGTAGGAAATAATAAGTTACTTCGTGGTCGTTGTAATAGGGTCTCGAAGTAGTGAAAAAAAGAGCTTGCAATAGATCAGACTGGGACGTGTGAAAGCCGATCGTGGAAAATCCCCATAAAACACTCGTAACACAGTGTTTTTCCCAACATCACTCATTTCCATACACTATTGACTTGTCTTTACGAACTGGTTGTTTTTCTGGACCAATTGTTGTTTGTTCGCGCCCAGAGCGCTACTTTGACACATCCTTGTTCAGGACCTGCGTGACGCACGTGCTGTTTGCTCACACGCTGCTATTCGGTTTCTCGTTGTTGAGTCCTTGTGATCGTATTATCGAGGTTTGTATATTGTTTATGTCATTGTTTGTTTTAATAATCTAGTATCGTAGAATATCACGGATAATCGCCTTTTGATTTCAGGATCCGTTGCGAATTTGGCTACGCATTGCTCGAACGTGTGTTACAATAGTCAATAGATAAATTTGGAACGAGGAAAAACACGCAAAATGCCAAGAAAAGGATCAAATGCAGTCGAATCCGGACAGGAAGTAACACGGCAAGTCTCTGGGGAGATTTTGGGTACATTTGATCCTTTAGTTAATGCTAGATCGCCTAGTCCTGTCAGTGCTAGTTCATGTGTTAATGAGAGCAATATTGATCGTGAGGATGTTGGTCTATATAGGCTGAGAATACTAGACCTAGAGCAACAGTTACTTTCGGCTAGACTACAGACACAGGAAGCAGAGAATAAGTGTTCACAGAAAGAGCGAGAGCATGAGACTAGCGATTTCGACACTTCCGGTAGATTAGGGCGCAATAAGATAGGGAACCCCACGCCGGTCGCCGACTACAAACGACCATCGATCAATCTGCCTCGAGTGGAACTAACGGTTTTCGACGGGCGATCCGAACACTACTGCAAGTTTGTCAAGCAGTTTGAGACCTTCGTTGAAAATAAGGTAACCGACCTCGGGCAAAGGCTTCTCCATCTGCCTCACTACTGCCGAGGCTGAGCAAGAGAAGCTATCGACGAGTGCACCACGCTCGACCCGGAACAAGGCTACACAAGGTCGAAGAAGATTCTAAGGGACTTGTTTGGCCAGCCATTCAAAGTAGCCCGTAACCTAATGAAGGGCGTGATGGTAGAGGCAAAGAGAACCGAGGGCGACTTCTACATAATGGCCAACCTGGTGATCAAGACGCAGAACTGCTCAATAGCCCTCGACAGTTTAGGTTACAGGGCTGACCTAGAAGCCATTTTCGAAGACCTGACCGAATGCTTGGACAGGCAAACGAAGATAGCTGACAGCAGATTCGGCCGACTCATCCGGGAAAGCAACCGAACAAACAAGCTCAGTACTAACCAGGCTCAAACCCCTGTACGGGAACATCCAAAATACCAGCCTTGGACCATTACACACGCCATTTCACGAGATGCTACGGCGCAACCCAATTGCAGATTCTGTGGTACTAGCCATGGACTACCAGAATGCCCCAAGTTCGGCAACGCCACAATAGACGAACGGTGGGGAATGGCGAGGATGGCAGGAGCATGTTTTATCTGTCTCAACACCACGCACCGGGCAGCAGCCTGTAGGACAAGGAATCGATGTGGTTACGAGGGCTGCACGGACAGACACCATCGGCTGCTGCATCAGGCGAGAGTAACCATATCCGAGGCGAGTGCCAAGCCCAGCGTGATTTGTTCAACGTCACGATATGCCAGTAAACCGGTACGTTTAGGCGTAGTGGCCGTGGGAGTAGTGACCCCAACTGGGCTGGTCAAAGCGTTGGCTTTCGTCGATAGTGGATCCGACACCACTTCAGTGAAAGAGCGGTTTGCCGACAAACACCAACTGGCTAAATGTGCGACGTCGTTGGCAGTGAGCACGGTGGGCGGAACACAAGTAATGACTGCCGGTAGATTAAGGTTGCAACTCATCTCTCTAGACATCAACGAGGAAACTGAACCAAAGGAAGCATTCACGTTAGCGGATCTCCCCATGCAAGCACCAAGGTCGGTCAACGCAATCTTGACAAGGTGGCACCACCAGCATGATGTAACCGTTGTAGACTGGGAAGATGATGAAGTGGATCTCCTCATCGGCTGCGACGTGCCAGAGGCGCATTGGGTGCTTGATCAGAGAGTGGGCGACTGTCAGGCACCTTATGCTATACGCACCGCTCAGGGATGGATGTTATACTGTCCAGTAGGGGGACGTGGTTCCGTGAATTACTTATCCGCCGAAAAGGACCGCATAGTTTTATCTGCAGCGGCTTTATGAAAAGGAGTTTCATGACATTGGAGACGAAACACCATCGTTTTCTCAAGAGGATCGCTCCGCTCTACAAACGGTATGGCAAGGCACTAGAGGCCTCAAAATCAGTTCAAGGTTCCTCTCCCATGACGCACATCGGTCGACCCGTGGACTGACAACAGAAATTATATTCTCCAACGATTATTACGACTAAAAGAACGCTTCATTCGAGACCAGAATCTGTGGGAACGATACGCGGATTTGATGAAGCGAAACGAGGCCCTCGGTTACGTTGAAAAGGTGCCTGCCAACACCGACAGCAAAAGGGGTATCTGGTACCTGCCTCACCACCTGGTTATCAACCCAAAGAAACCCAATAATCTGCGCGTGGTTTTCGACTGTGCGGCCAAGTTCCAGGGCAAGTCGTTAAACGATCGCCTACTACAGGGGCCTGACTGGACAACACCACTGATCGATGTTTTGTGCCGTTTCAGAGTGGGTAAAGTGGCTTTGTCTGCCAACATTAGGGAAATGTTCCTTCAGGTGAAGATTCCGGTAGGAGAACGAGATGCTTTGCGTTTCCTGTGGTGGGAAGGGAGCAACCGGGACAACGCAGTGGTGAATTATAGGATGACTGTCCACCCCTTCGGAGCCATATCGTCACCATTTTGTGCCAACTACGCCCTCCGAGAATCAGCGAACAAACATGGCGATCTGGTACATTGGACGGTAGTGGATAGCGTCAGCAGGATCTTCTACATCGACGACTACCTTGGGTCATTCGATGATGTGGAATCAGCTCTAGAGCAGTTCAGGGGTCTGACGAGATTGCTGGAAGAGGGCGGCTTCCATCTAACTAAATGGATGTCGAACTCTTCAGAAGTGCTGAAGGTCATCCCGTATCACGAAAAGGCCGAGAGGGTAAGAGATTTGGACGGCTCTCCACTTCCTATCGAGCGCACTTTAGGGATACAATGGGACGCGGAAACGGGCGATTTTGTTTTCGAGCTAAACGTTCCCGAGCTGCCAATAACCCGTCGTGGTGTAATATCTGCTGTCTCAAGTTTGTTCGACCCGCTCGGTTTCGTCTCACCATGGCTGCTACCCGGAAAGATCTTGCTGCAGCGGCTGTGCCGTAAGAAGGTTGATTGGGACCAGTCACTGGACCGAGGGGACCGGCTGGACTGGGAAGAATTTCTGAACACCTTGAAGAAATTAGGGGACATAAGAATCCCACGATGTTTGACTCCTGGCCATACGACACGGACTGGAGAACTACATGCTTTTCCCGATGCATCCGAAGTCGGTTATGGAGCTGTGGTGTAGGGACGATGATGCACAGGAGACGGACAATATACTACGAGGATCCTGTTCGCCAAAGCCCGCGTTGCTCCACTGAAGTCGGTCTCAATCCCACGCCTTGAACTCAGCGCAGCCTATTGACAGTCAGGGTGGTGCAAGCTGTGAAGAGATGTTTCGGCTTCTACATTTGGTCGGTGAGCTTCTGGACGGATTCAACGATAGTACTTTACTATATCAACAACGTCCGGAGCCGGTTTAGTACTTTCGTTGCCAACCGGCTCACGATTATCGACGATGAATCAGCCACGCACCAGTGGAATCATGTCAGGTCTGGCGATAATCTGGCCGACCTGTGCTCCCGAGGTGCGACCAACTTCAGGCAACTGGACACGTGGGCGACAGGGCCAAACTTCCTGCACTTGCACAAACAGGACTGGCCCGTGTTCGAATTGAAACCCCCTACGGAATTGGAACTGGAGATCAAAGGCGTAGTGATAGCGGCCGACGTCGTCGGAGCGACATCCATTCTATCCCTAATGGTCAGGTTTTCTTACTGGATGAAGACACTTTGTTCGCTAGTTTGGTTAACCAGGTTCAAGAGAAATTTACTAGTCATGAAAGGGCTACGGCCCCCAGGCCGGATACGGGTCGGCCCGATAGGTCCGGATGAGCTACAAGCGGCAGAGTACGATATTTTCAGAATGATACAACGCGAGGCTTTCGCCCGAGAACTCAAGAGGGCGGAAGAAGTTGGGATGACAAATATAGACATGCCATCTCCACGAGGCGAGCTGAAGCGTTTAAACCCCAAACTCATTGATGGACTGCTGCGGGTGGATGGTAGGCTGACCAACGCCCACCTGAGCTTCGACACAAAGTATCCTATACTGCGGCCTGCGAGACAACCTGTAGTAGAGCTAGTAATCCAACACGTCCACGCCGTGGAGGGTCATGCCGGGGAAAGTCACGTGACAAGCGCCATCCGAAAGCGCCTTTGGTTGTTGATAGGACGAGAGACTGTAAAACGCGTAATCCGACGGTGTGTGCTATGCAGGAGACTCAATGCCACGACGGGCAAACAACTCATGGCCCCACTACCAGAATGCAGGGTGACTACGGGCTGGTGGCCGTTCAGTGACACCGGGTTGGATTATTTCGGGCCCTTGTGGATCAAGTGCGGGAAAATATTAGAAAAGCGATATGGATGTATCATGACGTGCATGAAGTCACGTGCAGTACACCTAGAAGTCGCACATTCGATGACGACCGATTCTTTTCTACGGGCCTTGCAGAGATTTATCAACCGACGAGGCGTACCGGCCGATATATACTCAGATAATGGATCGGACTTTGTGGGCGCTCACCGGGAATTGCAGAGTTGGCACAAGAACATAAACAGGGACGAACTGCAGAATCGAACCGTGGCCTACGGCATACGATGGAATTTCAACCCCCAACAGGCCAGCCACCGAAGCGGCATATGGGAACGCATGATCCGGTCCGCCAGACAGATATTGCTGTCAATCATGGAGCAGCAGCCTCCCGACGACGAGACGCTGAACACCGTCATGACTGAGGTGGAGCGAATCCTGAACAACCGCTCCCTGGTTCCAGTATTGAACGGCGACCCCACCCACCTGGCGCTCACCCCGAACGACTTATTGACGCTAAGGTCGAACGAGGGTTTCCAAGGGCCGGTAAACCTTCGTGGGAGCTACCTCCACGGGTGGAAGCAAGCGAACTATCCGGAGAAGGTCTTCTGGAGGCGATGGCTACGGGAGTTCCTACCAGCTTTGCAGACTAGACAGAAGTGGCTGGCCAAAACAAGACCATTCAAAGTTGGGGACGTGGTTATGATCGCCGACGAACGCGCACATTTCAGCGCTTGGTCTTTGGGAGTAGTTATGGAAACCATCAAAAGCACTGACGGAATGATAAGAACGGTGAAGGTGAAGACAGCTAACGGAGTGCTCATTCGTGACATACGCAGTATTAACCTACTCGAGAGCGAAGGCGGAGGAGCTGATAACCCTGAGGCCTAGTAAACCTTTTCACACCAGTAATCGAGGTGGATAAAGAAACACCATATATACCACACGGTCTCCGTCAAACACGTTAAGGTGCTCGCGGTCTTTCGTTGACATTACAGAAGGTTCTTTCCGATATGTGGTGATGAGTGCGATTCCATTATACATCTCGATACATACACGCATGAACGATGCACTCTACATCCCGTAAACCCATAAAACATGTGACAGTGTTCGTTGTTTTGCTTTTTGTTGACGTTACCGAATTTCCTTTGTATATGTGGAAGTGGCGCAGCTCAGGTCACACACACATGCTACATTTACTCGTTTTCTTGCCACACGGTCTTTTGTTGACATTTCAGAAAGTCCTCCTTTGATGTGTAGTCATACCTGTGATTTCATTGTACACCCCGGCACACACACACACACACACTCAAGCACATACATCCAGGACAGGACGGCCCTTTACGAGGACAACATCTATGTGATCCTTCACGCCCGCCATCGGCCATTTTGTCTCGTGGACGATGTAGACTAGCCTCACGTCTATGTATCCAATGGATTAAATGCGACCAGTAGTAGAACGTCAACGACGAGCATTAGACGCGCGCACTGACAGCAGGGCCTAGGCGGGTAGGAAGAATCAGTACCTTTATCATGAACCTTCGACTCTGCTAAGGATCCAGGAGGATTTTGGTGGGCGGTGTAACAGCCGGTCGTGGAAAATCCCCCTATTTCCCTCGCGATTCAGTGTTTTTCCCAACATCACTCATTTGCCTACACCACTGACTTGTCTTTACGAACTGGTTGTTTTTCTGGACCAATTGTTGTTTGTTCGCGCCCAGAGCGCTACTTTGGCACATCCTTGTTCAGGACCTGCGTGGCGCACGTGCTGTTTGCTCACACGCTGCTATTCGGTTTCTCGTTGTTGAGTCCTTGTGATCGTATTATTGAGGTTTGTATATTTTTTGTCATTGTTCATGTAATAATCTAGTATCGTAGAATATCGCGGATAATCGTCTTTTGATTTCAGGATCCGTTGCGAATTTGGCTACGCACTGCTTAAACGTTCGTTACAGGAAGCATGACCACAGCAAGTGTAACGATGAACGGAGTGGAAATAATATGGATGTATGGTAGATCACAGAAGTTGTTTTTGAGCTTCATGTCGTAACGATTTCTTTACAACAGGTGGGAAGCGGAGAGCCAAAACAGATGGAAGACACAGAAAAAGTGCCTGCAACGAAAAAATGTAAAACAGTGGAAGAGAGAACCGGCCAAAGTGAAACGGGTAAGTGCCGAATAACTGGAACATTTTACCACAGGAGAAGCGCGATGTGGACCGAAAACAAGGGCGACTCCGTGACAAGGAAGCCTAAGGTGGAACAGAATCACCAGAAATATATATGCGTGGCAGAGATGGGACGATGGGGCTAGAGATCTACGTGCCCGCAGGCGCTCGCATAAATGGAATGAACGGCAGATATCAGTGGAGACATTTTCTGATGAAAGGACCGAGAGGGATTCATAGAGCCGGGCATGAAAGATATGGTGGTAATGAATCGGTAACAAATGTGGTCATATGAGATTGCTTCGTAGTTTCTACGGCACTAAAATGAAATTCGCAACGACATCCAGAAACGGTTCAAGGCCAGATTCAGATGTTTCATACGGATAAACAAACGCGAAAAGGCGTGGTGAATGGAAGTGCTTTTCAAATTAATGTCAAATATAGTCAGGTTCACAACGCACGTAGAACATTTGGAAGGATCTTCAGTATTTCTTCTTCACAGCGCATACGAGAAGTCAAACCAGGAAGCGGCTAGGTTGGTAAAAGAAGTCGATAGGTGAGTCTACCGCGGCTGAGCGGAGGCTACAAAGGCATGCAATCCGCAAAAGGTTATATCGAGTGTGATAGGGCTAGGACGGTGGGAGCGTAAAACCTACAATCGGTGCTAGTGGGTATGGCCGACAGCGAGCTGGACATCCAAACTGGAAAAAACTCATGAGAGAGCGCACGAGGTGAGATTACCCAGGTTAGTCGCGCCAGAACACTGTTCCAGGCGGCCTGCAGCCCGATGTGAGCCGGCAAAGGTGGTGAATCGGATTGCATCCCGCACAGCTGTGGTTAGCACCGAGGCACATTGATGACTATGCATGTGAGGCGTAGTTCAACTGTGAAGGTATGAGTTCCGCGATCAGCTGGCCAGGTTGGGAGTGGTCTCAGAGGGAGAAACCAGTGGAGCCGGCGGTTGCTGAACGACCATACCGAAGAGTTACTTCAGCCCGTTTATCATGGAAGTGATCTTCATGATGCTAGGGCAGTGGATCAAAGCAGAGGGTGGAAGGTGCATAAGGGGAGAACTGAAAAGAGAAAATACAAGGAAATGCAGTCAGGGTGTGCCCCTGCTGTGGATAAACTCTCAGAGGAGGATAACAAAACCAATTAGGGATGAAGCAAAAGTTGTGTCTGAGACTGCGGGAAAAGGGGAAGTAAGGTGTAGGAAAACGGTGTTGTTTTAATTCCGTTTACTCAGATAGCCAGTTAGGCACTGAAACTTTGGTCAGAATAATGAGACTGTTCACTTTCATTGTGTCACCCACTGAAGGAAGCACGGCCTGCGAAGGATTTGGCCTTGGAAGTCAAGGCCCCTGCCGTATACTATATCGTCAGCTATGCGTATATCAGACACCTGGAGGTCACCGGTGAAGCTGAGGTATGGGATAAGTGCCAGTAGAAATTGGAGTTGGTCTGAGAAGCTCGAATAGTAATAGGTAACTTAATCCAGAACTTGGAATGGACAAGAGGGAAAAATGTGAACGTATGGCCGATTTAGCTATACTAGAAAGGATAGTTATAGGCCTGTGCACGAGAGACTAAAGAGAGTTTTGCGCCGGAGGCCTATTGGGTTAAGGGAAAAAGGCCGACTATAGAGCAGGTTATGCAAGAAGACAAAGTTTAGTCTCAAGCGGCGGAACCAGAGTGGGTCAAGATTCAGATGTTGGCATCGTTCTCTATAGTTCAAGGACGTGGAACAACCGAGTAGCTCTTTGTTAAAACGACTCTTTATGATCCCCAGAGCAACTATGTCAAGTTTTGTTATGTTAGAAAAGATTATTGGGCAATATTCAAGCAAGGGCCTGACGTGGGATTCGTAGATGCTGATGATATTGTCCCGGAGACAAAAGGGGCGGGAGGGAAGAGCCTTGGCCGTTTGGATGGGGAGTGCTCATAGGAGTTGAGGGAGCTAGAATGTTTGATACCCAAAGCACCGACGGTAGGTCAACCGGCTATTGGGGAATCATCAAGAGTTAGGGATCCAGGGGGTGATTGGAATTTACAGGTTACGACCTCGCACTGACCAGCGGAAAACTTCATTGTCCAGGAGTGAAACCATCGGTCAAATGCAGAGAGGTCCGCCAATATTTTGCAAAGATTTTGGGGAAGCATGATCAGAATTGAAAGTGTGGACTATTTTTGTATCAACTGCAAACAAGAGTGGAGTGCCTTGGTGTACTAGATCCAATGCGTCAATAATGTACATTAGAAAAGGAAGGGGACTCAGTACACTGCCCCGTACCACGTTATTTGTAACAGGTCTCCGGTTAGATGTATGTCCGTTGGTGAGGACCACTTGGGAACGATGAGTGAGACCGGATTACAACCAGGGAAGCGGTGGGTCAGCAAAGCCGAATGAACGCAATTTAGCGACCAGATGGGGGTTTGGAACATGACCGAAAGCTTTCGATAATTATGGGCAGACAGTAACCAAAGCCTGCCCGCTAGCAGTGGCCTTAGTGGCTATGTTGAGGAAATCAGAATGACGTGTGTTGCTCCATCGAGATTTGAGAAACTCGTGCTGCCTTTTACCAAAAAAGGTCTGCAACGGGAAGATAAGCAATTATGCCGTCTTTACCAATCGATTCCATTGCTACGGAAATAACTAGGCGGTAGTTAGCCAGTTTGTGGAGGGTTCCTTTTGTGTTGCGGTAGGATGACTAAAAGCTTCCAATTCGATGGCATCAGACTGGATATGAATGACAAAGTAAATGGGCTCAGCAAAGAAGTGGAAGATCTGATCCACCTTCATTCATTGCAGCTAGGGATAGCCTATGTGGTCCAGGATGCGCTGATGCCTTGAAGATGGAAATGGGCCTGAAAATAACGTATACTTCAAACGTTAGAGTAGATGTTAAATATCTGGTGGCACCACGAGGAATTGAGGGGGTGGGGGAGGTGGGCTTTGTCTGAGAGAGGGGCCATAAAATTAGCGAAGTAAGGGTTAAAGGCACCAGTGATAAAGGAACGGGGGTTGGCCGAAGTTTTACTCGGTAATACAAAGCACTGAGTAGTAGTTTCTGCTTTCGAATTCCTAGAGTGATGTAGGATTGAAAATTTCAAAGCTTTGTTTGGACGCCTCAGAGCTTTGGCCCCTTCACAGTGTGGCTGGGTTTCCTTAAGATCCCGGTGAGTACCAGGAATACGGGTCAGTCTCTCGAGAAGTGCAAAGTCGTGGTTTCGTGGGTAAAATCCTTGCACCCTAAGAAGCTTTTTCGGGGGGATGCAAGTTTGGGCTCCCTCAGAGAGGAGTTTTGGGTAGTGGGACTGAGCTTCGAGAGGTTGTGTCCTGTATTACGTGATCAGCCGCCTGCTGGGGTCGGCCGTTAGAAAAAACCCTGCCAATTTGGGTTACGGATGAGATTGGGCAGAGAGTTCCAATTTAAGGGGAGAGAAATGTTGATTTTGATCAGATGGCCTGATGGTCGGGGATGGAAAGAGAGATTACCCGTTGCTGTCTTATGGTAGCCGCCCGAAATTTTATACAGAAAGGGGATCGGAAGGTTGGAAACGCTGTGGGTGAGTATGAGACCTAGGATTTTGGCTTTTCCAATAGTGGTTTCAACGTGTTGCACCTAATCACCAAATAGAGCATGGGAGACAAATTCTGCTACGTTGGTGGGTGCTGTGCGGGTTGGCCCAGGTTACTTCAAGCCAGTTAAAATCACTAGCTGCCGGAGGTGGTAGCAAAAGGTAGTCAAAGGCTTCCATTAAAGGAAGCAAGCTTGCGGTAGTACAGGAGGATGGGGGATAGACACAACCAATGTGCATGGCTTTAGTAGGGAACCGAATAGTTAGCCGGGGTCGTTCGATGCTCAACTCTGGTGAAAGAATGTGGAGTTGTGGAATATACTGGCTTTGCCATATGGCGAACGTGGTAGTGGTTGCTATTATGTGGTGGGCAGGAACGAACTAGAAGAGTGTGGGGTGGGTTCGCCGCTTGTCGATGCGGCCTGCTAGGTGGAACAGGATAGGAATCGGTGGTTGGTAGAGGGAGTATATGAAGGTTGTTTTGGAAGGTGGTGGGAATATGCAATGATGCCCAGTCGACCCGCGGATTTGGGTGTGCTGTCGAAGGTGTAAACGACTGGCAAGATGCCGGTTTTGGAAAGCGGTTCATTTAGGCAGGAGGAAAGGAGAGATTGTAGGATTGTATGCAACGGGGTGGTGGAAGTTTACGCGGAGGTGGTTTATGGATGTATCCTCAGGGTAGCATGACTGTAATGAGATGGGAAATGGTGGGGCAAAAGGAAAATTTTGGTATGGTGATTAAACCAACGGAATGAACGGTGGATGCAGGAAGAGGTTAGGAAACGATGAATTAAGCAGATTCAGAGTCGAACAATAGCTGTGAGGCGGGTTCCGCGTATGGTTTCGCCGAGGGAAAATACGGTTCAGGGGATTTTGTTTTGGGGACAGACTTTGTAGGCTCTAGCGTTAGCTGCACCCTACTAGGGCATCTGTTCGATTGTAAGTTTTGCAACACCATCGGGGTGTGGCCCGGCGGCATAAGAAGTTTGCTGCCCAGTAAACTAGACTTTGAGGCCTTCACCAGGGATGAAGGGTGGGTTATTGGGTTTCGGATTTGCCGCCATAGGTTTCCGTTGGTGCCAACTCTCTTAAATGGAGGCAGATTACGAAGCTTTATCAACTTCTAGCCCATGGGTGATAACTTAAATCTCAAAGACGAGCTTGTGTCTTCAGGGACTCTTCTTCTTGGCCGTTTGGTTTCGGGGGTTTGCTCCGAGGGCTGACGATTCTGATTTGATCAAGAGTGACCCGGCAGCGGTACGGTGTGAACCAGCGGATAGGTTTTGGTAGCAGCTAGAGGGCGGGGAAAAGAACGACCATACTCTGATTTGTGCTTCGCCTTAGGAGAGGTAGGCTGTAAAGTGAGGTTGGGCAGGCCAAGAGATTTGGGTAGCTTCTTTTGATGCACTTGGCTTGGTCTTCTGGCAGGACTTGGTGGCTTTCAGCCCCAGGCATCAATAATGCTCTTGGAAGCTAGTAGGTTTGGAGAAGGCCCAGGAAATTCTTCAAGGTCCAAATCGGACAGTCATTGGCTGGCAGACTTTAGTTGCTTAGGGCAGGTTGGGGGAATGCAGGGGGTTAGTGTAATTTGGTGGGAATCTGCCCCGGATGTTTGAAAAGGGTTCAACTTTTTCGAAACTTCTCGTTGTAGTGGCATTTTGTCGGACGCTACTCGAATATTTTTGTGCGGTGAGTTATTAGCAGTAACTCTTTGTTTATGAATAAACCCACTGGCTGCCAGTGGGTACGAAAATTGGAAAAGCAGGGTGCATTGGAGTAGTTGTATTTGTTTTCGCTGTCCGATGCTACTGCATAATGCGCCTCCATGTTGGTGGCCCTTAGCGAAATACTGCCGACTTCGTTGAGTGGGGTCCTGTCGGGAAAGGTAAATACAGTGGCGTGATTAGAATTCCGTATTTGGTAGGAAGCCTCTGAGGGTATACTGTCAATGAAGCTGCAGGTGGCAACTGTATTACAGCCCACGGTTATCATAGAAGGCACAGGTTGTTACGAACGTTTGAGCAATGCGTAGCCAAAATCGCAACGGATCCTGAAATCAAAAGACGATTATCCGTGATATTCTACGATACTAGATTATTACATGAACAATGACAAAAAATATACAAACCTCAATAATACGATCACAAGGACTCAACAACGAGAAACCGAATAGCAGCGTGTGAGCAAACAGCACGTGCGTCACGCAGGTCCTGAACAAGGATGTGTCAAAGTAGCGCTCTGGGCGCGAACAAACAACAATTGGTCCAGAAAAACAACCAGTTCATAAAGACAAGTTGTAAAGTCCAGCCACCGGAACGTTCGAGCGACGCGTAGCAACCAATTTCGACACAATTCAAAACAAAGTCGATTCCAAATAGCTACGGTACTATATACAACAAATTAATTAATTTTACAATAATCAAACCTCAATAGTGTTCCTTCTGGGCTCTTTCGCTCCAAATTGGAAAACAAATCAACAACTGCAGCTGGGTTACAGCCAAAGGTTAGATACAGAAGATAAGATTACCAAATACAGTCACAACGAAGTTCAAACTGAGCGACTCTCGCTCGAGGCAACGGTAGGAGTCCGGTTTGTAACAAAGGCTTAGAGAAATAAAACAAACAATCGGAATTCCAGCAAATATAGTTCATACGAATGATTAATGTCGTTTGTAACATGGATGCTAATGCATGGAATGGGGTTTCCTGAACTCCTTTACACCGGCCCCCAAAATCCGACCCGGATTTTTTCCCGTGCACCGCTAGGTGTGGTCGGCCTCATGCATCGGCTCGCCCTACGGTTCCCCAATACCTAAAACTGGTCACCGTCAATAGCAGCTCCCAGTCGGACAAGTGGATCAACTCTCAGTGGTCCCTCCCGGTTCGGCAGATCCGAAGACCCGCCTCCCACTTGAGGAAAGTTGGCCTCTGAACTTACACCACCAGTGTCCGGTTCGCCCTCAATAAGACAAATCTTTCTAATGTCACGGAGCACTAATCCTTCATTAGTTCGCACTGTTGCCGTTCGTACCAAGCCATCGTCCGAAACTGAGATGTTTTCGATTACTCCTATCGGCCACCGGCCACGCGGCAAAACCTCCGAAACTAGGAGCACTACATCACCCGATCTAAAATTGCGTTCTCGAGTTATCCACTTCTGCCGCTGTTGTAATAGTGGAAGATATTCCCTGATCCATCTCTTCCAAAACACAGACGCTAGGTAGTTTGCCTGCCTCCACTGACGAACCATTCTATCGCGCAACGAATCCGTCGGAATATCTCGTGGGTTCGCCCTCAGGATAAGCAGGTCATTGGGCGTGAGTACTGGCAGATCACGACAGTCCGAGGTCAAAGGCACTAGCGGTCGTCCGTTTACTATCCGCTCACTTTCCGTGAGGAATGTCAACAGTATTTCGTCAGTCATCGGCTGCTCGTCACAAACTGAAAGAAGTACTCTTCTAACCGAGCGCACCATGATCTCCCATATGCCACCACGGTGACTAGCATGTGGAGGATTGAAGTGCCACTGCACGCCCCGTTGCAACAATCTATCGGCAATCTTATCACTAGACCAGTTTTCCATTAGGTTCTTCAATTCCCTTTGAGCCCCAACAAAGTTTGTACCGTTATCACTAAAAATCTCGGACGGTGCTTCTCTCCTCGACATGAAACGCAGTAATGTCATGATGAATGAATCCGTGCTTAGAGAATAAGAAACTTCAATATGTACCGCACGCATCTGGAGACAGGTGAAGATGCATCCATATCGTTTCTCCATGCTGCGCCCATGTTTAACCGCAAATGGGCCGAAGTAATCTATTCCGACGTACTTGAACGGAAACCAACCTCGTTGGACTCTAATGGCTGGTAGAGGAGCCATCATCTGTTTGCCCACAACCGCCAAATGCTTCCGGCATTTCCAACATCCTCCAAGTACTCGCTTGACGGCAGCCCCCCCCCTGTACAATCCAAAATTTTTTGCGAAGTTCCGCGAGTAACTGAGAAGGTCCTGCGTGTCCTTCCATCGCGTGGTACCATCGGATTATCGAGTCTGTAATCGGGTGAGTCTTGGGTAGTATCACCGGATGTTTCACACCCCGAAGCTGACTGGAGTAGTTCAGTCGTCCTCCAACACAAATAATTCCATTTAATAAAATTGGATCGAGTTTTAATAGAGTCCTGTTCATCGGAGATTTGTTAGTGCATAGGTTATTGCTCCTGTCTCGTAGCCATTTTAACTCTTCGCCATAGACCTTAGCTTGTACAATCATAATAACACTTTCCTCCGCTTTAGCAATGTCGTGTAACTTCAACGGCCCAGTTGTCAATCCTAGATCCGTGCGCCCGCCTCTCATGACTGCAACGTACATTTTAAAACGGGTTAACCACGCTACCGACTTCAGCAAGTGAAACCAACTGGAGTGCCTAGCTAGAAGTGCGTCCGACCATGTATCCCGCAACACTGTGAGAACTGTACTCGAAAGCTGCTTCAACTCAACGTTTGGTGGTGCTGCATCAACCGTAGGCCAGGTCGGCCATGAGGTTTCATCGCCCATCAGGAATTTAGGACCTTCGAACCAGCAGCTGATATCACTCGGTGATGTTGTGCCTCTTGATGCCAAGTCTGCGGGGTTAGCCTCCGATCTGACATGCCGCCACTGCCAGGGTTCCGACCACTGATGGATTTCAGCCAAACGGTTCGCAACGTACGTACTAAATCTCGTTTTAGTGTTGTTTATGTAATGCAAAACTATAGCAGAGTCCGTCCAGTAGTAGGCCTTACCAAACTTGATTCCAGTTTCTTCCATGAGCATCCGAGAAACTCTAACGGCCAGTCTTGCTGCGGCTAACTCCAAGCGCGGGATCGTTATGGTCTTCAGAGGAGCTACCCTTGACTTAGAGAACAATAGGGCACAGTAGGGGGCTATGTCCCTTGAAACCATTCTGGAATACGCCACCACCCCATAGCCAACTTCAGAAGCGTCACAAAATACATGAAGCTGCACACCTTCGTTCAGCGAGTTACCTCTAATAATGGGACGCTGAATTTTGAATGCGCAAAGTTGTTCCATACTTCTTAACCACTCATTCCAGCATCGTAGGGGTCCTTCTCCAATTGGATCGTCCCAACCAAGCTTCAAGCGACACAGTGATTGCAATAACACCTTGCCTGGCAGAATGAAAGGTGAAACCAACCCTAGCGGGTCGAACACGGATGATACTATAGACAACAAGCCACGCCTTGTTTGAGGTTTTTCGCGTATTGAGAATGAAAACTGGAACGTGTCTTCTATTGCGTTCCATTCTAACCCCAACGTCCTCTCCGGCACAGGCGCGCAATCATCTATTTCCAAAGTGGGATGTGCGAGCTCAGATTTTGGTAAAATATCCAGCACCTCCTTACGATTACACACCCACTTATGAAGCCGGAATCCGCCTCGTGATAGTAACTCACTCATCTGGATAGCGAAAACTCTCGCATTCTCCGGTGTGGGCAAAGAAACAAGACAGTCGTCTACATAGAAGTTGTTATACACGGCCGTGGAGACGTAATCCTCATACTGTCCTCCCCAATCGTTTGCCGTGCGACGTAACGCGAAATTTGCACAAAATGGGGAGGAAGTGGCACCAAAAGGGTGGGCATTCATCTGATATTCAACAGGATTACCACCTAGTCGACCATTTTCCCACCACAGGAACCTCAGTGCTCCTTTGTCTCTCGTTGGCACTCGAACCTGCATGAACATTTCTTCAATATCCGCAGCCAACGCGACAGATTCCTTTCGGAAACGAAGCAACACTCCAACTAAGCTTGCTGTCGTATCCGGTCCCTGTAGCAAGTAATCATTCAAGGAGCGTCCCTGGAATGCAGCCGCGCAGTCAAACACCACCCTCAACTTGCTAGGCTTTTTAGGGTTTGTAACTGCGTGATGTGGTAAGTACCACTTTGGCTCAAAACCCATTTTTAGCTGTACATCGGGAACTAACTGGGCGTGGCCCTTGCGCACATAACCCTCTATTATTGTAGAGTATTTTTCAAAGAATTCAGGGTCACGCGCAAACCTTTTCCTCAGGCCGTTCAATCTCTCTTTGGCCACAATATAGTTATTTGGAAGTCTCACTTCGGGATTCCTCCACGGGAGTGCAACTTCATAGTGTCCGTTCAACCAGGTTATGGCATTGGAAACCATATCGACGGCCTGTTTGTCCTCTAATGAAGGAGAGTTTTCTGACGCACACCCATCGCAGAATTCGGCGTTGTATAGTCGATCGATCTGTTCTGCTAAGGGATCGATTCCCCTCTCAATGTAGTTTACTGTTCTCGCAAAGTGTGGTTCCTGGTTTATCGGACCAAGAACAATCCATCCTAAAATCGTCCGCACAGCATAGGGCTGTTTTCTTTTGCCGCATCTTTGCTCTAATGCCCAATGTGCTTCTGGGACGTCGGCACCTATCAGGATTCGCACTCTCGAATCTTCCAGATTCCGTCTTTGGACGCAATGTAGGTGAGGCCAGGATAAAATGTCCGCATCTGTGCAGTACTGCACTGCTTGGATTGGTAACCTATCAACACAAAATGCTCTCTCTACATTCACGAAATCATTCTCTGACAATGAGTTCAGTCGCAGCTCCGTTATTCCCGAATTCCAAGTGGTAGTCCCATTTACGGTCGAAATCGAAAGTGAGGTCGGGGATGCCTTCAGGCCCACCAGCTCCATAATGTCCTTTTGTATTAGAGTCACATCAGACCCGCTGTCCAGCAGAGCGTAGGTCTCCACGGAGCCCCCCGGTCCGTCTACTCGCACTGGTAGCACACCTAAACTGACCCGACATTCTGGCCTAAGAGTAGCCGCACAATTATTGGTCCACTGCCCATGCCCTTTCGCACTGTCCGTACCCAGCTTATCCAGCTGCGGCCCTTGTGTTGTATCTTGCGTGACTTGATCGGCACCTTGCTTCTGTGCAACATGCAGTAGAGGGTGGTGCCGTTTCAAACAACCTGATGTTGAACATGGTTTTGAAACAGAACAGTTGCTGGACAGATGTCCACACTTGAGACACGAAAAACAAGCCTTGATTTCTTTGATCAATGCCCAACGACCGGGTATATCACGAGACAGGAATCGCTGACATTCCTCAAGTGTGTGTATTCCATTACATACCGAGCACCTGTTAGCTGCGACCAACAAAGTACTACCCTGATTTGGCGTGAACCGTGTCGCTTCTGGACGCGGGTTTTGTGCATAATTCCTCCAACTGGATGACCGCGAATACCCCTGAGCCTTGCTATTGGCGGCAAGTTTGCCAAACCTACTTCGAGCAATCCGTGCCTCACGGGACACTAGGTGCTGCAGATCTTGGAACCTCGGTTCGACTCCTCTTCCCAAAATATCATCAACGGTCCTAGCCCACAAATCCTGGAGACGCGTTGGTAGCACTCGAGTGATACGTTCCATAGTCTGCAATGAGTTGAGGTCTGACATGCAATTCATCTGCGTGAGGGCAACTTCGCAGTTCAGCATTTTTAACGACAATTTGGTCAGGGCATCCGAATCTTCTGCCAGAGGCTTTAAACCTTGCAGCAAGCCGTCAATCAGTGAACGAGCCACTACATGATCTTGTCCATACAGATCCTTTAGGATTTCCCTAGCCCTATTGTATGCCAGTGTTGGAGGCAACATAACACATTCGGCAATCGCATCCCTTGCTTGTCCCTTGCAGTAATGCATCAAATAAAGTAAGCGCTGTCCATCGTCTCGAACTCTACCTTCGACGTAATATTCGAACTGTTTCACAAACCTCCAGTACGTTGACGAGCAGCCCGCGAATGACTCCAGTTCCACCCTAGGCAAGTCCAAACGATAATCCGCTGCAGGTTTCACCATTGGAACCAAGCTTGTTTTTTGTGGTGCGTCGTTCTGCACGTGGCAATCACCTAAGTAACGAGAAAGATGTTCACTGACCATTACTCCACCCTTGACTTCATCTCCGTTGACTAGATTTTCTTCTTCCTCAGCGAGTGCCAAACGCAGTTTCGCCATTTCCGTCTCATTCCTCACCTGGAGCAGCTTACGTTGCTTATCTAACTCTAACTGTTCTACAACCTGCTTCTCCTTCAACTCGGCTAACAACAGATCAGCTCTAGCTCTATGGGAAACCGAGCTAACCCTAGAACAACCTGATATACTAGAGCCTGAGCAAGAAACATGACCAACACCTACGGGCAAAAGGGTTTGGTTCACCTGCGGGGTATTGTCCTTTGATTCGGAACGGTTTGCCGATTTGCTGCGTAATTTCATGTCTCAGCAATTGCCAAGGATATTGAGTACTGTAAAGTCCAGCCACCGGAACGTTCGAGCGACGCGTAGCAACCAATTTCGACACAATTCAAAACAAAGTCGATTCCAAATAGCTACGGTACTATATACAACAAATTAATTAATTTTACAATAATCAAACCTCAATAGTGTTCCTTCTGGGCTCTTTCGCTCCAAATTGGAAAACAAATCAACAACTGCAGCTGGGTTACAGCCAAAGGTTAGATACAGAAGATAAGATTACCAAATACAGTCACAACGAAGTTCAAACTGAGCGACTCTCGCTCGAGGCAACGGTAGGAGTCCGGTTTGTAACAAAGGCTTAGAGAAATAAAACAAACAATCGGAATTCCAGCAAATATAGTTCATACGAATGATTAATGTCGTTTGTAACATGGATGCTAATGCATGGAATGGGGTTTCCTGAACTCCTTTACACAAGTCAAAGGTGTAGGCAAATGAGTGATGTTGGGAAAAACACTGAATCGCGAGGGAAATAGGGGGATTTTCCACGACCGGCTGTTACACCGCCCACCAAAATCCTCCTGGGTCCTTAGCAGAGTCGAAGGTTCATGATAAAGGTACTGATTCTTCCTACCCGCCTAGGCCCTGCTGTCAGTGCGCGCGTCTAATGCTCGTCGTTGACGTTCTACTACTGGTCGCATTTAATCCATTGGATACATAGACGTGAGGCTAGTCTACATCGTCCACGAGACAAAATGGCCGATGGCGGGCGTGAAGGATCACATAGATGTTGTCCTCGTAAAGGGCCGTCCTGTCCTGGATGTATGTGCTTGAGTGTGTGTGTGTGTGTGTGCCGGGGTGTACAATGAAATCACAGGTATGATTACACATCAAAGGAGGACTTTCTGAAATGTCAACAAAAGACCGTGTGGCAAGAAAACGAGTAAATGTAGCATGTGTGTGTGACCTGAGCTGCGCCACTTCCACATATACAAAGGAAATTCGGTAACGTCAACAAAAAGCAAAACAACGAACACTGTCACATGTTTTATGGGTTTACGGGATGTAGAGTGCATCGTTCATGCGTGTATGTATCGAGATGTATAATGGAATCGCACTCATCACCACATATCGGAAAGAACCTTCTGTAATGTCAACGAAAGACCGCGAGCACCTTAACGTGTTTGACGGAGACCGTGTGGTATATATGGTGTTTCTTTATCCACCTCGATTACTGGTGTGAAAAGGTTTACTAGGCCTCAGGGTTATCAGCTCCTCCGCCTTCGCTCTCGAGTAGGTTAATACTGCGTATGTCACGAATGAGCACTCCGTTAGCTGTCTTCACCTTCACCGTTCTTATCATTCCGTCAGTGCTTTTGATGGTTTCCATAACTACTCCCAAAGACCAAGCGCTGAAATGTGCGCGTTCGTCGGCGATCATAACCACGTCCCCAACTTTGAATGGTCTTGTTTTGGCCAGCCACTTCTGTCTAGTCTGCAAAGCTGGTAGGAACTCCCGTAGCCATCGCCTCCAGAAGACCTTCTCCGGATAGTTCGCTTGCTTCCACCCGTGGAGGTAGCTCCCACGAAGGTTTACCGGCCCTTGGAAACCCTCGTTCGACCTTAGCGTCAATAAGTCGTTCGGGGTGAGCGCCAGGTGGGTGGGGTCGCCGTTCAATACTGGAACCAGGGAGCGGTTGTTCAGGATTCGCTCCACCTCAGTCATGACGGTGTTCAGCGTCTCGTCGTCGGGAGGCTGCTGCTCCATGATTGACAGCAATATCTGTCTGGCGGACCGGATCATGCGTTCCCATATGCCGCTTCGGTGGCTGGCCTGTTGGGGGTTGAAATTCCATCGTATGCCGTAGGCCACGGTTTGATCCTGCAGTTCGTCCCTGTTTATGTTCTTGTGCCAACTCTGCAATTCCCGGTGAGCGCCCACAAAGTCCGATCCATTATCTGAGTATATATCGGCCGGTACGCCTCGTCGGTTGATAAATCTCTGCAAGGCCCGTAGAAAAGAATCGGTCGTCATCGAATGTGCGACTTCTAGGTGTACTGCACGTGACTTCATGCACGTCATGATACATCCATATCGCTTTTCTAATATTTTCCCGCACTTGATCCACAAGGGCCCGAAATAATCCAACCCGGTGTCACTGAACGGCCACCAGCCCGTAGTCACCCTGCATTCTGGTAGTGGGGCCATGAGTTGTTTGCCCGTCGTGGCATTGAGTCTCCTGCATAGCACACACCGTCGGATTACGCGTTTTACAGTCTCTCGTCCTATCAACAACCAAAGGCGCTTTCGGATGGCGCTTGTCACGTGACTTTCCCCGGCATGACCCTCCACGGCGTGGACGTGTTGGATTACTAGCTCTACTACAGGTTGTCTCGCAGGCCGCAGTATAGGATACTTTGTGTCGAAGCTCAGGTGGGCGTTGGTCAGCCTACCATCCACCCGCAGCAGTCCATCAATGAGTTTGGGGTTTAAACGCTTCAGCTCGCCTCTTGGAGATGGCATGTCTTTATTTGTTATCCCAACTTCTTCCGCCCTCTTGAGTTCTCGGGCGAAAGCCTCGCGTTGTATCATTCTGAAAATATCGTACTCTGCCGCTTGTAGCTCATCCGGACCTATCGGGCCGACCCGTATCCGGCCTGGGGGCCGTAGCCCTTTCATGACTAGTAAATTTCTCTTGAACCTGGTTAACCAAACTAGCGAACAAAGTGTCTTCATCCAGGAAGAAAACCTGACCATTAGGGATAGAATGGATGTCGCTCCGACGACGTCGGCCGCTATCACTACGCCTTTGATCTCCAGTTCCAATTCCGTAGGGGGTTTCAATTCGAACACGGGCCAGTCCTGTTTGTGCAAGTGCAGGAAGTTTGGCCCTGTCGCCCACGTGTCCAGTTGCCTGAAGTTGTTCGCACCTCGGAAGCACAGGTCGGCCAGATTATCGCCAGACCTGACATGATTCCACTGGTGCGTGGCTGATTCATCGTCGATAATCGTGAGCCGGTTGGCAACGAAAGTACTAAACCGGCTCCGGACGTTGTTGATATAGTAAAGTACTATCGTTGAATCCGTCCAGAAGCTCACCGACCAAGTGTAGAGATCGAAACATCTCTTCACAGCTTGCACCACCCTGACTGCCAACACGGCTGCGCTGAGTTCAAGGCGTGGGATTGAGACCGACTTCAGTGGAGCAACGCGGGCTTCGGCGAACAGGATCCTCGTGGTATATTGTCCATCTCCTGTGCACCATCGTCCCTACACCACAGCTCCATAACCGACTTCGGATGCATCGGGAAAAGCATGTAGTTCTCCAGTCCGTGTCGTATGGCCAGGAGTCAAACATCGTGGGATTCTTATGTCCCCTAATTTCTTCAAGGTGTTCAGAAATTCTTCCCAGTCCAGCCGGTCCCCTCGGTCCAGTGACTGGTCCCAATCAACCTTCTTACGGCACAGCCGCTGCAGCAAGATCTTTCCGGGTAGCAGCCATGGTGAGACGAAACCGAGCGGGTCGAACAAACTTGAGACAGCAGATATTACGCCACGACGGGTTATTGGCAGCTCGGGAACGTTTAGCTCGAAAACAAAATCGCCCGTTTCCGCGTCCCATTGTATCCCTAAAGTGCGCTCGATAGGAAGTGGAGAGCCGTCCAAATCTCTTACCCTTTCGGCCTTTTCGTGATACGGGATGACCTTCAGCACTTCTGAAGAGTTCGACATCCATTTAGCTAGATGGAAGCCGCCCTCTTCCAGCAATCTCGTCAGACCCCTGAATTGCTCTAGAGCTGATCACACATCATCGGATGACCCAAGGTAGTCGTCGATGTAGAAGTTCCTGCTGACGCTTTCTACCACCGTCCGATGTACTAGATCGCCATGTTTGTTCGCTGATTCTCGGAGGGCGTAGTTGGCACAAAATGGTGACGATATGGCTCCGAAGGGGTGGACAGTCATCCTATAATTCACCGCTGCGTTGTCCCGGTTGCTCCCTTCCCACCACAGGAAACGCAACGCATCTCGTTCTCCTACCGGTATTTTCACCTGATGAAACAGATCCCTAACGTCGACGGACAAGGCCATTCAATCCACTCTGAAATGGCACAAAACTTCGATTAGTGGTATGGTCCAGTCAGGCCCCTGTAGTAGGCGATCGTTTAACGACTTGCCCTGAAACTTGGCCGCACAGTCGAAAACCACGCGCAGATTATTGGGTTTCTTGGGGTTGATAACCAGGTGGTGAGGCAGATACCAGATACCCCTTTGGCTGTCGGTGTTGGCAGGCACCTTTTCAGTGTAGCCGAGAGCTTCGTTTGGCTTCTTCAATTCCGAGTACTATTCCCACAGATTCTGGTCTCGAATGAAGCGTTCTTTTAGTCGTAATAATCGTTGGAGAATATAATTTCTGTTGTCAGTCCACGGGTCGACCGATGTGCGTCATGGGAGGGGAACCTCGAACTGATTTTGAGGCCTCTAGTGCCTTGCCGCACCGTTTGTAAATCGAAGTGATCCTCTTGAGACAACGTCGGTCTTTCGTCTCCAATGTCATGAAACTCCTTTTCATACAGCCGTTGCAGATGAAACTATGCGGTCCGTTTCGGCGGATAAGTAATTTATGGAACCGCGTACCCCTACTGGGCCATGTAACATCCATCCCAGAGCCGTGCGTACGGCATGAGGTGCCTGACAGTCGCCCACTCTCTGGTCAAGCACCCAATGCGCCTCTGGCACATCGCATCCGATGAGGAGATCCATCTCATCATCTTCCCAGTCTACAACGGTTACATCCAGCAGGTGGGGCCATCGAGTCAAGATTGCGTTGACCGACCTTGGTGCTCGCATGGGGAGATCCGCTAACGTGAATGCTTCTGTTGGTTCAATTTCCTCGTTAGTGTCTACAGAGATGAGTTGCAGCCTTAATCTACCGGCAGTCATTACCTGTGTTCCGCCCATCGTGCTCACTGCCAACGACGTCGCACATTTAGCCAGTTGGCGTTTGTCAGCAAACCGCTCTTTCACTAAAGTGGTGTCGGATCCACTATCAACGAAAGCCAACGCTTTGACCAGCCCAGTTGGGGTCACTACTCCCACGGCCACTACGCCTAAACGTACCGGTTTACTGGCAGATTGTGAAGTTGAACAAATAACGCTGGGCTTGGCACTCGCTTCGGATATGGTTACTCTCGCCTGATGCAGCAGCCGATGGTGTCTGTCCGTGCAGCCCTCGTAACCACCTCGATTCCTTGTTCTACAGGCTGCTGCCCGGTGCGTGGCGTTGAGACAAATGAAACATGCTCCTGCCATCCTCGCCATTCCCCACCGTTCGTCTATTGTGGCGTTGCCGAACTTGGGGCATTCTGGTAGTCCATGGCTAGTACCACAGAATCTGCAATTGGGTTGCGCCGTAGCATCTCGTGAAATGACGTGCGTATTGGTCCAAGGCTGGTATTTTGGATGTTCCCGTACAGGGGTTTGAGCCTGGCTAGTACTGGGCTTGTTTGCTCGGTTGCTGTCCCAGATGAGTCGGCCGAATCTGCTGTCAGCTATCTTCGTTTGCCTGTCCAAGCATTCGGTCAGGTCTTCGAAGTTGGCTTCTCTGTCGCTTCGGCTTATCCGTTCCGCTTCTTCCGCCCACCGACCCTGTAGTTCGGGAGAGAGGTGACGGACTATGCTTTCCAAAGTGTGCATGGCGTCTAGGTCAGCCCTGTAACCTAAATGGTCGAGGGCTATTGAGCAGTTTTGCATCTTAATCACCAGGTCGGCCATTATGTAGAAGCCGCCCTTGGTTCTCTTTGCCTCTACCATCACGCCCTCTATTAGGTTACGGGCTACTTTGAATGGCTGGCCAAACAAGTCCCTTAGAATCTTCTTCGACCTTGTGTAGCCTTGTTCCGGGTCGAGCGTGGTGCACTCGTCGATAGCTTCTCTTGCTCGGCCTCGGCCGTAGTGAGTAAGGTAAAGAAGCCTTTGCCCAGGGTCGGTTACCTTGTTTTCAACGAACGTCTCGAACTGTTTGACAAACTTGCAGTATTGCTCAGCTCGCCCGTCGAAAACCGTTAGCTCCACTCCAGGCAGATCGATCGATGGTGGTTTGTAGTCGGCGACCGGCGTGGGGTTCCTACCTCATTGCACCCTAACCTATCGGAAGTGTCGAAGTCACTGGTCTCATGCTCTCGCTGTTTCTGTGTACACTTCTCTGCTTCATGCGCCTGTAGTCTAGCCGATAGTAACTGTTGCTCTAGGTCTAGTATTCTCAGCTAATATAAATCGAAATCCTTACGATCAATATTTCTCTCATTAACACATGAACTAGCACTGACAGGAATGGGCGATCTAGCAATAACTAAAGAGTCATATTTACCCAAAACCTCCCCAGAGACTTGCCGTATTACTTCCTGTCCGGATTCGACTGCCTTTGATCCTTTTCTTGGCATTTTGCGTGATTTTTCCTCGTTCCAAAATTTATCTTTTGAGTATTGGTACGAACGTTTGAGCAATGCGTAGCCAAATTCGCAACGGATCCTGAAATCAAAAGGCGATTATCCGTGATATTCTACGATACTAGATTATTAAAATAAACAATGACATAAACAATATACAAACCTCGATAATACGATCACAAGGACTCAACAACGAGAAACCGAATAGCAGCGTGTGAGCAAACAGCACGTGCGTCACGCAGGTCCTGAACAAGGATGTGTCAAAGTAGCGCTCTGGGCGCGAACAAACAACAATTGGTCCAGAAAAACAACCAGTTCGTAAAGACAAGTCAATAGTGTATGGAAATGAGTGATGTTGGGAAAAACACTGAATCGCGAGGGAAAAAGGGGGATTTTCCACGACCGGTTGTTACACAGGTATATGGGCCAGCTCCGTCATAAATATAGTGGCTCTGTCAGGAGGTTAAATTCGTGATTCAAGTGGGCTTACTTGTTGTGAGAGGCTCTCGGTTTTGCTATGAGCGTAATCCTGGATGTTCTTTACTGAGACGGAGCATGGCGTAGCCACTGGGAGAAGCACGGCTACGGGCGGCAAAATCTTACTGGACAGTCTGCCTCTTTTGGAGCTGCGCATTGTGATGATAGGCTGCGGAAAATCAAAGTTTTGTGTATTATTTGGCGATTGCAAAGAGCCTAGGCGCGAAGAAAGATGAAACTATATAGGAAGTCACCTGGAGCGATTACAAACGAGATCGGAAAGGTGCTTTATTTGCTTGGTAGAAGGGGATCAGGGCCTTAGCCAAAGAGGAGTCAGCGACTGAATGAGGATAAATGCTGAAGCGAACTAGAGTGCTACAACTTGGCTCAAGTTGCTGACTCATGGGCAGCCTGGAAAGGCTTGTGTCCACACAGCTTTCAGCTTCCTTTTGAACACTGTTACGGTGTTTATTCCAGCTGCTAATTACCCTGCAATCAAACCACTGAACTCTGATGGTTTTATTGGCATTCGACTTGGCTGGTTTTATCTGGTGCCCACGAGGAGCGGAGCTTCCGTTGCGGGTAACCAGCGGCTTGTTCGTGAATGACAACCCATTTAGTTCCGTCGTTGTTCCGAACAGTTACTCCCGTGATCTCCTGTGCTTTAGCAAGACCAACCCTTACTCTGCTAGCCTGTCCTAGTGCTGCGACCCTAGCGGCCCTAACAGTTTCTTTGAACCTTCTCCCCAGTGAGAGTGCCCCTCACTAACTGCCGAGCCCGGGCTTCGACTACATACTCCAAGTGGGGCAGATAAGGGTCGTATATATTGGCGCTAGCACCCTGAGATCTCGATGTGAGTTTTCAGCGTAGCCGGTGCATAATATTATTAATAGTTTATTTCGGATAACCCGGAAGCACGCTGCAATGCAAGATCAAACAATACAGTTGAAAGCTGAATTAGAGTTATAGAAAGATTATACAATTATGTGAACGTGACTGAATGTAGAGGAATCCATTCAAGTCAGTTGTTGCGGGACTGCCCGGAACCGCTGACCTCCGGTGAGTGCCGCGGGGTCTGAATTCATAGTGCTCTTGCCCTTAAATTGATTTGTTGAATAGTTTTGTGAATTAACCTGGTTTAATTCGCATTACTGAGAGAATCATAATTGCATTTAAAGAGCTTTTTATCCGGAGAATATTTTTATCCTCCTTTCAGTATCGTCTAGTAGTGTTCAGTGTTTTTGAAGCGATCTTTTCTCGCTTGAAGTTTTTCTTTTCGTTTTTTTGTGTTAGCAGGCTTTACCTGCCAGTGTCAGGGTGTTTATTTTGTGTTTGGTTAAAGAAAATTTGAGCCTTTTTTGCCTTCGTTTTGTGGTTTTTGTTATGACACGCGTTTCTGACTCGTGTCTCACACCTAAGTGCGGAAAACTTGTGGCAAATGGTGTAGAGTGCGAGGTATGCAAGAGGTGGGCTCGCCCAAAGTGTTGAGGAATAGAAAAGGACATCTATGTTCCTTATGATCAGAACCCGTAGGCTGAGCGGGCCTGTGCTTCGTGCAAGGAGGCGGCCAGTCTGGCCCTTGAACTGTAGGCCCAAGGGTGGGACCAACGCCCGCTAGGTAGAACCTTGGACAAAAGCCCCAAACCACCGCAATCAGATTGCAGTGTGTCGTTTGCGAAAGTAGTAGCCAAACCTGACAGGACTGTCATCAGAGCGAGTGGGCCAGTTCTGAGAGCTTGCCATGAGGTCGTTGACCCAACTCCCTTGAAGCAGACCGATGACGGCCAGTGGACCAAGCAGGAGCATAGAAGGGCAAGGCAGCCTAAAAAGAAGAGCGACTGTAATTCATTGATACCTATTCCACTGCAGTTCACCTCACCTTTTTCTCCATCGTTCTTCGCTACTGCAGTTCCTTATACCGATCTCAAGCCTTTCTCATGTTTACCAGTTGGCCTTGTTATGTAATTGCCCGGACCAGCCATTCAGTCCATCTTACCTTGACTTTCAAACTCACCGGGCGTCCATTCAAATTCGCTCTTGAGCTCATTTAAACTCCACACAATCTCTATGGTGTGCATACGTTTATCCTATTTTCATCCTACCTTATTCCCCCTTCTGAGCCATTTTATCCAATATTTTCATGAGAGTTTACATATTTTCATGGATTATATCTGTCCACTCCATCACCTGTATCAACAAGATCATGCACATGGCACGCTTCGGGCGTTTCCGAAAATAACCGTGATTATTATTATTACTATCAATACAGTGAAGTATGGGCCAGCTAGGGTGGACGACCCTGCGCTTCTGGTGTTGGAAAACAAGGTGAAGGATCTGCAGAGGCAAATTTTGTCGATGGGCAGGGTCTCAAGCAGCGGGCCCCTGATTCTAAACCAGGAAGAACATTTTACAAGAGAATCGAAAGCCAGGCGGGACATAGATAGGGGGAGGGTCTACGATATACTGCGAATTGCGAGTGTTCCGTACCCTACTACTCTAATAAGGGTGCACAGACTGGCACATGGAAGTCACCACTCGAAGACAAAGGGGAACATCGTGCGAGACCAATACTAGCGGAGTTCGCTGATGGGGCCACCCGGGATAAACCTCTGGCGAGGGCAGCAGTAGTGGCTCACACCGCCAAGGGCAGATACCAAATTGTGCCAGACGAATACAGAGTGGGCCTGGTGGTCCGGCTCTGGGGGTAACCTTGCCCGACCGACCAGGGCCCTGGTGAGAAACCAACAGGTTCAGCGGAGTGCCGTACTCAGCTCTAAGGCCCCGACCCCGACAGTAGTAAAGAAGCTGCTTGCGAGATCGGGAATAGTTGTAATTGAAGACGCGCTGGAAGAAGAAAATTGGCAGTACTGTACGAAGGTGGATGACGGCACGACCCTTGCCAGCCTGGATGTTATGGCATTTCCAGTAGAGGTGGATTGGGAGTCGTCGGAAGTTCTGGATCGTCAGCCGGCGTCAGGCGCACCAATGAGGACAACCGAAGCAAAAACTTGTCATCATCTCAGGCGTTGCTCCTGAGAAACAGACAGGAGTGAATAATAAGAAAAACCCAAATGGCAGAGCAAACGCGGTAGTATCATGTACTAACAAGTGTAGTATAGGAAACAAATGGGTGGAACTCGCCAAAACCGCTGAGGAGCACAAAGCGCCAATAGTTGCCGTTACGGAAAAGTGGCTTTTTAAAGAAGACCATGTGCCAGGCCTAATAAGTAACGGTTTTGCAGTCTGTAGGCAGAATAGAGAACAAGATCGCCCTGGAGGAGTAGTCATCCTCATTGGGTCAGGTAGAAACCACCATGAGTTTCAGACAAAGATAATAATAATACTGGTATATTTCTCGGTCGCGGTCGAGGTGCACGCTGTAGCGCATGATCAAGGTGTAACACGTTGCTCAATAGGATGAAATATTCACAAATTTTAAATATGAAAGTCGAGAGTATCAGAGATGGAAAAACAAAGCAAGCAGCAGTTTGAATGGATCATTCTGATAATGGTTCGCGCGGCACTTTTAAACTGGTTTCGAATCCGGGCTGGGCACTGGTGCGCGGTGAAGATATCGAAAAATCGTTAACGCAGTGCCTAGGACGCATTATGAACGAGAATGATGCAAGCCAGGGAAACCGGAGGCCCACCAAGGCTATAAAGATGGAGTAAATTTTCGAGTAACAGAAAAAGGGGGGAAAATTGTAAAAAAATATGTTCGGGAAAGTCAACGCATGCGAAGAGGATAGTGATCATGAAGACAATGCAAACCCTGAATGACGGATTTACCGGAGTTCAATAAACGGAATGAGTTTTGAAGCAGGGGGCATGAGACCAATTTTGTGAGAGTGAACACTGGTGGATATGGGAGAAACAGCAGACCATTAAAAGGTGAGTTTAGGTTCAGGATCAGTAACATGTACCATTTTGAAATAAGAAAGCGCAAGTGGAGGGTCCTCGAAAAGTGGAGAGTCAATTTCCAGCCGGCTACGGGTCGTAGGAAAGATAAACAGCGGTAATGGATGATAAAGCGGGAAATCTCCGCATGGACTTCAGAGTTATTATGCTGTTTCACTGACAAATATATATGTATGTGTTGACACATTTGCCTTGAGTGTTATTCAGCGTCGTTTCTGGCAACTTAAGACATCGAGTGCGTAAGGTTCGTCTGGCAGGACAAAGTATGTGTTGGTCGATCAGTCGAAAGTGACTGTATATTAGCGGCATGCGCGTGAACTGGAACTCAGGTTGGTTGCGTTTGAAAACGCTGAACGATCTGATAAGCAATTAGGAGTATTTCCTGTTGTTTGGTTTGGTTTCGGTCCCAATTGCTATGGTAGGTTCCACTTGAGTCTCTGTCCGTACGAGTCAAAGTGGCATCCTTGGTTAGCCAGTTTTGCGACTGAGATAGTGGGAGACAACGAACCTGAAATAAAGGGGGATTGCAGTCTGGACGTGTTTCCAGCTGTGGGTTATGATAATGTAATAATGAATAATAATGGTTTATTTCGGAGACGTCCGAGGCCTGCCAAGTGCATAACCAGCTGTTTACAAGTGATGGAATAAACAGACAAAACCCTTGAAAATGTGGAAATTAACATGACAGGAGTTGAAAAAGGGCTAAGAAGGGGGCGTTACATGGGAGAGGAGAGCAGATAGAAAGCAGCAGTCAGGGTGTGCCCCTGCTGCGTATTAACGGTTAATGGAGGCATATAAAAACCAGTAAATGACGGGGCATAAGAGTGACAGAAACTACGGGGTTAGGTGGAAGCAAGTGGTTGAAATTAGTGGCGTTTCAGTTTGTTTGGTTCATTAAGAAAATGGCCATAGATAGTCTAACGCTGAGAACTCAGTCAGATAGATGAAACGGTCTATCGTTGATTATGTCCTTAATTGAAAGGAGCATGGTCGGAGAAGGGGTTGGTCTTAGAAGTCGAGGCCCCTCTCGTAAGCTACTTCTTCTGCCATGCACATATTAGATAACTGTAGTGCATAGTTGACGCTGAGATATGGGATGAGTGCTGACAGAAATTGGGACTTGGTTTGTGAAGCTCGAAGGGTGATGGGCAACTTGTTCCAGACTTTAGAGTGGACAAGAAGGAAGAAACGTGACCTTATGGCCGACTTAGCTATACTAGAAGGACATTAAAAGGCCTGTGCCGAAGTGAGTGGGGGGTTTCACGGGAGAAGCTTACTGGGTCAAAGGAAAAAGACCGGTTATGGAGCAGGTTATACAAAAAGACTAAGTTTAGTCCTAAGCGGCAGAGCCAGAGTGGGTCAAGATTCAGATGAGCACTCGCAATGTCTAGTTATGCGCCGTTACGATCATCCTTCCAGGCAGAAGGGTTAACGTTGTCTGTGTCTTCAGGGCACCAAGCACAAACCACGAGGAGGATGTTTGTTTACTGCGGACTTTGACTGAACTAGTTATGGACGCACAAAAGACCCTCATATTGGGTGACTTCAGTCTACCGCACATTGACTGGATGGCTGAGGTCTGCATGCTGGGATCGCAGGAGCAAACCTACTTAGAACGGCTGCATGCCAATGTTTTGCAACAGCATATTAGGGAAAATACCAGATATAGAACCGGATGCCTTGCACCCTGACTGGACCTAGCAATAACGAACTTACCCAACGATGTGTCTGGACTGCATCACTGTACACCGCTGGGCAAGGGTGCCCACGCGTGTGTCAAAATCGTCCTACGCATGCGGCAACCCAGGGTACCCTCAAGGCTGGCTTAACATTTCGGTAGTATTGACATAGATAGGCTTCGTAACAGGGCAATGGGTTTGACCTGGGATGCGATAGGGGGGCTACTGACGAGGAGTGCCGGCAGGCCATAAAGAAATCCCTGATTGCCCTACAGGAAGAGTTCTCACCCTAGGAACGAAGGAGTGGGGAGGGCAAACTCATGTGGTGGACGGCTGCAATAACAAAGGCCACCAGACAAAGAAACCTCTCCTGGAACCAGTATAAGGTGCAATACAGGTTTGAGTAATGCTTAGCCAAATTCTCAACGGATCCCGAAATCAAAAGGCGGTCATCCGTGGTATTCTACGATACTAAATTATTACATGAACGATGACACCAAAAAGATACAAACCCCAAAAATACGATCACAAGGGCTCAACAAACGAGAAACCGAATTGAAGCTTGCGAGCAAGGTGAACGTGCTTCACGCAGGTCCAGAACAAGGATATGACAAAGTAGCGCTCTGGACGCGAACAAACAACAATTGGTCCATAAAAGCAAACAGTTGGTAAAGACACGTCAACAGTGTAAGCAAGTGAGTCATGTTAAGAAAAAAACACTGAATCACGAGGGATTTAGGGGGATTTTCTACGACCGGTCGTTATACCGTGAATGATAGCAATACCCGATTGAGGGACTTGATCAAAGGGTCCCATACGCCGCTTCGGTGGCTGGCCTGTTGGGGGTTGAAATGCCATCGTATGCCGTAGGCCGCGGTTTGATCCTGCAGTTCGTCCCTGTTTATGTTCTTGTGCCAACTCTGCAATTCCCGGTGAGCGCCCACAAATTTCGATCCATTATCTGGGTATATATCGGCCGGTACGCCTCGTCGGTTGATAAATCTCTGCAAGGCCCGTAGAAAAGAATCGGTCGTCATCGAATGTGCGACTTCTAGGTGTACTGCACGTGACTTCATGCACGTCATGATACATCCATATCGCTTTTCTAATATTTTCCCGCACTTGATCCACAAGGGCCCGAAATAGTCCAACCCGGTGTCACTGAACGGCCACCAGCCCGTAGTCACCCTGCATTCTGGTAGTGGGGCCATGAGTTGTTTGCCCGTCGTGGCATTGAGTCTCCTGCATAGCACACACCGTCGGATTACGCGTTTTACAGTCTCTCGTCCTATCAACAACCAAAGGCGCTTTCGGATGACGCTTGTCACGTGACTTTCCCCGGCATGACCCTCCACGGCGTGGACGTGTTGGATTACTAGCTCTACTACAGGTCGTCTCGCAGGCCGCAGTATAGGATACTTTGTGTCGAAGCTCAGGTGGGCGTTGGTCAGCCTACCATCCACCCGCAGCAGTCCATCAATGAGTTTGGGGTTTAAACGCTTCAGCTCGCCTCGTGGAGATGGCATGTCTATATTTGTCATCCCAACTTCTTCCGCCCTCTTGAGTTCTCGGGCGAAAGCCTCGCGTTGTATCATTCTGAAAATATCGTACTCTGCCGCTTGTAGCTCATCCGGACCTATCGGGCCGACCCGTATCCGACCTGAGGGCCGTAGCACTTTCTCTGGAACCTGTTTAACCAAACTATCGTACGAATTGTCTTCATCCAGTAAGAAAACCTGACCAATCTCGATAGAATGGATGTCGCTTCGACGACGTCGGCCGCTATCACTACGCCTTTGATCTCCAGTTCTACTCCGGCAGGGGGTTTTAATTCGAACACGGGCCAGTCCAGTTTGGGCTAGTGCAGGAAGTTTGGCCCTCTCGTCCACGTGTCCAGTTGTCTGAAGTTGGTCGCACCTCGGGAGCACAGTTCGGCTGGATTATCGCCAGACCTGACATGATTCCACTGGTGCGTGGCTGATTCATCGTGGACGATCATGAGTCGGTTAGCAAAGAAAGTACTAAACCGGCTCTGTACGTTGTTGATATAGTGAAGTACTATCGTTGAGTCCGCCCAAAGGCTAACCGACCAAATGTAGAAGTCAAAACATCTCTTCACCGCTTGAACCGCCCGGAGTGCTAACACGGCTGCGGTGAGTTCAAGGCGTGGGATTGAGACCGACTTCAGTGGAGCAACGCGGGCTTCGGCGAACAGGATCCTCGTGGTATATTGTCCATCTCCTGTGCACCATCGTCCCTACACCACAGCTCCCTAACCGACTTCCGATGCATCGGAAAAGGCATGTAGTTCCCCAGTCCGCGTTGTATGTTCAGGGGTCAAACATCGTGGGATCCTGATGGCCCCCAATTTTTCCAAGGTGTTCAAAATTTCTTCCCAGTCCAACCGGTCCCCTCGGTCCAGTGACTGGTCCCAATCAACCTTCTTACGGCACAGCCGCTGCAGCAAGATCTTCCCGGGTAGCAGCCATGTCGAGACGAAACCGAGCGGGTCGAACAAACTTGCGACAGCAGATAGTATGCATCGACGGGTTATTGGCAGCTCGGGAACGTTTAGCTCGAAAACAAAATCGCCCGTTTCCGCGTCCCATTGCATTCCTAAAGTGCGCTCGATAGGAAGTGGAGAGCTGTCCAGATCTCATACCCTTCTCGTGATACGGGATGACCTTCAGCACTTCTGAAGAGTTCGACATCCATTTAGTTAGATGGAAGCCGCCCTCTTCCAGCAATCTTGTCAGGCACCTGAGCTGCGCTGGTACAGGTTACTGATGCTAAAATTTAACTCACCCTCTCATGGCCCTTTGTTACTCCCACATTCACCGAAGTACGAAAATGTACATCCATAAAATTGGCTTAATGTCTCCGTATTTCATAACTCATTCCTTTTCTTGAACCCCGGTAGAACCGACATTCAGGGTTCGCATCAGCTACCCGCAGCTACCCGGTAAACCGCCCTTTTTCATGACTTGCATCATTTTCGTTGATAATGCACCTGTAGCACCAATAATGAACGAACTATTCGATATCCCAGCTGTGCGCCACCGCCCAGCGCGAAGCCGAATCCGGTTCAAAGTTGGCTCAGAAACCATTTTTAGAGTGATCTATATAGAGTATCGCTGGCTATGTTTTTCCACAGCTGGCACTTTTGACTTTTATACCCGAAGTTTGTGAATGTTTCATTTTATTGAGTAACGCTGTACACCACGATCATGCGCCTGTGCGTGTGTCTCGACCATAGCCGAGAATTATAAAATTATTATTATTATTATTATTACTATTATTAGCCGATCCCACATCATCGAATGACTTAAGATAGTCGTCGACATAGACGTTCCTGCTGACGATATCTACCATCGTCCGATGTACTAGATCGCCATGTTTGTTCGCTGATTCCCGAAAGGCGTGGTTCGCACAAAAGGGTTACGATATGGATCCGAAGGGGTGAACGGTCATCTTATAATTCATCACTGCGTTGTCTCGGTCGCCCTCTTCCCACCACAGGAAACGCAACGCATCTCGTTCTCCTACCGGTATTTTCACCTGATGAAACAGATCCCTAACGTCGACGGACAAGGCCATTCAATCCACTCTGAAATGGCACAAAACTTCGATTAGTGGTATGGTCCAGTCAGGCCCCTGTAGTAGGCGATCGTTTAACGACTTGCCCTGAAACTTGGCCGCACAGTCGAAAACCACGCGCAGATTATTGGGTTTCTTGGGGTTGATAACCAGGTGGTGAGGCAGATACCAGATACCCCTTTGGCTGTCGGTGTTGGCAGGCACCTTTTCAGTGTAGCCGAGAGCTTCGTTTGGCTTCTTCAATTCCGAGTACTATTCCCACAGATTCTGGTCTCGAATGAAGCGTTCTTTTAGTCGTAATAATCGTTGGAGAATATAATTTCTGTTGTCAGTCCACGGGTCGACCGATGTGCGTCATGGGAGAGGAACCTTGAACTGATTTTGAGGCCTCTAGTGCCTTGCCATACCGTTTGTAGAGCGGAGCGATCCTCTTGAGAAAACGATGGTGTTTCGTCTCCAATGTCATGAAACTCCTTTTCATAAAGCCGCTGCAGATGAAACTATGCGGTCCATTTCGGCGGATAAGTAATTCACGGAACCACGTCCCCCTACTGGACAGTATAACATCCATCCCTGAGCGGTGCGTATAGCATAAGGTGCCTGACAGTCGCCCACTCTCTGATCAAGCACCCAATGCGCCTCTGGCACGTCGCAGCCGATGAGGAGATCCACTTCATCATCTTCCCAGTCTACAACGGTTACATCATGCTGGTGGTGCCACCTTGTCAAGATTGCGTTGACCGACCTTGGTGCTTGCATGGGGAGATCCGCTAACGTGAATGCCTCTGTTGGTTCAATTTCCTCGTTAGTGTCTAGAGAGATGAGTTGTGGCCTCCGTCTGCCGGCAGTCGTTACTTGTGTTCCGCCCACCGTGCTCACTGCCAACGACGTCGCACATTTAGCCAGTTGGCGTTTGTCGGCAAACCGCTCTTTCACTGAAGTAGTGTCGGATCCACTATCGACGAAAGCCAACGCTTTGACCAGCCCAGTTGGGGTCACTACTCCCACGGCCACTACGCCTAAACGTACCGGTTTACTGGCATATCGTGACGTTGAACAAATAACGCTGGGTTTGGTACTCGCTTCGGATATGGTTACTCTCGCCTGATGCAGCAGCCGATGGTGTCTGTCCGTGCAGCCCTCGTAACCACATCAATTTCTTGTCCTACAGGCTGCTGCCCGGTGCGTGGTGTTGAGACAGATAAAACATGCTCCTGCCATCCTCGCCATTCCCCACCGTTCGTCTATTGTGGCGTCGCCGAACTTGGGGCATTCTGGTAGTCCATGGCTAGTACCACAGAATCTGCAATTGGGTTGCGCCGTAGCATCTCGTGAAATAACGTGCGTATTGGTCCAAGGCTGGTATTTTGGATGTTCCCGTACAGGGGTTTGAGCCTGGCTAGTACTGGGCTTGTTTGCTCGGTTGCTGTCCCAGATGAGTCGGCCGAATCTGCTGTCAGCTATCTTCGTTTGCCTGTCCAAGCATTCGGTCAGGTCTTCGAAGTTGGCTTCTCTGTCGCTTCAGCTTATCCGTTCCGCTTCTTCCGCCCACCGACCCTGTAGTTCGGGAGAGAGGTGACGGACTATGCTTTCCAAAGTGTGCATGGCGTCTAGGTCAGCCCTGTAACCTAAATGGTCGAGGGCTATTGAGCAGTTTTGCATCTTAATCACCAGGTCGGCCATTATGTAGAAGCCGCCCTTGGTTCTCTTTGCCTCTACCATCACGCCCTTCATTAGGTTACGGGCTACTTTGAATGGCTGGCCAAACAAGTACCTTAGAATCTTCTTCGACCTTGTGTAGCCTTGTTCCGGGTCGAGCGTGGTACACCCGTCGATAGCTTCTCTTGCTCGGCCTCGGCCGTAGTGAGTAAGGTAAAGAAGCCTTTGCCCAGGGTCGGTTACCTTGTTTTCAACGAACGTCTCGAACTGCTTGACAAACTTGCAGTAGTGTTCGGATCGCCCGTCGAAAACCGTTAGCTCCACTCCAGGCAGATCGATCGATGGTGATTTGTAGTCGGCGACCGGCGTGGGGTTCCCTATCTTATTGCGCCCTAATCTACCGGAAGTGTCGAAGTCGCTAGTCTCATGCTCTCGCTCTTTCTGTGAACACTTATTCTCTGCTTCCTGTGCCTGTAGTCTAGCCGATAGTAACTGTTGCTCTAGGTCTAGTATTCTCAGCTAATATAAATCGAAATCCTTACGATCAATATTTCTCTCATTAACACATGAACTAGCACTGACAGGAATGGGCGATCTAGCAATAACTAAAGAGTCATATTTACCCAAAACCTCCCCAGAGACTTGCCGTGTTACTTTCTGTCCGGATTCGACTGCCTTTGATCCTTTTCTTGGCATTTTGCGTGATTTTTCCTCGTTCCAAATAGACCTATTGAGTATCGTTACGAACGTTTGAGCAATGCGTAGCCAAATTCGCAACGGATCCCGAAATCAAAAGGCGATTATCCGTGATATTCTACGATACTAGATTATTAAAACAAACAATGACATACACAATATACAAACCTCGATAATACGATCACAAGGACTCAACAACGAGAAACCGAATAGCAGCGTGTGAGTAGACAGCACGTGCGTCACGCAGGTCATGAACAAGGATGTGTCAAAGTAGCGCTCTGGGCGCGAACAAACAACAATTGGTCCAGAAAAACATTTAGTTCGTAAAGACACGTCAATAGTGTAAGCAAGTGAGTGATGTTAAGGAAAAAACACCAAATCACGAGGGTTTTAGGGGGATTTTCCACGGCCGTTCGTTTCACAGGGGTTCCGGCATTCAACTGATCGCTCTTACGAATCCTTATATGTCTTTTGATAGAGCTTATGAGGAAAAAGCTGGATACTAACCTGAACCCTTGAGAATCTAGGATGTGCCAAACCATACGCCGCAGTTGCCATCACCTAAGCGTAAACCTAACAGTTTACAATGCCTAAACAGAATAATTACCTCTAATCTATAACCACTGTCACCCCAATAGTTCCTTCTACTTGGACTCCTCAGAAACTACTCAGTATAGAACAACCACTATACTGAAAGAGACAGTAACAGCGTAGCGCCACGCAAACAGTATGATAGTCCTACTCGCTCTGTCTGTTATTTCAAACCTATCTTATCGCCTCGTGCCAAACTGCGTTCTGCGTAAGCAAACGGTATCGAAGGTTAACATTACTAACCACGGGCAAATCATAAATCCTTTGAAATGCATACAGCTACCAAGCCTGTGTACGCAACTTCATCAGCCTGCAGCAGTATAGCCACTCGCATAGACATAACCAATCCATTGTTTATTGCCTTCACATATTATCATAACCCACAGCTGGAACCACGTCCAGACTGCAATCTCCCTTTATTTCAGGTCGTTGTCTCCCACTATCTCAGTCGCCAAATCGGCTAACCAAGGAGACCGCTTTGACTCGTACGGACAGAGACTCAAGTGGAACCTACCATGGCAACTGGGACCGAAATCCAACCACACAACAGGAGATACCCTCAATTGCTTATCAGATCGTTCAGCGTTTTCAAACGCAACCAACACGAATTCCAGCTCACGCGCATGCCGCTAACATACAGCCACACTCGGCTGATTGACTGACACATACTTTGCCCTGCCAGATGAAACTTACGCATTCGATGTAGTACGTTACCAGAATAACACTGAAGGCAAATGCGTCATCACATACATATATATTTGTCATTGAAGCAGCATAACGCTGAAGTCCATGCGAAGATTTTCTCACTTTATTATCCGTTAACACAGGTTATCTTTTCTCCGAACCGTAGCCGGCTGGAATTTGACTCCCCATTTCTCGAAGACCCTCCAGTTGCGCCTTCTCATTTCTGAATTGTACATGTTACTGGCCCTGAATCTAAACTCACCTTTTTATGGACTGCTGTTTCTCCCACATCCACCGGTGTTCACTTTCAAGAAACTGGCCTCAGGTCCCCCTGCTTCAAATCTCATTCCGTTTACAGAACTCCGGTAAATCCGTCATTCAGGGTCTGCATTGTCTTCATGGATCGCTATCCTCTTCGCATGCGTCGATTTTCCACCCTTTTTTTTCTTGTTCAAAATTTATTCCATCTGCAGAACCTTAGTTGGCCTCTGGTTTCCTGGGCTTGCATCATTATTGTTATTAATGCCTCCTTAGCACTGCGCTAACGATTTTCTCGATATCTCCACTGCGCACCACTGCCTGATCCGGATTCGAAACCGGTTCAAAACTGCCGCGCAAACCATTATCAGAATGGTCCATTCAAACTTTTCCTGTCATTGTTTTTTCATCTCTAATACTCTCGACTTTCATACTTAGAATATGTGAACATTTCATCTTATTGAGTAACGTGTACACCATGATCATGCTTTAGCGCGTGCGTCTCGACCATGGCCGAGAAATATACCAATATTAGAATATTAGAACTAGCCTGGAACCGCTATGCAACTCTGAGAAACGAGACTATGGGCCTTCTGAGAACTTCCAAGCTGGAATTCGAGCTCAAATTGTCCCAGTCTGTTAGACAACAGCCGAAAAAATTCTACGGCTATGCAGTCGAAAGGGTCAACAAATAATACCATTGGTCCACTATTCACTAGAGCCCACAGTGTTGTCACTGATGACCAGGGCGAAGCTGACGCCCTGGGGGAATACTTTGGCTGTATGCATAGGATAGATAGTGGGGTACGAGTAGACCTGGCTCTGGTGCATCCTGATCCCCAGGTAAACGAGATAAACCTCCCAGAGGAAAGCGTGCTAAGTACCTACACGAGCTGAACAGTCACAAGTCAGCGGGCCCAGATGGCAATTATCCAGCTATCATCAAGCCGTTGGCGAACATTATGGCTCCATCGGTATGCAGGCTGTATAGATCCACGTTGGACCAGGGTAAGCTGCCTCGGGGCTGGAAAGTCGCGGCAGTCGTGGCATTACATAAGAGTGGACCTAAGTCGGCTACGCATAACTGCAGACCGGCAAACCTAACCAGTATCCTATGTAAACTCCTTGAGAAGACCATCCGTGCCCATATCTGCCAGCACTTACTGGAGCACTCTATGTTAAATCCAGCTCAGCATAGATTCCTGAAAAAGAGATCCTGTCTGACCACTCTCTTGTGCTGCTTAGATGAAGTAACTTGACGACTGGATGAAGGTAAGCAAGTCGAGGTATGCTACCTGGACTTTAGCAAGGCTGTCGACTCCGTTAATCATCGTCTTTTGCTATGCAAGATGGAGACCTTCGGTATAGGTGGGCCAGTACTCAGGTGGCTGGCGGAATTCCTCTCCCACAGGACGTTTTTCGTCAAAGTGGGAGGCAGGAGCTTCAGTTTGGTGAACGACACCGGTGGTGTACCTCAGGGATCAGTCCTAGGCCCGGTCCTATTCCTGTTGTTTTTTGACGACCTGGCATCCGCCCTTCAATCGCCTAGCTTTATTTTTGCGGATAAAGTGAAGATTGTTGGATCTGAGAAAAAGCCGACTTGGGCAGGAAAATAGGTACCATCCGGGACTGGGAATGCAAGTGGGGCTTACCCCTGAGAGCTGAAAAGAGCCATTTGTTGTCAAGGTCAAAAGAGGGCCTAACTCTCGTTCATGATCGGCAGCTGCTCGCCATAGAAGCAGTCAGTAGGTGTAAGGACCTTGGGGTCATCATGAACAGTGAATTCAAATGGTAAGACCAGTGCAAAGTTGCTGCACAAAATGCTCGTGGGAAACTTTTTAAGCCGCGATCAGCTTTGTCTTGCCGGCAGCCGGAGGTATTCGTGCATATTTACATGGCCATAGTAAGACCCTACTTAGAAGGTAGCGTGCAGGCTTGGTCACCCTTCTACAAAAGGGACGACGCCCGCCTAGCGAAAGTCCAACGTCTCGCCACGCGAATAGTTGAAGGGCAGAGGGGTAAGACGTAGCAGTAAAGACTTTGTGATCAAAACCTTTCCTCCTTGGAAAGAAGGAGAAGTCGAGGGGATCTAATAGAAACGTTCAAGGTAATGAAGGGCTTTTTTGGCCTTAGACCAGATAGTCTATTTCAGGTGGCCGTAGATTCCAGAACAAGGGGACATGAAAAGAAGCTGATAAAAGCCCGAGCTAGGTTGATGGCTAGATCGCACTTCTTCAGTAGCAGGGTTGTGAATAGTTGGAATGCTCTGCCTGGTGGAATGGTAGATCTGCAGACCATCCAATCCTTCAAAGTTGCCCTAGATTGCAAGTGGTACGAGATATTTCCTCATGGTGAGCCTTGAGTCTAGCAACTAGATGGATGGCGGGTAGCACTGTGGTCCTTCTGGAGCATGTTTCAATAGACTTTTCGCTCATGGCATGCAGTCTCAGTGAACGCTCACGATGCATAATGCCTCTGACAGTGTAACAGCCGGTCGTGGAAAATCCCCCTAAAACCCTCGTGATTTGGTGTTTTTTCCTTAACATCACTCACTTGCTTACACTATTGACGTGTCTTTACGAACTAAATGTTTTTCTGGACCAATTGTTGTTTGTTCGCGCCCAGAGCGCTACTTTGACACATCCTTGTTCATGACCTGCGTGACGCACGTGCTGTCTACTCACACGCTGCTATTCGGTTTCTCGTTGTTGAGTCCTTGTGATCGTATTATCGAGGTTTGTATATTGTGTATGTCATTGTTTGTTTTAATAATCTAGTATCGTAGAATATCACGGATAATCGCCTTTTGATTTCGGGATCCGTTGCGAATTTGGCTACGCATTGCTCAAACGTTCGTAACGATACTCAATAGGTCTATTTGGAACGAGGAAAAATCACGCAAAATGCCAAGAAAAGGATCAAAGGCAGTCGAATCCGGACAGAAAGTAACACGGCAAGTCTCTGGGGAGGTTTTGGGTAAATATGACTCTTTAGTTATTGCTAGATCGCCCATTCCTGTCAGTGCTAGTTCATGTGTTAATGAGAGAAATATTGATCGTAAGGATTTCGATTTATATTAGCTGAGAATACTAGACCTAGAGCAACAGTTACTATCGGCTAGACTACAGGCACAGGAAGCAGAGAATAAGTGTTCACAGAAAGAGCGAGAGCATGAGACTAGCGACTTCGACACTTCCGGTAGATTAGGGCGCAATAAGATAGGGAACCCCACGCCGGTCGCCGACTACAAACCACCATCGATCGATCTGCCTGGAGTGGAGCTAACGGTTTTCGACGGGCGATCCGAACACTACTGCAAGTTTGTCAAGCAGTTCGAGACGTTCGTTGAAAATAAGGTAACCGACCCTGGGCAAAGGCTTCTTTACCTTACTCACTACGGCCGAGGCCGAGCAAGAGAAGCTATCGACGGGTGTACCACGCTCGACCCGGAACAAGGCTACACAAGGTCGAAGAAGATTCTAAGGTACTTGTTTGGCCAGCCATTCAAAGTAGCCCGTAACCTAATGAAGGGCGTGATGGTAGAGGCAAAGAGAACCAAGGGCGGCTTCTACATAATGGCCGACCTGGTGATTAAGATGCAAAACTGCTCAATAGCCCTCGACCATTTAGGTTACAGGGCTGACCTAGACGCCATGCACACTTTGGAAAGCATAGTCCGTCACCTCTCTCCCGAACTACAGGGTCGGTGGGCGGAAGAAGCGGAACGGATAAGCCGAAGCGACAGAGAAGCCAACTTCGAAGACCTGACCGAATGCTTGGACAGGCAAACGAAGATAGCTGACAGCAGATTCGGCCGACTCATCTGGGACAGCAACCGAGCAAACAAGCCCAGTACTAGCCAGGCTCAAACCCCTGTACGGGAACATCCAAAATACCAGCCTTGGACCAATACGCACGTTATTTCACGAGATGCTACGGCGCAACCCAATTGCAGATTCTGTGGTACTAGCCATGGACTACCAGAATGCCCCAAGTTCGGCGACGCCACAATAGACGAACGGTGGGGAATGGCGAGGATGGCAGGAGCATGTTTTATCTGTCTCAACACCACGCACCGGGCAGCAGCCTGTAGGACAAGAAATTGATGTGGTTACGAGGGCTGCACGGACAGACACCATCGGCTGCTGCATCAGGCGAGAGTAACCATATCCGAAGCGAGTACCAAACCCAGCGTTATTTGTTCAACGTCACGATATGCCAGTAAACCGGTACGTTTAGGCGTAGTGGCCGTGGGAGTAGTGACCCCAACTGGGCTGGTCAAAGCGTTGGCTTTCGTCGATAGTGGATCCGACACTACTTCAGTGAAAGAGCGGTTTGCCGACAAACGCCAACTGGCTAAATGTGCGACGTCGTTGGCAGTGAGCACGGTGGGCGGAACACAAGTAACGACTGCCGGCAGACGGAGGCCACAACTCATCTCTCTAGACACTAACGAGGAAATTGAACCAACAGAAGCATTCACGTTAGCGGATCTCCCCATGCAAGCACCAAGGTCGGTCAACGCAATCGTGACTAGGTGGTCCCACCTGCTGGATGTAGCTGTTGTAGACTGGGAAGATGATGAAGTGGATCTCCTCATCGGCTGCGACGTGCCAGAGGCGCATTGGGTGCTTGACCAGAGAGTGGGCGACTGTCAGGCACCTCATGCCGTACGCACGGCTCTGGGATGGATGTTACATGGCCCAGTAGGGGTACGCGGTTCCATAAATTACTTATCCGCCGAAACGGACCGCATAGTTTCATCTGCAACGGCTGTATGAAAAGGAGTTTCATGACATTGGAGACGAAAGACCGACGTTGTCTCAAGAGGATCACTTCGATTTACAAACGGTGCGGCAAGGCACTAGAGGCCTCAAAATCAGTTCGAGGTTCCCCTCCCATGACGCACATCGGTCGACCCGTGGACTGACAACAGAAATTATATTCTCCAACGATTATTACGACTAAAAGAACGCTTCATTCGAGACCAGAATCTGTGGGAATAGTACTCGGAATTGAAGAAGCCAAACGAAGCTCTCGGCTACACTGAAAAGGTGCCTGCCAACACCGACAGCAAAAGGGGTATCTGGTATCTGCCTCACCACCTGGTTATCAACCCCAAGAAACCCAATAAACTGCGCGTGGTTTTCGACTGTGCGACCAAGTTTCAGGGCAAGTCGTTAAACGATCGCCTACTACAGGGGCCTGACTGGACCACACCACTGATCGACGTTTTGTGCCGTTTCAGAGTGGGTAAAGTGGCTTTGTCTGCCGACATTAGGGAAATGTTCCTTCAGGTGAAGATTCCGGTAGGAGAACGAGATGCTTTGCGTTTCCTGTGGTGGGAAGGGAGCAACCGGGACAACGCAGCGGTGAATTATAGGATGACTGTCCACCCCTTCGGAGCCATATCGTCACCATTTTGTGCCAACTACGCCCTCCGAGAATCAGCGAACAAGCATGGCGATTTAGTACATCGGACGGTGGTAGAAAGCGTCAGCAGGAACTTCTACATCGACGACTACCTTGGGTCATCCGATGATGTGTGATCAGCTCTAGAGCAATTCAGGGGTCTGACGAGATTGCTGGAAGAGGGCGGCTTCCATCTAGCTAAATGGATGTCGAACTCTTCAGAAGTGCTGAAGGTCATCCCGTATCACGAAAAGGCCGAAAGGGTAAGAGATTTGGACGGCTCTCCACTTCCTATCGAGCGCACTTTAGGGATACAATGGGACGCGGAAACGGGCGATTTTGTTTTCGAGCTAAACGTTCCCGAGCTGCCAATAACCCGTCGTGGCGTAATATCTGCTGTCTCAAGTTTGTTCGACCCGCTCGGTTTCGTCTCACCATGGCTGCTACCCGGGAAGATCTTGCTGCAGCGGCTGTGCCGTAAGAAGGTTGATTGGGACCAGTCACTGGACCGAGGGGACCGGTTGGACTGGGAAGAAATTTTTAACACCTTGAAGAAATTAGGGGACATAAGAACCCCACGATGTTTGACTCCTGGCCATACGACACGGACTGGGGAACTACATGCCTTTTCCGATGCATCGGAAGTCGGTTAGGGAGCTGTGGTGTACGGACGATGGTGCACAGGAGATGGACAATATACTACGAGGATCCTGTTCGCCAAAGCCCGCGTTGCTCCACTGAAGTCGGTCTCAATCCCACGCCTTGAACTCAGCGCAGCCGTGTTGGCAGTCAGGGTGGTGCAAGCTGTGAAGAGATGTTTCGATCTCTACATTTGGTCGGTGAGCTTCTGGACGGATTCAACGATAGAATTTCACTATATCAACAACGTACAGAGCCGGTTTAGTACTTTCTTTGCTAACCGACTCATGATCGTCCACGATGAATCAGCCACGCACCAGTGGAATCATGTCAGGTCTGGCGATAATCCAGCCGAACTGTGCTCCCGAGGTGCGACCAACTTCAGACAACTGGACACGTGGACGAGAGGGCCAAACTTCCTGCACTAGCCCAAACTGGACTGGCCCGTGTTCGAATTAAAACCCCCTGCCGGAGTAGAACTGGAGATCAAAGGCGTAGTGATAGCGGCCGACGTCGTCGAAGCGACATCCATTCTACCGCGACTGGTCAGGTTTTCTTCCTGGATGAAGACACTTTGTTCGCTAGTTTGGTTAACCAGTTTCAAGCGAAGTTTACTAGTCATGAAAGGGCTACGGCCCCCAGGCCGGATACGGGTCGGCCCGATAGGTCCGGATGAGCTACAAGCGGCAGAGTACGATATTTTCAGAATGATACAACGCGAGGCTTTCGCCCGAGAACTCAAGAGGGCGGAAGAAGTTGGGATGACAAATAAAGACATGCCATCTCCAAGAGGCGAGCTGGAGCGTTTAAACCCCAAACTCATTGATGGACTGCTGCGGGTGGATGGTAGGCTGACCAACGCCCACCTGAGCTTCGACACAAAGTATCCTATACTGCGGCCTGCGAGACGACCTGTAGTAGAGCTAGTAATCCAACACGTCCACGCCGTGGAGGGTCATGCCGGGGAAAGTCACGTGACAAGCGCCATCCGAAAGCGCCTTTGGTTGTTGATAGGACGAGAGACTGTAAAACGCGTAATCCGACGGTGTGTGCTATGCAGGAGACTCAATGCCACGACGGGCAAACAACTCATGGCCCCACTACCAGAATGCAGGGTGACTACGGGCTGGTGGCCGTTCAGTGACACCGGGTTGGACTATTTCGGGCCCTTGTGGATCAAGTGCGGGAAAATATTAGAAAAGCGATATGGATGTATCATGACGTGCATGAAGTCACGTGCAGTACACCTAGAAGTCGCACATTCGATGACGACCGATTCTTTTCTACGGGCCTTGCAGAGATTTATCAACCGACGAGGCGTACCGGCCGATATATACCCAGATAATGGATCGAAATTTGTGGGCGCTCACCGGGAATTGCAGAGTTGGCACAAGAACATAAACAGGGACGAACTGCAGGATCAAACCGTGGCCTACGGCATACGATGGCATTTCAACCCCCAACAGGCCAGCCACCGAAGCGGCATATGGGAACGCATGATCCGGTCCGACAGACGGATATTGCTGTCAATCATGGAGCAGCAGCCTCCCGACGACGAGACGCTGAACACCGTCATGACTGAGGTGGAGAGAATCCTGAACAACCACCCTCTGGTTCCAGTATTGAACGGCGACCCCACCCACCTGGCGCCCACCCCGAACGACTTATCGACGCTAAGGTCGAACGAGGGTTTCCAAGGGCCGGTAAACCTTCGTGGGAGCTACCTCCACGGATGGAAGCAAGCGAACTATCCGGAGAAGGTCTTCTGGAGGCGATGGCTGCGGGAGTACCTACCGGCTTTGCAGACTCGACAGAAGTGGCTGGCCAAAACAAGACCATTCAAAGTTGGGGATGTGGTTATGATCGCCGACGAACGCGCACATTTCAGCGCTTGGTCTTTGGGAGTAGTTATGGAAACCATCAAAAGCACTGACGGAATGATAAGAACGGTGAAGGTGAAGACAGCTAACGGAGTGCTCATTCGTGACATACGCAGTATTAACCTACTCGAGAGCGAAGGCGGAGGAGCTGATAACCTCGAGGCCTAGTAAACCTTTTCACACCAGTAATCGAGGTGGATAAAGAAACACCATATATACCACACGGTCTCCGTCAGACACGTTACAGTGCTCGCGGTCTTTCGTTGACATTACAGAAGGTTCTTTCCGATATGTGGTGATGAATGCGATCCCATTGTACATCCAGATGCATACATACATGCACGATGCACTCTACATCCCGTAAACCCATAAAACATGTGACAGTGTTCGTTGTTTTGCTTTTTGTTGACGTTACCGAATTCCCTTTGTATATGTGGAAGTGGCGCAGCTCAGGTCACACACACATGCTACATTTTACTCGTTTTCTTGCCACACGGTCTTTTGTTGACATTGCAGAAAGTCCTCCTTTGATGTGTAGTCATACCTGTGATTTCATTATACACCCCGGGCACACACACACACTCACACACACTCAAGCACATACATCCAGGACAGGACGGCCCTTTACGAGGACAACATCTATGTGATCCTTCACGCCCGCCATCGGCCATTTGGTCTCGTGGACGATGTAGACTAGCCTCACGTCTATGTATCCAATGGATTAGGTGCGACCAGTAGTAGAACGTTGACGACGAGCATTAGGCGCGCGCACTGACAGCGGGGCCTAGGCGGGTAGGAAGAATCAGTACCTTTATCATGAACCTTCGACTCTGCTAAGGATCCAGGAGGATTTTGGTGGGCGGTGTAACAGCCGGTCGTGGAAAATCCCCCTATTTCCCTCGCGATTCAGTGTTTTTCCCAACATCACTCATTTCCATACACTATTGACTTGTCTTTACGAACTGGTTGTTTTTCTGGACCAATTGTTGTTTGTTCGCGCCCAGAGCGCTACTTTGACACATCCTTGTTCAGGACCTGCGTGACGCACGTGCTGTTTGCTCACACGCTGCTATTCGGTTTCTCGTTGTTGAGTCCTTGTGATCGTATTATTGAGGTTTGTATATTTTTTGTCATTGTTCATGTAATAATCTAGTATCGTAGAATATCGCGGATAATCGCCTTTTGATTTCAGGATCCGTTGCGAATTTGGCTACGCACTGCTCAAACGTTCGTTACAGACAGTTGATGTGCGATAAGGTTTTCAGTTTCTCTGTGATTTTTGGCGGGGATTCGATGAAATACACTCAACAGTGGTGGGGGCATACCTGGTGTGCATACCGTCGAACGAATTCTGGAAGCTCGATTAGCCGCGGCCGTTACCTGTCCCCTTAGCGGAAGTCAAAATTCCACAAGGCCATAGTCATTCGTTGGCAGCGATGGGCGGTTTACGAGGTGTACAAAATTCAGGAGACATGGAACAGCTATAAGACGGCTAGGAGCAGAGCTCAAGCGATCCAAAGAGTGGAGAAATATGCCTTCGAGCGTCGGCTAGCTGCGTCGGTCCGCACAAACCCAAAGCGATTCTACGCCTACGTGCAATCTCACAAACGTGTGAGAGAGAGCGTAGCAACTTTGGAAGGAGCACAGGGACAACTAGCTCTAACCAACGAGGACAAGGCTGACATGCTCTTGGCATTCTTCAATAGCATATATCGACCAGAAAATAGTTTGGAGGAAAGAATGGAGGGCCCCCAGGCGCCTCCAATACCCGAACTTACTGTAGGGGAAGAAAAAGTGTACGCGGAGTTGCAAAAGTTGAATAGAAATAAAGCGGCAGGCCCAGACGGGATTCATCCAGCAATCCTTCAGCCTCTGGCCGAGGTCATGAGGGCTCCGGTGACGAGGCTGTATGAAACGTCACTTAGAGAGGGAACTGTGCCGGGAGACTGGAGGAGAGCAACAATGGTAGGAATTTACGAGATTGGACCCCGGCAAAAGGCCGAAAATTAATGGCGGGTTAGCTTGACTTCAGTACTGTGTAAGTACCTGGAGCGGATATTCAGGAAACAGATCTCTAGGCATTTGGTTCAACACAACTTCATAGCAAATGCTCAGCATGGGTTTGTGGCAGGACGATCCTGTCTGACGAATCTCCTGCTGTTCCTCGATGAGGTAACCAAGCTTCTGAATGAAGGGCAATCGATTATAGTCTGCTACTTGGACTTCAGAAAGGCGTTCGATCCTGTGAACCACAGATTTCTGGACGTCAAACAGCAGTCTATGGGAATTTTTGGAAAGGGAAGACAACGGGTAAGTAGTTTCTTAGCAGGGCGAACCTTTACTGTTAAGGTGGGTAGTCATGTTTCGAAACCGGAAGGTGCAACAAGCGGGTTGCAACAGGGCTCGGTGCTCGGCCCTCTGCTGTTCCTCATCTTCATTAGTGACCCAGCACGTGAGCTTACAAACCTCACTTTATGTTTGTCGATGACGTCAAGATAGCAGGAGTAGATAAAGAACATAACGTGTTAGCAGTACAAAACTGGGCACGCATCTAGGACCTTCCACTAAACCTCGCCAAGTGCCAATGCTTGACCACAAATACAGGGGCTAGTGGGAATGGTGTGGGTCCGTTGCAAGTGGTCTCGCAGGTCAAAGACTTGGGAGTCATAATGGACAACAGCTTCAAGCCGTCAAAGCAGTGCACCCCAGCAGCCATTACGGCCGGGAGAGAACTCTTTCGTTTTAGATCCATTATGTCGTGTAGAGATCCGGAGATTTTCGTTCCGATATATGAGGCCATAGTTAGGTCGCATATGGAGTACTGCGTGCAGGCCTGGGCACCGTACTACCAGAAAGATATAGACTGTCTGGAGAAAGTGCAAGGGCTAGCCACTAGAATGGTGACTGGGCAAAGGGGTTTGGCTACACAGAGCTTCTCTGTGCCCTAGACATGTTGTCGATGAAAAGACAGCGCATTCACGGGGATTTGATAGAAACCTTCAAGGTGATGAAGGTACTGTCAGGAATATGACAAGAAGACCTTTTCTCTCTGATCCCCGAGAGAGGCACAAGGGGGCATAGCCTCAGATTACAAAGGAAGCACTCGCGGCTCCAAATTAGGGCGAAGTACTTCTCAGATAGAGTGGTACCCCCTTGGAATAAGCTCCCCGTGGAGGTCATAAATACCACAACAGTGAAGGCTTTTAAGAAAGCAGTAGATCTATGTTGGGTGGCAGTATGCCTCGAGTTATGTTAAGCAGCTTTTAGGGTCAGATGCAATTTACTTATTGTTTCCACTTTTCACTGCCAGGGCTGATACTGCACGAAATTTCTGCCTTCCAGAAAAAGAAAATCACGCAGTGTTGGGAGCTACGGAAACGCGCCGACAACACAACTATCGGGACACAAGATTGGCTCGAGCCACACCAAGTCCTGTGCAATCTGAACTGAACTGAACTGAGTTGAAATGAACTGAACTGACCTGAACTGACCTAAGGGACTGCCTTACACCGGACAGAAGTCATAACTTGTTATCGCGTACATTATTACCTCGGACTGAGTTTTGTTTCATTTGTACATGAATTTGTGCAGCTAGATTCAGTCACGTACCTGGATAGTTGTGTTTTTGGCGCATGTCTTCGAGTCCCAGCAGAATACTTTTCCAGCCCAACCCCGTCAGCACAGAGGTGCGTAATTTAGTCCCAAAATAATCCAGCACAGGACTATTTTTTAGTAGTTGGTTTGAGAGCAGTTTTTGCCATACCATTAGATTGAGGCAGGTCTAAAACACAGGGTAGTAATTTGAATTCGTTGAAAAACACAGGTTTCTCGGCCCGGTCAGCACAAAGAGAGAACATTTATCCAGTCAGCAAAACAGTCCCAAATTAGTCCCAAATTAGTCCAAAATTGGTCCCAATTCAGTCCGGAATTCGTCTCAATGTTGTCTCATTTGAAACCCCTAGGGAACATTTTAGGGACTATGTTTTGAGCTCATTGAGAATGCAGTGGTCTATAGACGTATACGTCCCAGCATGCCGATCGGTTTCGGAACGGTTTCGCTCTGGTTTTCCTATAAGAAATGCTTTCCTTTGAAATTACGATAAGCTCTGCTGCTTTGCTTTATCTTAAGGTACTAGTTAATGAACTTTCATCAGTTTCCATTGGAGAAAATAGTATGATCTGTGAATACCCTCTAAAATTACTCAACGCTACCCGAGTACTTTCTGGTGCCTAACATCCCTATAAAAGATAGAACTCTACAAAGAAGTCAAGATGTACTTCCATGTTATAAACCGTACTTGAAGCCACAGGCAAAATTCTTTAACTTATACCACATTATAAAAATAGTGCCAAAATAGTCCCTTGAGGAATCTTTTGGGACCAAATGCTCCCTCTTTGTGCCAACCGGGCTGGTGAACCATTGTGTTTTTCAATGAAATGACGTTATTTTTCTGATTTTGAATCTTTCCAAATCTAATGGTACGGCTGAATCTCTTCTCAATATAATTAATAAAAAATAGTCCCCCGCAGGACTATTCTGGGACTGAAAAGCGCAGCCCTGTGCTGACTGGGTAGTACCAAAAAGTGCCTCAAGGGACTATTTCGGCACTATTTTTATAATGTGCTACAAATTAGAGAACTTCGCGCGCTGCTCCAAGTGCGGTTTGTAATATGGAAATGCACCTTGGATTCTTTGTAGAATGCTACCTTTTATAGGGATGTTGAGCACCAGAAGGTACTCGGGTAGTGCCAAGTAATTCTTGAGGGGATTTTCACAGGTCATATTATTCTCCGAAATGGAAACCGATGAAAGTTCATTAAATGACACCTCAAGATGAAGTAATGTAGCAGAGCTTACCGGAATTCCAAAGTTAGGCGCGTAAGCCGCTGCATTCTTGGGGTGTTCGAAAGTAGTCCCGAAAATGTCGCTGGGGTGTTTCAAACAGCGCTAAATTGGGATGAATTTGGGACTAAATTAGTACCAAGTTGGAACTGTTTTTGGACCGATTTGGGATTTTTGCTGGCTGGTATGCAGCTAAGTTGCCACTGTTGCAGTTTCCAGACAGCATTTCTTAAGGGATGAAGGAAAGGCCCACGAAAGCTTTCGTGGTACCTTCGGTGACTGCTTTTTGTTATGCATCCTCATATGAAAAATGTTCGACACTGTCACTGATAGGACTAGAAAAGGGCCAATTAATAAGTTTCATTTCCATAAACGTCGTAGTTTTAGAGATATATATCCCTTGTAGTACCCAGCCCGTTCTTGACCTCGGTTTTCGGTCGGCCTCTGGTCGGTTTGTTTAATAGCCATTTTACACGGATCAACATTGAATTAATACAGGGAAAATTGAAAACCGAAGTTGTGTGGTGCTCAGTTGGCATTTTATTCAAATATATTGGTCTAGTTCATCGAAGTGCCATGAAATACCCCGGCATAAATCACTCTTTCTTATTCCCTTGAAGTGGTAAAAATAAGGGCAATTAATTGGAAAATCAAATTAGAAGATGGAAACGAGCATCGTAAATCTTAATCTGAGAAAATTGACAGAAATTTACGAGATACACATCTTATCAACTAACGGAAATTTCCCCATCGTAACGCTTCTTGACAAGACCAAAGCATCCGATCATGTCCTTTGTGCTAGATTACTTTTGGATCTCCAAGCATATCGTCTCACTTGGTCCTCTTAAGTTGTCTTCAGTCTTCAGTCTTCAGAATTAGAGGCAGAGGGAAACCTCCCATGTAAGCCTCATCGCAACAGCTCTTGGATTTGGTCTCAAGAAAGAGAATCACACCGCTTATCAGTCAGAACGTTGTCTATTTTTCGCTTGGAGGTTGAATCATGCACCTCTTCCATCACTTACGCTGAGAGCGAGTTCCAAACGTTGGTGACTTTTCGTGACAGGCAGTATATCAGCGGCAAGCCAATAGATTCCAAATTCAAGAGTGTCAGTGAGTGTTCCCATGTACAAAAAGGTCCACGCACTTGAAAGATCGCTTGTAGTTCTGGTCCTAGATAGCCTCGGATAATGTGACGGACGCAGATGAGGTCACCTCGTATCCTCCGATAGGTTCCTGGAAACAGCCGGTAGCTTGTAAGCGACCTTTGTAGTCAGTCCAGCGTAGACCCGCAGTGAGACGAGTGGCAAATCTCTGAACTCTTTGAAACTTCACTGATCCGTCAGAGGTGCACGGATATGCGGCCGCAGCGCCATACTCTAACCGAGGTCTAACATATATAGAGTATAACAGCCGAAAAGCGTCATAAGAGAGTTTTACGAAGGAAAGGCGGATTGCTCCAAGGATTCTTCGTGCTAATGCGCACGCCCCATCTGTATGACCTCTCGTTTTTAATTATTTTGACAGCACCATGCCAAGATCACGCTCACAAGCTGTCGTTCTCAGCAGGGCGCAAGAGAGTGTGTGTAGTCTGACGATGACTGCATTCAACTTATGCGCATGTGTGTGGACGTTTCTAAGTTTGCCAGGAGGGCCTATGTATTGGACTGATGCGTCAGCCTGTCGAGATCGTCCTGCAGGGATTGTTTGTCCGTGTCAGAGCGTAGTACTCGCCACATCTTCAGATCGTCAGCACAGAGTAAGCACGGCAAGTTCAAGCATGTTGAGAGACTGCTGATACAGACCAGGAGCAGCAGTGGACCAAGTACTGGACCTTGGGGAACATCACTGGTCAAGTTCATATCTAGCCAACCGGCCCTAAGTGGTTTTCAATGACGCTTACAGTTCACAACGTGCTAGCACTATCTGTGGTGTCATACACGGCAATGCTCTTGGTTTACCAGTATTTGCATTTCACATAACAATGACATAGTTCCTTGGTCGCGACAAAATATCCTCTTTTTGCTGGTGTTATTAAAATCAAGTAAGAATTTGACCCTAAGAACCTAAGTACCTTCGTTATCAAAGTGAGAAGATGTAACTGATAGCATACTGAGTGCAGAATGGAATTTTCTCCTACTAACACCTCATTTAAGTCCTAGAAAAGTTAGATACCTCACATGAAAACAATGACACATGCTTTAAGTGTCACCCATAATATTGGTCATAGACACCATGCCCGGGAGTAAAATAACTTTGGAAACGGATTAGCTAACAACAAAGCACTACTTTCAAACCGTTTGCTACAAGTCCAGACATCTCAGAATAAACAGCGTAATAGTTATATATTGGATAAAACCTCCCTCAGTTTTATTTCCCATGAATTCATAATCTCAGAAATTTCAAGGTCATTATGAATGGAGCCAGGGTTTCGTGGACAATCCTTTTTATAGCATTCCGCACAGGCCCCATAAGTCAAGCTTTAATCTTATCCATCTTTGCTCAAACTCCGCGTAGTTGCACCATCCAGAAATGACTTTAAAATAAAGAAACGCCAGCTAAAGCCTCACTAAACAAAACCGAGTGACGGATAGCTACAAACGGATCTCCAATCCGACTATCTCCGTCCAGCTATCGTGCTCTGATCATGTATGTATTTCTGCTTCCAGATATTTGGGAAGAATACTCATTATTACTGATGAACTTCATCAAACCTCTGCTAAGCGGGCTTTAATCAACGTTTTCGCAAGGACCTCACTGTTTGATGTTTGACAGACACACCATGATGGAATGTTTCAAGCCACTCAAGCTGAGCGGACTGTCGCAAACTGAACTTTCTCTCACTGTCAAGCGGTCTATCTTCCAAATCACCGGCAATTCAAAACGCAAGATGCGGTCAAGACTAGGGTCCTGAACCATTTCGCATTGTCTAATGGTCTTTCTTCCTGCTCGCCGGCACTATCAAGTGCAAGATGCTGTCAAGATTTGTATTTTGAACCCTTTCTCTTTTTCCCATTGTCTCATTATTCAGCGAGCTATCTACCAGCTCACTAATGACACTCGGATAACAATGTAATCACAAGATCTGGGACATTTGGGCTTTAGCCTCCTGCCCGTCCAGTACTTCAGGATTTCAAGACATTTCAAAAAATAATAAGCCCGAGCAGATTGCGACCAAAGTGAAATCCACGCAGTAGCATCTTCAGAAACTTAGCTCGCCTCAAGTAAGGGTGACTTTAAAACTGCTATCAGCGGATACACCTCAGATTAAAAAGATTCCTCAGCAGGCAAAATCGGAGATGTGCTCTATTATCTCAGCACCAGTCTTACCTCCCATTTTACTCCTTTCTTCAACGAACTACTCTTACTGACTTCTAATAGACACGGGTTAGCTAAATACGGTGTTTATTTATAAAAGGCTAAATATAAGCCCCTCGGGGAGCATACAGCATATACTTGACCTCACTTCACTTTCTTGCCCGAAGATTATATATATATATATATATATATATATATATATATATATATATATATATATATATATATATATATATATATATATATATATATATATATATATATATATATATATATATATATATATGATCACTCCGGTCTGAACTCAAGCATAGTGCCAATGCAACAACAATTTTAAAGAAGGGAAGGATTACAACAGAGTATATAGCGGTTAGTCATTGTGATTACCATCACTTTTATCATTGTGAGCGTTTTGGGCTGCTTTACTACTCGATCGTTTGGCCTATAGTAAGTCTTGTTGGTCGAGGATGCATCTCCAGCCTTTGTGAAAACAAGCTCATCTTGCAAGGGGGCAGCCTTGTTCCGGACGAGTTCATAGCCAGTTGTCGGGTAAGTGAAAACGAGAAGGAGCTACGGCCTTATTTAGATTTGAGTCACACTCGCCAAGTCCCTGTGCCATCAGCGGATTTGTTGCATTCTAGAAAGTGGGACACCAGACAAGCAGAAACCACATCACACCCTACAGCATTGCTCCTGATCGTCCACTGTCCTCCATTTAGTGGGTATACTTTATTCAAGCTTAATCACCTGCGTGACCAACCTCCTAGCCGCGACCAGAAGACAAGCCCGGTATCTTTCAGCTATGCTATCCGCAACTGTTCGTCCGGTAGAGGCCGGGTCCCCAGGTTTTCTCTAGTGGGCTCGACAACAATTTGGCTCCTCCTAAGACTTAAAGGCAAATAACGGGAAGCTTCGAAAGCTGGACAAGATGGATCTGCTGAAGAAGAAATCAGGAAGATACGAAGAATCGTTATGCAAAACTGCTATCCGAACCCATTAGCTGATAAGACGGCTGCAATTCTGAGGAAGTTTTTGGTGGAAGCAAACCCAGTATACATCTCTTTGTCATCCAGGAGTGGTACATTAGTAAAAACTGAACACAAACGGTTGTTGGGGGCAGTTAGCAAATGGTTTTATGCAGTCCAGCTCCGGATTTTGGTCGAACCCATGTCAGTAATGGTAGACTATTGGTTTCAAACATCTCTTAGACTAGCCACACAGTGTTAAGGTTCAGACTTTCAATGCCCAGTATAAAGTCCCGGGGTCAACAGTCGAGACAGGCAAAATGTCGCGCAACACATCTATCAGGTTTTTAACTGAACCACGAATGGATGTTCTGTCTCTGAGTGTGAAAATAAAGTGTTCGCCAAAAGACGAACCCATTGCTTGCGTTAAAGGCGAATTTGTGGGATTTTACGAATAAATCAGAGGATTGACTCCATTCAAAGGGGACAGTCGGAACTGGTCCGAAGTCAAGTTAATAAGTGCCGCACAGAACTTCCTTGACACACTTATTCAACAGAGGTGTCCTCTAAAGTGTAAACACTACAACGCATCAAAGCAAACAAAGAACAATCAGCACTTGTTGGTTCTAAAACAAAAATTTCAAGGTGTTGTCGTAATGGATAAAAAGGGTTATGTCAGGATAATGATGAGCGTTTTAAATGATAAGTACAAGGCCAGGCCAAACTATACCCCAAATAATATCCCATTGGATTTGTTACTGAAAAGTAGCCGAAAAATTTCGACCATTAGGTTGTCATACTCTTATTTTATATGGTTTGCCATAGACCCGCTAAAGCAATGTTCTGATGTGTACCATAATGTTTATTTATTATTCTCCGTACCACAAAATATCCAAAAGGCTTATTGAAGTTATGCAAACAGTGCACAGGTGTCTCAGTACGAACGCATTGAACGATTCTTCCCAATTCTAGTAACTTTTAAACAATACTAACATATTCAACCCAAAAGTGAACTCCTTTGAGGTTACATCACTATTCACAAGAGTCTTTCTCAATGAAACAGTGAGTTTTGCCTGTGAATCTACTGAAAAATAAAACAGCCGACTCATTTTACCCTCGGATATTTTGAGGCTTCTCATTCTCTTGTGCACCGACAAAATTTGCTTCCGTTTTCAGTGGAGGGCTTACAGACAGACTGACGGGGTAGCCACTGATATTCCTCTTGTCCCCACTCTGGCGGAAATGTTTATGGAAACAGCTAAAGCGCCATTAAGTGCGGTAATTAAAGAGAACGTTGGTTACAAAAGGCACGTAGATTATATGTTCATCGTCTTGAGCAGGCCCGACGAAGTTTAATCAATACGGGAGAACTTCAGTTCAGCTCATCCAAAATTAAATTTCAGTTGTGAAACCGAAAGAGACAGCTGGTTAGCCTTCTTCAATATACTAGTGACACGAAGTTTGGATGGTTCCATTCAACGATCAGTGTTTCAGTGGTCCAAGAAATACCTCTACTTTCATGGTTTGCACCTATCAAACATAAACGCGCATTATTCTGAACCTAGTTCTTCAGGAATAGAAAGATATGCACTAAGCATACTCTATCAACTGGGATATAAAATGATTTGCCACATTACGCGCTAATGGATACCAGGACTCCTCTATTCATTTCCACAGCGGACAAAGGATTATAACCTCCACATTGTTTGCATCGGTTGCAAAAAGGTGCATGCGCATTCCTGTTGCTTATAAAGGGGGTAGCTTGGTACAATTCACCATACAAGGTATTTCAAGTATGCTACAGAGAGCCTACTATACTGCAACATTTTGGCTACTCTTAGTCACTTGTCGCCTCCCCACATCCCCCTTCAGAGACCACACCACAGTCGGTTTTAACCCTGATTGCATTTATGCCTTATCTTTTAGCTGCAAGGATGTATACATGGGTAAAACCGATAGGACACATACCCAAGTATGTACAGGAAAAGACGAGTCATCTGAGTTCACAAGCGTTAAAAGCGACATATAGGTCCACTTTGACTGTCGCTCGCCACTTAGTCGATAGTGGGCCCAAGGTCATTTCAGTCAGGATGTTCTCTGTCATCTTATGTAATGAGTAGGCTATGGAAAGCCATATTGGTTTCCGAATAAAGCAAGTATGGGAACCTATTGAGACACTGACTGAGCTTCTGACTCATTGAGGTTTCTGTGTTCTTGTTGTTTCAAACTTAACATAGGCGACCCCCACAAAGATCATTGGTCCTTGCAACCTACACCTATGCCACCATGATTCACGTCTCCCAGTTACACTAGAGGAGTTATCTGTAAGCCGGCTTTGCCTTACATAGTATGTTAAAAGAAGAGCTTCACTCCGAACCCACCGTGGCTTTATCCAATCGTACATGATCAAACCACTTACAAACATGGACACAAGCACGCACATCTGTATCAACTGATGCCGCATTTCAAGCAACTTATCTTAGTATTTTCTGGGTAATATTATGCGTCTGTGACCAACGAGAGTACACGAGCTGAATTATTCCCACGGTATCTGTCTTCCATCTTGTTTGTTCCATCTCAATACGGGTCTAACGATTTCAGTTTACGTTCCCTACAGATTCCCCGGCCCACCTTACATCCTAAAATAGGTCATACACCGGATTAAACTGACAGAAACGTGTGTAATCTGGTCTGGAGTTATGCGTGGAACACAATTTTTTGATAACTATTCAATATCACTTCAATATTTATCTAACTGCTCCCATCCCCTAGCTTGGCCTAATATACTGTGATGCAACGTTATGATTGTAAATCACTGACAAAGAGCTTGTACACCCATCCGTGTTCTGCAAAGCCAGTAGTAGATTGCTCTGCAAAATGCGCATTGCTCACTAGATGTTTTGGGGAAAATGGGAAAACAATTATTCTTTCTGGATTATTGACTCCTAAAGTGGTCAAAGTTGGTTCTATCGCAAAACAAGACAAGTGTAATATGATCCTTGTGAACTAGCCATCCAGCTGTCAAAGGAGCATAAAGGTGACAGATCTTTTTGTGTAATAATAGCTAACATTTTACTGAAAATTCTTCTTATGAGCATAAAACCGAATACAAAATCTACGACACGAATTAACGTGACTGCAGTGACTCAGAAAAGTACTGCTTCATTAGACTTGCAATAAAAAGGTATTATTCTGTATGTATTCACTCGGTAAAAGTATAGCAATGCTTCAAATGTATGTTTTACTTGCAATAATTATATTTACTTCTCGTTTGTAGATTCAAAATTCTATTCGGTGAAATGAAGAGATTTTTTTTTCTCAGAGTTTATTGGCCTCTTCGCTTGGTCTTCTTGGTCTTACTGGGCAGCTACCTTATAGTCAGTCTTGTATTTCTTCTCCATGACGAACCATTTCCTAAAACAGACAAAGTAAGTGGCATTACCTCGTGAAAAATACGCCCACAACTTCTTTACTACGGAAAGTCAAACCTTCTATCCGGATTTTCTAGGTGTGATTATCTGACGGTGCACACAGCCATTGTTTAACCCCTTTCATCAATGGAACTGGAGTGGAACACAGAAAATTCTCTACCTGCCATCCCGCTTGCTGAAACTATTTTGCATCTAATAGTGCACTTCAGAATTTACAGCTATGTCTCCGACGCTTAGCTTACCAAGGACCCACAGAGACCGAGCAACAGTAACCATATCAGGCGGCTGTTATGTTGGGCTCATTGCATCGGCTAGCCTCCTCAATTACTTCCCCTCTTGGGATAATCAAAGTGATGCACCAATGCAATTCTTTCAGCTGTAAACCTCTAATTGCTATGCTCTGGTTTCGATTTTCGCTTTGCAGCATGGTTCAGTCAATGGTCAACTTGGTAATAAAAAAACGAGCAGCAAAACAGGAACACCATGTCACAGATGATAGAATGAAACCTAGCAACCAAGCTGTAAGTCAGCCAGTGGGAACCTATACAGAAATAAAGGACTGTCGATCCGATTTCGCTGAATGCTGTCAACGTTTTGACATAGATGACTTCGTTACCTGTTCTGTGTGTGTTGCGAAAAGTTTCTGTCTGAAATAAAAATGAAGGAAAGGCATCGGTGTTGTTTAACTGAAAGTAAATAAATGAGCTTGGCTGTAATCAGCTTGCCACCACAAAACCAGAATACCTCACATGAGCTCACACTGATGGACAGTTTTTCAAGACTTCAAATAGAGCAGCATTCATTGTTCAGCGGATGCTTCCGTTTGCTGGCTTGAAATGATTGTAAAACATGTTCACCTATTCCCTTGGCGAACACGCACAATAAACAAATATAAATGTACTATGAACGATCATCATTTAGAATTTGTATTAATTTTTCAGTTTTTCGCCTCTGCAAGCGAGATTTCGAAGGAGATAAAACGATATAGTTAGCATGCCATCGTATCGAGACGACAGAGGAGAAGTTCTCTGGAAGCGCAGAACCGGCTTCGTGATTGCTGCAGCTCATCGAGTATACGTACCCGTACTTGCTGCACAATTATCCTTATGCTTAGGCACACTATTGTTTGTTCTTCCATTATAATCTCATCTGAATGGTCAGGACAGTGAATGGACAATCAGTCCATTTTTAGTGTCACAAGATGATCTTCCGAAAGTTACTTTATCCGTTAATCAAGAGTAATCTTGAAGGCCAGGGAACATGGTCTTAAGTTTGATTTTTGGTGTAAGTATCACGGCACTGTATCTAAACAACAACAAAATCACCTTGGGATTCATAAAATGAACTGTTCACGCACATTGCTTACTATTCAAATGAGGTTATAGTGACGAGACATTAAGACTATGAAAGCTTGTCAATTATCCGAGACGTTCTGTAGGCAAATGCGTTCTCAACTGCCTTTGATTAGAGTGTAACAGTAAACTACCCAGCTGCTGTTACATTTTATTAGGAGCATGACAAATTCTACCCACAAAAAACAAAATGTACAAGGCGGAAAAACGGGACAGTAGGTTACAGCAGCAAACTGGCAGATTCGTTCAGTGGGTCAAAGCACGAGGGTGACAATGGAAACGACCATAAATCAGATTTATTTCTTGACCATCTGGTTATTCGAGACCATAAAATTCGCTGTTTTATACTCGCCCCAAGATCTGAGCTAGATAGTAGCCTGTTCTCAATGGATTTGTTATTATTTTCAAATCAGTCGAAATGTTTACGGGCGGACTGAAACCAGATCTGCTGGAATCCAAGGACTGATGACGTGTTCGGAAGGAATAAAAAAGGATCGGTTAGTCTGCCTCAAATCAGATCCGGTCGCACGATATTCTGGCCCAACCTATTTTGTCATCCAGTTTCTTGATTTTGGAGTTCTAAAAATCCCCACATACTGCCCCAACCAGTTAGAGTTTTCCAGTTTTGTATGCTTCTGTGTCTGACGTAGTGTAAATAAGTCTGTATATTTGCTGTTGTTATCTGGTTATCCTGGCAACTTTTGATTCATATGGCCAAATAGCTATTGCAGTCACCGTATAATTTTGTCTCCCAGCTAAAGTAGTCCTATCGGCTGACATTATTCGTTTGTTACCCATTTATTCTCTGAAATATGGTCGGTTTGTTGGGCCTCATTGATGTCAGGCGTAGAATGAACTTTGTGTTTTTGGTCTTACATTACTAGCTGTACCAGGATTTAGGTTCCTGTACTCAGTTCCAAGGTTTTGTGAGTAATCAAATCTTCCTCACTGTCATTGATTAGTGTTTTTTACCAAAGAAGATCATAAATTTGATACCACGCGGCAGTGGGTCAGCGAAAACACTGCTTTTTGGCAGGAAAGTGCTGATTTTCCATCGTTCCTCGGCCAAAATACGTTTGCAATAGCCTCCCTGATAGAAAAGATTTAGCAGCGCTTTGGTGAACTTCAGTTAAATTACATCCCTAAACTTAACTCAAAGCCGGCCGGTAAATGCATTCAGTCCTTCGCTCATCGTAAAGTCATTTAGAAAATTCTCGGGATCATTTTATTTCAAGCTGAATATATGCTAGGCCATTAAATGTGCGAACCAGTTGGTAAACGATGTAATAATGTTGGATTACAACGGGAAATTCTGTAGCTGAGTTTAATGCGACACAGTGGGGGTGGGGGTGGGGGTGGGGGTGGGGGTGGGGGAGGTCGCCCTATTGAGGATCCACTAGGCCTTTTTAATCAAGAGGATTATCGCAGCGGATTTTGGTTGAGAAACGACGTGAGAAAGCTGAACAATAATAGGAAGACCTGTAGAAGAGCATAGCATGAACACAAGATCAAAATATTTTGACTCACAACAAGATAGAACAAGCGACACAGAAATAAAATACCACAGGAAGAAAGGCTTTCGTGAAAGTTTTAGGATTTACACGTAAGGTTTCCTTGTAAACTGTAAACTCTAAGCTGCAAGCTTTTTACTTGTGGGTGAAATATTCTGTAAGCCCCGTGCAGTTACGTCATCTTGCTTGTACAGCATACTAAATCGGTACCCAACAGAAAAGGAAACGCTAGGTATGTGGTTGTTTTTCACTCGCCCTAACCGTTAGGTCATCCGGGTAGAATCTCAAAGGTTTTGCTTTATGACACATTTGGGATGGTAATATTATGTAAACGTTATACTACTAATAGTCTAGGTCTCGTTACGGATGGAAACCGATGGAGTGCTAATCAAAATGTACGAACTGAATCAGTTGCATATATTTTCCAAACAACTGAATTCCGAGAAGGTTCGGATCTGATGGTTGTATGCATGCCTATGTGCCTTAATTCTATGAGAAAGCGTTTCCGTTTAACGATCGGAAAATTTTACAAGCCACTCAAAGTGCCAGTCAGTTCGTGAGATGTCGCGATGGCAGTATTCTTTGAAAATAAAACCTGTGTCCCTTTTTTGTCATTTGATATGAACGTGGAGGAAAGAACATGTGGGAGCGTTAGAGTGTTTCATAGCTTGTCGTGGAATTAGTCTCCAAGTTAGTAAAGTACAGTTCGCCAGCGTACCTGATTTCTTACGGGACGATGCTGTTAGGCAGTTGTACTTCCAACAATAAGCGTTCGCCCTCATCTTCTCTGGATCTTATCGGTATGAACACAAGCGAGCCTTTGTTTACGGGTAGAATAGTTTGAAAACAAGTTCAAATAACTGTTACGAACAAAACAACGAAGAGAACAAATGGTGTCTTTAAGCTGAATCCAGTTTAAGCGAAATTAGCCTAATCTGCAGAGTACTTGCCTTTACAGGTTGTACACTCAATGAAGTTTTCATGATTATAATTACAAAATGTTCCCAAGAGAAATTTACCAATACATTAATCACCATTTCAAAAGATTTATGCATACACGATGGCAGGGAAATACTCCAAACAGTTATATATTCTCTCAATGGTTATAAAACTAGTATCCATATTAGCTAATGTTGATGATCTCTGTAAGTTCCTGATTATCAGTGGTGCGTACTGATGATGAAATCACCCAGGCCGGTGCAATATCACCGACCTAAATGCCAAAATTAGCAATTGGGAACTTACATAATGTTTTCTGTGCAGGGAAAATATACACCATTGTTTGAGGACATCAAGGTCAATAAATTTAAGCAAGATCTACCGAGTTTTCCGGACAAGAAAAATTATGGTTGTATCTAATTGCTGTCCCGTTGCCCGAAGGAATGGTTATGGGAAATAAGTCAGTTCATTTGGGTCACGGTTGGGAAATAGACATAACAGCAGGTGAAGGTTCAAACTAGTGAGAATGTGATGTGCATCCAATAAAGGGGCAACAGACGTGTCTGCGTCGGTTGTGAATGAAAAGACCTGTGAGCATATCATAGTTACATCAACACGCGAAGGAATTTATCTCGGTGCTTTATTCATCCGAAATCGGTGAAATGCATCACGTATCGCTAACTTTTTGTTACCTTGGTAGATCTATTTTAGTTCTCATCTTAATCTTTCCATAAGCTTGTTTTTTCATGTTTCCGATGGAGGTTCCAGCTGAGGGATAGAAACAAAAGTCACCGCTCCCAGTACATGGTTAATTATGGTTCGAAGTGAACTGAATTCTTTACCGATTGAATAATGAAGTTCAACTTTCTTGAATGATGAACAATTGCAGCGAACTGGCGGCTGAAGTGTGGGCCGAAATGGCCAGTCCGTGACACGGTAAATGTATGAAAATCTTGAACAGTGAACTTGACCGAGAAGAACGCGTTAGGCTTCTGTGTTGTGGGGTTGTTGCGACTCGGTAACAATTTTGGAACTTTGATCCCTGATGGAAATCCTCCACATTCTTCCCCTGCAATAACAAAGCTACCCCAGTTGACTATCAGTCCCGTTCGGTAGGCGCCATAATATCCTGACACTTTTCAACAGTCGTACAGGGTTCGCCTTAATTTGCCATAGTGTTCCCAAGTTTTCCGCCCTCCCGTGTCGCACACACACTGACACAGACATCTCATTTATCCCACGCCTCTCATTGGTCCCAGCAGTACAGCGATACCACCAAGCGCACTTTGTTATCAAACGCAAGTGATCACAAAATCTTGGATTCTGTTTGAGTATACTCTTCTAAGCAGTTCGGACACTTATGACGGAGTCCTTAATAAAACAGAAAGCTCACACTTAGTGCTTAATTCCTCTACAAGTTGGCGATACTGAAGTGGATACGCAACCTCTACAGAATTCAAAGGACCCACCCAAAGGATGGCTGGATGGTTGCATTCTAACTACTTCGCCCACACCGATGGCATTCATAAAATTCCTTTCTGTTCATTTGATCTTCATGTTTCGATCAATTATTCTCTTGACTCGACAGAGCTGTGAGATCAGAACCAATACCATAACGGAAAAATGACAGGCTAGTAGTTCAAAGTACTGAGATAAACTGTACTGAAACCACAACCTGTAAATTCGGTAGTTTAATACAAGATAAAAAGGACATCAGACCTTCTTGACAAAATGGTGCAAATACCGGACGAACGAATTGGTTTCACACACTTCCACTCAAAGCCTACCCTCAAGAGGGTAACATTTCTTCCTGCTCGACGTTTTCGATTATTTCTAACTGTATGCTGCTTGCATATTTTTAGTTGACGTCTCAAGCGGTCCTAAAAAAGAGAAATGATTTTGAATTATTTTTCTGTGTCCATGTTTCTTGTGCCAATCTAAACAGGCACACATTGCTATATGAGGTCAAGCTACTAGACCTGTAGTTTTGGTCATGAAATGGTCAGGTTTTGCAGTCACGGGCTACACTAACCTTGGCGACCGGGCAGTTCAAGTTTTTATCACGTTTGCGCGCAGGCACAGTGGGAGTGAAGCATACCATAGCCTCGAACACCCAATACACTGTTAGGGACACCCGGTAACTTGGAGTGACGAACCCTGTACGGTTCCAATAAATCAGAAGTGACAATGAGCCGGGCAACTGTGAATTACTCTCCACCACCAAGGTGACCCGCGGCCAGGGGATCTGAACCTCTGGTTTTCGAGAAGGTAGGTGAAGGCCCTAAACCGCTGGACCACCACAGGTCAATTTCCTTGATGACAGTCAACTGAGGGCGAGGTGCAAATTGGGAGCTCTCTTCTAAAATCGACAATCGGTTAAGGCGGAGGAGGCTTCAATGCCCTAACCTACTGTTTCGACCATTGGAAGAGGAATAAGATAATGAATGAAGTTGAGAGAAGTAGTCCATAGTAGTGAGTGCTAACTGTGATATGCGCGAGGGGGTCGAAATTATAATCGTCATCATGGACGGAATCATTGGTGCAGACCCAAAAGAGATCATGTGAAGCGAAGAGATTCTGTCAAAACTGTGAACAAATGGAAACTTGCTCCATCGGGAGTTCAAATTTCGCTTCGTTATGTAAGAAAATCAAGAAAAAAAGAAAAGATTATCATCATGATTATTTTGACCAGTGAACAATCAAACAGAAACACAGTTGTAAAACGTTACCAGTGTTAAAATGGTTTCATTATTTATTCTACTATTAGAAACACAATGAAATGACTTTCACCCACTTTTCTACTGTCTTTTTCTCTTTGTTTTGCATGAACACACAATATTGACTACGAATTCAGAAGAATTTCGGTGAGTCTATGTGGAGTACTTTCCTTTTTACTTGAAAATAACAAAATGTATCGATCATCTGCCGCTTTCCAGTGTTGTTGGGTAACAAATAATATTTGCTATATATATATATATATATATATATATATATATATATATATATATATAATGTTGTTAATTCCGCGCATGGAATTAATTGAGATCGCCCTTCCGGAGGCAGCCGAGCAATAGAGATACGCGTTAAGCGCTGGATCAAACGCAATGTCTACTGAGACTGTGCGGATACACGATTCTACTGAATAGTAATCAATCATGCGCGAGATAAATGATGCAAGCCACACTTCGTGAGATACTTCGGCAAAGGTGGTCGTCCAAGGCACTTCTGGAATGAAGGTGCAGCTTCTGGCAAATGACAGACATGGACTAGTCACAAAGATCCTGATTCTAGGAAAATAAGCAATACCGTAAGACCCAAGACACGACGCTTAAAACGTCAAACAAACAAGGGCGAAGACAGTAGCCTATACACCGAAACATGTGGTTCACAGGAACCATGGACAGATCAAAATTAATCGGGAGCAATTCACAGTTAATCTGGTTGGAAGCCTAAACAGCTTTAGCACCACCCCTCAAAGCCAACGTGGCTTTATTTGGGCATCCACCTCGTGAGCCCAATGTGACCACCCGTACCGAACCAGCTTGTTTGCCGACCGATCAATCAGAGAAATATTCATACAGCTGGTCAATCTGTAACAAATAAATAAATTTATCAACCGATCAGTCAACCAATAAGTCATTCAGTGAGTCAGTCAGTCACCCAGTAAACCGACCAGTTAATCAATAAAATGGTCGATAAATCAGACACAGGCATTGCGATTCGTCCCTTTACCAGTGTGTTGATCAGCGGTGGTCGAATATTGTGAACTTTTATCACCTCCGAGATACGGCATTCAAATCAGACCCCTGCTGGTGACGCTGGTTATGGATAGCAGAGAGAGGCCGTACGGCTAGTTACTCTGCTTGAGCCTTAAAACCATTCCTGGTTCTCCCATCCACGTCTTACGGTCATCGTATCTGGTACTAGTTGTTGATGCAGTGGGTATACACCTCCATTGCACTCATGCATACGCATAACACAAAATGTAAGCATTTCCAAGAAGATCAACTGAAACTGTGGGCCGGATAATTAGTTCTTGGCAAAAAAGACTTACCTATGATCAAACCATCCTGATTAGTTAGGGCGGAACATGATGCTTGTATGGGATGTGGGATGACTGTAGCCAGTATGACACAGCCCCCCTACTGGTTTTGGAGAACGTCTTCTGTGACTGGCCAGTGATACACCCAGCAACAACTTGGCAGGTATCGCTTCTCAGAGCCATAGTTCATCCATCTAGTCGTTAGTGATTTCGCTGGCTCCATCATTGACCTCGAATTAGGTAGTGATTAACTCGTGCTTACTGCTGTCTGTTATCAATTCACTACAGATTACTGGAGTTTAGATTCTGAAAGGTTTTTAGTTCTCCGAATAGCAGTGGGTATGTGAAACAAGTTATTCGAAGTTATCATATGAACCAAACAGTCTCAGTACTCAGTGCTAGCAGCTTTTTTTAGTCGGAATATATATACAAATATATATATATATATATATATATATATATATATATATATATATATATATATATATATGTTCGAAGCTATATGTTCACGGAACCACCAAAAAAACCCAGTCGATTGCGTATACGCGTGTACCTGTTGTACAATAATCATCACTACTCGATTATACCATGAAATATTACCTGTCATTTTATTCAATAACGGCAAATTTTCGTCACAGCGGCTTATAAAACAGCTACATGTTTGCTTGAAGAGAATTCTTCGCTGTTATTTTTAGCCCAATGAAACCTGCTACAAGTTCTGCTGCATGATATTTGTTTATCCAACACATTCTCGATGTCATGTTTTCAGCACTATCTGAAAACCACTTCAGTTCGCATAGGCGTACTTATAATTTTTGTTGCACCATACCTTGCCGGGTTTCTAACAACAACTCACAGCACATGATAATAGGGAACCAAATACTCCTACTGCTGCAGAACTTTATTTTATCTCCACATTTGTCTACCAGTGTATATTATGTGCGCCTGAGCAGTGATAAAGTGGCTTTCCAGAAGCACGTACTGTACTAGTATATCTTACTGCTCTTCCACAATGGTACTGATTAACTGTTGCCTTGAAGAAAGCATTGACTGGTCAGCTGTGTTCTTCCTAAAATTAGTCCAGCGGAAAAGTGGGTAGCAGAGTACTAACTAAAATGCTGGATGAGAACGCGTAATTCAGGTCGCCATTCGTCAACCTAAATGGTGTGCACGGATGATCTGCCGGTGTTCTGTTCTCCTCCATTTCTCTACCGTCTAGGTCATCAATATTCTGCCCATTCTCGCTCAGTTTGTCTGTCCATCGTGCAAATGTCTCACAATTCGCCTAATCTAGAGGTTCAGTCCTGTTCTCGTTAAGAGTCATGAATAACCGGAATACAGAAGAAGAAAAAACAGAATCGGTCATACAACGATTCCTATCTATTAGCCGTGTTAGACCAATGTGAGCATCAGTGATGTCTCCGTTTTGGGTTTCTTTGTCCACAAAACGCTACTTAGTTCAATAGGCGCAGTTACTTGAAAGCAGAAGTTTTATGAAATAATCAAGTGTTAAATAATTTTTATCAGTCTATTTGGTTTCCAGCAATGGTTATACTCATCTGCTTGAAATACTTTGAATGAAATTATTCGTCACAATGATTTTTTTGGATTTGGGAGAATATCGCTCCCACAAAAGCCGAAACTAAGCAATGCCAATCAATGATACAAACGGCCATAACATGCTTTATTGCATGTAGTTATGAGAGCTAGATTCCATTATTCTATGAGTAATCAGTGGGAGACATCCACTACGCGTTTTAACCACTGCCATTGCAAATCTACAAAAGAAGAAACATTGCAGAGCTGTCTGATCCGACGTATTAACAATCAGTCGCAGTGTAAATACTTCAACTCCAGACTGAGATTGGAATTTGGCATGCCGTATCGCGTGTTCCTCACCTCAGGTGGTCCGGATAGACTGCCAACAACTTGTTGTACGTATATGGCCTTGCCAATTTCCCCTCCTTCGATTTAAGGTCGATGCAAAAAGCCACGGGCAATTGCGACTCTGAAGAAAGCAGTAGTTCAGGAGTCGAGTGTAAATCGAATGCACTTCTTAAGCTTAAATGTTCGCTTCACTTGACTGGCTTCAAAGTCTGCACACTATGTCAGATAGGGCAACAGGCTGACCGCACTAGAGCTCTTGAAACTTTTAAAGTAAATGTATGTTGTCTCCAAAACGCGCATGCGAAAACCCCACTTCTGTGATCACTCTTCGCACCCCAGATACAACCTCAGTCTCTCACTTCACTCTTCGCGAGTAGGATGACTCGGTGTCTGGTGCTCGTGGTCAGGCTGGTGCTGGGATTGCTTTGAGCACGAGCTGAGTGTGCACTGCTGAACTGGATTCCGGTCAGCAGTCGCTTGTATGGGGTTTAGTTAGACGGTTCTGTTCGTGTCAACAACAACAAACTGAAGCGCCGGTGCTTGTTCGTCGAGTATGTGTATGTACCGACTGACCCCAGTTCCTCTGAGACCAGTGACGAACTCTACCACGATTTGTCTTAACTGTTTCGAGGCGTGCGTTCAACAGACGTGGTTGTTATTAGTGGGGATTCCAAAGCCCAAGTAGACATTCTGACAGATTTTGGGAGGCTGATTTGAGGCCCGTTTGCTATCCTAGCCGATCGCACTGACGTCGGTGATCGTCTCATTCAGCTGTGCTCCGGCCACAGATTTTTTCTGGAGAGTGCGAACTTCTGCCACAAGAAGCGGCATAGAATCACATGGCGTACTCCTTCGTCTTCGCAAAGTTGGACTCTGATTGATCATACTGTGATCGGTCACAGCTGGCGTGAATCAGTTGACGATTGTCGTTCATTTTTGTCTACTCCTGTGGACTCAGATAACGCTTTGATACGTGCTCGCTTCCGTTTACGTCTCCTTCTTGCTCGCACCAAAATAAATGTCACCCGTCCCGCGCAGATGCCTCTGGATGATAACCGGCGATATGATTTCCAGGCGGAGCTGCCTACACGATTATCTATGCAGCCGGATGTCCAAGACCCAGATGAACAATGGCAAAAGATCAGAGAAAACTTGTATGCCGCGTCTAATGCCACCCAGGTCTTTGGTTCAAGTCTGTCTCACAAACGACAGATACCTTCGACATCAGTTTTTCTGGTGGATGCTCGCAGATCGGTCCCTCCGTAAGCTACGTTTAATGAAGTGCGTAAATCCCTGAGATGCCAACTGATTAGGCGCCTGAGTAATGACGGCGAGCAGTGGTGGAATGCGAAATGTAAGGAAATGGAAAGGACTGCATCCATGGGCAAAGCTCGCAACCTTTTCCGTTCGATTAAAGGTACCGGTCCACGGAAGCCCGGTATGTGTGAGCTAATCAGGGAATCCGACGGATCACTGAATCGCTCTCAGAGAGGTTGTCCGGACCGTTGGGCGGAGCACTTTAAGAAACAAGTTGGCCCACTTCAAAGCTGGACCTTCCAAATATACCCTCCAAAGAAACGATGCAGGTTGATATCAGTCCCCATCAGAAGTAAAAAGTATGCTGGAGATAGGTTACTTGAAAATGTACAAAGCTGCTGGACCAGATGGATTGTCTCCACCTTTTCTCAAAGATGGAGGCGAAGCTTTGGTTTCGGAGTTAACAAAACTCCTCCGGGTAACCTGGAATAGTAAGCATATTCCAGTTGGATGGTGTAATTAGGTGATTGTGCCGATTTACAAGAAAGGTAGCTGATCATCTGGTGAAAACCACAGAGGCATCAGCTTGGTAAGCATTGCGTCTAAAAGGCTCACCAGGCTTATTCTCCACCGAGTATCCAGTGCCCGCAAAATGTGTACGCGTTAGAATCAAGCCCGTTTCAGACCCGGTAGGGGTTGTACCGACCACATCTTTACTCTTCGACACATCTCAGAGCACAGACACATCTTCCGTAGGCTCACAATCTCTGTCTTTCTTGCTCTGAAATTGACGTTCGATTCAGTCGACCGCACGGCTCTCTGGCACTGCCTCTCGTCGAAGGGTGCGTCAGAGAAGTTTATTTCTCTTTTCCAATGCTTGTATGCGAACAGCCGAAGCCAAGATCGTGCTTACGGCGATCTTTCACCTGAGTTTACCACGGAAAGTGGTGTTCGTCAGGGCTGCCCTCTTTCGCTCTTCCTCTTATATTTTGTAATTGAACTGATTCTTTAGATAGCCTTATCCTCGTGTGAGAATAGTGGCATCTATCTTTCCTCAGGCTGTAAGCTGTTTGACTTGGAGTGTGCGGACGATATTCTTCCTCTGAGTGAAGATCCAGGTAAGTTACAAGCTCTCTTAGATAGCCTAAACAACAGTGTAGCAATGTTTGGGATGTTTTTTGCACCTCCGAAGTGTAAAATGCTGTTACAGGACTGCCTTGGCTCAACACCAAACCTCTTCTTAGCAGGGGAAACTCTATCTGAAGTGGATAGATTTCGTTACCTGGGAAGTTACGTTTCACCAGGTGGACAGATATCGGATGAAGTCTATTGTACGGAAGGCGCGTTTGGCTCTTGCCAACCTCCGTCATCTTTGGCGCCGGCGTGACATCCAATAGTCTTTTAAGGATAGAGTGTACAATGCGGTGGTTAGGTCCGTTCTTTTATACGGTTCAGAAACATAGCCATTACGAGAGGAAGATAGGCGAAGACAATCGGTGTTTGGCCACCGAACTCTCCGTAACATTGCCCGAGTATGGTGGGAACACCTTATCAGCAACGCTTAGGTTAGACGTAGGGCGTTGGGAACCAGAGGCAAGTCTCTGGGACAATTATTGAGTCTAAACGAGTTAAGGTGGCTGGACATGTGTTGCGCATGCCCACCGATAGACTTCCTCGGTGTACTTTGTTCTGTGAGGCAGGTATTGGTTGGAAGGTATGTTAAGGTGGCCAGTCCATGACATGGCAAAAAGATATGAAAATCTTGGTCAAGTAGGACATGACAGAGTTTCGGGTCCGGGTCCACGGGACCCATCTGCCAAATGGTTGGAGATATTGGGTGATATGTCTAGGTGTCGTGGCCAGTGGCGTATTTGCTCTCAGACCATTTCCTTGTCCTCTTGAATCGCGCCTATTATTATGACTTTTAGAATCTTTTTCACTTTATGCTTCTGTTCTTTTCCCCCTTTACCGGACGATGATGGAAGGCAGCAACCGAAACCGGAGCACAAAAGGGCGAGGTTAACGGTTAAATAAACTAAAACTTATGAACTGTATATCCAAGCTGGACCGGATGTTGTTGATATAGTGGGTTAATCATCTGCTCTGCATGAACATTCGTGATATGATTCATTCGAGTGGTTTCTCAGCGAAACCGATAAGGTATGCCAGCTTTAGGGTTAAACAAATGTTTTATTCCCTCCCTACGGGTCAGGCATGGTATAACCAGTCGAGCGAAGCTGAAATGCTGTCTACCACCAACTGACTACGATTCAATTTGTTTTGGTAGCGTACCGAATAAGTGTCATTCTTGTAACTAAATGTACCAGTTTGTGGAAACGTGGTCAGTCATAAATGCTAGTTATTTGGTCAACCCATGTTTTTGTTGCTCAAGCTGTTTTGATGACAGCAAGCTGTATCAAAATGGGTTACCCGGCACCTGAGGCGTTTCGATGCATAAAGGTCGAAATTGTGTTCATTTATTAACCGAGTTACTAATGTTCTCTTTTTTCCAGATACTTCACATTTTCCTTCCATGAGTACTTCCATTCCCGCATCGTTTCTTCAATCTTGTTAGTTAGTTTTATTTGTTTATATTTTTTGGCTGACTACCCGTTAATCAGAGACTGAAGTTTTTCTCTTCTTTGACTCTAGACTCTATAGGAGAAAACCACACAAATTCGGAATCATCCTCTGGTTGTGACTCATTATATCGAGTAAGTGATGTAATCTATAGAGTCTTTAGTCAATTCAGTGGTAGCTTTATGAATTCGACTTCATGTACTTTCAGTCATTTCACTACCATATCGAAGTGTGGTAAACAAAGTATCCCTTGGGTGCCTGTTTGTTGATCAAGTGGCCGTACAGGAATATTCAGATTCTGGCTCTTTATAGTGCAAATGTTATCAGTGTGTGATGACAATATGGTTCGCTATTGCATGCCATTGGTTGCTAATTCTATACAAATTTGTCCTAAAGGTACATAAGTAGAGCTGAAATGTGCGTCGCTTGAAAAACTTCAAATGCTGGGTGTTATTTACCAGGTTGGCAAAAGCGGGAAGCAAATAAAAGGTCGTGAGTTACAAGTATTTATTTCGCTCCCCTCGGTCGACAATACATTATATATATATATATATATATATATATATATATATATATATATATATATATATATATATATATATAGGGTGTGGTACGGTGGAAAACATTGTCTATTATAGATGAGCCAGTAAGTAGAGTGGGATTTTTTGGCTAATGCAGAGCAAGGCAAATAGTTTCCAATAACTGTTTCTGTTCATAGAGAGGGGGCTTTTCTGGCTTGATGCATATAGCTTCGCTGAAGGCTAATTACCTCACATTCCGTTTGTATGGTCCTGCTTTCAATGACTGGATCAGATTCAGTTCAGTTCATACAACCAATGGTCATGCTTTGGGTACGGTGACTTTGGTTGATTACTCACAGCAGAAACCTCAGTCGGAAAAATATGAAGGAGAAAGTTAGTAGGGAAATAGTGAAAGAGCAATACATAATATCGATTCAACAAATAAAGTTTGTGAATAAAATGGCGCCACCGGTCATAACACCGAGTCAGTTTCTCCAACATATCTAAACACTGAGTGGGGACATTTCTTGAACCCCTCTCCAAGGAAGCCAAACAAGCCCCACATTGTCATGTCCACTACTTAGGCTTTCTGTACCCGTTTTACCTGTCATGGACTGAATTCCCTTATTCATTCTCTAACCATTATCCGCCTCAGGGTAAACAACTGGCCGAGAAATCATAGCCGGGGACATGCACGACATGAGTTTCAACCACCTTTAGCATTTGATCTAATGATTTAGTTCGGATCAGGTCCACCGGGTGAACTGTTGCAGAGAAATTCTCCACGATATTTGGTGCCGGGCTGCTTGCCAAAACTTGTGTTCTGCATTTGAATGGACCCACTAATGATAACGACCACTTTATTGAATGTTCACTCACTGTTTGCTCCAAGTATCACTCTGTTCTGCTTATGTGTATGCCACAGCAACTGCAGGTAAACTAGCAAACAAGAAGTGAAGCACGCTGATCAACAGGGTTGTTATCTTCTAAAACAAACGGTTCTTCAACTGTTTATCCTATGCACCGCATTATGCATGAACTACTATTTTACGCTCATACTGTGGAAAGTAAAAGGGTAGTTTGCAGCTTGCAACCCTTATCTTCTTTTTTCTGGTCTTCCCATTTGCACTACACGTCTACCCAGAGAGCCCTAGTTCACGCATGCATTCCGACAGGACCCACATTCGATTGTCTTCATGCAAGACCGCGTGAGATAATGCTTATAACTAATGAAAACATGTACAATTTGGTACGTTTTCCCGAGACTGCAGGAATCAGGGCCAATATGAAGCTTGCAATGATGCATTCCACAGTGAAGACTCTGTACAGTTCAAATACACACTTTACATCACAAAACAGAGATAATCATCTTAAGATACGGCTATACAGTCCATAAATATGGAGTATGACTTCAAGTTTAGGTTCAATCGGGACGCTACTTGATTGCTTTTATACATTCATCTCTTCTCACTCCCTCGGTACGTGATTAGACAGTGCGATCGAAATGGAACACTCATAAATGCTATTCGACACTGAGTGTGGATGGAACGGAACAGTCTATTAAACGTTATGTTAATGAAGTGAGTTGTTTGGAGTTTGTGCAAAACTTTTTCAGCAATTTCATAACTGTATGAAGGGGCTAGTTGTGATACTGTATTGTTAGTCTTATGATAGAACGCTTCCTAGCAGGCTGTCGGTAAAAGTTACCTTTCAAACCGTCTACTAGGGCAACCACCGTCATGCGCTTGATTGGGTGTCACTCATCATTACTCGGTGCACTTGCAATAACGGCGTTCATACGCATAACTTTATTTTCAATGCTACTGCTGAAACATAGGAAAGAAGGAACCACTCAGAATGCTCTTGATTCACAAAGTTCAAACACCTGGGCCAGAAATTCTCGGAAGCATTCATGGCGTGGTGCGCTATTTGTAAGAAAGTACTTATGGGAATTTTAACAGATGCTATAACCAACATTATCGTGACGGTGAAGTTCGAGTAGTAAAGGAGACCGGAGGACTGACGAGGCGGAATATTCCTTGCTGTTAGTCATTTCTAGTTCTACACATCATGAAAGGACAAATAAAAGGTGATTAGGTCAGACCGTCAATCTTTCAACGGGTTTTAAAGTGTGTATCCACCACCTCGAAGTTTAAGGATTCTGATACCGACACCGTTCGTTAATTTATTATTGGACAGAAATCTACATTCTATTTACTCAGTTGTAACAGGTTTGCGGATTACTGAAAGGCGCATAAGCTGAATGAAACCCGTCTCCTTAGTTTCCTCAAGGTGTATGGTGCATGTCTCTTTTTCTCAGAGTGTAAACGTTTGAATTCATCACAAGCTGCTGTGTGTGTTGAAAGAAATGTGTTTAACGAGACTACTCCATCTTCGTCATTCAACGTTAGGCTCATAACAAAGATTCCTCAATTGAATCTGGAAACCGAAGTCATTTAAGGTCTCACCGGGTCTGTTACATGATAATTTTCATTCTCACTTGACCGGTCAAACGAGCTAGGCTGAACTGCGTTCAAGACGCTCATTCATGGTCTCATGAATGAAGAAGTCTCGGTACAAGTAGGATGATAACGAAAGACGCAAAGTGGGTTGAGGGTTTCCAAAGTTCAGGTGATGGTGAAAACGCAAAGCCAGTGGAATACAGTCGATGTTCATTTACTCAATGCTTCTGGTAGAACTCAGATCTGTCATTTCGTTTCCAGGCAATCTGCGCTATGAGTCTAACGTTGAACGACGAAGCTGAATTGGTCTTGTTAAACTAGTCCCGTTGCAGTTTATCAGCCACATGGGGCAGATTCGAAGATTATACCCTAAGAAAAAAAGATATGCACCATCCACTGTGAGGAAGGTAGGGATCAAATTCATGGAGATGGGTTCCATTAGTCTTCGGCGCCTTTGAGCAATCCGCAGACCAGCGATAACTGAAGAAATGGAAGTTACCTCGCAGAAGGCTGTTCGAGCAAATCTTCATGTTTATACTAGGAAGTTGGCGCAACAACTTTTCATAAGTACAGTAGTCGCCTTCGGCAAGAAACATTAGCCAAGGCAGTTCAAATAGCTTCTTGTTGCGAAGTATTGCATTCCGTAAGAAAGATGATCAAAATGAAGTGCTCAAATAAGCAGTATCATTTTTAATGCATAATTTATTTGAAGATGTGTCTTCCAACCATTTTACAAATTAAACTTAACCAGAAAGTCTTGTGTCGATTTTGTAACCCTAACTGAGCAAGATTCATCAGTGAAGGACGTAATGTTACGATGCATCAAAATGTGACGTAAAAAAGGCTTACTAGCATCAGAATTACTGTTCACCTTATCAGTGTGTGCATCACATTGGTAGGCAAACAATATCAACATCTTAACATAGGGCGGAAGCTTTCAGCTTTACCGACCTAACTGTGATGACAGTAATGGAATCATCAAATTGTTTCACCGGCTGAAATGGGGTCATTAATGCGAGGAAACAATCCCGGCATTGATCTATTCCAACTGACTGTAGTGATCGAACTACTTGAATTGATATTAGGCTACATATGAGCTGGAAGTGGACTGTGTGGGATTTTTTTATTAAATAAGATACAGAGTTTATATGAAGAGAGAGAGAGAGAGAGAATATATAGCCGAACCCGTTGGCAGGCAGCGATCGACTTACAAACATGAGTCGAAAGTAACATGGGTGTGTAAAATGCTCTCACGTGATACGGAGGATTCAGAATGAAAGCGAATCCATGACTGCTTAAAATCGAAATCCAGTCACAGCAAGTAAAGCTTACAAGGGAATGAATCAGGCACCGACAAAAATGTTGGTTGTTTTCGAATGAATGTTGTTACAAGACTTTCGAGTGCTTAGGCATTCTTACACGAATTCTGATCCGCAAATTTGATTGACCGGGGTGGGGACCGCGGAGAACCTCATGTTTTTGTTTCTGTGACCTCTCAACTGCTGGATGAATTGAACCAATTGAAACATGTTTCTCGGGTTATTGAAGCAAAAACAGTTTGCATAGCTACCGCAGAACTACAACAGGTCACCTCGTTGGTTCCAGCACAACATTGTGACAAAACCGAAATCCGAACCCACGACAGAATTAGCGACGTTATCGCTGATAACACACCCTGAATGACCGAACTTTGGCAGAAGTCAGGCAATCATCAACTATCTAACAGGCACAATGACCGATTATCAAAGTGCTAGATTTTCCAAAGTTATACTAGCCATATATTTACCAGCCATTCTAAACCTATGAAGCACTCCGCAGTTATTCTCAACAACCACATATTAACTCAGTTGTTTAGTCGGTACCATCGCGCCGTGTTCCTGGAAATCAGCGCAGCCCGCGACTCCGTCGACAGGATGGCACTATGGAACTGTTTGTTGGGAAATGGATTACGCGAGAAGTATCTATCAATCCCCAAAGAGTAGTATCGTCACACATTAGGTTCGGTAATGGCCTACGGCCAGCTTTCGCCTCCCTTCTATCGTCTCCAGTGAAAGACGACAAGGTTGCCTTATATTCCCATTATTCTCCAGCTTTGCCACAGAGGATGTTCTACGAAATGCCTTGTCTGGTCTTCCTAAAAGTGGAGTTGTACTCCTCCCAGAGAACAGAGTTTTCGACTTAAAATGTGCCGACGATGTTGCCTTGCTGAGCGATAACATACAGGAAAAGCAACGTGCTTTGGACCGCTTGGCGATTGAGATATCCAGATGTAAAATGCACTTTGCACCTCCCACGTGCGAAGTGCTTTTGCAAGATTGGTGGGTGCCTGAGCCTACATTCACCCTTTCTGGTGATTAGCTAGAATTAGCCGACTACTTTAAGTACCTTGGGAGCTTTATAACAGCTGAATGTGATGTTGGAAAGGAGATCAGTTTACGAGCAGCGAGAGCTAGAGAAGCTTTCGCAAGCCTGCGACATCTCTGACGTCGCGGTGGCATCCGGCTCCCTCTTGAGGGACGGGTGTATATCGCCGCGGTTCGTGTTGTTTTACTCTACGATTGCGAGACCTGGCCACTTCGCGCTGAAGATGCTCGGCTTCTTTCTGTGTTCGATAACCGATGTCTCCGAAGCATTGCTCACTTCTGATGGGAAAATTGAGTGAGCAATGAGGAGGTGCGCCGTCGTGCGTTAGGCATGGATAGCCTACCTCTTAAAGAAGTGATCGTTATACACCGTTTCCGTTGGTTCGGTCATGTTTAGGGAATGCCTGCCGATCGCTTACCTTTTTCTTACTCCATTAGCACTTTCCGGAAAAGGTTAGAAGAAGTGACGCAGTATTCAGGCAATGATTTGATGCAGAAATACGAAGCTAGGATCAGCATCAGCTTCAGCTGGTGCTTCCAGCATTCCTACTTGGGGCCCGATGGAAGATAACTGTCGTTGGTTGGAGATGTTGATACACATGACTGAAAATAGGAGTCAGCGAAGTAAATGATGTATAGTCTATCTGCCGAACTTTCGTACCCGTAATCATAGAAATGACATTCCAACAAACAAAATGACAAGAATATCTCAAAAGCTGTACTATGGAATGCAAAAATCTCAGCACTTTTTTCTCCTAATGACTGTCTCTTATTGTATTGTACTCCGGTTCCATTATTTTGTAATTGCTCATGTCGCATTGACACCTTGCCTGATTTCAAGCCGATGCATATATATATATATATATATATATATATATATATATATATATCTTCCCTAGGATCTAATTTAAATTGTCTGGAGTATGAATGGCCACCCTTCATTGAAGAGCCCATAAATGAATCACAACTGTGATTTCCGTTAATTATTCGTGTCTACGTCACTGCTAACTCCGAGGACTTTCTTCAACTGGCAGCCTCTAAGTGGTCAAAACACCCTTCCTGAAATCTTATACAATAGAAAGAAGCACAGGAAGAATCAGTAATGCCAGAAAAAGGATTGCATCTTTTGCTGATTTGATGCCAACTAGCGCCCAAAACTTGATACATGTAAACTATATGTATCCCGAGGAGTTAATTGTTCCCTAATTATTTATTATTATTAGTGTTTTGCTGGTGTATGCTTTACGTTCAACCCCATAATTCCTCGTGATTTTTTGAATAATCTGCGAGTACAGATATCTAACTGTTTTGAGTGTTTGTACCGGTCATAGCTAATGCTACTTGTTTTCATAAAAGGCAGACCTCAAAAGTCTTATCATCAGTCGAGGGGATCTTAGCTTGCACGATGATTATTACATCTCGGCTGGTGATGAAAAATTTACCACCTAAACTCCAAACTAAGCGCCTAAGAGCCTATGAAAATTTAGCTGAAGTTTAAACTACATTTTGGCTGTTAAAACCTGAGGTAAAATGAATTGATAGAGTTGCTTTTTCTCAGTACCCATTGAATAACGTCCGTTTCTCTGTCTCCAGTTGACGAACACCTGCTTCACCGAATACGCCCAAGGACGAATGGCAAAAGTAAGTTAAGTGATGATACTGACAAATTAGGAAAATAGCCGGAGAAATTTTAATCCCCAGATGCATGAAATTGCTTTTTATGGAACTCGTTGAATTTATTCTCTGTTTCACAACACTAAATTACTAGTCATTTGTAGTTTTATAAATACAGCTTCCCTAGATCAAGTCATTGGAAATGGGCCTAAAGTTTGCCGAGTAACTGTATGACTTCGGCGAGTTCCAAAGTCTCATGTTTGTTGGTTTCGATTCGGTTGGTCAATACAGATAAAAAGACAAACGAGTACAAACCCAGCCGAAATCTTGCATATGTGAGTCCACCAAACAAACAGCATTCATCATTGTCTGCAAGAAATCAATAGTTATGATCAATACGTTAGTCCACCCTTAGCGCGCGTACTCTCACACATTCTAACATGCCTTCCCGGTCCCGACCGATTTTATCCCTGAAACCTTTCTAGAGCAAACGCCCCCTTCGAAAGAACACAGCTAGAGGGTCGCGTACCAACCCAAATAGAAAACGCCACTTGATCCTGTGCAAAAGAAAGTACACAGGTGCTTCTGTTGTGAAAAATTCCAAATGTGGCTCTTGGGTTTGAATATGAACGTCGCAGGGAATTCAAGTAGTTCAGTAGATATTCAGGAATCCCGCGTACGCTGTGTTGTTATGCGCGCTCAGTTGTTTGCGACAACCATTGACACCTTCGGGGGTGTCAATGGTAAATATGCTTTTATTGTTTGATTTCACAGCTGAGAAGCCCACTGGGTTCATTTAAGATAGTCACTGCAGCTATCACACCACGGTATTAGAACTCGCAAGCACCCATAAATCCTGACGGATTGGTCACTGTGAAAGAAATCCTGTACCCTTGATGATAAAGTAGCGAATTTGCACAATAGAGTTTCCATGATAAGGATTGAATTCCGATTCGGTGTAGCGAACACTTGAGCCGACATGATTGTGGGAAATAAGGTCAGTATCAAACATAATTGAGAAGTAGGATGTCTAAATCATTGAAAAATCTTGCATTCACATCTCGCCTACTCCAATACGGTCATTAGTGCTGTGTGCGAGTGATTTTACACTGCCCGTCGGAATCATCTGCTGTCGGTAGCAACCATACTTGGGTTTGAATCCCTCCCGGGTCAAGGAAGCTCAATAATTATCAAATCTTCGAAACTGTACTTACTTTTTGTATCTGTTCAGATGAGTTTTTTATGTCTCGTTGGTCATTTCACCTCTCAAATGGCAGTATCAATGATTGATCAAATCAGTACGAGATCCTTCATACCATCTTACAACAGTGAACTAATAACTACTGAAGAGTACTGGATAAGTTGGCTTTCAAACTGCATACAGTAAAGCGGAAATGTTGGAATTCCACATGTTGAACGTAAAATTTAAACGTATATTTGTGTTCAATTTGAGCTGACTCAGGATAATTAGATTCACTTTAAAAATGGTTGACACAAAACACCAACTATCCTGATGGTGAACTAGAATGAATAGTAAACTTGTATACTGAGTCGCAGTTAGACGAAACAATTCTTATCAAAACAGTGTTGAAGGTGCCACTGTCTGTGATACTTCGCGGTAGCCCACCTCAAGGAAAAAAGGACGGCCTAGGTGCCTTAAGTTTAGAGGTCGGGATGACGACGAAAGAGGAACATGATATTTGTCCTTTAGCAGTCCTGGCCGAAATCATCTATCTAACAGTCCAGTCCATAAAACAATGGAGTATTGAAGCAACCGGTGGTAGCAATCGAATAATCTGCGTGGATGCTATGGTTGACCTGTCAGCTAGAATTTTGGGTTTCCGGTTTTTTTTCTTTTTGTTTCTATTCATCAGAGAACCAACTGTCTATCTGCTTCATTTGGATTCAGAACAAAAATCAATAATTTGGACAACAATGTTACAATGGTTGTGACCAGTCCTGAACACCAAGTTCTAAATATTTCTGCAGAATTGGGATAGCGCAATACCGGAACCTGAACAGCAGGGCGTGTGACGATCTAAGTAAATAAAATTCAAGATGACGCTTGTGACAGTAACACAGCATTGTCAGAATTGTCAACATTGGTATTTTAATCATGGTGGGTAATCTTTCCCAATGCAGGTTTACCAGCTGAGCGCACACCCCAAACCCCGGTCTATTCCGAAGCACTAAAATCCCACCCCATCCAACTGTTGATGATAGGTAGACTTGTGTGGCAGGCTGGATTATCACTACACGTTGAAGCTCGTCGTCCCTGAGGGCTTTTTAATTCAAGCTTCATGGATATGATTGTTGGTTCGCTTCCATGTCTGGCTATATTACCGTGTTTCTGAGTTTGTTTCTTTCACTTTATTCAAATATAAAAAGTGATAGAAAGATTGGTAGTTGTTTGGAACGGTTTTGGCTAAAGCATACCACTTTGTACGACTTCAGATAAAGCAAGCACTGCGCTGATGCCTTGGTGTTTAGTCCCAGTTAGGTCTACAAAACAAACCGTTAAAAGCGTCCTCACTGGTAAGGTTGTGTTCTGAACTCGGGAATCCTGTTTTATAGCTTTCACACCGAGAAGGAGTTCTAACGAGGACAACATGCCGTAGTCTGCCCTTCGACTGACCTATGTTTCAGTGTGCGGGAAGTTCCCACCGCCACATCAAGAAAGCTACTTTAAGCGAACAGTTTTCCATATATTCACGACCATGCCACCAAAACGTTTATGACAAGAAACCCATGAAATGTGAGTGCGTACATACGCACGTATACAGTTGTAAACAGACATGAGTAAAGTGCGGTGGATTCATGTACCAAGGATCAGTAGTTGAACGAGGATTCCGATGTCTTGGTGGGACCTCTGCATGTTCATTGATATGATTATTGGCATGCATAACAAACGAAACGTAAAAATTGTTTCATTCACATTCATTGGGCTCCCATTGGGATTTGCATTAGCTAGCGTAAGCACCTGATTCTATTTCGATCAACTTCGGAGAACTTTTTAATGAATCCCACATTAGTGTATATGTGTATGGATATGCACGTGTGTTTATGTTTATTTTTCGTACTCATATTACTAACCTATAAACATGGACTGATGAAAGCATAGAACGTTTCATTAACCCGAGGATTCTGAATCTGACTTGTAATGGAAAATCAGCTTGTATTTTTGCAGCCTTGAGTTCGCGCTGCGAACCGGAATCAAACCAGTGACCTTCTGCTTACAGGTTCGTTTCTCCACCGGTTGAGCTGTAGCAGTACGGCTGGTCGGACGCGAATTATGCAAGTAAATACCCAATGATGCACTGGTAGTGCAACGGTCCTATAAGCGCGAGGTCACCGGTTAAATTTCGCCACACTGCAGGCAGGTTTCGATGCAGAAGCTGAAACTTGATTTCTCTTTATCTATTGGATTCTAAACGTTTGACTGGGATCTACCGTATGACCCAGTGTGCTCTAGGTTGCCCCCCATCCACAGTACCTACTCTAACACGGCTCATGCACTTTGTTACAAAAAGATAACAGGATGAGTAAACGACGAATCAACGTTGTTGACAGTTAGGAGCATACTAAGTGCCGTTTGATTAAAATCTTGGTTTTAATCACAAAATATAGCCTAACTGTCCCTACACTCATCGATTACCTTAGCACTAGGCTAACAGCCTGTGATTGTTATTATGTATAGTTCTGCCGTAATATTCTTCTCAGATACAACTGATGATCCAAAGTCAATGGAAGTGTTCCGATGGTGTAGGTCAGACTCCTTTTCAGTATTATGCATCGGGCATGCGCTGAGTCGCCGAAATGTTTCTGTGTTTACCTCTTTTATTTTGATACTATCAAATTAATATTCTACATTACTGCAGTTCTTTTCCTTAGTTCACGGTTAATAAAAGGAGAAATATCAATGCACTCTGGTTAGCATTTATAGCGCGCCTAGTTGTCCAGCATTTCATGAATTATTGTGAACTGGTACTGTGTTTGTTCCACAGTGACTAGGTATCTGGTTTCTGATGTGACGCAATTCCTTTGCTCAGCCTTTGCATCGAAATGTCACCCATTCGTTGAGTAACTCGTAGTAAATGAAGCCTGAGTGCCTAGTCACAGAAGGGGAATTTGGTAGTCTACAGGTATTGTAGAAGAACCAGAGAAGACAATCTTGACCAGAATATGAGCTTCGAAAGGCTCGTCTGATATCAGATGGTAAACGAAAGGGGTGGCAGTTATATCAGATGCGCGAGGGAAATTGATCTATCATAGTCAGTGCTTGATATCGGGCGACGTGACAATGTGAAACGGGCTGTCCAGATCTAGAGACGCAAGTAAAGGTAGCCTATATCTTCAACCAAAACGGACAACACAGAGGATCAGTGGACAGAAAACACGACGGGTGCCAAGAAGAAGCTGTTGCTCATTTGAAAAATGCGACTTATAGGACTTTTCTCTGAAGAATCGCCTTAGAATTTAGCTCAAAATATTTTGATTTCTAAGCATTTGCTAGCTAGAAATTGATGTGACATGACTGAGACCTATCACAAATGACCCAGATGTTGCGCAAAAACACTAAGCAACTTCTGGACAACCTTCGATGGTTCAGTAAACGGATAACGCAGGATGGACAAAAAAGGTAAGCTAGAGTAACAACTCAGTCACAAGGGCAGAGAAGCAGAGCAGAGATAAATTATTCAACCAGATCCAGTCGCATGGGTCAGTGACAGTGGTCAACTCGGTTTTGGCAACTAAAAGTGTAGCGTTGTCCGAATCGTCAGTAAAAGGACATGTGAGGAACACAGATAGAAATACCAAACTTCGTTTGGTTTGGGAATTCCAATGGGTGAATTGAGACAAATGCAACTGTGTGTTTGGAGCGAGTGTTCCAGTTTCGCTTTGCTGAGTCTTTGGGACATCCCTAGATGTTATTGTAATTGACATCGACTATCTCAGACATTACGTACGTGTGCGCAGTTAGCGCCATCAGACGCCCGTCTTTGTTGGTTTATCTTTCTGTAATCTAAACAGACTTACACTAAGGTAGTTCAGAAAGGCTTGTGAACAGTCTTGGTGCTGTGATGCAAAGGACAAAGCTGACGGTTATGTTCTAATTACAAAACGGGAACGAAGAACTGAGGTGTACAGACAGTGTTCATGCATGCCATTAAAGAAATAAGAGATGTGATAACTACTCTGTGCACAGAAGACAGTCACCTGCTGGACCACACACATATACGCATCGAAAGTGATGCCATGAACGTTTAGTTCGTCTTAAATTCACACTTCCGAGATGGTAAAAGCATCTGAAATCTTGATTCGCACTTCGAACACTCAGTTAAAAATTGTTTTTTATTCGCGGAAGCGAAAGCCTTATTCTCATTATTTTCCGCAGAATTACACTGACTATTACTTTCGAAGAATTCCAGTATAGTCAGGTTAGTTTAGACCAACGCAACAATAAAGTCGAACGCGAGACTACAATGATTTTGACCGCTCTTTTTAGTTATGCACTCCGGAAAATCGAATCAAACACAGAATACATATCTACAGAGTCCCTTGTGAGACTCTAGTCCAGAATGCATTATTGTGAGTCACACTCACACAAGTTAGCACTGAACGATTCGGGCTGGTGAAACACGGCGGTTTGTTTCACGCCAGCAGTGCATAACACAGCGCCCTCCCGTCACACGAATGTACTGTGATCCGAAAAAATTGATCAACGGCTATGGAGGACATCTTCTGCGTGATACACCAGGCAAAACGGATACATTGCGTTATGCGCAACCTACAGAGCTTGGCTAATTCATCATTTTCAGGAGTAGGAGCCCCATTTGAGGCATGTGGTTATTCACTGCGGGGAATGATTAATGAGAAGGATGAAACAGCTACGCAGTGTGCATCCATAGTTTTCGTCGGTGCACTGAGCGTTGCTAGTGCATGCGGAATCATTTCATAAATTGTTGTTCAGTTAAACGCTGTCGATAATGTTTCCGTAGATTTCAGTAGCATCGAAATCGCATCTAAGTCAGATGCATAATTTCTATTCGGAATTGACCCGCTTTTCCTAGTAGACCTCATGGTAATACAACCAAAACACAAAGTACTAACGAAATTTTGGTCGCCCATGTTAAGCTGTTGGGGTTGAGGATGCTAATAGTTTTACCAAGGGGATGCAAAAGTGACAAATAACTCGGGCCTGTTGGCGGTCGCTTCTGCGAATTAGAAAGTCTGGGTGATATTTTTTGGATAAAACTCTTTTGATCACCGTCGTCACCTTCATTCGAGGTCCAGCCTCTAATGACTGGTGGATGAAAGATGATGAGAATCTACGGCATTGAGGTGCGAGGGGAATTCTGTCTACGTAAATTAACTTCGACGTGACCTGATTCCGTGTCCCGAACGAAACAGAAATTGAATTTTGCAATCCGGTTTGAAAAAATCGACGTGCCCATAAATAAACGCATTGAGCAAATGTCATTATTCCCCAAGGAACTGCTGATAGACACCATAGAGACAGTTATAAACAATTCATTTAATTATTCATAACATGGATTCTGCAATAAACACATTTTGAAAAAGGGTTTACGTCCGGGTGACCGGTAGAACTAGCTCATATCTGACACTGTTTCTAACAGGTATTCTGCAAGTCACGTCAGCAAAATCTGTTCGTGTGGACCAGTTAATTTTAAAAACATTATCTGGTGACTGATATTCATCATTATTACAACGCATTATTTGAAGAAAGTGTTGATCGGAAAGTGCCTTGTCGTGCTAAAATAATCACAATCAGCAATGGCTGAACACCACCTACAGGACAACTGTTAGTGTATCTCTCTCTTGGATCTCTGCTTACTAGGTTTGTTATTGTCAGTCTGGTCTGCAGTTAATAATTGATTCTATTGTGCTTCAATGATAAAAATTCTCTTGTGTATCTTGAGTGACATGACAAAGAATTCCTGAACATTGACCAAGAAAAGATAGATGCGGCCTTCTCCTCGCAAATTTCTCATGGTCGAGATTACATTCCGCCTTAAAAACAATGCATCCAGTTGTGATCAGTAGTCAATAAACTTTTGCATTCCATATGTGCTTGGTCTGCCCAGATTCGAACTACTATGACAGAACTGATTTCTCTGGTCGTGACAGACGACGAACACACAAATTCCAATCAGTTTATGCGTGAACGTATCAAACGTATGTGGTCACAATGGATAGATGGATTGGATCGGTACAAGCGCTGGATAGATCAAAGCTCCACACAGTTAACCGTAAAACCAAACCTTTATAATCGAATCAAGCTACACGTGAGTTTTGGTACCTACATTTCCACTGTTTGTCATTATTTTCTTGACCAACCCCCTTCTGTTATCCCATAAAATGAAAGAGAATAGTTGATGTACTGGAAGATGAGATGAACTGTGGTAGTTTGGAAGTATGAAGTTGGTTTTTTATCCTTATTTTATGTTGTGATATTATTTTTATGGTTCAAATACAATCGGTGGAAACCGAATGCAGAGGGGCTGATCAAAATAGCATCATCGTAGAATTCAGGTACAGGTGTTTTATGTTCATGTCCTGCCACCACCGGTCACTGCCCCTTCTGATAGCGTTCGATTGGCCATGAGGTGCGATATAAATGAAGGATATCAAAACACCATAACAAGCTTGGAACCCGTCACACGGTACTGAATTTCAGGAAACTGCTACTGCTGCTGTTAATACTGATGACTGACTGTCAATAAAACGCTGACCTGTACATAGTGGTACTCTTTGTTTTCTCCTCCAAATGAATCTCGATCAACTAATTAGAAAGCTATTAGAGTCAATCTCAATCGAAATTCCCGCTTTATACAGAAAACGATCCCTACAATGCACAGCATACTTGCTCACCATATGTACAAGGATTCCTTATATTACGGTCAAAGAGTGGATGAATAATCGCTGATAAGCGAGAACTGGTGAATACTGACCAAGGGGCACTCCAAAGTCTTGTAGGAAGTATGCTGAGAAGATCTATCGAGGTCCCTAGGCAAAATGGAGGTTAGACACCGTTTTAGGTACCAACTATTGATGCCCAGCTTAGGATGGTCTTGTACGTTTGTCACCCCTTTTTCGCATAAATTGGTTTGATGGGCTCACAGCAAATTCAAAGCAATTTTTTCCTGATATGAACTTGAAAAGGGAACACACTAGGGTTACGTTGCAAAGTTTGCATCCGGATATATTTCGCTGTATCTCATCAGGTGTATACTACAGATAATACAATAATAATGAGCATTACAGTAGTAAGACAACATTACCGTGGATAGGTCCAAAAATGTCATGTTTTACCAAGGCAACGCCAGGGTTGCGAATAGATCCTTTTGATTGCACAAACTAGGTTTCCATCTTCGGATCGCAATCGCTTCGGCAACTGCCAGTAGACGTGAATTGGTGGCAGAGAAGATCACAGAGAACGCAGTTGTGCGGTTGATTCGGTGCCTTGTGGCAAGCAAATGACGTGCAATGGAAGAGGCTGGCGGCTACCTGACCGGTGACCTTTGGCCATGTGCTTCCAATTGGTTAACATAGGTGTCCACCAACCGTGGGAAATGTTCGGTCACTCTCAGTCAAAGTTGCCGCGCAGTTCGGCCTAAGTAGGTGGCCGAGCACCCACACGTGAACATGTATAGGAGGTGTGATTTGGTGTGAACTGATAACCGTTGTTTTACTAGAGGACGGATATCTTTCTGTATATGTAGAGTGGGTCAGGTTCGGCGGCAGTGTATGGCTGCTTGATGTCCGATCTGAGGAGGAGTGCGAACAGTTCGGCTGTCATTGCCCTTGAATGCCAGCTGCAAGAAAACCTTACATTTGCGGACTGACGATGGCCGTTCACTTTGACTGCGCGCTGTACAATGCCTTTTGGTAAAGTTTCGCGGGTAGCCATTTGACTGGAACATGTTATTAGGCATTTCTGTTTCGGACGTGAACATACCTGGCGTACAGAGCTTGAGAGGTCTGCCATACGGGGTTCTCACTAGCCCACGTTTATAACTCAGTGGCACAAAGCTAGTAAAACGAACGTACTCTCCTAGCCATGTGTGCCTTCGGTATCCGGACCTACTGACACTACCGTCTGGACGTCTGGTTATCATATTGTTGAGAAATGTGAACCTGTTATCAGACTCGTACTCCACGGAAAGCTGTACGTCCGGATGAGCTGCACTGAGTTTACGGTAGAGGTTGATAGAGTCCTGCGCTAAGTCGCTGACAACAAGGATGTCATCGACTTACCTCCTGTAGTGATCTGTATTACCGATGGTGTCTTTTAATCTATTTTCAGGACTCGCCATGAATAAGTCGGCCAGGGTGGGACCTAGTGGACTCCCCATTGCGAAGCCATCAATTTGGCAGAAATAACTGCACAAAAAACTTAAACATATGTTTTCAGTGTACCGCAATATTAAGCTTTTCAGTTCCTTCACGGGGATTTTGATGTTGATGTTCTCTTTGTGAATGTAATCACAAATGAAAACAACTTTTTCGTGCAGTGGCACGTTGGTGAATATTGACGTAACGTCCATGCTGCATAAATGCCGATTTCTGATATTGATGTTGTTCAGAGCTTCAGCTAGCTCGAAGCTCTCTTTAAGACTGTAAAGCGTCAATTTGTTTGTGAATGGCTTCAGTATTTTGACTAGCCACTTTAGAAGCTTGTGTTGCAGTGAGTTGGTCGCTGATAGGATGGGTCTTAAAGGCAAACCGGACGTGTGTAGCTTAGGTAGGCCGTAGAGCTGAGGTAGATGACTGCCACGACGTTTAATTGGTTTCGCAGTGAATTAATCAATAAACCCACCCCGGAGTGGCAGCTGTATATCTTGCGAGATGATTCTTTCTGGACTGATTACCCTGTCCTCTTTGCTGCGTACTTGAAATTTGATTACGTCTATCACAACAGCCTCCATTTTTCTTACGTAATCTGTCTTATTCATGTCAGGTTGTATTATGAGGATATTCGTGTTGCATCTCAATTCGTAAAATGCCTCTAGGTGATTTTTATTCAAGAGGCTCCTCTGTCGAGACGTAGTGCGTCTGTATTGACGTTCGAGATCAACTAGTATTGCTTTAAACCAAGCTTTTGTGTTCGTCGAGTTCGGCTTCAGGGAAGACAGTTGATCGAATAAATATTCTAAATGAGCCTATGATTCCACGGCATCGATCTTTCTAGGTGGAATACAATAGTTCAAACCGAATCAGAGAGCCTCGATTTGGAATTGGCTTAGGATAACGGATGATAGATTCCTAATGTACTTCTCAGGGTTACTTGAAACGTTGGTTCGGTCAGGTAGCGATTTGAAGATTGGTACAGTTTTCGAGAAACCTTCATCTTTGTTTTCCTCACATAGTCGACAAAGTTTTTCGACCTTTCACCGGTAACGTTGTCTTACTGTTGTAATGTTTATCATTATTGTGTTATCTGTAGTATGAACCCGATGAGATACAGCGAAATCTATCCGGATACAAGATGTGCAACGTAACTCTGCTGTGTTCTCATTTCACAGCAAATTATTTTACTGAGAAAATTTTTATTGTGTGTCGTAATGAGTATTCGGTCGTCCCGACCAGATATGGTTTCGGTAAAGAATACGGAATCAGAAATATGAGATAATTGATGGGGTCCTATACTTTCATCACGTAATATATGACACCAAATCTGATTGGCTTGGGCAAAGGTTCAGTATTAAACTCCATAGCTTTCCTGGGGAAATAACTTAGCAAAAAGAGAGACGAGGTGAAGAAAGTTTCTTGTTGTAAGATGCGCGGAGACAGAAAGAGAGATGGAGCGATCGAAAAGCAAAGACAGATGATGACAGTTGACGCAACACGACCGGTACACAACTCGCTGTTTTGTTTTCGGTTCAGCTAAAGTCAAGCAGACGTAAGGAAGAGAGTAGGAAAGCAAAGAAGATGGGATCTTCGTCGATTCAAAATTTTATCTCCGGTACTGATATCGGATAGAATAAAGATTCGTTCCATATCAACTTCGGGCCAAAGATTCTTCGTCCTAGACCCATCTCACTCAAATTATGTCAAAAAGTGCTGTTCATTGTACATCACTCTTTACGCCATCCTAAATCTACGATTGGATAACAGCCAGTATATGTCCCAGGGCTGATTAAACTCCCCTGAAGCCAAATTTGTGCGTTTATGAACGTGTTAGACCGAGTCGACCTATCAACACATCTCTATCCACACATGTGGCTGAACAAGGCAAGTGAACTTTGCAAAAACCGGCCTGAAGAGACTAGAGAATGAAACTCAGTCATGTTCGTCAACACAAAAATCTCATTGGACGGGCGGGTTCGAGATTTTTCAATTTTCGCTCTAAATAGCATATCTTTCTTTCGCACGAACGCATGTGCCTTTCGCCAGTTGTGCCATCGTCTTCTGTTTTCCATTAGCGGGGTTGCAGCGACTGGAGTAACGAGCGTAAGTAGCACGCGTAGGCGATCATAGCGGACAACGAGCATGTAGACGATTGCAGAAATCAAGGAATGAGACGGAAACGATATACGCAGAAAGTTTCCCAGAGGAAACGTATGAATCTTTCCGACGTCCACGGAATCGCACAGACCATTACGGAGTGTAATAAGTCTTGAGTTCCCGCGGAATAACTTCTGAAGCCCCGTTGGTGTCCCCGGTTTCCAACGAACGCGATATCTCGGCTTAGCCCAGGGTGCCTTGCAGGCAGATACTTTGGTTGAATGCCTCTAAAAGGAATCTCCTAAAGCTGCTCTCTTCTTCAGTCCAGGAAGCCGGGTTGCACACATTTCCCATAGATCACCACTGTTCTTATTCTATGTGACACCACTCCTCAGAGCCATATGGCAAATCACAATTAATTAGTTATATATATATATATATATATATATATATATATGCACGGTCACACACATACATATATTCCACTGTAGACTTATTGATCCTCTACTCCAAGCTACAGGGTTATGGTTGCTCGTATTCACTGATAGTACAGAGGAGCTTTAATGTCATCGGGTATGCTTTTGCACTGGCGTCGAAGAATGACGCGAGAAATTCACAAGTCGATAAGACTATCAGGAAGCAGATAGCCCATGCATAGGACAAACTGACTGTGAGAGAGGCACTGGCCAACTCCATCCGACGAAGTGGACCACTCACATTCATAGCCCAATGGTGCCTAGATCACGAGATAACCTTTCATGCGAGAAAAATTATGAAAATGAGGCCCATGATAGCCAATCCACATTACTCCTCCAATAATGGTCCTACGGACTGGAATAAAAACCCCATTCAGTCAAATTATCTTTGTTTGTTTCATTTCTTCTTAAGCAGTCACTAATCAAGCAGTCCACGAGAATCTCCGATGCTTGCTTTACATTACGACCGCCATACAGAATCGAAAATGAAAACTTTCATACCTCGCTTATCCGTGAATGATGTTACAAATTCCTTGTGCCACCAGTACGCATTACACCACCTGTAAATAAAATTCTGTAAGCTTTAGACTTAATTCACTTGAAAGTTTAGCTCGTCCGTTAGGTGGAGGGTGTTGGTAACCAGTAGTCTGTCCATTAACTAAGTGCCTACTCAAAGCAGGCTTCGTCGGTTAGTGTGTGTTAGGCACGCCCACAAAAACAGAATTCCACCGGTGCACACGGTTTACAATCATCCGAAGCAAAGTTCTCGTATTCGTTTGTGCAACCCGTGATCCTTTGCAGTACTGAATTCAGGATCTTCTTGGCTCCGAGCTTAGGCACTGGTTGGCCTAGCTATCAATCCAACTTGTCAATGTATGTGTGCGTCAACGCTACTATAAATAATACCATTGGACGAAATTAGAATGAGTAGAGCAGACAAGTGTGTTTGTGTGGTTTTGGAACTCAAACTCTTTGGTCGTTTATGAAAGTCACAACTGAACCACTTTGTGTGAATATTTCTGCCGCGAATTTTATTTTCTATTATAGAAAATAACTTACCGAGCAAAATCCATGAAAACATTCTCCTGTTCGAAGGCCGTAGTTCATCTACCTTAAGGACCTCCACATACGACTTGTTTCGACGTTATTCTCCGGAAATCATTTTGTCAGTGGTAACTGTTTTTAGGATTTCTTGTTGGCCTTTGCACGATAGTTCTAGCTAGTAAACCATTGGTGCAAAACCACAGGATTAAAGCTAGAATTTTTCCTCGACCGGTTTTCCATCGAATACCAGGTTTCGACTTTCCATCCGAGTGCTTGATCAGTAATATATTTGAAACGATATTGGACTGTTGTCACGTTCGGTAGAGCAAAAACTTACAGGCTGAAGAACAGACCGAAAGGAGATGGTTAAGGCGGAGATGAAAAACTGACCGTTTTCAGATACCAGAATGTTGTTCACAACTCCTTTGTGTAGAAAACAAGACTACTAGCAGATGGTCAGATGTTGCTCATTACTGAGAACATGACCGCTAAAGTGAACTCAGCGTATTTCTCACGGTTCAATCATCAATTCTTCCGAAAGCTTTTTCTCTGAATTGTGGACGGATATTCGGAAGTCCTTTTGTAGTAGTGAATGAGAAGAAACAACGCAGAATAAGTTGCGTTGTACCCAATGGACGCTAAATAAATTGTAGAAAAGTTGTGATGTCTACTCTAGTCCAGGAACCAAAAAGATCTAAGGAGTGACAGTAATATTTTCACTGCATCCGTCTTTCACTACTCCTCGGTATTCTTGTTTTGGACCTATTAAAAAAATTGAATTATTCACAGTCAACGATTCAATACTTGGGTCTGGGACTCACCTCTGAAGTGCAGCATAAGTGACTTATACTTCATCTGTTACGTTTATCGGGAGAGTTTTCGGTGATACTTCACATCGTACGCTATCCCACATTCACTCTTTCTCGCTTTTACTCGCGCAAAATAAGGTCATTTCCTTTCTATGTTCCTTTTTCTGAAAATACATTAGGTGGAAATTCTGTAATTCCCTATCTCCGTTCTGTCGAAAACTTAAAGGGAAATAAAACTCATCTACTGATTGTAAAACTGTGTAGGCTGATTGTAAATGAAAGTGATCTATAACCAGTTTGGGCTAGCAATGAAGTAATTCATCCAAGCCTGTCACTAGGGTTGGATGGTCGATGCAAATCCCGTTTTATTTTCCCTGGATAATCTTAATCACGTATTCGTTGCTCTCGATTTTCAATACCCCAATTTATGCGGGCTGAACAAAACCGTCCACGGTCGAAATAAATAAGCAACAAGTTACTCCTACTAGTAGTCAATTTTCATTTAGGCAAGCAGAACTAACTCATCTAAAACATTCCTCTCAGTTTTGTCCTCATTTTTGACTAAAAACAGACATCTACATTTTTTCAGTGAAAACTAAAGGAAAAATGTGATCAAATTCCCGTATTGGTTTTGGGTACTCTAAGTCATTCATCCAGAATATTCATTTAGGAAGCTTCATCAAGCAAGATGACTCGATGAATAGAGGAAGAAAATGCATGAATAAGTGTAACCCTTGATGAGCATTTGCCAATGGAATTCGACCACGTTTTAGCCGTAAAACGGCCTTTTCCTCCGGTTTCGATTATTCGAGTTGTCGTCCATGCGAATCAGATTATCTGGCTTCTTCATTCTTTGTTTATTTCCATCTTTTCAGATTCATATTCATCTGGGTTTGCTCACCCTGGGACCGTCAGTTGGCATTGAGGAAGAAATAAATAAAGGTAAGCAGATAAGTGATGGAGTAGTTGAGTAAACAGGGATTATATACTGCATTTGCTTCCTCACGAACCAACTGTAACCTGGTTTATAAACCAACTAACAATTCATTTGGACTGCTCAATTTTTTTGGCCCATCAGTAATGCTGTTAGAAAACATTGGACCTTCTTGTCGGGCCGAAATATGACGTGTCGGATAGGCAATTCTGTCATTTGAATCTGTAAGTTGGATCAGACTTGTGCTGTATACCACCAGAGGTGTTTAGCGGAGGCATGCAGAGATTCAACAGTCTGACACCGAGAATTCTGAAATTCGACGGGTCGCAACAACTGTGCACAAATAATTTACCCCCGCTAGAACTTTATCTCTGTACTTAGGTGTAAAAGGCTCCACGACTGCAGAACGACCTTACCAGACAGGAGGCTTTTAACAGTTCGTCTTATAGTCCTAACCAAAATTGAACACCAAGCTATCACTGCAGAACTCTTCCCATCTGAGGTTGCACAAAATGGTCCGAATTTGTAGAAACCTCTTCTAGTAGTCACATATTCTCTAGCGCAGACGTTTATGTTCGTACAAAGGGAAACGGGAAAACTAGATTCCCAAGTATGGATAACTAGATAAACAAAGTGGTGTTTTAAAGATTTTGGAATCTCCACAACACAACGTTGTCGGTGAAAAACTATAGTTAAACGATGGTTACCACGGGCAACCTTTCTCAAGGCGCATTTGCACCCAAATATCTCTCTGTCATCAGTGCATAGTGTGTGTCTGTGCATGCATGTATGTGCGTGTGTGTGTGATAGTTCATGCTGTAGTGGGGATAATCGAATTTCAGTCGGGATTGCTGTCATTACCGATTTAACTTTGTGAGGTCAATTAGCTACGTGATTTTATTCGGTTCATTTTGAACTATCTTTACCTATTTGGTGCTTGCGTTGGCTTTGGTTTCTAATGCTCAGCGGGAAATCAATAGGTTAGAACTTTTTAAGGTAGGGTGTATTTAATCTGCAAAAATGGTTTGGAGTGCCGCAGTTTCTAAGGTGATTGCTAGGATTTGCCTACCGCGGGCTTTTTAACTGCCTAAATTAGTCTGCTTCCGTTTGGTTAATCGGCTGCCGCAGCAAGGACGATTATTCTGGTAGTATACTAATAAGTAGTTGATTTTTTCGGATGCATTTAGTACTTTCTTAGTGCCGAATGTGCATCCGAGATAATTCGTATTGACATTTGTTAAGTATAAGAGGATATAAATACTTCCAAAACTTATGTGGATACCTTTCCCGTCTGAGGTAATGTCGGTTCCTGACCTATCAGGGAGACCGTTCAAAGGTTATGACTACTTTAAATAACCTAGCTTATCACCCTGGTCTATATTTGGCTGTCATTTGCGAGGTCAGCGAGTCACAGACAAAGAATTACGAACAACTTTCGCGTTGCAATTATGTTAAGTCATCTTGGAAAGTGTTCAGATCCGGGTGGACCTTGCGCACCGAAAGCCTGAACAAAGCTGAACCTTCAGAGGGGGCGTGTTCCATTAGTTCGACTGGACGGCATTGACGGCAATAGCAGAGTGGCTGTGCGCGCAGGCTGTATATAACCGGTCCATCAATAACAAGCATATGTTCCCTGAACCAATCAAAACCAAACAACTCACCACTTTACAGATATTAAACAAATTATCTTGTAGCCGTTTACTAGCTAAACACATTTGACCGTACACAGACCAAGCTACGTCAAACAGGAGACAGTCGAATCCGGCCACATTTGTGACAACACCTTTTGGGTCGAATCAGCAGCAATCTGCCGTACACCAGCCAAAGCAGATTATTTACACTGTTCCGTTTTTTAATACAAAACTTTGGGCAGACTGAGATGAGAACTACAAATAGTAGTACTAAGTTGATGAGGGTTTTGGAATGCAAGCGCGACACTGATCGCGACACTGAGCCATATCATCCAGTGTACTTAACTGCTGAGTGGAGGATATCTTGGACCCGACCTAGAAGAAGCCTCACAAGTCCTAACTGGCTAAGTCCACTCCTAAGGCTTTTCATGTCTTCGTATGTCATGGAATGATCACTCTGACTCATCTCCCCACCATTTAGGACAGGAGAATCTCGTACCCGATCAACTTACCCTGGTTAACTTTAGTGTCTAACCTAGCTATTTGGTTCGTGCGCCTAGTATTCTGCGCCTTAACTTAGCATTACTGATGCAGTGTCTCAACCAGATTTGAGAAGTACTACGAAGACAATGGGATTTCAATAAAGGGAATCTTCGTATACTCTCCAGCCGCAGTGGTCAAGTTTCTGAACCTTGACGAAGACTTGGCCTGACTGCTGCGGAGTACGCTCTCGACCCAAGATACATAAACAAGTGTCATACTGACGCCATAACTCAGCAAAAAAGCAAGCCATCTGTATACGTCAGAAAATTCATTCGGTATCCAATCTTCAGGTGAAATTCAATTAATTAGTTGGTCACTGTTCTCCCCAGGTAAATAGAGATTTTGCATTGGATCAATCCCGTCCTGAAAAAGCATCTTGCTCTTTCGAGATGCAAGTATCATACTGAACATTGCTATGCATTTACTAAAGCTGTTCAGGAAAGCTCCCAATTTACCCAGATGTTCCCTCAGAACCACTATGTCGTCTGCATATTCCAGGTCTGACACTTTTTCACCCGCGAAAATTTCAGTACTACTATGCTTAAATAACAAGACAGCAATTTATATGATAACGACAGCGCTCATAATTCTCAATCAACCACTAGCCCGAGTTTGTGACTAGTCAGATAACACCTAACTGTCGTAGTCCAGAATTTCTAGTTAGAGGCGAAAGGTTGTAGCTGTTTGCGATCGCTGCAGCCTTTTCTATTTCCTGACAATTCGTAGACCACCACTGCTCAAGGTGGTTTCTCAGGACTCAAATCAGTTGGCGTTTAAAGCATCTCCGTACACCATCATATGTAGAATCCGGGGAAGTCGATCTGAGAGCACATAACATTACAACTGAGGATGCATATATCCATCGTTTTTCTGAGTCCTCTCCTCCGGCTTCAGATAGTATTGGCAGCATCAAACAGGGCCTGTTTGATCTATATCTGTCGTTCATCTAGACAACAGGCATTTGATTCCATAGGTAGCCTGGTGGATGATTCTGCTTGAAAAGCATGGATGGTTATCGTCCGGTGGCAGCTGCAGGGAGCCGTTGGTTTTGGCGTTGGCTTGGCCACCGATGAGACGTAGGTTGAGACGGGCACAGAGAAGATCGTAATCAGTACTCAGAGACATGGACCAAATCAGCGACAATATTGCACTGATTCGCGCCGAAAGTAATCGATTGCAATGTGTTCGATCTGAGTTAGAAATTGTGAAGACGCAGGAGCATGTCACGTCAGTGAGTGTCGCTTTTTATGCCAGAAATTTTTACTCATTAGAAACATAGCTGGATGAGCCGATCCCCGTTACCGATTCGACCCGGATGGAATTACAAATTGGATTCTGATATGCCTCTCCGTCTCGTCTAGGCTCCAAACTTGAGCACTTGACCACAAACAACTACTATGTCCGTAAAGCGCATTCCGCGGAGTAGTCGAGATAAATCGCGGAAGAAATTGTCTTTGGCTTCAGGAGAGCCACCATCAATTGTGATATACACAGAAAAAAAACAAGCAGGCATCGACTCCTCAGCCTGTTGCTCTTGACGTGCACAGAACTGTCCAACCGAACTGCTGATAAGGATCCAGTTTAGCAATGTACGCTCAGTCTGCCTGATCAGAGTGATGCGGACGCAAGTACGGCCATAAGCCACAGAAACCGAATCAACCGAATTGTGAATAATGAAAAAAGAAGCCGAGTTTGTGTCTGGGGATCGAAATTTTACCACTGATATTGCGTCTTGCATGCGTAGCTCGGAAAAAACATCCATGTCAAAAATTTCAAGAGTCCTAGTTATGACAGCCTGTTGCCCTGCTTGAGAAAATAAGCGAATGGTAAGACAGGCTAAGTAAGGCACATGAACTGCACTGGGAAGCTTGGCTTATGAAAGATTATTTGCGGTACCCGAAACGCCAACAGACTGCAAGGGTTTCCGACAACAATGTTTCTGTATAACAAACAAGGGCGAAGTGATTGTTCAGTAAGAAGATTGCTGGTACTGAATGCCTGAGGATACTGAGGTCGCAAACCCTTTAAACCACTCTACCACCACCGGTCAAAATCTGCAGACCGAACCCCTGTCATGTACAAGTACCAAACTAAGCATTTGGTTTTGTCGACCAATCACCAGAATATTGGAATCCGAATGTTATCCAAAATCTGCCTAATATGGTGTTCAACGAATTTCTTGTGGCTTGACCGACGGTGGTCAAACGGTCATCCTAGTGGGCTTTCAACCCTTCCGTCCCAAAATCGGATTCAGTTCCAGCTACAGACCACTTCCCCAAATTAGCAGCCTCAAATTTGCCGCGATCCCCTTCTTGAGACATTGTACAATTACTGTATAATAAAAGAAAGTAAATACAAAATGACAAAGGAAAGATTAAAATGGACAGCCGTGTAGGGATATCATCGTAGAATGTACAGATGGAAATTCATCGGGACACATTGTGATGAATATTCCGACTCGCGCTCTTCTTAGTATATATTTACCACCATACAATGAGTTCTCCAGTCCCATTTGGACAGTATTTAGTAAATCTAACCACGTAAGTCCCGTTGACGTTCGCACCCCTGTTTTTTAGCACTTAAAATCTTGACCCTCTAGCTACTTGACTACCTCTGGACGGAGTCATGAAGACCGCCCTATTAAAGGTTTTCTTTAGGAATCATTGCTGTTCTTTTGACAACGGACAAAATGCGGTACATTCGATCAACATTTGTCGAGGTAGCACTATGGTATGAGAACACGTAACACTGAAGAAACTTCCGGTTTCCCTGTGAGCACTTTTTTGAGCTCATGGCTGACAGTATTTTTAAGGCAAATTATTTCATTGGTTTCAAGTTCATTGTTCATCTTGCTCTTTAGTAGTGCTATATACCTTCTGAAAATATGCAGAAAGATAGAAATTTATCATGTATGAAGAAGAGTTGCTGCCAAAAAGTTGGGTAATGAAGAAAAATCCTGTAGACATTCAGAGAACTTGAAAACTTGTGGTGCACAATGAGCCAACGTTATAAGCTATTTTTTACCGTACACTATTTTTCGGCACAACCGGTAGCTTATCGACATTAGAGGCCCAAATAAATGTATGACTCACTACATATACGGACGGTAAACGGACTGTATTTGTGCTTGCGTAAGAATAAATGTTTTTTGCGGGAAATAAGAATGATATTCTCAGTTTTTTGGTGAATTATTTTCAATAAGCGAATATTTTTAGTGTATAAAAAGGTTTGCCAAGGTTTCCTCCATGGGTTGCCATGGCTGCTTCCGCGAGTGACTCCCTTGCGGCTGACTAACGGTTGATAGCTCGGAGGCAATTAGGCTGATGGTTACACTTCATAATTGTCCGGAATTTTACTCGTATGTTGGGAATGAGTTTACTGAAGCTTGTAATTTGAAGAAAAGTACAGTGAATCCGTTGACTGGTGTCACCACATCATAGAGAACATTTTTATTCCATGCAATGAACATTCCATCCTCTCATAATAGAGATCTTTGTCTATTCGTGGGAGTACTTTATTGGAATACGCATAGTGAGGTGTTTTAAAATACGCTTTATACTATGAGTTTATATATTTTCAGCATGTATACATGCATGCTTTTACTCACTGAAAAGCAACAAACTATTAGCTATTTTTAATACCCCATACAAAGGGTTGGGATCACTGAGAAGAAATAAAATTGCTTTTGGGAACGCATCTATGCATGTGTACTAGATAACTAGTGCAAAGGGAAAACCATGTTCAGTTTCACAGCATTCCAGTTTCAGCAATCGTCAGTTGTATCAATGACCATTTGGTAGTACAGTCCATCAAAACCCGTGTCAGTTATCACACAAACCACTTTTCTAGCACATATTTTTTTAAAGATTGAACTGTTAGACCTGAGAACGCTACCCAGCGGACCACTCGAGCCCCAGCCTGGAACTCCATTTTCGCGTCAATCTGGCCTCACCGGTCAGATGACAAGTCACGTGCGGTCACAATTCGACAGTCCACTTGCCCTTGTTTGGCTCCATTTCCGGTTTCTGTTCAGCACAATGCCCACAGGGTGATTCTCAAGTGCTACAGAACGACAGTTGTGGTCGAAATGGAGGAAAAAGGTTAAGTACCAGGTTGGCGCTCGGGTAGCCAGCGATTGGAACTTGGGACGGAGCACTTACCTTCAGATTGACAACGAAAATCAGTCTGTAGAACGAACACGGAGCAGGTGCGCAATGGTAAGAGGGTGAAATACAGCAAAAAAATACTTAAAAAACAGGACAAGGACCAGTGCTGAACAATCAACAATTGCCACTTGATAATCGAAGGAAAACCATCAACCTTGATTGGGAGTCCCTGAAAACTTTCTAGTCTGCCAATTTGCGTTGTCCTTTACTTCAGTGCATTATTTTGGTTTGTATTTCGGTTTCCACACTCACGATCGTTTCACAAATCTGCAGAATTTAGGAATCTTTCTAAAAACTTTCAGAAGTGCCTGTTCCGCTTTTCGACCAGCACGAAAACAATCACGGTTCTTCCTGAATTGCGACGAAATCCGGAACCTGATGTTTGTCGCATTAACATAGATAGAACATTATCCACAGCGCATTGAAAATGTGTTGTGGAATGGTATTCACTACGTGCCTAACCACATAGTCAGGGTATCTACGGATAACCCTGTGGCAAAATGTCAAGTCTTTGATTCCGATCAAATGAGTGGTAAGATGCTTATGTATGCTCAGTAAATGGCAAGAGCCAGTAAAACTTGCGTAGGGATATTGGAAAGTGCAAGATCAGCAGGCTGATGTAAGTGTGTGGCATAGGGCATCAATAGAAATTTGTAAACAAGAAAGCGAGTTGTTAACATGTCAAGAATGGGATAGTTCTGACGCATTCAATAACAAAAGTCCAGTCAATGTTCGAAAATACTATCGGTACTTGACTTTCATCATCTGTAATGTTTTGCTTGTAGGAACTACATCATTTCTGTCATTAAACTTAATTGGAATATTTTGCTTTAGTTGAGACACGTTTCTGTGATCTGAGCTATGTTCTGGTTTACTGATAGCACTAGAAAAACGGAACAGTGTGCTCAGTTCATGACAAAAATTGGGCATATGAGATTTTCGAACGCTGACTTCACTTTCGTTGAAGGTTTCCAGTCTGATTTGTGCCGCTGAGGTCCTTTGTCTGGTTTTTTTCTTATTATTATTATTTATTTTTTTGAGCGGAGTTAAAAAAACAATATAACTCGGTTTCAGTGTTACCATTCTGCTTGCGATGACGGTCATCGCATGTCTTCATATTTCTTTCGCAATCTGTTCAGCGAGTTGGAAATAGGTAATAAAAGATGAATAATCCAAGGGAACAGGTAAAAAAGCTATTTGTGTAAATAATATTTTTTGTGCAATACCAATCTTTGCGTGAAGCCCAATTCTCAAAATATGGATGAATTTTCCCAATATAGTGCGTCTGATATTTGAATTTTTAGTCGATAATCATTACTCTCGTTCATACTTTCCCGGTTTCCTCATTATAGGAGGCCCACTTGGTGAGCTGGTTCAATGGACCGATCTAATCACTGCACTTTATCTACTCGGGCACAAAGTCACCGTATCGAAGAACATTGCGCAGACTGTTCAGTAAGGAGCTGTGTTTTGGATATCTTGAGGGGCTGCTCCATATTTTATCATCTAAAGAGGCAAAATAACCAAGCAGATCATGAATCATAAGATGTGACGCTATGGAAAGAGTGTGTGCTGATGGTCAACTCAAAAGTGACTAGCTTCCTATATGTGGCATTTATAGTTTGCTTTCAAACCCTATTCGATTCGCTCTCATAATAGTGCCGTCAATGCCACTCTAGACATAGACTTCACAACAGGTATATCTCACGTTCATCTTTAGCCACGGGATACCACCAACGTTGTCCGGCTAGTGTATCAATACAGCCATACACATAGCGTCATATCTTAGCAACTGTTGCACGTTCATGAGGACATATGGCCGGCTTAGAAAAAAAGAAACAAAAGTGTAACTTTCAGCCAGTCCATTCTGTACTACGATGGGAAAACTGAATATGCGATAAGAGAGTGTGTGATTTGGATCGTACAGGGCAAGGTTCCGTTTCTGTAGGCTACATCAGATGAATTATTTTTAAGAATGGCTTCAAGGAAGGAAATGGGAAAGCGGTGTATAATACAGTCAGCAAGATTCACCTACTAGAAAGACCCCAGTGGTGAATGGACTCCGGATCATTTAATGTTGTACAAACCAAACCGTTGATAGACATTCCCAAGAGCCTGATGAGTACTTGTGTAAAGCCCACTCATGCATTCCGGATTCGGCTTCTGTTTCTTCTTTGATAGCAATCTCCTGATATTGCAATCTGTTATTGAATCAAACAGGTATTAGACGCAAAAGAGTCACCTTGACACAACTGCTTCTTGGACAGCCTTATCTGATCGACAGTAGAAGGGCAATAGTCAAAGCCAGATCACCAGCTATCTTGAATTAGAACACAAGGTAATGTGTCAACGGGCAGTGGTTGATTGTCTCATCGGGCACTCGAATCGTGTATTTCGCGGTACACTGAACCGGGCTGCTTATGTAGATTCCACTGGAATGGAGCAAGCCGAACTTGGTAATTGTAGGGCGGCAAGGGTAACTAATCATTCAAAGGGAAACAACGTGTATTATCAATGTACCACAGCACGGAGTGACACAAATGTAAATTAAAGAAAAAAATTACAATTAATTCGGATTACTTGAACAGTAAAATATTTTTAAGGAAAATAATATAATTGTCGTAGTCTGCTCCCCAGTATTTGGGAAAATGAATTGTCACCCCAACAACTTACATTTGGAGCAAGGTTGGTATACACAGGAGATGATGATCGCTGACAAGTATGAAGCACAATGAGCTTCTCCATGCAATTTTACCGCTTATCTCGCCATCAAAAACCGTGGAGACACGGAGTATAGCTATTTCCTCCTTGTCAGAAATTACCGGCTACATTCCCGATCCACCGAGTCCGCAAATGGGACTCGAACCCTGAGTGAATGATTTTGAGTCGAAAACCCAGCCATCAGGCTATCCGGGTTGGCTCTCAGTGATTTTTTGAACACATACAGATGTACGCATTGTTTCTATGGCTTTTGTTGCTGAGGTGAGCGTCGATATAGTGATGGGTCATTTCATAACCAATGCGAATCTTCCACTACTCATGTCACCTCTCATTAATTTCGTTGAAACTGGGATCGCATCATACATGCCGAATGTTTACAATAATTATTTTAACGAACTGAATACTTCAATAGTTTTATGTTGCAAAATGGAACAATATTCGGGACTTTTCTGTTCAGTCATTCTCGTTAGTCTTACGATTTCCAGTTATTCTTATAGGCGGAATAAACTGCGATTTGAATTGCAACGAAAATGATCCCGGATACTGATGGCAATGTACGGGGACAACAATCGTGTCATAACTGAAGGCAAGAAATTAACGGGGTCGTCGGGTAGTTCAAATGATGAAATAAATAAGGACAATCTAATCCATTTTCGCAGATTTATACCGAGAACTCGGTTTCACAGCTTTTCTCTCTCCAATCTGGAATCGGACATTTTCAAATGAGGCAACCTTTTCCCTATATGAACTTTAAAAGAGAACAGCCAAGTCACATTGTTCAATTTATATCCGGATAAAATTCGCCGTATCTCATCAGGTGCATACTACCTATAGTGTAATGGCAAACACTGAACTAGTAAAATAACATTAGCTGTGATAGGTTCACAAACGTGATGTTATTGTGAGATATGCTCAACTCTGAAACGGAACAGCCAAAGTTTTCCGGTCAAATGACTACCCGCAACATTTTATCGAAAAGCACTGTACAGCATGTAGTCAAGTTGAACGGCCAGCATCAGCCCCTTAGTGCAAGGTCTTCTTGGAGATTTCATTTTAGGAGATGACACAATCGAACTGTTAACACGCCTCAAATCGGCAATCAAATGGTTACACAGTGCCGCCGAACCTGTCCTATTCTACACATACGGAAAGGTATCCGTCCTCCAGTAAAACAACGGTTATCAGTCTATGCCAAATCACACCTCCTATACATGCTCACGTGCAAGTGCAAGACCATCTACTTAGGCCGAACTAAGCAGCACGTTGGCTGATAGTGATCGGACATTTCCCGCTGTTGGTGGACACCTATGTAAAACAATTGGAAGCACACAGTCAAAGATCATCGGCCAGGGAGAATCCAGCCTCTTCCGTCTCAGGTCATTCACTAGATACAAAGCACCGGATCGACCGCACAACTGCGTTCTCTGTGATCTTTTCTGCCATCAGTTTGCCGAAGTGGTACCGATCCAAAGATAGAAGACTTGATTGTGCAAACGAAGAGACTTATTCATTTCCCTGACGTTGCTTTGGTGAAAAAATGACGTCTGTGACCCTATCACCGCTAATATTATTTTACCAGTTTAGTGTTTGTTATCACAGTATTTGTAATATGCACCTGAGGAGCTACAGAAAATGCTTTCCGGATAACAATTGTCCAAAGTAATTCTGCTGTGTGCTATTTTCATTTTTAAACGAACTTATTATTGGCTGCTCTCGAAGCCAAATTCTCTAAGATAAGCGATCCAGGAAAACGCATAAATTTATTTAAGGCAACTGAACAGCATGCCTGGAGAAATTTGCGATTCACGAATTCTTTCAATCTATTTTTTGATTTGTAGAAACGATGATAATGTGGATCACATGGAAGTAAACATGCTGCAGATAACATCCTAAAAGCCACTTTACGTTCCGTACTCGAAATCCGACAGGTGATAAGTGCATACCTCTCAGCGCTAAGCGATGGCTCACCCAGAATTCGATTATATATGGCATTGCTAATGCCCAGTCTTTTACTGCCCTAGCTACTGCACTCCTAATTAGTTCCATAGGTCAGTCTTAAGGGTTAGGTAACCAGCTTTTTCTAGGTAGTACACGGTGTCCAAAAAGCCAGTACTCTCGAAACGGGCGAATCCGTAACCGGGTCCTCAGAAAGACTAGTGCAAATCCGAGAGACTGAGAAGAGCACTCCAGCACTGTGAACCAAGCATACATCAGACCATGATGTGTTGTTCATGTCAAATCGCTTTTTGTGAATTTGTGACCAATTAGGGTTTTCTGATAAGTCCCAATGTGACATCTTATATGTTGAGTGATAGCCTCATAAATCAATCAGTTCACTCGTACGTTCTTTATTCTGTGGTGAATCCCAAACCACCGAGATGCAAATAGCTTGGGGACAAGATACAGAAAGACTGCAAGGGATTTCCCAGTTTCGTGCTCAGTTAATCGGTATCTACATTACTTTATCGGGCAATCAAATTCGGTGCTCTGCGATGTCATTAGAATAAGCAGTGAAGGCACCAGACTCGAGTTTCGCTCTTGTTAGAGCTCATCAGTGGTGCATATCCTCCGCCACACCCAGGGTTTGAACCCGGGCCCTCCCATCTCGAAGGCGTGTGTGTTACCACTGCGCCACCCCGCTCCCGTTAGAGCTGATCCGAATCACCAAGTTAAGCTTGTACAGATGTCGACCTCTATGACAGTCAGAAATGCCCGACAGCTTTCAAATGGAGACACGGTTCCGGACCTAGTCATAGAGGTCGACATCTGTACAAGCTTAACTTGGTGATTCGGATCAGCTCGAACGGGAGCGGGGTGGAGCATACTTCTATGTTTTCAAAAAGGTGGCTAGGCGTTCATACTAAATGTTGATGAACCGTTTCATCTGTACCTTAAGCCCACTACTTATTAACGCGTCCCAAAGAAGCAGATAAGGTATCGGCCACTCCCGTGATTAACCATGAAGGACAAGGACTCACCAAAAAGACCGTCTGGGTTGGATTTCCGGTTGGTAGACTTTCGCCGCTCTAAAATGCCACAAATCTGCTAATGTCACTGTGACAGACCGAGGGTGGCCAGCCACTAAATAAGGTCATGGCTCCTTGTCAAGTTCCATTTACCCGACAAGGTTTCCCATAAGAGACAAATGAACCGTACAACGGGCTACCGGTTTGCCTGGAACAAGGCTGCCGCCTTTCACGATGGTCTTGGCTGCGCAACGTTTAGAGGTGTATCCTCAGACAAAAAGGAGTAATCTGGACAGGGTAGCCGAGTAGTACACCAGCCCGCAAAGCAAATGATTACCAAAAATATCACTAATACTACGATTGACTGTTCTTCTGTAGTTTGTCCCTCCCCTCCCCCCCCCCAATTTTGTATTTGTTGTTGCTTCGTTTACACCAAGTCTGACTTTAGACCAGAGTGAAAGCAATGTAACAACAATACTATTTAGTAAAATAATCGCAATAAATGCACGATGGACAGCTTTTAAAACTAGTGATGAATTCTTTATCACACTCCTCGTGTACCAGTCGTTCTCTCAAGTTTTTCTCGATTGTGCCATATATTCTGGAAACTTATAAAAACAAGCTGTTCGCTCGCTCACGTTTCCTTCCAGGTTGCTGCGCGATGGGAATTTCCATGATACCCCGTGCAGTGGGATTCCGGAACGACCACATTTAGTCTACACAGATATCCGCGGCTTCCGGCAAATAGAAAAACGCAAAGCCTCGTGAGTTTTTCACCGATAATTTCGTTACATTTCGAAAATACCGTACACTCTACCGGTGTTCACTTTCACTTGTACATGCCTTTGTTGGATTAGATGAACTTTAGTGTATTTTTCTACTCAGTCTTTCTCACGTCGCACGACATGAGGGCGTTGAATGTCGGTAGTATTTATCGACGGCAAGAAGAATCACTATGGTACAGACAGTGATAAATCCACTTGACATTTTGGATCCCCAAACCCGTGTTTCGCGAAGCACATGAGAACCGGTTGCTTTCCATCTGAATCACTTTGCTTACTCGTACCGTTGGCATCAAAATTTCCTTTCAGTCCCGTTCAGCCTTGTTCTATTCGTCCCGTCTGAAAGTGAACGGAGAGGCGAGTCCAGTAATTAACCTAGAACAGTCTCTGCGTGACACCGGAAAAATTGTTGTGTATCACTGGATATTCATGTTTTTCGACCGACTAACCGTATCGTGATAGCTCAACTGTTAAACCAACCATCCGGTTAGCGGAAGGTCGCTGGCTCCATTTTGCCCCAAGCTAAGTACTTTCTGATGCAAACAATGTTGAATGTTATGCAAACTAAATGAAGTCTTTCCACGAAGGAATATTAGACAGTAGGGGATCTGAAACGATAGAAGGCAGTTGATTGCTGGGCTGATGAAGAATTGGTGCTCTCCAGCCTGTTGCACCACGTAGACATTTTCTGTTGCCTTCAAGACCTATTTGATGCTTCTCAGGAAAAACTCCGCTATATGACTTCCGTTTTCGCAGCCGCTATCACTCTACACTTCTAGTCGTGTAAACAAGAAAGTGTCTGCACAGCTTGCGCGAAATGTTCCTTCTATTTTATGGCTAGACAAAGTGACTTGCAAGCTGCCCATGGAACAATCCAAAAGCATCCGCACTCGGGCACCCAGTCGGAATACTTCTTTGTTTAAGTGATCTACTCAGTCAGATGCTGACTATCACAACTCGTTTTTTCAACTTATTTCATGCACTGCTCGCGCAAGCTCAATCGTGCGCAAACATCGGAGTATTCAGGATGCATTTATTTCTTTTGTATCTAACAGAATAAAGTGGAACATTTTATCTGTGTGATCACTTCCCTTCGGGTTTTCCTGTCGTCTGGTGGTCACCGGTTTGGTCACTGTGCCGTTGGTCGTGGTCGCTAAATAACCGTCAATGGCTACCGAAAGACAGCCAGATACAATCAAACAATCGCCAGTAGCTGCTGAACAATAGAAAACCCGTAGAACACATGGAAAACAACACCAAGTGAGACAACAAGCCCGTTTCTATTGGTTCATAATCATCATCAGCATGGTAGTGTACCCGGATGACAGGATTATTTCCAAATCAGATTGGATCAGTCCAGATCTATCTCTGGACCACGAAAGTGGCCGGTGGTGGTCAAACGGTTATCAGGGTGAGCTTCCGACCTCTCTGTCCCGGCTTCAGGTCCTCGCGCAGCTGTTGGTCACTTCCCAGTGGGCACTGTTTAATTGACCACAACTTTATTCCTGCAATACTGTACTACTCTAACATAAAAAGGGAGTAAACGAAACCATTAATGGAGGTGATTTTGAATCTCTTAAGTGTTCTGGGGAGTGACCCAAAAGAACTCCAGTACTTTTATGAACTGCTTTTGAGCGCATGATGGTGAATCATAGAGCGAGAAATGCCTACAGCTTTCCTTTGGTCAAGACGGGACATTTTTATGACCTAAACTGTCTACTTGGAACTTTGTAAATCTGCGGGAAAGGTTCGCTCATACTGACTGTGACACAACGCTCCACAAGGTGCAATCACACAATGCGTGTAGATTAACTCTTCCAGCGATCATTCGGGCCACATGTCACTCATGGACAGATCTGAATTATCCCCTGATCGAGAAAGTCAGTGTGGGGAGTTCCACGAGACCAGGGAGTTGAGTGTGTCGAGGAATTTGTCACACGTAACTTCTGTCTCCTTGAGGCCTATTTACTGATAGAAAATTATATAAATGAACTCATTTCGGAAAGGAACATATTGATTTCACTCGTCTTTACTTTTTTGGCAAGTCCGGAAGCAGTTGGTCATCACTATCGGTACACTAACTAAATCCGCAATTGGCAAGTGATTAGCTATTCGGTCCGAATGCGGAAGGTTTGTTATTTGATAAGTAATCAAGTTCCGCGATTGTACAGCTGTGTGAAAGTAATACCAGTTCCCATGGCTCTGGAGGATCATCGAGCGGTCCATCTGTGCTCATAGGCTGGCTATAGAGACAGTTAAACAATCTTAGAAAAATACCAATGGAGACTGCTCTATGACCCTCCCTGCTCAACACCGGACGTCTCAGAAGCATTGCTCACGTATGTTAAGATCGCTAGGTGACGACTGAGAACCGATCGAGCATGTTAACGGATGAGAAGACGAAATACCTGACGCATTATCCCGCCCGATCCCAACTGCCGGCTGAGGCGATTCCATTGAATCGGCTAATGTCAAGTGATGATGTTTTCAGCCACCAAAGAAATGACAGTCTGGTGCGGATAGTTTGTTCACATCTTCAAGCCAAAACAAGACCAGATGGGAGCTCACCTGCGTTGCACGACCTACTGAAAATTTGGGAGCGATTGCATGCGGAAGATGGCAAACTGTTCGTTGACATTGATGTGGGACAGGGTCTGCGAACCAGGCGACTGCCTTTTGTTCCCAAGGCCGTACGTGAGCAGACAATACAGTTAGCGCACGACAGTGCTCACATAGGACAACAACGAGTCTTTGAATTATTGCGGCGCAGAGTCTTCTGGCCCACGATGCGGCACGACGTTGACGACTGCATACGAACTTGTCCTGATTGTCAACGGAGCCGAGAGCACGCAACAGCAACACCGCCAATGCAGCCCATAGAAGCAGAGCGAGTCTTTCAAAGCTGGGGTTTGGACATTTTTGGTCCTTTACCTGTGAGTGTTACTGGAAACCGGTACATCATGACAATGATTGACCACGTGTATCGCTGGGTGGAAGCAATCTCGGTACCGGATCAAACAGGCGATACGGTCACTCTCGTGTTTGTTGATAATGTGGTGGCGCGATTTGGTATACCAGAAACGGTCATCACCGACCAGGGCCCATGCTTCGAATCGAAGAAATTTCGAGACATGTTGGAACAGTGGAGGATCCGGCGAATACGGACATCGCCTTACCACCCCCAGGCAAACTGAATGACGGAAAGATTCAACAGAACGCTGAAGGAGTGGCTAAATAACCACGGAAGTGATTGGCAAGAAGGACTATCAGAGATATTGCTCAGTTACCGCGCAACGAACCATTCAACAATGGGGACGACACCGTTTGAAATGGTTTTTGGGCCGGAACCCAGAACGCGACTGGATGTGTGGCTCAACATGAAGAATGATAAACCTCCGACAACCCGGCAGCGGAGGCATCTAGAGAAAGTGGCCGTACAACAGACAAGAGTTGCTCAGAGTCGAAACAAGGCAAGGTACGATAGACGGAACCAAACACAGAAATGGGATCCGTTTATGTCCGGACAGCTGGTACAAGTGAGAAATCGTCACAGACCCAAAGTGGCCGGTCCGGGGGCCAGCAAGTTCCACAAACGATGGAGTGGACCCTACACTGTGCTAGAGAGGAAAAATTCCAGTTTCAAAATCGATCAAGGACCACAAGGCAAATGGGTCAACGGATGCTACTTGGCACCCTGGCACGTCCGGACCGAATGTTTTAAAGGAAGGGCGAGTGTAACAGGGAATGCTGGGGCGAGGGAACGGCGGGAACATCGAGGCAAACGAACGAACCAAACGAGGGCCACCGACAAAAGAACAGGTGGCGAATATGTCGGAGGCCTCCCGAAGCAGGCAAAAGGAAGCATACGGATGACCGGAGAGGAAGCAGCTGGATCTCCGGCAACCAGCAAGATAGCTCAGGTGAAGGGCTGCCGATCGAGCCGTCAACTGAGGCAGTCGGACCAACCGAAGGGAAATGACGGTCAAGAGAAGCAAGCCATCTGCCACAGGCAACTGGACAGAACGCAGCCGAAGCGCTCAAGCAGCAGCAATAGCAATCTTGGTGCCATGCAGTCTGGAAAAAGGCCTACATAAATGACTGTATGTGTTCCACGACTTGACTTGTTTGGCCGGTGAAATACAAGTGTCATGTAGTGTGTTGTAGTCCTTGTTACAATAGCAGTCATTCCTCGCTCGATTACTCAGTCTAAGTAGACAAGAGCAATCGAATCAAAACCCTCGACTTTTTGTCACTGTGGTGTATGAAATTTCCATTTAGACTGTATAGCCCGCCAAAATTTACCACCAGCATTACAATGTGCAGTATTCTGGCGATTTCTACCAATCGAATATGAACGTACCGTTAACGACCCTGTCACAGGGCTAACGGGAGTTCCTTCGCGTATCGGTTCTCAGTCGTCACCTAGCGATCTTAACATACGTGAGCAATGCTTCTGAGACGTCCGGTGTTGAGCAGGGAGGGTCATAGAGCAGTCTCCATTGGTATTTTTCTAAGATTGTTTAACTGTCTCTATAGCCAGCCTATGAGCACAGATGGACCGCTCGATGATCCTCCAGAGCCATGGGAACTGGTATTACTTTCACACAGCTGTACAATCGCGGAACTTGATTACTTATCAAATAACAAACCTTCCGCATTCGGACCGAATAGCTAATCACTTGCCAATTGCGGATTTAGTTAGTGTACCGATAGTGATGACCAACTGCTTCCGGACTTGCCAAAAAAGTAAAGACGAGTGAAATCAATATGTTCCTTTCCGAAATGAGTTCATTTATATAATTTTCTATCAGTAAATAGGCCTCAAGGAGACAGAAGTTACGTGTGACAAATTCCTCGACACACTCAACTCCCTGGTCTCGTGGAACTCCCCACACTGACTTTCTCGATCAGGGGATAATTCAGATCTGTCCATGAGTGACATGTGGCCCGAATGATCGCTGGAAGAGTTAATCTACACGCATTGTGTGATTGCACCTTGTGGAGCGTTGTGTCACAGTCAGTATGAGCGAACCTTTCCCGCAGATTTACAAAGTTCCAAGTAGACAGTTTAGGTCATAAAAATGTCCCGTCTTGACCAAAGGAAAGCTGTAGGCATTTCTCGCTCTATGATTCACCATCATGCGCTCAAAAGCAGTTCATAAAAGTACTGGAGTTCTTTTGGGTCACTCCCCAGAACACTTAAGAGATTCAAAATCACCTCCATTAATGGTTTCGTTTACTCCCTTTTTATGTTAGAGTAGTACAGTATTGCAGGAATAAAGTTGTGGTCAATTAAACAGTGCCCACTGGGAAGTGACCAACAGCTGCGCGAGGACCTGAAGCCGGGACAGAGAGGTCGGAAGCTCACCCTGATAACCGTTTGACCACCACCGGCCACTTTCGTGGTCCAGAGATAGATCTGGACTGATCCAATCTGATTTGGAAATAATCCTGTCATCCGGGTACACTACCATGCTGATGATGATTATGAACCAATAGAAACGGGCTTGTTGTCTCACTTGGTGTTGTTTTCCATGTGTTCTACGGGTTTTCTATTGTTCAGCAGCTACTGGCGATTGTTTGATTGTATCTGGCTGTCTTTCGGTAGCCATTGACGGTTATTTAGCGACCACGACCAACGGCACAGTGACCAAACCGGTGACCACCAGACGACAGGAAAACCCGAAGGGAAGTGATCACACAGATAAAATGTTCCACTTTATTCTGTTAGATACAAAAGAAATAAATGCATCCTGAATACTCCGATGTTTGCGCACGATTGAGCTTGCGCGAGCAGTGCATGAAATAAGTTGAAAAAACGAGTTGTGATAGTCAGCATCTGACTGAGTAGATCACTTAAACAAAGAAGTATTCCGACTGGGTGCCCGAGTGCGGATGCTTTTGGATTGTTCCATGGGCAGCTTGCAAGTCACTTTGTCTAGCCATAAAATAGAAGGAACATTTCGCGCAAGCTGTGCAGACACTTTCTTGTTTACACGACTAGAAGTGTAGAGTGATAGCGGCTGCGAAAACGGAAGTCATATAGCGGAGTTTTTCCTGAGAAGCATCAAATAGGTCTTGAAGGCAACAGAAAATGTCTACGTGGTGCAACAGGCTGGAGAGCACCAATTCTTCATCAGCCCAGCAATCAACTGCCTTCTATCGTTTCAGATCCCCTACTGTCTAATATTCCTTCGTGGAAAGACTTCATTTAGTTTGCATAACATTCAACATTGTTTGCATCAGAAAGTACTTAGCTTGGGGCAAAATGGAGCCAGCGACCTTCCGCTAACCGGATGGTTGGTTTAACAGTTGAGCTATCACGATACGGTTAGTCGGTCGAAAAACATGAATATCCAGTGATACACAACAATTTTTCCGGTGTCACGCAGAGACTGTTCTAGGTTAATTACTGGACTCGCCTCTCCGTTCACTTTCAGACGGGACGAATAGAACAAGGCTGAACGGGACTGAAAGGAAATTTTGATGCCAACGGTACGAGTAAGCAAAGTGATTCAGATGGAAAGCAACCGGTTCTCATGTGCTTCGCGAAACACGGGTTTGGGGATCCAAAATGTCAAGTGGATTTATCACTGTCTGTACCATAGTGATTCTTCTTGCCGTCGATAAATACTACCGACATTCAACGCCCTCATGTCGTGCGACGTGAGAAAGACTGAGTAGAAAAATACACTAAAGTTCATCTAATCCAACAAAGGCATGTACAAGTGAAAGTGAACACCGGTAGAGTGTACGGTATTTTCGAAATGTAACGAAATTATCGGTGAAAAACTCACGAGGCTTTGCGTTTTTCTATTTGCCGGAAGCCGCGGATATCTGTGTAGACTAAATGTGGTCGTTCCGGAATCCCACTGCACGGGGTATCATGGAAATTCCCATCGCGCAGCAACCTGGAAGGAAACGTGAGCGAGCGAACAGCTTGTTTTTATAAGTTTCCAGAATATATGGCACAATCGAGAAAAACTTGAGAGAACGACTGGTACACGAGGAGTGTGATAAAGAATTCATCACTAGTTTTAAAAGCTGTCCATCGTGCATTTATTGCGATTATTTTACTAAATAGTATTGTTGTTACATTGCTTTCACTCTGGTCTAAAGTCAGACTTGGTGTAAACGAAGCAACAACAAATACAAAATTGGGGGGGGGGAGGGGAGGGACAAACTACAGAAGAACAGTCAATCGTAGTATTAGTGATATTTTTGGTAATCATTTGCTTTGCGGGCTGGTGTACTACTCGGCTACCCTGTCCAGATTACTCCTTTTTGTCTGAGGATACACCTCTAAACGTTGCGCAGCCAAGACCATCGTGAAAGGCGGCAGCCTTGTTCCAGGCAAACCGGTAGCCCGTTGTACGGTTCATTTGTCTCTTATGGGAAACCTTGTCGGGTAAATGGAACTTGACAAGGAGCCATGACCTTATTTAGTGGCTGGCCACCCTCGGTCTGTCACAGTGACATTAGCAGATTTGTGGCATTTTAGAGCGGCGAAAGTCTACCAACCGGAAATCCAACCCAGACGGTCTTTTTGGTGAGTCCTTGTCCTTCATGGTTAATCACGGGAGTGGCCGATACCTTATCTGCTTCTTTGGGACGCGTTAATAAGTAGTGGGCTTAAGGTACAGATGAAACGGTTCATCAACATTTAGTATGAACGCCTAGCCACCTTTTTGAAAACATAGAAGTATGCTCCACCCCGCTCCCGTTCGAGCTGATCCGAATCACCAAGTTAAGCTTGTACAGATGTCGACCTCTATGACAGTCAGAAATGCCCGACAGCTTTCAAATGGAGACACGGTTCCGGACCTAGTCATAGAGGTCGACATCTGTACAAGCTTAACTTGGTGATTCGGATCAGCTCGAACGGGAGCGGGGTGGAGCATACTTCTATGTTTTCAAAAAGGTGGCTAGGCGTTCATACTAAATGTTGATGAACCGTTTCATCTGTACCTTAAGCCCACTACTTTTTTAACGCGTCCCAAAGAAGCAGATAAGGTATCGGCCACTCCCGTGATTAACCATGAAGGACAAGGACTCACCAAAAAGACCGTCTGGGTTGGATTTCCGGTTGGTAGACTTTCGCCGCTCTAAAATGCCACAAATCTGCTAATGTCACTGTGACAGACCGAGGGTGGCCAGCCACTAAATAAGGTCATGGCTCCTTGTCAAGTTCCATTTACCCGACAAGGTTTCCCATAAGAGACAAATGAACCGTACAACGGGCTACCGGTTTGCCTGGAACAAGGCTGCCGCCTTTCACGATGGTCTTGGCTGCGCAACGTTTAGAGGTGTATCCTCAGACAAAAAGGAGTAATCTGGACAGGGTAGCCGAGTAGTACACCAGCCCGCAAAGCAAATGATTACCAAAAATATCACTAATACTACGATTGACTGTTCTTCTGTAGTTTGTCCCTCCCCTCCCCCCCCCCCCAATTTTGTATTTGTTGTTGCTTCGTTTACACCAAGTCTGACTTTAGACCAGAGTGAAAGCAATGTAACAACAATACTATTTAGTAAAATAATCGCAATAAATGCACGATGGACAGCTTTTAAAACTAGTGATGAATTCTTTATCACACTCCTCGTGTACCAGTCGTTCTCTCAAGTTTTTCTCGATTGTGCCATATATTCTGGAAACTTATAAAAACAAGCTGTTCGCTCGCTCACGTTTCCTTCCAGGTTGCTGCGCGATGGGAATTTCCATGATACCCCGTGCAGTGGGATTCCGGAACGACCACATTTAGTCTACACAGATATCCGCGGCTTCCGGCAAATAGAAAAACGCAAAGCCTCGTGAGTTTTTCACCGATAATTTCGTTACATTTCGAAAATACCGTACACTCTACCGGTGTTCACTTTCACTTGTACATGCCTTTGTTGGATTAGATGAACTTTAGTGTATTTTTCTACTCAGTCTTTCTCACGTCGCACGACATGAGGGCGTTGAATGTCGGTAGTATTTATCGACGGCAAGAAGAATCACTATGGTACAGACAGTGATAAATCCACTTGACATTTTGGATCCCCAAACCCGTGTTTCGCGAAGCACATGAGAACCGGTTGCTTTCCATCTGAATCACTTTGCTTACTCGTACCGTTGGCATCAAAATTTCCTTTCAGTCCCGTTCAGCCTTGTTCTATTCGTCCCGTCTGAAAGTGAACGGAGAGGCGAGTCCAGTAATTAACCTAGAACAGTCTCTGCGTGACACCGGAAAAATTGTTGTGTATCACTGGATATTCATGTTTTTCGACCGACTAACCGTATCGTGATAGCTCAACTGTTAAACCAACCATCCGGTTAGCGGAAGGTCGCTGGCTCCATTTTGCCCCAAGCTAAGTACTTTCTGATGCAAACAATGTTGAATGTTATGCAAACTAAATGAAGTCTTTCCACGAAGGAATATTAGACAGTAGGGGATCTGAAACGATAGAAGGCAGTTGATTGCTGGGCTGATGAAGAATTGGTGCTCTCCAGCCTGTTGCACCACGTAGACATTTTCTGTTGCCTTCAAGACCTATTTGATGCTTCTCAGGAAAAACTCCGCTATATGACTTCCGTTTTCGCAGCCGCTATCACTCTACACTTCTAGTCGTGTAAACAAGAAAGTGTCTGCACAGCTTGCGCGAAATGTTCCTTCTATTTTATGGCTAGACAAAGTGACTTGCAAGCTGCCCATGGAACAATCCAAAAGCATCCGCACTCGGGCACCCAGTCGGAATACTTCTTTGTTTAAGTGATCTACTCAGTCAGATGCTGACTATCACAACTCGTTTTTTCAACTTATTTCATGCACTGCTCGCGCAAGCTCAATCGTGCGCAAACATCGGAGTATTCAGGATGCATTTATTTCTTTTGTATCTAACAGAATAAAGTGGAACATTTTATCTGTGTGATCACTTCCCTTCGGGTTTTCCTGTCGTCTGGTGGTCACCGGTTTGGTCACTGTGCCGTTGGTCGTGGTCGCTAAATAACCGTCAATGGCTACCGAAAGACAGCCAGATACAATCAAACAATCGCCAGTAGCTGCTGAACAATAGAAAACCCGTAGAACACATGGAAAACAACACCAAGTGAGACAACAAGCCCGTTTCTATTGGTTCATAATCATCATCAGCATGGTAGTGTACCCGGATGACAGGATTATTTCCAAATCAGATTGGATCAGTCCAGATCTATCTCTGGACCACGAAAGTGGCCGGTGGTGGTCAAACGGTTATCAGGGTGAGCTTCCGACCTCTCTGTCCCGGCTTCAGGTCCTCGCGCAGCTGTTGGTCACTTCCCAGTGGGCACTGTTTAATTGACCACAACTTTATTCCTGCAATACTGTACTACTCTAACATAAAAAGGGAGTAAACGAAACCATTAATGGAGGTGATTTTGAATCTCTTAAGTGTTCTGGGGAGTGACCCAAAAGAACTCCAGTACTTTTATGAACTGCTTTTGAGCGCATGATGGTGAATCATAGAGCGAGAAATGCCTACAGCTTTCCTTTGGTCAAGACGGGACATTTTTATGACCTAAACTGTCTACTTGGAACTTTGTAAATCTGCGGGAAAGGTTCGCTCATACTGACTGTGACACAACGCTCCACAAGGTGCAATCACACAATGCGTGTAGATTAACTCTTCCAGCGATCATTCGGGCCACATGTCACTCATGGACAGATCTGAATTATCCCCTGATCGAGAAAGTCAGTGTGGGGAGTTCCACGAGACCAGGGAGTTGAGTGTGTCGAGGAATTTGTCACACGTAACTTCTGTCTCCTTGAGGCCTATTTACTGATAGAAAATTATATAAATGAACTCATTTCGGAAAGGAACATATTGATTTCACTCGTCTTTACTTTTTTGGCAAGTCCGGAAGCAGTTGGTCATCACTATCGGTACACTAACTAAATCCGCAATTGGCAAGTGATTAGCTATTCGGTCCGAATGCGGAAGGTTTGTTATTTGATAAGTAATCAAGTTCCGCGATTGTACAGCTGTGTGAAAGTAATACCAGTTCCCATGGCTCTGGAGGATCATCGAGCGGTCCATCTGTGCTCATAGGCTGGCTATAGAGACAGTTAAACAATCTTAGAAAAATACCAATGGAGACTGCTCTATGACCCTCCCTGCTCAACACCGGACGTCTCAGAAGCATTGCTCACGTATGTTAAGATCGCTAGGTGACGACTGAGAACCGATACGCGAAGGAACTCCCGTTAGCCCTGTGACAGGGTCGTTAACGGTACGTTCATATTCGATTGGTAGAAATCGCCAGAATACTGCACATTGTAATGCTGGTGGTAAATTTTGGCGGGCTATACAGTCTAAATGGAAATTTCATACACCACAGTGACAAAAAGTCGAGGGTTTTGATTCGATTGCTCTTGTCTACTTAGACTGAGTAATCGAGCGAGGAATGACTGCTATTGTAACAAGGACTACAACACACTACATGACACTTGTATTTCACCGGCCAAACAAGTCAAGTCGTGGAACACATACAGTCATTTATGTAGGCCTTTTTCCAGACTGCATGGCACCAAGATTGCTATTGCTGCTGCTTGAGCGCTTCGGCTGCGTTCTGTCCAGTTGCCTGTGGCAGATGGCTTGCTTCTCTTGACCGTCATTTCCCTTCGGTTGGTCCGACTGCCTCAGTTGACGGCTCGATCGGCAGCCCTTCACCTGAGCTATCTTGCTGGTTGCCGGAGATCCAGCTGCTTCCTCTCCGGTCATCCGTATGCTTCCTTTTGCCTGCTTCGGGAGGCCTCCGACATATTCGCCACCTGTTCTTTTGTCGGTGGCCCTCGTTTGGTTCGTTCGTTTGCCTCGATGTTCCCGCCGTTCCCTCGCCCCAGCATTCCCTGTTACACTCGCCCTTCCTTTAAAACATTCGGTCCGGACGTGCCAGGGTGCCAAGTAGCATCCGTTGACCCATTTGCCTTGTGGTCCTTGATCGATTTTGAAACTGGAATTTTTCCTCTCTAGCACAGTGTAGGGTCCACTCCATCGTTTGTGGAACTTGCTGGCCCCCGGACCGGCCACTTTGGGTCTGTGACGATTTCTCACTTGTACCAGCTGTCCGGACATAAACGGATCCCATTTCTGTGTTTGGTTCCGTCTATCGTACCTTGCCTTGTTTCGACTCTGAGCAACTCTTGTCTGTTGTACGGCCACTTTCTCTAGATGCCTCCGCTGCCGGGTTGTCGGAGGTTTATCATTCTTCATGTTGAGCCACACATCCAGTCGCGTTCTGGGTTCCGGCCCAAAAACCATTTCAAACGGTGTCGTCCCCATTGTTGAATGGTTCGTTGCGCGGTAACTGAGCAATATCTCTGATAGTCCTTCTTGCCAATCACTTCCGTGGTTATTTAGCCACTCCTTCAGCGTTCTGTTGAATCTTTCCGTCATTCAGTTTGCCTGGGGGTGGTAAGGCGATGTCCGTATTCGCCGGATCCTCCACTGTTCCAACATGTCTCGAAATTTCTTCGATTCGAAGCATGGGCCCTGGTCGGTGATGACCGTTTCTGGTATACCAAATCGCGCCACCACATTATCAACAAACACGAGAGTGACCGTATCGCCTGTTTGATCCGGTACCGAGATTGCTTCCACCCAGCGATACACGTGGTCAATCATTGTCATGATGTACCGGTTTCCAGTAACACTCACAGGTAAAGGACCAAAAATGTCCAAACCCCAGCTTTGAAAGACTCGCTCTGCTTCTATGGGCTGCATTGGCGGTGTTGCTGTTGCGTGCTCTCGGCTCCGTTGACAATCAGGACAAGTTCGTATGCAGTCGTCAACGTCGTGCCGCATCGTGGGCCAGAAGACTCTGCGCCGCAATAATTCAAAGACTCGTTGTTGTCCTATGTGAGCACTGTCGTGCGCTAACTGTATTGTCTGCTCACGTACGGCCTTGGGAACAAAAGGCAGTCGCCTGGTTCGCAGACCCTGTCCCACATCAATGTCAACGAACAGTTTGCCATCTTCCGCATGCAATCGCTCCCAAATTTTCAGTAGGTCGTGCAACGCAGGTGAGCTCCCATCTGGTCTTGTTTTGGCTTGAAGATGTGAACAAACTATCCGCACCAGACTGTCATTTCTTTGGTGGCTGAAAACATCATCACTTGACATTAGCCGATTCAATGGAATCGCCTCAGCCGGCAGTTGGGATCGGGCGGGATAATGCGTCAGGTATTTCGTCTTCTCATCCGTTAACATGCTCGATTGTAAAGGTGAATTCTTGCAGGCGGTATGCCCACCGTGTCAACCTCCCTCTTGGATCTCTTGTTGTCATCACCCACGTCAACGGCTTGTGATCCTTTTTGATGTAGAAGTTAGTAGCAATCAGATATGTTCTCCACCTTTCTAGTGCCCACACGATTGCTAAACATTCCTTTTCCGTGGTGGAGTATTTCTTCTCGGCACTTGTGAGACGTCGGCTGGCGCACTCGATCACCTGTGACAATACTGCGCCAATTCCGACGTAACTGGCATCCACAGCTACGGTGAATTTCTCATGCGGCTTTGGTATTGTCAAACAGTTTCGAGGGTTTGCTGCACTTTCCTTGAGTTTCCTGAACGCCGCCTCCGTATCTGATGTCCACTCGAACTTCTTATCCTTCCTCAGTAGTTGAAACAGGACATCAGCTTTCTGGGCAAAATTCGGCACAAACTTGGCGTCATAACCGACCAAGCCAAGGAAGGATCTCAGTTGGCGCTTTGATTTTGGCAAGGGGAAGCTCCTAATCGTCTCCGCTTTCTCGGGTAGGGGTTGCAGTTTTCCTCCTCCAACATTTCCAAAACAAACGATTTTGTCACGCGCTATCTGGCACTTCTTTGCACTCAATTTCAAACCCGCCGCTTTGATTCTCTCTAGGACTGCGCTTAATCTGGACACATGCCCGTCAATCGTCCTTGAAAATACCACAATATCATCTCCATACACCACAACACCATCCACGTTCTCCAGTACCTGTAGCAGAAAATGCCTGAAGGTAGCCGGTGCGTTACACAGCCCAAAGGCATCCGCCGGAACTCATACTGCTTCCCATTGACACAGAACGCTGTTTTCTCTCTGTCGCTCACAAGCACCAGCAGCTGCCAATAGCCCGACCTCAAGTCGATTAACGACAGCACCTCCGCGTCATGAAGCTGCTCAAATATCTCCTCGGTTAGTGGCAATGGGAACGCGTCCTCAATTGTGGTATGGTTGAGTTCCTGGAAGTCAACACAAAATCTGAAGGTGCCATCCGATTTCCGCGTTAACAACACTGGTGAGGAATACGAGCTAGTGCTTTCCTGAATTATTCCCCTCGATAGCATGTCCAGAACTTGCTCCTCAACTTCCGGTACGACTTTCCGCGGCAGTCTCCGATACACTGGTTTGCACACTGCACCCGGCACCAAGTTGATCCCGTGTTCTTACCAATCGCAAAAGCCGTACTCGCCATCTGGTGTCGAAAATAACTCCGCATACCTCTCGAGGCACCGTTTGACACACGGGACTGGACAACCTGGAACAGAGGAAGTTCCTACGATACCAACGCGGTTCAGCCGGTCGCAGCGGGATTGCAGCTCGATATCCTTCTCCCCAAACCGCAATCAACGAGCTTCAAAATCGATTTTGGCTTCCATACGTTCCAACAAATCAACCCCGACAATTGTCTCGGCGACCCCTTCAACCAGTAACATCTCATGTGTCACACGAACATCGCCCATCTGAACTGCTAGCTGCTGCCTCCCCGCTACTCTCAGAGCCTCCCCTCCGACTGCACGCACTCGTATTTCGCATGGCCTTACCACAATTCCCTCAACGCGAGGTGTCACAGATACCCCAGCCTCCGTATCTACAACTGCAATTTTACGTTCGCCCCCAATTATGATCTCAACCATAGGCACCCCCTTCGACTTGAATGTGGATAAAGAAAAACAAGACGAGAAGCGTTTTTCCGGACAATATCAGGCAAAATGTCCTACCTTGCCACAAACAAAACACCTCCTTCGTGCTCCATGCGTCAATGCGTCATTATTGCGTTGTGTTTGTCGGTTGAGTTCCAGTTTTAACTGTGCGATTTCCCCGCTCATCTTCTGCAGTGTGGACTCCAAATCCGATTGCTCCAATCGGGAAACTGTCACTTCTTCTTGGGCTGCACGAACAATCATGAACAGACATTCTGTATCATTCACGCCGCACGCAGTTGGCATTCTCAACCTGCCTTGGACATCCGGGGCCATGCTTTGAACGAAACGATCGTAAACAAGGCGTGCCCTAGTTACGCCATATGCCTCGGGCAGCCCGATTGATGGTTGGCGCAACAGGTACTGATAGTGAACGACTGGGTCTTGGGTGCTGTCATAACGGGCCGTGTTGAATCGGTCCATTGCTTTCTGGCGATCATCTTCCTGTGTGAACTCCGTCACCAGCCCCGCACGGACCTCCCGATAAGTGGGGCTTGTTTTTCCTCCCATCTTCAGATTATACACCGCCTTGGCACGCCCAGCTAGCAATGCCCCAAGTGCCGCCAACAAAGGTGTGTCTCCTTTTACTCCGTTGCATGCCGCTATCCTTTCAAAATCTGTGATCCATTCCTCCGCATCCCCATCCACGAACGCAACAGGCCAGGGAAAATTCATCACGTGAGCGTGGTCACGGCACCAATGTAACAAGGACTACAACACACTACATGACACTTGTATTTCACCGGCCAAACAAGTCAAGTCGTGGAACACATACAGTCATTTATGTAGGCCTTTTTCCAGACTGCATGGCACCAAGATTGCTATTGCTGCTGCGTGAGCGCTTCGGCTGCGTTCTGTCCAGTTGCCTGTGGCAGATGGCTTGCTTCTCTTGACCGTCATTTCCCTTCGGTTGGTCCGACTGCCTCAGTTGACGGCTCGATCGGCAGCCCTTCACCTGAGCTATCTTGCTGGTTGCCGGAGATCCAGCTGCTTCCTCTCCGGTCATCCGTATGCTTCCTTTTGCCTGCTTCGGGAGGCCTCCGACATATTCGCCACCTGTTCTTTTGTCGGTGGCCCTCGTTTGGTTCGTTCGTTTGCCTCGATGTTCCCGCCGTTCCCTCGCCCCAGCATTCCCTGTTACACTATGACTAATGAAGACAGCCGAACGCTGGGGTAAATATAGGTATTGCAAAATCGGGGCGCGGGTTCAGCTCAATCTGGCGTTCCTGAGCAGCTGTTCATAATTTGTGTTTCACTACTTTCCGGACAGCACAATGAACCAGGATTCCAGCATCTTTGGAGACTGAAAATCACAAGCCCAAACATGTCTCAGCTGGCTCTTATTCATAGGACCAAGCCGTAGAGACCGCTAATAGCGAATAGAAACGCTGTGCATTTGGTGTGGATTTCGAGCATCAATTTAGGTAGACAGAGAACAATCGGATTAAGTTCTGGAATCCAAAGACTGTCCCCTGAAGAAATGTAAGTTCATTGACCACACACGAGATCAGAGCTAACGCATGTTCTCGCTTCTCAAAACTGTCCGACTGAACAAGCGTTTTACGGACACGCATTCATAATCACACATGCGCACCAAATGTTCAAGAACTCCACTAGACGAGAATGTTGTCAACTCTCAGATTCGCATACACGGATTCCAGTGTCATCGTCAAGATCGGGTATTGAAGAACAAAAAATATGAAGGTGGAGTAGTGACCTACGTCAACGCAGTGAGCAGTGTTAAGTCTACTGCTGTTTTCAAATACTCTGCACACGATACTGAATATCTGTCTTCACACTGTTTACCGAGATTTTCTAGCTTCAGAAACAATAATGTCACAAACGTGTATACCGTTCCTTTTTGTGTACTATCCAATACATCCTAATTTTATGGAAATTTCACGCTACTTCTCGTTTCCCTCCTCAATAAGAATTTGCATATGATCTTTGATGATTTCAATCACGCTAATACTCATCCGATTTTATCGTTCGGATTAAGTAGTATCAGTATCGCCTCCACAGGAGGGAGCTCTGTGTTAGACTAAGTCATCACCAATCATCCTCCTTCATTTTCTCTCGAATGGAAAGCCCATCTCTTCACAAGTGACTATTACTTGCTTCTTCTGTGACCAAAAATCTATTCAAACACTTCTCATAGATTATTCACTTCTTCAAATCAGGCAAGATTTTGCTTTCGTAACATTATCCTTACAACCTGTCCCTTCTTAACGGAGCCATTGGTGTTGCATTTTCATGGATATCCTCTACGCCCTCAGTCTTCGCGACTGAACAATTGTTTACTGAAACTTCACGTGCCATCCTCAAATTGTGTTGTCCCATTGAAACGTTGTCCACCTCAGCTAGTGAGATTTCCACAGTTTCCGCAGACCAAGAATCCTAAGCTCCTTTGGAATGATATGGGGATCTCGTGTGACGAGAAGACCGAACACACAAACGATAAGATCGATGTGCACCACCCTAATACTACATTTATACATCCCTCCAACGATAGCAATCCTTCATATTCCCCTCGTTTTTCTACAGATCTTGAATCTATCTCCATTCTGGACATTCCTCAAATTCTTCGTAAATCCAAAACATCGTTGACCGTTGATTCTGATGGCTTTCCTCTAGCGATTCTCAAGTATGGTACTGCTCAACTTGCCACACCGATCAATATTGTGACTAATGAGTCTCTGTCCAGATATTCGACTCCTGATCTGTGGCGTCCAGTTACCATCACTCCAATTCCTAGGGGTTCCAACAACCCTAGTGGGATTGATTAGTTTCGCCTTATACAACGTGATCGTTTTCAGTTTGTTTACAAAAGCAAAAGATCCCCCGTTGATGCTGTAGTCTGCTTGGTCCATTATATGAATTAATCCTTGATTATCCTCCAATCTTTGATTCAACACGCCAATCTCATTTCCCCCAGAAGCTTGAAGCTCCCGATCGTCCCGCATATTTTCTTTTCTGATTATCGAACTATGTTGATAATCGAGTTCTGCAAACTAAGGCTAGAATAAACATCTCTAAACGACCTAATAACTATTCTGGATTGCTCCAGGGTGCAGTGATTTCCCCTGTTTATTTTCGATCGATATCAGCGATCTTCCGATTTCATCTTCATCCAACATATTTAAATACAGAATCTCTATTGTGTCCTGTCTGGCGCAGATACTGACCGACAAAGAAAAGAGTGCAGCGAAAATAATTTCTAAATTTAGCTGTTGTTTCCTTTTCTTTTTCAGTGTTATATATCTTTGCGCCCATCGTTGTATATTTCGTTTATTTTACCTTGGTTTTATCGGAGCATTTTGACCGAAATATAAGTGTGTCTTGCATACAAAAGTCTGCTATACGAAAACAATTACAAAATAGTCGAGTGTACCTCCCCCAAGGACTGCTGATTACTACTAAACGGCGGCAAAGTTCGTGTTTCGAAGGAAAAGGTTAATGCTTCAGTAGCCAAATACCCGATGAAGTCCCCATACCAGTTGTAACAACAGTCGAAAACTGACACAGACTCGTGCGTCATGAAGAAATTCAGCAATATAACTGGTTATTCAGAAAACTGACCTCTCTCAAATGGCAGCGGTTCACAAGGAGATAATGTGGAACAACTGTACAAGAGAGCGATTCATTAGGGTAGTTCGCCACTTAAATATTCTGTACTAAACTACCTCGACTACAGACGAGAAAACAAGAACAAAATTGCCTCAAATCAACCGAATAGGATCACAAAATCAATCTGATCACACAAATAGTGTAGATCATTTGCGTTGGTAATCAGTATCGGTGATTCAAGCAATCGGCAATCGGTTTACGAGTTCAGCAATATGCACGTGACTGCCTCCATCATCTCCAATTCCTTTTACAATGATTGTTCTAGACCAGCGTATTCATCGGTCATCGGAAAATAAATTACCAGTTTATTCTAACCCAGTCGTCCATATTTTGTGCAGTACGGGCCTAATCGCGCCCTTCCATGCAGCCCATTTGTAATGCCGTAGACCCCAGTGAAATAGGGACAGAACACGTTCACTCGAGAATCCATAAATACAAATAAATTTGAGCAAGCGTGGTAAATAGTACCTACTAGATAATCTGGGGCCCACACGTTTCATTTTGTTGACTGACGTTTACTGCCCCCGTTTGATTCAGACAGGCAATAGAACACTGTTTTTTCAGCCACAACGACTAGCAAACTGGATTCGACATACCAGCTTGATAGTATAGGAAACGGTAAATGAGACACGTCTTTTCCTGTGCATTTTTCTGAGGTTATCGCACTCGTCCAAATTCGCTCAGTCGAAAACAAAATAAAAACAAGCGTAGGGATTGCGAAGTACACGGGCGGACGAAGACAATGCGAGTACACATGCGCTAATGATCGTGGTAATTGATCACGACAGTTAAGCCCTCCTAGTATGCAATATGTTAACCCCAAATGCCCGAATCCGGAAGTGCTTGCTCAAAACCTGCAACAGTAAATCCTCAGTATAAAACGGAAGTTCGTTTTACTGATGATATCTAATTGACATCGTGGGCGTAGAATTTACCAGCGTCATTAATTTTATGTGCTCACCTCATTAACTTGCAGAGATATGTTTGATCGAGCTGGCTTCCGTTAGACTAGTTAGAATACGACTTCACCTGCATAATGTTTTCGTGCAGCCATCGCGCTGAACCTCGACTAGGATAGCGAGTCGCTCAGAGAGGGGGTTTTGTCTGGCATTTCAGTTTCTGCTAGACTGGTATGATTACTTAGATTTATCTAACCCAGCGGGATTCAGAACCGCAGTCCTCGCCCCCAGGTCCCAAACCACGAAAGTGGGAAGTACCAGCTGAAGTCAGTACTGTTGCAAACCCATTCATGTCCCCTCCACGAGTTAAAGTCTGACTGTTGTATCACTTTCTTCAGCCTTGCTTAACACGTGTGAATAGATCGTAGTGAGTTAGACTAAGTGCATGCAAAGGTAAAAACGTACATGGGCAATTGGAGGTGGTGTTGAGGGATTACCTGGTTTGAAGAGTGATTAGCTGCACTCATTGTACGACGATGAACCTTTTCATTACTCGTTCGATTTTCCCACCAGATGAAAGCAATGCTTTGGCCACATCCATTGTCGAACACAGAAATCCATAGAACATCAACGCGAAGTGGACAGGTCTCAGCCGGTGGCTAATAATGTGTACTGTCACATTAGGATGTAGGATCTGCCGCAATGAAGCGGTAGTTAGACAGCCGACAGCACATTTCCCGTATGTAACACACAATGTGCATAGCTGAATACAACTGGTAGTGTGTAGATAGTTTGGTTTCGTGAGGCAGTTAGCAATACGGAGTGGAAAATGAAACTCTGGTAACTGGACTCGATTTGAAGACTATAAAGGCTTACTGGAGCAGTATATCAAAGCACGAAATTGCGCAGACCTGTGCTTATGAACTTTTATTACTAAATGATTCATACGTCTCATCCTAAAGCACTGACTAGTTATCACATCGAGTGGATTGTCGGTGACATGAAAATCAGTTAAAATCGGAACTCGTAAAATGAGTTCACATAGATAAAGCAGTTGAAAAGACAAACAGCAGAATAAGAACCCCTAATTCAACGGTGGTTGTCCTCATGTTCTATCATAGTTTGCTTACTAGCGAGCATGAACAGTTGGAGATTATAACAAAGGATTGAATAAAGCAGAAGAACGCTCAAACATTTCATCAAATGATTGAGCACTTCTCCGAATGAGGTCAAAATAATCTCATGAAACTTGATCATATCATTTGCTGCATCCACAGGAACCTTCCTAACTGGTCACCAGAGATGATAACGTCTTGCGTACAGTGATGTAAACTCGTAAATATCTTCTCGCATTCTATGTGCATCATGTTGTGCCTGATTGGTGGCTGACATCGAACATCCAGTACCATGCACTTTTAATAGAAAAATTGATTAGATTATCCCACTAGATCCGATCAATTCCTCGAAGACACTAGTGATCAAGAACAGACAGAAACGAAGTTTCTAAGTCTGATAGTGAGGGGAGAATAATCCAAGAGGTTAGGTTGAAAACCGGCGTTACGGTCAATGATTAACTCTGGAGTTTTGCTCTAGGTCGATGCCATCGTCTCTGAAACTGGAACTCGGACCACTGGAAGCAAAGTCATTTTTGAACACATGTAAGGACTTGGAAGTCGTGTGCTGATCACCTTGATTACTCTCAGTGTCCTTTATTCCAATTGCTGTTTATTCATTTGGCAAAACTTTGCACAAGATGCTGAATGGGACGGTCAAGCCAGCCCCGTATTTCGATCATAACCGAAGGCTGATGACGGATCTGGACTTAACTTCATTGCCATCATTTTTAAATGAACGCGATCAATGCGGACTTAAGAGTCTCACTAGTTATGTTATGTTCCAAACAAAGTGGTACCACAAATTACACTGAATTAATAAATATCAACTGAAGAGCTTGGCGAAGACAATTTAATCATTTTTTCTTACAATTTATGGGGAGTCTCTTTACGAATATTTGTAACATTGGGTCCCCTTGATCCAGTTCATCAAAACAGATAGGAGACATAAATTGCGAGATGCAAGCATTTCTTTTGATCTTCTCAGTCGCGTACGTAAAACATGCGATTTCGTGTTCAAATGGAGCACAGAGCAAAACAATGGAATAGATAGTGTCAAGCGAAACTCGGAAACCATTCGGTAAACCTGATTGGTTACCGCCACGGTAGGCACACATTGTGGGTCAACAATTTCTGTGCACTCAGTGGGGGCCTAAGTCTACTTTACGAAAAGGTCATCTTGGCTCACAAAATTCATAACAAATTTTACAGTGAGCGGTAGAAAAAATTCGATCCTCACAATTGTACCTCTTTTCATGAAGAAATCCAAGGAACAGATTTTTACTTTTCCAACTCCTGGTGCATTCTATAATTCGGTATACCCGTTGTACTACGACTCATAAGATTTATCGTGGTACTGGAAATTGTTGTATTGCATAAGTAGATACGTATGGCTTTCGTCCTCATTCCAGCCGCAGAACTATGAGCATGATCCGGTTAAAATGAAATTAGGAGTGCCAAGTCTTCGTAGTCATCATGTGTTCGGAAAACATTTGCTAGGCACTTAAATTAGAAGCAGCTTATATGCGCTATGCAATTTACTAGTACAAGATATAGCGTGGTATTATTTGCATAAATCTCTTACGGTATATGTCGCCGTTGAAACCCACATGGATGGTTTGGTTTCTTGCATAGAGTTACCGTGTTTTAAGAAGTTTTTGCTAAGATTACCGAGTTGTTTTGCCTTTTGCCAAAATAAATGAAGAAAAACACATGGCAGATTTTATAAAATTATCCGTGATAGTCCATACTGGTCACTTTTACCGAGTTTCATCTAAAATGCTGAATATGATCGGTTCAAACGGTAACATTCTGACCACTCTGCCCCACATGGTACACGCAGGAACTAGCGACCAATGGGTCGGATCCCATACTCGAGGGCGTTCTGCTGGTTTGATGGTATATTTTTTTCTCATGAGTTCAATAATAAAATCATATCAGTTCAAGTCTTTTGGGGTTAATTCACATATAAAGTTTGGGGGTTCTGTAAAGGAGTTTTTAGAGTAACTCTAGAAACAGTAACTTCATAGCGGTTATGCCTCTAACAACAGACACTCTGTAGACGGCTTCTAAACTCTCCCATACATTGCCGTGGTCCATCGAAAGACTCTTTTCGCACGTCAGCAAACTACGGTAAATCATCGACCAATGACTCAGATCCTCCTCCAGCCCAAACGAATAAGAAAAACTTGTGACCTCCGTTTATTCAACTTGTACTATAGACGGTGTGCCTCATGTCTGATAGACTTCTGAATTCGCATGCCGTCGTGTTCCTCTTTTTGTCTCTATGAAAGCATTCACAAAGCGAAAGTACGATAGGAGATTTCAACCTCCTGCGCTTGAGGCAACAAAATTATTGCCCCAAGAAATGTGACGTTGCCAACAATCTTATAAGTTTTCGCTGTACCCAGCAAAGATCACATTTTAGTAAGAGACAGTCACATCCCAAATACTCTCCACTGAAATTGCCTAAGCTTCAACGCTGGTTTAAACCTACGATAAGGTCAGGGGTCAACTTAGTTTCTGGAGCATTCAGTAGCTGTTACATTTGAACTCGTTCGTATCATTACTCTTTCATTAGTCTCAAATTGTGTCGCGGCCAACCGTGATGCCAACGCAACATCAACAATTACAAAAATTTGAGAGAGGGAATAGAAAACCTTAAAAGAAATAGTAGGAATGTGGAATTCTGTTTTTCTCTTTTTTCACAGTTTACTTTTCGATGCCTTTTTGTCATTTTGTTTGTCGAAGTGACATTTTTGCGATTACGAGGTACGAGAGTTTAAATGACAGGTCGGACAGCATTCACGCCGCTGACTTCTCTTCTGAGCCATGTCCCTCCAATCAGCGACACCCCTCTTCCATTGGGCCCCAATCAGAGAGGAGGGAAGCGCCAACCGGAGCCAATGCTGACGCAAGCTAGAGACGGTTAGTTCCCATGATATGGGGGAAATAGATGAATACCTTAATGGTTCGGAGCAGACATGCCGTGTGTTTAAAGCTTCAGATTAGAGGCCCATGAGGTTTGTCTATCAGAGTGATGGAGAAGTTAAATGGCTTAATCAAATGCCATCGTTATTAGTTTTGTTGCATCCAAAAGTTTTCTGCTAGCATATGAGATTCTCAGGTACATATCGTGGTATTCGCGCTTCAGTTCATTTCACATCTGACTGAATGATGTCACCTCAGAAAAATGCACAGGAAAAGACATGCCTCACTTACCGTTTCCTATACTATCAAGCTGGTATGTCGAATCCAGTTTGCTAGTCGTTGTGGCTGAAATAAACAGTGTTCTATTGCCTGTCTGAATCAAACGGGGGCAGTAAACGTCAGTCAACAAAATGAAACGTGTGGGCCCCAGATTATCTAGTAGGTACTATTTACCACGCTTGCTCAAATTTATTTGTATTTATGGATTCTCGAGCGAACGTGTTCTGTCCCTATTTCACTGGAGTCTACGGCATTACAAATGGGCTGCATGGAAGGGCGCGATTAGGCCCGTACTGCACAAAATATGGACGACTGGGTTAGAATAAACTGGTAATTTATTTTCCGATGACCGATGAATACGCTGGTCTAGAACAATCATTGTAAAAGGAATTGGAGATGATGGAGGCAGTCACGTGCATATTGCTGAACTCGTAAACCGATTGCCGATTGCTTGAATCACCGATACTGATTACCAACGCAAATGATCTACACTATTTGTGTGATCAGATTGATTTTGTGATCCTATTCGGTTGATTTGAGGCAATTTTGTTCTTGTTTTCTCGTCTGTAGTCGAGGTAGTTTAGTACAGAATACTTAAGTGGCGAACTACCCGAATGAATCGCTCTCTTGTACAACTATTCTACACAACTTCTAGTGTTTGAATATGGTGGACAACATATGGATCACAAAAATACTAGGTATATTGTTCTGGATCAGATCGCACAGGGTAAAATTGTTTCCATGGTAGTTTCACTCGTTAGCGGAACATGGTTAACTGAAATTGCCCGTTGTGACCCTGAGAACAATGTGTTACTGAACAATCCTTTTTTCGTTGTTTTAATTCTCTGACTAAAACATTCACCTACACACAGTAAGAAATCGTATTCATAAAAGACCTTGGTAATATAAGCTTACCATGGATAAAGGATAGACAGTGAACAACAAGTCTCCGGAAAATGATGAGAATGCCTAATTGGGCTATGGAAGAAAACAAAGCGATTATTGAGAAGTGATGGATAAATAGGTCACTCATCCGGACTTGACTACTTCCGTTCGTGCCACCTAGTCACGTATGGAGAGGAAATATGATCGTGAGCAAGCATTAGTGCTTGATCAGTGTCACTGGGATGACCTAACAAACCGCTTCCGAGGAAATGCAATGGATTCTGAAGAGTAATTATTACCGATCTGACTTTTGCTAATTACCTTTACCGAAATACGTTTAGTGGGATCCTTTAAAACAACCCGAATGCCCTATAGTTCGACCCATGTAGATTGCCAAATATAATCAAGCAAGGGAGTACGCAGTCGCAGAACAAGTAATTACAGGTAGCTTACCCATGAATTTCCTAGAGATCTCTGGTCAACTCACGAGGTTTGCACTTTGTGAAGCTTCAAGAAATGTTTGATCGATGACTTTTTCCAGGTGCCTAGTTCGCAACTTAAGAGTGACTTCCAGTTTGAATGGCTACTGAATTAGATTTCTCCAACGTATTCTTCTAAACGGACTGCACAGGACGGTCGCTTTTTCATCAGTGCACAACTGAGAAACTCAAGTTTTGAACAAATAGTAAGTAACCGAAATGATATTCCCTGCCTATACCTCAAGAGGCTGGCGATCTGAAGAAGTGATGCTTTCATCGGATGAAAATCCTTGCTTTTCTACTCTCTTATAAATCACTGATCGTGTTTTTTCATAGCACAGTTCAGTCCGTGATGCGAACAATCTATTCCCTTGAGTGGTGAACGGATTCCTGATAACTGAAGATTCCCAAATGGGACAACTTTTTCGCGTGCTTTCAGGTTTTCCTAGGTCACGGTTTCGTGGTACAGAAATGAGCATTTTCAATATTTCACTGAAACGCCGTTTTCCTTCTGTGAAATGACCCTCCCCTGATAGCCTTGTGGTTAAGGTGTCCGATTCACAATCGTTCACCACACCGTCGAGTCCCCATGGGGGCTCGGTGGATGTGCACTGCTGATGATTCCAAACATGGATGAAACAGCTGTACAGAGATTCCATGGTTTTCAATAGTGATTTGAGCGTTGAAGCTCCATAACGAATCGTACTATACAAATCTAATCTCCTACTACTCAATAGCATATCCTATGATTCGTTGATAACTCTCACCCAAATGCAATCCCCCCCCACACACACACACCCTCCTCGTCACACACACTGAGAGTGTAAGTCCAATCAGCCTCAACAAGCAGAACAAAATCGAACGGATACGGATGATGATAACGTCACTGAATTTGTGATACAACTGCTTTCATTCGCATAAGCCAAATCTGACGGGACCTAAAGCGCATAAATTAACAATTCTGCAATGTGTTTTTCAATCTCCCCCTCCTCCTCCTCCTTGTAATTCTAAACACTCCCGGAAGGTTTCCAAAATGCAAGTTCCGAGTGTTGGACTCATTCGGTACAGAGAATAAGTACAATCTGAAGGTTCCAGTCCAGTTTTCTCGGTTAAAGCTCAATTTACAACAGTTCCAAACATTTTTTCGTAAGTTCATTCTTTCGTTTTTTGTGATTATTGGGCAGAAAATTCTGTATTCTGTGGTAGGTTTGACCATAACTTTCCTTTTTTCACGGCGGGTTTTACTGGCAAATCTAGGTTATGAAACACTCATCCCGAACCCTACATTGATGAAGTTATATCAAACGTGCTTTTTCATATCAAATTGACCAGAGATATTCTGGTTTCTGTATATAATGCCTAAACTTAGAAGTTCGAATCTCGCTAAAGCCGGTCAACCATACTGAAAGGAAGTAGTCTGATGTGACGTTGCCCTTTTACCATGCTTGACCGCTTGGGGACTCTCTCTCTGACTATTTATTCCAAGTCTCGGATCGTTCGTCCGCCTTGATAAAGTAGTGAGGCTTTTGAGGATGATAGTGGGACTTTCACTACATTCACGAACAAGCATGAGCTAAAAAGCATTGAAGATTCTTGAAGCAAAGAAGCAGTTCATGAAAGAAAAAGCAATAGCATGATGAGACAATAAAGCAAAATGAACATTTCGCCATTCGCTTGTGGGTTGTTTTTTGGTGAACGAGATGGAACTTAGAACCCAGGCACTGCTGATGCAAACAACTCAGTGGTAATTTTGTGTGACTAATTTCTAACAACGATCACAAACAACGAGTTTATTTCCTGTGCTTCAACTTGATTTACCAGTTGGGACAGTAAACATGTGTTGCTAATGATTCCTAGCAACGTCAAAAGAATATTACGACATTTCCGTTAGTTTTCAGTGATGATTAGAGTGGTCGTTCTTTATGCAGAAATCACTGCAGTGACCGGATTGCTCGAAAAGAAGTCAGGTGAGGTACGAACCGGTGGTGGAATGCATTGACTCTTTTAGCATGCAAAATACGGCATATTTTACCGGCATTAAATGCACATAGGAGAACATACCCTGATTCATAAACAATGGGTTAGATAGACAAAAACTTGTCAAAAAGCTCTCACATTATCTAGCTGAGGCTCATGTTCTTGAGATATGAGTATTGCTGTAATCGATATCCAAGGTTGCAGTGGGATGCTAAAAGCGCACGATGTATGTGTTCGTGTGTGAACATGCATAGATAATGACTGGAATGTACGCTGATCAAAGGAACAGTTATCGGTTCAAACAAGATTTCTCGTACAGCTTATGAGTAGGGTACAAATAAAACACAACCACTTCAAATAAATTCATTTTATACTTCGTATTTATATGAGGGACGTTCCCAAGCAACGGGCTCAGGTTTTGGTCAAAATGCTCCCACAAAACTGGGGTAAAATAAACAAAATAAACAACGATGGGTGCCAGAGCTATGTAAGAGTGATAAAGAGAAAAACATCAACCAAATTTAGTGAGTAGTTCAGTTTTAGAAAAGGCACAACAAAGATTTTGTATACGGCAATTCTGGAAGAAATGTGTCGAAATTCGGATCTGATGGATGAGTGAGAAAGAAAAAGAGATAGATTATAGATGTTTTGGTCACAGTACTATCTTGTGCGTTAGGGCCACGAAAGAGCCAGCAAGTTGACAGACACGTTCAGTCAAAAGAAAATCAAAGGAGGGAGATGAAACGAGACTAATAATTACAAATCCGTGGCGACAGGTTTTGAAGCCTTGTTTCAAAGGGCCGGGTAAAATAACTGGTAAATAACACAGTGAGACCAGTAGAACACATTGAAGAATAGATTTGGAAACAATTGTTGGTGTTGTCTGAAACTGTCCGAGGATTTTTTCGAAAAGATAAACGTTGCAGTTTCCCGACACAGTGCTGGATGTGAAAAGTCCATATTAAATTGGTGCCTGAGCTAACACCTTGCTACTTGACGGAAATAACTGTGAGTAGAGATTTTTAATCCAATGATGCAGGATCTCTAGGGACAAGTGAGCGACAGAGACTGAGAACGCATTCAGGGCATTTAGATGAATTCAGTTTTAGACCGAACTAGGGATAGAAAACATTCTACTACAGATACGATTTCATCGGATTTCCTGAAATCTGGGGCATTGAAAATACCTTGACAAAAGACAACATCATGAGCGTAGTTAAATATGCTGGATGAAGAAGAATCCAGATCACTCATATCGATCGAAAATAAACAGGGGAAATCACTGCACCCTGGAGCAATCCAGAATAGTTATTAGGTCGTTTAGAGATGTTTATTCTAGCCTTAGTTTGCAGAACTCGATTATCAACATAGTTCGATAATCAGAAAAGAAAATATGCGGGACGATCGGGAGCTTCAAGCTTCTGGGGGAAATGAGATTGGCGTGTTGAATCAAAGATTGGAGGATAATCAAGGATTAATTCATATAATGGACCAAGCAGACTACAGCATCAACGGGGGATCTTTTGCTTTTGTAAACAAACTGAAAACGATCACGTTGTATAAGGCGAAACTAATCAATCCCACTAGGGTTGTTGGAACCCCTAGGAATTGGAGTGATGGTAACTGGACGCCACAGATCAGGAGTCGAATATCTGGACAGAGACTCATTAGTCACAATATTGATCGGTGTGGCAAGTTGAGCAGTACCATACTTAAGAATCGCTAGAGGAAAGCCATCAGAATCAACGGTCAACGATGTTTTGGATTTACGAAGAATTTGAGGAATGTCCAGAATGGAGATAGATTCAAGATCTGTAGAAAACCGAGGGAAATATGAAGGATTGCTATCGTTGGAGGGATGTATAAATGTAGTATTAGGGTGGTGCACATCGATCTTATCGTTTGTGTGTTCGGTCTTCTCGTCACACGAGATCCTCATATCATTCCAAAGGAGCTTAGGATTCTTGGTCTGCGGAAACTGTTTGTCAAGTCAGCGTCCAAATCCTTGATCTCTGTCTTGATCAGCAATGAAGATCTCTTGTTTTCTGAGTGTTTTTAATGTTGGTGTGGAAATTTCACTAGCTGAGGTGGACAACGCTCCAATGGGACAACACAATTTGAGGATGGCACGTGAGGTTTCAGTAAACAATTGTTCAGTCGCGAAGACTGAGGGCGTAGAGGATATCCATGAAAATGCAACACCAATGGCTCCGTTAAGAAGGGACAGGTTGTGAGGATAATGTTACGAAAGCAAAATCTTGCCTGATTTGAAGAAGTGAATAATCTATGAGAAGTGTTTGAATAGATTTTTGGTCACAGAAGAAGCAAGTAATAGTCACTTGTGAAGAGATGGGCTTTCCATTCGAGAGAAAATGAAGGAGGATGATTGGTGATGACTTAGTCTAACACAGAGCTCCCTCCTGTGGAGGCGATACTGATACTACTTAATCCGAACGATAAAATCGGATGAGTATTAGCGTGATTGAAATCATCAAAGATCATATGCAAATTCTTATTGAGGAGGGAAACGAGAAGTAGCGTGAAAGTTCCATAAAATTAGGATGTATTGGATAGTACACAAAAAGGAACGGTATACACGTTTGTGACATTAATGTTTCTGAAGCTAGAAAATCTCGGTAAACAGTGTGAAGACAGATATTCAGTATCGTGTGCAGAGTATTTGAAAACAGCAGTAGACTTAACACTGCTCACTGCGTTGACGTAGGTCACTACTCCACCTTCATATTTTTTGTTCTTCAATACCCGATCTTGACGATGACACTGGAATCCGTGTATGCGAATCTGAGAGTTGACAACATTCTCGTCTAGTGGAGTTCTTGAACATTTGGTGCGCATGTGTGATTATGAATGCGTGTCCGTAAAACGCTTGTTAAGTCGGACAGTTTTGAGAAGAAAACGAACATAGGCGCAGTTCACGGACCACACCGTTATTTTGAATGGAGTAGCAGTTCCTAATACGACTTGCCAAGCAGCACTGTTCCGTTGCTTGGTGCATTTTGGCCTCATAACCGTCGTGGGTAAACGATTTTTCACCGATCAAATACAACGTTGTTTTATTATCCGAAAAATTAATCTAGAGTACGAGGGGCACGTGAGCTTGATAACTGATTGGGGCGATAATAAATCCAATTTGCTAGGAGCAGTACGAAGACGTCTCGCAGCCAGTGAAATGATGCGCTTGTAGATCTGGATGGAAGTGCGAAAGTATAACTACTTCAAGTATATATTTCAACGAGAATGTAACTCATCTCAGTCAGAGTGTGCCAAAAATGCAAGATGTGTGCTTCCGTTCAGTCGGTCTCGTTGCCTTGCTAAGCTCCCATTGAATTGCGCTTTTTTATCTGCAGGCATCTTTTTGACTGTTACTAGTTACCTTTGTAAACAATGATGTCTTCATCCACTGGAAATATTTCTAAATTAACTGACGTAATCAACCGAATGGCTGCGTTTTTCCGTCGATACAGACTTCTCCTCTGAAGATGAATTAAATTCTAAGTAGATAATATCGAGACCATACACTGCTCTGAACTAGCTTATAAACCTTCCATCGATCATTTGGGTTTACTATTGCAGAAGCATTATAAATTATATATACGTATATTCCAAAACTGGTAGTATGGAGATGGGGGACAAACCTTCCTGGAAACACAAAACCGGGTTTGTACTTAGTGCTTCGATCAGTATCCGTTTACTTTTCTGCAACAATAAATAAGATCACATATCCACATAGTTTCATTTGAGTTCTTCCCGGTGTCACGTAATATTTCATGCGCCCACCTGCCTCGCTTTTATTGCGTAACTTATAAAGTATCGGTTTGTCTCCGATTATGTACCTCTGCTATTAGTCAAGTAAAACCTAATGTTCATATTGCCGAAGGTCGTTCTCACTGACAGAACTGACAGTCTGGAGCGAATCGTACGTGCCAACTCACTAGACTAATGAAATCTGTGTCCATCATCTTGGACCGGACAGATCTAACACCGACATGAGCGCTCCGAACGCTTCCTACGACTTCCTACTTTCAAAGCCTTTTGAAACGAGTGCCATCTGGTGATTCTGACAACCGTGATAGGCTCATCGACGTCCTTCCGCTGCCGGTTTACGAGCATATTTTGGAGTGCAAAACCTCTGAAATTGCCACTTCACTTCTCCAGTTCTTGCACGTATATCCCAAAAGTGTCCTCTTCACCCGGTATCTGCTCGCTAAATGAAAATAAAATTGCGGGCAAAACATGTATCAATACATTCAGATTATCAAGTCATTGGCGAAGGACTGCGACCTACATTTAGTGTCTGCAAAAGAGCATCATGATGACGCTATGAGCGACATATTTATCAGCTGATTACAGTCTCATTGCATTGGAACAAGATTGTTAGAACAACAAACCCTGACTTTTGGAGCTGCTTACGACGTAGCTGGATCACTAGGGTTGCTCAAAACCAACCAAAGTCTTATGGGGCTGCGAACGTTCCCTGTACATCCACGACCATTCTGACTCCTATCCCCAGTGTAAATCCTACATCTACCCCAACGACTGGACCCGGCTTTATCTAAATCTATGTGTTGTTTCTATGGCTACTGCCGCTACCCTCTCACTCAATGCACCGGCCGAGAAGCGGCTTGCAAAGCTTTTGGAAAAACAGGACATTTTAAACGCCTGTGCAAATCAAAACTGGTTCCTTCATTCATTACCTTTGCCATTACTCACCTGTTATCCTCTGTCTTAACAACAGCGGCCCTCCGCTTTTTTGTCCAGCGAAAAAACGGAAACTGATATGAATAACCTCAGACTTCAAGCTTGGATTGATACGGGCAGCTGCGACAGCAGTGCATCCCAAAAATTTGTCGATTCGTTTGGCTGGTTCGCTATTCCGAGCGAATCGGAAATAACTATGGTGAAGGCGCCATTGTACTGTCATTTCTGGTTACTGGTAATAATTCGCTATCAAGATGTTGTCTACAAGAATGTAAAACTGTCAGATATGCGTATTCTATGTGCTGACGTTCTGCCTAGCCATGATTTCCTCGGATTACACGAAAAGGTAGAAATACCATTTTGGGGAACACGGGACACTTCATTACCGTGCGGATTATATGCTTCTAAAATCCATTCTCCTTCCCTTTTCGTTCATCTCTCTCCCGACTGTAAGCTTGTTGCCCCTAAATCCAGCAAACACTTCTTCGAGGACGAAGGCATCATTAGGGAGGACATATAACGCCTCTTGAGGTTTGGCGCAACTCAGCCATCGAACTCTTCATGGACAGCCCAAGTTTCGGTTACCAAAAAGCCGACCATGACAGGAGGATGGCCATTGGTTGTGGTCAGATGATCAGCCGTTTTACGCATCTAGGTGCGAATCCACTATTGCGTATAGACAGCTCGGTAGGAAACATCGCTCGTTATACTTTCTGCAACACCCTAGATCTCAAAAGTGCATATCATCAAATCCCAGTTGCTGGGTATGAAAAACCCCATACGGCTTTCAAAGCCTCAGGCAATCTCTTTCCGTCCCTTCGAAATCCTATTAGGGTTACCAATAGCGTGACTTATTTTCAGCTCATCATCAACCGAACCCTGACAACAGAACTTGAAGGACACTTTCGTCTACGCTGATAATGTAACTGTGTATGACAAGGACTGACCTCAACCAGAACCTCGAATGTTGTCGCTAAGTACAGTATAACCCTAAATGATGTGAGGTCAGTCACCACTGTCACGGAAATACGACTTATTGGTTATCGCATAACACAGCAAGGGGTCAAACCGGATCCTGAACGAATGAAATCTTTGCGCGATGTCCCGCCTCTGACTGATTGGAAATAATTACGACGCGTGGTTCGTATGATTGTTCATTACTCCCAATGGACACCGAACTGTTCTGACAAAATTGGCAGTCTCGACCGAAACAAAATCTTCCCCTACCACCGCATATAATGAAAACGTTTGTGGATCTGAAATTAATACTAGAAACCACAATGATTGCGACAATGGACCATAATGTCCCGATTGTTTTCAACGCGGGCGCAACCGACTCAGTTATAGTCGCTTCACTGAGTCAGAACCATCAACCAGTAGTCTTTTTTTCCGGTACATTGACTCCTGGCGAACGACGTCATTTTGTCATCGAGCATGAGGCTTACGTGATCGTCGAAGCTATTTGGAAACGGCGGTACTTTCTCCTTAGTATTCATTTCAAACTACTCACCAATCGGCTGCTCGCTGCGTTCACGTATGGCATCAAACAAAACCACAAAGTCGAAAATGGCAAGATCCAAAGATGGCGACTGTGGCTGTCTGCATATCATTACGATATCGTCTACGAAGCCGGAGAGGACTATCAGTTTACTGATGCTTTGTCTCGTTGCTCGTGTGCTTTCACTTTTGATAGGAGAACCTGGAAAACTCTCCATGATTCTTCGTGTCATCCCAGAATAATCCTTATGGTTCACTCTGTGCGTTCCAAGAACTTGCCATATTTAGTAAAAGTCGAAAGGTGATTTCCAGATGTAATGTTTTTTTCTGAAATAGAACCAAAGCTTTACAAACTGCATGTATGTCATCTCATCAAAGACACCGAACTATTTTCAAGACACGGTATTGATTTCAGATGGCCACCACCTTCATCAACCTCCAATCGATACCTACTCATCGTTATGGACCGTTGCTCCAGGTATTCATTAGCATGTGCCTGCCCTTTGGCAAACATAAGTGGCCCGTACCAATTGTTTTCAGTATTCAGAATGACAGCCTATGTTCATTCTGATCGGGGATCCTCACTTATTTCATCTGAACTGTCTCATTTTCTACGAGACGAAGGAGTGACGATTAGTCATACAGCAGACTACAGCCCACTAGCCAGCGGTCAATTTAAACGTTTGAATGTCCTTTTGTGGAAGGCCATCTCCTAGGCCCCACAAAAAAGCCTTTCGATTCCATAATGAGAACTATTCCTTCTGGATTCACTCCATTTCATCGGCTCAATACTCTGTAAAGCAACAAAAGCAACCCCTCATGAAAGTCTTTTATGCCTTACCCGCCTCTCATCTAGTGGTCATTTTATGCCTACATGTCTGTACTGCTCAAACGTATGAACCGATTTTCCGGTCATGACCCTTGGCGGATGAACTAGACCTTACCAGTTCCAATCCATTCTGCGTTCTTGTGAAACTGCCTGATAGCAAATAAACGTTTTCATTCATTGCCTGGTCACGCGAAGCTACACACCGGCATTAAAACACGAATCGCACCCACCCATTATAGTCAGTCCAGGATGCGCCAAATGTAGAGTTTGATAGCAGCGTCGCACTTAAAGCAGACAGTATCCAAATATCAATCACCTCGTTGCAGATTATCCCCAAAGAATTGTTGGAGTGATTGCAGAGAACACGTCCATATGGTTCCCGAAATCTGGGGGTCTAGACAAACGGTTTCATAACTAAGGGAAATCCTGTGACACAAAAACCTTCTGTAAACCCAAATTATCCGGCCGGGGTGAACTTTGTGTAGATTTCTTAAGGTTTATCTAATTCCTCTTATTACGTCTTTTATCATATCACTACATTTTAGACTACGTACATCCGCAATTAGTCAAGTGAAACCAATGTTCCTATTGTCGAATCTCACTCTTACTGATAATGCTATAAGCGTCTATTACAAGCATATGTAACTGCGGGGAAAATGTTATACCCATCGACACTATTTACTATGAATACACGCAGGTATATATATACATTATATATATATATATATATATATATATATATATATATAGTTACTTTTGCACAACTGCCTCCCGTCGGAGGATAAGTCGGCCCCATGGATGTCTTGGGTCATCGCCAACCATGCGCGGTGGGTGCATGCGAGCTCAGCGCAAATCGTCACTCAGGTTTTCTTGCATTATCGCAGGCTGTGTATGGTACGTTTTCCCAGGCGCTCCATTTCTTTCTCGGTGGCAATCAACCAAGTTTTCAGTTGATCACCACGGTGACAGCACCATCCCGTACATAGCACGGCGTAGACTGTTTGTCTGGACATTTCCTCCTCGGGTCGCCGGATTAAGTGATCGAGCCACCGCAGGTTGTTGCGCTGACGAAGCACGGAGAGCTCGTCATTGTCTCTGTATAGCTTTCAGATTTCCTATTTTGCTAGCATTGTCTGCTAATTTGCACGAAGAATCCGGCCCAGACACCAATGGTCGAGCATTTCCAGTCTCCTAGTATCTTCAGCTCGTAGCTGCGAGGTTTCACACCTGTATGTGAACACGGGTCTGATAGCAGCACAGAAGACGAGAATCTTTGTTTGAAGGCTAGTTGGACTCCGTGGTCTTAGCGCACGTCGGAGATGATGAAACACTTTTGTATCTTGTCAATCCTTGATAGTACCTCTTCCTTTGCCGGACCATTTGGAAGCAGAGTTGATCCCAGATATTTGAACGACGGTACGTAATCGATTGCCCAGCCATTGACGGACAATTGCTGAGCTGACGGTCCAACGCAAGTCGACAAAGCCTTTGTTTTCGTTGAAGTGACTTCGATACCAATATTCTTCTAGAAGCAACTGAGTAGGTAAGGGACTGAGTGAACTGTGGCGGGAGAATCTTTTAGCACTACAACGTGGCTCGCAAACTCTAGATCCGAGACACCGGAGTAATCAGCCAAGGCTTCGTTCGTTGTCCAGTCAACTGCATAGTTGAGCAACATAGGTGAAAGAGGACGAGCCCTACATAACTCAGGAAATAATTGTGAACGACGAAGACTCTTTGTCATACATTCGAACACAATCGCTAGTGGAGGCAAAGTAACCTCTCAGGATCCTTGGGAGTTTGGAGGGAATGCTTTCGGATTCCAGTATACCCCATAGGCATTCACGATTAGTCAAGTCAAAGACAGCCCCAAAATCCAAGAACCAGGCTGCTGTCGACTGCTGGAACCTGTAGCAATGTTCCAGTACTCGATGGAGTGTAAAGATCTGGTCCACACAACATATACCTTGGCGGAAACCCACTTGGTTCGGTCGATTGCGGGAGTCTCTCGCAGCAGAGGAGCGACTGACTGGCAGTAGGCGTAAAATATTTGCAGTGGCGTCAATTAAACTGATCCCCGGTCGTTCTCGCACACCGTCCTGTCTCTTTTCCCGGGGATATGTAACGGAATAGAGGGACCCCAGTCCGTTGGAAATGTTTTTCCTTCCCAAGTAGATCGGAACAGCAAGTGCAGCTTGTTTATCAGTGATGACAAACAGGTCTTATAAACTTCTGATGGTATGCTATGCTCCCCAGCGGCTTTTCAAATTCTCAGGTGGTTGAAGATACTGGCGGTTTCCGTCACCCTTGTGGCTCGTAGTTGACGTCTTCAATCTCTAAATTCGGAGAGGATGGACGGTCTGCTGTGACTGGAAGGTCAGTTGAGAAACCGGTCAAAATAATCTAAAAAACTTTTAATTTTTCTCCCTTCGGGTATAATCTGGCCTGATACCTCATACAGGACGGATTCACCCTCGTATCGCCTACTTGAAGCGTTGCGAATGAGTTTAAATAATTTGCGGAAGTCAGCCGTACCGGAAGGGGTATCCATCTTCTCTGCCACTTTTATCCAGTACCTCTCACGATTGATTCTAGCCGAGCGCGAGGCGTCTCTCTGTAGTCTTCGGAGTTCAGTGCTTCCCACAACTGGGGCTTCCTGTTCCTCGGCTGTGAGATTGCTAGATGGTCACCGAGATTCATTCTTTCACATGTTTTCCGGCTCCCCTAGCTTCTTCTTAACAGCCTCCCTGACCAGCGATTTGATCATCTTCTACTGTTCTGCCACGGAGGACCCATCCATTTTCATGCTAGTTACAGTTGCCAGTCGGGCTGCAATAGTTTTCGAAAGAGTGCTGCACTTTTCTGTAGTTTCCAGGATTGCGACATTGATTCGGCTCGGCAGTGAGACCATAAGACGCGGAGACAGATAGATTTTGAAGGGCACATGTACAAGGACATGATCTTTGCCATTCGTGTTTTCCGTTATTGTGCTTCGGTACGCACGACCGTCCTCTACTGATGAAGCCTAACGGGACTGCATCAGAATATGATCAGTTTTGTGCGCTGTATGACCATCTTTTGAGTACCAATTTTACCAGTTGTCTTCTGGGACGTTAGAAGCGAGTGTTGCAGATGACTGATCTGTTAGCGTAGGCCAGATTTACTAAGCGGTTTCTGTTTTCACAAGGTAGGCCAATCTCAAACTCTTCTGGGACATGGCGAGTGGACTCGGCCAAGGGGCCTGTTCATGCGTTCTGGCAACCGCCGATGAAAAGTGTGTCTCTGCTTGAAACACAATTGGTTGGATCTAATTTGTCATTGAATTCACCTTTTGTTATGTTTTCTGCTGTATTTGTCGATTCATAGATACAATCACTGACTGGTTCTGGGGATATTCCTTGAAGCTTGCAAGAGCCAACCTCGAAGAAATTGATTTCCCAGAAATAAGGACACTGTTGGTCTTTTTGCTCAGGGCGGGGACACTATGATGTCCGGAGTTGTCCTCAGGCCCACTGTGATGGAGCCAATAAACTGTATCCACTCCAGAAACGTTAACGCACCGAGTGCCGGAGCAGGGTAGTCGAACTTCCGAGAGACAAGCAATGTCTACAAGGTAATCATGTAGTGTTAGCATCGTAATACTCTATCTGCCCACATCTAGTAGAGTCCTCAAATTCCAACAGGCTGTGTACCTGCTCTCTACAGCAGAGGGTTTCAGCTTGCTATATTTTCACCTCGAAAGCTTACCGTGGAAGCCGGAGCATGATGTGAGCGCGTCAATTCAGAATAATTCATGGACAGTCCTGGAAAATATGATACTAAGTGGTGTTCCCATCCCCATTCGGGACTTTCGCGATATTCGGTTGCCCAGTACGGTTCTTTTTATTCGAGGGTGCATCTCTAACCTCTGAATATCCAACTGCAACAGGTAAGACGACACGGGCAACGGCCTTATGTGGTGGCGGGCTGCGTGCGCCACGTCACAGTCCAGTCAACAGATTTATATGGTATTTTAGGAAAGAAAACGCTAGCCCAATGGGGACCCACCACGTCCTCGGGCACTGCCGCTGCTTGTTTGCGGCCGCTTATTCAGCGAGCCCAAGTGCGCTCTATTCGCGTCTAACCACCCGTTTAGTGGCTGTGCCCCTATCAGTGACCTGGGGACGCCCCCGGTAGCATGCGGCGGTGCTCGAGATCAGTAAAACCCCGACTGAGAACATTATATATATATATATATATATATATATATATATATATATATATATATATATATATATATATATTATATATATATATATATATATATATATATGAAAGAACTTATATCCAACATGATTTTGAATGCGCACTGCAGTGAAACCTTGTAGTGTAAACAAAAATTACTGGATAATGAAATCCACGTAAGTACTGGCAACCAGTGAATACACAACTTTGCACTTGCTTTATCCAGCTCGCAAGTTTTACTTGGTGAACTATAAGCTTAGTCTGATTCATCGTTAATTTTACGCCTGGTCTACTGAACGACGACAATTTTTCATTATGCCGTCAAAGATACTGATTTGTAACCGCTTTCGTGGTTATCGTTAATTTTATTACCATATTGACCATGTGGACAAGAAGGAAAGCACTCGTCTGTGAAGCATACTTGGCAGATTTTCTTCCTAATTTCTCTGCATTGTCTTTTCATCATTGGAGCCTCACCACTCGAAATGTAGTTCCCAGGATAGGATATGAATGAAGACTAACCGGAACAATTTGAACAACTTTTGCAGTAACCGTCTAGTTCATTGCTTTTATCCAAATATTTCTTCCATCCGTACAGCGCATACACCTGACAATTCATTTCTCGGATTTGTGATAGACCATAGTGATGCAGCTCCGATGATACCGCGAGGATCGACTGACAGGCCGATTGCTCTGGTGGCTGGTAAGGTTGTTCAGATGTGGAAGGTGAGACACGACTGTTGATTGTCATGATCGGGAATACACACTTTGCCCAGTGACTTATTTGTCTGAATGATCTGCCCAGTATTGTAGGTTACTTTGTTTCAATTATAAGGGACGATATAGGCTTAGATGAGTGGTGGGTAGGGCAAGAAGAACGCTCTCCATTGTTTGCGGAACCATATATGTTTCATGAGTGACCACAAATTTTACCAGACACTTGATTACCTAATAGCCTGACGCCATGGGCAGTTTGCTACTGGGAGATCAAATAAACTGTGGCATTACCTTCGCACATAGAAAGAACTATAGGTGACATGGTGAGGCACATATGCTCGTAGTTTTTTGTCCTGCTTTCACTCATGTATAGACTGTAGCATTGACTGTTATCTGTCTTGAGCACTGTGTAGAGATTCAGCAGAATGGTCCGGGACATACGTTGTGTAGTATTATGATTCTGACTTCTCTTTTCAGATGATATTTCTCTGTGAATATGTTACTTTTGGAGAGTTATATGACTGTGCGCGAAATGGATATTTGTAACGAGATTACTGGTTTGCCATCTCTCGCATTTTCGGAGACCACACAATCATTCGAACACCTAGGCTATTCTTTCGAAGTCACGTTAAATGTGGACGATATTTCAAGTCTCTCTACCTTTGCGAGTTTTTGACAATAGCTCGGCATGAGACGGGCGGGAGACCATAACAACCTAAATATATTCATTTCACTCATTTGCTTTGATCGCATACTCTTAAGGATTTTTGATGCATTACGACTGATACGCTACTGTTTAAAGGCCAGTTCGGCTCTCGGTTAGACAACCATCAACCATGCACAGTGCTGGGCGGTTCTGGCTACTACCTCTCAGCAGGAGTTTCACTAGGGGAATTAAAATTAAAATAACGGGAAAAGAGAAAAAATTTGGGCAGAACTATAGTTATTACTAGCAAATCAATGAAGTGTGTGAATACACTAGCGCAAACGGTTGCGACACCTTGCCATATCATTGGACTATTTTACTCACTGATTTGAGGATCTCATGGTCCCCACCCAGAAAGCTCAACATGCCGTATGCAGCTCAGTCAACTGGCCGGTTTTGTGTATTTTCCTCTTTGTCACTGACTGGACATTCCTGCTCATCACCCATCAGAACTCACTTCCGTAAGAAAAATCACACCGGAGAGTTCCATCCAGGGATACACGCATTACATCCCAAACAGCTAAGTCTGTTTAGCTGTTTCATTTACTGATTAGTTCCATGCGCATAATATATTACACATAACCTCAGGTTTCCGGACGCTGTGTTCCCATCAGGAAACCTCGGTGTTGAATACTGATAATCTTCGTATTTCCATACCCCGGAATGGCCGCACTCCTGAACAGCACAGTAGGTTTGGCCTAACTACGGCAGCGTATACTCCACCTTAGATGGGTAAATAGACGAGTCTTCAGGATAGTTGAGTGAGAAATGTTAAAGGTTTATCAAGTCAGCAGTACAGAAAGCAGTTTATTTTTTCGACTGCAGTCACGGTTGACACCATTATGGCCGTACAATTAGAACAAGTGAAATATACTTCAACGATAGGTGCGTCGCTCAGCATTGACAATGGAAGGATGAACTTCAGGTGAATTAGACCTGGTTTATTAGATGGGAAGCGACAACAGATAAATCACACGCGATTCACCACGTGGAACACACGTTCTGACTTTGTTTACATTCATGACCTCCGTGTATAGTCGAAGTAGACAGAACACGATAAATTAATCACCCACGTTGGGAGTTCATTGCCATTTATCTTACCGCTTCCGACCAGCTGGTTACATGGAAATTCTGGATCCAAATTATCTGTACATTTTTTCTAAGTCGTCTGCTGACCTACACGCAGTTTCTTCCTACTGGATGGGGGAATTGTGTACAAAACACAATGTGTCGTTTCTCCACTGCCTATAATATTCCATCAAGATAAGAAAAATTTTGTTGTAACCTTGATGCGAGATTTTATGGTAGAATCCAAAGCGATAAGGACTAGATTCGATCAAAACTCGCTCCAGAATGACGATGGTATATATGCTGACAAGAAATGGCACGGAAAGTTTTGCACTTACTGCGTCACTTGGATGGTCCCTTCACTTGCGTGATCCACACTTTTACCAGATTTTTCATCACATACAAGCTTGGCTCCATCACGCATGCTGAGGCTGTTTACGCAATCTGCCGCACATTTAACGGACCTTCGTATTAGTTCGGTTCATGTAAATTATTCTCTCATTTGCGATGAATGACAGTTGGACGTGATACCTTAGCAAATTGTTTCCTTTTTTATCAAAACAAGAAATTTGTGGTTGAAAGCCTACTTTTTCTAAAGTCTTAAAGTAGTCTGTTCCGACCACCCATCTGGAAAATAGAATTCTAGTGTGAGCTTTGGCAATCCAAAAATGCAAAATCCATCTCTTTCGGAGTAAACTAGAATGCATCCACGCGTTATTCGTCTACTTCCTCAGAATGCAACTGCCTATTTGAAAACTTTGTCGGAATTCTTCGAGATTCATGGCAATGTGGCGGATGTGTCTGACGCGAAGCAGTTACCCTCATTCGTAACCAACCATAAAGTTCTTTCTGGAACAGAATACCTTGGTCTGTTGAAATCCGCTACGGTGAGTTCCCAATTGTCCGCCCTCCCCTGCTTCTTCTAACCACCCTCAACTCTTGTATATCCTGTCTGTAAGAAATAATCATTTTATATAAAATCTAATTCCCCACTACTTACGGTCATATAGTAGCCAAGCTCCGTAACTTATTTCACGGTATGCCTTTGTTGTACTTGGGCCCCTACGGAGGAATCGACTGTCGTAAATGTGCGTCGCTGTGCCGGAAGCACTGTGTCACCGTTCAAATCCAGAGGTGGAAGAACGTCATCTAATCTGGGGTATATGTTCAACGAACCGTTGACAGCCCGTCTGGATAGCCTACAGTTAGGTGTTCGACTAACAGTCGTTTTACCCCCGGGTTTAAGTCCCAGTGAGGCACGTGGCTAGATGTGCACTGCTGGTGGTTCCTAACAAGAATGACGAGTTGAGCGTTTACACTACACGATGGATCATACTTCATAAGTAACGAAAAATCAAATCGCTCTCTACTCATAATCATGAAAGGATTGTCGATTGATCAAACTATAGGAAAAAATACATTTTGCAGTCTCATAAAATTATACGATTTCCAACAAATAGTAATCGCGTCAAATTGGTATATGTTCCACTCAAGAAGCATCATTTTCGAATTTATTTTAGTTGGACTAAGGCGCCCAACATATTCTGCTGAAATAGACTATCAGGGCTTAAACAATCGCCTCACACTATCGCTACATGATGAATACATCATCATTCGCTGGCTTTGGATTCATTTTTTATAGATACGTGATGAACACTGGGTCCCTCTCTTCCTTGTAGCTATATTACTTTCGCAGATGAGAGACGAAATGGGGTAACTATAAGTGAGAACAAAAAAACCGTCGTAATGTCTGAGAAAAGTGCTGATTGCTCCCAACGATCTGCGATTAAAAGTTTTGATTTCAGTCAACTGTTTCAAATTGGTTTTCAAGCGGAAAACTGGACATGCCTCGAAATAAGCAGAACACAAACATTATGTGACAAAGGTCCTGGGAAAATCAGTTTGTCACTGTAGACTTGGCAGTGACTTGAATGTCTGGAACCTTGTTGTCAGAAACGATGTTGCAAATCATTTCAAGCCAACCAGAATAAATAGACATTGAATCCAGCGTATTTCTTATTTTGATCTTACTGTCAAAACCTGATATATGTCGTTTAGTTCCGTGCTTCTGTGGTAGTTCAGTGAAGCTTATAAATTCATAATCATAGTGATTTAGTTCACTGTGAAGGGGTACTGGAATCTGAGTCCCTGAGTCTTGAACTAGAAAACCGGAAGGGACTTTAATAGACTTAGCGTAGTATTAACCGCCGGGTTGACAGCAAGGCTCTTTTCACCACCAAAATGAGCCGGCAGTGTTAGTATCCGAACCTCTTACCTTACACTGGGTAGTCAGAGGCTTTAGTCATGCAACCACCACCGTTAGTAGGCGCTCTTCTTTGGTGTTTCCGAACCTGAAATCCAAAGCAATTTTCCCTCTCTCCCAGTAACATAATAACCATAATGGTGAATAGCTGATCTTATCACTGATTTTGTGAATATAAAATACAAACAAGCTTTCAGACAACATATGTATATAGCTCTACTACTCAGAGGATAAAGTTCCCGAAAAAGAAATTATAAGTAGTCGTATTTTTATCTCCAGTGGTACTATTCCAAGGCGACATGCTTCAGTGGTTTTTGCATTTGTACGGTAGAGTTACGCAAGCTCTTTCACGGAGAAATATGACGTGCAAAATCTGGCAAGAAGGCACAAATTGCAAAATATCTGCACCGTTTCAATAAGGGAGAAAGTAAACGAAAGCAAAATAAGTTGCAAAGTATTGTAAGTAACTCAGCTCTTAGCTTATCCCCATCGGTTAGAACCCGAACAAGATAGGGTTTGGGGAGTCTTGTACAGATTTTTTATCTACCGCAAAAGTGACAGAGTGCAAAACAAAAGAAAAGAAGGAGCGAAAAGGGACAAGTCCATGAGTAACCCAAGGGCAGGGTCCTGCAGTATCTTATGAGCTAGGACTGAACAAGATTAAGTAAGCTGATCATCAAGTTCAGCCAAAACAGTCTCAATGAGGATGGATAAATCGTGACTCTTAATTGATTTCCAAGACACGGCACACAGCTTTAAGGTCCTTTTTCAGCAGTTTGGGTAAACTTTTAGGGGGACATTAAGCAGGATATGAAGAACACATTGGAAGAAGAACCTCAGAATAACTGGCGGTGGTGTCCAAAGCAGTCTGAGTTTCCGTGATTAAAAATAGAGACATAGGTTTCTAATACAGAACTGAATTTGAGTTGTCCGTGGTAGATTGTTATCCAAGTTATCTCCTAATAATTGGACAGAACTTATTCTAGATAGAAATTTGGAATAAACCTATTCTGAGAGGTGGGCATGATAAGCTCAAGGCATATTCAGAGAACTTAAAGGGTTCCGTTTTAAACCGGATAGGGTGAAAGAGATTCTATTTGCGATAAGTTATATTGAAGTTTCTAAAATCCGAGGGGTCAAAAATAACCTGAAAAAGAAGAACATCGTCAGTGTACTTAAGTACCTTATTCATTCATTCTTCATTAATGAGGCACAGGGCATCTCTTTCGTGTAAGCCTTATCACGAGAGCTCAGCGACGTGGAGTCAAGAGTGAGTCACCGGCCACCAACCATTCAGAAAGATATCGAATGGTTGCTTGAACACTCGATGGTCCATCACTTCAGGAGGTAGTGCTTTTCACAAATAGGTCACCCTTAGAGATAGATGGTACACCAAAGGTGGGCCACCGACTGTTATTTACTTAATATGAGTGGATAACCCCACCTGCCGTCGTCTTCTCAGAGGGAGAGCTTTGGATGTAACTCCGTTTCAAAGTTGCCGCTTCTCGTATCCGAGAGATCGGTTACGGATAGCAAAGCCCAATGCAAATGGGCGCGTCTCCCGTTTGCGGACAGGAAGCCGGCTGCATATACGGCTAACCGTCAGTAAGATAGCATCCTCAAATAAACATTCGGGGACCATCAGCAGCAGCGCTCGTGAATTCAGTGTGATTTCATGCACAGCTGGATCGGGCGACCGCGTGGTCCATCAATCCTCAAACTAGCAACAATGAAACTACCACGACTGACTGTTGTTTCGCGCACACTCCTTGTTCTCAAAAGAACACAAGCTCTTTTATACCGTACTCAACAACTTTCATCTTCGGACCTCTTACTTTTTTCTAGCACTTTGTCATTTCTAAGGTGAGGTTCGGTCGACGGTACCGGTTATAATGCCTCTGGTGTAAATTCTGGCTATATACTATCTCATCCTTTCCCAATTAGCTTCTCCGTCCCACCGAATCCGCGACCACCGATGCCCTCCTTCGTCCTCGATGCCCTTCCAAACTAGCCACGTTCAACATGTAAACCCTGGTGTGTACAAGACAAAAGGCTGGTTAAACTCATACACTTGAAACCCTAGTCATTGGTGTGTGTTTCATCATTGAGACTCATTTTCAATCATTTGATTGACGACCTCATCTAATCCTCTAATGACTTTGCACTCACATCTTTCCGGGAACCCTCAAGTTTCATTTTCCGGTTACATCGTCTTTAACATGGTTCTTAGTGATCGGATTAAAACCACGTTGTTAGGCTGAATTCCAGTTGGCAGTCGTGTATGCGCTGTGAGATTCTGAGTTTCCAGCCAAGTGACTAGTCGCCGTTCCGATAGGAGCAATCTTTGTCTTTTCGGTGTATGCACCCAGCGATTACAGTCCGCATGCAGTCAAAGATGATTTTTTACCAAAAAATACACGACATTTTACTCGAAGCGAGTTTGGTTCATACCGTCCTTTTGGTAGATTTGAATACTAGTGTAGGTCGGCTGTCATCGAACGTGGCTCATTAAGGATGCCTTTTACGGCTGGATTCCAGTCGCTTGGAAAACGGATAACTGAATTTCGCTCTGTGTCCCAACCATCGCCTGTTACTTACTTGAACGAGCTTCAGACGCCCCAGTTGTAGTACGCCACATGGTGTCGGCCATCTCCGGGACGCCAGTGGGCCCAACTTGATCACATCACCGTCAGCCACAAATGGCGGGCTTATATACCAGAATGCCGATCGTACTGGACCACCTCTTTGATTTCGATCACGAGCTAGGTTGACCTAAGCTGTAGATGTGCTAGGAAGGTGTTCCAAAAGCACGTCAGAAAGGCGGCCATATGGTGACCGATTGTCGTAACCAACTTGACCATCATTTTTCCAAAGTGCGTTAGCCGAAAATCTAAAACTCGCTTCACCTGACAGCATCATTCAGTAATGGTCACGTATCAAGATTGCTTGGCACTCCGCTGGTCTAGTGAGTTTTGGCATGTCTCGTTGCGTTGTGACTCTCTGGATTTCCGCTGAATCTTCACCTTCTGGACGCATGCCAGTTAATCACGGCCAAAAGCGAGTAAAATGAAAGACTACCGTAACAAGGCGTGCACCTAATGCAAGTCTACGCAGAGATTGCGAAATCTGGTGATCACAAAGTGCATCACAGGTGAAGCGGGCTGCCGCTATAGGAGGTTTTCGCAAGCTATTCGGTCTCTTTCTAATCACTGGTAGGAAGCCCATAATTGTGAGCGAACCCATCTATGAAGGTAATACCTTTCCAGTTCGCAATCAACTGTGGCATCTCAAAAGCTGAATGGTGCGTTTTAAAGCACAATTTAGTCCACAGCCCATGCCAGCCTCTCCAATAGCTCTTCAGACATAAAACCCGTGGTCTGTTTCAACAGATCCACTTACTGAGGCGGAGATAAACAGGGAAATCCAAACTTCAGAAGGTCACAGAGTGCCGGTCGGGGTACTACTTGTTTGTTGGTTTGTCGTCAAAGCATATTCCCTCCTTTTGGGGGTATCATTTGTTATTCCAACTTCAAGAAGTGAATGCGTAGTAACTGCGCTAACCAAAGCGACGTAAGCCTTATCCAAATAACGTCAAAGCTGATTTCGTCTGTTATGACTCGCAGGATGCGCCAGATGCGTGAAGAGCGAATTCACGGGCCGCAAGCTAGGTTTTGAGCTGGTCTTGGATGTGTCTATCAAATCTTCCCCTTTCGACAGGTGCTACGCACCGTCACACTCCGAAGACCAGCTATCATCGTGTTCCTGGACATTTACGCAGCCTTCGACTCTGTCGTGGGGACTGCACAGTGGGACTGTTTGTTAAGGAACGGAGTACACGATAACTGTGTGTACGTCCTCAAAGAATTGTACCGTCACACCTCAGGTCGGGTTGCGTTCTACCGCCAGCTTTCCCCTTGTATTGTGTCTCCAGTGGAATAAAAATTGTTGCTCTACATCCCCATTTCTTTTCAAATTTGTCACAGAGGATGTTCTACGAAATGCCTTGTCTGGTCTTCCAACCCGTGGAGTTGAACTTCAACCCAAAGAACATAGATTTCAACTTTGAATGGGCCAATGGCATCGCCTCTCAGAGTAACCTTACACAGAAAAAGTAACACGTTCTCAACCACCTGTTGAATGAGGTACCCATATAAGGCAGGCACACTGCGCCAAAATGAAAAGTTCTTTCGCAAGAATGTCGGGAGCGCCTACTTATTTTCATATTCTGTGGTGAGCAGCTGGAGGTAGTCGACAGCTTTAAGTACATCGAAAGTTCCATTATGGCTGGAGGTGGTGTTGGGGAGGAGATCAGTTCATGATTAGTGGGAGCCAAGGATAGTTTCGCCAAACTGCGACACCAGTGGCTTTGTCATGACATCCGGCCCTCTCTTAACAAACATGCGTACATCGCCGCGGTTCGTAATGTTTAACTGTACGATTGCGACACTTGGCCTTTTCGGTGCTGAGGACGGTTGGCGCCCTTCTGCGCTTGACAACAGATTTCTCCGGAGCATTGCTTGGATCCAATGGGGAATATCGCTTGAGCATTGACGAGGTGCATCGTCGTCAGTTGTGTGCGGACAGATGCCCTCTTAAAGAAGTGACCACTTTACACGGCCTCCGGAGGCTCGGGCATGTTTTGCGAATGGCTGCCTTTGGTCTACCTTTCCTTGTTCCATTCGAGCATGTTGAAACAGGCATTAGGAAGCGGGGCGGCTGTCTGGCCATGACTTGAGGTAGGAGCATGAAGAAGCAAGCTTATGTACTGGTTTTGGTTGGTGCTTTCGCCTTCCTCGTTTGACCTGAGGGATGAGAATGGTTGTTGGTTAGAGAAGTTGAGGAACAAGGCTTAGAAGAGAAGTCAGTGGAAAAATACAGTGTGGTTTGTCAGTTGAGGGTGGGTCCTTTTTTTAACAAAAAGTTTCATTCAGACAAACAACAGCACAATAATTATCGGGACGCGTACGGTAAATGCAACAAAATCAAAAAACATCATTCCCTTTTACTAGCTGCTTCTCATAAAGTATTTTGCTTTCCTCATTTCTGAACTATATATATATATATATATATATATATATATATATATATATATATATATATATATATATATATATATATATATATATATATATATATATATATATATCGTACTTGTTAACATAAATTCCTAAATTTTGGATAGGTTTTAAAGTACTTTCTTCTCACTTGTAAGCACTGCATTATGAAGTCTGTCATCCATAACGGCAGTGTATAATTCCTTTGCACTGAAAATCCTCACACTACTCTGTTGGAGGATAACACATTTGCAGACGCGCCTCCCAACCAGTGGTATTCCTTTCAATGGCTTTCTGAATAGCAATAAATCTACCGATTCTGCTCACGCTCCAACTGTCCGATTTTTCAACCTACCACAAAATTAAGTGAAGAACATTGTGCAACTTGCATCATCCAACTTGGTAGTTGCCCCGTATAACTACCTCTTTCTGACCAAATGAAATGCCGTATTTCATGCTGCAGAGTGAGACTATTTTTCCAAGTAAACGTGTAGTCTCTTTAAGGGCTTCATTCACGGTCTATGCGTCACGACCAAGGATTTCCGATGCAGTTTTGCGTTTCAACTTTAGATTCCCATGGCTTCAGCATCACTGCTTCCCACCTATGAAATATTCAGTGGTAAAATCTGCAGTTATCAAAGCCAATTTGAAAACTTCCACTAGATTGACTGAATGCTTACTACCACAGAAAAGGAGCTTCTTCACGTTAGTCTCGTCTCTGTTACACCTAACACGAGGAATAAATAGTTTACGTAAATGTGCTTGTATCTACGTACATGCCTTTAATTACTATCTGTTTGATCAAACGAAAATGGCACGAGTAGCATCATCAAAAGTCATCGAAATAGAAAAAAGAAAGCTTGGCCGTTGTCATGGTGAATCGGTTTGTCTGTGTCCGAGCAATCAATTTCTGTGACTTTTGCACACCAAGTTGCATACTCTACCGTAGATTTATCTATTCCGGATACAATAACGGTTTTTGTTGTCGCGTTATAAGTAGAAACTGGAATGGCTTTCAAAGTTTAACTTCAAATATTTGTTCCGTAGTGTTTGCTTGCATGTTTCATTTAAAAAGAAACTTTGTATCTGCATCATCAGAGGGAAATGGAGAGGCAGGAAAGATAACTTCGCAATGCTTTTTGACTGTTCTTGTTTTTCCACCAATCCGGAAGTTTGAAGTCTTGGAGGTTTATTCATCACGGCGCACATAACTCGCGCAACTTGACTCATTTATTCTATTTTGCGTATGTGTAGTAGTAGATTAGATTCCAAATAATGTGATTCATCTGGCAGTGTGAACGCTCAACTTAGCGCTGAAAACAAACGAAGCAATGTGTATGATTATCCTATTCTTGTTATGCATCGTCAGCAGTGCGCATTCGCCGAGCCTCCCTTCTGGCACTCGAACCCAGAGATTGGAGAGGCAACCAATCAGAGACTTCAGGACTTGAACCCGGAACCTTAATGTTCCATATGAGGCCTGTTCGTTCACTCTTGGTCCTGTTATATGTAAACAGATGCATATTAAGGCCAGGAGTAATGTCAGTGAAGATAACAATGAATCACTGACTTTGTGCGCTAGTGAAACACTGGCTGAAAATCCAGATTGAGTTCTGCAGGCTCCTGATCTATGGACTGTACTTACTCAAAACAACCACGGATTCATCTGTGATTATACAACAGTCACAAATAGCAACTATCGTTTTGGTTTACGTATCCTTGGTAAATACAGAAGTAGTGCATTGAATGCGGCTCCTGAGCTTTGTTTGTTCTGTTCTAGTTACACGCACAGAGAAAACTACAGAGCGGACGAATGCAACTGAATATTATTGAAAAAATGAATAAAATCTATGCAGGCATTATTGGGACTAAAGGGTAACAAATAAACAGTGGTCTTTAGAAATTACTTCACACAGTTTCTCTACTTTGCCAGATCCGCTGCAAGCCAACTGAAGCATGCGTGTCATTTTCTCTTTGGGTCTTTTTTCCCCTAAGTACGATCCTTCTGAATTTCCTCCCCTAACCTGCATTTACTGTGTGAATAGAAGTGCCCAAATTCATGAATCATTTCAAATTATTTTCGCTTCTGACAGTGTCTAAGCCTCACAATATAACATATCGACCGCTGAATCCAGAAGTACACCACAGTTGATACGACATTTTCCTGCTTCCATTTTACTACAAACTATGCAGACTATGCAGCACTGAAATTGACAAATTTCCTGCCGAGTCAACTAGCAACTGTGTGGTTCACGATATTCGGTACTTTGATCTATAAAGTGGCAGATCTTTTTTATTTCTCTTGAACAATTTTTTTAGTTTTCAGTAATATGAAAACTGGTTTAGAGTGTAACCAGGGCACCGTACAGGAAAGTGCAACTTGATCACAGTTTGTGAATTAACTAATTATGCGGTAGTAATTTGTATATCAATAGGTGGGCAAATTTTCCCCGAAGGATCACAACCACTTTTGCCGTTGTTGCCGCCTATCTGGTATGTGTAGATGGTACTCTGCCCACTCATCTGCATTTTTGTACAATCCTTTCGTATACTGGTCACAAGGATCTAATTTCGTTCTTCATCAGTGTGAATGGATAATCTTTTTTACGAGTCCACAAATGGGTAACTATCGGTTATTAGTTATTCGTTGGTAGGTCACAGCTAACCCAAAGAACCATGAGGCTGCTTGTGCACGAGCTTACGTAGGTAGTAAGCAGTACAGTGGTCAACATATTCCCCAAAGGTGGGGACTTTAGTTGTTGTTTCCCTCCAGTGGCATACAATGAAACGACTTTTCAAACCTTAAGATAGTGAATGGATATCAGACGGGTTCTTTTGTTTTTGTCCCGTGCTTTGGCGTTAATACAGTAGAAATAAGGGGCTAAACCCCATAATCACCTCCGTCCACTTCGTTATGAGGCTGGACCCGAAACCATGACTGCGAAACTTTAGGTGAAGGCCACTATGGGTTAAGTATGGCAACGAGACGGACGACAACGCAGCCTCGTATGTGGGTCTCCAACTTTGTGCTTCAAAATTCAGTAGTTCTCGATAAACGTGAATCGATTATTGCCGGCCGAGGCTCACTCCGAATTATATTTTTCCTTTTGTTAAGACTGCTACGATAAGGTTTTCAATTTTTTATGGAGAACTATACAATGGGAACAAAAGTCGTCGAATTTGTGTGATGAAGGGCAGAAGATAAACTTTTCACTAAAAAACTGTTTTACCACCTGGTTTCGGACATCAATATATTGCTCTCACAAGCAGTCAAATTTTTGTTGAAGTTACGAAATCCCATGAGGAATTATTATATATTGATTAAGCTTTACAGTGTCACAGGGAATCATTTTGTATGGTTACATTGTATAGCATTCTATAAAATAAACTCAAATGAGTCTTCTGCCCTTTTCTTTTTGGGGTTCCGACATTATACATAGAATATTATCTATTATTCCGCGTGCTCTGCGAAGAAAATGGAGGATTCATGACAAATAGAGGGCCCTCAGTAGATCAAGTTCACAGCAGACGACAGATATTCAATCACTGCCCAATTTGACCTAGTACCATTTTTTACCTCATGGTCACTGAAAATTTCACTAACCGGAACACCCTGGCTTTTTCCCCTCTTTGCACTTCCTGTCTGTTAAGAAACTTTTAATTTTAGGCGAGTAAGTGTTTTACTATTGGGTCACATTTATGTGTGAATTATTTCAGAATTAGAGTCATGGTCAGCTTCGAACTGCTGAAAGCGGAATCTGAGTATTCAAACCTTTGGACATCTACCTTGTAATCCCACATGTCACCTTGTTTAGCCATGGTAACGTTTTATCTTGAGAACGGATCCTCTCTCCACTTTGTATTCATTTCTCTTCGCAATTCACTCGTGGTTTCACCGTCCCCCACCTATCAGGTACTTGTCGGATTGGGATTTCCCTACGAGAGCCCGGGCCCGTTGGAAGCAATTGCCCATGGAGTGATATTTCTTAACGTTAAGTTCAAAAGTCCGCACAATAAGAAGACAGTTAAATTTTTCGAGGACAAACCTACTGATCGGCAGGTTCGTGTCTATGCCTCATACTGGACGTATCATGCTTAGTTCTTCCTTGCTAATGAGTAGTAATATGCTAAGCACATGGTTAACTAACCTCTAGCGGCTGTGTAATAGACTCGTTGAAGGCGGTCTGAGGTGGCATTTCCTGCAGCGGAAGTTGATTCATTTTGTGGAAGCTATTCTGGTCTGCACCTGACTAGTTATATTTTTATTAAAAACCCCTATCTTTATTGATTGTTCACGTACTATGAAAAAATGTGATCGGATCCCGAATGATAAGCTAAAACAGCGACAGTTAACCCTGCGAGAAATAAGTAGAAAGACAAAACCTTCAGATCGGCTTTGTATTTTGTTGAATCGAAAATTATTTGTGCACTACGCATCGTCTTTTGTATAGCGGCTGCAGTACATCAGTTTCTGCTGCTTAAAACAATAGTGACTGTTAGCAATTCGTTTGGCTGCGGTCTACTTTCTTGTCTGCGGTTTGTTTTTTCCACGTTTGCGTCCGATTAAAGTTTTCTAGTGTTTTAAAAATTTATGTTCGTCGTAGCTTAGGCTGACTGTTTGTATCAGCCCAATTTTTTTGAGCATGGAGTTTCATGTCATAAACTTTTCATCTACAGCAGGGTGATGTCTTCAGTGCATAAGTTCAAATTCTGTAACGCCTGTATTTATAGGGATCCTGACCCTAGATTTGACTTCGACCTCTCGGATGACCTTGAGCCCAGAAAACTACTAATTAGATGAACTCTAGACTTTGATATTTCCACGCAAATTGAATAACCTGATATCTTGATGTATACCTTTTTTCTGTTCTGCTAAACCTGACTCACTGAATCTTCGGTCATTTAATCCGTTGGAGGAGTTCATACGAAGAATTGGGATTCTTGGCTAAGGGTCGGTAGCATTATGGACCAACAATCTTTGTTCTCTGTCCTTGGAGTATTTAAACTTGTTGCGCTTCAGGAGATTTTTAATGCGGTTCTTTTCAAAGAGTGGACTGCTTGAATTCATTGAAGAGTGTCAGGCTTCCGAAGTCTCCATTGAGCATGTAGTGGGTACTCGATCCAGAATGTAAACTTTATCCACCTTAGAAATGTGCTCCTTTTGCTCCACTTGTCTTCCTGTAGACTGTTTGTATTTGTGCATTCGCATGGTGACTTTTCTTCTAGTTTGACTTCCTTAACATTTGTCACAGTTCTGTCCTACCAAATGTGCATGGGACCGAAAATGGCTAATCCTTGATCATTTGCGTGCCTTGAATATATATATATATATATATATATATATATATATATATATATATATATATATGCCTGAACTTTTGGCATACCGGAGTTAGTTTCAGTATTCAAAGGAGTGACAATTAACCAGTGATGCTCGTGAAATCAGAAGTAGTCATTAGATAATCGTGGAAATGTCACTGCTGGCGTACGAAATAGACGTTCAACTGAACTTGAACGTTTTACAGTTTAACGTTGTCACTGAGTTTCACTGAGGGCCCGATAGCTTGGATGACTTACAACGATAACAACTCGCAATAAGTAAATTTGTGGAGGTAACAGTGAAATAGGCAGATTAAGAAGTCTTTTGGGGATTTGAAACTAACTGCTAATAATACCGCCCTAATCAGGTAGAAATCGAAGAGTTATGCCACAGTCTCCATAAGAATATGGTACTCCTTAGTTGGACTAATTTGTTGAGCTCCTTGAATAGTGGAAAGTTGGAAGTGATCACCAAAATTCTTTGCAATAACTGCGCAGAACACACTCGGGAACGTCTAAAGGTGACGAGGATAAAGTACTACAATTGGAAGAGTCCAAAAGGTGGAACTGGGATTTGGAATCAAAGCTGGTTTATCACGGATGTCCGCATTTCAGGGGGTCAGAAGCGTAGGAGTCTGACCGCGAAGTATGCAGCAGGACAGAACACGATAATCACTGCACTTAGTCGCATCATTTATGTGCGACTTGATTGTGGTGCACGATCATTTTCCTATCACCAAATGAAACAAACCAAGATTCCTCTATCGCAGTAACCTATCCAAAAATATGAATCAACCTTTACATAGAACCACATTTCGTTCCATCAGTACATTAGAGTAGTGATGTTACACCCTTGGAATAATTACGTGCTCATTCGTTGACCCCTTGTGACTCGAACCAGATATGAGAACACTACCCACTCTTTAATACTGCTTGTGCTCTACCAGCTGAGCCTCCAGACCACACTAAGGACTTCGAACTTTTCGACAGCCCAAATTGCATTGGTACGAGATAACTCAGTTAGATAAATCACAGAAAAGTTAAACCGTGCATTCTGACACGCAACCAGCGGCATCCCGCATGACTGATTCATTCCATGACAAACCTAGCCTCCTTTGTCTGGTTACAGCTATTTAGCTGTCGTACATCACTCGTCTCGCACGCACACACACACACACACACACACACACACACACACACGTGTGATTATAATGCATTTCAGATTGTGTGAACACACAAAGTAGGCTGGCATGGATGGGTCAGGAATAGGCCTCCCACGCACTTGTCAGTGAACAGAATGAAGAGTCGCAGTGGCACGAAGAGGAAATGCTTATTCCTAACGGAGAGTTACACAGGGACGCGTGTATACACGCGTGAGTGGGGTCACACACACACACACACACACACACACACACACACACACACACACACACACACACACACACGCACACACTACTCGGTGCAGCCGTTTATTCAAGCATTCTCCCCTTCAGTGATCATCCCTACCCGCGATATTGGCATTTTTAAGCCGCCCGTTGTCCACCACGTCTAAAGGAATCTGAAATTGAGACGAGATAGACAGTCATCAGTACGCGGCTAATTCGATGCCTTCAAATAACGTGGCCGTATTTGACTTATTTACGCCAAATAGAAAATTACTTGCGATTCAACTGCCGTTGGCACATGTTTTCCCGTATACATTTTCTGATTATAGAAATACTGCTTTTTATACGATTAATTTTGGATACCAAAATATGGTGCCGAGTGGATGAAATGATTAAAAGATATGTCTTCCGAAAAAATCTGGTCCAGACAGTATCTAAATTTCACCAGTTATCCTCCAGTTGCATACAAAATCAGCCTTGTCAGAACTTCGTTCTACAGGATATTCGTAATTCTCACAGAAGAAACATTAAACTATGAGAAAGTTGTTAAGAAAAAGCTTCAAGCAAATGGCGATCCAATCGCTTTCATTCGTGGATACTCCAGGCCTAAGTAGTTTGGGCAGAAGTCACGTGACAAGTCGAAAATTCCGACTCTGTTGGAGTTGCTCTTCAAAGGGAATGACGTCAGTCGGTTAATTAAAAACCTCTGGAATTTGCCATAAAAAGTACTTACTGCCCGTCCGCAACAATAGTTGTGTTCAAAACCACTCGGATACCTATACCACCGGTGAATGGACCACTGCTCCCTCGGTCAAATCAGTGTGGATACTCAGCCGTCTATACTGGTGGCCAAAAAATGCTTTCTCCCTGAAAGCATAGTAACTTAGTGGGATCCTTTATTGAAATCCAAATGTTTTTGTGAATAGAAGGGTGTGATCCTTCTCAAAAGGTCACTAATCAGTAGGCCACCTCCCGGAGAAAAGCCGAAATTTGTTCACGATTATGTAAATTCCTTACCAGGGTTGGAAACGAGTCAGCAAAAACCGGGAATATGTGTCTTTCCGACTAAAACCACCCACGGTTCGAATCCCCGTGGGGGCTCGGTGGAGGTGCACAGCTGAGGATTCCTAACAAGGATGAAACAGCTGTACAGTGCTCCTATGATTTTCAACGGTGAGTTGAGCGTTCAAGCTGCATTATGAGTAGTATTGTACAAATCTAATCTCCTACTAGTCAACTGCACTCAAAACCAAGGAATTCGACCAAGTCAACGAAACCGCTAGATTGTTGCAAGCTTGTTGCCTGCTTGCCGACTAACTAAGTACAACGGAAACCCCATAAATTACATTGGATTCATGAGGAATTTCCAGTTCATGGTCGTCATGCGATATAACGATCCCGCCTACCTGCTGGATTACTTGGTTTCGGTCTGTGAGGAGGAACCAGCTAAAGCCATACAGCGCTGCACGATCCCTGAGCCACAGGAAGTTTATGACGAAGCCCTACGTATCCTGGAGCGCCCTCTCGGCAGGCCTCACGTGACTGCCAGAAGATGCATTGATGAGCTGAGTGACAGCTCCGTACTGAAGCAAAATGATACCAAGGCCTTGATAAAACTAGTGGATCAGATGGTGTGTTCAGCCACAATGAAGAGCTTCGGCCATCGAGCTGGTCTGAAAGCTGGACGGAAACCGCGAGCCATTGTGCAATGACTGACAACCAATGTTCAGTACGGGTGGTTCGATCAGGCATCCGTCGTTCTAAGATCGGGACGAGAGCCTACTTTCGACGAACTGACGAGTTTTGTCAGCAATCAGGGTATGCTGCCTTAGCTGGCCTCACTTACGTAGCGCGACCGGCCATTTCTGTTTCTCGACAGACAGATTCTCAAAATCCCACTAGCGGTCTAGACTCCAGCGCTCGACTAGCCACAGTTACGTCAACTGAGACTAAGGCATCTACCACCAACCTTAGACCGGCCCCCAACAAGGTTTGTCCCATTTGTAAAAAACCTCACTAAGTGAACAAGTGTAGTGAAATTCAAAACGTATAGCTTACGGACAGGTATGATACCCTGAAGAGGCAGAGGCTATGTGTTTTGTACTTGAAGCCAAATCATGTAGCTAAAGACTGCCGTTCTCGAAAGACGTGTGGCCTGAAGAACTGCGAAGGTCAAAACCACCTGATGTTGTATCGACCAGAACCCTCAGAATCTAATCCTGACCAAAGCCACCAACAGACAACATTGCTTCAGTTGGTCACGTATTAGCAGACGAAAATACCGCTGGCCGTCGAATATCCTTTGCTATATTGCCAGTCCGCCTACGAGGTGCTTTATGGGAGGTCACAGTGAATGGATTACTGGACAGTGAATCAGGTACAACGTTTGTAGACCAGTCGCTCATGACAAAACTCAGTCTCATTGGGAAACCCGAGCTTCTGACAGTTAGGACCATCAGTGATGACTGTATAACCCAACGTTGTATCGTATCCTTTGCATTAACTTCCTTAGACAGCCAAGAAGTTATTTACATCCACCGAGCATGGCCAGTGGAGAACTTGCCTAAACTGAGATCACGACCTAAATCAAGATTTAGAAGGTTGGGGTCATCTGCCAGCCATTGACTACTCCGACATCAGTGTTCTCACTGGAGCTGACGTCCCAAAGGCACATTGGGTGCTAGAACAGCGAACCGGTAGTCCAGATGGTTCTTATGGCTTGAGAGGACCGCTAGGATTGGTCATGTTGGAGCTAACTTCCTAACATTGTCAGACCAAACCAAGAGCTCAAGTAAATTATGTTACAGTCACTGAATTTGATAGACGTCTGGAATCAGCGTTCAACTTCAAGATTGTAAAAGCAGCTTGTATCAAGTGTACCTCGTCCAAGAATGATACGTCAGCCCTATGGTATACGACCAACCCAGTCGGTAGTGTAGAATTCTGCCATGAAATTGCCGCACCACGGAAACCAGTAGCCCCAAGCAGACTGAATAGGAAAGTGCTTGCTCTGAATGGATAGCTGTTCTTCAGGAAACGATTCCGAAAAGACCATGCATTCGACACATCTATAGTGCCACGTGGCATCGCGGGGTCAACGGCTGCATTGAAAGAGGTTATGCGCAGATGGCGCCCGAGGCTGCCCAAAACCCAGGCTGGTCTTAAAAGAATCATAGTGCGAACGGCCTCCGGCATTTCCGTACGAAGTCCTAGACAAGTGTACCAATAGGGATGTACCGATGGATTACGAATGTGGTTGGTGAGGTTCCCTGGCCCCGGGGGCAGTGTAAATTGATTTCTCGTAATTTGTATTCTGATGACATTCTGGCTTGTCCTGCTCATAAGTAGAGTGCACATGCATCATAAAGCTCGAGAATTTATTGTCTAAATCTCCGTTCGTAATGTACTGACACATTTCAGATTTACTTCTTTATGATTTATAGTGCATGAACGTACTACGTTTATATTCCTGACTCGGTCGTTCTATGACTGTACATTTCCTTTGTAAGAAAAATTTACTGAGCATTTCACTCATGCACGAAACTTCCCATCAGAAACTTGATCTCCCGACCGCAGCCCCACTGTCTACGTACTATACCCCTAGATCACACAGCACATGTGCGGCATGAACAAGTCTATTGCCAGGTTTATCCGTTCACGTCGACACATATCGCTTTTGTCGTTTCCAACTGCTATTATTTGTACTTTCACATTGGTAACTCCTTAGATTATACAAATTTGTATATTCTAATTATAGACTATTTCCTTATTCTGTGACTGAAACTATCATTTCATGTTAGCCCGAATGCTTCTTGATTTACTATCTGTACCATGACCGCGCTCCTCTACAGTTTTGCTTGACTCATTGCTGAGTGGACCATTTATGACTGCACTGTCCCGATTTGCCAGATAACTTTCTGTACTGTTGTTTTCGGTTGCTCACCTGGCTAACTGTAGCAACTATCCCGATTACTTGGATTGTCAGTATAGCAGAAAGTTAGTCTCACCAGCTTTACGCACGAAATGGGCTGTACACGGCTACGGGCAGCAGAACAAATTCCAATCGTATAACCGTGTTTATCGTAAGTTCGCGTATACGACTGGCATTTGTTCTGCTGCCCCTAGCCGTGTACAGCCCATTTCGTGCATAAAGCTAGTGAGACTAAGTTTCTGCTATACTGACAATCCAAGTAATCGGGATAGTTGCTGCAGTCACCTCTGTATGATGTGACACCATTCACTAGCGGGCTTATGCTTGCTATTTTGTGACGTACGATCCTATTCCTCCTTCAAGGTGTCCTTCGACTCCTCAAGAGATTAGTATTGCCGACTCTGATCAATTTTCCTCCCAAGCTGATCTCTCAAAGATGCTATTGGCTTGAGATCGAAGGATCGAGTGGGCCACGGGAGCGTCTCTGTACCACGATGCGTACTAAACTCGCCGCCGAGAAGCGAACGATATGCAAGCATACTGTTGACCAGGGAAACTGTTTTACGAGTTGTGCTCGATTATGACAAGATTTGTTGCATCAGGACTTCTAGGTAAACTCGGTCATTGGTGATGCTGTCCAGAAATACCAGCTCGGTCCCAACTTCTCATCAGATGGCTCCCCAGACAGGCACTGAATCTCCGTTGTGCTGTGTTGTTGGTGTCATCATACCACTTTTATTAGTTCCAAAATTTTTTTCAAACACGCCTTGGATGATCATGTTTGAGCAACGAAAATACTGACTCACCGATCCAAATGATGGATTTTCGTTGCTTAACCGACCGACCCGTCTGCTCACTTCGTCTTTAGAGGCCAAAGTACTTGGTAATCTGGTGGTATGACTTCTTGATTTCCACATTCCGATTACAAGCCGGAAGACCTCTCTTGTAAGCACCACACGAACTCAGAAGAGCAGACAGATGCGTGGGCTGTCAGACTGAAAAGTATACTTGTGTGTCTGATAAGTGCTACAAATCTCATGCAACCTTAGATTGTATGACGTGAAAGTACAGCTGTGCTTGGCTTGTTTGAAAAGGTCCGAACTGACAGTGTGGAGACTCACGACCATAGTTTATTTATGGGAGGGGTTTTTTGTTAAGTACCGTGCACAGAGAGGACAGCCGGGTGGTTGCGCCATCGAATAATCAATTACATTTCGGTGTGGTTACGTAAAGTGATGAAAAACGACTTCGTCACGAAGACTTCATCAAAAAATCAACAAAATTTGCACCGTAGATAAAAGGACATCTGTGAGAATCGAAACACTGTGTCAGCCACAGGAACTACTTTCAAATCCTCAGCCTCAGCACCAACAGCAGATCACTCAACTACGCCAAAGCTCTGGCCGTTCACAATTACAACCTTGCAAGCAAGGTGAATGGACCATCAGTCAAGCCCTACAATGGTGATAACTTACTCCACACTGATAATACCAACTACCCAAATAGCAAACCCTATTGGGATTTTCCGGATGCTTTTGATTTAAGCCCTACCCTGAGAATAAACCCCAAGTAAAAGCGTTGGCTACGGGGTGCTTCGATAAGGTGGAAGCACACTGACGAGTGTTCTGTCTTCACAAAGCCCAAAATAACGACTGTGGGACATTTGCAGTTTGATCCGCCCATAATGTAATGTAATGTATAATAACAAAGCACACGCCTTTTTGCTTGCTGATTCTTCAGTGCAGCAACTGCGGTAGGACTCGGCTGATTTGCTTTGACCATTTTGTCGACTAGGTACGACAGAACCGACTAATCACTCGGAGTAATCAAGTTTCAGGTCTCATTTATCGCATGATAAACCTGATAGAAGGTGGCCTGAAGCGTTCGATCGAACCAAGTACGCTTTGTCGCTGTCTGTGTTAACCGTCGAGATGAGGTGTGTGCGAAGAGGAAGAGTTATTCCGTCTTTTACAAGAACGGAATTGACGAAGACTCAAGGAGCAAGATTTTAACAGCTTTCCGTGTAAAGAAAAAGCTTGATGTCTGAATAGTCTGAAAATGAACAACAGAGCATGATAACCTTACTCTGCATGTGGAAAAAGGAAATACTAAGAATGGAATGTTTGCATCAGGCTGGAAGCCATCATTTTCTGAACTGAAAGTTATCATCTGTGATGGATTGTTGAAAAGAGAGAAAATATTTTTGTTTGTATTCATAGCTGATGTTCAAGCATCTACTCTAGCAGTGGCACCAAATTTTGAACCATCCCTAAGGGAATTCTAAGAATCGTAATAATAACTGGGAGCCATACTTCGGCGATACCAGATTGCTTTCGGAAGATCGAATACACTGTGCAAGCTGGAAGATACAGAACCAAGTAAAAGTAAACTTGCATTCAGGTACTTTTTTGGTTTCATAGACTTTTCTAATCACCAGCTCTCCAAAATGATTGTCATAGATGAAGCCGTCGAGTTTATACGCCCAGGATCTCAAACGATAGCTGATCTGAAGGGTGCCTCGTCAATCTGCATTTCGTCCGCTGGCTACAAAATCACATGGGTTACACATATTTTGGCAGTTTATACGAACAGAAGGAAAGCCCCAACTCTAATCATCACTAAGATCATGAAAGATAAGGTTGAACGCGTTTCAGGAATCTATGCTCTTTTCAGCCGAAGATGTCTAGTGCAGACAAGCAGTTATTGGGAATTCGGTTGACTTAATACTGCCTCGTGTTTTGCGAGGTGGTCAAAGAGGTCTGCTAGTATAAGATTCAGCCAGCACCCATTGTGCCAAAGATATAAATAGCTTTCTGGCAGAGAGGAAGATAGGTCAAGCCATATTCCCCTCAGGAATGACTTCATATCTTAAGATTCTTGATGTTGCAGTGAACAAACTTTTCATGGACTGATTTTTTCGCAAAGAAATCAGTGACAACACTGAAAATATAATGGAGAGGAATCAACTTGGAAACTTTATGAAGTTTAGTTTGAGTGAAGGACTTATGGGGTACAATGACTGGCGAGTGTATCACCAGTGTACTACTGGCAGGTTACTTGGACTCTGAATGCTTATTTAAAGAAAGCTTTATTGCCGGATACAAGAGAATAGGGGCTACTGATTCTATAGGGAATTGAATAGCAATAAATTCAGGCCGGATATCGGGACCCGGAGAGGATATTCCAAAAGATGTTATGACAGTATGTGAAGAAAAGTAGAATTTCTCGGATGAATAAATGTATATTTTTGTATATCAGAAATGAGGCTTCCCTGAAAATATGCTGTAGTGCAGCTTTCGGAGCAAAATAAAGATCTGGTTGCATTTCTGGAGGAACACAGTAGTATTTTGATGTATGTTTAACCGCAAACTTGTCTCCCTCAATCTCCATTTTATTTTGACCATATAAACAACTGCCGCGGCTGCAGTAAAAACTTGTAAATGTGCGGTAAGATGATCCCGAATATACTGTACAAACCCATCGTGTTGACTTTCTCAATCAGATAAGGAAAGGAACTGATTTTACATTCGATTTCATCCTGGGAAGTACAGTCACGACAATGAGACCAACCTAAAACAGGTGAAAAACACCGCAATTGTTAGATAGCACATTTTCAGTTTGACAGAGCATTCAAATGAGTTCGGGACACAGTGAGGAGTTTTTTTTATTTTGGGCACGGTTGAACGCCTCCGGGACTTAGCTATGACAGCAAGTATCCGTTAAAAAATGGTAAACATCTGGTGCGTCTCATACCACACTGTCACATCAGAACACGTATTAACCTGTGCCCGGATGTGAATGACGTAATTGATACCATCACTTCTCATTATGAGATTAGATTTGTTGGGACCAGTGGTTATACCGAAAACAGCACGAAAAACTTTTAAACATAAATAACTAAGTAAGCTGAGGTTCTTGCTTGCTTTAGTTTAAAAATAAGTCGCTCATTTTCCAACTGCTGCTTGGTGTTTTAGAGAGGTGGAAAAGATTGCTAGTAAACTTGCTAAATGTTTTTATAAATATTGAATTGATTAGGCAGACACTTACTACGCCTTATGATTTCTCCATAATCATAATACCTCTCAGTTAACCAGTCAACATCCGTATATTGAGGACTACGTGGGTGAACCATATTCCTACCTGATGCTCCCGGAAGACACTGAGCACGTTCGCGAAACTGTTCGTCGACTTTTATCCACGCCAGTGGTAAGTCGGTCTCAATTTTTAATAACTGTATCAAGATGTTTATTAGGTCTGCGCTTATGAGGGTCTGAGACGTAATTTCGTTTTGTTTCGATGAACTGCAAGGTAGTTTTCAAGATTTTTAGCCGTTGCCCGGTAGATGACTTTCTGGAACGAATGCTAACTGATTGTGAAATCATTGTCATCATAGGCAAGAGCATCAACCACATCATCCTAACAGGAGAGGATTACCAGGTACAGACCTACGCATGGTGTGGTATTTGCAATCTCCTCAAATTCATGATTGTCCAATTTAAATATTACTGATGAAATCATCAAAATTTTGCACTAGTTTTTACTACCACATTTAGCGCAAGTTTAAGTTCCAAATAAACTGGCGTTCTCGACTGGATATGTGAAATAAACGATCCAGAACCGTTTACGAAATAGGTGAATCTGACAAATACGACTGACCAATTTGAAAATAATAAGAGATCCAAATTGTTTACGTAAAATAACTCATACAGTATAAACCCTAAAGTCTACACTGTTTCACTTCGCCTGTTGGCAATCATCAGTTGTAGTGCAGATTCATCAGGTCTCATCTGTGAACAACCAAAAACAAAGACTGCTTCCTTTTACTGAAAGCTTTGAAGACGTGTCAATCAGCTAAAGAAAAACTAGGTCAATTAGATAGAATGGGTAGCAGGAGATTCGAGTTTCACGCGATATGATTCATCATACAAATTGAACTTTCAAACCATTGAAGATCATGGAAGCACTGCACAGCTGTTTCGCCCTTGTTGGGAATCATTAGCTGTGCATATCTGCTGACTCCCAACTGGGGCTCGAATCCGGGATGAGCGATTGTAAGTCGGACATTTTAACCCAAAGACTATCCGGGTTGGTTCTCAACGGTTTATTGGACTTAAAAACCAAATGATATGTCAACCCTTAGCCGGTGGCTTTGAACGTTGGCAGGGCACTTCCCGCACAGCGAGCGATTCCTCTAATGGACGACTTCTCCGTACGGACTTAAGTACAACGGAGACATTTCGTTAGACAACCTGCTGGGCCTGGTTACAATAGAAATATGGATAGTAGGAGCTTAGAGGCTCAAGTAAAACAAACGTTGACACTGCACGATGAATTACATCATGTGACTGAAAGGCTCTATATCACATAGTTTATAAGTCTAACACATCGCTGACAGACATCTCGGGCAGTTGTTGTTCAGGTGTCCAACTCACGACCGTTCATCCCCGGTTCGAATTCCATTTGAGGCTTAGTAGATATGCACCACTGTTGATTCCAAACAAGTATGAAGCAACTGTGCTGTGCTCCCATGGGTTTCACTGATTTGAAGGCTCTCACCGCACGATGAATCATAGCATGTTAATCAGGTAATCCTAGAGCAAAAAATGCATATGGAATTTAAAAGGTTCAATTCGAATCTTACTTCTCTGTTGCTAGGGTCTAAAAGGGGAGTTGCGGTTTAATCACAGTGAACAAAAAATGTTGAACGGTAAAAAAGCGTGGAATCAGTCGGCTTTTTCACTTCGAATTTCAATTCTTCTTTATCTCTCTGAATCTTGAAAAACCATCGTGGATAATTTCATTTTCAAATTTTTTTTTAATTTACTGCTACGCTGATTCTTGAGCCAAAATCATCGTATTTCTTACTAATGCATAATAAGAAGTTCACGGATCAAGTAACAGCACAACCTGCGTTCACCTGTGCGTAAATGAGTTGTGTATTTCACAATCGGAGATGCAGAAAATTAAACGTCGACATGCTTATCTCACCATATTTCCCAAAATTATTGATCGTTCTTCCTACTGGTTTCCAGGATAGTGGTTATATCCCGTTCGAATTAACGACAACTGGCTATTTGGAACGACTAAACGCATTGTTAAATCATCAGGATTTCTGTACCGGACAAGCATCAAATCAATCCACAACATTCACACCCATCTTAGCCCCAGCCGGTTGGTCATGTAATAAAGCATGTGAATCTGTCGAACGACTCAGCCCACCGCTAACCGTTCTAAGTGGTCCTCAGACTACCAAAGAAAGTATTCAAGTGGTGCCTTCCAGTTACTTGGATCATCGTTATGAGTATGCACGTCCGAGGACGGCCTCAATCAAATGGCAACGACTGCGTTGCGCTCCGCAATACTTTACAGAGCTGAACAGGGCTGATAAATTGTCTCAGTTGTGGAATTTCACTTGCAGAACCAATGTACCATCGGCTGACATGACTGCTCCGTTTGTTGATGTCACACGGGGTGCATGCAGCTTTCAGTTAAACAACCTTCGGTTCAGTTGCACGTATCCCGACCCATCAGACCCAGTGAAACCGAATATACAACGGATTTGCCCTTGCCATACGCGTCTTCTAGGACAGTCGACGCTGTGCGAACAATGTGTGTGACCTGTCTGGTCGTGTGTGTGTGTGTGTGTCCCTTGTCTGTGGTAACTCACCCAGTCCGTCTTGACAGCTTGCAATGATAACTTGAATCTATTTGGTTAGTTTTCCCCAGGGTCTTACCTATTTTCGTAAGTTTTTGCGCTTTGACAGATGAAAGTATCGTTTTCATTTTTCAATCCTTATCTGCTTTTTCTGTTTGAAGACCGACCTGTGCCTTCCACTAGTACATTCTTGTACCAAATAAATCAGTTTTTGTCCTGCACAGAGAATATGAGACTCGCACGTGGCATCTTTACAAAAGCATACTGTGATCTTTATTTATATACTATTGAAAATGAAGAAACCTTAACGTTCAGAGTTGTGGGTGACTTCAGATTTTGTATTTTTATAAGAGGAACGGGGTTGCAGAAGTGGATGCAATTTTTTGTCATCAACGCATAGATAGTCCGGTACTTCAGGCAGTCATGAAAACCTCCCTGAAGAACAGCTGCCCATCAGTTTTGAATGCGTTCAGCAGGGTCCATCAATCAATCGCTAATAGCCGTCACACCGCATGAGGTTTGACCTTTTCAGCTGCCCGAACATTTGAATAGCATTTCAACAAAACTGGATTAAGGCCAACCGATTAGGCGAGCGGGTCTCTTGGTAGCCTGATCGGCCCCACAAGACATTCATATATGATTGAAAACCCTATTATATGGTTGTTCCACTTTCATTTTAGGTATGATCTTGTTCCTTTATACAAGAGTAACATACAGCCGTTGTACTGTCCTTGGGATTTACGTTAGCGGGCCTGTTGCAATAGGAGTGGCAAACGGAGATCAGTACGTAGACAGATCATACTACGCAGAATGGAACTCGAGAGGCATAATTTGGTAAATCAGTCACATTAATGAAATAACATTGAATTTAAATTTCATTTGACAGCTCTTCTACATAACTGATCAACATTGTTTTGATGTAGTAATAAGTGAATTCGGGCACGTTGCTTCTGGTGATGCTATGCGTTCTCTCTCTCTCCCTCGTAGCCCTGAATCTGGCGGAACTGATCCCGATCTCCAGTTGCAAATTCACCCCTACCAAGAATGAGCCAGAACGAGTGCGATAGCGAACCTATAAATTTGTTAGAACTCATGAGTTGTTCATTTAAAACACAAATTGGATAGGATAGGATGCACTTACTCTGATGCAGTTTGGTTTTAACTGGTCTGTTGTCTGGGTTAAAGATTGGTTGACAAGATATGCGTACGATGGGAGCGAGGCGGTCGCCAAGCCACGATAATGTTTGGCATGGATCGGTTTCTGGCCTCGCCAACTAATGGACATACCTTCAAAAGTTATCCAGACAACTTTGAATGTGTGTCCACTAGCAGTAGCGCAACTTATCAAAAGTCACTCTTTAGGAAAGCAAAGGGTTTACTGTTACAGAATGCAACACAAAAGTCTCAATCGGTACTTATTCATCTGTGATTTACGAGGCCTTTTTCACCAATCACATTACTCGCCTTGAAATGTGTCCCCGACAAAAACCCATCAGGAAATGCCGCTGGTGACGTAAAACAAAAACATGCCCAACTCAAATCGTTGTTCATGACGGTCCTCGAGATACCATAAAATAGAGGATGCATTATTGATGTTCCAACAGTTTTTTCACGTTTATTTGCTGATACGCGCCCCTTGAAGGGCTGCTGTACAATTCTGGTCCGTTTCCGTTGGAATTATTGTTTACACAGTCTATTAGCGCGATGTTGTACCCGAGAAAATATTCAAAACAATTTGCGTTGTCAATGAAAGATATGCTGACAATTCACGGGTCACCCACAATCAAATAAATGCAATGTGAATGGGAGCCATCACGTGAGGAAAAGCAAAACAGCCAGGTGGCAGGTGGGCCTCAGCCGCACGCTACCGGATTATATTACAATTCCCCGCATATTACGTAACAACGTGTTTTCTGTTCATCAAGCTTCCGGGCCTAACTCACCTGCTTATGGCTCGTTCCTTTCAAACTACGTATGTGGTATGCCTCCAGGAAAGCTGGTTGAGTACTGACGCGGATGATTCCATGTTTTAAATGGAAAAATATTCATGCTTCCGTCAGGATAGAAAACTCCACGAAGAAAATAGGTGATGGCATTGTCACACGTATCAATTCCAATTGGTGTAGCTAGCCCAATGTAATTTCTCCCTACTCCTCCAGTGGGATTGATTGTGTATCCGTCTCATGCCGTCGTGAATTTTCCCTTTTTGATTTTATTTGTATCACAATGTTTACACTGCACTACGAAGCTTGCAAGGCCTAGTTAACTCCTTCTTTGATTCAGTCCTACCTCTCCTTATGCCGCTGGTAGAGGAAAATCTTGATGTCATTGTGGAAGACTTTAATCACACATGTACGTAACCACTCTTATCTGTTAATCTCATTGGTATTTGTCTTGCCCGACCACTTTGTGACTCACGACTGGACGGTATCCTTACTAATCATCCAGAACTCGCCTGTCAGATGTTGTGCACCCCTTAGTGCCAGTGATCATAATATATTACATCCTCGTCCAAAAAATATACCCGAAATATCGTCACTTATCCCACACACAAATTTAACCGATTCGTTTTTCTGGGAAGAGCGGTCTCATTTTATCTAAAGCGGTTACGCAAGAAGAAGGAGTTAGCCCACAAAAAACGCAACCCATGTGAGGTCCACAGACTACCAATATTGGCCAAAAGGGTGATCAAAAGTCTGATCTTTTCATTCACTCAACAGGTTCCTTACTCTGGGAACATCAAATACAGATGGCAAGGGATCAAACCGCTCTGTGGTCAGAAGAAAACTTTTCCCTCTAATGAGACGGAGGTTAATCGTCTGAATTCTCAGTTCATTTGTTACTCGGATGACCCACTCCCCGTTTTCCACTAAAGAGAAAACTCGGAAACTAGAAAATTCTCCAATAGGAAATTTTTCAAGCTATTCAAGTCCACCAAGTTACCCAAGGCTTCTGGGCCGGAAGGCCTATCCTCGGTCGTACTCAAACACGGGTCTGGGCCTCTCCCTGAGGTAATGACTACCGTTACCAATCATTTACTTTATTCGTTCTCCATTCCTAGCTGTCGGCCTCCTGTCGCAATCATTCCCATAATGCAAGGGTCAAGTAAACTAACGGGAACCAAGAAATTCCACCCAAGTACACTTTCCTCGTCGGCTGGGAAGCCAGCTGAAAGATCCGTACTTCAGCGCCTTCAAAACACAGTCAGACGTCCCACTGACAAATAAAAACTTACATATAAACCCCAGCTTTCCACGACTGAGGCAGTAGCAAGCACAGTCCATTACACAGTAAAATCTTCCAATCATTCCTGCAAATCAGTAAGGTGTGCCTTTTTTTGATTATATATCAGCGGTTAACAGTACCCCACGATCCTTGTTTCCCAAGAAAATGGAATATTTTAGTTGCTCCACATACTTACTTGACTGGTTAAAAGACCACTTCTCGGGCAGAAAGCAGTGTACAAAATCTGGAAGAAGAGTCTCCATACATTTCCTAAACAACGCCGGTATTCTCCAAGGAGCTCTTCTTTCTCCACACTCATCCACTACTTACATTTGCGACTTAACTGTAACCCACCCAGACCGTCTATTCAAGTACGCCAATGATGTTGTTTTAGCTTGGTCTGCCTCCCATCAGTCCGATTTAGATGAGTTTCATGAAACTGTTGCACATATCCAAACCCTTTGTGAGCAGTCTGCTCTTCTGTTCAGCAATTCCAGGTGTGAACAGTGCATTTTTTCCACTTGGCGATCACGTTTTATAGAAAACAGTAACACTAATAACCCAGCATCTGTTCCACGTGTGAGCCATGTGAAATACTTCGGTGTAACGGTACACGTAAGTCCTTATCAGGCTGCACATACAACAACTGCAGTTGGAAAACTGCGTGGACTGTCCTTTCAAATTCGTCACCTTTGACAGTACAGTTCTCCAAAATCTGTGATTTCTTGGATATTTGGATATTTTCCATCATTCTATATTGTTCTCCCGCAAGTTCTCCTATTCTGTTGAAAAAGGACCACAAAACCCTTAGTAGAGTCTTCCCAATGGCCAGTCTTATTTCTGGTATAGACTTAAGAGACCTCATATTGAAATTCTGTGGTAAGCACATAATGGTATCTACATATATGTCATTTGCTGAAAAGATCATTGTGAACTATTCATACCTACTGCATCGCGGTCTTTCTCTGGGCCAATCACACCCGTTGACCCATACGTTGTTTCGACTAATCCCTTCAAAGATATCCCCGTACAGAACTTCTGTAGTTCCCTTCGTTGCACGTGTTTTAACAAGCAAAGATGAAGTTATATATGAACCGTTAACCAGTTGTTGCGAGTAAAACTTTTTGTTTGTTTCTGGATAGCAGAAAAGCACGCTAAAAGTTTGTTCAAGCCAGTGTAAAAATAATAAAAATCACGAGATCTGGATTACAAGGGTGGTGTTGGAGCTTTGCCTTCTCATTCGAAAATGTCCACCCATTACTTCGAACTGTCTACTCCTAATTGCACAATAACACCGGAATACATCACATAATCAGACCAACTCTAAATCCCACTCAGGTTGCCTTTGAAGAACTGGCATTTCGAAGTCACTAGTAACTTAAATACAGTCTATATATTTTTAAATCCCTTTATCGTCATCACCATCATTATCGTTATCGTCAACGAAGCGTTCTGCAGGGCAACCTGTCGTATTTACCAGTTATGCACTTGAACTTGCCCTGTGAATAGGGTGCAGGAAGAACAGAGATGAATGCCATTGCAACCGAAACGTCTGATAGGCGGTCTCGCTAGAGAAGTGGATTCTTCGAATAATCTGTCGCTTTATTTGACGGAGCTTCCAATGATCATTCGTGAAATACTTCGGACTTTTTCTGGTGGTCAAAGATTTGACATTGAAAACGACAGAGCCGATGTATTTACCTGTTCACCTGCCAGTTCAGTGCGCTGGTTTCTGTGGCTGTCTCGCAGTATCATCTAAGGCATATAGTAATCAAGTTTGACGTGATCTAACTCACTAGACAAGACTGATATCCATTTCGTAATTCCTCTGTCTGGTACAACCTACTCGTATAGCAAACACTGTACCCTATCCACAGCAGAGTTCGAGCGAGCTTACGTAAAACCTTGTGACATTCATTTTCAAGCCGAGGTTTCCCAATGATTCGACTAGACTTTGCCTAACTATTTATAACACTGTATTGCAGCAAACTTCTGATTAAATCGAGAGTTGAAAATCAGGAGTGCACTGCTTCTAAGCATGTATATCAAGCATTAAAAGCGATCTGTCAAATACAACGTTTATTGAACCCATTTTATCTAATTTCCACCTCACTTGCAGTACAGGTGGTGTCAAAATCCGAATGCAAACCTCTTGCTGCTATTCTCATATATAGTACAAAACAAGAATTTGGAATATAAAAATTCGGTGTGACTTAACATTTTATTACGTTAGCTCTGTTCTGCTCCCTGAGAAGCTGAGACTGTGCGCTTTTGATTTCCATGATGAACATGCTGGGAGTGAGAAAGACGTAATTGAATGAACGGTTGAATACAAAAAATTTTCAAACTCCGAAGGTCAGTTCACTGTAGGTGACGTATCCGTATTTTAGCTTGACACAGATCATCAAAATCAGCACAAAACATTTTGTGAATGTTGCCTTATCTCTCGATTCAATGGTAATTTCTCGGTTGATTGTAGACTCAAAAGATTAAACAAACCGTTGACTTAGCTGGTATGCGTAACCTGAGAATCTAGGTTATATGAGCGTCCATCGTTATATGTTCATTTTCATTCCCCGATAGTGCACGAATGGTCATTGAACAGTGAAACATTTTACTGCTTTGGTAAACAGAAAAAGATAAAGTTAGTAAAACGCGTTTTGTACCTGTCTTTTTGATAGGCGACGTTCGGAACCATTTCCTGAATGGATAGACTCTTTCACAAGTAAACTGTTGTCAAACCAAGGTGCGGTAAACAATATTCGACAAACGCGACTTGGATAAACGTGGTTCCTGCATTCTGGCAGAGAAAAGAACCATCAAAGAGCAACAAGTATATCCCGGACGAATATTCCTTGGTAAATTCCTATATGCCACTTTAAAGAACAAGCAGCTTCATCTTTCGGCCGGTCAAAAGCCCGCATTATGAGTCCAACAAAGACGGCCACTTGGTACAATCGTGAAGGAGTTTCAAATGCATCGTTGTTTGGTTTGCCTATCGATTCACTTGCGGTGTTGTATATTCGGACTTAGGGGCACACAGATACGTGGTCAATGATTAGAAATTCATGGAGGGACTCATTACGGTTACTCCGAGGTTCTGAAGCCGATTACTGACGATGCATAATTAATAATATTATACGCATATAATCTCCCGCCACTTATAAGCACAAAACCCAATAATCCGGTTGATATGGGCCGCATCAGATCGCGATCAACCTCGCTGAGGATTGTCATCCACGACATTGAACAATTCTGAACTCAAGAGGCTCGAAAAAGAAACGTTTTTGATCTGTCAGATTGGAATTTCTTCTTGGATAACAGCCTCACTGCCGAGTAATACTCCAGGTTATGCCTCATATGGAGATGTTCTTCTTATAGCCATGCGCTTATCTTTCCCTTTTAAATATATATATACATATATATATATATATATATATATATATATATATATATATATATATATATATATATATGTCGTGGCGAAACCATGGACACTTTAAAGGTTCTATTGTCACAGCTGCATATAAATATATGGAAGACTTTATTTTCAATGCTAGAGAAATGAGTTAATGCAACTTCTCCCTGTTGGTCTACGCATGCAAAGTATTGCTTCTAAAGAAGCACAGGATAACTAGTGATATGGTAGCTCGCTTGGAAAACTCTGTGCCCAAAAATTTGGAGCATTCCACTGATAATAGAGACAAGTCAACATAGGACTGGCCTGATATTAATGTACAATCAAAAATTAAGGTATATCCTTGCGTGTAATTTGATACCTCATTTTTTCATTTGTGGTCCACATTTTCACATGTTAGTGGATCGACACCATTCGGGAAATGGAAAATTCCTTAGATTTATCGTGCTGTGTTCCTTAGGGTGTGGAAAGATAACCGAAATGTCTTAGTATTTATTAGTCGCCAAGCGGTAGTTGCACGTGACATAAAACTTTTAAATGAGAATGCAATATTTTACAAACGGGGTTGGTTTATTCCGCAAACTACTACTCCTTTCAAATTTGAAAAGTACCCCTAAACGCTAATAAGGAAAAATTTTGACTATTCAAAAATATCCCACGTTAACTTATACATCCTATAGTAGCCCCTGAGTATGGATTTTCCGCTTGCATTAATGAGAAGTCATTCATCTCGATCACTCTTGAACGATTTTAACAAAATCCGTAAGTAGAAAATGGTCTTGCTTAATTTCCAGTCTATATTATCTACTTTATTACGTTACATTTAGTCAGTATGGACACTAATAATCCGTTTTTACAGTAAATCATACTACTCCGCCACGGCGACCATTTTCATGTAACCTTCATCTCTGCAGAAAACAACTAACCTGAATAAAGAGCGACCGGACTCGGAACTCTTTCTGTATAAGCAAATGATAATATCTGAGGGCGGATGTGTTGAAAACTCTAAATTCCAAATCCTTTGAGCGCTCAAGAGGCGATCTGGTGAGTTCGAATAGAAACTTTCAAGAGATTCTGGCACTCAACAATTTAATCTGACCTGATAGATGACAACCCGTTACTGAGATCAAATCTGGAGAATAATCGATGAAACAAGATAACCTGGGATAATGTGGCTTCCACGCCAAGGTTAGCATAATAATACATAATCCGTAATATTTTATAAACTAAAAGCTGAGTGGATAAACTTGTTAGCAGTGGAGATAAAAGGGGGGAAATATTATTGGCACCTTTGGTGGCACCTCATTTAGACCACCGACTATATCACAATTATCCGTGATTATCTTCCCATGCCCTTCAAGGAGAAAACTCGCTAATAGGAGTGTCCTTTTGCAATCTTTGTTTGAGGTTTTTGTGAAGCGTATAACTCCTAATCCGGGTAACTCATCGTTCGAGTTTGCTAATTCGCTTCACCATCTTCCAACTTTCACTTACACCTTTGCGGGCTCTTAGCTCGTGAATCTGGGCCTGACTTCATACCCAGTTTTGTGGAGTTTACACTATCTTGCCTACTTACAAGCATTTTTCTAGTAAGTTACGAAATTCGACCTAAGTATTTTTGTCCACAATGTGCACAGTGCATCCGAGACTCAAAATCATGAACCAGTCTTTTACTGCTACGAAATTGAAACGAGAATGGCACACAGCAGTGGTGCTGTATCTTATCCGATGTATACCACCCTAAATGGTGTTAGACAGCACAACTTCTTAGACAACGCCTCGGTGGAATACCTGTACAGGGTCAACGAAAGGGAGAAGAATAATTCTTTACGCTTGCCTCTGCAAGCTTTCCATCTTCGGATTGTGATCGCTTCATCAAAGTGCAGTGGAGGTGAACTGGTGACACATTAAATCACTACTGTCCAGTCACATAGGAGGTTTTTATCTAGAGGGATGAAAGAAGCTGGTGCATGTCTGGTCGGTGACCGCTGTGAATGTAACTAGCACAATTTAGCGTTAACTTCTTGAACTAAAAGTCGCTGTTTGGCGTAACTATGGCTTTTCTGGTCATAAATGGTAGACGTATGGGTTATTTTTATGAAATTATAACCTTACTTATTACCTTTGGATAATTCACAACCCGGATGTCTGTGAATGGAGATGTTCAATCAGAACCTGACTTATTCGTTGTAGTAGGGAAATTAGCTTATTTTCTCATTTTTATTTTCGTCACAGATTTACCTACTAATGAGTAACCAGATGTGAGACCGCAAACAACATCCCCATCAGGCTTGATCATCCAAATCTCTGTGAATACCGAAAAGAACAAAAGGATGGTTCTATGTGATTTTAAATACTTGTTTTTGATAAATTTAGCAATTCCGGTAAAGAGCGTCCTGTGCTCAAAGCGGTACTGCGTAAGTCCTACAATGTCTGCATTGAAATTTGTGTAACCTGAGTTGTGTGCAGCCGTGGATCTTGCTGATGAAAAATCGGTAGCACTTTTAAACCTGTCATGTAATAAAACAGATTGACTCCAGTCACTTAATCGATATGCGCCAGATTTTCCGGGACCTTATTAACCGATTTAAACCCAAGCAGGCCTATTGCTCGAAAAATCCTGATGGAGACCTCCCCAATAATTTGTAAGCAGGAACCGTTCCACGATCACATTGAGATCGCGCGGAAGTATGATGATGCAATCACTATTTGTATTCTGCAGTCATCATTAAAGTTGCACCGACTGTTTACGACTGTGTCCTAGCAGGTGCGTGTCGTTAATTCATGGATTTTTCGGTTTTCTGTCTACCAGATCTGAATTTTCGAAATTCCTAATAACTTTGTTGGTAACTGTTCACCCGACACGTCTTCCATTGGTAAACAAGTGTCTATTGTACATTTTGGCTACTGAGAGTAGCATCAGTACTATAAATTAGAATTCGACCGTATGTCATGATTTCGACCGAGTCGATGTGATCCCGAATACTTTGGACAGACAGAACAGGTAGGTCCAGAAGTGGCCGTCAAGCCATGAGTATGGTCTCTCAGATGTTGCACAAATTGTGATCTGGAAAAGTAAACACGTTCCTCTGGAAAACCGCCGAGTGAACAAGCCTCATTCGACCTGAGAGGGCGAGTTTGTCATAAACAGATCCCGTTAACCGAACGAGATGACTAGCTCACGGGTGTCGACCATATTCGCGGACCTTTTGTAACTTATGTGTACATCGATTAGAAAACCACCTCATTCAGTGATTATCGATTCGTAGCCATTTAGCTAAGACAGAAAATAAGCAGTTTTAAGGACAGAGAGATGTTCGGTCGACCAAAAGGTGTTAGCAAAGACTGAGTCAACGAAAGTAATGCAAACAGCTAGCCGCAAATCTGCGTATTTTATTTCATTGTACAACCCATGCATGTATTAGGCTCACACTACAACGTTTGAAATTACAACGTGCCCATTTAATTGTGACACAAGGATATAAATTAGGATGATGAGTGGAAAATCCAACTTGATTTAAAGGTATTTTGTACGCAACTCGGTTTTTTCCACATATTTATTCATCACTATACGACCAAAGTACGGCACAGTAGAATTTATGTACAGAAGACAATCAGCAAATGGGAATATGGCCAAATGTGGTATGCGTTCTAAACAGAGTCAGGGACTGGAAAGTTATTCTGAACATTGTTGTGAATTTGAAATGAACTGCCTCAATTTATCTGAAGTAAAAACAGCCAAGTAAACATCCGGATTTTCATTTAAAAATAATCGAAATCAATGATTTAATAAGTCACTAATAATATAATGGCGGTTTGCAATAGAAGCATGCAAGGTTACCGGCTTCGGAGAAATCCGAGTATCTGCGATAACGTAATATGAAAAGCAGGAGCATAAGTGACCTGTAGTTGGACATTCTTCGTTTAGACCGGTAGAAATATTCGGTAACAGCTTATGGAACGTCATTTGATATGACGTACAATAGTGGCACATTATAAATTATCGAACGGCGGACAGACCGGTTTTCAATCCTAATAATATGACCTCGTGGTTCCATTACAATGCCGGCTCACGAAACAGACTATTGGTAGCAGCTTCGGAGGAAATGTTTGGAGAGTGGCTAAAACTCCAGTTAAGTCTGAATTTGATCCCGGCACTCAGCCTAGTTCTTATTAATTCCAATACGAAAGCTGTTTTGGCCACTGTTATTGAACTCTCTAGAGGAGCAAGTAAATTTTGCTCATCGTTCCGGAACAAGAGATGAAGGATGCTAGACAGTAAACGTTGTTGTTTTGGCCAGCGTCACCAGCAGAAAGATATTTCACAGATTAAGTCAGTCAGAGCTCTTGAACTTATGAACTGATGTCACACCAAGCCTGCGCACAGTCCCTTTGCCCTAAGCTCAATAAATTCTACTAATCAATGTTCCGAATTCAGTTCAGTCAGCAGCCCAGTGACAGGCATGGAAAGTTTTTTGCTTATCACTTAGGAAGTTTCAGTGACTCCAGCAACCCCTTTCCACCCAGTGAGGTTCCTGGCACTGGAAAGGGATTAAGGCTGGGCACTAAAGCGGTTTTCACGACATAAGATAGGCGGAGAACAAATTATTCCCGGAAGAATCCAAACCGAAGCCAAGGGAAGTACTCAAGCTGATCGTTAAGTTTAATGAGCTTCTTGCCAAACGGGAGATGAGCATCTCTCTTTGGGATTTTAGGCGGATCAGAATTAAGTCAATCCTGATTGATATTTGCTTACTTTTGTCCGTCAGCCAGGTGCGCTGATCGAATCTCATTGTATTTAAAAAATGTGGCCTGTGAATTAGCCCAAATAAGCCAGTATAATTTTGAGAACAGACGGAAGTTTCATATTGGAACAATGTGAATTGCAGTTCGGACAGAGAAGTCCCTCGTCAGTATGGGTACTCTTGAAGCAGGCATAACTTACAAAAGGTTTTCTGCATCCGGAAGCTACTCGGCCGGAATGTATATCGTCCATGGAGTAGATAGGTCACAAATAAGGCTGCGTGTTCGTTTGGTAATTTGGGTCCAAGTCTTCTTGCTCAAGTTGGATCAGTATGCGTATCCTCGGAGATGCGGATATTCTTGCAAATGGGGCCCATTAAAATCAACTGTTGATGGATCCCGGTTTTTTGGAGCCATTCATGGATATTCAGTAAAAGATATTCCATGTATAATGAAAGGCATGCAAACGTGTGCAGCGGTGAATCGTCTCCTCTCCTAGTCATTTCCACTCGCCTGAAACTGATTGAGTAGATAAAAAACTCCAGTCTTGAGCCGATTCATTTGTGATACTTCCTTTCGTATTCTTCAGATGGATGTACGCTACGTGCTTCCGTAATTTTCCCACTTATTACATTTTGGGTTTGGTAACGCCACTGCCATCGTTCACGTCTAAATGCAGCTGGGACGATTCCCTTGACCATGCTGCCATTTTCTGGACTACGTATCTACATTCCGATGCTTCCTGCTCTCTAGATAGTGACATTGCAGATTCACAATGTAGAAGAAGCCCTGTCCAGATGATTGTAACGTGACCATGAAGGCTCTTCCAGTTTCACTCAGATGTGAACGATGGCTTCGATGTTATAAAACTCAGAGGGTGATACATGGGGAAAGACAATGAAAACAGAACCCAGAGCAACACGCTACATACAACCACTTGAAGGATGGGAGTGGCAGGCCAAACCTTGATCTAAGAAAAGGCTGAAGTTAGGAGACTAAATATTCCTGGTCGTTATGGTAAAGCTTATGATTTGAGGGTGGTATTATTTACTTCCAGTTTGGACCAGATTTTATTCGTAGCATCGTGTTGCCTAAAAACTCACATAGACGGAGTAATACAGGGGCTCCATGCGGAAATGGGACACACAGGACGGAACAAGATGGGTCACACCTTTAGGCGAAGATACTGATGACCCCACTATTAACGGCGGTACGTTCACAATACTTGCTCAGCACGCATTTCCATCGATTTCGAGCACCTTCACAAGGTCTGGTTACAGACCTTCCCGGGTGAAATGTTGGCACCTAGATCCGTGAAGTCAGCCTTCTAGCTGGCCAAATACTTTTCTGATTACTACACCAAGTGATGCGAACCACCGAAACCGAACCCAGATAGACTTCTCTGAAGCCAACCATGAGATATATCACTCTTTCGAATTTGTGGGTTTTCACTGCGTCGACAAGTTCCAGAGCTAGCGGACAACCAGACATCCTAGACTTTCGTTTTGGGTTTGGTTATGTCCACCAGAATCTCGAATGTAGAGGATTAACCACCATTCGCCATTCTGTAGTAGTGAAATAATTAATATCTGCCTTCCAATTCTGCTGTCTCATAACTTTGCTATTCCTTCAGGCTCGAGAAACCAAAGGTTTCACCTAAATATTCGGCTACCTCCTTCTTAATCCCCAAGCCAAAAAGGGTGATAAGTCCTCCATGTAAACTACAGAGGAAGCAGCCACACTGGAGTAGCGGCTAAGCTTTCCTCAGGTATTATCCCTAACCACTTTTTTGTCACAAAGGACACTCGAACACGCTCCGGTTAGTGTTGACCAAATCCTCAAGCTACAACGAACTTCAGAGTACCGTTAAGAATTCCAATGACCAACCACAGCCTAAATCACTGACTTTCGAGCAGCCTTCGTTTCTGTTAATAGAGAGTCACTCCGGAGCATACTAGGATCCTCGAAAATGGAATCAGGATAGCTGACTTCTTATTCGGTTACAGGAGCGCGTGTCCTCGGATAGTTTCCAGAACTCTCGCTCGACTCTGATGTCCGTCAAGGTTGCCTCCTGCCACCAGTCACATTCAAACCAGCTGCCCAAGAATCCACCTAAGCCAGGAGACGTGGATCGCATACCTTGAATTTGTTGATGATATTATCGTTCTGTGGGACGAATGGAGCAGTCTGCAGCCGGTTCTCAATCGTACCAATTGAGAGGTTGTAGCGATCGATCTGGAGACAGGCACCACGAAAACCAACATCATCACAACAACCCCAGGCTCAACAGTCTCCAGTGTGATGATTCTGTCCTATTCATATGCTAGACGAGAAAACCCATTTGGACCCCTGTTCATTTATTTAGTGTGCACTCCAACCAGCGTCCATGCATTTTTCACACAAACAAATACACCATGCACGCATGACTCATCTGAGCTCAACATTGCATACTGATTTTCACAGTGCGCATATCTCGCGCGCATGATCTGCTTCCACATCATGTGACAGTGTTTGGCAAGTCTGTGCCCATCAATCCCATTGTTCACGGATCAATATTCGTGCACATTTGTCCCGTTATTTATATTATCCCTGTGTAAAAGCCGTATTTTATATGCTTATATACAAATATCTTTTAGTGCCACTTGGAATGCCTTCCGATTCCATTTCGAGCAATTCGGTCAATACTTCCAGCCAAGTTATTGGCTATATCGTGGAACTAGTCCTCGACTTTAGGTACCTTGGATCTACAGCACAAACAAAGGCCAGACTAAGTATGAAATCAGACTTGTTGTTGAAAGTGCAAAAAGAACATTCCCTCAAATTTGCAAATCATCATGGTCCCACGGTCAAATATGCCTCTGCTCCAAACCGCGCGTTAAGCAGGCTGTCATCTGACCCGTTCTGATGCACGCTTGTGAAATCCGTCCCCTGAGGATAGAGGATACAAAAAAGCTAGAAAGTTCCGACCACGGATATCTTTGATACATATCCAAAATTAATTCAGCAGATCGCGTCCCAAACTCCGCTGTAAGACAGCGCTATTCGAATCTGGAAGTGGTATTCTCCTCTGTCTCTTCAACTGCATTGTCTACAGAGGTCCGGTCATGTCATCTGTCGACCCGAAACGGAACTTACAAAGAGAAGCTTTCTACTCTCTCCTTGTCTAAGTTGGATTTTTTGTCCTGGCAATCAGCCGAAAACGTAAATCAGCACTGTCAAGGCACACGTGGAATATCTAGCCATTCATTTGGTCTTTGGACGTCTGGTCTCGATCAAGAACTGGATTTCATTGTGAGCCGACCTTGTTGCTAGTCGCAACGCATGAAAAGCCGCCATGGGAGACATCCAAGAAGCCGACACACCCCCACACAGAATTTAGTCTCATGGGAATATGAAGTAGTGACTAGTGGGTACTGGTGATCTGACGTACGAGCAGAGCGTCAAATTTCTCAAACCTATAAGGAAGACGTGATGTACGGCACACGCTGGTTTAGGAAGTTCGGGAGTATCAGCCTGTACTTTTTGATATATAACTGGCCTACATTATGTCGAATAAACCCCTCAATTAAATCAGGAGATAATCCCTAGCTATGTCATACCTGCACATCTGCGTCACAGCAGAGACCTTCTGCAAATGGTCCTCATTGGCTCTATTCGACAGTCAGATGTCTTCTGAGGTGCGGTATTCACACCTGGATACATGAAAGGAGAAAGATGCAAAGATATCGAAGTTCTGAAACCAGTCATTTGAGAATGCACTCGCATACGGCTCTGTTCTTGTGCCTAAAGTGTTGTGTGTGTTTGTGTATGTATGTAAATTAAGAGAAAGAGCGGAGCCCTAGACGGTATCTGTATCCTGCTGAATGACATATCGTTGCTTTTGGCGGAAATTCGCAGGCTGGGACCCCGGCCGGGAGCGTAAAATTCATTGATAATCCAGAAGAGTTACCTACGACAACGATTCCTGCTAACATATTTAACAGTCTCTTCGTGGAAACTGTCCTGTCTCACCCAGGAAAACTGCGTTGAGTCAATCCAGTGGTGAGTCAATTTTTCAGTATTGACTGGTTAATCACTGCCTGAATTGCAAAAGGTCAGTATCCCGTTTCTCGAAGGTGGTGCAAAAGCCGCTTGTTGTCAAATTCTGACAGATCGGTTTAGGTACCATCACGTGTAATGCAATAAAAACAAAAATGATCGCCTACTTTTGCGAACACATTGAGTGTCACAGACTAATGTGGGCCTAAAACATTTTCTGGAAGAAGCAAATATGAAAGGTGAGAAGTTGGGTCACATTTCCCCTATGAGCAAGAACGGAAAGAAAACCAAGATTGTGAAATTCAAACATTTCATGTACTTTCGTGGATCGCCAACATTAAATAAGTTGTCCCTTGGATTAAATTCAGCCAACTTCGACAACATCGATCAACTGGTTGAAAACAATCTAATTTATTTACCTGACTTAAGGCTTCATATACATCCACAATTTTTGACTGCAAAACATGAGCCAACAGAAGCTAACTATGGTCATTTGATTGCCATTAAGAATTGAATAAATTCGACGAACCTGTCCTCCACTTTGACATCGCTCCGATCACGTATGTTACGATCGCTATCATCCACCCATCTCGACGCCATTCTGTGCAGTCTTAATCAATCAGTTACGTGTTTTTAATCTGATACCCCGCGCAACTCGTTTCGTCTTGAATGACGGTTTGGCTGATTTTGGAAAATGTTGGAAGTCGAGACTGTCCTCAGTGAAATCCGAACCTACCCGCATCAGAACTGAGTGCTTCTCTTTGTGCTGCTTGTTGCTGTACGCGAGGGAACAATTTTGTCGCACAATAGCATTATCCTCATCCGTTTGCCTAGTCTGATCACAGCGTCTAAAATATTCCAATTCCATTCTGTCTTACCAAGAGTGTGTATGTGTTGATCGGATTGAACAAGATGTTGCTAGACTATACCTGAAGTACATGTCATCACTGGTATCGATTCAGTTACAATCTCATTTATTAAGACCTTTTCCGATTGGCTGCAGCTTTCAGCTGGAATCATCTTTCCGTTTGCTCTAATAGGAGAAAATTCTGGGTTGTACAAATTGTCACAGTCAGTTGGATGCGACATACTTGTGAAACTAGAATGATTCTGATGGGGACAATAAGCCCAGCGTGACAATTGTGTACGGCCTATTCCGATCCAATTTGACCACGGCAGATGTAGTGGATGCACCAGTTCATGAAGATCTGTTCATATGTCATATGTTACAAAATATCGAAGTAATGGTGGCAGTGACCAAGTTTCATTATGATAATCATAAAGGTGGTGCTTCAGTAATCCCAAGTAAATCACGTGGCAATCGGAATTGGATGCCTTGCAAAGAGAAACTGTGGTCCCAGTACAATTTCGTGATAATGAAATCCGTTGTTTTCACTTGCGTCTTCCTCCGAGGCTCAGTTGCATTCATTTCGTGACTGAGCATCGCAACATTGATGGTAAACTAAACGAATCCTACACCTGCGTCACTCCCTTGCAGATTACAACCTCCAAAGATAACAGACTTGTCCATTTCCGAATCGAAGTCACTGATTGTTCTGAGCAAACTTCGTTCTTCATGAAGAAGTGCCTCGCCAATCAAAGCATTGGAGGTAATGCCTCTCATATAGTTCTACAATCGAGTAAATCACTGATTGCATACGGTCCGTGCTGACTTCGTCAGTGATTCTCATGCTTGACGACTTGTTAGCTATTGAGTGGTTCTGTCTAGTTTCATCCCTCAAACTCACCATTCAGAATACTTGAATAAATTGCATGGTGTTTTTAATCTTTAACAAGACAAAAAATATGGGGTCCAAATAACACGTATCAACGTATGTACAACTCAATTCATCGAGCTAATAACTGACAGAACACTGTCAAAGAAATCAGTACTTCATGTGAGTCTCTATGACAAATTCCGGTAGTAGAGTCTGGGGGATTTCTGAATTGTTCCCTAGAAACCATTAGCTGTGTAATCGCACTCTGAATGAACGAATGAGGTGGGTTCAATTATCTGTAAAAAGGAGATGCTTCACGTTAGTTGACGTTGGAATTATTTCCGAAACTTGGGTTTGTAGTCCAACTGAACCACTAAATACAGAAACAATTTCGAGATGTGCTTGGCCACTTTTTGGTCATAGCTCAGGTTGACGGTCTTTATCGTGAGAACTGACTGTGCCATCTTGGCTGGCGATGAAACGTTTTCTATCCAAAAGTCAAGCCCAGTCGTCGGGAACCGATAAAAACAGTCAAAACAATAAGACTTGAAAGGTGGAACTGTGAGTGAAACAATTAAAGCAGTGGGTTTCCTAAAAGGACACAACATACGTCATGACTACGTCTGTATATCATAATTTGTCCGGCAACTGCACGAGGAAGTGAAGGAAGACTCTATCAACGAATTACGAGCTTAAGCGCAAACTGAATGTTTTAGAAAAGTAATGATCAGCTTCTTACGGATACGCTCAAAAAACCACTTGAGGAAGGAGAAGAAGGGTTAAATAAAGCACCTTTCTGAGAAAAAGTGAGTCTTGGTTTTAGCTGGTAGCTCCCGGAAGACCATACGTGCAGCAACAGGGTTCAACATCCAATCACACCTCGAAGACTTGGAAGTTGTTGTTTGGAATTTTTCGACTTCGCTACCCCTGAGGTTGGATTCCTAACTCCTCTGCTGGCTATTCTATTGATTATCACGTGGTTGAGAATAATATCAACCACACTGACTGTACCACAAGGGTCGAGCTGATCCAAAAGATTAAGGAGGTCACTGAGGTTCCATTTAGAAATACCGTTCTCACACACAGGGCTAACGGGACGAATAGCTTGTGGAAGTCATTGATTGGTACAGTCACGAATCGGAAACCAAAGTCGGGAACCACAGAGGTGTTTACGAAGACCTACAGAGCAAGGAGTACAGACCGAGAAACAATCGGCGAGGACTCACAAGAGTGAGGTATGTTGACGATCGAACCAGGAACACCTTGGTTGGCAGAGATAAAACAAAGTTTGCAGATGGGTTGGCAATAGAGATGATGTTTGCCAGAAATGGACACAGGGTCACTGCATAACTTCCCCCTAGAAGACTGAAGGAGATGGCTTCCAAATGTTAAACTGTGATTATGTTAGTTACTCTTGAATGAAGTGTAACACAGTTGGGGAAAAAATGAAAAATACAACAGATGAGACGTGGATAACCACTAGTTTATCGACCTTGTTTGACATTGAGCAAGAATATCCTAAATAGTACGTGTTCATCTGCAGGATCGTTTCATGATTCGATATTTGTGCCCGTTTAATTTACAGTTTATTCTGTTCTTCCTTGAGCTGAGTGTACACAGCCGTCGCAGCGGGCTGCTTGCCAATAAACCACTGGACGAGGTTTCCAGAAAAAAGGCTAGGTGTACAAAAAGCCCCTCGTGAGTACAGACTGTGGTATCACAGTGGCCTCTCCTCTCAGCGCACCCCTTCACGTCGCTCGATTGTCGCAGATAGATGGTTTGTCTACGAAAGAACCATTGTCTGAAAAAGAAAACTAACAGAGGAGGAAAAACCAAAAACAATGCCTCAGTGATCGTCGTAAACAGACTGACGTGCACAGAAAAATAATAATAGCTGTAAAAAATGTATTTTGTGCTTTTGATAATAAGTAATAGTGTTAATGATGAGATCCTACTAACGATTAGGTATAACAGAAATGGTATCTACGAAAAGTACCGACTTTCGCACAACTCAACCGCCATGATCGCGTTGTACCGGGGGTTCGGGGTTTCTTGAATACGTGTATGTTGGTGCCGTATACCCAGGTGCGGGTTCGACAGTAAGAGCTGGATACGGTCAGACACCTTGTACTAGACAAAATAACGGCCCCTGTTTAACATCCACCGCCGGAACTGCCTGCTTGGAGATACAGCTGAGACTGGACGGCTTACAGCGGAATTGGAGACGCCTCTTTTGTACTCAAAATTCCCGGATGAGTAAACCAGTTTCTCCGTTGTCTTGGTCTTCGTGTTCTTTGCTGTCCTCGGGGCCCGTATCTCTAAGGAGCAGCACTTTCTTCCCATGTAGTCTGTATGACCACTATAGCACAGAACACGATTCTTCATCGGAACTCAAGACCACCTTGATCGGATGTGGGTTACTGTTCTAGTTCATTTTCCCTATGCAGCTAAAGATTCCGGTCTTTACAATATTTGCCATTTTCTTCTCTTTCGGAGATAACATCTAGGCAAATAAGACCCGCAAGAGAGGCATATCATGATCCAATGAATTTTGTGATATGGGTTCAGTTGACTCAGACAAACTTATCACAAGAAAGTATTGGGTCCTAGGTGGTGGCGCTGTTCGTTGAAGTTGCTTTACGGTTTTCCATTCACCTGTGGTTTCCGGCTGCCATGGACTGGGGACTGCATCTCCGCTGACTACACTAGATGTCTTCATAAAAGCCGTGTTTTCTTCTCAACTAATAGCTACTGAGGTGTGGTCAGTTATTATGGCTTTCTTGCGACTTTTTTTCTTTACTACTGCCGATGGACAGCTTACGACGGCTGAAGCAACTTCTACGGGAGACCTGATACTCCTTTCAATTGTTTTCCTTTTCCTTGCGGTAGTACCGTCAGGTCACATAATTAGCAGGAATGGAAAACCGCAGAAACTCATACACTCATTCGTGTCCCTATCTAATTTTGTACTCTTTAGGTGAATCCAACGCTCACAACAATCACATGAGAGCTTTTGTCAGACATCTGATATTTTACCTGCATAGCAAACATACGCATCGATCCAGGAAGGTAAGGAACTCATATTCGTTATTCACCTACAGAGAGATCGGAAGTATTACAAAAACCTTGCTTCCACGAAGGGAAACGGTAGGGGTCCGGTGTAGCGCAGTCAATTTTCAGGTCGTTAGACACCGCCTGGTTAAATCTTCTCAACTTATTTAAATTAACCAATTCAATCGGGGTTCTACTGTCCACCAAATTCTCCATAATGAACCTTTTGTCAAATGGTGTACTACCACGATGGCCCTCATTGATAAAGCTGTTCAGGTTAGCAGGTAGCAAACCACCAATAACGGGAGGTAAAGATTCACTGACTCACCCGTCAGTCTAACAGAGTAACATGTCATAATGAGCTTCGCTCTGCGTTGCCCCTATCACCGAACTTGTCCAACGGCTTCTCGGCTCTGAGGTATCGAAAAGACGAAACATAACACAAACAAGCCGTGAACCCTCATTTTGAAAACCAGTGTATCAGTTGCTAACCTGATAAAGGTACAGGCATATTATTCTGAAAGGTAATCTAACAGCACAGAAATTACAAAACCCTTCGCCTGAAACTGCCAGCGGGTAAACAAAAGCATTTGGAAGATAAACGAGTGACTGGAGCAGTTCATGGATATTTTCGTTTCTTTTGGCAAAATTATCAGTTGGACATAAATGATAGTCTGTGCATAGTTAACCCCCTCCGAGACCAAAATGTACTATAATGAAATCATAATTTGGTAACGGAGGCACTAAAGCCCGACCGGCATGCACATTTTACACTTTACACTTTTTGGTATGTCAAACTGCTAACTACTACGAATTAATCCGGTAGTCAACATTCATATTTAAAAGCTTTGTTTAAAATCAGTTCACAATACGGTTTTAAAATCTCCTTTTGGAGGAAGGTGATATTTGAGTCGAAAAGCACATAACCAATGACAAATTATAGACCACATTCTGAAAAATAAAAACCTCTGAGAACCAAGTTGGATAGCTTGGTGATTACCGTGTCCCACCCACATGCCAACCGGTTCCGATTATCTGTAGGGACTTGGTGGATTTCCGCTCACAATGATTTCTTACGAATCGGATAAAAAAAGAGAAGAACTGTTTGGAATGGTTCAATAACCATTATTATTGCACGGTGATTCTTTTTTCTATACTTTTCAAACCTCACTCTCTCAATAGTTTTGAATAATCCAGGATTGTTCGTGGTTCAGCTTGGTGGTTCCTATAACCTTCTGACCCATTAGCTTGGCGTTTTTGGTCTCGACAATTTCATCACCAGCCGGTTTGACATTATCAGTACAGGGCTGCACCTGCTCAGTGACAATCCATCTTCTCCCGGTGATGAAACTCTGCTGCCCAAGGACCACATGTGATTTTGTTAACTTACGAAATCCTCAGTACGATACTTTACCAGCTCAAAGCTTATCAGAAAATGAATATCTCACTATACCGACATTGAAAAATGTCGTTTGTCCTAGTCTTCTTCAACGATAATACGGGTAGCAAAGGATAGGAGTTTTTAGATAAACCCATACGTAAACTCTACGGTAATTCAAAGGATGATTTAAAATTATTTCGAGATCAGAAAGGAAGGTGAGCAAAGGACGAGTAGAATCAGTTTCTGCGGAATAATGTGGAACGAGTGACCAGTTTTCCAGGCTGTTGAGTATCCATTTCAGCCTGATCAACTGTCTTGGACTTTTCTTTTCGGTCAACTGATTGCCTCCCGTGAGTTATAATACTCCAACCGGTGGAATGCACCAAACAAGAGACTTTTTGTGTGCTGGCCTAGTTAGTCTTTGTATCACGGAGACAATCTAACGGGGTTTTTCTGTTACCGTGCACGAAAAGCAACAACTAATTACTATCATTGCCATCAGCAGCATAAGCTGGAATTCGAAACTCCCGAGGTGAAGCCAAAACTACTGTACAACAAGAGCGTAAAAACAAGAACTGTGATAGCAGTCTGTTTTATGTGCATCACCCAAAAATGCAATTGGTGGGGATCACGTTAACCAATCGCGATTCATCCTGAGCCACCCGGTGGTCCTGGGGAAATCTTACAGTTGTAATAAGTCCTCGGTGGCGTAAATCAAAGCACCGGAATCCGCGTCCAATCAGAAATATGTTGACTCCAACGCAACCTGCTAGTGTGTATTTCAGGTATCATCAAAATACAAAGAACATAATGCTTTTGGAAATAATCTGACCCATATTTGCCATGGGCATTTTGTCCATCGATTTACGAGGTGCAGTGTATATAGATTCACTGCGCCGTTGAAAATCCCTCATAAATTTATCATGTGATTTCCGTTTTTATGCACGCTGCATCGATTTGTTCTGCCTCTCCCGGTTATTTCAACAGCAAGCAAGTACGTGCTGGGAGACACGGCATGGTTTCTTAACAGTTAGACGAATGAAATTGTCATCTGCTCTGAAAGTCCTGACCAATCACCTACCACATCTTTTTCTGATGGCATCTTTCATTATTAATGCGGTAATTTGTTTCTGCTCGCTGCAACAATCCGGGAAATATATGCAACAGAAAAATTGATTCGATCCTCTTGAAGAATGTTATTCCTGTCCCCTTTTTCTGAGATAGTGAAACTTTTTGATTTGGAGGACGCTTCACTTCATCACTGCAGAAACCATATGAATATTTAATGAAAAGCATTCACATGACATTGATATCTTGGCTATAGAATAATAACACATCAAAATGTTTCCTACAGTGAGTCCACGGTCAACCGTGAGTTTGCTGTTGAACCACGGGACTATGTAGTACTCTCCAAATGATAAATCCTACCTTTAATAACCACCGTCGATAACTTGATTTCAAAACTCTCAAGCTTCGGAAAATTTTACGATCGTGACAAAGGTCACTATTTTTCGGGCTGAAAATTCAGTATTTTTCGAAGCTGATCTACCTCTATTTCAAATATAAACTCAGTATTTTTCATTTATTTATTTCTAGAATCCATGGGATTCTAAGCAGACGTAGCAGATTGTTTATGAGTACACTTTTTGCGATATAATCTCTACTATTATAAATAAGAAAAAATGCACTCGTGGCATGACTGCAAACACGTATGAGAAGATCTGAGGCTGAAAACAAATCATGGATCTTCCATATCCATTTTTAAAACCATCTGTATAATCCGGTTGTCTCCTGTCATGTTTTCTGCAGAATTTATATGTGCAAAACCCAGAGCATGTATGCAAAAAGTTTGTAATTATTTTGAGTTATTGTCACTTATTTTTATATAATTAGGATCAGCGTTGGAAGTGGAGTGCCCTTACTTTTTTCATGAAAAACTTGAAAGAAAGAAAGAAAGAAAGAAATAGCAGAAGTGATGCTCGATTGTTACTTCACAGCCATTTTCCTTCCCATTATTCAATAGTCCTGCTTGACGACGAATCTATCAATAAGATCGGTTTTACGCTCGAACGGTGGTCACCAAGTGGAATTCAGGTTTCAGTTCGAGGAGTAAAATACTAAGTAGTAAACCCACGAATTTGATCTTGTCTAGGCTTCAGAGGATATCGCACAATCCCATTCAAAGGCATTCGTGAACACTGCCGCACTTGGTTGAATACTGGAGTAAACAAGGTGATCACAAGCGCTATTCACACTTAGTTGGGTCTAACCAATCAGTAGATGTAATAAGCGCGCCTCGCACCATCTACAAAGTTCCAAGCAGGTAATCGAGACCAGTCAAGTGGCTCGTCCTAGCCGGAGTCAAAGTTATAAGCTCCCAGACCAGTATTCCCTCTCGTCTGCTGTAGGTTCAGTAAAAATTTATGCAAGCAGCTGAGCTCTCCTGGCCTGCTTCTTATATGCGCACACGTGTGCAACCACTTTAACATTCTATGCCGTGGGTAATTTCACAATCATACACACACACACACACACACACACACACACACACACACACACACACTACATACATACATACATACATACATACACACACACACACACACACACACACACACACACTGCGTACTGAGTAGTTTCAGAAACACGCAAGTAATTACATTATATGATTCCTCATGCAGTATCGACGTTCCGCTTACTACTGAAATCCAGTGAAGCCCTGTACAGCTGTTTCATCAAACTTAATGCGATTCTGTATCAGTGCAAATCCACTTATCCCCCACCGGGATGTGCCCCGTGCTTCACTGAATTTCCGTAGTGAGTCGGGGGTTGATACTGTATGCTGAGTTCGCTGCCTCTAGTTGACCGCGATCGCCCTCCTAAAACGTAGTACTTTGTCGTATAATAAACGGAGGAAGTGGAAGAAATGCTGATGCATTTTGATAAATATTATCTATTTTGTTTTTGGGAAATCCACTTGCATTGTTCCCATCGAAAAGTCGGACGCCGCGAGCCTCCTCTGATTATCTAGCTATTTGTGTGTTTCTTCAGTGACTCAGTGCTCCGTATCAAAGCTAAGCTCATCTGTCGAAACCCACGGAGACATTTGTTGTATAACTGTTTCACTTTCTTTGATCTGATTTACCATCCGCGGTAGTGTCCCCATCGGAAAGACATCTAGCATCAGAGGAGTCGATCGGTCCGCGAATATGTCAGCACGAATATGCTGATAATTCTCGACAACGCGGCCATGGTTCCAGTGGTATGGGGGGGGCAGGGCCGGGGTTTATGTCACCAACTAGTCGTACTTGTGTTTCACGAAAGAAATTTTCGTCCAAGCGCTCACAGAAACTCTGCTCACATATCCACAATATTTCAGCAATCAGAATTGATCAAAATGGCCGACATTGCTAAGTTATTCGGAGCCCCGACTGCAATAAAATAAAATCAGTCATAGACTGTATCGGTCCGACAGTGCACTGGAAATCAGATCTGGTTCGCTAGTTGATACGCTTATCCTTCTCTATCAGATGGCCACTTTGTGCCCCGTTAACACAGATGACCAATATGATTCAACGCGGAATATTATCCTCTGTAGAATAAAGTGAATCTCTGTTTGTCTGATCGCACTCAGTTATCATACCCCGCCAGCCCAGAGTGAGACACTGGTTCGCTCCTTTGTTCCTTCTCTCCTCCACCCTTAAGTCAGGACTTTTTGGCCCTGTCATAGTTACAACCGCATTTCTAACCTGGGTAGACTGAATGTGTGATCACGTGTGTTTGCATCCGTGTGCTTGTTTGTTTGTCTGCAAACGTTAGCGCGTCTAACCCGACAGACTGGAAAGCAACTGAGTTCAAAGGTCACGAGGATGAAGAAAGACGGAACTTAACATGAACGGTCCCATTTAGCTCCCCTATACAAAGTATCCGGTTCAACTCCTGAAGGGTGGTTGTTGAGGACATTAACAGACTAGTAGAGGAATCTGTATTGAAAATCCTTAACCCTAGACACTTCAATTCGTCTGATCCTCTTCAAACTTACACTAAGATCGTCCCACTTACCTCGATAATTGGCCAGCCATTACTTCAAGTTTCTGAAAACTCCGGAGAAGAAGTTCGAATCTTTCAACCATAGCACTTAATTTTTATACAAGCTAGGAAATTACCTTAATAACAGAAGAGTTAGGAGCCAAGGAACATTAAAAGAAGCCATTATTGGTGGCACTACTACAGCGCACGACAAATGCGTGCAACCACTCCAAAGTACAGAGATTAAAAGTAGAAAGCCCTCCGAAATTCTGCTCGAGAAGCAACGCTCGAGAGGACCGTCGGTAGGTGAGGACCCTCTTTTAAGGGGACTTTGGTTCGAGAGTTTACCCCACAACGTACCTACCTCACTGAGCGCCATTCGTGAATACTCACTGAAAGAAACGGCAGCGATGGCTGATGACATTACACCAAGGTGCAACACAGCTATCGCTGGGTCAAGTTGGTCTTCGATCACCGCGGTGCCTTTTTTGTCAACATCAAAGGATTTCTCTTCTAGGTAGGTTTGATGTCACTTTCACAGGACATTCTATTTCAGCCCGGGTATCCGCCCTCTGCCAGATAAAGTCCCAGCTATTTGCGACTATCCTGGACCCTAATCTTTTAGCCAGTTGCATCATTTTGCCGGTCTGATGAACTTCTATCGTCGGTTCATTCCTCAGTGGACGGGAATGATGCAATCTCTCACCGATCCTTTGAGCGGAGGCAAGCGGAAGTTCACGTTTCACGACTCAGCACAAGCAGCATTTGCCTCAGTCAACGAATCTATCGCTAACACATCATCCCCTACATACCCAGACCATTCGGTTCTTATATGGGTGGGGACTGGTGCATCAGACTCAGCGGTTGGAGCAGTATAGCAAAAGTTCTTGGACTATTCTTGGCAGCCTGTGGCATTCTTTTCTAATCACTATAAACAGCAGAGTCTAAAACACGTTTGGTAAGGGGTTACTGGCTATCTGCCTCAGCACCCGCTATTTTCGACGCTCAGTCAAAGGCCTTTCATTCAAGGTGTTCACAGACTGCAAACCTTTGCTTTATGCACTAAAGCCAACTTCAGATCGATGCTCACCACGCGAGGTTCTTCACCTAGAATTTGTCCCGCAGTTTACTGTGGACGAACGACACGTCTCTGGGGCACACAACCTCTTCGCCGACACCCTATCACACGCACATCATCTGAGCTGACACCAACTTCCTACAGCGAATTAGACGCAAATTATGAACCCTGATATCAAACAACTTCGACACAACGGTCTATTAAGCTTAACGACTGTACCTATCCCAACTTCCCATAATACCATCGTTTGTGATGTGTCACAAATCGCCTTAAGCCGGTGGGTCCCGCTCCGTAGAGCAGTTGTGCTTTTCTGATCCTTCACAAAGTGGCTCATCCCGCTATGACTGCCTCGGGGAAACTGGTAAACGCGCGGTTTGCCTGGTACAATGTCAATCTAGATGTCTGTCAATGTGCCCGTGCTCGTCTTCGATGTCAAGGTGTTAAGATTAATGGGCACACTATGACGAGGTCAGCTAAGTTCCCGAAACCAGAAACTTGTATTCATCACGTACAGGTCGATCTCGTAGGACCACTGCCACCTTCACCTGGATACGTCTACAAATTCATATGTGTGGACCTTCTCATTCGATGGCCACAGGCCATTCCCATTCCTCGTCTCGCATCAGAAGAAGCCGCGAGTTTCTCCGATTGGTTGGGTCAGTAACTTTGGCTGCCCAGCTATGGTGACAACCAATGGAGGTCCACATTTCGACGAAGCTTTAGGTAGCTTATTCACCACACTCGGTTATCAACACATTAGGAAGAGAGCATATCATCCCTAGGCCAAAGGTATGGTAGGACTTTCTTCCGGCAATTAAAAGCCGCCGTTCGAGCAAACTCTAACCCACGTTGGAGTAAAACCCCACTATCAGCACATCTGAGTCTGCGTAGTACAGTTAGGGAAGAAATGCACACAACACCCACTGTAGTGGTATACGGCTGTACTCTGCAGAGCTGACAGTTCCCTCGGCCACCGCAACTTACGATGACAGTGACTACGCTCAAAGCTCTACGCAGCGCATGCTAGTGCTCAAGGCAAGCATGCCGCATTAACAACAGTCTACAAACTATGTTCCAACTGCGTTAGAAACAGCTACCCATGTATTCCTCCGCGCAGATGGTGTTCGATCACCATTACAACCGCCATACACGGGTCCGTTTCGTGTGGTAAAATTCAGAGAGGAAAGGCTTGCTATGGATAACACTGGACAACACAAAACCTCATCTGCTGACCTCCTCAAACCAGCCGTCATAGGATGCTAGCGACCAGGTAGACCTGCTCAAACCATGCTTTCAGCTGCACCGAGTGATCTATCACTAGCACCACCCACGATTACACAGCCAAATCCCGGATGTTAGTCCATCATGATCGCCAAATGTACTCGCATCGCAAAGTAGCCGCCGTGGCCGCCAGCTACGAGATCCCTCCCGTTTAGTTGATTTCGTAACAATTTTTACAATCGATTACTAGTACTAAGTTGTGAAAGTCACCGTAGATTTATTAATCAGCAGGCCAGAGAAATTGTAATCGGCAATTATCAATGTTGTGTCACAGCAATACCGAAATTCATTTGTGTGTCTGTTACATTAGTCTAACATCCACCGGAACCTTCAGGCGCTATTTCTTTCCAGTTTGCATTATCCTCGCAGACAAATTCATGCAATCATATCGGTTACATCAGTTATCTCGCTGACACCCGTGTATGTTTAAGGACATAACCACTCACTGTGCAACCGGACTATTGGTCAGCGTGGAGCTGAAGACGACAACTGGACGCTGAACGCTACGCTAATCTCCTGTTGTTTCCTCGGGCTAGTGGAAAACAAACTACGCCACCCACCGTTGTAGTGAGAAAGTCATCAGCCAGATCTATAAGAGGGTCATGGACAATCAATTTATTTACTTTATTTCGTCATTTGTCTAATTAGCTCCACAGTTTCTTTCGCTTCCAGTCGTATGATACTTCAAGGTCTTCCCGCGCTCATTTTTGTGGTAAATCTTCGTTATAATGGGATTTTGTTGTACCTTTCACGACAGACTTTTTAACCAATGGGGATTTAATATTCAGCACGGAAAGTAAATTATAACTTGATAGTCTTTTAGTGGCTTTTCAACGACCCTCTGACAAATTCACTGAGTTTATAATTTAATGAACACAGTCGATTACCAAGACTCACTTTCAGCTCCCCAGTAACCCTGAAAAAGATAACACCTCCAAAGATGCAGAACTATTTGGACTCACCTCGAACCCGCACATTACTTAAAGAGGTTCAAAAAGTTAGGCCCTAATCCCATTGTTTCCAAGAGGATTTTAAAAACAGCATCACAGGAAATAGCTCCAAGCATTCCAGTGATTTGTATTGTCCACTCTATTTTTGTGTTTTACCTAAATGCAGTATATTTAGGTACTGTCTCACTAACATCAACAGATGATGCTTTGACCATAGTAGTGGTCAAACTTGAGAAAATAACGACCCGGGTTAGATTCCCGCCAACGCCAGTCACTTCCCCATTCGGCAGCATTTCATTGACTGCAGTTCCCTTACAAAAATGTTGTACCTTGCTTTAAAATAAACATAAGGCGGAAACAAAAAGCATATTTCCTAAGGATATTTGATATGCATTTATAAATGTATGCAGCAGTGTTAGCGTCCACACGATTCAGCCACGCTAAAGCGCAGTTCAAGTAATTGCTGTCTAGCGGTCACTAACCGTTCTTTCGTGGCCACAAAAAATTTACGGTCAAGTAAGCTGTGTAAAATAATCTGAAATGACAACTGGACTCACATTGTTGGCCTTGTATTCTCCACCGTTTTAGGTGCTATACTTCCTATGCCGAAATAGATTTCTTTCCACTGTCCGAGTTCCTCACTTGCGGCTGCACTGCCAACCCAGACAAGTAGTTTGTTGCCAAGTTAACATGCCCTTGACCTAATTCAGTTAAATGAAGCTAGTATCCGTTCTGTTGCTATGACTGTTGACTGGCTTTATATTCTAAGGCGTCCGTTTACTGACTCACCGTCTCCCGCTCGAGTTCAACTGACGTCATTGTTGACGCACTTTTCATTCGCATCCGAACTCCACGTGAATCTCAACCTGTTTATTTGTCTGTTTTTGCCAACCTCCTGCTCTTCCCTTATGTTTATGGCATGCCTTCCCCGAATCACGTGATATGGAGCGCCCGTTTCTCTTTGTCACATAGCCCGGTGTCAAAGCTGACTGCGAATTGTCAGTCTTTCTAGAGAGCCCCAGATAACCTACTGGTAACGACCAGTCGCGGAGAATCCCTCCGGAACACTATCTCGCGCTGATTTCGTAAAAATACTCAACTACATACGTTATTTGTGTGTTTCCCACCATTTATCTTTTTGTAAATTGACCTTTGTTTATTCGCGTTCAACGCGCGACTTTGTCATATCCTAGTTGGACCTGTGCGACTCACGTGCTCGTCTGTCTCACACCGCGAACTTGGCTTTCGTTTTGAGTCTTTGTGATCGCATATTTGAAGTTTGTATATATTTTGCGAGGTTGTTCATTTAATAATTCAGCATTGTAGAAACCGCGAATCAATCTTCTGATTTGAGATTCGTGCGAATTTGACTACACGTTGCTCAAAAGCATCTTACACAACCTGCCCCGGTTGTTTGTGCAATGTGACCGGAATACCTGCGATTTGTGGTACGTCAAGTCAAGTCTACTTCACCATCTATGATGGAATAATTCTCCCGTTGTGTCCGTAGATTGCCGACGTCTTGTTTCCTGACTTGGAATTCGGGGTTCGTTTTCTGCGGGTCACTGAACCACTGGACGACAACAAGGTAAAAGTATGAATCGATTTTGGTTGTCCACCGGAACTTCAAATGAATGACTCCGACTGTTCTGCAAACAGTGTGGAGTGGTATGGATCTGCGTGTTTGTTAGCACCTACTGTTCGCGACTGCTGAAATTTGATCGTTGCCAAAGAGCTGATGAATTGGCCCCGACCATACGGATCAGCCACAAAGTTTACGACAACGTTTGCTGCTTTTCCTTTGTGGTCACTTCAGAGACTTATATAAGTTCTTCAGTGCCCCAGTGCATCACTTTTGTTAGGTCAGCTGGAGACTCAGTTGGCAAAACATGAATCTCTGGTTCGCTCCCAACACCGCGCGTCCGTTCGCACCGGTACTGGTGAGTATAGTGGTCGAGGTAAGAGATTCGAACCCCGCAACCAACCTTTCATATTGGTCATAGGCAGTCCGACTGTGATGTGATTCTCTGCTCCAAGACACACGGTCATGGTTGACGGCTCCTCAGATAGTGTGACGAGCAACTAAAGTTACGGAGAATACCTCCCCCATTGCATACATACAGTGGAAAAGACGGAAAGTGAATGTTAGCTCGGTCACGACATCACTTATCAATTGCGAAACGAAGAACTCTATAGTAGTTCTGGGAAATAACTTACTCCCAAGGTCAGATCGAAAATCGGCCCATTTTGTCAACTTTAATTGCCAAAACACAACGAGCAACACAGTTGAATTCGTTAACTCAAATTTATAAGATTCTGTATCATTTGCACTCGTATGTGTGCTTTGCTCACATCAGTCAAGAACAGTTTCTTGCAATGTCGTCCGTTGCCGTATCACACCTGACCTACTGGGACAGTACTTGGTTCTCCATCACTCTAAGTCTCCGGGTATGGCTCCCGGTTATCCCTAATAATGCAGTGGACCTTTGTCGCTACGGGGTATACTCTTTACATTCCACACAGGCTCAATCATGAAATAGAAAATGTGTATCTAAGGCCTACCAGCAGTCGTGTTGAAATACGAGTAATGTGAAAAAAACAGAGCGGGGAGTATGGTCCCTATCAGTGTTTCTTAATCATGACTTTGCAGTACAAAATATATGAATGGACATGGGGGATGTAGTAAAGATAACGACGTGGTACGCAAAAGTGTTCGTTCCTATTGTAATATGGAATTATCCGGAAACCGCATATTATTGGCTTTTCGCCCGCTCAACGTGTATGCTTTCTGACAGTCTAGGACTTGCCTTGGGCGATGTGCGAGTCAAGAGAGATTGGGTGTACGCTCAATAGTTTAGGAGCGTAAATGGGGGGGGAGGGAGACTGCGCAGGCAAACCAGGACCTATTCTGTTGTGACCGGGATAAGACAGCCCACCTATCCGGAATACCGAATATGGAATTTTATAGCCAAAAGAGGCTGAGGGCCTTGGCCACGCTTAGCGTATCATCGGTCCCGGCCAAGGGTGAGACAACCGCACTGGTACTTGACCTTATTGAAATAATCTTCAAACACATCGGAAGGCACTCACGGATGTGCGCTGACGGTCTTCTTCTCGTGAAGCCGATACATATTGTTCCACAGGGAAAACACCCTTGGTTTCCGGATAAAAGTCTACCGCACTAGGCGGGTGAATATTAATTCCAGTTCACTATATGACAACCCTCCCATTGCTTTGTCAATAAGGTAATTAGCGGTGCATACGGTTTCATTGGAATGATTCGGGATCATTCGAAATAAAAAATTTTTTTGTTGCTAATTTGTGCTTCTAAATTAAACCACACAGGTCAACCGGTTAAACGGAAAATCGGGTTCAGTAATGCTGCAACTTGGAATCAACAATGCTGAAAGTTGAAACATTGAGTCCCCTTTATCCAATTCATTAGAACAGAGAGAACACGTAAGTCGCGAGATGCAATCATTTCGTTTATTCTTGTCAACCGCGGACGTAAAACGTGTCAGTACATATACATGGTATAGTAGGGGGGTAAGTGCAACAGTAAAGTAGACACGATCGAAAGTTCTTACAGTGCGTACGTTGGGGAGAGTGAAGTCTGTCGTGTTAACGACAAGGTAAACATTTACGTCCGCGGTTGACAAGAGTAAACGAAATGCTTGCGTCTCGCGACTTATGTCTTCTCTCTGTTCTAATGAATACTGAAAGTGTGAAATATATTCGTGTAGTTGTAAAAATATTTCTTGCTTTACATCATGGCAGATTTTTTAATGCAGTTAACTGAACCTGGACTAGTTAAATAATGAATAGGTAATGCAGTACTCCATCCTACAGCTTACTGTCGAGGAGCGGCCAACTCTTCCACGCGAACACACTCTCCCGGTACAGATTGATTTTACCGCTGAAATCCCCAGAGAGCGAACAACTTCGAGCGAAAATGGCTATCTTGTCACCTACCTACACACCGATAGTAAGCGCCGCTTGATCCTTTGATAAAAGAAGAAAGTGTGTGTCAAATGTTGCACTTGGGTATCTATGTCCGAACATTGAAAGACCTTTGGGTAGTTCAAGGAAGGTCACTGGAATCATTTAACAAACAGTATCAACGGAATGGCGCATATACTCTGAGTGTTGCTGGGCCTCGCTCAGTTGTCTGCGACAGCCATTGACACACGCAGTGGGGGAACATTGTAATAAACGGCATAATAGAAAATTAGTCCTATGCATTTTGAGGAATAGAATCAGTGAAACTAGTAGATTTGTTAGTTTGCTGTGCGCTACATATTGGTAGCTTTGGAAAATGAGTGCTGTATTGTGATTTTGATAGTCGAGTACATGAAAGGACTGCGGTGATGAGTGCTTCAAGTCACTCGTGTACCCATATGAAAATTACCAGTTACTTCACCATGTCTGGAGGTGGATCGAATCACTTTCTCGTTCTGACATTGACTTTAAGCTAGGACCGTTGAAGTATCTTGATAAAGCACTCCTGAGAGACAAAATAATGCATTGTAAAGTCAAACTGTAACTAACTCATTTACCACTAAGTGATGAATTGTTTTTAACACCTAGTAGGAGACTTGAGGATTGCTATGAAGGCATCTCCTGCGTTCAACTGGTGGTTTAACTTAACGAGGTGTGTCAGAACCTCATGAGAAATTATCACCAAAGTCTCAGTGTCTAGCCGGGTTGACACGTGTTCTTTGATTCTGGCCGAAAAAGAGGACAACAAAGAGTTAACAGGATCACATTGAGGCAGTTTATGTCTGTAGTTAACAGATAACATGGTGTACACATACACAGCCAACAGCAGAAGTATGAGTTATTTCCATTTCCTCAGCCACGTTCAGAAGTACACAAACTGAGTCATACCCGAAATTAACCTATATATATTTTCTTTCGCTTTGTGGCTGATAACGAGAAGTTCATGCGTCGCTCGCGGACAACCTTCTGAGCAAACCGCTCTGTAGTGTCATTATCGGTAAACATCAGTTCCACCAACTCTAGCTCTTGGGTTATTTTTTCTACCAGCACAAAGTTTCCTTGCTTGAGTCAACCAACCACTCACTTGATAACACACCCAAGTCAACCATTTTACTGACTTCTCAAATATATTACTTGTAAATGTTCATAACCTCCGTGTATATTGTAACTATTAGTCAAAAGATGAGGTACCGAAACAAGTTAGTTCGCTAAAGTCTCACTTTCAGTGCCACAATGGACAAATGGAGTACGATAGGCAAAAGGTCAGCCCCACGGAGTTGCCCCTGAGCCCAGAGGTTGAGCGGGAAAGAATTAGTGCTACAACCACGAAACACTCAAACAGACCTCAATGAACTCGACCGTGCATCAGCTCCACTGACCATTCAGTTCGATGAAGAACCTAAATTCACTCAATGGACCGTACCGAGTCTGTTGACGTAAACTGCTAGTTAGGGCTTCAAGACTATACGTGAGGTCATTTGGCCTATAAGAGATTAGCACACAAAGTACAGCTATGATTCGACCCGATTACATGGCATAAACAGTTGAAAGCATAAGTTCGACCACATTGATTAGTTTTAGAATAAAGTACGTAAACAAGCGATATTTTTTGCGATTGTTAAGTTTGTTTTTTCTTCATGCTCAGTTAGGTTCGGTTGACCCATTCTGAAGTTGAACGTTGCTTTCTACATTTCGTCCGTAAGATCATGTGATGCAATGGGTGATTCAAAAGACCATCGACACCCAAGCTGGCCTGACCTTGCACGGGAGAGTGAATGGCGTGCGTGGACAGTGTTCTATTATACGAGGCCCGCATACATGCTGTCCTATTTTTGTTTTCACTATAGTGATAGGCAGAAAAACGTGATCAAGAGTTCATGGCCCGCAAATATGTCAGCAATGAAAACAACCACAGAGGTTAGTCATTCGCGTTTGAAGATAAGCTACGATTGAAGTTGGACTGCAAGCCACACACGGATTGAAAATGCCGCGCATTGCAAAGAGCGTCAGATACCTCAGTTGACTCGAACAAGGAAAAATGCGTAAACGGTTACCGGTAGGTTAAGTGTGCAAGATAGGGTATACGTGAGAACTGGACTTGGGTGAAAAGAAAAGGTTCTGTACAAGGCACCAGGAGTGGCGCGTTCTTTTCCTAAAACACAGAAACACGGAAAATGTGCATTCTATCTTAACCAAATGGACTCATAAGTTCACTATATTTAGTTTGACCAATTAGGATTATACATATATATATATATAGTGAACTTTTTCACAGTGGAACTAGCGGACAGTGAGCTTTTGATGAGGTTACTAATAGTAATAATAATAATGGTGCTGATAATGATAATATTAATAATAACAATAATAATACTGCTAATAATTATAATAACGATTCACACCGAAGATTGGATAAAGCCACAGGTTTATTAAAAGCACGCCATGCGCTTAAGCATAATAAGAAGGTCCCAACGTACTGCAAGGTTCACGGTCTATCAATACTTAGCTGTTTACCATCAATAGTCTGATGATGTTCACCGGAGCTGATCAAAACAAATTTGAAAAAACACTCTCGAATCATGGAATAGAAGTGTAAGAATTCAATGAAAGTGATTCAGTTCTCAAGTGCGGTCATTGGAATAGAGCAACTGATGGATACCGTCCAAATGACATAACTGTAGATCTGTTTGTGAAGATGAGACAAGGAAAACAGCAAGGAATGATGATTGTGGTAGATGATAATTCCCTGTTGCCGGGCTGATTACCACACCTGACTTAAATGAACCTTATTTGTCTCTCCAGTCCAAGCGGAAGTGTTAGTAGCTAGTGTCTCTTGATAATGCAATGAGATTTGACGCCGTGCCGCTGAATTCACTCACAACAACGGAACAAAAATGCCACGTGTGTGCGATCGAAGCGAACAAGTTTTCGAAACTTTCACTCTCACGATTGATTACAACCGGAAAAAACGATTATTCAGGTAATCAACATCATCATCGTCGTACAGCTTCAAACAGCGGGGCAAGTCCCACTGACTACTGCCTTTCTCACCATGTTGCACGTGGAAATAGAAAGAATGAATATACAAGATGGACAGGGAGTGGACCTACACGGGAGGGAAAATGAAAAAACGCCCTAATAGCTAACACACAGAATACACAGTACAGCTGTACAAACGCACATCGATCAATCGTTCTGATTTGACAGAAAGTGACAACACGATCTCCACTATTCGCGGTTCGCTGCCATATCCTTCAGTGTCTCCAGTCAACTAGTTGAGGGATCATTTGGACTCCAACCACGAAGATGTGAGATACCTACTTTTCCTAAGTTCGCTGTACATTTCCTTACTCCTCGTTGCCATGTCAATTGTTGATCTCCACGTGACTTTTTCCACTCCCGAGAAGGAACGGAGAATGGGGCACGGTACGGTAGACGAGTTTGCTACACGTAACACGTGCCCCAACCAACGAAGTACACTCAGTTGGATACGCTGTGACAGAACGTTCTCTGAATTAACACCCAATACTCGGTTTCTGACCTCAGTATGGTTTACTCAGTTGTTCCATCCTATCTTAGCGATACTACGTAAATATCGGTGGTCAAAAACCTGAAGACGACGAATATCTTCTGCACGCGCTGTTCGTTAAACTGAATCGGGGAAGCCTTCCAAGTTGAGGAAAATCATTATTGTCGGTCGACTGTGTATGTGAAGTGCCTCAAGTAATTTAAGGAGAGCAAAGATCAAATGGATGCATTCTCAACCTGGGCAGAATCCGGCCTGTTGTTCGCGGCCGTTCCTCTCTCCAGCCGGTGTTGAATCAACAAATCTAGGTGCAACCAGACAAACCACCCGGCAGAGCCATTAAGGATTATCAGTGGACCATGGTGCTTTAATACAACGATTTGGCTAGGACAACCACCCATCTCATAAAGACGTGTTTTGTGCCAGTTAACTGAGATGATTCGAAGGCAGAAAGGCCTTCTCACTAGAGGTAATGGGCATCCACCAAACACGAAGTATCTACCCATTGAATGGTGCAGTGACGATAATGTGGTCCGAATTGAGTGGTTGGTCATATCGATTTTGAAATGATCTATTTGGGAATCATTGTGTTCCACAATTGAAAAGAAAATTAGGCGCTTTCCCACGATAACAACGCCACCAGCTTCTAACAGAAAAAAGATCACAGTTTCTGGTCGACTCTGTCGGTAATTTAACTCCAGTTCAATTAGTTCATCTTTATTCTCATCGGTATGAATTAGCAGTTTTCAAAAATGGGAAGGTTGGAACAAAGAATAACGATTCATTGACTAGATGTTTGAGATGAGTGGTTAAATGATCGGGAAAGCTTCAGCAGCACTTCTTCACCTAGTTTTCGTTTCTCGGGATACCACACCACGTAGTGGATCAAAACGGAACTACATATGTGCAATGATCAATAAGCATCATACTGAGAATATAATTTCCCTGTGGTAGAAAGTGTATTGTTTACTCCACAGTCTCTTTGCAGCGGGTGAAACATATGACTATGAACTTCTGGCTTTCTCTTGGGCAGTCTGACACGTTAGAATTCGAACATGTAGCCGACACCATACACACTTACACGCCTTCTCCACGCAGTGTATAGAAAATCTAATAAATTACCGCAGTTTTGATTGCCGGACGGAATGGAAATACACCACCGAGTGACAAGTGCGAAAAATAAAACAGTGGTAGAAGGAGGTTCAGCGATTACTAACAACTTTTGTACTTTCTGTAAAACTTCCAATGATCGTGTCGAATTAATCATTACTCAAAGCCATTTTAGCGATTGTCATCAATGTTGGCCGGAATTACAACCGTAAGCAAATCTGACCGTAAAAGAAGGATTTGTAGTTCTTGCCTTTGTCTTCAGCTTGACAGAAACAAACCATCTGGGCTCTTGACAGTGGTAGTGGTAATAATTGTAGCAGTCGTAGTCATTGTAGTGGTAGTGTTATAATCCATAAGATGTGCCCGGTAGTTAGGTTGTTTACTAGAAGTAGCTCTTTCAGACACAGACGGAATTAACCAATTGTTACAATGATGCTTCTTTGCAAAGTCCCTGTCCGGTACACTTGAAGGCCGTCGTTATTTAGGAGGAGGATGCAATTGAGTGGTCCACATGCCGTCGTTGGCCTTATTGCATTCGGTTTGTTTGACGTAATCGAGTCAATTAGCACTCCATGGTTGACCACAATTGACTTTTAAGCAACCAAGGGTGTACTAATCAATGAGTAGCATGCACACTCCACCACAGTAGCAGTATTATTAATAGTATTAGTGTTAGTATTAGTAGTAGTAGTAGTAGTGGTAGTGGTAGTAGTAGTAGTAGTGGTAGTGGTAGTAGTAGTAGTAGTAGTAGTAGTAGTAGTAGTAGTAGTAGTAGCAGTTGTGGTAGTAATGGTAGTAGTATTAGTAGTAGTACCATGAACAATTGTTACTCTTCTGTTCCAGTGTCTCTTGGTTGACAGCAGACAATAAAAGAGAGTGCTGCTCCAAATGGAAGCCAGAACTCACAAACTTCTGCTGCTTGCGTTGTTCAACAGTCATACAAATCCAAAGATGAACGTCAACTTAACCACGATCTCAGATCATTTTAATTTTAATTTAATATATCCGGTGAGTGTAGTCAGTCTAAACATACATCATCTTTAGTTCTAGCTGGAACAACCAGTAACCACACACCGGATGCAATATTCCTGACTGGCAATGAATGGACCAACCTTGGACATCTTCCAATTACTACCAAGCTCTATTGGTATGGTATGCTGAAGAAATTTATTCGGTAGCGTGATCAACGAATGTCCTAATCATCGATTTGGAATCGACTCAATGCTTTTCCTCGTTTATCCGGATAATATTCGCAACGCCCGAACTGATAAGACGTATTGAAATCGCTCCCACCCGAAACTGCACAAACCTAAGTAGTAAGAACACCAAGGCTGCGGAATGGCACGTTAACTGTATTGCAGAAATTGTTTGTATAAATACGTTAAATCAAAGATAAAAACTCATAGGTCAGAAGTTGGCCAATCACAGTGAGTTTCAGCTGTACCTGTCTTCGGGGGTATCGATTTTTTGAGGCTCATTAGCGTACGTAGCTACGAGGGTGGCTGCTGAATCGCCACAGTCCAGTACTCTGGGTCCCCTCTCAGCTTTGCTGGTACAATGAGCTTACCAGGTTTTGGCAATTTCTCAAAAACATTGGTGTTCACTTCAGACATTCTAGTGTTGTTCATCAATTAGGACCAGGACTTGACCTAACTGCACCAGCCTGATAAGCTTCATCACTGAAACTACACACATAGAGCTGATAAAAGCTATTTGCGCCCTGGATGTTCACAAATGGAAAGGACCGTCATATAACTCTGGAAGAAAACACTGGATCGCAAATGAACACACGGGAAAAGTCATAACTTAATATTGTTATATGGTGGATCATGGTGTGGCGTGTCTCCCTCAAGCAGGGACCTAGAGCCAAAATGGGACCTGTTTCAGTGCACTCACTCATGTTCGCTTATTCCAAAGTTTCCACATACCCCCTGCCTGACTGGATTCAGAAAAGAGATTTCAAATACAGCAATCCAGTTGCTTGAACTTGTGATATTTTCCGGTGTGTACAGTTGCAGAGATAGAATGACTTAACCCCGTTCGTCGAGCACGCCTACCAAACCGAACGATTTTCATTCCAGAACAGCTCATAAAATAGCTATTATTTAGGACCATACATGAAAATATTTTGTCTTTTTTTAATTTATTGTACAATAATGTTCACCATTTATAGAATAGAGTCGCACTAAACCCATTTCTGTCGAATGGGCAAGTCCCCCCCCCCCCCCCCCCGGTGTCAGGAATTCAATCCGGAACGCCCAAGTCTGAAGTTCAGGCTGACGACCGTTTGACCACAGCCGGTCATATCTACCCCGTTCGAGTTCTATTACTGGATGACCGCTGTTTCACCACACGATTCGGTTCTCGTGATGTTTTCTGTGCTAAAAAGGAACATGCATTTCCATCTGCCTTCTTTAATTGAACTCTTTTGAAAACCGATTGATCCATTCAGATCACGTGGACCAGTGTGAGGGTCAAGAAAACCAGTCAAAATTGTCGAGCTTGTGGTTTCAGTCAGCCTGCCAATTATTCAAACAGGATCCATTAGTTTTAAAAATCCTTTTCAAATTCATCAGGTAACTAATCATTAAGATGAAAACGTGAAATGTTTGACCTTCAGAGCGAGAAAAATTTGTTCTGAGGAGAGAACGAACTGGCGCTCATAAGAAACATTCTGTGTGAGAATAGTTATCCGGATAGGTGTATTGAAAGAGATATCACTCAAAAATTTCCTAAAATCACCGGAAAAACCCTAAGGAAGAAAAACCCCTTTATTAGTTAACCATTTAAAGGTGATATGGTGAGAGAAAGCCTAAACCGACAACCGAAGAGAGAAATTCAAAACACGTTCAATACCGCCTCCTTGTGTTGTGTTTCGAGGTGCTCCTCTGATCCAGACTCACAACAAGGATAAACTGCTGATACTGACCCTATCAATGGTTGTATACTCTCTGAGATATGTTCGTAACACGTCCAACGTAGATCGAACAGCACGACAGCTATCCACTAGGATTAGAGTATCACCCACGTTGGTTAAGCCAACGACAGACCGGATCGATAAACAGCGCAGTCTTTGCACACCCAGTTGACACCGGACATCAGGTGAATCCAGACATTGCCTTTCAAAGTTGTGCATCGTGTCCCCCCAAACAAATGCGAGGGTGTTCAGTTGCGCACTCTAGCGATAGCCGAGTCAGTTGGAATCAAGAAGCTCACCCCCGGCCTTTGCATCCAAAAAGCTTTCGGTTCAGGCACTTCAACCTCCAGTTCCTAGGATCGATTGAGACCGAATGAAACTGTCGTCCTGTCACCCAGAGGGTGTAATTCAGATTAACCAATCACATGTCAAGGACAATTTGACTGTTGACAAACCCCTGTCCATGACTGGTGTTTATTCCGTGTCTATCATGATTTTTGCTTAATGTCTCCCAGGTAATTTGTGAACGGCTTGAGAATGAATTACTGAAAAACAATTGTTTCGCCATACTGAACTTCTATAATCATTAGAGACATCGACTCGAGAAAAGGATACGTTTAAAACTTAAACTGATGAAAGTAACGGGCTAACATCCCTCTCTGACGTCTAATATATATATATATATATATATATATATATATATATATATATATATATATATGCACACACACAGCGTAGAGCACAGCATCGTGAAGATTTAAACAAACGAACAGATTGCGACGGTCATTCTACGGAGTTTTGTAGGCTTGACTGTCAAACATTGCATTGCTTTAGGTCAGTCTAGGGAAAGGAATCATGAGAAGTCCTATGGTATTGCCCAACGGCGTCAGTGCATAAACTTGCGGTATTCAGTCTGTCCTTTTTAGAATCTTCTAGAGAGAACGGCTTAAGTTCCCTCGATGCCCACCTCACAAAACGAGATGAGTGTAGCTGTTTTGTCACGGCTATGTTGAATCATGTTGTAGGCATCCTCTCAGAGGTCGTTTGCAGTCAGTCTTTTAGATCGCGTTCCATTTCTAGCGTCCGCTGAAGGGTCGAAGCCACTACAAAACAAAAAGGTGCAGTTTGAATTCAGCAGAAAAATCAATTGGGTTTGAGTTTTATTCGTTCACTGATTGAAATAATCACAACAGAAAATCAGCGAGTTTACTGTGCACTGACCCTCGGATTTCATGACCGTAGGATTTTACTATGGCACATTTTTCAATTGTGCTCGGATTTGTTGGCGAAAAACAGAAATAAATGGGTTACCATAGCAACAGCTCCCACAACATAATAATATGTTCACACGTGAAATCGTTTTCGCTAGCTAAAAACCAGATACACTTGGCACCAAAGGGTTTCAGGAAATGTTTTGACAGCATCTGTAGGTGATCCCAAGTAAATTATTTAGCTAATGTATCAGAGTAGAGGTCTATTCAGAGTGTATCGAAAAGCGATGCTCTTCGATTAGAAACAGGTCTTGAGAAAGGTTATCCTCGATAACCGAAACGTCAGCTAACTGCTACTTTTTCCGACAACGCTGCGTTACCGAGCACTAAACACTAGGGTATAATAAATCGTTACGTCTTGTTGCTGGTGTTATTTGTTCACTGAGCTCTTTTCCCCTAACTGTTGCTCAAGTTCACCGCAGCTTTTGAATAAGTTAGTAACGACAGTTGATTCCCAACAGTACTTAATTCAGATGTAAAATGACAAGCACATACCTGTCTTTTCGGAACTTTCCATTGAGCCAGCTCAGTAAAGATGCACAGATTTAGCGGAGTTCCCGCTGGGAAGTTATTTACGTGGCTAATCTAGTGGTTATATCCATAACAGTTGTTGTGTACCACGGGATATTCATCTGTATTATCGGCATCCGATGGCCGTAACGCGGTAGCTCAGCAGCTAGGGCAGCTTTCCAGTAAGAGGAAAGTAGCAGGTCAAATTTCGGGTCCCAGCTTGAACTTTTGGATGCGAAAAATGCAAATGAATTTCCATTACATATTAAATGAATCGGTTGATAATCATATGAGAACCATGACAGGAGGTGACCAAAATCGTCAGTTTCGAATTCAGGGGATAAGAAAAGTGTGGTAATTCAGCAGCGGTGACACGTGATGCGGACAGGTATTGTTTCATAGCTACGCACGCGGATGAGTCTCAACCAATCAGGATTGTCCAGGACAAGCACGACAAACGCTTCCTGTGATTGGCCAGCTTCTAGCCTGTGAATTATTTCCTCTGACTTAACTTATCTATATAAACCAGTTCTGTAGTACAATTAACGTGTCATTCCGCAGCCTTGGTGATTTTCCTACTTTGGTTTGCGTAGTTCCGGATGGGAGCGATTTCAATACGTCTTATCAGTTCGGGCATTGTGAATACTACGAAAAGCTAAAGCGAAAGATCCAGATTCCAGGACGTGTGCGGTAGGGGAGGGGGGGGGATAATGTCATAAACGGAGGAGGCACGACAGATACGAACAAAAATGACGTGAACAATGCATTTAACTGACCCGTTGTTGAAACTAGTTGTAATTGATCGTTTAAAATGGTGGCCTTCGAAGAGTTCTTCTACTGACGAAATTTAAAATGAATTCTGCGGAATTCGAGCTCAGAGTGTCTACTGAATTGGAACTGTACGAAACAGCTGAGAAACGACGCGGTAGTCCTGGGAACTAAAGTAAATTGCTGAGAATTTATGCGACAAAGCTTGGTAACGACGGGTGACCCTTAATGTTTCAGTAGAAGGGGGACACAGTGATCAAAGGTGAACGAGGGGATAAATGACCAAATGAGAAAGGTGACCAATCAAAGTCAACGTTCAACGTCGGGTCATGCGACAAGTTAAAACCACCATTAAAATCACGTGACTGAGATGCAGACCAAGTATGTCACTAACAAACGGGTAACGAAGTAGATCGGCAAACTGAATCCAAACTGGAAATAAGACCACCAAAACGGGCTGAGCACAGATGCGAGGGAAAGTTGCACAAACAAATATGTCAGTTGATCGTGCACGAAAGCCAACCAGTAAACCAGAGACACCGGGAGCAATACGGGTGAGGTAAAGCATGGGCACGAGCATAGAGATGGGGCGTATACTGGCTAGGTCCACTTGATATATACACTAGAGTCAAGCGAAAACTAAATTTCGGTTTTTGGGAACTAACCTAGTTGAAGTTTCGGATTCAGCAGTGAAAGCTCATGTGGGAAGTACGGGCAGCTGAACAGAACTTCGTTCGATTTTTAGAAGACAAAAAGACTTGTATTGAAGAATACTCTCGATATATCGGAATGTAACCACCGAGATACAGTCGAAGTAACCATCCCTGGGGCCTTCTTCTTATTCTCGCTGCACATTTTCCAGATCATAAAAGTTTGATTTACCATCTAATTTCAGTGGATGAAATTGCTTTGGTCAGTCACGATAAGATTCGATCCTACAAATACTGGAACTTCCTTTTCATTTATTGTTCGCAACGGGTTTGTTGCTTCAGGGAGGGAGTCGAAACCGATTAAACATTGCCGAATAAGGAGGTGGCCGACGGTGACGGGACTCGAACCTGGGACCACGTGGTCTGAGGCTCACTACGATGACCGTCTGACCACCGCTAGCTACTATGGAAGCTAATCGTCCTAATAAGTGAGCGCGAAGCTAGAACGTGTACAGGCACGCACCCCACGGCATCTTGTTCCCAGTTGTCATAAGTAAAAGCTTGCTTTCAGTGTCTTGTACATCAGCTATCTGAAGGAAATGAAAGTTAGTTCATGGTGCATACAAAAAGGGTCTTTCACGCTTGCAGCGAAGGAATCACTGAACAAAATGAATAAGAATTAGATTACATGATGTCTTGCATGGCACGGGAAAAGTTACGTTATCAACAGGCCATCAATAATTTTAATCTTTCACGTGCTAGATCGTGGTGGGTAACCATGTGTCGTTCGGTTGCTGGATTGTTATAGTAGTGCCATAACAGGTGACCGAAATGGGATGACTAGGTAAGCATTGATCTTAAAGTGATAGTTTTTGCCCGCTCAAAAAGAACACTCAGGTTTCCAAATGTCCAACGGACCTTTCAGGTTTGCGTCGATACAATGATGATTCATGGTCAGGAATCTCGCTTTGTTATTCTGAACTCATTTTATCCGTTATGGTAAGGGGGGAGGGGGATTGCTCCTTTGCTGATGCTCTCCAACTCGTAATAATTTACGACTACTGTTCGATGGCTTCATTTTCTTTTCGACATTCTGAGTGAGTCAGATAATTATTTAACAGACGCGACTAGCCGGATAACGTTGGCAAACAAACGAACGGTGTCCGAAAACACCGGCGAGGGCTGAAGTCACTTCTGAAGCGCGAGTTACTATAAGCCCCCATGACATTGCCAGGTGTTTGTAAGAAACTTCACTCCAAGTGATTTTTTCTCCAAACCACACGTCTTTAATATTGGAACCATAGACAAACCTCTGTTTGTTCTATAAATACAAACCAATACCAACGTGAATTGATTCATCTGCTATGGAATTGCACTCTTCTAAACAGACTAGTTCTTATCCTTGCAAAAGTACCGGTGAGAAGGACGGGAACCCCAAAGGACTCATGACATCATCCGGAACTTGATAGTCATAGCACCGAGACAGATGAAGCCTCACAAGATAAAGCACGATGACACGTTGGACGAGAGCGAAGTTCTACCTACCAACGAAGGATAATTGGCTACTGTGGGGTTCGAATCACTACCTCAGACTGGGGAACCAGAGATTTGTACCGCTTTATCACTGTAAGTCAGACAGTCGTGTACGCAACTAGCAGTATGAAATTTTACTTTCTTACTCCAATTACATGTAATCACTTAAATCCAAGACCGGGCCGCAGCCAGTGAGCGAGTAAGCAATGTCAGTTTTTTCGTATAAACGGTCATTTTAATTTTCGACGTGCTCTGCCCGTTAGAAGCTCTCTTTCTCTGTAACGGCCATACCACTTCTCTTTGTTGAAATCCTTTAGAAATTAAGGTGCATTTCTCTTTTAACAAAAAAAGAAATCAAAAGCTCTCTTTGGCTGTATGCTGGTCACCTCCTTTGCAGCCACAACAGTAACAGTCTACGGAAAAGCTTTCGGCCTCTGTGTGGAAAGAAAACGAAACAAGTCAAATTTGCTGCGCACGTTGACATTATCAACAGTGCACTCGTCCACCCATCAAATGACTCTCAGCTGCATTCATTCCAAAAGGTGATGTGCACATAACCCTGTTCTCTACAGAAGAACTATATGAGCCTCTTCGTAATTCCTAAATAACCTCAGGTTTAGGTCCTGATGGCCTATCGTCATCAATTTCGGGATCTGGTGCTGTTGCCCAGACCGTTATACTGACTTCTCTCTTAAACAAATCCTTGTGCTTATTTTGTATTCCAGACTAATGGAGACCAGCTACTATTGTTCTTATATACAAACCTTACAATTACATTGTTACAGCTAAACGCTTTTGTCCCATTGCTCTAACTTCATCTGGCCTTAAACTTACAGAGCGTGCCATTCTAAAACATTTGAATTCTTCTATATGCTCTCCCGGTCACCCCTTACAGCTTACCCGTAAATCGAACAGGTCAATTGTGGATGCTATGGCCTCGTTAGTCCACCACATGACCAAATCCTTGGATGGATCAGCGAAGTCTGTAACAAGCGCTTTGCTAGACTACTCATCCGCTTTTGATTCCAATCCGCGGTCTCTTCTCCTCCTTAAACTGGAGGCTTTCGACTGTCCCATAACTTTACTGACATGGTTTTCTCATTATTTCGCTATCCGCACTCAGTGCACATGATTAGCTTTTATTACAGTCAAAACTATGGTGGCTAATTCAGGCGTTCTTCATAGAGCTGTCCTTTTCCCCATTTATTTTCCACCTACCTTAGTGAGTTTTCATTCAGTTCTCCTGCACACTTATTTAAATATGTTGATGATGTGGCCCTTTGTCAAGCTGTTTCTTTAACCCAGGATTTCAATAGCTATTCCAGCAGTCTTTCTTACTTATGATTTTTCTGTTTGATCAGGCTGAACTTTAAATTCGTCTAAATGCACTGAATGCATATTTACTCTTTCTCGATCGGCTTATCCTTGCGATCCATCTGCCATTTCCACAGATCCCCTAGATAGAACAAGTTCTGTCAAGTATTTAGAAATCACTATCGAAGCGAGTCTGAAGTGGTAATCTCACATTCCAAACGCTGGCTATCTCACCAAATTCGACAGCATAGGCATTTTGATGTTAAACAGAGTGCTATTTCCGTTTCTGTCTGTCGTAGCTTTTTCTGTTCTCCTTTACCGTTTCCGTGTTATTTTTGCTAGTCTATCAAAAAACGATTTTAGAATTCTTCATCGAGGTTTTTCTATTATTAGTCATGTATTTTCACACCCTTAACTGAACTACCCGCTAATTTGTATGAACTACACCTGGCCGCATGTGAAAAGTTCACTCGGAAAATCCATGAAGACAGCACTCACCCTGAATACTGCGATCTATCCAAGTGTAACTCCCTCGCTCCCACACATTCCCCTTTTCGATCCATACGTTCTGACATCACCATCTGTAGAAAAAATCTACCGTCCGTTATCTGGCCCAAATCCTCACGAACCGAATTTCTTGTCAATTTCGGTATGTAATCGTTCGGTTTTTCATCCCAACGATTCGATGAGCTTTGGAGCGTGATCTTTTTTACTGAAATGAGGACGTCTGTCTATGCCAAAGTGTAATCAAATACAAATGCAATACAGATGCATACAAGTAAGTGTGAAGTGAGCGGATTTATATTCATTTCCACGAGCAAGCGAAACTTTTATTCGGCTGAGACTAAGCAAGATTAGTTGATACATAGCGAGACCGATCAGTTAACACAATTCGGGAAGAATCTTTAGTAAACATCAGTACCGAGCAGGCAGTTCAGTTCAATTCAACCATCCATTAACCGTGAACTGGATGCGGTGGCTTTGGTTACTATCTCTCAGCCCCTAAATGATGAGAAAACACGAGATAATATGGACAGAGTAAGAAGGAAACCACAAACGGTAGCACCAAGTCGATGAAGAAAGTTTGTGAATACAAGAGTACCGCTGATCGCGATGGGGCCCCACTTCCTCCAGTGTATCTTACCACTGGGTGTGGGGGGGGGGTTATTGAACCCTACCCGGGAAGCTTCACACTCCCTAACTGGCAAAGTCCACTGGCCAGGCTTGTTATACCTCTCTTCCACTTCATGAACTGACTAACCTTACTCATCTTCTAACCGAATATTGCTGGTCGACGAATCCCATCAGGAGTCATGAGCAACAAATGTTCCACCCACCTTAGCCTGGTAACCTTCAGTATTTCATCTAATGATCTGCTTCGGGTGTCCAATACACTGCACCTCACCTCAGAAAAGCTAATTTGATGTTCCCACCAGGATCGAGATACGCTACGAAGAAATCGGTGTTCGAATACCAACTAGCTTCTTATATCCTCCACCAGCAATGGCTACTTTCCTGAACCACTAGGTAGTGCACTCTGGACCCTAGTTGGATAAATGGATGTCATGTAGGCACCACAGATGACTCAGGTTTACAAATGCCAAACAAGCCCTCTATATAAGCGAAAGCACTTCATTCGATATCCGAGCTCTGGGTGAAATGCAACTGTCAGATAACAGAACTTGTCTGCTAGATTTATACCCGCTCCAGATACCGAAAAGTTTGGTACTGGACCAACCCGGTCCTGCAACAGCATCTTACCCTTTGAAGGTGCGAAATGAACACCAAACATTTTACAGTCGTAATATCATGAATTAGAGGGACATTGAACGATTGGTCGCATGGTTTACGTGTGTATATGAGTCCGTCCGGTATCGAGCCCATGACAGTTTCAACCGAAAGCAACAACCCGATTGCATGAAAAGTTCGCAATCCCGTACCCATTCCCCGTGAAAATTCACGGCTAGACAGTGCTTAATGATGAACTAGATGTGCTTGATATAATGCTTTATGAATGAGGCAATTGATCTGCTCAGTTGTCACAAAACCCAGTCTTGAAAACTATTGCGTAATCTGTACGCAGAAAAAGGAGACGCTCTTTCCATCCCCGTATATGTTTTAAGGTTCGCATAAAGATAATTCACAGGTACGAGTGGTAGACCATCAGGAGTAAGCTGGAAATATAGTGAGTTTTGTAGGAGGTCTTTTTATACCAATTTTGTGGGGGTTTTGGCATGAGTTGGGATACAATGATTTTTATGGAGTATAAGTTTGGTGCATGCTGCTCTGCGGGTAGGGCTGGCATACTGCCAATAAACGGGCTGGTTCAGTGGTAGACAGAACGCCACAGCCAGTCCAGAATCAAGGGCACGGTGGAAGGCAGTGAAACAGGCAGCACGTGATCGTCAGACTAGAGTCGCAGACTGGAGTGTAGCTAGCCAAGTGGATCAATGAACCAATAAATAGTTAACGTTTGTCTGAACCTACCAGAGCCGAATCAATCAATCCGGGTGAAGCCAGATAAGCAAGCCAGATTGACCGTTTAACGATATTAGTGGACCAATGAGTTTTATGGAAGGTTTTAGTTATGATCTGTGCACATCTTATATAAACGACCTGTTTTGTGCTAATGAACGAAGACGGACGAGTCTTTACACTAGATCTAGTGGGACGGGACAGAATAATTTCGTTTACCTCTACGTACGTTTCCACGGAAATGGAAATACTTACGTGGGACAAATAAAAGCTATGGTTGATCAATTATCCGAACCGCTGCGCCACGATACCGACCCTCCTACACGTGAGGCGTTAGTTCAAATCCGACACACGGTCAGTCACATGGCAATCAATTCGCCTACCTGTTGGCATCAGTTAGGATCTAATCCACGACAAGTCAACACTAAGTAACACGAATTACTATCGGTCGCACGTGCTGACAGCTTAACATCGCCGTCGATCGTTCAGCGATGCGGCCAGAAGGGAGCCACACCTAAGACTCGTAGAATTTTCATTTTGGGATTTAACCACTATGCTGCTTCTTTACTGATGTAATTACTTTTGATTCATTGTGCTTACGTGTTCAGATGCTCCTGGAAAGTTGGCTCGATAGCAGTAAGTGAGTTCAATGGTTAACCATGAGTAAGCCCGGTCAGATTGCTCGTTACCGTGCCGATCGCAACAAATGATTGTGCATCGTATATATATATATATATATATATATATATATATATATATATATATATATATATATACATATATATATATATATATATATATATATAGTATGATAAGGGTGATGATGATGATGATGATGTTCCATATATTTGACGAAATTACTAAGAAGTCAGCAGACGGACAATTGTTTGAGTTAGTTCGATATTGCGGATTGATATGCATGTGATATAAACATCCATAGATGATTACACACAGTGTACTGTTGGCTTGAATACAAATGAATAAAACCGACGGCATCTGGCGTTCAGTTCTCTGCATGTGCTTTCAGGGTCTGTTAAGGCGACCCTGAAATTTAAAAAAAGCATCTAGAACCTTTGCATTCCACATGACGATGACACCCGAACAACAGCTAATCACTAGACTGGAGGGAATTGCTCACCGAACTGACTCTACGAGGAACAGTTTTGTTGTGGTATCCTATTGTCTGAGTGGGATAGAATAGGTGCCTGTCATATATATATATATATATATATATATATATATATATATATATATATATATATATATATATATATATGACGGCTTTGTAATGAAGTTCTAATTCGGTGGTTTACTTACACTACTTAGGAAAAAACATACCAGTCAATGAATTCATCATCTCTTTGTTCATTGTTGGCTGACGCAGTGGATAAGGGGCTGGTCCCAAAGCTTCGGGTGTAAAGCTCTGACTTGCTTCTAAGACCGTACATGCAAGTGTGTTTAATACCCGTTGGGCCGATCAAAATGAAAAACTGTGGCCAATCGTGGTCTGGTGATATGGCTGCAAACGAAATTTCTACCCACACTCAGTGCCTCCATCTGACAGATCGAGAGCGACTCATTGTAACTGCATCAGTCGTTGGCGGTAGTATGAGATACATGACAAAAAATATCTCGCCTGGGAAACCAGATAAATAGAGTCAGCAATCCTCCTTATTAGACTGACAGCTGGTGATCTGTATTATGCCACTTTTGTAAACTAGGCGTAAATATTTGTCGTCAAAATGTATTGTCAGCCATTAGATTCAGGTCTGAATGGATTTGCGATTGATTTGTCTTGGTGTCAGCATTCTTTTCTTTGCTAGCTCAATGAAAAGACTAACACTTTAACCAACACTTCCGGATTTTATGATGAGCAAAATATGAACAAAACAGTGTGAGGAAGTGAGATCTGCAGAAAGAGTATGACGGCACTTCAACGGTTACACTTTATAACATTGTGTGTTTTACCATCAATACTATTAGCACTAGTGACTAAATCAACTGGTAATGAGACCGGATGACTGCAGACTTGAATTTTGAATCACGGTTCCCACCTACTGAGCTGAGTCCTCTGGAACATATTTTGTAACAAGTAAGGGCATATGTTGTTGCTGCATGCGTTCAGTCTGAAGAGCACAACAGGAAAAACCCATGAGCCGAGGCTCAATAGGTGCATTAACAGGTACCAATGCTGACAGTAAACAAACACCACAATGGCGGCCTCCGATCTGGCCTTTACAATTGCCACGTTTGAGCAATCCGGGTATACCTCGAACAGTCATTTCCATGACTGACTGCCCTGCGTGTCACTGACAAAATGGCACACACACGCATGCCATACACAAGTCAAGTATATGCTTTATACAGCGGAGGGTGAATATTTAGTAGACACACTAACTTACGATTGGTTATTTCTGCCATGCTTATCTTGCTAACACGTGAGTGCTACTACCATCTTACTAACTTACGTGAGTAACACCTGACTTTCTCGTCTTCTAGATTGCGTTCCGTGGTTTGAACCTAGAACAGCCAATTACTGGATATCGGGATTCAGAGTATCGTTAGTACCAATAATTTGCAGTGCAGTACTACAGTGAATTTAGTGCAGTGATGCAAGGCTTCCCAGCTTTCAAAAAGAGCTCGTCAAAAAGGCACTGAAAAGATGTTGAAAACACCGTCAAATTACAATTTACATCACATAATCAACACTAAAATTTCACTGATTAAAAAACGGGTTAGGAATAGAACCGTGAAGTTCCCGTAAAGTGCGCGTTTTTAGAAAACAGGTCCAAGGAAGACTATGACTTATTTCGGGAGTGAGAATGATAGAAATCGAGATATGCGGATGTAAAGTATCAGGAAGGATCCCTCCTACAACGTTAACAAAGGACTCAATCCGATAATTCCATAAATCGGTGATAAGGTCTGCTAAGGCGGTGAATAACCGAGTCCGTCTATATTAAGTCCAGAAAAACGAAGGTGCTGTAGATGAATATAACAATAGCATTGAAAAGGTTAAGATCACAATCTAAAGAAATGATAATAATACACACACACACACACACACACACACACACACACACACAAACGCGCACTTCTTTCTTCCTGAAGGGAGTGCTTTAATGCCATTGAAATAGCACGAGAATAACTTGTGGAACCTATTTGAAAGAATGTTGATGGATCATCTGTGATTGACAAAAATGATCTCTGTGACCGTGCTGTTATTGACAGTTTAATCATAACAAATTTATTGTTCCTCACGCATCTCATGTTCCCCTCAGTTTTTGCGTGTGCACACTTGATGCCGTGTTCTGTTTGGACATGAAAACTGTTGATTGTCATGTACCCATCCATTTCAGTGGCAGTCACGCTTATTGTACGCGGACTGAAGACATCACTATTAACTATAAGTTTCTTGTACGGGTGGGGCGGGGGGGGGGGCGGGGAGAACCTGAAATACTTCGGTGTAACTTTACAAGAGAACTCAAATTGGTCTTTACATAAAGAAATTGCTGTTCAATAACTGCGTAGACTGTCCTTCAAATTCGTCAACTTTGACAGTTCAGTTCTCCACAGTCTCTCATTTCTTCCTTCGTGCACACTTAGATATTTCCCACAATTCTATATTGTTCTCCCGCAAGTTCTCCTAGTCTGTTGAAAAAGAACTACAAAACCCTTAGTAGAGTCTTCCCAATGGCCAGTCTTGTTTCTGGTATAGACTTAAGAGACCTCATATTGAAATTCTGTGGTAAGCACATAATGGTATCTACATATATGTCATTTGCTGAAAAGACCATTGTGAACTATTCACACCTACTGCATCGCGGTCTTTCTCTGAGCCAATCACACCCGTTGACCCATACGTTACTTCGACTACGTTCTTCAAAGTTATCACTGCAAAGAACTTCTGCAGTTCCCCTCGTTGCACGTGTTTTAACAAGCAAGGATGAAGTTATATATGAACCGTTAACCAGCTGCTGCGAGTAAAACTTTTTGTTTGTTTCTGGATAGCAGAAAAGCATCTTAAAACATGCTCAAACCAGTGTGATAATGATAAAAAGACTGGGGTTTACTAGAAATGCTTCACAAACCTCGCGGCTTCAATCGAGTATATGACAAGCGATAATCGGGCTATAGAGCTCCGTGGATGTTGTGTTTTATGGTATTACCACTTAACTGATAACGAAGTACATTCGATAAATCTCAAAATAAGGGCATAAAATAGCTTTCACACTGAATCATGCTTGAGATCTATCCACTTGAAAAAAGAACGGAATTGGTTACCAGCTTGTGGGCAGTTCAGTGGACATCAGTCTGAATGGCATAGCGCAAAATTGAACAAAATGAGGCACATGATCGCGTGCGGCTGTTTTTTTTCATCATCGATAGATAAACAAATCACCTAATCACTTTCGTACCCCACATTTTTACTTCCGTTTATGTTTATGATTCAACAATTTTCACGTTCGACGATTGATGATTGTCATTGGTGACTCAACCTGACGGGGCAGAGTGAAACCGATTACGATCACTTGCACACAGATTCTGTTCCATTTTGGACAGGTGAACGAGCTCGTGTGTAAACTTTTGTCGTTTCCCATAACCAAATGTTAGTTTGTTAAGTTCATGATCATTCATCTGTTGTTTGGTTGTTGAAGCGAGGTGATGGGGTTATCGTTGATCGAAACAGATGAATCTGCGCAAGACTGAGGAGATTTAGTATTGGTTCACAGAGTAGTATACCACGGTAAGTGAATTGATTTGGAAAAATCAGGCGAAAAAAGCTCAACGAAAAACGCGTACAGTTATCACGACCTTCATCGATCGCGTTAACTTGACGCGACTAAAACCGAGAACAGTAAAAATAGTGATGAACTTTCAAAAGTGATGAAAACGAGTCTCAAGACTAACTCATAATGTTTTTGGTCGCTGTACTGTGTTAGCAATCAATTCTCGTCCCATTCTGGAATAACTACATTCACATTCAAGCCTCATTATCTTTCCTACTAACTGCAAGTAATAATCAGAGACAATTTTGAATAGATGAAAATGATTGGGACCGAATTCCTCACTACTTGCAGCATACAAACAATAGGGGCTATTCTATGAATGAGGAAAGCTGGGACATGGGACAACACGCAGTTCTGTCCCCCTAAACCCAGAGACAATGTGCAAACCAACGAGTTACACGGTAAACTGGAACCCATTGTCTAACATTAGGGCCTAGATTATCCGAGTCAATAAGTCACACTCCGAAGATGAATTGTATGCTTCTCGCCGTAAGAAATTCAATATCAGTCATTGCGAAGCAACAAAGAGGCGAGTTAATCTGATCCGAGTATTCAAAGTGTGATTATACGAACCGAATGCAAAACTATTACCGTTTAGCGAAGCTACGCTGATCAGGTTAGAAGAAGCCATCTCTGTACACAGAAACTTCAGTTGCAAACTATCTGCCACTCCCGACAGCAGTCACAAAATCCCACAAGAATTACGGGCTCATCAATCCCAAACAGTATTCCTCTGCTGAGCCCAGCTGCCACTTATAATAAAAGATTGAAACATTTCACATTGGTGATTGAGGGAAATAAACGAAATGCTCGGACCCCATATTTTTTGTCTTGTTAAAGATTAAAACCACCATGCAATTTATTCAAGTATTCTGAATGGTGAGCTTGAGGGATGAAACTAGACAGAACCACTCAATAGCTAACAAGTCGTCAAGCATGAGAATCACTGACGAAGTCAGCACGGACCGCATGCAATCAGTGATTTACTCGATTGTAGAACTATATGAGAGGCATTACCTCCAATGCTTTGATTGGCGAGGCACTTCTTCACGAAGAACGAAGTTTGCTCAGAACAATCAGTGACTTCGATTCGGAAATGGACAAGTCTGTTATCTTTGGAGGTTGTAATCTGCAAGGGAGTGACGCAGGTGTAGGATTCGTTTAATTTACCATCAATGTTGCGATGCTCAGTCACGAAATGAATGCAACTGAGCCTCGGAGGAAGACGCAAGTGAAAACAACGGATTTCATTATCACGAAATTGTACTGGGATCACAGTTTTTCTCTCCAAGGCATCCAATTCCGATTGCCACGTGTTCTACTTGGGATTACTGAAGCACCACCTTTATGATTATCATAATGAAACTTGGTCACTGCCACCATTACTTCGATATTTTGTAACATATGACATATGAACAGATCTTCATGAACTGGTGCATCCACTACATCTATCGTCAAATTGGATCGGAATAGGCCGTACACAATTGTCACGCGGGACTTGATTGTCCCTATCAGAACCATTCTAGGTTCACAAGTATGTCGCACCCAACTGACTGTGACAATTTGTACAAACCAGAATTTTCTCCTATTAGAGCAAACGGAAAGATGATTCTAGCTGAAAGTTACGGCGAATCAGAAGAGGTCATTCTTTGAGACCGTTCACGAGGGACGAGATAGCAAATGAAACCGTACCAACGACGTCGTTTACTTGAAGTATAGTCTAGCTACAGCTTGTTCAGTCCGATCAACACATACACAATCTTGGTGAGACAGAATGGAATTGGAATATTTTAGACGCTGTGATCAAACTAGACAAATAGATAAAGAAAATGCCATTGTGAGACAAAATTTTCCCCCGCGTACAGCAACAAGCAGCACAGAGATGCACTCAGTTCTGATGCGAGTAGGTTCCGATTTCACTGAGGACAGTCTCGACTTCCAACATTTTCAAAAATCGGCAAAACCGTCATTCAAAACGAGACGAGTTGCGCGGGGTATCAGATTAAAAACACGTAACTGATTGATTAAGACTGCACAGAATGGCGTCGAGATGGGTGGATGACAGCGATCGTGATATACGTAATCGGAGCGATGTCAAAACGGAGGACGGGTTTGTCGAACTGACTCATCACTGTATGAAATAAAATTAATCAAAGCAGTCTCGAGACTCAAAGCCGTGTGTGGCTGGCCAAAGCCACAGCAGGTTAGGGGTGAAGGCCATGCACTTTCGGACACGGGTTTGATGTGACCGATCGATAATGCTTCCAGTATCCTTAGCTTATGTTTGTCGCGATGATGCAAAAAACGAGAACGCGTCCACCGGATTTACCGTGTGACAACTTTTGATTGTTACTGTCAGTTATATGACCACAAGTGGCTAAAGTTAGTCCGTACGAAGCACTTGCATCTTGCGATGTCGCACTAGTCATCGCGCCAAGCAAGAAAGTGCGGACCATTTAATTGATGCTGCTGAATCTAATCCACAAGACGACAAACATTGCGTGTTCGGGGTATGAGGTGTTAGTTCCACGAAGTGTTTCTGATTCGTTGTACTTCTCTCCCATCCATGCAGGAATTATCTGTCACCCACCAGACAGATGGAGACTACGACCGAGGTGTCCGTCATCGTGAAGAGTAGGAAAACAATTACCAATTTTTCACTTATAATAACTCACTATAAATTGCGATCAACGGTGATTTGGGCACCCGGAAGGAGAACGGATGGCCAAGTATTTTGTATTTATACTCGAAACTATCGATTTCAACTCATGTTCAACTTTCGGAACACTAGTACATGCCCTCCAAACAGATGGCTTGTGCTATTTTTCGGTTGCGGAAGTATGCTATATGAATTTTGGCATCAATTCACACACCCAATGTATCCCAGCACTATGTTGATTGCTTGTGGCTTTCTTGGAAAATACTGGTTGATTAGTCATACTAGAGTAGTCCCTCCATCAAGAGACCCCGGCCGGGAACGACTAAACGGTTTCAGGGAAAAAGACAGTCAAAAGTAAATTCAAACAGGACCTGATAACGACAAGATGCGTCATTACAGGGTTCATTGAAATTCGATACGAAAATGGCTCACTGGCACCAGGATTACTGTTCACCTTATCAATGTCTGCATCAAACTGATAAGCAAATATCGACATCCTAACATGAGGTAGAACCCCTCACAATCACTTAAAGTCCTTAACATTATTGCTGACTGGCCAAAATAAGACTTGGTCAGTATGATTATAATTCACAAACCCAGTGGCCTAGTGATTCCAGCCTAATCTATAACATGATAGTAGCAGGAAGAGCATACCTCTTTAGCTTTAGGGGCCCAATACACTATCAGTGATAGTCGGCAGCCAGACCCGGAGTGGAAAACCACGTAAGGCCCCAACAGGTGGTGGCAGCGAACCAGAAAATTGATACCATGTACCCAGACAACAGTGCATAGCCATTTTTGTCCGGAAAACCAAATTCTCAAATATATTCAAGCGGAAAACATTTGTTCGAAGGTAAAACCCCAATGAAAGTGTTTCTTGTTCGGTTCTGGGAAGGGGCTATTGCACAGTGGTTTTGTACAAAGAAAATTTCCATGCACACCAAAAATGTTTCGTGCACAGGGGCTATTCCAATCAGGGGACACTAGTGCACTTCAATAAGAATAACCCAACATTATCGACTGTTTCGCGACAGGCTTGCAAATCTCTTACATCTAACTATCTAGCTAAATTCCCTATAGATATCAAAATCGCCCCCACTGACTTAAAAAACGTCCCTGGCTGAGCACTTTCTTCGCCTGTGCTTGCAGTTTTCCTTATTTTCATAGCAGTTGCGTATTTACTATGATCTCGTTATTACAAAAAGAAGAAGGCGCGATCTTCAACGTGGCGCGAGGAGCCTGAATCGTATATAATGGAAAATCCACTTGCATTTTTCGCATCTGATATCTACCAAGCATACTATTCATAACCATATTTACTTCATCATCCCGATTCAACAAGGTGAGAAAGTGAATGGAAACCGGGAAGGATGCATGTTTGATCATCGTGGTGGAGTTGAAATCACACGAAGTTGGTTATATTCACACAAAAGTGGCGGCTCATCGTACACAGCGAGAAGTCCCTCGATGGATTAGACACGATTGAGTGAGCTCGTCGATACCAAGCGGCACTATCCTTTAGGTTCACAAAAATCTTATCGACATATCGTTCGCTTGATTTAATAGTAAACAAGGTGTCAGACTTTGCAGAACAAGACACTACCCGCAATGTCCATTTGTGATGAAACGACCTCTTACGAACTAACAATTTGCACAACAAACAGTGAAGTTCTAATGAGAAAAACCAACTACGATCGTAACCCTTTTTCGAAAAGACTTTGATCTGAGGAAATGAAATTTCCAAGGCAGGCCAACACCAAGGCACCCAAACTGGGAACCAGAAATGAGACAATAGATGAGGGATAGTCATTATCATTCCTCTCCTAACACACAGGAAAAAGGGGAAAAACGAAAAAAACGGATTCGTGGAAATGCATCGGAATCAGGTGATAGAAATATACACAAACAGATAAACAATAAATGGATAAAAGCTGTGTGTGGGATGACTCAAGCGGTGAGAGAGGATGGGAGTGGGTATCAAACAAAGGGCAGTTTCAGATTGGTCAGTGTGAGATCGGAGCTGGATGTGCGATGGACAGCAGAAACACTTGGTTACAAAATAAAAGCTTGCAATGACAGAATGAAAAACTGAGGCAAAGCGGAACAACACCAAGACCATGATAATACATAAGAAAAAGCTGCTAGCTGCAAGACGATTGGAGCAGAGAACATGGAAAGCTGACGAAGGAATTTTCAGTGTGCAAATTACCCAGTACTACAAGCATAATCATGAGGTTTCTCAGATACACACGTGTAATATACAGAGAGATTATTGTAAGAAGTGGCATTCGGAGATCGAACAATTAGGAAGTGCCGCGTAGAAAAGCAGGAAAACAAGATCAAGACAGCTGTCCCAATGATAATCGTTTTAATTTAGTGGTATACCTGAATCGTTTTCCGGTCCGCAAAAGCGGTCAACCCACGCATGACGCGGGATACAGTAACATTGGTTACAACCAAGACAATAAAAAGCAACTGGATGAAAGAATGAACACAATAGCAGTTGCATGATTTAAAACATGAACTAGATAGGGAAATGAGGAAGGCAGAGGATCAAAAACAGATTTGAGATATCGGCACGAACAGCGCGGCGAGGTTGAAATATTAATGCCAACGTTCGGTTCAGAATCAGCTGTGCACAGTTGAGAGCTGTCTCGACAGTTTTTTTCGAAAGATGTGTTCTTCCGCAGGAAAAGGAATCGGAGATCGAGTTACCTATGCACGGGGTAAGGTAGGTAATCGCGAGGCTCCTTTATAATGCGTCTCCGTCGCATATTGGTCAATGAACGAGCCCTCTTCGTTAAATTTGCCTATATCGGTAAAAGATCGAGAAAGATGTGTCTTAGAGCGAGTATATTTAGGAGGCGAGCAAAAATTTACAACACGGCCGAGTCATTTGCGTTGTACCGCTCTGTCTTAAGCAAGATGCCCAAAGGCTATTTTCATTTTAATGCCAAGGCGATAACTCCAGTCCAGTATTGTTGCAAGATTTGGGGCACTGAAAGATGTGAGTGGACAGTCGTTACACGAAACTCTACATGCCTCAGCATTAGTGTTGTGGAACAATTCGAAATGCGGTCTTGTCGTTTCCTATTCTGTCGCACACCGTACTCTTCGGGCTACCTCCAACCGTCTGTCTCCTCGGCGGAAGTCTATCCTAAGAATGTGAACACAATATGTTCAATAGCCTAGTGGGAGAAAACATCTGGGCCTAAGTTGAACTGCGACCATTTCACGTTGGGGAAATTTCTACGGTTAATTCAGTAAGCAAAAAAAATGTAACTAAGAAGAAAGATGATTCGACCACGATGGTATTTGTGAGTCCGTTAGATGAAATAATCAAATACTGACAAAACCTCGATTACATTGGTGCAAATCAAGATGATGCCAAGCAGCCTGAATCAAGACATTTTCGATTCCACACATTCGGTGGTGCTTTACTTGCATGGATCGGTTTGGTAGAAGCTGTTCATCTTAGCTGATTGACGGCTGCTGTAACTTCGCTTCTGCCTAAAGAGCGACGTTAAGATACGATACTCCGGATGAAGCCAAGATTTTTTTTACTGCTCGCTGATACATGCATGCTGCAAAGGAGTGATACCCATTACCACAAGGGTGCAATGTACACCATCAGAGAACCAGGAACCATGAGCCTGCGACTTGGAGAAGAGACCTGCGTAAGGTCTCAATCGGTTAGACGTGATAACGATTCGGGCAATAAAATAATGCTGGCCTGATATCCAGGCATTGACGGCCCATGATCATCAATGATCGAGAAGTTTCAGTCAGTTTTGGTTTATTCCACCATTAACCTAGCACTTCTATGCTCTGGTTTTGGTTGCTACCTTCCGGCATCGCCCAGTAAAGGGCAAAAAGAATAGAAGCATAGTGATAAAGTTCCAAAAAGTCAAAGTACCAAGAGGAAATCAAGACGACAAGGAAAGAGCCCGAATGCAACTACGCCACTGACCACGACACCTAGCCATATCACTTAATGTCTCCAACCGTTCAGTAGGTGGATCATGTGGACCCCAATCCGGAAGTCTAACACGCCCCACTCGGCCAAGTCCACCGGTCAAGGTGGGTGATTAGGGCGGAAGCAAGCTTCAGAAACGCCTTAATTATATATTCCAGGTTCAAGCTCAGTTGAAGACGATTTGACAGAAGTGGGCACCGTTCGCACTGAGCACTTACCCGGATCCAAATTGTAGTCATCAAGTTCACCGTCTGCATCACTACCAATCTCCGCACTGTCGTCGTTCAGAGAGCATCGACTTCCTCGTAAGGGAGGCTCTTCCCTGTCAGAAAAAGAGCAAAGGGAACTTCGTAAGAGAATCTCATCGGAAGAATAAATCCCCGAACAACAAAAGGATGGTAATTACGAGGGCATAAGCTTTGGGCGAGAACAAAAAAACCTGATTACATTTGCTCATTTGTACTTGCGTAATTGTCGAAAAAAGTGAAAGAATAACTAGATTGGTGGTGTCCAAACAGACCCAATTGTTGTATTTATTTTTAGTCCACTACCCACTTCCTTTTTATCATATAATAATGATACACTATTTTAGTAAGGAGGTCTCGATCAACTGGAAAGTGACCGACCGTGGTTGTGGCAGGATTCAAACCAAAACTTCCCACCTGCCGGTTTCGGGTTGCATTCTTGCCGCTACCTTTCATTTCTCCATTTAGTAGCCTTCCGTTGGCAGAGACCCATTCCATAAATACTACACATTCATTGTATAACAAATGTAGTAAAAGATTATTTATGGTAGGGTTCGACTGTTTCATTGAATGACTCCTCACAACTCCGCGTCCATGCCCAACTTGCCACTGAAAACTATGAGTTTTTTTTAATTTTATTATATGGTTGCGCTTGAGTGCAGCGGGAGGTGTATATACCCTATAGCCACAAAGGTCCACTGCATCATCAAGGATAACCGGTAACCAGACTCCGAGAGTTGGAGTGACAAAGAACCACATAAGATCCCAATAGGTTAGGTGGGGTAACGATCCAGACGACAGTGGATTGCTGTCTATCACCAAACTAACCGGTTATAGTAGGGATTCGAACCACGGACCTCTGGGGTGGTAATCGAACCCCCTGAACCACTCGACCAACACCCGTCGAGCTTGTCCGACTTGTCAGGAATCATCAACAGTGAACTACCACCGAGTTCCAACGGTTGATCAAGACCTGGGACATATGACTGCGGGCAGCACACACGCGAATACACCAGGTTGCTGGAGTCCAATTCCAAGGCTCATCTCGCATCAACACTACATGATATGGCGCGCTGAAGTGTCACGCTTTGAGTGGTGAAAACCTGTCGTCACCTGATAACCCAATAGATCTGGCAGTTTCGCCTTCGTTTCATGGATCGATGGGGCGGATGACGGATTGTTACCATTCAAAATTCAGTGACGACAGAGCTTCATCATCTATTCTTTTCTTCATTTATCTCAAAAAGCAGCCCCACTCTAGAATATTATTAAATGCAACTGGTGACCCAAGTTTTATCAAGCTTCCTTAGCCATAGAGACAAGGAACCTTCAACCAATACGGTACCATGAAGACTGGTTGACGACCACGATCGACACGCATCATGGAATAATAATCGACTAATATTTGCAATGTGAACGAGTCCAGGGTGAAAGCAATGCGACACAACTAACCACTACTGGAACATTCAACAGATACTTCCTCGGCCTATTAAATGGCGCATAAGAATGTACTGTCTCGCACTGGCTGAACGTTTGCTCCGAGGTACGTCTGGCATCGATAGATCAGTTGAAAAATAACAGCTAGTTTTGTCCACCAGTTTTTTTTTGTTTGGGTCTGACAGGCAAGCGTAAACTATGCTGAGTTAAGGATACGGCAACGGAATGAAAGATCATGGTGGGAATCGATTTGTTGTGGTGATGACAGAAATGAGTAGACGTCAGCTGAGATTGGGACTGGATGTGAAAGGAGGAAACTAACTGGAAATCAGACTTCCCCTGAAACTGCTTGGCATTGGGTGCCTTATGTGGTCAGAGGCACAGTTACCCACACGCTGACCAAGCACATCGATCCACAGACAGACATTCGAGACAAATAAAACTGTTTGAGCCAAGTTTGACGGATGCTAACAGAGGTTTGACGGAGGGGGTTGTGGACATCCGTGTGGACAAAATCCACACAATGTTCATCAATAGGCATATAAACAGACAAACGAAACAATGCACCAAATGGAAAAAGTTCGGCAGAAGATAACGAAAAAACACTTAAATATAAATGCAGAGGATCCACTTGAAATCACACACATGCATACCTACATACACACCGTGAGGGGTCTATCAACACTAGGTTATGATTAGAGGCAAATCAGATGAACCCAGGCGATCATGACAAAAGCCAAGTAGGACCATGAGGGAAGTGTAGTGTTAAAAAGCCTCGGGGAGGATGACCGACAGAACGCAGACAAAAACAACCACTGGTTCAGTCTCTCGGACGGTGTAGATATATTGTCTTTGAGAAACATGGAAAATGTGATCAAGACGGTACCCGCGGTAGCGAAACTAACGATTACTCTTAGGCACCCCAGTCCGCATAGCTGGGTTTCTCAAAGGAAAATCAGTAAAATTCCTCAACAACCGTGTAGCTTGGGAAAAATCAGGAAACTACTTAGAACTCATTAGAGAAGTAGTACACTAGAGCAAGTCTGAAAGACGCACGTCACCTTGACTATCAGCGAATCGTCTACACCTCCTGGTGGTTGTGCACGGAGGAAGAAAATAAAAACGACGGGAAAAGCATAGCACAAGTTAGCGTGTACCACGAAAGACTTACGCTCGTTCATACGTGCGGAATGACTCTTTTTCGCGTAATTCTTTCTCCGGGTCGTTACCCAGGGCGCGTTCTTCACGATCCACTGTGAATAAAAACAATTCGGTAAATAAAAAGAACTGGAACAACGTGTGTTGTTCAATGTTCTGCAAAAAAACATGACTTCTCACACCCGCAGAGCGCATGGAATAATAGGGGTAAAAAGTACTTACTGGAAAACCAAGTCTCGCACAATCGCAGTAAAGTGAACGTGCAAAGTACAAAACTTATCTGTATCATATCAATGAGTATCTGGAACAAGATCGCTCACATTTCGCGAGTGAAGGCAAGCTACAATGTGAAATGCCATAAGAGACCTATCGAGATCCATCTGACACTGGCAACTTATCATATTTGTCAAAAGATTACAATGAGGCACAGCATTCAGAAATTTGATATGGTGACGAAAGAGCAACATTTTCGTTGTTTTCTATAGGGGAACGTGACAAGGGTGCGAGACAGAATAACGTTGATCTTGGGAATGTTCCCCCAACTGGAATTGGAGGCACTGCACTGACCAGTGAACAGTACAAAAAATTGTAGCTAATTCTGAACGAAGATTATGCAAAATAAGAATAGGACATAAGTGATCAATAGAAACTACCACAAACAACACATGAAAGGGAGCAACTATGAAAACATCCGAACACGAAGTTTATTCCACGAACGGGCGATATAAAACTAACACTGAAACTAGCTACGTCTTCCGCGTTTGTTCATCGTAGGGCATTTTTGAAACAACCGAAATATCCTAACTTGGTTGATGATAAGACAAATGAACTTGTTCTTCCTGAGGGAATTACCGGCTAGAAGGAAGGTAGGGATGGTCCATCTACGAAATCGTGAAAACCTCAAACATTGCGCTTAGCGTTAGGCTTCCGGATTGGAACCCACGAGATCAATCTGCTGGATGGCTGAAGACGAATATAGCTAGGTGTTGCGGCAAACGACTTAGTTGTATCTGGATTCTTTCTCCAGCACGTTTGTTCCTCGGTTGTAAGTGGTATATAGAAGGGTGGAAAAAGCTTATAGGAAGCATACGCCCGGTTTCACGGTTTTTGGTGCTTATCAGATATGCGTATTCGGTACAGTCATCCAGTCATCTTCGTATTAGTACATTTCGTAGGCGGTTTGTTCAAAATCATCGAATCTGCGCACCACGAGTGTGAGTGCATGTTCCTCATGGAAGAGTCCATCGGAGAATCACAACTGTGATTTGCTGATAGTTCTTTTGGGGTTTGGCAGCAGCTAACCTCGAGAACGACGACATAGCGGGCGCTAGCTGAAATATTTGATGTAAGTAGCACGTGCAATCATTACCGACTGCAGTGTCGTCGTTCTCGAGACTAACCACCGTTTAACTCTTAACACCTAACAGCAAATCACAGTTGTGATTCCCCGGTGGATTTCTTCCACGGGAAGCATCCACTCATACCTGTGATGTGCAAATCAGATGATTGTGAACAAAACCCCGGTTGTTCGTTTGCTTCCCATGCTTCGACTTATTTCACTTCCAACTGGGCGGTACTGCGAGACAGCATTTAAACCTAGAGCACCAAATTGCGAAGTCGAACGCCGAATGAAACAAGCCGAAAAGAGCCAATAACAAGGTCAATAAATTAGCGGTCTATGAGCTATGTTAGACAACCTTGTTCTACATTTTCCGGGGAGCAGCAGAACAACAAAGAGATTCGTACAAACCACGCTAGAAGGACAAGGCGCTTAGACGTCAGGGAGTAAACTGGTTCCAAGTCGGTCTGTGGTAACTATTTTGACAGTGCGCGGGTGTGCGCGCATCGCCAGAGAAGACAATCGCTAATCCAATCGATAGCACATTTTAATATTGGACGCGTGGCCGATGAATCACACGACAGCACAGCACAAACGCTGTACGGTATGCGTGAACAGATGAATCACACCGGTACAGAGCAGGCAGTGTTTCGCAGGCCAGGAAAGAATAAACGCGCGTGGCTGGCTTGGATTTTGCGTGAACTATTACTGATGCTAGAGTTCTACAAACCAATCAAACAATGGGGGCACAAGTGGGAGAAAGTGTGATTCACGTCGTATGTAGTGCAAATCTGCTCGACCCTCGAGCAGAAATCCTGTCGATTTTTTTGTATTGCTTGAAAGAAAATGGATAGCACTACCCAAACCACTTTGAACGCGAAAAGCGACAGTGAAAATATATACGGCCAAATTAAAAACAGATGGTTCTCTCTGAAAAATCATGTCTAAGGATAAACGTGAAATCGTCGAATCGGCTGCTACCGCATTTGTGGCTGTCTAGATCACTCCCACGAGGCACGACATATTGACACAGTGGACAAACAAAGTTTTCTGAGACAGAAAGAACAAACGGAGGATTGATTAGGAGTCTGTCTTAGTTACTATGGTGACAGTCGAGCCAATACCACAAAACCGGACATTGACGTTTACCATTCACTTGCTTCAAGTCGTGCGCATTTACGTTCATCGGAATGAAATTGCAATCAACCGGGACTACCACAATGAGTCAACCACAAACAATGCACAGAAGGTTATCGCATGCAAGAGAGAACACGACCAACAGGTGTGTTGTGAAACCAACAAATCAATGGCATCCGTCATCGACTAGAGAAAATTGTCACGAAGCCTACTTTTCCTCAGGTAGGAGAGTAGCAGAAAAGTAAATGGTTATATCCTGAAGCACGCTTGGAAAATTGTTATTTAATTTTTTTATTTCTTATGCCAGCTTGAAATCAAGCATGATGCTGACGTAACAACAATTACAAAAATCGGGAAAGTGGGAGGCGCAACAGAGCACAACCATCAATCTTTGTATCCCCGGCATCTTCCGTGGTAAGCCGTTGTACTACTCGATCACCTCGTCCAGAGAAGTCCTTTTTAATCTAGGATGCACCTCTAGCCTCTGTGCGGCCAAGTGCTTCCTGCAAGGCTACAGCGTTGGTCCAGATGGCCAAATGTACGGTTCATTCGCCTCTTCAGGGGAACCTTGTCGGGTAAGTGGAACAAGGTAAGGGGCTACGACCCTACTTAGTGGCGGACTAAACTCGCCACGTCATAATGCCCTAAGTAAACTTGTGGCGTTTCAAAGCGGAGAACGCTAGCCAAAAGCAAATCTCACCACACCGCCGAGCACTGTCGCTGATCGTCCATGACCGTTTATTTGGTGAGTGAACCTTATTCGCGGTTAGCCACAGAAGCGGCCGTCCCCCTATCCGTGATTGGGAGACGCGCCCGGTAGCATATAGCTCTGCCCTGTCCGGATTGGACAACCAGGTGTGTGGTAAACTATAGGTAGTTGTTTTGCTTCAGAGTCATCTTGGACAATGTATCACAGAAATACAATCATGCATTGCGTAACAAACACTGCATCAAAAAGGTGAACAGAGATTAGTATGAACTCTAATTTTCATTTCAACTTTGGCGAGATAGTTACACAGCCCGCACGAAGGGCAACACAACTATATGAAAGATACTGTTGATCTGCGTCTAGCCGATCCCTCAAAAAGCATTCCTGTTTCATTGTTTATGTCGCAATTTACTTGAACGGTCAGCTCTTTTGTGCGGCTGATCACCGCGGAAAAAAGAAAGAATTCCTCGTATCTGAAAACCACATTATTCGCAGTATTGTTCGAATTCGGTGGGAACACCAGATAAGCAACACTGTCGTCAGGCTAAGAATATTGGGTACGCGGAAAAAATCTATATATCATCAGACGACAATGAATGGGGCGTGTGTTGCGCACACTAAAACAGACTCAGGTGGGTAACTGGAAGATGAGTGAGGGTGGCCAGTCGATGTCACGGAAAGAAGGTATGAGAAACCTAATCGGGGGAGTTGGTCCTGTAGAGTCCTTTAGGCTTCTTGGGTGGAGTCTATAACGTCTGCAATCGACGGTTAGGTACATTAGGAGCTCTAGCGATGACAGGTGACCAGCGGCGCTCATAAATACACACACTTGCTTTTTCACTTATTACTATCATTGATATTTCCTTACTTATTTTCCCCATACATAACTTTTGATTTCTAAGTGCGGTCATGACAGAGACAGTAGCCAGAACCGATGCACTTGGTGTGCGGCTAATCGTATCCAAACTGATTTTTCTGGGTGTCAGATGAACGTCGGGCCCGATTAACAAACATAAACCGAACTAGCAACGAAACCGCATACCGAACATTGCTACGCAACCCGTCAAGCTGTCTAGAAAAGCTTGCAATTCACCTGGATCTTCGCTTAGAAGAACTATGTCATCCGCATACTCAAGGTCTGATACCTTTCCACCCGGAAAAAGCTCAATGCCGCTATCCTCACCTGACAAAAGTGGGGCCTCTAGAACCATATCAATCCCAAAGTTAAAAAGAAAAGGAGGGAGGGGGCAACCCTGACGTACACCACTTCTCGTGGTGAACTCGGGTGCAAGACCACCGTAAGCCCGAACTCGGCTTCGGCTATTAGTGTAAAGGGATTTTACGATGGAAATGAATTTCTCTGGTACACCCTTCAACAAGAGGCAGCGCCAGAGAACTGTGCGGTCAGCTTAGTCGAAGGCCGCTTTTGGATCAAGAAAAAACGGAGATAGTGGGCCTACGGAAGGTGTGCCTATGTTGTAAAATTTGTCGAAGAGTGAAGATATGATCAACACAACCACGACCAGGTCTAAACCTAGCTTGATTCTCGCGTGAGCACTGTTCGCGAGCGTTAGATAAACGGTGGAGAATAACACCAGGGAGCAGTTTGGATGCGATGCAAACCAGACTTATTCCCCCGTGATTTTCACAGGAGGACCTGTCGCCCTTCTCATAAATCAGTACGATCACCGATTCACATCAACTCTTTGGAAATTGTTCCCTCTACCATATCACACCGAGGAGTTTTGTTAACTCCAGTAAAAGTGCTGGGCCACCGTCTTTGAAAACAGACGGAGGAAACCCATCCGGTCCGGCAGCCTTATGTCGTTTAGGATAGCCTATCTCACGAAGAACCTCTGCTTCTGATGGAGGACTGGTATCTACAACAAGAGCTGTATCCATTTCACTAGTGAGCAAACCTAACGAGGATAAAGGCCAATTAAACTGCATCTTGAAATGCTCCACCCAGCGAATTAGGCGACGCTCCTGAGTTTGAATTAATGAGCCGTTCGCCTCTTTGATCAATTCGCTAATGCCTGGTTTACGTGGACCAGTTTATCTAATCAGACGCAAAAGGTTGCGGCTGTTGCCGATCGCCGTAGCTTTTTCCATCTCTCTACACCACACAATCCACTACTGTTTACGGTCATTTCTCAGGCTCCGAATCAGTTGACGTTTGTGGCATCTTCGTGACATATCGCACCTGGAATCCGGAGGAGTCGATCTGTGCACATTTAACAGTGCAACTGAGGATGCAGATATCCATCGTTCCTGTGTCCGTCTAGTTTTCGGACCTTGGGTGGCCTCAGCAGCCGCACGCAGAGCCTGTTCGATCTGTTCATCGCTCTTCTGGATCTTGGGCATTTGAGTGTATCGGTTACCTGGTGGATAATTCTGTAGATCGTTGGTTATCGTCCCGTACCGGCTGCGGGGAACGGCCACCGACGAGGCGCAATCTGAAGTGCGCGCGGACAACAGCGTGATCAGTGTCTACAGACGTGGACCAAAATGATCGAAAGTCCTGAAATGATCCGCACCAGCGGTAACCGACAGCAATATAGTCGATCTGAGTCCAAATCTGCGAAGGCGCAGGAGGACGCCAGGTTAGCCGATGTCGCTTTTTGTGCGAGAAATATGTACTAGCTAGAAATAGTCCATGATCAGAACATAGTTGGATGAGTCGATCACCGTTACCAGTTCAGTTTTCATGTTTTTTTCCTACGTCATGGACTGACCACCTAGACCCATCTTCCAACCACTACCTGTCTCGGAAAACAGCGTAAGCCGAAGAAGTCCATCGGTGGGCTTGCGTAACACGTTCCAACCACCTTAACCTGTTTAGATTCAGTACGGTTACGATATCTGTCTGAATCTTTACATCAGTCTTACTAAACAGGAATGCAGTGGTAAAAAGTCAAGATTCCATATGCGAAATGCCTCAAATCGAATGGAGACAATGAAAGGACACAGTTCTCGCTTAAACAATAACTACCGAAAAATACATTACTGTTCGTAACCGCCTACATCAACGGCAAAAATGACTGTGTAAACAAACGCACACGAATCAACCGAACAATGACGGCGTAAAAAAACGGGACAGTGGAAATCCGTGCTGCCATTGGGCTTTGTCAGAAATGGAGAATAAAACTTACGCAGATAAGTTTCTCCGCGAGCGTGCATCACAATGCATGCGGTTAGTGCACCGATTGCAATGATGACTACTATAGCAATGATCACCGCGGCAATCCAGGAGATACTTGCAGTAGCTGCGAGGACGGAGGTACATATGCACAAAGGGACAGAATCACTTTCGAGAAGAAGCAAAAAGTAGACAGAGTAAAATGCGGAATACACGTAACTGATAATCACGAAGCTTGTAGTTAGACATTCTCCCGAACTATCCTGCGCTTGAAGAACGTATTTCTGTGGACAGATACCATCTACAATTAGCTACGTTGATTTCAGCTTATGCCGTTACACCATAGGAATCGATATGGTGCACCTCGACAGGTGGTGTAGTTGAACAGTAAAAGTGAGTTCAATTTATAAGCCACAATCGAAAATGCTGAAGTACCTTGCCTTCCACTTTTCAGAGAAAAAATAACGGAGTATGCGACATTATTACCATTCAATTATGAGTAATATAATTGTCATTCTCCAAAACGAACTTGAGAAGATGGGCTGTTTTTCTTGCTAGCGAACTCTCTTTTTGAGTACATGTTCCCGAAATGTAAGAGGTATACTCATAGGTCCGAAAGTTACGCACGTACACCGTTAAATAGTAGGGCAAGTCCCACCGACTATTGCTTTTCTCACCATGTTACGTGTGGAAATAGAAAGAATGAATATACAAGATGGACAGGGAGTGGACCTACACGGGAGGGAAAATGAAAGAACGCCCTAATAGCTAACACACGGAATACACAGTACAGCTGTACAAACGCACATTGATCAATCATTCTGACTTGACAGAAAGTGACAACACGATCGCCACTGTTCATGGTTCGCTGCCATATCCTTCAGTGCCTCCAGTCAACTGGTTGAAGGATCATTTGGACTCCAACCACGAAGACGTGAGATACCCACTTTTCCTAAGTTCGATGTACATTTCCTTACTCCTCGTTGCCATGTCAATTGTTGATCTCCACGTGACTTTTTCCACTCCCGAGAAGGAACGGAGAATGGGACACGGTACGGTAGACGTGTTTGCCATACGTAACACGTGTCCCAACCAACGAAACCTACTAAGCTGGATAAGCTGTGATAGAACGTTCTCTGAATTAGTCAAGTCAAGTAACTGCTTTATGCAATATTCAGCAGTACATAGCTATACTCTCAGCAGTTACACGAAAAAGAATTCGGCAGATACAACAGTAAACAACGCAAGGTTAAGATATGGTTTAATAGCTAAGACAATAAATAATGTCTAAGCTGAGCGTCGGTGCCTGCTGGGGTACATAGGAATCGAACGAGGCAAAGGACAACCGAGGATCGGTAGGCAGTCGTGCGAGCATAAATCATTTTAGTTATTGCGGGTGGAAGAGGAGGATGCACACGCGCTGAGGTTTATGTGAGGCGGGTGAAGTGAGTCATTCAAAATTCCCTTGGCGAGTCTTTTGCACATTTTATGGTGTTCGGATATAATAGAGTGTGAGATCCTTACGAGGAATACCGTTTGCATAGGATAAGTGCTTGAGCGACTTTTTCATTATGATGAAATTTTCAGCATGTAGGCCGGGTTCAAATCGGAAGAATACAACCAGTAAGGCAATATACATTCAAGGACAAAACGTTGGATGATGTGAAGAAGTACAGACATTGCTTTCAGAAGCGAAACGTAGTAAGTTAGTATATTCGCATTTGTGAAAACGCAGGAAACATGTTCAGTCCCGGTAAGATTATGGGTGAACGTAATCCCAAGGTATTTACCAAATGTTGGCAACGAACGGAGATGTTTCCTATATGAGGTCTGCACAGGATTCAAGAAAATTCACAAACTTAGAGCTTCTGAGAAGATAAAAGACAACATCTGAGCATTAACAGGGAATGAGGCTTAGGTCATGGCATTTTCACCAATGGTCAATATCTAACTGATCAGACTGCACATCAGGCGCAGCTGATGCATCCTAATAACTAATACTCGATTTCTGACCTCAGTATGGCTTACTCAGTCGTTCCATCCTATCTTAGCGATACTATGCAAGCATCGGTGATCGAAAACCTCAAGACGACGAATATCTTCCAAACGCAGACCTCAAGGCTCTCAATTATACAACGAAACTGAACGCACCGCGGCACAATACACACGACCTTTAAACTTCAGTGAAATATCAGGTCGGCGTCACAAGTGCTTCAGTCCAGCGTCACCGCTCGAGCCTAGGATATACGCGTGTTTACCCCTACTACCGTGCTCCCATCCGTCGTCACGCTGCTTCTGAGCTAACTAAAGCGGTTAACAATTGTTAGTTCCTCCCCATCGAGCACCAAGCTCGGAATCGTTGACGTCCAATCATGCAACATCACTTTACACTTTGGAGGTGCAAAGCGCACGCCGAATGGAGCTACAGCGTTCGCAAGTCTATCTAGTGCAAGTTGAGCATGTTCCGTGCATTCGAACAAGCAGACAACGTCGTCTGCGTAATCTAGGCCCCACAGCTTCTCACTATTTCCTAGTTCGATGCCCACATCCTGGAAATCTCGCAAGGCACTCTCCATTATTTCGTCCATAACGAAGTCAAACAAGAATGGAAAAATTGGACATCTCTGTCAAACGTCACTGGTCCTTTCGAACCGACTGAATAGTTCACCGTAAACCCTTACGCGGCAAAAAGTATGAGAATACAACGACCTCAGTAGATTCACGAACTTCTGGGGAATACCTTTTGGATGAAGAGCACTGAAAAGCGATGTTCGATCAACTGAATCGAAGGCGTCTTTCAAGTCTAAGAAAACCATTATTATTGGTCGAAGATGCGTGGTACGAGTTTCAACTAATTGGCGAAGAGTAAAAATCTGGTCGATGCATCCTCGACCTGGGCGGAATCTGGCCTGCTGTTCGCGGCCAGTCCCTTCACGAGCTGGTGTAAGACGATGCAGCGAAATTGAGACTAGTACCTTGGTGACTATCGGAATTAGGCTAATCCCACGATGATTATTACAGCCACTGCGTATTTCCTTCTTGAAGATGGGAACAATCAATGACTCGCACCATATTAACGGAATACGCTCCTCCTTCTAAGTGTCAGTAAATGATTTTATCCACCCATTCTGAAAATAAATAGAGGAAGTTCGTCGGCACCGGCCGCTTTCCCACGCTTTAGTAATCGAATATATGACTCCACTTCCAATTCCGATGGGGGCTCAAGTGATACCACCCAAAGAATCGCAGTTGTTCACCTTGGACTAACTACATTAGCTAGCAACAAGCTAAGCTGCTCCTTGAAGTATTCGGCCCAACGGTCAAGCCTTAGCTGTTTGCCATGGATGGGTTCTCCATTTCTATCATACATCGTTTCACTGACATGGGCACGTCGTCCACCAGTGTCACGAATAAGTTTGAACAGTCTTTGACTGTTACCTGAAACAGCTGCTGTTTCCATTTCTTCGGCTACCTTGACCCACCAATTTTCCCGATCATTCTTAAGGCTTTTCGTAACTTGCCTTTGTAGATATCTTTGTATCTTACTCATCTCCTTACAGTTCGAAAGCTGACGTTTTTGCTCTATTAGCCCGATCGACTCTTGCGAAATCCAGTGTCTTTGATGGACAACGGATATAGGACCACAGATGAAACCTGCTGCAAAGTGCATCGCTTGTTTTATAGGAGCTCAATGCTCATCTACATCACTGTTTGTCGTAGTCCACCATAGTGGCCTGTGTTGGCGGAATTCGAACCTCTAACCTCCGAGATTGTAAGTAAACGTTCTGTACCACTCCAGCGTCAAAGGTTCGTCAGCAATAAGTGACTACTGTCTAGTTCAGTTATGGAGAAATCTTAACAGAGGCACCCCAATTATAATCTTATTGGCAGACACGAAATACCGTTGTAATTCACGGGAGAGGAACTGCCAGACAAGCCCTCATAGCTTAGGTGGAAGGAACGAGCGCTTATGCTATGGGAACAAGCATGCTGCCGACGCAACAACAACAGAAAAGGATCGTAAAGACGAGGGGAATTAAGGATCGACATTACCATTAAAAGTAAAATCAATTTTTTCTGTGTCTTCACCGTACACGTTTTGTAATTTTTTGTCTGTTTTTCAATTATGGGGAACAGAAAGTCAGCAGACAGGCCACATGGCATTCGCACTACTGGATTCGGTTCCGAGCTACATACTTTAGCGTCTTCAACCAACGGCAATCCTCCTTTTTAGGGCCCCAACTAGGAAGGCGGTAAGCACCAACCAACGCAAAAGCCGAAGCTAACTTCTTTATACCCGTGCGCCAGGTCACAGCCTGACCACAACGCTGCTTCTTTCACCTTTCCCCGGCACATGCTAAAAGAGCAGGAAAAGGTAAACGACGGGTAGGCATACGCAAAACATGCCCGAGTCATTGCAGGATGTGTAGAGCGATTATCTCGGTCAGAGGGTGACTATCAGCACCGAGCACACGATGACGAACCTCGTCATTGCTCACCCGATGTTTCCACCAGAGACGAGCAATGCTTTGGAGATATCGGTGGTCAAATACAGAAAGCCGCCGAGCATCATCAACGGGGAGGGACCAGGTCTCAAAACCGTGGAGAACACTAAAAAACTATGGAACTGTACACCACCCTTCTCTTGAGGGAAAGTCGGATGTCGCAGGTTCGTGAAAGCTGCCCTGACTCTCTCAGTTCGTGACGTGATTTCCCCCACCCCACCCCCAGCTGTGATCAGGCTCCCGAGGTATTTAAAGCTACTGACTACCTCTAACTGATCACCACAGACAGTGAGTGCAGGCACAAGCTTCTACCAGTCTTGAAGAAATACCTTGCATTTTAAAGGCGCAAAGTACATACCATATCGCGACACCTCATTTGCCAAGTGATCCAATGCGTGTCGAACTGCCTGTGAACTATCGCTCAGTGAGACGATATCATCCGTACTCTAAGTCAAAAACTGTTCCTTAAGAGAGGTTCATCCCACCGTTTAGAAGACCACACAAGGCCTTCCTTAGGACATCTATGGCAAAGCTGAAAAGAAACGGGGATACAGGACAGTCTTGTTGTATTCTATTGGAGGGGCTAAAAGGTGGCGAAAGCTGGCCATAAGCCCTAACACAACCTGAGGTAAGACGATACAACTCATTGAGAACCGACACACATTTTTCAGGTACACCATTCTTCATCAAACAGACACAGTCGAAGGCTGCGCGAATCTCCAGAGACATAACCACTGTTGGCCTTTGCAAAGCGTAACAACTGTTGGAGAGTGAAGATTTGATCAATGCATCCACGACCGGTCCGAAACACAGCGAGTTTGCTCGTCACGCGAGTTGCACAACCTGCGAAGAATAACGGTCGTTAGTAGATTAGAATCTATCGAGATTAGGTTTATACGTCTACATTTGGCGCAGTCACTGAGCGAGACCTTGTTGAACATGGGGACAACGACCGATTCCCATCACAAAGAGGGAACTTCCTCAGTGCCAGACCTTCGAGAACAAAACTTGGAGTTCTCTAACGAGCTCCATTCCATTATCTTTTGAATAGGGTTGGGGAAAGGCCATCGGAGCATGGGACTTTGGGACGCCCGGGTGATTTCCTTGAGAATCTCCGCCTCAGAAGATGGACCTGTCGAAATAGACCATGGGGCATGTGCCGGGAAAGCTATGGGAGGGGGCAACGCAGGAGACCAGCTAAACTGTGATGTAAAGTGCTCCATCGAGCGTAAAAAACGGCGCTGAAGACTGTGGATAAGCGAACCGTCAGCTTCACAGATCTTCTTGCTTACACCCAATGGATTTCCACCGGTGACTCGGATGAGATGAAATAGCTTGTGGGGACTTTCCATAGTGACAGCATGTTCCATCCCTGATGCTTTCTGAGACCGCCAGATTTCGCGATCCCTACGCAGACTTGCGTTCATTTCACGTCCCGTTGTGGGTCATACTTCATTATGCTCACTACCAGCCGGGATAAACTGTCGTGCATTAAGGCGTAGAGACTCAGCAGAATACAAAGCTTTCTTAATAAGCGACCAGTGCTCGTTGGTGTTGTCCAGTGGCACTGATCCTAGCTTTTTAGCTAGAGTATTTCGGAAAGTTGAGGGGAAAGACGGATCAAACGGCATATCGCAGTCTAACCGCTGCTGCATCCAGCTTAGTAGGCTTCGTTGGTTGGGACACGTGTTACGTATGGCAAACACGTCTACCGTACCGTGTCCCATTCTCCGTTCCTTCTCGGGAGTGGAAAACGTCACGTGGAGATCAACAGTTGACATGGCAACGAGGAGTAAGGAAATGTACAGCGAACTTAGGAAAAGTAGGTATCTCACGCCCTCGTGGTTAGGGTCCAAAAGATCTGTCAACCAGCTGGCTGGAGACACTGAAGGATATGGCAGCGAACCATGAACAGTGGCGATCGTGTTGTCACTTTCTGTCAAGTCAGAATGATTGATCAATGTGCGTTTGTACAGCTGTACTGTGTATTCCGTGTGTTAGCTATTAGGGCGTTCTTTCATTTTCCCTCCCGTGTAGGTCCACTCCCTGTCCATCTTGTATATTCATTCTTTCTATTTCCACACGTAACATGGTGAGAAAAGCAATAGTCGGTGGGACTTGCCCTACTAATTAACGCTGTACGATGATGATCGGTCGCCCGGTCCAGACTAGGCATTCTCATTCGACGATGCACCTCTAGCCCTAGAAAAACCAAGCTTGCCCTGCAAGGAAGCAGCTCTGGTCCAGGTGAGGCGGTAGTCAATTGTGTGATTTATCTGCCTCTCTCGCGAACCCCCGTGACTGACCTCTGAATTGACTGCTTAGTTCATACGCCCTTCGGATGAGGCTAGACCTCCTGGATCTACGGTGTACCACTCCGACACAGATGTCGATGAGCACTATACACCTCATGCTCCACCGGTGGTTGGTATAGAATTAGGGTTCAGCTACTTCTCTAGACTGGTTATCAGTCTGTCAAACCGGTGGTGAGCCCCATACGTTCGTCTTTGTTTTCACGTTCTTGTGAAAACACCTACGCCTCGAAAAGACTATGTGTAGGACTTCCTCAGCAGAAGCTATTGGGGCCGAACGTCCGCTTGAGAGTATTCCGATGCGTTCAGGGCCAGTAGTCAGTTCGACGCTTGAGACACCCACTCCTGACCATTCAGAGGCAAACGTTCGATGGTCGTGGTGAGTAGCTGAATTGGCATGATCACAGCGGAAATGGAAGACCTCAACTTTTGACCGGTTTTTCGCACTCGTGACTGATACAAACAAACCACATAAGAGTAGCCAGCATAAGAGACATTCAGGAAGCGAGCTTATCCTCACACAAAAGTAGAAAATAGATGCAAGTTTTTTTTACTGATCGGATGTTTTACAGCGTTTGTTCACAACCCTGGAGGTCTGAGGTTCAGATCCCACCACCGACGCCAGTCACTCTAGTGGTAGACACTAATCCACTACTGTCCGGCTCATTACCATACCTGACCTATTGGGACCTTATGTGAGTCTCTACTGTAAGTCTCAGGGTAAGGTTGCCGTTCTCTGGGGTATACCCCTTCCACTACACTCATGCGTAACCACGTAATGATAATTAGGGAAAAGAACACTGTACCTGGTGGCGGAGCCACGTCCGGTTGCAAATTCAAATAACCGGTCAGTAGCTGCTGAAGATGAGGATCAGAACGTGAATCGTAGACCACCGCGTGCGCGTTTCCAAACCGTCCATCATTTTTCACGGTCGGGTTGTGAATGCGCAATCGGCATGTCAGATTAGACGAGGCGAACAGTTCGGCCTTAGTTGGGTTCTCAACAGGGAGTATTTTCAACTATATTTTCAAAAAACGACAAAATCAATTTGTAGAGACAGTCTGTGCAGTACATAGTAGATTAAACGGGACAAAAATTGTAACGAAGGTCAAAGAGCATAAACCGGCCAGGTTGCCCACGGGAAATGACAATTTAATGTGATATAGAATATCATTTTACAGATGCGGACGCCAAGTGAACGGTGAAATTTTCAAATCAATCCATGAAAAGCCTGTTAGCGCACCGAAAGCGACTCGTAAATAACAACGAAGATAATAGCAATCAGGCTACCGATAAATCTAATTCGTCAAAGCAATCTTCCCGCCAATCTTTCGTCATATCATGTCCAATAAACCACTGAGAGTCAGTCCGGACAGCCTGGGTTCGAGTCCCAGAGGGGGCTCGGTGGATGTGCACCACTGATGGTCATTACCAAGGATGAAACAGCTGCAGTGCTCCCATGGTTTTCAATGGTGAGTTGAACATTCATACTGCATGACGAATCGTATAATGTAGAACAGTTAATCTACTACTAACGCAGAAATCGAAGGAAGCAAAAGAGTAAAAAAAAGTTACGATGAATGAAGCGAAGTCCGTGGTTCGAGGGCACTTTAGGGAAAACTGGACAGAGAAGCATTAGGGTAAAACCTTACTTGTTGATTATACTAATGAAGAGGATGGAGATGCATTCAACCCGACAACCCAGAAGGAAATTAAAGGTTCAGATGCGGTAGTCTGTAAGAAGGACAGAAACTCAGCATGGATGGCTGGCTGCCTGTATATTAGTCACTAAAAAATGAGCAATGCCGCTGCTGATGAGCGTTGGTGTGTCATTGTTTTTCCCGTCTCATTTTTCGATATTCACATCATGGACTACCCCTCTGTATTAATAAACGAGATCAAAATCGGTAGTATTATCAGAATGGACATGGAATGATTACTTAAGCTTTAGACAATACAGTGGAAATTGGAAAGGATGCTGCAATCGACTGCGCGATTATTCACTGTAAATTACCCAAGATAATCGGTTGATACCAGGATGTGAATAAGTCCCAAGGTTAAAGCAGGATTTCACAAACGCGTTAGTCCATAGTTTAAAAACAACAGTTAGACCGTTTGTACGAAAATGCTGACAGTCACCCGAGTCACGTAGGTGTGCGAAATAGCAAGGGTACGCGACGAAAACTCATCCCGACTATAAACTAGGACCTCAAGTGGGTACCAGGTCGGGTTATGCTTAACTAGTGTGGAGCTGATGTTCACACACACCTGAAATTTCAATCTGTGCATCAGTGTTAGTATTTCGGTAAAGTATGGTTGCTGTTCAGACGAACGAGATCACGAACCATGAATCAATAATTTTCAGGTACCAGCTCGGCGTATGTCTAATTATACACTCGTCGGAAATGAAGACGAAAACAGAGTCCGAACAATAGTTTGCCGTTCATCTGGTTTACACGACGAGTGAGAAAAAGCATTGTAGGATTCTGAAGGCGATTTTTTTGAGAACTATTTGGACAGACTGTTCACATTCTGTGATGAATCGAACGAGAGTGAGCGTACATGGTTGCCACAGAGTACATTGTTTTAACCGGTACATGCCCACCAATAGAAAGGGATAATCGATCGAATAAACGTAGCCAATCACTGGCAGTTTTACGTCGAACAGATCGCGATTTTCATTTTTGCCCGATGGATTCAAGTTTCAATGAACCTCAAAGAGCGAATCTTTGCAAATAACCAATGATTCTGCAGCAACAAAAGCAAGGATAAAACCAAGAAAACTAAATGATTTAAAGTTGAATTCAGTGCAGATCGAAAGCAGTGTGGAACAATTATTGCAAACTTATAAGAATCGAGCACTTAACAACTGACTCAATCGGTGGACGTGTCGGATAAAGATAAGATCACGAACAGCGAGCAGCAAAATGGCTTTCGCTAGTCTACGACACATGTGGCACCGCCATGACAACCGTCTATTCTCGAAGGGACAGTCAGCAACGCCACGATATGTAGTGCTTCAGTCTACTGTTGTCAGACTTTGCTACTATGTCATGAGGAAACTTGACAGTTGCTCGTATTCGACGTATACTCATTTTTTGTGGTAACACTGTGGGCAATGATGAAGTCTGTTGTCGTGCCTTGAATCGAATCTTTACCGAAGTTATACATTTGTATTACCTGCGAAGGCTGGAATATGTGCACATATCCGTCCATTGTCTACCTAACTGTGCACTATCTATGCATTTTGTGTATGTCTGGGAGAGGTGATGCGGTGATCAGTCCGTAATCTCCCGTAGACGTATGAAGAAACCGACGTTGATGACCCCTAGACTTCCTGACCGGAATCCAGGGGATGAGGACCATCGTTGGTTGCCGGCATCGTGAGTTATGGACGCTGTCTCAGTAGACAATAGCATTATGGCTAAGTGGCGTGACCACTAATTTTTCGCGACTTCTAAGTACAAAATACACCGAGGTCGATAATAATCTGGGAGTGATGAAAAAATCGTTTAACACACCTATTCAAGCCGTCGCAAACAAACACGGAAGGTCTAAGCACAGCACTCCAGACAAACAAAATAGACACCCTGTGAGTGAAGTCCGAAACAAATGGGAGCAAATAAAACCCAGAAAGGCGTAAGTGAAGTAATCCCTCAGTACATGAGTCTTACCTTGGTTCCTTCGGTGACCAAATATTCAGCTCGGTCATCTTTATCCTCGAGCAGTTTCGACACATCGAGGCCATTCAAATCCCAGGTCTGCTCAACGTGGGCCATTTGGTAACGTGTCAGATCAAACTGGCAATCGTACACGTGCTCCACACTGCTGAGGCATGGTTTAACACAATGGTAACGAGTAGGTGAGTCCAGTACCTTCGGTCGAGCTACCGAGAGATCCAGAGAGGATGATGAAAAAGGTAATTAGCATAGTAAAACAGCAGGCTTGGATAAAAAACAGGAAGCTGTTCACGGTTTAGAACTAGAAAAGATGCGACAGAAAGGGTGATATTCACAATTTTACTACTGAAAAATGATACTGTGTTCATGTATATTATTCTGGTTTTATTTTTTCCTTTCTTCATTGCACCGATACTGCTTCTTGGTTAGTCGGAAAAAACTTTGTTGACAGAGCAATACCGTGGAGCGAGTCGCTGTAACTAAGATACCATCGAAGGTATTTGCAGAAAGGGAGTATAATACAGTAAAAAGGGCCATTAGTGAGAGAGGAAATGTTTATTTGCTTTTTGCTTTTCATCGTACATTTTCTGATGTTTTTTGTCGATTTGTTTGTCGGAATGACATTTGTGATTACAGAGCACGAGAGTTCGACAGACAGGCCGCACAGCATTCGCGCCACTGACTTCTGTTCTCAGCCATGTCCATCAACATCTCTAACCAACGACAGTTCTCGTCTATCGGGCCCCAACCGGGGAGGTGGGAAGCTCCAACCGAAGCCAATGCTGATCCTAGCTTCGTGACACTTTTGCACTAAGTTATGGCCTGACCACCACGTCGCTTTTTCCAGCCTTGCCCAGCGCGTGCCAATAAAGCACGGAGAATTAAACATCGGACAGGCATTCGTAAAACATGACCAAGCTACCGGAGGCGATGGAGGAAGATCACTTCCTTAAGAAGCCGACTGTCCGTGCCTAACACACGACGACACACCTCGCCATTACTCACTCAATGTTCCCATCAGAAGTGAGCAATGCTTCGGAGACATCGGTTGTCGAACACAGAAAGACGCCGAGAATCCTCAACGTGAAGTGGCTAGGTCTCGCAACCGTAGAATTAAACACTCTGAACCGCGGCGACGTACACCTGTCCCTTAAGAGAGAGCCGAATGTCACGGCGACGCCACAGATGCCGCAGGTCTGCGAAAGCTGCTCTAGCTCTCGCTACTCGTAAATTGATCCCCTCCCCAACAGCAACTTCAGCTGTTATCAAGTCTCCAAGGTACTTAAAGATGTCAACTGGCTCTAGTTGATCACCGTAGAGAATGAGCGCAAGCACAGGCTCTTGCCAATCTTGCAAAAGTACTTTGCAATTGGAAGGCGCTAAGTGCATTTTATATCTGGGTATTTCAATCGCCAAGCGGTCCAAAGCACGTTGCACTGCCTGTGCATTATCACTCAGCAAGGCAATATTGTCGGTATATTCCACAAGTAGAAAACTCTGTTCTCTGAGAGGAAATCAACCCCACCGTTAGAAAGACCAGACAATGCATTTCGTAGAAGACCCTCCAGGATAAAGTTGAAGAGAAGTGAGGATATAGGGCAACCTTTGTCGAACTCCACCGGAGACGACAAAAGGGGGTGAAAGGTAGCCGTAGGCCCTTACCCGACCTGAGGTATGACGACACTACTCTTTGAGGATTGATACATATTTCTCAGGTAATCCATTTCTCAACAAACAGTTCCACGGTGCAGTCCTTTCGACAAGAGCTGAAGGCCGCGCGAATGTCCAGGAACACGATGAGTGTTGGTCTCTGAAATGTGTGACGGTGATCTAGCAGTTGCCAGAGAGTGAAGATTTGATCAATACATCCATGACCCGCGCGAAACCCAGCCTGCTCCTCGCAAGTCTGCTCTTCATGCGTTTGGTACAACTTGCGAAGCATGACAAACGAAATCAGCTTCGACGCGACTGGGATAGGGCTTACATCCCTATGGTTAGCGCAGTCGTTGCGCCAGTCCTTCTTCAAAATGGAGACAATAATCGATTTCCCTCACAAGGGCGGAACCTGCTCAGAATTCCAAACTTTGAGAACAAAACACGAAGTTCTCCAACGAGCTTCACTCCATTATCCCTTAAAAGGGCTGGGAAAACGCCATCGGAGCCCGGCGCTTTATGATGTCCTGAGGGCTGGATTTTTCTGTGGATCTCTGCCTGGGTAGGTGGATCTGCCGAAACAAACGACTGGGCGTGTGCCGGAAGAGAAATGGGAGAGGCCGATACTGAGGGCTAGCTAAACTGTGTCTGAAAGTGTTCCGCCCAGCGTTTGATTGTAATTTGGCGAACCGACGGCCTCACAGACTGTTTCACTTAGACCTAGAGGCTTCGTACCAGTAACTCCAATAAGACACAACGGCTTACGGTAATTTCCCATTGCAGCAGCACGTTTCATCTCTGATGTACAATGCAATCACCAAATTTCGCGGTCCCTACGAAGACTCGCGTTAAGCGCACGTTTCGCTTTGAGACGTGCTGCGTTACGCTCGCTTCCAACGGGAATCGACTGGCGTGCGTTTCGAAACTCAGGGTATTGCGGCACGACGAGACAGGCCGCAACTTACTAGACCAGCAAAATTCAAAGCATTCTTGATAAGTGACTGGTGTTGGTTTTTCAAAGGGTGGGGCTATTTCTAGCTCTTCAGATGGCACATTTTGGAAGACGGATAAGCGAGATAGATCGAAAAACTTATAGTAATCTAACCGCCGCTGCAGCATGTGTTTGGAGCTCCCACCGAAGTACATGGACAGCTTAGTGCAAACTAATGCGCAGTCGGAATCAAAGGGGCGCTGCATTAAGAGTGAGAGTTTCGTTTAGAACCACGCCATTTGTGGCTTATAGCGATGTGATCGATGTGGGTCCACTGTTGATTCGAAAAGGCCGGACGCCATATGGTTTACCGGCGATTAGAACGTCTGAAGTTCGCACAGGAGGAACGGGCGATGGTCTGAACACAGTCAGCAACCGTTCCCCCTTTTCCGAACAGAAGTAGAGGCCAAAATGGCCTTTTAGATGCGTCTCATTCGACGACACTCGACCAACACTAGCACTCAGATCTCCTGCAGGAATCATATCGACTAGGTTTGCTTTGTGCAAGAGGTCGTGAAGTTTTTGGTAGAAGGTATCTTTGATTACATCTTGGCTGTAATCGGTGGGTGCATGCGCCGAAACGACAAACAGATGGCGTCTATTAGAACGGCGACTGCTCCCTTCGCAGGAACCCCTGAGTCTCATTGCGCATAAATGACCGTTGATTGGAACCTAGCCTAGCAGCGCCACTTCACCTTTTTCACTGAGAGCTATATATATATATATATATATATATATATATATATATATATATATATATATATATATATATATATATATATATATATATAATACTGGTCATCCCTAATTGTGCGTGGACCTTTGTTTCTACGGATACACCCCTTCTATCGCACTCATGCGCGAGCACGGAGTACCAAGTCCACGGCTTGACTGACGCGTTGCTCCCTCTAGCCGCGTGCGGTAGACACGAACGGATCACGGAAAGGTAGACCATGGGCAGGCAAACACAGAAAATGTGAGTCATTGGGGACGGTAAGAAACGATCGGTTCGATCAGAGGGCGGCTATCCGCGCCCAGAACACGAAAAATCTCATCAGTATTCACTCCATGTTCCCACCAGACGTGAGCAATGCTTTGAAGACATCCGTGGTCGGACAGAGAAATTCCCCGAGCATCCTCCACGGGGACTGGCTAGGTTTCGCAACACTAAAGTAAAACGCTATGAAAAGCGACATTATACACTCGTCCCTTAATGAAAATTAGGGCCTCATAGCCGTATTTTTCTAAAATAGTCATATAATGGTTGGTGCAAACTGGACAGAGCAGTGTCTACAACATGAAATCCACCCTCCATACTTAAAATGACTAGCATCACCAGTTGCGCGGCTCGTGAATGCGCACTAAACTGATGGATTTAACTGTCATTTACAAGGTGATCCAAACGAGACAACGGGCTGACCGCGTGCCAACACGACGGCCACATTAGACTCCCCCCCCCTTGCAAACATGTGTTTTTTTCAGTACATGCTCGCACATGAGTGCAGTGGAAGAGGTATACACAATAGCTACGAAGGTCCTCTGCACTATTATAGATAATCGGCAACCCAACCCTGAAACTTGGAATGGTGAACCACATAAGGTCAAGTGTGGTACCAAGCCGGACGACAGTGCATTACTGTCTACCACCAAAGTGAACGGCGGTGGCGTGGATTTGAGCTTTTGATTTCCGATGTGGTAATCAAACACTCTAAACCACAATGAGCAGAAAACAGGCAACAAGACACAGGTAACGCAGTGACCGTGGACAACACAAACACCGATGAAATAGCAACGCTAATGGAAAATACTGGATAGTGGCATCTTTCTGGAGACTCACGTAACACATTGACGAAAGTGGATACCCGAGCGAATCCATATAGGTTAGCGCCAATAATAGTCACAGTGTGACTCGATCCAAAAGCACTACCCGGAGTGAACAGGAGATTGGACGCTCGGTATTTCAATCGGGAACCCTGAACATCCAATGGGGCAATCTGTACATCTTTCAGATAGGGAAACTGTTCAATCAATGCAGCTCGGTTTTTCGACGATGCTGGGAAGAACTGAACACCGTTGATTTCTAAATACTGTTTTTTGCACGTGGAGTAAATGGTGGACGGAGCAAAAAAGGTGGTCAACACGTTCAGATACAAGGGTACCAGAATTGTCAAAAAAGTTGGATGACTTAGAAGGGTGAAAAATTACTCGAACTTTTCAACAATGAATCTAGGGGTGAATAATCATTTTAGATCACAAACTTCGTTCCATCCCGGTTTTGATGTCTTCGTCTAATGGTCCTAAACAGCTTCTGGTATTTTATTTTTTGGATAATGTATGAAGGTTACTTACAATATGCATGACGTCATTTCAAGCAAAGATAGAAAGTTTGCAATCGAATTTACCAATTTGGTGAACAGACCGACAAGAAATTCTATGTGCCACTGATCAACGACAAACCTAAACCACTGACCACTGGGTTCCAAGCGGAAATAATGCTAATCTCAACTTCCTCATACTCTGACATCAGGTCATGGACTGTCAGATGCCTCGATTGTGGCAGCCTTACTCAAATCATGCAGATGGCACGAATATGTGTGAGGTACGAAACGAACTATAGTGGGATTAATTCGGTAAGGCAGCGGATATCCACACCAAAGACACGATTAGTAACGATGGGCAGGTACCTAGAGCCGCCGAGAGCTCTAGGCGCGGAAGAACAATGCTGTCTCCTTTCTCTCTCCCGACACGCAGCTCTCAGATGCCTTGCATCGCTACACTGCTCTGTTGGCGGTAGACAACAATCCATTCATTTCCCGGCTCGTTAGCACGCCTGACCTATTGGGATCTTATGTAGTTCTCCCCTCCAATTATCAGTCAGATTGCCGGTTATCGCATAATTTATTGATGTTTGGCAGATTTCGACAATGTTTTTGAGATGATCCAAATGTAAGAAGCCGTTGGCCCCGGCGAGATTGGAACCCACGCATGGCTGCCACCCTCGCTGTAGTACCGGCTGAGCTACGAGGCCACGCCGAAGGGCTTTTGACTTTATGCAAGTGGATCACACAGTATACAGTATCACATGGCTGCGTGATGGGCTTTTGAAGCTATGGTGCGTGCCCCTTTCACAGCACTTATGAGTAAGCACGTAATAAAAAAGAATTCAGATGGTTCAGCAGTCGATAAGATCTAAGTTACAAATCTGAATGTTGCGCATGACGCTCGTGTGGGCGCCTCGGTATCATCGGCTTTCCGCAGCTTTTGCATAGCTAGTTTCCCACGACAACGAAACTAACAAACAGGTTTTGGTCCCATGTTTCACGTTTTGGTAGTAGACAGCTATCCGTTACCATTCGACTTTTTACTAAATCTGACCCATTGATGGCATTATACGGCTTACCATCTTCAGTTCCACAGTTAAGTTTGTCAGTTTCCATTGGCAATGGACTGGGACTATACCTAGAGGTCATGCTTTTTTGTTAAATACTTGCGCACGAGTGCGGTGGAATGGGTATACCCCATAACAACGACGGCCCATTGCATAATTAGGGGTAGCCGGCAATCAGATTGTGAGACTTGGAGTGGGGAATCAAATAATGCTCCAACACATTACACTCTTTACAAGCACGGAATAGGAAGTGATGGAACAAACCACCTCAAAAACCGTTCAATGCAAATCACTATCTCCATTTTTTAGGCCATAACGCATCCAACGTGAAAATGTACATGTAAAATAACGTTTACACTATCTATTGACTAGAAACCGTTGACCGTCATTGTTGGTAATTCAATGCACACAGTGAAGTGTGGATGGGGGTGCGCGCGTACGGGAACAGAGTCAGTGGGTTGAGAAAATGCTTTTGGTTGTTTTTTGAAGGTTAAATACATAACCGACTAGTAACAGATGTGAACACCTTGAACGGAGGACGACTATCTACAGGTGAGTGCACGTGGAGTAAAAAGGGTGTAGTGTCATTGTGCTTGTGTCGTTGCTGAACGGACATGCACACGTAGAAGCGAGTGGTAAATCGCGATGAATTTTATTTCGATTATTCAGTGACGATGGTGCCTATTGGGTCTGCGTGGTAGTCAAGAAGAAACGGACTACGAGGATGTAGCACCGTAGCGAAGGACGCAGTATTGAGTTTGATTAAAGGAGGCATCCACTCGCGTGGTGATTCAAAATGTGACCACGTGCATCAATCAGTTGTGCATTCACGTTCAGATTTGTTTTTAATTCAACAGATCAAGTAACTTAACAATAATATCAGTAGCAACTTGGTCGAGTGATCTACTGGGCTCGTTTTGGGCACCAGACCACAAAGGTGTGAGTCTGAATCCCCTCAACCAACCGTTTTGACCGATGGCGATCAAATGGTATAAACGTTTATCTCCTCGGAGGCGAGGTTTAAATCCCGCATTTTTGGTTGCCCAGTTGGTTATTACGCCTGACCTATTGGGGCCTCAAATGGTTCCTCGCTTGGAAGCACGAGAATCATGGTTGTTGATAGTCCCTATTAGTGTAATGGGTCTTTGAGGTTGTGTAGTATTTCTTCCACTGTACTCACCAGCAAGTACAGTAAGAAAAGCTAGACAGACAACAGGAGAAAAACAACGAAACAAATCAATTCGCGGATATGAATTTTTGCTGAAATTAACATGATACCAGAACAAAAACGATTAAAAGATCGGATGCGATGGATTGTGGAGAGAAACATACCCGTGACTGGAACACATCGATCTCGCACTCAAACTCAGCGGTTTTGCCTTCCATCACCAGTAGAAGTGGTGGTGAAGGACGAACGACTTCTGGAGGCCCCACCACATTCACTTCGTATCGAAATTCCAATCGAGATGGACCGTCTGTTACTGTGAGAGTGTACTCACCTGCGGGGGGGTGGAGGTAGCGAGAAAACACATGGAGAACAAATACGACGCCATTGTGGTTTTTGCTTGGTACAGAATAAGATGCAACCGCCAGGCCGAAAGAATGTCACGAATACAACCTTTCTAATTAAATGTCACAACCACAACAGATGAAGTCTTGAATTACTTCGAATCTCATGTGATTAGCGAATACCAGACTGATGAAACTGGCTGGAACTAGAAAATCCAAAGATTTGCGTCCCATGCTTATGCGATTGCCAATCAGTGAATCCCGCACTATGTAAGTAAGGCCCCTTCGAGTTCTCACGTTTGAGCTCTAGTTTCGGGCTATCAAACACCTAGTACACGTGGATTTACACAAACTTTCTTCATTGGCTCGATACCAGTGCTTGTAGTCTACTTCCTACTGTTGTTATACTCTCCTTATTTTTAATTTAGTTCCGACTGAGGTCCCCGCTGAGGTAGCAACCAGAGCCACCGCACCCAGAGAGTGGTTGACGGTTGTTACAACTGGCTGGACTGGTCTATGAACCGCAGCCGAGCTTCGGAGAAACGCGATTTTCATGCGATAGTGATGTAGCGTTTGTGTGGTGATGGCTTGGCTTCCGATGTCCAAGAATGTCCTCACATTCCAGCGGACGATTTGGATGTGATTTCGCGTCTTAAGACTTCCAGCTAGCATATTTGTCACCCTGGCAGCGGAGGGGACACAGGGTGCGTCGCCTAGCGGAGACGCCGTAGCATGAGCGATGTGTGCAAGGGAACTTGTCATGAAGAGTCTTAGGAATTTGGTACGAAGTGGCGTTCCCAATGTCACTCGGCTTTTTGTTCGAGGCAGCGACTTCAACTCGTGCACAACCAAGTGCCACCTGTTGGGCAACAGAAAGTTTTGTATTAGGAGCCGGTGACCAAACGAGCTGTTCGTACGTCTTTTGGAAGGTAGTCTACCAATCCGGGATACCCATTTGGAGGTATTAGTCTAAGATAAATGTCTTCATTTGCATGAACATCAGTGATCTTCGCAGCCGACTGTTTCTGTTCCATTACCGACGGAAGTGTGTGACTCAATGAAATTCAATCGAAACGGGGCTTGTCTGACTACAAGTTCAGTGTTGATTGCATCAATCTGATGGAATCAAGCAAGTAGTACGAGTCACTTCCGAAAAACTGTGGCTGGTTGGGCCAAATTGGTGAGCGACCTGACTAACGAATGGGCTAGACTTAATTCATTAACCAAACCATTAACCTATCTATTTAGTCCTACCCCGTGAACCGTGTTGCTCAGTCGGTTGACGTGTAGGGATGGGAGATCCGAATCCGTGACTGACCGAAAGGCGAGAACTATCAGTAGCATGTTTGAGTGAGACGATGACGATGCATTAGTATTAAAAGGTGTACAGAAGGGTGTGCGATTGGACGGGCGCAGCCAATGATCTTGAAACAAAACACTTCACACTCACACTTTGCATATAGAAGGGAGAGTGAGGACGGCACATGTTGAGGTAATCGAATATAAACGGAAGGGAAAATGAACTTGCGCTGAGAGGTGTCCCCAGAGAGACCGGAGTAGAAAGAGTAGGTGGGATACAGAATGTGTGACAACTGTCAACGATTAAAAAAAAGCTATCAGTGAAATTAGCTACCCAGTCCAACTAACCAGAAAAACTGCTTTGTATCGATTCCGGGAAGGTCAGGATGTATGAAGTGGGGGTAGGGAAAATCGAAGGAAGACGAACACCGTCCTTTTTCCAGTTCCCTCGTGAAGATTTCGGGTTAGCTCGGTATGTGGCCGACAGATAGGCTCGACTGTGCTAGAAAAACGTACCGGGAAGTAGCGAAGTGGAAAAAAAACGAAATTAGTTCAAATTTGCTGGGTCATTCTGCGGAGAAAAACACCCGAATTTGATCGAAATAGGAGCAGAAGTGACGAAAATAATGTGTTCGTAAACGACATTCGGCTGCTGCCCGGATTGTTGACACTACTGGTTTAATGAAGCTTTACGTGGTCCTTAACTCTGAGTCACGGTTTTCGATTCCCCACGATAGCGCAATTTGCCACTGTAGTTATGGGAAACTCATTATTCATGCTTAGGTATATGAAAGAAAGGAATTGTAACTAAACATGACAAAGAAAAAGTAAGCATGGTGACCAAACGCCTGATGCCCCTTTCATAAGAAATTTTTATTACATGCTTGCGCACGAGTGCAGCGGAAAGGTTATATACCCCATAGCCACAAAGGCCCACAGCACTATTAGGGATAACCGGCAATCAGACACTCAGACTTGGACTGGAGAACCACATATAACGGTAATAGGTCAAGTGTGGTGACGAGCCGAATGACAGTGAATTATTGCCTACCACCAAAGTAGCCAGTGGTGGCGGCGATAAAACTCGACCATTTTGGTTGGTGGCTTACATCAACTTTGTTCAAGTGAAATTTAAGGGGGGAACCGCAGTTCATTTTTTATCGTATCCATTAGGGAACAACGGTATTTGAACACACCTGTATTTAAAGTTATGCTCAAATCTGGTGGGAACATCGATCGTACCAACGATGCTAAGATTAGGCTTAGAATACTAAGCACATGAAATAAATCAGGGGAGACGCCAAAGCCCATCAAGCTGAGGTGGTTGGGATGTGTTGCAATGTTCGCTGGGGATGCAGTGTTGGGAAGATGAGCAAGAATGGAAGAAAAGTAAGCGAAATTTGACCAGTTGAATTGACCACGCAGGACGTGTTAAGCTATCTAGATGTGCTCCAAGTGATCTTCCCACCCAGCAGTTAGACATACTAGATGATTTGGCTCGGTGTCTTAACCAGCAGCGCCTCGTATGCACAATCCTTACGGACTTGACACTGCTATTTGTAATTTTCTTACTGTTTGCGAACTCTCAATCTCCACATTTTCAACTGAAGTTCCACGGAGATGGCAACCAAAGCCGCCGCATCCAGTACATGATTCACGGTTGTCCGAACCGATATACCATGAACACACTTATGAAAATAAACCTTTAGGAAATTGACTGCTTTAAAACTAGAAAATTCAATACAGTTCCGAAGAGCAATGAATAACTGAATGAGAATTTATGTACGGAGAATATGCCCAGATCGCATTGCAAGATTTTTAGACTACGCTAAACCGAAAATCCGTGAGGGACATGGAGTGAAAAAGAAAAACAATCACACCCCGACCGATTACTCCGAATCGACAGATTCAATTCCACGAGGATGGATCTATCTCATCCTATATTCAGCCTCGTTACAAGCTCAGTCACGCTTTTGCTCGTTCGGTCTGTCACGCCCTCTCGACAGGTCAGTGATCACACCAAAAGTGCAAGGTTGGGGATGAAAGAACTGCTTAAGAGTCGAAAGCAAGTCAACGAAACATAAATATCTGAACAAAAATGTTTTAAGAAAAAGATACACGTGTACCTATAAATCCATATCAACCATAATGACCCGATCCTCACCGCAAGTATGACGAGCACAATTTTGCAAAAATACGCCACAAGAAAAAAATTACGGCTAGTTCTCGATGTATGGCAATTAATGGTGGTTGACGCGTGAACTTGGTTTTGCAAGATGTGTCAGGATTCCGAGCCACAGTTTACTGGTCGCATCCAGCAAACAGCTGGGGACATCGAGTGTCACGGCCAAGTTGGGATGGAGTCACAACTGTATAATCATTTCAGAATTTACCCCCTTAAGGTTAGACCAGAAAAAAATCGGAATAGCGGCATTCTGATGGTGACAGGGAGGAACTGACCGGTAGTGACCCGACGGTTCAAAGCCTGGTCTGAAAGTGCGGAAGTTGAAGGTCTGAATCGCGCCAACCCCTGTCAATCTGGTGGTAGACAGAAAGCGGTTCTCCTCCTACTCGCCTCCGTTCAGTGCAGTCAACTTATTCATGAACGTCGCATTTATGTTCTCTGTCTCTGGTTGCTACTTCACAGTATCATCCATGTAGGGACAAAGTTTATAGAAGAATAGAGTGCAAAAGAGCAAGAGGTAACAAGTGAAAATTACGAAGACGAAGAAGGAGCTCGAATGCAACTACGCTACTGGTCACCACACCTAGCCATATCACTTGATATCTCCAGCCATCTGGTAAGCGGTCCTTGAGGATTCCAACGCGGAAGTCTAACGCGTCCTACTTGGCCAAGTCCACTGGTCAAGGTTTTCATGCCTTTTTGCAATGTCATGAACTGACCACCCCGACCTACATTTCAACCACTACCTACTTTGACAAACGGCGTACGCCGAAGAAGTATATCGATGGGCATGAGCAACACATATCCCAGCCACCTTAGACCGTTTAGATTCAAAAGTTGTTCTAGTAACTGATCAATGGTTCTCAACATCCTACGCCCAAACGCAGCACTACAGGCACAATGCTTCCACCACATTCGGGCAATGTCACGGAAATATCGATGCCCACATAACGAGTCGTCGGACATCTATCCTTATGCATATATATATATATATATATATATATATATATATATATATATATATATATATGATAACTGAAGTTGATATTGGTGAACAGCTTATTCACCAAAATAAGATGAACGTAGTCCCACAATTCATGAACAGTCATGGAAAAGTTGTAAAAGCACTTGTGCAAGTTAGTAATCTACCGTTTACGCTATCCATATGGGCTACAGATGACCTTAAAAGATCATCATGACGAGATTACACTTAGAAGTGATGTGATGGCTTGCGTGCCTTTGTGACGCAGAGCTATGCAGGATGGCAATCATACCGCCCCACTAACCCTAGCGAGAACTCGGTTCTGCCTCAGAACCATCTAGTTTTACTAGCGAAAAACAAAGAATATATAGGTTGCCGTTACGTGCGCCCATTCGTTGCACACAGCGCATTGGTCCGACTGGTGTGGGCGACCACGCCCTGAGGTTTAAACAACGCTGCGGGACTCAGCATTCATGTATCGATCCGCTTCAGTGATCTGATGGCTTGTCATTCGAGATTCCGTCGTCTCAAGCCTTGGGCTTGGTACCGCAGTAGTGCCGACTGTCGACGCGACTTGGCTGTCCGCCAACAATGAGTTAACACATACCCTCACAACAGCTAAAAGGGTAGAGACCAGACGAAGTTCAGTCTCAGAGCTAGTTGGTGGACTTCATCTGGTTCTAATCCCTATGGCCCTGGAGATGACAATCCAGCGAATAAACACTGAAAGAAGCAGTTCACAGGTCTAAAACCTTCCACTAGATGGACGTAGAAGTGAAGTATCTGGAGTTTCTCCCGACAGTGGAAGTCACCGCACTTCAATGGGAAGCTATCGACCGCTTAGGCTGCACAGCCCCTAGCCCAAAGGATGCTGCCCCGTTCACGTTCCGTTTGCTCCACCAGGTGCATGGGGCTATGGACTGAATCCGAAAAGTGGATCGATAACAGAGCACCAGCGAAGACAGGATAGAATGCTTGCAAACATCAGATCTCACATGACGCATCAAACGTTTCTTCACAGGTTCATCGGTTACGCTCCTGCGCTGAGTTAACACCACACTGCTTTGTGGGTAAAACTTCTGAGCCAAAGGCTCCTGTTAGGGTTTCTAAAGAAAAACTCCCTTCTGCGGTGTGGGCAGTCGCGAAGTATGATTTGACCAGAAAGCTCTACCATTCTCTTTTTAAGGGCCTAACTCATCTTGCCTCCCTTAGGACCGATGCAAAACGTCACGGGTAATTGCGGCTCTGAAGAAAGCAAGAGTTTGGGAGTTAGGTATAGATCAAACGCACTTCTTGAGCCTACATGTTCACTTCACTTGCCTGGCTTCAACGTCTGCACATTATGTCAGATAGGGCAACAGGCTGACCTTACTAGAACTCTTGAAACTTTTGAAGTAAGTGTATGCTGTCTCCAAAACGCGCATACAAAAACCCCACTTCTGTGATCATTCTTCGCACCCCAGATACAACCTCAGTCCCTCACTTCACTCTTCGTGTGTCGGATGATTCGGTGTCTAGTGCTCATGGTCAGGCTGGCTTTGGGGTTGCTTTGAGCATGAAAACTGAGGGACCACTTCTAGACTTACTTACTTTTACGTGACTATCTCCTGCGAGAGGATAAGTCGGCTCCATGGATATCACGGACCATTGCTGACCACGCGCGGCGGTCGGAGGCGAGCTCCGTACAGATCCTCATCCAGTCATTTTTCAATCGCCGGGCTCCATAGACTGACCGAAGGCCTAGAAGCTCTACGTCTTTCTCGATTGTACTGGTCCACGTTTTCAGCTGCCCACCAAGGCGACAACGCCAACCAGGGCAGGGAGTGGGGCAGAGTTTTTGCTTGGTTATCTCTGACTCGGGTCGCCGAAGTGTATGGCCGAACCACTGAAGTCGTCGACGTTGGAGGAGGACGGGGAGAGCATCAATATCAGAGCATCGTCTCCTTACCTCGTCGTTGGACACCCTGTCGCGCCACTTGACTTTGAGGATTTGCCGCAGGCACCAGTGGTCGAAAACCTCCAGTCTTTTGGTATCCTCAGCTCGTAGTGGCCAAGTTTCGCAGCCATAGATGAGTACGGGCCGGATGGCGGCACGGTAAACACGAACTTTGGTTAAGTTGATTTCACTGCGAGTCCACAGCGTTCGTCTTAGCTGAAGAAAGGCTCTCCTGGCGCTGTCAATCCGTAATACCACTTCATCTTCTGCCTGGCCGTTCGGAAGCAGAGTTGAGCCTAGGTATTTGAACAAAAGAACGTATTCGACTGGTTGGTCATTGATCAACAGTTGTTGAATTGTCGGACCCAGATGGGTTGTGAAAGTTTTGTTTTGGTCGAGTTTACTTCAAGTCCGATGGATCTCGCGAAGGAATTGATTCGGTCGAGGATTGGTTGTAGCGTGACGGGGGAGTCTCCAAGCACAACAATATCATCCGCGAACTCCAGGTCCGAGATGTATATTACCTGGCTAAGCTGAACACCAGGGTAGTTGTGTAATGCCTGTCGCATTGTCCAATCGATGGCGTAGTTGAACAGCACCGGTGAGAGGGGACAGCCCTGCCTAACTCCGGTAATGAGTGTGAACTCGCGGGACTCTTCACCGTACATACGAACCCTAGCACCGGTTGTCGAGTAGTATCCTCTTAACAGCCTTAAAAGCTTATCGGGCATCCCATCGGATTGGATTATGGTCCAAAGAGACTCACGGTTCACCGAATCAAAAGCTGCCCGGAAGTCGATGAAACAAGCTACCGTCGGCTGCTGAAACTTATAACGGTGCTCCAGTATTCGGCGCAGTGTGAAGATTTGATCCACACAGCCTCTGCCACGGCGGAAACCCCCTTGGTTCGGGCGAGTGCGTTGGTCTCTTGCCTCGGAAAAACGGGTTAGTAACAACGAACCAAAGATCTTTGCGGCCACATCGATCAGGCTGATCCCTCGGTAGTTCTCGCATGCCGATTTATCACCTTTCTTCGGAATGGGCAGCAGTATGGACATTCCCCAGTCCGGTGGAAATGCTTCCGCTCTCCAAATGGAACCAAAAAGTGTACACAACCTGTCAATCAATTACGATGAACATGCTTTATACACTTCCTGAGGGATGCCATCTTCCCCAGCAGTCTTTCTGTCTTCCAGTTTGTTTATCATTTCCCTGATTTCCGCGGTGTTGGGCGGGTCACAGTTGCTTTCGTACTGGACTGGAGGGGTTGATATTGGTTGGTCCATCCGGTGGTCCGTAGGCCGGTTGAGCAGCTGACCAAAGTATTCCACCCATCGGTCCATTTTCTTACTCTGTTTGGGTATTAAGTCTCCTGCCGTGTCACGAAGAAGGGAATTTTGTTTACAAAACCTATTAGAGGCGTTGCGAATAAGGCAGAACAGTTTACCGAAGTCACCAATTCCGGACGCGGTCTCCATTTTTTCGGCTATTTCTATCCAGTATCTTTTGCGATCAGCCTTGGCGGAGCATGTGGCCTTTCGTTGCAGTCTGCGGCGTTCGTTGCTACCTGCCAGTTGCGCTTCGTGTGCTCCGGTTGACAGCTGGAGCGTGCTCTCCGAGATCCAATCTTTTGTCCGCCTTTTTGTTCTCCCGAGTACTGTCCAGGAAGCTTCCTTGACTGTCGTCTTCATTCGAGTCCACTGCCATCCCACAGAAACTTCATCTGCTTGTGCATTGGTTGCGTTGGTTAGTCGGGTTGTGATTTCTCGTGACAACGCTTCTCGCTTCTCTGGATTTTCTAGGGCAGCAACGTTTATCCGAGAGGGTGCTGACACTTTAGCACGTGTAGACAGATGAACTTTGAAACATGCGCGTAGGAGGACATGGTCGGTGCCGTTTTTGTTGCCCGTTATTGCACCTCGGTACGCTCGGCAATCCTCCACAGACAAGGCCCAACGGGCTCTCACCAGGATGTGGTCGAGTTGGTGTGCAGTGCAACCATCATCGGAGTACCATGTGAGTAGGTGCTTCTTGGGATGTTGAAATCGAGTGCTGCAGACAACCATTCTGTTGATGTCGGCTAAACCAATCAGTCGGTCACCGTTCTCGCAGCGTTGACCAAGGCCGAATCTCCCGAGAATATGGCGAGTAGATTCGTCGGCCGTACCTGTGCGAGCGTTCCAATCTCCTGCGATGAAAAGTACATCGCGCCTTGAAACCCGGTTGATTACCTCCTGCAAATTAGTGTAGGATTCGTCTTTGGTTTCGTCATCAGCTGAATTGGTTGGAGTATAGATCGCGATCACCGTCAAGTCGTGCGGGGAGCCTTTAAAACGTGCCAAGGCGAGTCTGGATGAGACTGGTTCCCAAGAGATCATTGCATCATTAGCTGTTTTGTTCAGAGCAAACGCGACACCGTAGAGACCGGAGTTGTCTTTCGGGCCACTGTGATAGAGCCAATAGGATGTATCCACTCCTAGACTGGATTCCCGTTAACAATCGATTGTGTGCAGTTCGTTTGGGTGGTTTTTCACGTGTCAACAAGAACAAACTGAAGCGTCATGCTTGTTTATCGTGTTCGAGAAAGCACCCACTGACCACAGTTCCCCTGAAACCAAGGACGAACTCTACCATGATTTGTCTTAACTGCTTCGAGGCGTGCGTTTAACAGGCGTGGTTGTCATTGCTCGGGATTTAAACGCCCGAGTTGACCGTTTGGTAGGTTCCGAAAGGCACATCGGAGGCCCATTTGACATCTTGACCGATCGCAATGAAAACGGCGATCTGATTCAGCTGTGCTCTGACCACAGACTCTTCCTAGCGAGTGCGAACTCTTGACATGAGAAGCGGTATAGATCCATATAAAGACCATACGGTGATTGGTCACCGAAGGACCGGGATGGCGTTACACTAGACTTTGTCTTGTTAGGGGAAGCTCTAACCGGAGCACGCAAGTTGTTACCTGGGCATTTACATCTCCCCAGGCGGACAGATATCAGACAAAGTATCACTGCACCGACAGAACGCGCGTTTGGCTTTTTCCAACTTCAGTCATCTGTGGCGGCGGTGCATATATTTACATTTTCCACACCCGCCTGATTTCAGACTGTGCCAAAGAAATCATGGTACAATCGAAGACGAAGAGGTAAATAGTCCGAGTTCATGCGTCGTTTGCGGGCGCAATACTGCATGACTACCAGAGCCAAAGCAAGTGGTTTTCTTAGGGGTCCGCAACCGGAGCCTTCAGCTATCAAAAGCTTTCCGCAAGTCAACTGAAAAAACGTGCGGTCCGCAACCCACAGGTAGCCGGTTACCGACTGCCAAGTTTATAGGCCTTTCGTGTGCCGCTGTACATCTCATGCGCAACCCACGGTTCATCATCATCATCGTACAACATTAAACAGTAGGGCAAACCCCACTGATCACTACATTTTTCTCACCATGTTGCACGTTGAATTAGAAAGTATGAGTATACAAGATGGACAGGGAGTGGACTTATAGGAGTGGGATCAGGAAACAGCGCCCTAGTAACCAACACACAGAATACACTACAGCTGTACAAACGCACATTGATCAATCATTCTGACTTGACAGAAAGTGACAACACGATCGCCACTGTTCATGGTTCGCTGCCATATCCTTCAGTGTCTCCAGCCAGCTGGTTGACAGATCTTTTGGACCCTAACCACGAGGGCGTGAGATACCTACTTTTCCTAAGTTCGCTGTACATTTTCTCATTTATCGTTGCCACGTCATCTGCTGACCTCCAGGTGGTTTCTTCCACTCCCGAGAAGGAACGGAAAACGGCACGATACGATAGACGTGTTTGCCATACGTAACACGTGTCCTAACCAACGCAGCCTACTAAGCTGGATACGCTGTGATAGAGAACTCCCTAAAGTGGTGCCCAATACTCGATTTCTGACCTCAGTATGGCTTACTCAGTCGTTCCATCCTATCTTAGCGATACTATGCAAGCATCGGTGATCGAAAACCTCAAGACGACGAATATCTTCCAAACGCAGACCCCAAGGCTCTCAATTATACAACGAAACTGAACGCACCGCGGCACAATACACACGACCTTTCAACTTCAGTGAAATATCAGGTCGGCGTCACAAGTGCTTCAGTCCAGCGTCACCGCTCGAGCCTAGGGTATACGCGTGTTTACCCCTACTACCGTGCTCCCATCCGTCGTCACGCTGTTTCCGAGCTAACTAAAGCGGTTAACAATTGTTAGTTGCTCCCCATCGAGCACCAAGCTCGGAATCGTTGACGTCCAATCTTGCAACATCACTTTACACTTTGGAGGTGCAAAGCGCACGCCGAATGGAGCTACAGCGTTCGCAAGTCTATCTAGTGCAAGTTGAGCATGTTCCGTGCATTCGAACAAGCAGACAACGTCGTCTGCGTAATATAGGCCCCACAGCTTCTCACTATTTCCTAGTTCGATGCCCACATCCTGGAAATCTCGCAAGGCACTCTCCATTATTTCGTCCATAACGAAGTCAAACAAGAATGGAAAAATTGGACATCTCTGTCAAACATCACTGGTCCTTTCGAACCGACTGGATAGTTCACCGTAAACCCTTACGCGGCAAAAAGTATGAGAATACAACGACCTCAGTAGATTCACGAACTTCTGGGGAATACCTTTTGGATGAAGAGCACTGAAAAGCGATGTTCGATCAACTGAATCGAAGGCATCTTTCAAGTCTAAGAAAACCATTATTATTGGTCGAAGATGCGTGGTACGAGTCTCAACTAATTGGCGAAGAGTAAAAATCTGGTCGATGCATCCTCGACCTGGGCGGAATCTGGCCTGCTGTTCGCGGCCAGTCCCTTCACGAGCTGGTGTAAGACGATGCAGCGAAATTGAGACTAGTACCTTGGTGACTATCGGAAATAGGCTAATCCCACGATGATTATTACAGCCACTGCGTATTTCCTTCTTGAAGATGGGAACAATCAATGACTCGCTCCATATTAACGGAATACGCTCCTCCTTCCAAATGTCACGGAGCAAATCAGTAAATGATTTTATCCACCCATTCTGAAAATAAATAGAGGAAGTTCGTCGGCACCGGCCGCTTTCCCACGCTTTAGTAATCGAATATATGACTCCACTTCCAATTCCGATGGGGGCTCAAGTGATACCACCCAAAGAATCGCAGTTGCTCACCTCATCATCATCATCATCATCATCATCGTACAGCGTTAAACAGTAGGGCAAGCCCCACTGACCACTGCCTTTCTCACCATGTTGCACGTTGAATTAAAAAGTATGAATATACAAGATGGACAGGGACTGGACCTATATGGGTGGGAAAAGAAAAGAATGCCCTAGTAGCCAACACACGGAATACACAGTCTTACTGTACAAACGTACACCGATCAAACATTCTGATTCGATAGAAAGTGACAACACGATCTCCACTGTTCGCGGTTCGCAGCCATATCCTTCAGTGTCTCCAGCCAACTGGTAGACGGATCTTTCGGACCCCAACCACGAAGACGTGAAGCACCTACTGTTCCTAAGTCTGTTGTGCATTTTCTCATTCCTCGCTGCCACGTCATCTGTTGACCTCCACATGGTCTTTTCTACTCCCTAGGAGGGTCGGAGAATAGGACACGATACGGTAGACGTGTGTTTGCCATACGTAACACGTTTCCCAACCAACGAAGTCTACTAAGTTGGATACGCTGTGACAAAACGTTCTCTGAATTAGTACCCAATACTCGCTTTCTTACCTCATCGTTGCTCACTCGGCTATTCCACCCAATCCTAGCGATACTACGTAAACATGGATGGTCGAAAACCTCAAGACGACGAATATCTTCAGCACGCAGACCCCAAGTTTCGCAACGCAGAGTGGCACAGTATACACGACCTTTCAACTTCAGTGAAATATCGGATCGGCGCCACAAGTGCTTCAGTCCAGCGTACGCCGCTCGAGCCTTGGATATCCGCGTACTCACCTCTACTACTGTGCTCCCATCCGTCGTCACGCAGCTACCGAGGTAGGTGAAGTGATCGACAACTGCCAGCACCTCCCCATCGAGCATCAAGCTCGGAATCGTTGACATCCAGTCTTGTAACATCACCTTGCACTTTGAAGGTGCAAAGCCCATGCCGAATGGAGCTACAGCTCTTGCGAGATTATCTTGTGCACGCTGAGCATGTTCCGTGGATTAGAACAAGCAGACAACGTCGTCTGCGTAATCTAGGTCACATAGCTTTTCGCTATCTTCTAGTTCGACCCCTACATCCTGAAGATTTTGCAAAGCACTCTCCATTATTTCGTCCATGACGAAGTTAAAAAGGAATGGAGACAAAGGGCATCCCTGCCGAACACCACTGGTCGTTTCGAACCGACTGGATAGTTCACCGTAAACCCTTACGCGGCCAGAAGTATGAGAATACAATGATCTCACTAGGTTCACGAACTTCTGGGGCATACCTTTTCGATGAAAAGTAATGAAAAGCGACGTTCGATCAACTGAATCGAAGGCGCCTTTCAGGTCTAAGAAAAGCATTATTGTTGGTCGGCGGTGCGTGTGACGCGTTTCAAGTAGTCGGCGAAGAGTAAAAATCTGGTCGATGCATCCTCGACCTGGGCGGAATCCAGCCTGCTGTTCGCGGACATTCCTCTCGCGAGCCGGTGTAAGACGGTGCAGCAAAATCGAAGCTAATACTTTGGTGACTATCGGGATTAAGCTAATCCCACGATGATTACTGCAGTCATTGCGTATTCCTTTCTTGAAGATGGGAACAATCAATGACTCACTCCATATTAACGGAATACGCTCCTCCTTCCAAATGTCACGGAGCAAGGCGGTTAGTGATTTTATCAACGCCTCACCACCCAGTTTGAAAAGAACTGGAGGAAGTTCGTCGGGACCTGCTGCTTTCCCTGGCTTTATTGATCGAATGCATGACTCTACTTCTACTTCTGATGGGGGCTCAAGTGATACCACCCAAGAAGTCACAGTTGTTGACACGGGAGTAACTACACTAGCGTGCGGCCAGCTAAACTGTTCCTTGGAGTACTCGGCCCATCGGTCAAGCCTTTGCTGTTTGTTATGGATGGGTTCTCCATTCCTATTGCAAATCGTTTCACTGACCTGAGTTCGCCGTCCACCGGTGTCACGAATAAGTTTGAACAGTCTTTGACTGTTACCTGAAGCAGCTGCCACTTCCATTTCTTCGGCTACCTTCACCCACCAATTTTCGTGATCCTTCTTAAGGCTTTGCGTAACTTGTCTTTGCAGCTTTCTCCGCATCTTATTCATCTCCTTACGGTTCGAAAGCTGACGCTTTTGCTCCATTATACTCAGCGACTCTTGCGAGATCCAGTGTCTCTGATGGACAACGGATCGAGGACCACAGGCGAAACCTGCTGCAAAGTGCATCGCTTGTTTGATATGAGCCCAATGCTCATCTACATTACTGTTCTCCGTGGATCCTAGCTCATGTGCTAACTTCTGCTCATAACGGATGCAAACGTCTGGATCACACAAACGTTGCACGGCTAATCCGGTTTGCGGTTTGCGACGATGGCCATGGAGCTGGAGAGATAATCGCATTAAAACTAAGGCATGGTCCGACTACGTACGTGGACCAGTAAGATCTACAGTTCTGAACAGAACTGCGCCACCGGTAGCTTACGGCGATATGGTCAATTTGACTCAAAGTACCCGTAGAGTTAGAACGCCATGTCGCTGTGCGACGCGAGCTGTGTCGGAAATTTGTGCTAGACAAGAACAATCGATTGTCTGCACAAAACTGGAGAAGCCTATCCCCGTTATCTGTGCGCTCAGCGGGTAAAGCACAACGCCCACCTAAACAGGCTTCTGACACACTGAGTTCGCCAACTTGTGCATTGAAGTCACCAGCTAGCACTACAATGTCGGAACCTTTACTGCTGCGAACGAGAGTGGCGAGTTCATCATAGAACTCATCTTTCTGCAAGTCTGAGCTGCAGTCCGTTGGGGCGTACGCCGAGATCACGAACAAATTGCGTTTAACACAACTATCCTTTCGAACGCCGACTGACCCTTGGAGTCTCACAGCACATAAACGACTGTTAACAGGGTTCCAGTCTAAGAGGGCAGCTTCGATCTGTCACTCAACACCATTCCTACACCACGTTAACCCACAGCTCTAGCTGCTTTGTCTCCTGAAGTGCGCAGAAAATACCTCGATGAGATACCAAGAGTAGTGAGTTGAATCACATTGCTCGAGTCCTGGATACGCGTTTCGCACACGCAGCAGACATCAATCTTCAGATAATCTACTGGGAGAGCTAGGCACGCTTGCTGACCGGCCTGCATGAGTGTACACAAGTTAGGGGAACCGAGACGCAGAGGCAGGCGGCGATTGAGGATATATGGGTGGCTATGAGACGGGATTACTCATGACACTATTTGACAATGGACCATTGACAGTATCGGGTGTGTTATCAGTAGGAGCATTATGGGTGGATAGAGGGGGCAGAGAGAGGTGGTTGCGGACAGAAAACAGAGGTTGGATAGAAGAGAAAATAAAAAAGTCCACCATAGTGGCCTGTGTTGGCGGAATTCGAACCTCTAACCTCCGAGATTGTAAGTAAACGTTCTGTACCACTCCAGCGTCAAAGGTTCGTCAGCAATAAGTGACTACTGTCTAGTTCAGTTATGGAGAAATCTTAACAGAGGCACCCCAATTATAAACTTATTGGCAGACACGAAATACCGTTGTAATTCACGGGAGAGGAACTGCCAGACAAGCCCTTACAGCTCGGGCGGAAGGAGCGCGCGCTTATGCTACGGTCCGACTTTGGGACGCCCGGGAGGATTTCCTTGAGAATCTCCGCCTCAGAAGGTGGATCTGTCGAAACAGACCATGGGACATGTGCTGGAAAAGCTATGGGACGGGGTGACGCAGGAGAACCACAGCTCTAGCTGCTTTGTCTCCTGAAGTGCGCAGGAAACACCTCGATGAGATACCAGGAGCAGTTAGCTGAATCACACTGCTCCAGTACTGGATACGCGTTTCACTTATGCAGCAAACATCAATCTTCAGAGAGTTCATTGTGAGGGTTAGGCACGCCTGCTAACCGACCTGCATGAGTGTACGCACGTTGAAGGAGCCCAGATTCAGAGGATGACAGGGCTTGAGAAAATATGAGTTACAAGACAGAGGATCATTCCCGACACTGTTTGACAGTGAATCGTTGCGAGTATCGACCGTGTTATTAGTGGAAGCATTATTGGTGGATAGGCGGGGGCAAAGAGAGGTGGTTGAGGACAGAAGACAAAGGTTGAATGAAGAGAGGGAACTCTGAGCAGTAGTCCACTTATCACTACCCATCCCGCTCGATGCAATGGGCAGCGCGGTCCTGATTATCCTGCGCGATGACCGATGCAGTATGGAATTCTTTGTAGTCGTGCAGTTCGTGGGAGATGTTGGACGGGTACTGTCAGGGTGCCCAGCCACAAAGCAGGAGGACGATTACGGCCCTCACCCAAAGCCTTTAGTTCTAACAAGAACCTATTCGCAAGGCAGCGGAATGGCTGAGTGGAAGCCCATTTGCTTGGATCAGTTATTCTTCCACTGATTTTGCCGACTGAGTTGCCAGTTCAAATCAGCCCCAAACATGGAGGACCAGGAGACTGGACTTTGTCTGGCCTCTACCCACTGACCTGTCAGGTACGATTGCATCTCCGGCTTAAAAAAGCCACTATGTATAGCTCTTTGGGTCATAGAGGCGCGCAAGCCATCACACCACGCCAAGGTGCAGTCTCGTCATGATGGTTTGGAATTAGAGCTTAGCCATCTCACCTTGAATGACTATTAGCCAGACAACCCGGTGGAGAGCGCCGAGCATTCGCTTCCGTGCTCTCACTTAGGCGAGGACACCTCCGCCACGAGAAGGCAGTGAGTAGCACTACCTCAGCAAAAGCTGCGTTAGGTATTCGGTCGCTCAGAAGCATTTCGAGAAGCGTTCAGGACGTGCAGCCATCTCGGAGCCTGAGACACTCATCCTCCGCCATAGCGAGGCATTTGACGCATCATCCATCATCATCGCATGTGTTCGTCTGTTAACGGTCGAATGTACACTGCGGCGATTAGATCCGTTTTATATACGGCTCAGAAACATAACTGAAAAAGGTAGAATTGTGAACAAGATTGCCGGTGTTAGAGAATCGATTTTTCCGTAGCACTGCTCGAATATGGTGAGAACATCGCATCGGTAATGTTGCGTTTGGGCGTAGGATGTTGAGAACCATTGATCAGTTACTAGAACAACTTTTGAATCTAAACGGTCTAAGGTGGCTGGGATATGTGTTGCTCATGCCCATCGATATACTTCTTCGGCGTACGCCGTTTGTCAAAGTAGGTAGTGGTTGAAAGGTAGGTCGGGGTGGTCAGTTCATGACATGGCAAAAAGGCATGAAAATCTTGACCAGTGGACTTGGCCAAGTAGGACGCGTTAGACTCCCGCGTTGGAGTCCTCAAGGACCGCTTACCAGATGGCTGGAGATATCAAGTGATATGGCTAGGTGTGGTGACCAGTAGCGTAGTTGCATTCGAGCTCCTTCTTCGTCTTCGTAATTTTCACTTGTTACCTCTTGCTCTTTTGCACTTTATTCTTCTATAAACTTTGTCCCTACATGGATGATACTGTGAAATAGCAACCAAGGACCGGGCACAGAAGTGCGATGTTAATGGCTAAGTTGACTGAACTGAACTGAACCTAAAAGAACGTATTTACAGGAAAATATCACCAAGCCATCTTGTTTTTGCAAATTATTCATACTATTCACAAGAACAACGAGGAGGAAGTAAAATATCAGTAAAATTAACTTATACTTTCCCTGAATTTGGAAAACTCTCATCAGTGGGAAATTTACCAAAACAAGAACATACCGGGCTCTTTTCTAGCTTCACTTGCTGGAACAGAGGAGACAAAGGCTCTGGTTTTTTATCCGGATAGGGTACGTACGGATCATATGAAATCGGCTTTCGGTGCGTTTCACTGCCACCAAAGTACGATGAGTAGACAGCCTCCGGGCGGAGATGACTGGTACACAGAAGAGCCATGTCTTTCCAGGCCGCAGCGGTTCGTCGATAAAGCACCAATGTTCCTGATTATGACGATAGAGAACCGCACACACAGCGATAAAAGTGTTTACTGTGTCGTTAAATTTTCCTCTGAACTTTCAGAGCTGAGATAAGGAATGCGCCCTACTTGTGGGATCCGAAAGATATTCGGAAAAACACTGTAGTATCCCGCCCACAAACAAATCATGGACTCTGACTGTCTACCTCTTTCTTTCCGATTGTACGATGTTTTGTTTGGGACTAAGTCTGAAATTAGATGGGTGTGATTATTATATATATATATATATATATATATATATATATATATATATATGCTGCGCAAAACGTCCGAGGTGATTACATGACCACAGACCAGGTGGAAGTAAGTTGCCAATCAATACGTTAAACGATCTTTGGGAAATTTTCCGAAAGTACAGAGGTATTCCGTAAAGCTCTCATTGAATGTCATGTTGAAGTTGCTGGTAGACTTGTATGCCGGTGGTCCAATCACACAAGTGCCATGTCAACGACGACAAAAGATTGATTATACGTACAGTTACGATGAAATCAGTGTTACGGTAAGCCGTGTGTGCCATTGATTGTAAGTGTTTTGTGGTCTTCATAACGTATTTGGCTATCAAAAAGCACCAGGTCACACCATTATTCCTGCATCCGTCCCATAAGCTAATAAATAAGCACTCTTCACGAGCACGTGTTACATTTCAGCTTTCAAGCACGACTAAGGTTACTGAGTTGGAATGCATGACATGTGAACGAACTTCTGTGAATTTGCATTTATTATGCGGAATAGTACACCATCCAACAAATGCATCTCCGGTTTAGAAACGGGGAAACCGCAGCGAACCGGGAACGTTTCCTGCTTTCAGATTTGAGCACAGTATACTTTAAGTCACTGCTGAGATTTCGTCCAGCACCTGACACACAAACACACACACACACATATGGTTCCAGCTGCTGGAACGCCGAAAGCAGAGACTGTAGCGCGGATGCACGTCACTACGTCCAGTAATCAATCCGTATGCGACTTACTTAGCACGTATTAGCTAGCCAACAGGTTGTTCGGTCATCAAATTGTATTATATATATATATATATATATATTATATATATATATATATATATATATATATATATATATATATATACATATAAACTTCACTTCCAAATATAAAAAACTTGGCATTAACGAGAAAAACGGAGGGAAAAAAGCGTGACCTTACCGTTGGTAAACACCACGCTCTCAAAATACTCGGACACACGAATCGGCTCATTACGAACACGATTCACACATTGAAATTCCATATCTTTCTCACTGAAACGACAAAAGGACCAACGAAACGGGCTTGGGAAACTATGATCTGCCCAATCAGGCAAGGTTTCCGAACCGGACGAACTGCCGCAGTCCAGTTGCATAGGGAACATGGATGAGTTCAGAGTTGGTAAGTACCGCGCGGGCTCCAAACCTCGATCGACCATCACTATCGAGAACAGGAAGAAAAACGCATTTTACCACGGTAAATTGTGTTAAGACGAGGAATCCATCGAAGAAACGGTGGATATCGACGAAGTGATCCTCATTACCAAACGACAAACAGAGCGTTTCAATCCTGAATTACCGAACGGCACTATCTAACTAAAACCGTTTTCCACAGGTGAGCTAGCGTATACCTGGAAATAAACAAGTTTAATACCAAAAAAACGACAAACAAAATGAAGTTGTAATTGATCAACGCCTTGTCTCGGGATGTGTACAACATGATCGTTCCGTTCAGAACAGAAGTTGACTGACAACACTCCGCCCAGTCTTTTATGAGGAAGCACCTCGAGCCTTTGTAAAAGCGAATCCAACCTGCAACCTGGTAAGACCCCATGGAGTATGGTGACGCTTTGGATCGTCAGATGGTTGTGCGTTTACTTTGAACCTTGATAAAAACATCGTTCTTATAGTCGCTGCATCATCATGCCGATATCTGCCTAATTGATTGAATCTAGAACGATGTGCTTGGACAGCATTGTCTCGCCGAGGTTTATAAATCTCACCCATCCTCTCTACCTGGTGTGGTTAGCATATATGCAAGGTGGTTAACGGGGAATATTGCTCCTCGCGAAGCAGCTCTCTACAACTCGCACGTGAGAACCGTGGGCATCAAGTGAAGGCTCAAGACTCAAGGGATCCCCACGAGGGCACGAGGAACTCACAAGCAGCTCAGTTCAATTCATTTAACCATTAACCTCGCATGCGTGCCCTGGCTTTGGTGCTACTCAGTACCGCCATTGCGGATAACGGTCAAAAAACTGTCTCTCGAAATGTTCCGCCCAACGATCCAGACGACGGTAGTGAGTTTGATTCCAGAAGCCATTCGAATCTCTGACCAGTTTGCTAACGCCTGGCTTTCGTGGACTTATATTTCTCATTAGATGGAAAACCTTATCGTAGTGATCACATAAAAGTAGACGTAAATAGACGAAAAAGGTTGCGGCCGTTACGGATGGCCAGAGGCTTTTTACGTCTCCCGGTAGGATGGAAAAGTATCAGACTTTGGATATCATCATCATCGTACAGCGTTAAACAGTAGGGCAAACCCCACTGATCACTACCTTTCTCACCATGTTGCACGTTGAATTAGAAACTATAAATACACAGGATGGACAGGGAGTGGACCTGCACGGGAGGGAAAATGAAAAAACACCCTAATAGCCAACACACAGAATACACAGTTTGACTGTACGAACAGACATTGATCAATCATTCTGGTTTGATGGAGGTGACAGCACGATCGCCACTGTTCATGATTCGCTGCCATATCCTTCAGTGTCTCCAGCCAGCTGGTTGACAGATCTTTTGGACTCCAACCACGAAGACGTGAGATACCTACTTCTCCTAAGTTCACTGTACCTTTTCTCGCTCCCCGCTGTCACGTTAACTGTTGACCTCCAGGTGGCTTCTTCCACCTCCGAGAAAGAACGAAAAAACAAGACACGGTACGTGTATTCGCCACATGCAATACCTGCACCAACCAACAAAGTCTATGAAGCCGGATGCGTTCTGAGAACGTTTTCTAAACTGGTACCTAATTCTCAATTTTTGATTTCGGTATTGCTCACTCGGTTATTCCATCTAATCTCAGCAATACTAAGTAAACATCGATGGTGGAAAACCTTAAAGCGATGGATATTCTCCGCACGCATACTCTATGTCTCGCAACCATACAACAAAGCTGAATGCACTGCAGCACTGACCGGGGTTCGTCGTCTACCGGTGTCGCGGATAAGTTTTAAGTCCTTGACTGTTACCTGAAGCAACTGCTACTTTCATTTCCTCGGCTACCTTGACCCATCAGTTTTTACGATCCTTCTTAAGGCTTTTTGTAACTCGCCTTTTCAGATGTCTTCGTACCTCATTTATCCTACAGTTCGAGAGCCAACGTTTTCGCTTCGTTAGACTGGCCGACTCTTGGGGAATACATCGTCTTTGATGGATATCGGACCTGAGACCGCAGGTGAACCCTGCTGCCACGTGCGTCGCCAGTTTTTATGAGCCCAGTGCTCGAATACGGTGAGAACATCGTATCGGTAATGTTGCGTTTGGGCGTAGGATGTTGAGAACCATTGATCAGTTACTAGAACAACTTTTGAATCTAAACGGTCTAAGGTGGCTGGGATATGTGTTGCTCATGCCCATCGATATACTTCTTCGGCGTACGCCGTTTGTCAAAGTAGGTAGTGGTTGAAAGGTAGGTCGGGGTGGTCAGTTCATGACATGGCAAAAAGGCATGAAAATCTTGACCAGTGGACTTGGCCAAGTAGGACGCGTTAGACTCCCGCGTTGGAGTCCTCAAGGACCGCTTACCAGATGGCTGGAGATATCAAGTGATATGGCTAGGTGTGGTGACCAGCAGCGTAGTTGCATTCGAGCTCCTTCTTCGTCTTCGTAATTTTCACTTGTTACCTCTTTCTCTTTTGCACTTTATTCTTCTATAAACTTTGTCCCTACATGGATGATACTGTGAAGTAGCAACCAGAGACAGAGAACATAAATGCGAGGTTGATGGTCGAATGAACTGAAATAAATTGACCCCTAACGAAAATAACCTCTTTACCCCCTCTTCGGTGAGTTGGAAACGTCTCACACATGCATACCTATCGACCAACATTCAGTGCATTATTTGCATTTCATGGGTAGAACTGGAAGAAGCGATGTGGTGATTAGATCACAACTTGGCGTACGCGTATGGAGAAGCTGACATCAGAGCTAGTTTCGGTTGGTGCGTCCCGACTCTCTGGTCGGGACTCAAGAGGTGAGGGCTTTCGATGGTTAGACACATTGAATAATAAATATAAATATATTTTACACCTGCCTGACTTCAGGCTGTGCCAAACAAAACACGGTACAGTCGGAAAGGCCCATATAAACATTGAACAAAACCTGCAAAAAATTACAAAAATATGAGATGCAGAATTCAAAAAAATTCGTTTCCAGTTACCATCCCATCTTTCTTAATCATTCCTTTATTTGCGGTGTTGGCACCAAGCCTAGTTCCAGACTCAGTATATTAATAACAACAGTCATGATACTGATAATATCTCACCATATTCAAGCAACACCAAAAAGCGACTGATGCCTAAACACCGACAGCCTTTAAGTATCTGCTACCAGTAACGGTCACGTTTCTGAGCCCTATAAGAGGACGGATAGGAATGAAGCAGTATAACCTTCGATTATAGATGGATAATCGGGTGTCATAACAACGCCACGGATAAATTAGCAGAAGTCAAACGCTCTATTTTAGTGCGCGACGACCCGCAAGCAGAAGTGTTTCTTCTGCATATCACCCCACATCTAAGCGATAAAACATGGCGCAAATGCGTTACCCTAGTTGGACAATCTCGATGAGGGATATTAATTAGCTCATAAGGTGAATTATTGCAAAAAAAACAGTCCTGTCGATGCACATAATTTGAAAGATAAAAATCTAATACCTAGGGAATCTAAGCAGAAAAACATGCTTACGTTTTTGGTAGTAATAAACATTTTGCACTTGGACATAGTTGGAAATTAGATCACCGCGTTTATTACGAAACTTGCAGTAGTAGAATCCATCCGACTGAGCAGTAGTAGCAGGTAGTTCCGCATAGAATGTGTAACCTTAGAATGGAATTATCGTTCAGGAAGAGGAAATACCGTTTAAACGATTTCCTGAGGCGGAAAACATTACATCGTTGAATACCGGTGATCGGTCTTTGGGGTCAATGCACTCTTCCTGGCCCGGAAGTGTAACCTATCATGAAATAAAAGAACTGGTATTTATAAACAAAAGGGAAAGAATTGCTGGAACCAGAAAAAGCGTAACACAGGTGGCACCCGGAGAAAAGGTAACAAAGTGGGATAAGTTACAATGTATAGAGAATTTCATAAAACAAACCAATTAGATTTTACGAGAAGTTCCGCCAGATGGATGCATGAGCTCCGGATGATGAAAGCATAGGGCATAAAACTTGACCCACCCATAAAAATATAAGTTTGAGTGAAAAAGAACACGTTCAGAAGCACCTCGAACGGTTGAAATCACTACAATATTCGACGAAAAATTAGAAAGAGCTACCAAAAAAGGTTTGGAGTAGAGCAGCTGGATAATGAAGCACTTCTGTGAATAGTTAATGCAGTAACTTACGAAATCCACTGAACGGAAAAAATAAAAAGTTTAGCTTTTTTCATAATAAGCACATCAAAAAATTGCCGAATTTACCACGTAATTGCTAATGACAAGATAAACTGTTAGAAGGATACACAAGTTATCAGACACGCCAAATGAACCACAAAACAAATGATCAATTAATTAGTTGTTTCAGTACAAACTGGCGCATGAGTGTACATGCATGTTCTTAATACTTTCCGCCCACAACAAGCACTGCCATTTATCCATTTTTTCCTATTTTAGCGTATATGCTTCATCTGTTAAACGAATTAAGCCTATATTCTGGGCCTTTATTCCGATTCTGACGCAATGATGGTACGACCGAAAAAAGACAGACAATAAGCAATCGTAATACAGAACAGGGAGCATATCCCCATAGCCTTGAAGGCCTGCTGATAATCGGTAATCCGACTCCGAAAATTGAGGTGAGGAACCACATGAAACCAGGTGTGGTAACCAGCCGGACTACAGCGGACGGTTGATACCACCAAACTGGAGGGCGGAGGCATCATTTGAACTGCTTGACCATCATCGGTTTGCCAATAGTAGGTGGTAAAACAGATGGCCTCGTGGCTGTCCAGAACAATAACTAAGAAATATCAGTACACAGTATTAGGTCAGGTTTTGTAGTAGACAGATTCTATACCGCCTGGTTCACTGTATAACCCCTAAGTAATGTACCACACAGTGTCCAACGGAAAATTTTCGGCTCTCTTCATGGACCCAGTGGCCCTCATGGCTACAGGTTAGACCTTTGCACAGAACCCATATGGAAATAGAGGATAAAAATGTCCCCACGGTTTCCCCAGTACTGCGAGCGTAAAAATCAGAGGGATCGCCTAAGAGAGACAATGGTGGAACTGAAATAAATATACAGGTAGCAGAATGCTAGCGAATGCACATAGGCTTTTGTATATATGGTATCCAGAATTCGCGCTGAGGCATGAAGAAGCTAGCATCAGTATTGGCTTTGGTTGATGCTTCTCGCCATCCTGGTTAGGGCCCAAGAGATGAAGACAGTCGCTGATTACAGACGTTGAGGGAAATCAGTCAGAAAAGAAGTTAGTGGCGTGAATGCTGTATGGTTTGTCTGCTGGTCTCTTGTGCCGCATAATCACAAAAATGTCACTTAGACAATCAAAATAAAAAAACATCAAAAGCAAAAAATCACGACAGACCACACCTTTTTTGTTTACTTTTGTTCTCAATTTTACTTCCCACCAGTTATTTTTTGTGTTCCATGTTGTTGTGTTGGCACCGTGCTTGATTTCGGACTGGTGTGAATTTCATATATATATATATATATATATATATATATATATATATATATATATATATATATATATATATATATATATATATTAAATTCCAACTGAAAACGGCAACAATCCCAGTTCCCTTAGGATAATGGAAGTGCAGTGAGACCATCACAAAACATTTCTGCATTCTATTCTAAAATATTATATAATATGGTGCGGATAGTCTACCTCTGATAATCTTGAATTACGGAGCCAACACGACTGGATCATCTCGTTGAGCGCTGAAGATTATTCACAGCCTCCGTTCTTTGAACCTCAGCCTGTAAAAATCTATTTATTGGACTTGTCACTTGATACGATGAACAATCCACAGGTTGTTCTACTACCTACTCTTCCTATGACGCATTCTCTAGCTTGCTCGCAAGTCAGGTAGGGAAATCATAGATGTCTCCGTGCTCTTTCTATTACTTGATTATGAATGGGCGCAGGGATAGCCGGTAACCTAACCCAAAGAATTGAAGCGGAAAACTATATAAGTTCCGATTAGATTAGGCGTGGTTACGAGCAGGGCGACCGTGGAAGGCAGCGATGGCGGGAATCAAAAATGAACATCTTAAAACTCTCTATTCACAGCGGCCCCGATATTCCCCCCCCCCCCCCCCCCCCTATACGAAAATCACCAAACGTCCCCAAATGAAACGTCTGATGTCTTCCTTCTAACTCCTTGTTTTGGTTGCTCCCATTAAATAAGACCACTTTAGTGGGACTCGCAACTGAAGGATGCCTTTTGTCACTCACACTGTTGTAGACTCGCAGACTGGTTTCTTAAATGGCCGTTTGCTTCTTTCAACCATTAACCTAACAATTCTGTTTTGTTCTTTCTCACTATCTTGTAGCAAACATTGAACAAAGGTCCAAGTGAGAATCGTGGAGTAAGAAAGAGTCTGGATGCAACTACGTCAGTAGCCGCGGTAGCTAACCACATCACATAATGTCTCAAAAAACCTAGTAGACCATGCGTGTGGACCTGTCAGGAAGTTGTAAAAAAGTTTCCGAAGCAAGTGGTTTATCAATTCAAGCACACCAAACCGAAGCAAATGGTCAAAAAACCGCTAGATCACACTAGGTTTAACCCATTTCGTTGACTGAGCAGTTACCTGAAGTGCGACGAAAATCGGATCCATGATCAGTAGTCAATCCGGCCAATGTTCTACTAACCTAATCAGCCCGACAAGGCTTGAACCTGACTGGACGCCCGAATTCGGGAATGTTTAGTTTGTACTTTGAATACCGCGTTGTAGTTTCTAAAAGTAGACTGCCGTCTTGGCGTGCTAAGATACTGTCTTTTGATTTGTCATCGTGGGTTAGGGTAATGGGAGTAGCGAGCAGAGGTTCATTGCATAGGACGTACCTAGAAATTCTGGAGTAACGAAAGCGGACAACACACCAGGACCCTAACCCTGAAACCTAAAATACATTGCACGGTTGAACACAGTGGCCGGGGGTTTCATTTTCTGCATATCATGAACGGACCAATTCGACCTACCTGTCAGTGTTTTCCGTATCGCAGCATGCCAAGCGAGACCAGATGTGGACATGCGTAACACGTTCCATCGATGAAGTCTATACTCGACCCCTGATGAACAAACAGATGTCGCTTCAACGCGACAGGTGGCTCAGGTTGTTCAAAGTCAAACAGACCTTTTGTATATTCGACGAAAATTCCTGCTATATCGGATCACCTAGTGAGATAAAACTTCCAATTTATTAGACCAACTACTTCCCTAAAGGCTTTTGTTAGAAAAAAGGTGTACAGCCAATTCCAACTTACTGATTATGCCCATTTTCAAGAAAGAAATACGCAATGACTGTAATAATCATCGTGGGATTAGCCTAATTCCGATAGTCACCAAGGTACTAGTCTCAATTTCGCTGCATCGTCTTACACCAGCTCGTGAAGGGACTGGCCGCGAACAGCAGGCCAGATTCCGCCCAGGTCGAGGATGCATCGACCAGATTTTTACTCTTCGCCAATTAGTTGAGACTCGTACCACGCATCTTCGACCAATAATAATGGTTTTCTTAGACTTGAAAGATGCCTTCGATTCAGTTGATCGAACATCGCTTTTCAGTGCTCTTCATCCAAAAGGTATTCCCCAGAAGTTCGTGAATCTACTGAGGTCGTTGTATTCTCATACTTTTTGCCGCGTAAGGGTTTACGGTGAACTATCCAGTCGGTTCGAAAGGACCAGTGATGTTTGACAGAGATGTCCAATTTTTCCATTCTTGTTTGACTTCGTTATGGACGAAATAATGGAGAGTGCCTTGCGAGATTTCCAGGATGTGGGCATCGAACTAGGAAATAGTGAGAAGCTGTGGGGCCTATATTACGCAGACGACGTTGTCTGCTTGTTCGAATGCACGGAACATGCTCAACTTGCACTAGATAGACTTGCGAACGCTGTAGCTCCATTCGGCGTGCGCTTTGCACCTCCAAAGTGTAAAGTGATGTTGCAAGATTGGACGTCAACGATTCCGAGCTTGGTGCTCGATGGGGAGCAACTAACAATTGTTAACCGCTTTAGTTAGCTCGGAAACAGCGTGACGACGGATGGGAGCACGGTAGTAGGGGTAAACACGCGTATACCCTAGGCTCGAGCGGTGACGCTGGACTGAAGCACTTGTGACGCCGACCTGATATTTCACTGACGTTGAAAGGTCGTGTGTATTGTGCCGCGGTGCGTTCAGTTTCGTTGTATAATTGAGAGCCTTGGGGTCTGCGTTTGGAAGATATTCGTCGTCTTGAGGTTTTCGATCACCGATGCTTGCATAGTATCGCTAAGATAGGATGGAACGACTGAGTAAGCCATACTGAGGTCAGAAATCGAGTATTGGGTACCACTTTAGGGAGTTCTCTATCACAGCGTATCCAGCTTAGTAGGCTGCGTTGGTTAGGACACGTGTTACGTATGGCAAACACGTCTATCGTATCGTGCCGTTTTCCGTTCCTTCTCGGGAGTGGAAGAAACCACCTGGAGGTCAGCAGATGACGTGGCAACGATAAATGAGAAAATGTACAGCGAACTTAGGAAAAGTAGGTATCTCACGCCCTCGTGGTTAGGGTCCAAAAGATCTGTCAACCAGCTGGCTGGAGACACTGAAGGATATGGCAGCGAACCATGAACAGTGGCGATCGTGTTGTCACTTTCTGTCAAGTCAGAATGATTGATCAATGTGCGTTTGTACAGCTGTAGTGTATTCTGTGTGTTGGTTACTAGGGCGCTGTTTCCTGATCCCACTCCTATAAGTCCACTCCCTGTCCATCTTGTATACTCATACTTTCTAATTCAACGTGCAACATGGTGAGAAAAATGTAGTGATCAGTGGGGTTTGCCCTACTGTTTAATGTTGTACGATGATGCTGATGATAATGAATCCACTCGCAGCAATTTACACTGCGAAAATGCAAAACGTATCCTAACCCTTGTTACATTTGCTTCGACAGTGAAGGGAAATTTGCAAATTGCATAGCCGGCGAATAGTTTGGACAAAGAACGATATCACTGTTGTCACGCGACAACAATACTACTTCTAGAATAAATCCAAGTACAAATCTGTAGAAGAAACGTGTCAGAGGGAAACCCTGACGAACATCACCATAAGCTCGCCAAACAAAACTCCTTTCTTGGCTAAACACAAAACACCATTGATGAGCGTGAAAAATATTATACAAAATACAAACGCTTCAAAGATACACCAGAAAGATTTTGTAAGGGAACATCCACATCAAAATCAGGATATTCATCCTATTGCCGAAGAAAGAATTCGTTAATATGGTGGTAGACAATAGTTCACTGTCGCCCGGCTCGGTACCGTACCTGACCGAAAGAAACCTTGTGCGGTTCTCAATTTCATGTCTCAGGGTCAGATTTCCAGCTAACCCTAATGGTGCAGTGGCCCTTGGAGGATATGGGGCAAACTCTTTCCACTCCACTCATCCGCATGTATGTAATAAAAAAAAATAAAGGGGAAGGTCGCGTCATTACCGTCCGGTATCGAGTAACAGTAACCCAATAACTGACTGGACCCTCGTGTTCGGGACCCATAGTCTTATGCCTCGGGTAAGAGGACTACCGGTACAAGCTTGGAGGAAAAACAGCAGCAGAATAGCGACAACAAAGCAACGGATTATCGATGAGCCACTCATTAGTGTAGATTATGGGGGCCCTTGCTCAGACGAAGCTGTCAAGAAATAGAGACGAAGATATCACTCTCCACACGTGATTGCACTGTTTAAGAGGGGCAAATGTGAGCTTCGTACTGCAGCAGGTGGACGAGGATGAAGAGGCACAAGGGGCAAGGTGTGCAATGATGAGGGAAAATTCAGACAGGTTTATTCAACAACCCTCTAATACTAAGATCTCCACATTATAGATGCGGTAAACGAAGTGCACATAATTATGAACCCTAATGGTTCACATCTTACCGAGATACACTCGAACGCCGTTGGAAGTTTCCCTGCAAAACTCTAGCTGCTACTATATCTCTTGACAAAAGTGCCCGACCTTCTGAATTTTCATTATTTGAGCACAATCGCTAAAATAACTCATTCTCACCATGTACCAAAGTGTGTGCGTTGCGACAGCACTGGAACGAAAATGGAACGACATTGGTGAAGATATCATCGTCCATTGTGAGAGGCATTACGATGTGTATCGAGCTTCTCCGGCAAAATCGCCGTAGCACGCGAATCGAAGAATAAACTGGGCCATCATTCAGTAAATAATAAACATTTTTGCAGGTAAATTCTCCACTTTTTCTTACCTTACTGTTTCAGTACAAGATGTTCAACCGAAATTCTGTATTTTAAATCACAATAGAACCTATGATGTAAGATGAAATATTTGGAGCAATCATGTGGTAAAATGATGGGATTTTAGAGGGTTGAAAACCCCAGAGAAAATCCTTTCCAGCACGTTAGGAAGGTAGTTCGTTTTTCCACTGCCAATGGTATGCCCAAAGGACGCCCAGTTTTCCAGAATTACCCCAACCTCTGTATGTGAGCAACCAGGAACATGGGGATGCGTTGGTCGCTGAACATCTGTACTGTTTGCAGGTCCAAAAAGGAAGGGATTACCAAGTAACATAATTCAATAAGAGACCAACGCTGCGGTTGAAAGGACATCTATTGATGGCAGACAGGTGTGACAAAAGCGACTGAAGAGCAACAGGTGTTCCCAAAGAGCCCATAAAATGCAATTTACTCGCGATAACCAGAAAGTGATTAGGACTATCTGGGGCAAGCCATCACATAAGTTTTCATTCATCAAGAAATGAACGAAGTCGCGGATTGAAAAACTCGCAAAAACTGTCATCGGAGTATGACCCTTGGATAAGGCTGAGAAGGGTCCAACGGCACCGGATTGAGACCAAGCTTCGTGCTAACGCGGCAAAATTCACAGTACCACAACAGTAACGGAAGGGACAAAGTACGACGATGTGGGGGGAGCGATTAGTAAAAAGAACGAAAGCAGTATGGCAGGCTGAACAGTTTCAGCTTCAGTTTATTAAACCATTAACCTCGCACTTCTGTGCTCTGGTTTCGGCTGCTACCTTCCGGTATCGCCCAGTAAAGGTCAAAAAGAATATAAGCATAAAATGAAAAGGATCCAAAAAGTCAAAGTATCAAGCGAAAACCAAGAGGACAAGGAAAGAGTCCGAATGCAACTATGCTACTGACCGCGACACCTGGCCATATCACTCAATGTCTTCAACCATTTGGTAGGCGGATCACGTGGACCCCAACCCGAAAGTCTAACAGGTCCTACTTGGTCAAGTCCACCGGTCAAGGTTTTCATGACTTTTTGCTGTCACCTCGACCTATCTTCAAATCACTACCTGTCTCAGAGAACAGCGTATGCTGAGGAAGTCTATCTGGGGTCAAACGTAATACATGTCCTAACCGCCTTAACCTGTTCAGGTTCAGTGCTTGGTCCAGATACTGACCTCTGGTTACCAACATCTTACGCTTAACCTCAGCATTGCTCATGCAGCGTACCAACCATACTCGGGCAATACTACGGAGACATCGGTGCTCGAACACCGACAGCTTTTGCTGAACAAAACCATAGGTACAACAGATTTCTTTTGTCCACTCAGTGAATCACACCTGATATAGACTTCTGGAGCATGAAATTCAGTAATTAATTTTTTTCAATTTGTGGGGCAAATAAAAAGGATAGACAGGGCAAGAAAAGTGAAAGCAAGCAGAACACTTTCAAAGAAGAAAACACGCAAAAGAACTATTCACTAAGGACGGCGTACATGTCGTGTTTTCGTGGGAAAATTAATCATTATTACAATTGGGTTCGGAACGTACCCTGCGACACAAATAGGCCGTGACCAAAGCGGCATCATCAGCAAGTTCCTCGACCAAACATCTCAACAACAGTTTTGGAATCTCATTCGCTAGGTAGTCGGAAATGCGAATCCTGACTTGCTGACTAACGCTAGCATTGATCTCGATGGGCGATACGGATCCTGGCGATTCATAATAATAAACCTCTTTTTCTGGGGAAGATGTGGGAAGAAACCGCAGAAACTGCTCCTTTGAAAATACAGCTGCAAAACATAAGCGTACAAAACTTTGAGACCCACCAGTTATCAACGTCAAGAAAAAGAGTAAACGGCGCGACTCCTTCATGTTGCGCCGAAACATTTCAACCACGCGCTCAGGTCAGTTCAGTTCAGTTCAGTTTGCACAGGACTTGGTGTGGCTAGAGCCAATCGTGTGTCCAGATAGTTGTGTTGTCGGCGCGTTTCCGTAGCTCCCAACACTGCGTGATTTTCTTTTTCTGAAAGGCAGAAATTTTGTGCAGTATCAGCCCTGGCAGAGTAAGGTGGAAACAATAAGTAAATTGCATCTGACCCTAAAAGCTGCTTAACATAACTCGGGGTATACTGTCATCCAACATAGGTCTACTGCTTTCTTAAAAGCCTTCACTGTTGTGGTATTTATGGCCTCTTCCGGGAGCTTATTCCAATAGGGTACCACTCTATTTGAGAAGTACTTCGCCCTAATTTGGAGCCTCGAATGTTTCCTTTGTAATCTAAGGCTATGCCCCCTTGTGCCTCTCTCGGGGATCAGAGAAAAAAGGTCTTCTCGACTTATTCCTGACAGTCCTTTCATTACCTTGAAGGTTTCTATCAAATCCCCGCGAATGTGTAGTGCTACCAATAAAGCACTCGATGACGAAGACTATCAAATTTGTTCATTTGAACAATGACCGTTTTTGGTGGCGCCACTTGCTCCGCCTGTGTACGTCGTCTGCACGCCGTTGCGCTCCTCCAATACACACGTTGTCCCGCTCCAGCGTTTTGAGTTCTGCTTTGCGCGCTGCCGAGTATATTCACTATCGTGTCACATACCGAGGACCACGGGCTATAGACTCTAAACGGGAGCAGGTCCTGACTTAACTGACATAAATCCTAAACTGGTGAGCCCGAAGAACAAATTAATTCTCGAAGTACATTCGTAAGTCCCTCAATCACATTTATTCGTTTACATATACACTTTTCCGATATATAAACGGTAAATTCCGGATATCAGTTACCATATCCCTTATATATATTTTCTCATATCCATATTATAAGTGTTTCACTTTTGCTGCACTGACCTCTTTATATCATTTTACATTTGATATACCATTGCAACTATGGCTAGCAACGACCGTAAACCTGACCCGGAACCGTCCGTTTCGACAGTCTCCCTAGCCGTCCCTCAGTTTTTTATTGATGACCCTCAGCTCTGGTTTCATATGTTGGAGGCAGAGTTCGAATCACATAGAATTACAAGCGAACGAACCCGTTACTTGTGGACTATCGGTCGCCTTCCCCGTGACGTTGCTACTCAGATACGCGACGTAATATTTAATAACAGTTCTTACACAGCCGTGAAAGACGCGGTAATCTCTTGTCTTTTACCGTCAGAATCGTCCAGACTGAAACGGCTGACCCAAGGGACAGAGTTAGGTAGCAAGAAGCCCTCTGCATTACTGAGAGAAATGCAGCAGCTGGCAGGGCAACTTTTAGAGGAAAACGTCCTCAAAGAGTTGTGGGTACAGCGACTACCACCCAACATTCAAGCACTGCTCGAGGTTTCCAGCCACCTTAAGCTCACAGAAGCGGCTAAACTAGCGGACGGTATTATGGACCGGTACCATCCACAAATTACCGCCGTAACAAACTCGAGCAGCCCCCAGACCACAGCTCCCACCGTAGAAACACACCCCGAGGATACTCTGATAGCTGCTTTCGAGCGGGCTTTCAGACGTTTTTCCTCTCCTGGTTGTTCTCACTGTAGAAACCATATATCTTATCACAACTCTGACCGACGTGAACGTCTCAGAAGCCCTTCCCCCAACCGCCTGGGTAACCCATCTCGATCAACGTATTGTCGATACCACAAACGGTTTGGGGAGAAGGCTCGGCGCTGCGAAGCCGGTTGCACCTTCCCAGGTGCCAAACAGGGAAACTAATATCCCGACGCGTTCCGGCGACTAACGCGGTCGGCAGCCATAATAGCAGTCGTCTGTTGCATGTCCGAGATTTAGTTTCCAATAGCCTGTTCCTAATTGACACCAGTGCAGCAGTAAGTGTCATTCCAAAGGAGGCAGGTGATGCAACGAACCCGTCAGTCCAACAACTCCGTGCTGCCAATGGCACTCCCATTGCTACTTACGGCCGTAAGTCACTCACACTCAACTTAGGACTACGCCGCACCTTCCGCTGGGTGTTCATAGTAGCGGACGTCCCTTATCCCATACTAGGCATCGATTTCCTAGACCATTTCGACCTCCTGATCGATGCACGAGGCCGGAGAGTTGTCGACCGGCAGACTTCTCTTTCCGTAACCGGGTCGTATTCCTCCGTGAATCACATCACGCCCCTATACATCGAACCGCAGGCCGAACACCCGTACGCAGACCTACTTTCAGCTTACCCGGCAATGCTAAGACAATCTGGCCCCCTTCCCGCGGTGACCACTAACGTTACCCACCATATTGTCACTAAAGGACCCCCAGCATTTAGCCGACCACGTCGCTTGACCTTAGACAAGCTACGCGTAGCACAGGCTGAGTTTGAACACATGCTAGAACTAGGCATAATACGCCCGTCCAGTAGCCCTTGGGCCTCGCCCCTTCACATGGTTCCTAAACCTAATGGCGATGGGCGCCCCTGCGGTGACTACAGGGCCCTCAACCAGGCTACTGTCCCGGACAGATACCCCATTCCACATATTCAAGATCTTACTTCTACCCTGTCTGGTTGTTCTGTTTCCAGCAGAATCGACCTCGTCAGAGCATACCACCAAATCCCAGTAGCAGAGGCTGACATCCCTAAAACCGCTGTCACAACTCCATTCGGACTATTCGAGTTTTTGCGCATGCCTTTTGGGCTCAGCAATGCAGCCCAAACCTTTCAAAGGTTTATGCATGAGGCAACACGCGGTTTGAAGAATGTCTACGTGTACTTAGACGATATTTTGGTGGCAAGTTCTTCAAAAGAAGAGCATATGACACACCTGCGTGCTCTTTTTGAGCGCCTTAGCCAACACGGTGTAACCATTAACTCTGCTAAGTGCGAATTAGGTAAGACGACCATCACGTTCCTAGGTCACGAAATCTCAGCCTCAGGCATACAGCCCCTGCCTGACAAGGTGGCGGCAATTCGCGACTATCCTGAGCCTCACTCTTACCGACAGTTGCGCCAATTTTCTGGCCTGGTTAACTTTTATCGCCCCTTTATCCCACACTGCGCCGAAATAATGCAGCCTCTAACAGACCTTTTACGTGGAGGTAAGCGGAAATTCATTTTTCCCGACACGGCGCAAGCAGCGTTTACTTTGATCAAGGATGCTATCGCCAACATAGCACTCCTTGCACATCCCGATCCTTCTGCTCCCCTGGCATTAGGAACAGATGCTTCGGACACGGCTGTTGGCGCAGTGTTGCAGCAATTCGTCAACAATTCATGGCAACCAATAGCTTTCTTCTCCAAGCGTCTCCAGCCTGCGGAATCCCGATATAGTACGTTCAGCAGAGAACTTCTGGCAATCTATTTGGGTATCCGACACTTCCGGCACACACTCGAGGGCCAATTGTTCAAAGTGTTTACAGATCATAAACCACTAGTGTACGCCCTCCAGTCAGCTTCTGACCGATATTCGCCACGCGAGATTCGCCACTTAGACTATGTTTCGCAGTTTACTACGGACATTCGACACGTCTCTGGGGCACACAATCCCGTGGCAGACGCACTCTCACGCGTCCACAATATCGACTACCCACTACCCATGGGCATAGACCTAGAAGCAATCGCCGCAGCCCAAACGACAGATCCTGAGGTAGAGCAACTCAGACACAACAGCTCCCTGCACCTAGTGGCAGTGGCCCTTCCAACTTCGGACGTAACTATCATTTGCGATGTGTCACAAGGTCGACCCCGACCACTGGTTCCTGCCAGTTTTCGCCGACGAGTTTTTACCAGCCTCCACAACTTATCGCACCCTGGGGTAACCGCCTCAGTGAAACTAGTCACCGAGCGATTCGTCTGGCCTTGCGTCAAACGTGACGTACGTCTTTGGGCTCGTGCTTGTCTCCAGTGCCAACGAGTTAAGATACATCGTCACACCAAATCTACTTTAGGCACATTCTGCGAACCGAACGCACGCTTTCATCATGTGCATGTGGATCTCGTGGGGCCACTTCCGCCATCCAATGACTGCGTCTACATCCTCACTTGCGTAGATCGTTTCACTCGCTGGCCACAGGCCATACCTATTCCTCGCCCAACCTCAGAGGAAGCTGCAAAAGCATTTCTAACCGGTTGGGTGAGTCAGTTCGGTTGCCCTGCTATCGTGACCACTGATCGCGGTTCTCATTTCGACGGCGCCTTCCACGATCTACTAAACGCATTCGGTTGTCGACACAACAAGACGACAGCCTATCATCCTCAGGCCAATGGCATGGTGGAGCGATTCCATCGCCAGCTGAAAGCTGCCCTTCGTGCTCGTGATAATCCATTATGGAGTGAAGTTTTGCCGATCGTTCTCTTAGGACTGCGTAACACCGTTAAAGCCGATATGGGTGTTACGGCGGCTGAACTGGTTTATGGTTGCACACTACGACTTCCAGGTGAGTTGGTTTCTCCATTACCACCTATGAGTTTTAATTACGGGGATTACGCAAAACGGCTGTCGCACCAAATGCGGGTGATAAAGCCCACCCCACCACGAGAACAAACCCTGAGCAACTACATACCTACCGCTCTAGCTACCACCAGCCATGTTTTTATTCGAGTAGATGCAGTGCGATCACCACTGCAGGCGGCTTACTCTGGCCCGTTCCGCGTCGTCCAGCGAAAGGAAAAGAAATACGTGGTGGACGTCGAGGGCAGGAAGGAGACCATCAGCATAGACCGCCTCAAACCAGCCTTCATCGAGGCAGAACCCACCTCGAACAACCCTCTCAGTGTCCCTACCTGCTCACAACCTTCGGTTAGTCGTCACGAGTCGGCCCCTGTTACTCCCACTAACGACCCCTCGTTACCTGTTGCAACACTAAACTGCACGAAAGACACAGCTGCACCGATCAACAGGAGAAATCGACGCGGCCGCGAGCTGCGACAGCCAACGAGGTTTTCTGAATATGTAACAGTTGTATATATTTAAGTTTACTCTTCATATTCAACTTGTACATAGTCCTATTATACATGAATGCACGACCACGTGGTGATCACGACAAGAGTGGCGGCAGCCTGTATTGCGCCGGTATGTCCCCCTCAGTCGAATATCCGATCGCGCCTCGAGGCGCAGCTTCCTTGTGTTTTTTTCCTTCCAGCTCGTCCCGTCAGACAGAACCAGATGGAATTCCAGGATCTCGCATGGCTCCAACACAAGGCTCACTGGATCGCGACTGGACTCATTTGACGCCGGACGCTGGCTCGCTTACGAAGGTAATGACAACCACAGGGACACGGAACTTTGGGATATGCCGACAACGACAAACCCTACAACACAACCACCACTGCCAGGTCACGAACAGGATCTACCCCGGTCGGATAACATTTTGAGGAGGACGCAATTTTGCGATCGACGCACAGCGACCAGTGTGAGTCATGGAGAACGGCTTGTGCTGGCTTCGCTGTTGTGTTTGACCGCGGCGGGAGGCATGGAAAACGTCTCTCGCCACCGAATCCGACGTACCCATCACGGTGTAACGAACGAATACTGAAAATCCTTCTAAATGTTCAACGTGCTTTGTGAATTTGACTTTATTTAACATTATCTTGGAAAGCTCGCTCATACACCACACATTTTCACGTTTGTTTATCCATGTGAGACATTTGAATTTGGCCTTGAACCGTTTCTGACTGTCGTGCTTGAGCCACGGGGCTTTGGACCTTTGGGTTTTACTGTGAAGTCTATTTGGCCGCATACTTGAGGTTCGTATATATTTGTATCCTTTGTGCATTTCAATTTAGTACCGTAGAAACTACGAATCAATCTTGTTCTGGTTTTGGGATTCGTTTGAATTGGCTACGCGTTGCTCGATTTCTGAGATTCGACTTACAGTACTCAAGTTGAACCTGGACAAGAAAACTCATTGGAAATGCCCAGACGAGGAAGCAAGGACATTTTGAGACAACAGGAAATAACTCGGCAAGTCTCTGGGGATGGTTCGGGTGTTATTGATTCTCTAGATAATACTAAGTTTACTAGCTCTGTCAGTGCCAGCTCATATATCTCTAACCGCGATGCGTTTGACGATATTAGTACTTATAGAATGAGAGTAATAGAATCAGAAAACGAGCTGCGGTTAGCCAGAAAGGAAGCAGAGCCCCTTACACAAGGAACTGGTCTCAGAGAGCCAGCAAAGAGTCCACGTAGTTCACAATGTCAACATCGAAAAGGCACTGTGATCGACGAATATAAACCCTTGAGACAGCCTGAAACTACCGAGGTTTTGGCTCTTGACCTGCCGAGAGTGGAGCTGTCCCACTTCGACGGGCACCCCGAGCAATACTGTATATTCATGAAACAGTTCGAAAATTTTGTTGAGTGCAAAGTTGCAGATCCTGGTCAAAGGTTTTTGTATTTATTACATTACTGTCGTGGGAGAGCCAAAAGTGCTATCGAAGGCTGCGCGATGCTTGATCCACCGATGAGGTACATCAGGGCGCGCAGAATCCTGAAAGATTTGTTTGGACAACCATTCAAGGTGGCTAGAAGCCTAATTGATAGTGTTTTATTGGAGGCGAAAAGGACTGAGGGCAAGGCTGAATCACTGTCGAGTTTGGTGATAAAAATGCAGAATTGCAGTATAGCACTGGAGCACTTAGGATACCAGTCTGATCTGAATGCATTGCACACACAGGAATGCGTTGTCCGATGTCTATCTATTGATTTACAGAGCCGATGGGCAGAGGAAGCTGAAAAAATAAATATGCTTGAGCGGGAATCTACGTTCAACGATTTGACGGAGTTCATAGGTCGTCAATCCCGTATCGCCAACAGCCGATTTGGACAAATCGTACGCGAAAGTTGCAGACTGGCGCGAAGGGAACCAACATCTCGAATTGTGGAGAAGGACTGTAACCAAACCCAGTCTTTGGCTAACATGCACATGATAAGTCAAGAACCCGAGAGGTCAGCTGAATGCAAGCTATGCAACTCCCTGCATCGGTTACCAGATTGTCCGACCTTTCATGGGATGAGTGTACCCGATCGGTGGTGCGCGGTAAAAAGGATTGGCTCATGCTTTATGTGTTTGAACAACTCTCATTGAGCCTCTGAATGCAGCTTAAGAGTGAAATGCAACCAAGACGGATGCTTGGGTAATCATCACTCGTTACTGCATGGCCTTCTCAACAATAGACCTATTCAGCCAGATGAACCCAAAATTGTCTGTTCAACGGGACATGATGATTTCAAACCGGCAAGATTAGGCATCGTACCTGTCGGTATCGTGACACCTAAAGGACTGAGGAGGGTCAATGCATTTTTGGACACGGGGTCGGATACCTCGCTGATTACTCGCGAGCTTGTAGAAAGCTGTGAACTAGTAGGCGAGCCTACCTCGCTCACTATCAGCACGATTGCAGGGGGTCATGTTAGCAATTCTAAGAGGCTGACCCTGCAGTTAACGTCTTTATCTGATGAGGGGACCGTAGAAATTCCGGAAGCTTTTGCAATAGACAGCTTGCCAATGAGACCAGTCGACTCTGTTAGATCGATCGCCAAGAGATGGTCTCATCTCAGGGACATAGAGTTCGAAGAAGTTTCTAGCCCCCACGTCGACATACTAATTGGATGCAATGTACCAGAGGCTCACTGGGTGCTTGAACAGAGCATAAGCAATCGAAAAGAACCATTCGCTACGCGAACGATACTAGGCTGGACACTTCTCGGACCCCTGACGAGCGAACTTCAACAATCGGCATCAATAAATTGCTCAAATGTTGCTGAGAGAAGTGCCTCTGTAGAACACGATCAGCCTTTCGATATTGAATCCAACGGTCCATCTCAGGAAAGCGAAGTTCACTCGAAGGATCAGTCGGCGCTTTCGATGGCGAATTCAAAGACGAGACTTCACAGTGGGCAACATGAAGTTGCTATACCCGAGAGACCACCGTCAAGTCACTTATTGAGAAAAGGAGAAGTTGCCCGGAGGCTTTTGAAATATCTCAAAAAAGGACACCAGCAGGTCACCCAAAGCAGCTTGAAATTTGCCGACCCAGTGACAGTGTACGGTACCTGGGTGAAACTGCATGGCCGGCGGCGAAACAAAGTACCCTTTTCCAAAACAAAAATTGCTGAGCTGAAGTCAGTATCCCTAAACGAGCTCAAAACGACTGCACTGGTATTAGGTTTTAAGGTAGCACGAATGCTAAAAGAGAACTGCACCACCGCCGAACTGAGCCTTGCCTATTGGACAGATCCTACAGTTGTGTTACATTACAGGAAACGGAAGAAACGAAGAACGTGTTCGAGACATCAGAGAGTTAATCCACTCGTAGCAGGAAACAGCGAGGAAAATGTTGATGATTCGAGCTCGAAACCACATACAAAAGACAAAGTAGCTCGCAGATCGCCTCGCTCCGAGTTACTCAGCACTTTATTGCATTTCATGCCCTACAACTAATCAACTGGACCCATTTTTTCTGAAAGGTTGCAAATGTACTTAGTTCCAGTTTCTATCAAGCGTGCACATAGGTGAAGAGGAGAAATTCATCAGTTGTAACAGCCGGTCGTTGAAAATCCCCCTTTTTCCCTCGCGATTCAGTGTTTTTTCCCAACATCACTCATTTCCATACACTATTGACTTGTCTTTACGAACTGGTTGTTTTTCTGGACCAATCGTTGTTTGTTCGCGCCCAGAGCGCTATTTTGGCACATCCTTGTTCAGGACCTGTGTGACGCACGTGCTGTCTGCTCACACGCTGCTATTCGGTTTCTCGTTGTTGAGACTTTGTGATCGTATTATTGGGGTTTGTATATTGTTTACGTCATTGTTTATTTTAATAATCTAGTATCGTAGAATTATCACGGATAATCGCCTTCTGATTTCGGGATCCGTTGCGAATTTGGCTACGCATTGCTCAAACGTTCGTAACAATACTCAATAGATCTATTTGGAACGAGGAAAATTCACGCAAAATGCCAAGGAAAGGATCAAAGGCAGTCGAACCCGGACAGGAAGTAATACGGCAAGTCTCTGGGGAGGTTTTGGGTACTTATGATTCTTTAGTTAATGCTAGATCGCCTAGTCCTGTCAGTGCTAGCTCATGTGTTATTGAAAGCAATATTGATCGTAAGGACGTTGATTTATATAAGCTGAGAATAATAGAACTAGAGCAACAGTTACTTTCGGCTAGACTACAGGCGCATGAAGCAGAGAAGTGTACACAGAAACAGCGAGAGTATAGGACCAGTGACTTCGACACTTCCGATAGGTTAGAGTGCAATAAGGTAGGGAACCCCACGCAGGTCGCCGACTACAAACCACCATCGATCGATCTGCCTAGAGTGGAGTTAACGGTTTTCGACGGGCGATCTGAGCAATATTGCAAGTTTGTCAAACAGTTCGAGACGTTCGTTGAAAACAAGGTAACCGACCCTGGGCAAAGGCTTCTTTACCTTACTCACTACTGCCGAGGCCGAGCGCGAGAAGCTATCGACGGATGCACCATGCTCGATCCAGAACAAGGCTACACAAGGGCAAGAAAGATTCTGAGGGACTTGTTTGGCCAACCTTTCAAAGTAGCCCGTAACCTAATAGAGGGCTTGATGGCAGAGGCAAAGAAAACCAAGGGCGACGTCTACACCATGGCCGACCTGGTGATCAAGATGCAGAACTGCTCAATAGCCCTCGACCATTTAGGTTACAGAGCTGACCTAGACGCCATGCACACTTTGGAAAACATAGTCCGTCACCTCTCTCCCGAACTACAGGGTCGGTGGGCGGAAGAAGCTGAACGGATAAGCCGAGGCGACAGAGAAGCCAACTTCGAAGACCTGACTGAATACTTAGACAGGCAAACGAAGATAGCTGACAGCAGATTCGGCCGACTCATCCGGGACAGCAACCGAGCAAACAAGCCCGGTACTAGCCAAGTCCAAACCCCTGTACGGGAACATCCAAAGTACCAGCCTTGGACCAACACACACGTCATTTCACGAGATGCTACGGCGAAACCAAATTGCAGATCCTGTGGTACTAGCCATGGCCTACCAGAATGCCCCAAGTTCGGCAACGCCACAATAGACGAACGGTGGGGAATGGCGAGGATGGCAGGAGCATGTTTCATCTGTCTCAACACCACGCACCGGGCAGCAGCCTGTAGAACAAGGAATCGATGTGGTTACGAGGGCTGCACGGGCAGACACCATCGGCTGCTGCATCAGGCGAGAATAACCATATCCGAGGCGAGTGCCAAGCCCAGCGTGATTTGTTCAACTTCACAATCTGCCAGTAAACCGGTACGTTTAGGCGTAGTGGCCGTGGGAGTAGTGACTCCGACTGGGATAGTCAAGGCGTTGGCTTTCGTTGATAGTGGATCCGACACCACTTTAGTGAAAGAGCGGTTTGCCGACAAACACCAACTGGCTAAAGGTGCGACGTCGTTAGCAGTGAGCACGGTGGGCGGAACACAGGTAATGACTGCCGGTAGATTAAGGCTGCAACTCATCTCTCTAGACACTAACGAGGAAATTGAACCAACGGAGGCATTCACGTTAGCGGATCTCCCCATGCGAGCACCAAGGTCGGTGAACGCAATCTTGACTCGATGGCCCCACCTGCAGGATGTAACCGTCGTAGACTGGGCAGATGATGAGGTGGATCTCCTCATCGGATGCGACGTGCCAGAGGCGCATTGGGTGCTTGACCAAAGAGTGGGCGACCGCCAGGCACCTTATGCCGTACGCACGGCTCTGGGATGGATGTTATACGGTCCAGTAGGGGTACGCGGTTCCGTGAATTACTTATCCGCCGAAACGGACCGCATACAGTATCATCTGCAACGGCTGTATGAAAAGGAGTTTCATGACATTGGAGCCGAAAGACCATCGTTGTCTCAAGAGGATCACTTCGCTCTACAAACGGTGCGGCAAGGCACTAGAGGCCTCAAAAAACAGTTCGAGGTTCCCCTCCCATGGCGCACACCGGTCGACCCGTGGACTGACAACAGAAATTATGTTCTCCAACGATTACTACGACTAAAAGAACGCTTCATTCGAGACCAGAATCTGTGGGAACGATACGCGGATTTGATGAAGCGAAACGAGGACCTCGGTTACGTTGAAAGGGTGCCTGTTAACACCGACAGCAAAAGGGGTATCTGGTATCTGCCTCACCATCCGGTTATCAACCCCAAAAAACCCAATAAACTGCGCGTGGTTTTCGACTGTGCGGCCAAGTTCCAGGGCAAGTCGTTAAACGATCGCCTACTACAGGGGCCTGACTGGACCACACCACTGATCGATGTTCTGTGCCGTTTCAGAGTGGGTAAAGTGGCTTTGTCTGCTGTCATTAGGAAAATGTTCCATCAGGTGAAGATTCCGGTAGGAGAACGAGATGCTTTGCGTTTCCTGTGGTGGGAAGGGAGCGACCGGGACAACGCAGTGGTGAATTATAGGATGACCGTCCACCCCTTCGGAGCCATATCGTCACCATTTTGTGCCAACTACGCCCTCCGAGAATCAGCGAACAAACATGGCGATCTGGTACATCGGACGGTGGTAGAAAGCGTCAGCAGGAACTTCTACGTCGACGACTACCTTGGGTCATTCGATGATGTGGAATCAGCTCTAGAGCAGTTCAGGGGTCTGACGAGATTGCTGGAAGAGGGTGGCTTCCATCTAACTAAATGGATGTCGAACGCTTCGGAAGTGCTGAAGGTCATCCCGTATCACGAAAAGATCGAAAGGGTAAGAGATTTGGACGGCTCTCCACTTCCTATCGAGCGCACTTTAGGGATACAATGGGACGCGGAAACGGACGATTTTGTTTTCGAACTGAACGTTCCCGAGCTGCCAATAACCCGTCGTGGCATACTATCTGCCGTCTCAAGTTTGTTCGACCCGCTCGGTTTCGTCTCACCATGGCTGCTACCCGGAAAGATCTTGCTGCAGCGGATGTGCCGTAAGAAAGTTGATTGGGACCAGTCACTGGACCGAGGGGACCGGCTGGACTGGGAGGAATTTTTGAACACCTTGAAGAAATTAGGGGACATAAGAATACCACGATGTTTGACCCCTGGCCATACGACACGGACTGGAGAACTACATGCCTTTTCCGATGCATCCGAAGTCGGTTATGGAGCTGTGGTGTACGGACGATGGTGCGCAGGAGATGGACAATATACCACGAGGATCCTGTTCGCCAAAGCCCGCGTTGCTCCACTGAAGTCGGTCTCAATCCCACGCCTCGAACTCAGCGCAGCCGTGTTGGCAGTCAGGGTGGTGCAAGCTGTGAAGAGATGTTTCGATCTCTACATTTGGTCGGTGAGCTTCTGGGCGGATTCAACGATAGTACTTTACTACATTAACAACGTACGGAGCCGGTTTAGTACTTTCGTTGCTAACCGGCTCACGATTATCCACGATGAATCGGCCACGCACCAGTGGAGTCATGTCAGGTCTGGCGATAATCCGGCCGACCTGTGCTCTCGAGGTGCGAACAACTTCAGGCAACTGGACACGTGGACGAGAGGGCCAAACTTCCTGCAATTGCCCAAACAGGACTGGCCCGTGTTCGAATTAAAACCCCCTACGGAATTGGAACTGGAGATCAAAGGCGTAGTGATAGCAACCAACGTCGTCGAAGCGTCGCCCATTTTATCGCGACTGGTCAGGTTTTCTTCCTGGATGAAGACGCTTCGTTCGCTAGTTTGGTTAACCAGGTTCAAGATAAGTTTACTAGTCATGAAAGGGCTACGGCCCTCAGGTCGGATACCGGTCGGCCCGATAGGTCCCGATGAGCTACAAGCGGCAGAGTACGATATTTTCAGAATGATACAACGCGAGGCTTTCGCCCAAGAACTCAAGAGGGCGGAAGAAGTGGGGCTGACCAATGAAGACATGCCATCTCCAAGAGGCGAGCTGAAGCGTTTAAACCCCAAACTAATCGACGGACTGCTGCGGGTGGATGGTAGGCTGACCAACGCCCACCTGAACTTCGACACAAAGTATCCTATACTGCTGCCGGCGAGACAACCCGTAGTAGAGCTAATGATTCAACACGTCCACGCCGTGGAGGGACATGCCGGGGAAAGTCACGTGACGAGCGTCATCCGAAAGCGTCTTTGGTTGTTGAGAGGACGAGAGACTGTAAAACGCGTAATCCGACGGTGTGTACAATGCAGGAGACGCAATGCCACAGCAGGCAAACAACTCATGGCCCCGCTACCAGAATGCAGGGTAACTACGGGCTGGTGGCCGTTCAGTGACACCGGGTTGGACTATTTCGGGCCCTTGTGGATCAAGTGCGGGAAAAGATTAGAAAAGCGATACGGATGTATCATGACGTGCATGAAATCACGTGCGGTGCACCTAGAAGTCGCACATTCGATGACGACCGATTCGTTTCTACGGGCCTTGCAAAGATTTATCAACCGAAGAGGCGTACCGGCCGACATATACTCAGATAATGGATCGAACTTTGTGGGCGCTCAACGGGAATTGCAGCGTTGGCACAAGAACATAAACAGGGACGAACTGCAGAATCGAACCGTGGCCTACGGCATACGATGGCATTTCAACCCCCCACAGGCCAGTCACCGAGGCGGCATATGGGAACGCATGATACGGTCCGCCAGACGGATATTGCTGTCAATCATGGAGCAGCAGCCGCCCGACGACGAGACCCTGAACACCGTCATGACTGAGGTGGAGCGAATCCTGAACAACCGCCCCCTGGTTCCAGTATTGAACGGCGACCCCACCCACCTGGCGCTCACCCCGAACGACTTATTGACGCTAAGGTCGAACGAGGGTTTCCAAGGGCCGGTAAACCTTCGTGGGAGCTACCTCCATGGGTGGAAGCAAGCGAACTATCTGGCCAAGGTCTCCTGGAGGCGATGGCTACGGGAGTACCTACCGGCTTTGCAGACTCGACAGAAGTGGATGGCCAAAACAAGACCATTCAAAGTTGGGGACGTGGTTATGATCGCCGACGAACGCGCACATTTCAGCGCTTGGTCTTTGGGAGTAGTTACGGAAACCATCAAAAGCACCGACGAAATGATAAGAACGGTGAAGGTGAAGACAGCTAACGGAGTGCTCATTCGTGACATACGCAGTATTAACCTACTCGAGAGCGAAGACGGAGGAGCTGATAACCCTGAGGCCTAGTAAACCTTTTTCACACCGGTAATCGAGGTGGATAAAGAAACACCATATATACCACACAATCTCCGTCAAACACGTTAAGGTGCTCGCGGTCTTTCGTTGACATTACAGAAGGTTCTTTCCGATATGTGGTGATGAGTGCGATTCCATTATACATCCCGATACATACGCGCATGCACGACGCACTCTACATCCCGTAAACCCATCATACATGTGACAGTGTTCTTTGTTCGCCTTTTGTTGACGCTACCGAATGCCCCTTGCACATGTGGAAGTAGTGGAGCTCAGGTCACACATGCATGCTACATTTACTCGTTTTCTTGCCACGCGGTCTTTTGTTGACATTGCAGAAAGTCCTCCTTTGATGTGTAGTCATAACTGTGATTTCATTGTAACCCCGGCACACACACACACGCACGCACACACACACACACTCAAGCGCGTACATCCAGGACCGGACGGCCCCTTACGAGGACAACGTCTATGTGGCCATTCACGCCCGCCATCGGTCATTTGGTCTTGTGGAAGATGTAGACTAGCCTCACGTCTATGTAGCCAATGGGTTAGGTGCGACCAGTAGTAGAACGTCGACGACGAGCATTAGACGCGCGCACTGACAGCAGGGCCTAGGCAGGTAGGAAGAATCAGTACCTTTATACCGAACCTTTGACTTTGCTAAGGATCCAGGAGGATTTTGGTGGGCGGTGTAACAGCCGGTCGTGGAAAATCCCCCTTTTTCCCTCGCGATTCAGTGTTTTTTCCCAACATCACTCATTTCCATACACTATTGACTTGTCTTTACGAACTGGTTGTTTTTCTGGACCAATTGTTGTTTGTTCGCGCCCAGAGCGCTATTTTGGCACATCCTTGTTCAGGACCTGCGTGACGCACGTGCTGTCTGCTCACACGCTGCTATTCGGTTTCTCGTTGTTGAGACTTTGTGATCGTATTATTGAGGTTTGTATATTGTTTACGTCATTGTTTATTTTAATAATCTAGTATCGTAGAATTATCACGGATAATCGCCTTCTGATTTCGGGATCCGTTGCGAATTTGGCTACGCATTGCTCAAACGTTCGTAACATCAGTATTTCACTTGAACAGTTCAGGTGAGGCATACTAGCTGCGAGCACATTGTGAAACTATTATTATCTTTAAAGAAGAACATTTATTTACATTATATACAATATTGATTGTCACATATTTTGTGCACAGAAAAACTTTGAAATACTCTGATAGATGCCAGTATTCGATCAATCTCCGTGTTCATGTGTATTTCGATACTGTCCGCCGTACACTTGTTTTCGAAATTTATTCATAATCAGAAACCGGTTTTCATTTCTTTCGGAAGATTTGGTGCGTTAATTTTATGTAATTCCACTGGTTCGTGACCTGTCAATTTTACGCGATATCTCATTAGGCGTTGCACCTGCGTTCAACTTCTGCGCTCAAGCTTGTAAACAAAATTAGTCTAACCAGTTGCTGCAATGGGTTACTGCTTGTGATGCTTAGACTTATTTCGTGCGGCGAAACACTTCATTCTGCGAAGCCTTCATCTTCATCGTGCGTCTGACTATATGCGCCGGTTTCCTGATGAATATGTCAATCTCAAGTTGTGCAGCGGGATTTGGAATTGATTCCTTATGGATTGTGCGATGATGACTACGGCAAAAACCTGTTTCACGTTCAGATAACACAGGAAGTTAGTATCCACAGGCACTGACAATAAGTTAAAGGTAGATAGGGTGAGAATCATGACCCCTTCCTGAACCTTAGACAACCATTTTCGCGGAAGGATTTTGGCCGGCGGTGTAACGAACGAATACTGAAAATCCTTCTAAATGTTCAACGTGCTTTGTGAATTTGACTTTATTTAACATTATCTTGGAAAGCTCGCTCATACACCACACATTTTCACGTTTGTTTATCCATGTGAGACATTTGAATTTGGCCTTGAACCGTTTCTGACTGTCGTGCTTGAGCCACGGGGCTTTGGACCTTTGGGTTTTACTGTGAAGTCTATTTGGCCGCATACTTGAGGTTCGTATATATTTGTATCCTTTGTGCATTTCAATTTAGTACCGTAGAAACTACGAATCAATCTTGTTCTGGTTTTGGGATTCGTTTGAATTGGCTACGCGTTGCTCGATTTGCGAGATTCGACTTACACACGGGTCGAAGCCCAACTGCGTCGGCCTTCTAGGGGGAGACCCCTGTAGTGCTACCAATAAAGCACTCGATGACGAAGACTATCAAATTTGTTTATTTGAACAATGACCGTTTTTGGTGGCGCCACTTGCTCCGCCTGTGTACGTCGTCTGCACGCCGTTGCGCTCCTCCAATACACACGTTGTCCCGCTCCAGCGTTTTGAGTTCTGCTTTGCGCGCTGCCGAGTATATTCACTATCGTGTCACATACCGAGGACCACGGGCTATAGACTCTAAACGGGAGCAGGTCCTGACTTAACTGACATAAATCCTAAAAATGCGCCGTCTTTCCATCGAGAATAGGTCTAGGGCACGGAGAAGCTCTGTGTAGTTAAACCCCCTTTGCCCAGCCACCATTCTAGTGGCTAGCCCTTGCACTTTCCCCAGAGAGTCGATATCTTTCTGGTAGTACGGTGCCCAGGCCTGCACGCAGTACTCCATACGCGGCCTAACTATGGCCTGATATATCGGAACGAATATCTCCGGATATCTACACGACATAATGGATCTAACTCGAAAGAGTTCTCTCCTGGCCGTATTGGCTGCTGAGGTGCACTGCTTTGACGGCTTAAAGCTGTTGTCCATTATAACGCATAAGTCTTTGACCTGCGAGACCACTTGCAACGAACCCACACTATTCTCACTAGCCCCTGTATTTGTGGTCAAGCATTGACACTTGGTGAGGTTTAGTGGAAGGTCCCATTTGCGTGCTCAGTTTTGTACTGCTAACACGTCAAGTTCTACATCTACTCCAGCTATCTTGACGTCATCGTCAAACATAAATGTGGGGTTTGTAAGCCCACGTGCTAGGTCGTTGATGAAGATGAGGAAGAGCAGAGGGCCGAGCGCCGAGCTCTGTGGCACCCCACTTGTTACACCTTCCGGTTTTGAAACATGACTCCCCACCTTAACACTAAAGGTTCGCCCTGCTAAGAAACTACTTATCCATTGTCTTGTCTTTCAAACAATTCCCATGTACTGCAGTTTGACGTCCAGAAATCTGTGGTTCACGGAATCAAATGCCTTGCTGAAGTCCAAGTAACAGACCGCAATCGATTGCCCCTCGTCCAGACGCTTGGTTACCTCATCGAGGAACAGCAGGAGATTCGTCAGACAGGATCGCCCTGCCACAAACCCATGCTGAGCATTTGATATGAGGTTGTGTTGAACCAAATGCCTAGAGATCTGCTTCCTGACTATTCGCTCCAGGCACTTACACAGTACTGAAGTCAAGCTAACCGGCCGGTAATTTTCCGCCTTTTGCCGGGGTCCACTCTTGTAAATGCCTACCACTGTTGCTCTCCTCCAGTCTCCCGGCACAATTCCCTCTCTAAGTGACTTTTCATACAGCTTCGTCACCGGAGCCTTCAGGACCTCGGCCAGAGGCTGAACGATTGCTGGATGAATCCCGTCTGGACCTGCTGCTTTGTTTCTATTCAAAGTTTGCAACTCCGCGTACACTTCTTCTTCTCCTACAGTAAGTTCGGGTATTGGAGGCGCCTGTGGGCCCTCCATTATTTCCTCCAAACTATTTTCTGGTCGATATATGCTGTTGAAGAATTCCAAGAGCATGTCAGCCTTGTCTACGTCGTTTAGAGCCAGTCGTCCCTGTGCTCCTTCCAAAGTTGCTACGCTCTCTCTCTCATACGTTTGTGAGATTGCACGTAGGCGAAGAATCGCTTTGGATTTGTGCGGACCAACGCCGCTAACCGACGCTCGAAAGCATATTTCTCCACTCTTTGGATCTCTTGAGCCCTGTTCCTAGACATCTTAAAGCTATTCCAATCCCCCCTGAGTTCTGTACAGCTTGTACGCCGCCCATCATTGCCTACGAATAACTATGGCCTTGCGGACCTTTGACTTCCACCATGGGGGTAGACTTCTACTGCTTGCCACCATCAGGGGTGCGAACTCATCTGTAAGTTCGAGTAGCCCCATCTTGATGGTCTCCCAACGTTCCTCTACGGAGGCATTTGTGTGTCTCGGTGTCCACCGAATTTCCTACGCCGCCTTCTTCAGTTCACCTATGTTGATTCTCCCATAGCGCCGACGTAACACGATTTCCTTCGGCGCATTGCTTAGTCTTAGTGTGACCCTTAGGACTACATGATCACTTTTTCCAAGTGGCTCTTCCCACTTAATTTCCTTAACGTCCTGATGGTGCCGCGTTATGATTAAGTCAAGGAGAGACGGGTGCTTTCCACCTCTGTGTCTAGTGGCCTGTGTCACATGCTGCGTAAGTGCATGTAACTGGACCCACTGCAGAAACTTGTCGCCCGTTCATCCCCTTGGTGCGATCCCGCTTTCCCAGTTAATTTCGGGTAGATTGAGATCCCCTAATAAGATGAACTCCTTTGTCTGTGCCAGCACCGCATCCAGCATTTGGAAGAGCTCAACATCTTCCTCATCTGTGGCTAGCGGTGCCCTGTAGATACAGATAATGCATACTGTACGCCCCTCGATCCTAATAAAGCAGGATCTGGCCTGTACATTACCGGAGACTAAGTTGAACGGAGCCTCCCAATGGCCTATGTCGGTCCGTATTAGAAGTGCCACTCCGCCCCCCTGCCTTCCATCTGTTCTATCCTGTCTGTAGGCAGCGTATCCCTGGAAGCGCATGTCAGTATATGGCTTTATCCAAGTTTCCGTCAACGCTACGACCTCGGACTCTGCGATCCTAGCCGTCAACTCCCCTCTTTTTCCCGGGGGACTGCAGGTGTTGCTGTACCATATTGACGGTTCCCTGGTCCTCGTTACTGACTTCATTGATAATTCTAGAGCAAGGGTATCCTCGGGCGCAATCTCCGAGGTGATGCCCCGTTTTTGCCTCTAAAGGTGTCGGCGGTGCAGCATCTTGCATATCGAGTGACACTCTGAGTTTCGTGGCTTTTTCTTTTCCACCCGTCGCCCCGGTGTCAGGCTCAACATGCACAAAGGACGTTACCCCCTTCTGAGTCGCCGTATCGATGGGCCGGGATGGTCTTGCGACCACCTCAGCCGAACTGGTTTCCTCGGCTTTTCCCTCTGATACCTCCAACTTCGCTGGGTGCACCAGAGAGGACTTCTTGGGGGTATCCTTTAGAATCGGGCTGGCTGGCTGCACGTTCTCAACACCAACCGGACTGAATGCCCTGTGAGTCCCCTTCTTTTTGGTCTTTCGAACTTTCTGATCTTTGGCTTTTTGTATACCGGAGCCTGGAGCCACCTTTGGTACCTTTATTACTCCTTGGGCCTTAGGTGTTGACTTCCCAAGAGGAGTCATCTCCAGTTTCGCTATATGTAGCTTCGGCCTCTTAAAATCAGGTGTGCCCGTTCTCAGCGAGACTATGGCATTAGCCGGTTTCACAAATGCTGGGCTGTCAGGTGTAACCCTAACCATTCCCTGCGTGTTGCCCTCAACTGCTCCCGCCCTGGACAGCAGCATATCCCTCCAGTAGACACTGTGTAATACAACTACCAGAGGTCGTGGCTTCACTGGTTGTGCTCCACGCCATAGTCCTATTCGATGGCACTTGACTATTGGTGTCGCGGGAGGTAGGCCAGCCATCCTAAGAACCTCAGTCACATGCCGGCGGTTTTCCTCCTTCCTGATTCTACCGTCTTTTACAATGTTCTCCCTAAGGTTATGAAGTAGCAGTCTTCTACTTCTGTCTGCCATGACCTCAGTGTCACGCTTCATGCGCTGCACCTCAGCATCTAGGCGTTTGACCTGCTCCTTGAGGGATTCCACTTCCGTCAGGAGGCTTTTCCCCACGTTGGTGAATCCTGCTACCTAACGACCGGTAGTGGGAAATCCCCCCAAAACATTTTCAGTTCCATGTTTTTCTTAATATCACTCACTTGCATACACTATTGACGTATCTTTACGTACTGTTTGTTTTTATGGACCAATTGTTGTTTGTTCGAGCCCAGAACGCTACTTTGTCATATCCTTGTTCTGGACCTGCGTGACGCACGTGCTCCTTGCTCGCACGCCGAAATTCGGTTTCTCGTTGTTGAGTCCTTGTGATCTCATTATTGAGGTTTGTATCTTTTTGGTGCCATTGTTCATTCAATAATCTAGTATCGTAGAATATCACGGATAATCGCCTTCTGATTTCGGGATCCGTTGCGAATTTGGCTACGCATTGCTCAAACGTGTCTTGCAATACTCAATAGATCAATTTGGAACGAGAAAAAGCACGCAAAATGCCAAGAAAAGGGTCGAAAATATTGGACTCTGGACAGAAGGTAATACGGCAAGTATCTGAGGAGGCTTTGGGTACATTTGATTCTTTAGTTATTGTTAGATCGCCTAGTCCTGTCAGTGCTAGTTCATGTGTTAATGAGGACAATAAGGATTGTAAGGATATCGATCTATATAGGCTGAGAATACTAGACCAAGAAAAACAACTGTCATCGGCTAGACAACAGGCCCAGGAAGCAGAACAGAAGTGTATACATAAAGAGCGTGAGCACGAGACCAGCGACCACGACACTTCCGATAGGTCAGCGTGCAATAAGATAGGGAGCCCCACGCCGGTCGCCGGCTATAAAACACCATCGATCAATTTGCCAAGAGCGGAACTAACGGTTTTCGACAGGCGATCTGAACACTACGGCAAGTTTGTCAAGCAGTTCGAGACTCTCGTCGAAAATAAGGTAACCGACCCTGGGCAAAGGCTTCTCTACCTTACTCACTACTGTCGAGGCTGAGCAAGAGAAGCCATCGACGGGTGTACCACGCTCGACCCGGAACAAGGCTACACCCGAGCAAAGAAGGTTCTAAGGGACTTGGTTGGCCAACCGTTCAAAGTAGCCCGTAACCTAATAGAGGGCGTGATGGTAGAGGCAAAGAGAACCAAGGGCGACGTCTACACCATGGCCGACCTGGTGAGTAAGATGCAAAATTGCTCAATAGCCCTCGACCATTTAGGTTCAGGGCTGACCTAGATGCCATGCACACTTTGGAAAACATAGTCCGTCACCTCTCTCCCGAACTACAGGGTCGGTGGGCGGAAGAAGCGGAAAGGATAAGCCGAAGCGACAGGGAGGCTAACTTCGAGGCCCCGACCGAATACTTGGATAGGCAAACCAAGACAGCCGACAGCATATTTGGCCGACTTATCCGGGACAGTAACCGAGCAAACAAGCCCAGTACCAGCCAGGCCCAAACCCGTGCACGGGTACATCCAAAATATCAACCTTGGACCAATGCACACTCCATTTCACGCGATGCCACAGCGCAACCAAGTTGCAGGTCATGTGATGCTGGCCATGGGCTACCAGAATGCCCCAAGTTCGGCAACGCCACAATAGACGAACGGTGGGGAATGGCGAGGATGGCAGGGGCGTGCTTTATTTGTCTTAATATCACACACCGGGGGGCAGCTTGTAGAACAAGGAACAGATGCGGTTACGAGGGCTGCACGGGCAGACACCATCGATTGCTGCACCAGGCGAGAGTAACCTTACCCGAGGCGAGTACCAAGCCCAGTGTTATTTGTTCAACGTCGCGGTCTGCCAATAAACCGGTACGTTTGGGCGTAGTTGCTGTGAGAGTAGTGACCCCAACTTGGATGGTCAAAGCCTTGGCCTTCATAGATTGTGGCTCGGATACCACTCTAGTAAGGAAGGAGTTCGCAGAGATATATGGGATCAGAGGGCATCAATCTTCTTTATCAGTGAGCACAGTGAATGGCACCGGAGTCGTCCAGTCGACCAAACGGCACCTACAACTCGTTTCCTTAGTCAACAACGATAGAGCAGAAACCCTAGAAGCATTCACCATAAAGGACCTGTCGATGTGAGCACCTCAGTCAGTGCAATCGATTCTGACTCAGTGGCCGCATCTCGACGGGGTTATGATCGAGGAGTGGCAGAATAACGGAATTGATCTGCTGATCAACTGTGATATACCGGAAGCGCATTGGGTACTGGATCAAAGGATAGGAAGCCGCAAAGCACCCTATGCAGTACGCACTATATTCTGCTGGACTTTATATGGTAGTACAGATGGAAGATGCGGCAAACTAGTCCAAATCAACTGCACTTCGGTGGAAACGGCGAACATTGAACAAGCCTTCCAACAGCTGCATAAAGCCGAATTCGCCGACCTGGTCATTGATAGAGGTGCCCCATCACGAGAAGATAGGGCGGCTTTGAACATGGTAGCCGAGAACGCCAGGAATGCAATAGATCACTTCGAGGTTCCTGTCCCGTGGAGACCCAACATGCAGCCTATGCCAAACAGCCGAGAAATGGCTCTGAAGGGGTTGTGCTTCCTCAAAACCAGGACAATTGAGAGTAGAATAACCGCGAGCCATGCAACATAACATTGACTTGGGTTATATAGAAAGAGTGGATACAGCGGTTATCAGTGCAAATTTGAGATGGTACCTACCCCATCACCCGGTTGTGAACCCAAAGGAACCGGGAAAGGTCAGAGTGGTTTTCGACTGTGTCGCGAAAAATCAGGGAGTGTCACTCAACGACCATATACTAAGGGGCCAAGACGGGACAACACCACTAGTCGAGGTTTTATGTCGTTTTCGGCTAGGAAAAGTGGACGTATCTGCGGGTATACGTGAAATGTTTCTACAAGCAAAGATGCCCGTTGAAGGCAGGGACGCCTTTCGTCTTCTCTGGTGGCCTGGAAACGACTCAAATCGTAAACCGGACGAGTACAGGCTGACCGTTCATCCCTTTGGGACGGTATCCTCTCCCTTCTTGTTAATTTTGCCCTCCGGGAAACCCTCAAGCCTTTAGGCGGCACCAGCAGTTTGCCAGGAAGAGCAATGGACCACTTCTGCGTGGAAGATTTTCTACGTTTCTTTGATGACTCAAATACTGCTATTCCTTATATGACCGACCTGATCGCCACTCTAAAGGCCGGGGGATTCAACCTCACTTAATGGACTTCAAATAGCAAAGAGGTGCTCAGTGTTATCCCAAAGTCCGAGAAAATGGAATGTACGAGAGAGCTTTTGGGATCTTCTTCACGAACGGAGCGCACGCTTGGTCTTCAGTGGAAACCCAGGGGTGACGAATTCATTTTTTACTCTAGACCTACCCGAACAAACAGTCACACGGAGAGGAATCCTATAATCAGTCTGAAGCCTCTATGACCCCCTAGGTTTCGTTTTGCCATGGTTGTCACTGGGAAGGTGCTTGCTGCAATCGCTGTACCAAAGAGGGACGGGTTGGGACGCACCTCTCCAGGATTACGACGATAATCGATGGCGCGACTGGCTGCACAGCCTGGAACAACTTGGTGTGATCAAAATACAAAGATGCTTGACAGGAATCAAGTGTACAAACGACGCCCAACTCCACTTATTTTCTGATGCGTCAGAAATAGGCTGCGGGATAGTTGCTTACGGCTGCTAGGTGGACGCCAATGGTGGGCGGCACAGCCAGATACCATTCGCAAAGGCGAGAGTGGATCCACTGGAAACGGTGTCGATTCCAAGGCTGGAACTGACGGCAGCAGTACTGGCCGTGGAAGCCGCGGGGCTGATTAGGAGATGCTTCGATCGGATAAACTGGGAACCAAACTTTTAGACGGACTCAGCCAAGGTACTTCATTACGTAAACAACATTACCACTCGTCTTAACACTTCCATGGCCAACAGACTCACTATAATCCACGAGTCGACTAAAACCGATCAATGGCACTATGTACAATCCGTCAGTAACCCGGCCGATTTCTGCTCAAGGGGCCTGAAAACACTAGAGAGGTTGAGAATGTGGACAACGGGACCGGACTTCCTAACTGCAGTTAAAGAGATGTGACAAACGCTATTATTGCCTAAGGCTGATAATGGCGATATCGAGACCAAAAGACTGATACTGGCTATAAACTTGAAGGAAATTGTAAGCCTAATAGAAAAACTGTGCCAACTTCCCAACTGGACAAAAATGTTAAGAGCCGTGGTCTGGTGGACACGATACAAAGGACTCTTATTGATTATGAAAGGCGCAAGACCAAAAAACATTGAGTGTGGGGACGATACTACCGGGCGAGCTGAACTGAACGTTCTACGCCTACTGCAACTAGGCGCTTTCCCGTTCGAGGCCCGCGAGCTAGCCAGGATGGATGATAACACCAAAGGAAGCAGGCTGTTGCACAGCAGTATCCGAAGACTAAACCCCATGCGAGCCAACGGACTACTGAGAGTTGGAGGGAGGCTGACGAATTCAAATCTGGAGTACAAACCAAAACACCCCATAATAACCCCTGGTGACCACTACACAACGAGATGCCTGACAGACCATGTACATCGAGAACAGGGACACGCAGGTTTGAATCACTTATTGAACAATATACCCCGACGATTTTGGGTGACAAAGGGACCAGCGACGGTCAAGCGAGTCGTAGGCAACTGCATCACTTGTCGTCGCCGGAGAGCGGTAGCAGGCCAACAAACGATGGCCCCGCTTCCAGCCGTAAGAGTTCATTCGGGATGGTGCCCGTTCGTGGAAATTAGCGTCGACTGCTTTGGCCCCTTACTTGTACGACGGCAAAGGAGCACCCAATTGAGCTATGGCTGCCTGATAACATGTTTACAATCCAGGGCAGTCCATCTTGAAGTAGTGCACAATATCTTACGAACGTTTGAGTAATGCGTAGCCAAATTCGCAACGGATCCCGAAATCAGAAGGCGATTATCCGTGATAATTCTACGATACTATATTATTAAGATAAACAATGACATAAACAATATACAAACCTCAATAAGACGATCACAAGGACTCAACAACGAGAAACCGAATAGCAGCGTGTGAGCAGACAGCACGTGCGTCACGCAGGTCCTGAACAAGGATGTGTCAAAGTAGCGCTCTGGGCGCGAACAAACAACAATTGGTCCAGAAAAACAACCAGTTCGTAAAGACAAGTCAATAGTGTATGGAAATGAGTGATGTTGGGAAAAACACTGAATCGCGAGGGAAAAAGGGGGATTTTCCACGACCGGCTGTTACACCGCCCACCAAAATCCTCCTGGATCCTTAGCAGAGTCAAAGGTTCGGTATAAATGTACTGATTCTTCCTACCTGCCTAGGCCCTGCTGTCAGTGCGCGCGTCTAATGCTCGTCGTCAACGTTCTACTACTGGTCGCACCTAATCCATTGGATACATAGACGTGAGGCTAGTCTACATCTTCCACAAGACCAAATGACCGATGGCGGGCGTGAATGGTCACATAGACGTTGTCCTCGTAAGGGGCCGTCCGGTCCTGGATGTACGTGTTTGAGTGTGTGTGTGTGTGCGTGCGTGTGTGTGTGTGCCGGGGTTACAATGAAATCACAGGTATGACTACACATCAAAGGAGGACTTTCTGCAATGTCAACAAAAGACCGGGTGGCAAGAAAACGAGTAAATGTAGCATGTGTGTGTGACCTGAGCTCCGCTACTTCCACATATGCAAGGGGCATTCGGTAGCGTCAACAAAAGGCAAACAAAGAACACTGTCACATGTATGATGGGTTTACGGGATGTAGAGTGCGTCGTGCATGCGTGTATGTATCGGGATGTATAATGGAATCGCACCCATCACCACATATCGGAAAGAACCTTCTGTAATGTCAACGAAAGACCGCGAGCACCTTAACGTGTTTGACGGAGATTGTGTGGTATATATGGTGTTTCTTTATCCACCTCGATTACCGGTGTGAAAAAGGTTTACTAGGCCTCAGGGTTATCAGCTCCTCCGTCTTCGCTCTCGAGTAGGTTAATACTGCGTATGTCACGAATGAGCACTCCGTTAGCTGTCTTCACCTTCACCGTTCTTATCATTTCGTCGGTGCTTTTGATGGTTTCCGTAACTACTCCCAAAGACCGAGTGCTGAAATGTGCGCGTTCGTCGGCGATCATAACCACGTCCCCAACGTTTAATGGTCTTGTTTTGGCCAGCCACTTCTGTCGAGTCTGCAAAGCCGGTAGGTACTCCCGTAGCCATCGCCTCCAGAAGACCTTGGCCAGATAGTTCGCTTGCTTCCACCCGTGGAGGTAGCTCCCACGAAGGTTTACCGGCCCTTGGAAACCCTCGTTCGACCTTAACATCAATAAGTCGTTCGGGGTGAGCGCCAGGTGGGTGGGGTCGCCGTTCAATACTGGAACCAGGGGGCGGTTGTTCAGGATTCGCTCCACCTCAGTCATGACGGTGTTCAGCGTCTCGTCGTCGGGCGGCTGCTGCTCCATGATTGACAGCAATATCCGTCTGGCGGACCGGATCTTGCGTTCCCATATGCCGCCTCGGTGACTGGCCTGTGGGGGGTTGAAATGCCATCGTATGCCGTAGGCCACGGTTCGATTCTGCAGTTCGTCACTGTTTATCTTCTTGTGCCAACGCTGCAATTCCCGTTGAGCGCCCACAAAGTTCGATCCATTATCTGAGTATATATCGGCCGGTACGCCTCTTCGGTTGATAAATCTTTGCAAGGCCCGTAGAAACGAATCGGTCGTCATCGAATGTGCGACTTCTAGGTGTACCGCACGTGATTTCATGCACGTCATGATACATCCGTATCGCTTTTCTAATCTTTTCCCGCACTTGATCTACAAGGGCCCGAAATAGTCCAACCCGGTGCCACTGAACGGCCACCAGCCCGTAGTTACCCTGCATTCTGGTAGCGGGGCCATGAGTTGTTTGCCTGCTGTGGCATTGCGTCTCCTGCATTGCACACACCGTCGGATTACGCGTTTTACAGTCTCTCGTCCTCTCAACAACCAAAGACGCTTTCGGATGACGCTCGTCACGTGACTTTCCCCGGCATGTCCCTCCACGGCGTGGACGTGTTGAATCATTAGCTCTACTAGAGGTTGTCTCGCCGGCAGCAGTATAGGATACTTTGTGTCGAAGTTTAGGTGGGCGTTGGTCAGCCTACCATCCACCCGCAGCAGTCCGTCGATTAGTTTGGGGTTTAAACGCTTCAGCTCGCCTCTTGGAGATGGCATGTCTTCATTGGTCGGCCCCACTTCTTCCGCCCTCTTGAGTTCTCGGGCGAAAGCCTCGCGTTGTATCATTCTGAAAATATCGTACTCTGCCGCTTGTAGCTCATCGGGACCTATCGGGCCGACCGGTATCCGACCTGAGGGCCGTAGCCCTTTCATGACTAGTAAACTTATCTTGAACCTGGTTAACCAAACTAGCGAACGAAGCGTCTTCATCCAGGAAGAAAACCTGACCAGTCGCGATAAAATGGGCGACGCTTCGACGACGTTGGTTGCTATCACTACGCCTTTGATCTCCAGTTCCACTTCCGTAGGGGGTTTTAATTCGAACGCGGGCCAGTCCTGTTTGGGCAATTGCAGGAAGTTTGGCCCTCTCGTCCACGTGTCCAGTTGCCTGAAGTTGTTCGCACCTCGGGAGCACAGGTCGGCCGGATTATCGCCAGACCTGACATGACTCCACTGGTGCGTGGCCGATTCATCGTGGATAATCGTGAGCCAATTAGCAACGAAAGTACTAAACCGGCTCCGGACGTTGTTGATATAGTAAGGTACTATCGTTGAATCCGTCCAGAAGCTCACCGACCAAATGTAGAGATCGAAACATCTCTTCACAGCTTGCACCACCCTGACTGCCAACACGGCTGCGCTGAGTTCAAGGCGTGGGATTGAGACCGACTTCAGTGGAGCAACGCGGGCTTTGGCAAACAGGATCCTCGTGGTATATTGTCCATCTCCTGCGCACCATCGTCCGTACACCACAGCTCCATAACCGACTTCGGATGCATCGGAAAAAGCATGTAGTTCTCCAGTCCGTGTCGTATGGCCAGGAGTCAAACATCGTGGGATTCTTATGTCCCCTAATTTCTTCAAGGTGTTCAGAAATTCTTCCCAGTCCAGCCGGTCCCCTTGGTCCAGTGACTGGTCCCAATCAACTTTCTTACGGCACAGCCGCTGCAGCAAGATCTTTCCGGGTAGCAGCCACGGTGAGACGAAACCGAGCGGGTCGAACAAACTTGAGACGGCAGATAGTATGCCACGACGGGTTATTCGCAGCTCGGGAACGTTCAGTTCGAAAACAAAATCGTCCGTTTCCGCGTCCCATTGTATCCCTAAAGTGCGCTCGATAAGAAGTGGAGAGCCGTCCAAATCTCTTACCCTTTCGGCCTTTTCGTGATACGGGATGACCTTCAGCACTTCTGAAGCGTTCGACATCCATTTAGTTAGATGGAAGCCACCCTCTTCCAGCAATCTCGTCAGACCCCTGAACTGCTCTAGAGCTGATTCCACATCATCGAATGACCCAAGGTAGTCGTCGACGTAGAAGTTCCTGCTGACGCTTTCTACCACCGTCCGATGTACCAGATCGCCATGTTTGTTCGCTGATTCTCGGAGGGCGTAGTTGGCACAAAATGGTGACGATATGGCTCCGAAGGGGTGGACGGTCATCCTATAATTCACCACTGCGTTGTCCCGGTCGCTCCCTTCCCACCACAGGAAACGCAAAGCATCTCGTTCTCCTACCGGAATCTTCACCTGATGGAACATTTTCCTAATGACAGCAGACAAAGCCACTTTACCCACTCTGAAACGGCACAAAACATCGATCAGTGGTGTGGTCCAGTCAGGCCCCTGTAGTAGGCGATCGTTTAACGACTTGCCCTGAAACTTGGCCGCACAGTCGAAAACCACGCGCAGTTTATTGGGTTTCTTGGGGTTGATAACCGGATGGTGAGGCAGATACCAGATACCCCTTTTGCTGTCGGTGTTAACAGGCACCTTTTCAACGTGACCGAGGGCCTCGTTTCGCTTCATCAAATCAGCGTATCGTTCCCACAGATTCTGGTCTCGAATGAAGCGTTCTTTTAGTCGTAGTAATCGTTGGAGAACATAATTTCTGTTGTCAGTCCACGGGTCGACCGGTGTGCGCCATGGGAGGGGAACCTCGAACTGTTTTTTGAGGCCTCTAGTGCCTTGCCGCACCGTTTGTAGAGCGGAGTGATCCTCTTGAGACAACGATGGTCTTTCGGCTCCAATGTCATGAAACTCCTTTTCATACAGCCGTTGCAGATGATACTGTATGCGGTCCGTTTCGGCGGATAAGTAATTCACGGAACCGCGTACCCCTACTGGACCGTATAACATCCATCCCAGGGCCGTGCGTACGGCATAAGGTGCCTGGCGGTCGCCCACTCTTTGGTCAAGCACCCAATGCGTCTCTGGCACGTCGCATCCGATAAGGAGATCCACCTCATCATCTTCCCAGTCTACAACGGTTATATCCTGCAGGTGGGGCCACCGAGTCACGATTGCGTTCACCGACCTTGGTGCTCGCATGGGGAGATCCGCTAACGTGAATGCCTCCGTTGGTTCAATTTCCTCGTTAGTGTCTAGAGAGATGAGTTGCAGCCTTAATCTACCGGCAGTCATTACCTGTGTTCCGCCCACCGTGCTCACTGCTAACGACGTCGCACCTTTAGCCAGTTGGTGTTTGTCGGCAAACCGCTCTTTCACTAAAGTGGTGTCGGATCCACTATCAACGAAAGCCAACGCCTTGACTATCCCAGTCGGAGTCACTACTCCCGCGGCCACTACGCATAAACGTACCGGTTTACTGGCAGATTGTGAAGTTGAACAAATCACGCTGGGCTTGACACTCGCCTCGGATATGGTTATTCTCGCCTGATGCAGCAGCCGATGGTGCCTGCCCGTGCAGCCCTCGTAACCACATCGATTCCTTGTTCTACAGGCTGCTGCCCGGTGCGTGGTGTTGAGACAGATGGAACATGCTCCTGCCATCCTCGCCATTCCCCACCGTTCGTCTATTGTGGCGTTGCCGAACTTGGGGCATTCTGGTAGGCCATGGCTAGTACCACAGGATCTGCAATTTGGTTTCGCCGTAGCATCTCGTGAAATGACGTGTGTGTTGGTCCAAGGCTGGTACTTCGGATATTCCCGTACAGGGGTTTGGACTTGGCTAGTACCGGGCTTGTTTGCTCGGTTGCTGTCCCGGATGAGTCGGCCGAATCTGCTGTCAGCTATCTTCGTTTACCTGTCTAAGTATTCAGTCAGGTCTCCGAAGTTGGCTTCTCTGTCGCCTCGGCTTATCCGTTCAGCTTCTTCCGCCCACCGACCCTGTAGTTCGGGAGAGAGGTGACGGACTATGTTTTCCAAAGTGTGCACGGCGTCTAGGTCAGCCCTGTAACCTAAATGGTCGAGGGCTATTGAGCAGTTCTGCATCTTGATCACCAGGTCGGCCATGGTGTAGACGTCGCCCTTGGTTCTCTTTGCCTCTGCCATCACGCCCTCTATTAGGTTACGGGCTACTTTGAAAGGTTGGCCAAACAAGTCCCTCAGAATCTTTCTTGCCCTTGTGTAGCCTTGTTCTGGATCGAGCATGGTGCACCCGTCGATAGCTTCTCGCGCTCGGCCTCGGCAGTAGTGAGTAAGGTAAAGAAGCCTTTGCCCAGGGTCGCTTACCTTGTTTTCAACGAACGTCTCGAACTGTTTGACAAACTTGCAGTATTGCTCAGATCGCCCGTCGAAAACCGTTAACTCCACTGTAGGCAGATCGATCGATGGTGGTTTATAGTCGGCGACCGGCGTGGGGTTCCCTACCTTATTGCACCCTTACCTATCGGAAGTGTCGAAGTCACTGGTCTCATGCTCTCGCTGTTTCTGTGTACACTTCTCTGCTTCATGCGCCTGTAGTCTAGCCGAAAGTAACTGTTGCTCTAGTTCTAGTATTCTCAGCTTATATAAATCAACGTCCTTACGATCAATATTGCTTTCAATAACACATGAGCTAGCACTGACAGGACTAGGCGATCTAGCAATAACTAAAGAATCATATGTACCCAAAACCTCCCCAGAGACTTGCCGTATTACTTCCTGTCCGGATTCGACTGCTTCTGATCCTTTTCTTGGCATTTTGCGTGATTTTTCCTCGTTCCAAATAGATCTATTGAGTATTGTTACGAACGTTTGAGCAATGCGTAGCCAAATTCGCAACGGATCCCGAAATCAGAAGGCGATTATCCGTGATAATTCTACGATACTAGATTATTAAAATAAACAATGACATAAACAATATACAAACCTCAATAAGACGATCACAAGGACTCAACAACGAGAAACCGAATAGCAGCGTGTGAGCAGACAGCACGTGCGTCACGCAGGTCCTGAACAAGGATGTGTCAAAGTAGCGCTCTGGGCGCGAACAAACAACAATTGGTCCAGAAAAACAACCAGTTCGTAAAGACAAGTCAATAGTGTATGGAAATGAGTGATGTTGGGAAAAACACTGAATCGCGAGGGAAAAGGGGGATTTTCCACGACCGGCTGTTACACAATATGACTTCTGATTCATTTCTGATGGCCTTTTAAAGGTCTATCGCGAGGCGGGGCGTCCCCAAGAATGTATACTCAGATAATGGCTCGAACTTCGTTGGGGCTCATAAGGATTTAGACGAATGGTGGAACAGCCTGGAAAACACCAAAATACAAAACAAGACCGTTGGAAAGAGGATAGAGTAGCTCTTCAACCCATTTCATGCCAGTCATCGTGGTGGCTTTTGGGAAGGGCTGATCAGAGCGACTAGGAAAATACTCACAGCCCTGACCTCACAACAAACCCTCGCTGATGAGACGCTGACTACTTTACTAACAGAAGTAGAACGCATATTGAACAACAGACCCTTGGTGCCGATCGTCCCGGACCCGGAAGGCGAACCGGCTCTCAACCCCAACGACCTATTAATGCTGCGGTCAAACGCAGGAGCAACCACACCGAAAACCCTACGTGGAGCGTATATCGTTGGACGGAAACAAGTGAACCATCTGACACAGATTTTTGGAAACCTTGGACGAAGGAGTACTTGCTGACACTGCAGCTTCAGCAAAAGTGAATCTTCAAACAAAGGTCGTTCAGATGTGGCGATGGAGTGCTCCCCGTGGAGAGCCACTTACATAAAGACGATTGGCTTTTTGGAGTGATCAAAGACTGCCGTACAGAAATCGATGGCCTCGTGCGTACGGTGGTGGTGAGAACAAACAAAGGAGAAGTACTGCAAGATATTCGTAAGATATGTCTGCTTGAAGGTGACAGTGACGTGGGCGAGGCAGACGCTACGGACCAAGCTATATCCAAGTCCGCTGATATCAGATGTAGCTGAATTCATTTATCTATCTCTCAAGCATTCTCCCGTAGGACCTAACCCTTCATACCGTCTTTGAAGTATATTTGTGTTTAATTTCACACAGTGTTCACGATTTAACATGGGATTGTCCAAACCTTATTTTATCACACGACACGACATTGCATGTAGAAGTAGCGGAGCTTAGGTCACGCACACATGCCTACATTTTACTCATTTACTCCACGCATTCCCCGTCAAACACGTTACAGTGCTCACAGCCTTTCGTTGGCGTTGCAGAAATTCCTTTTTGATATGTGGTGGTACATGCGATTCACTTATACACCCAGACACACGCACATACCCGATGCACGCTATGTCCCGCAACCCCTATCAAACATGTGACGGTGTTCGCAATTTGCTTTTGTTGACATTACTGAAATGTCTTTTGCATATGCGGAGGTAGCGGCGATTACATCGTACCCACACGCACATACGCAAGCACATACAGCCAGGGCACGACAGCCCTTCCAAGGACAGCATCCATGTGCCCCCTTCACGCCCGCAATCGGTCATTTGTTCTCGTTGAAGATGTAGACTAGCCTCGCGTCTATGTAGTCAACGGATTAGGTGCGACCATGAGTAGAACGTTGACGATGAGCATGAGGCGAGCGCACTGACAGCAGGGCCTAGACGGGTAGGAAGAATCAGCACCTTTGCACCAAACCTTTGACTCTGTTAAGGATTCGGGAGGATTTCGGTGGGCGGTGTAACCACCGGTCGTAGAAAATCCCCCCAAAACATTTTCAGTTCCATGTTTTTCTTAATATCACTCACTTGCATACACTATTGACGTATCTTTACGTACTGTTTGTTTTTATGGACCAATTGTTGTTTGTTCGAGCCCAGAACGCTACTTTGTCATATCCTTGTTCTGGGCCTGCGTGACGCACGTGCTCCTTGCTCGCACGCCGAAATTCGGTTTCTCGTTGTTGAGTCCTTGTGATCTCATTATTGAGGTTTGTATCTTTTTGGTGCCATTGTTCATTCAATAATCTAGTATCGTAGAATATCACGGATAATCGGCTTTTGATTTCGGGATCCGTTGTGAATTTGGCTACGCATTGCTCGAACGTGTGTTACATATACATCTGCATCCGTGAACCGAAATGCGTCTTCCCTTTTTGTCCGATAGAGAGGATAACGTTGGTATTTCGCCTCCAGACCAGATAGAGGACACGTTCACCAACCTTTTTGTTGCAATATATTTATAGTTCACGATGTACTGTCGTTACAAAATCATGCCTGAGGATAAAATGCAGCTTAAAACGGACATCACTTTATCTGCTGTGGCTTTCGAGCCAGTGGCGTTTATCCTACACGACCCTTAATTTTGGTTTGCAGCCTTAGAGCTGTAACATGGAGCACCAAGGATTATCGGCGAGCATCACTGATTGCCCCGTGCCTTAGAAGAGAGGCCTTGGCATTCGGTATCCATCCAGCGTCGGCGGTCCTTCAAAGACAGAGTTAAAGTACATTCCCCTCGCGGTAGTCCGCGTAAGCAACGACACGTTCGAGCGCCTTCCATTGCACACGTCTGCAATGAATCAGCCGCACCTATCTCTTCCAAACCAGACCATCTCCCGGCGGTTTTTGTTGGTTCCACCGCGTCTTCGGACTAGCCGCCCGTAGCTGCAGACCGCCATGTCCATACGCGGTGGGAAAGGCCCCAGCCGGCAAGTAGAATCGGCTGTATCCGCCGGTAACCAGTCTCAGGTCGGCCGTTTGTTTAACATGCATGTTTGGTGCACCAAAACTAGGTCCCCAGTTGATACTGGGGCCCTAGTTTCTGCCTTGTAAGCTGGTGAAGACAAGTTACGACCCTCCTTGCTTCGACCGTCCGCGGCGAATGGTTCCTCCGTTCCTACCTACGGCAGGAGACAGCTCGCGGCCAACCTGGGGCCCGACGACGTTATCTGCGGACGTTGATCCTGGTCGACGTTCATCCTTGCGGACGTTCCCACAGGTATACTGGAAATCGATTTTATGCAACGCTATGAGCTTCCTGTTGATTCACGTAGGCTGGAGCCCATCCATCCTTCGTCAGACACTAAATTCACGGGTCTTGCATCCCGGAAAGATGCGCACCGAATCACAGGTTTGTTTTCCAACATTCACAATTTTCAGTTTTCATTTAATAAATTCCCCTTATTGGTTAAACAGTGACCGATGGTGTGGCGCACTACATTGTCAACACCGGACCACCAGTCACTGCACGGCCTTGACGACTGGCACCGGAAAAACTGGCTTTCGCCAAACGTCAGTTTGACGCATCACTTTACAAGAGTATTGTTCGTCCTTCTCACGGCCCACGGGACTCACCCCTACAAATGTTTCTTAAGAGAGATGGTATTAGCTGGCGACCATGTAGAGACCGTTGCACGCTTTACTTGGTTACCCATTACGATAGCTATCCCATACCCCACATTCACGACACCACAACATCATTCCGTGGAGCCCTGTGAGATGCCCGCCGCCTCCAGAATCTCTACCCATGGCGTTATTCCCGTTTCACTCCAATCCCATTTACCCTGCCATTGGTCACCCTTCTCACTATGCCGCTATCATAACCATGTTTGCCCGTCCACCTCTGGCCTCCACCCCCATACTAACCCCTATCAACCCTCACCCGATTTATACATGATTTGCCCCGAAGGTCCCACCTAGAGTCACCATATCCTCCCCAGATCTATTATCCCGCATTACCAAATCGCCTCACCATCGGGTATTACTCTCTAATGGACTTCATGAGTGTTTATCTGTCACCGACGGTATTTCTTACGAAATTTTTCGCCCCCATACCGACCCTTTATCGCCACTAATAACATTCCCCCGATTTTATCGTAGTTTTCCTTAAAAAACTCCAACCAAAGCCGTCTTTGTATCTGTTGATCGTTTACCCGGAGCTACTCACCCGCCACCGCGTCCAATGCTGCTCCTTATTAGTCTTCCAGAGCTTCTCACCAGACTTGCATCGTGCAGCAGTCACCCTTCTGATGTCTCCATAGACTTGACACCCTTCAATCAGGCATCCTATATGGGTGACCACACCATACCCTACAAACTACTACCGTGTAACCCTCCTGTTAATCTCCCCAGCCCGGTTACTACTCCCCCTGGTGACACCATCCTGGTTGACAACCCGGCTGCCGGAAGCTTACTCGGCTCCAGTAGTCATCCTCTGCCCTCAAGTGGAGCCCTGGCGCCTTGTAACCTCAAAGACAGGCAGAGTTTCCCTCCTACTGCAGAATTTCCTTTCGCTGTTGAACAAAATTAGTAACTTGGGGAAGATTGTACTTGCTTCTAGCTTCGACATTGTTCTGGTTACAGAAACATGGTTAGCCGATCACAACCCAACTGACGTTGTCTCGTTGGTAGACTATAACTCCTTTCGAGTAAGCAGAGTGAACCGCCGAGGTGGTGGTTGTCTTGCACACATTAACCATAAATTTAATACCATCCTCCTCCACCACCCAGTGCTTGACTGTATTCCCGACTCTCTTTGGCTCTCCGTCCTTATTCCTGGAAACGTGTTGCATATTGGATGCGTCTAACGTGCACCTACTTCTAGCTACTCTGATTTTCCGCATATCATTAGGGCTTTCGTGTACGTCTCTACTCTTTCTTTAGGTCCAAAGAACATAGCAAAAGGCTTTAACACTCCGAGTGTTTGTTGGAATACAATGACTGCGCCCTCTCATTTATCCGATTCCCTTCTGGAAACCTACACAGCGTGATGGACACAGCTTGTCTCTACTCCAACAAGGCATAGCAATATCCTCGACTTGGTGGGCACTCATGGCCTCCCTGACGTGAACGTCTCCGTCACACAAAACCTCCCCGGCAGTGGTCACAAAATGGTTACATGTCACTTCGCTGTTAAGCAAGAATCATGTCTACCTGAAGTTGTCGAAATCCAAAACAAAAACACCTACAGACTGATAACTTGGCCCAGTTGCCTACCTCCCTCCGAGGCATTGACTGGTCTGACTTCTTCCTCATAACCGATCCGCAAAAAGCGTCTGATGTGTTTTATGTCACGTTGCTTTACTCCATTAATTGCCTTACCTCAACCGTTAGGCACACTAGAGCCAAGACTACTAAAATTGACAAGCTTCGACAAAAAATTAGTAAGCTCCAGAACTCATTCCTTAGGAAAAGAGATTTCTCTCTGACACTCAGAATAGGCCGACTCTCCGGTGATCTCTAAGCAGCAACCGAGAATAAACTCAACAAGCAAAAATGGACTGCACTACAGCAACCTCATAGTGTGAAGCTTCTTTCTAGACTGCTAAAACCTCGCAACTCGCAGCAGCAATGAAACAATATCCCATTCTCCATCCAAAACGGCACCCACCTTGACTCGCCATAAGATGTGGCTGAACTAGTGTTCCTATTACTGAACCTCTCCACACCATCTATGTCCTCCGGAATCTACCAAGCTCAATGGAAAGCGTCCTGTATAGTTCCAAAACACAAAAATGGGCCCTGGCATGATCCGGGGAAATATCCCCCCACAAACCACATTTCGATTGTTTCCAGGCTCATGGAGGGGATAGTAAAGGACTAGCTTGCAAATTTCCCGACTTCTGGAAACCTTATCAACCCAGCTCAGCATGGGTTCCTCAAGTCCCGTTAGTGCCTCACATGTCAGATGGACTTCCTCAATTTATTCACTTCTATAGCAGACAGCAACAAGTCAATCATCGTCATCTTTCTCGATATGAATAAAGAGTTCGACCGTGTATCTCACGCTCGCTTACTGCCATAAACTAAGTCCTACGGAGTCGCTGACCCCTCTGTCTTGGCTGTCATCTTACCTGTCCAAAAAATCTTAAACTGTCATCGTCAACGGGACATCCTCTTGGCCCAAACGAATTACTAGCAGGGTCGTACGGGGTAGCGTCTAGGTCCTCTCTTTTTTCTCATGTACATAAATGACGTCTTAGAAGTAGTGCGCCATGGCATGAAATTTCCTTTCGCTGACGACACAAAATAGTCTATACTTTTAAGGCAGACGCCCTGCTCTCAATTGTCCGTGATATTTTGTCAGGCTTGAAGTCCCTTGGCGAATGGAGTACTCAATGGATGATGAAGTTTTCGGCAGCTAACAGCTCTTTTCTGTCTTAAAAATGCCACTTTCCCACTACTAACGTGGTACGAGGTTTGTGGCTGCATTATTCATGTTCCTTTACCTTCCATGAACAAGCATCGATCCAAATTGGCAAGGCAAGAAGGATGGTTGTAATTATCCTTGAAACACTGAGCACTCAGGAAAGCCAGCTTCTGATATTCAAGACGCACTCCTGGTCGCTGTTGGAATACTGCCCCCTGGTCTTTACCCTGAAGCGAAAGGCCGACCGGATCAACATAGAGAAAGTGCAACGCTCCTTCACCAAAAAATTATCTGGCACCCCTTTCAACCTCAACTACAGAGCTAGGTGCGAACTACTGCGGCTTGAACCTCTATGGTTATGTCGTATCAGGCTCTGCTTTTCATTTTTCTTCAACCTCCTGGACTTACAAGTCCACTCACCTGATAACCCACCTGGTTTCTCTAGTGATACTCCTTACTCCTTCCGTCACAGACAGTTCACCATTACAACCCCCAATCTAGGCTCTCAATCAGATCAAGATATTTCTCGGTTATCCACACCAGCCTCTGGAGTGAGTTTTCTGACTCGATGCTATGGTGTCGCACTCTAAAACAATATAAAGAAGCACTATACGGAATCCTAGACGCATCTTCTGTAATCAGCATGACCCACAGTAAAATTAACATGGACGAAGCGTATGAAGACTGTCTTGATTATTAGACCACGATGAGTCACAGTCTTTTGCATCCGACCACTCTGCCATGACCCGTCTGATAATCACACCCACGTATACAGACATATACATATATATATCTTGGGTATGCTCCACTCAACTTTCTTCTCCCTCCTCATCAGATCGTGTCATTTTGCACCATAATTTGCATACATACATTTTGCCTGCAATTAAAAACCGGTTCAAAGCTCTGTTAGGACAATGCCAATACGGTAGACATCACCCGGAATTGATCACTGTTATGCCTGGTGTTCGGTTCCCACACATGCTCGCCTGCCCCGCCCTTCTCAGTTTCAACCATTTTGGGTTCCCTGCAGAACACTTAACCAGCTTGCTGATGTCCTTGCAGACTACTATTCTTCAGTAACTAAGATTTACTTCTCTGCGCATATGCCCATGGTAAGTCAAGACCCCATTCCAACCGGAATCCGAATACCTCTGATTTCTCATGACCCCGCGGAATACCAGCAGGTTAGCTTTCACATGAAAAAGCCTCACCTCAACACTGAGAGTCTTCCTTCCTTTTCACCATTTGCCGTCCTCGACCACAGCTGGTAAACCGACCAGCGTGCTATCTTCCTATTCTTCTTCCAGATCATACTGTAGCGGTGGTCAACTTCGTTCATACTTTTACCACGTTTATTGTTTCACTAAACGCTGACTGTCAAGCTCGGTTGCCATTTGACCGTTGCTCTTGCGCGTGCTCTTACGCACGCTCCCAAATACACGCTAACCATTATCTCTCCCAATTGCCTTCTCGTTCTCACGGGTCGTGGAGAACACTGTTCTGGTTAGCATATTAGTACAGTATCGAGCAGTAGAGTAACGTGCAGGTGGTCCAAGCAGCACAAAGGACCGAAGCACGCGTTTACTGAGAAAACCGCGAAGTAAGGTCCAATCGACCTTACAATACCCTCTACTATTGTTTTATTCCTGGTTCCCAAACGGAACCGCTCTCCTCATCCACCACTTGCTTGATATCTCCCTAACTCCCTACTGTCACCAAACCACGCTAGAAAATACCTGTCTCCGTCCAGGGTTCCCTAATAGACCGGTCTACTAGCTGAATGATTACTAAATGTTCGGATAACAAAATGTTCGTTGTCTGGTTTCCATCAGAACGATAACCATAATCCACAGCTGGAACTCTCTCCAGACTGCCCCACTCCTGATCCCTTTCAGATAATAATAATAATAATAATAATAATAGTAATAATAATTGTATATTTCGGATGCGCCCGAAGCATGCCAGAATGCATGATCAGGTGATTATAATGATGCTGGAATGACAATTCACAAAAGGGTACAACACGTGCATGCAGAGTATCAAGGAGAGTGTTACAGTGAACTAAAACTGTAGTAATACCCAGCAAATTCGAAGGTCAGGGTCGAATGATGTCAGTTGAAGGTCTGGAGTACATGCATATGTGGTATATGAAATAATTACCACTAGTGGAAATTCGAACATATTCAAAGGATACTTTTTTGGTGCGCTACAGAATATGAGAGGCATATGGATAGAAATCTCGTCGAAGTGCTCGGTGAATTATTCACTTCACGACAGGCATGTCAAGAAGTATTAACATGGAAATATTCCAGTCTGCAAAGATGGTAGCATATAAAGTAGTGGCTGTATAATGGAGGAATCATATATGTGGCAAACAATTGCGTATTTCTTGGTAGGGAGACTACCAGAGTGATGGTGGCAGGGAACGGCCGGAGGAAAACAGGTGAGCGTGCGGCAAATTGTTATTTTTATGTAGGGTTGGTGTGAAATGTCAAAGCGGAAGTGGAAGACTAATCAATATTGACCGTGTGGTTGCATCCATTATACAGGTGTTCAGTTCTGCGGGAGGGAAGGTAGAGTAATTCACAGGTAAGTGTACGTCAGTAGATGAACGCTATGTGGAGTGTACCATGCAAAAATGACAGATCAATAAAACTGCCCAGATATATCGAGGAAAGCTGCAGTGGATCAACGAATATAGAAATAAAATGTATCAGCCGGTGCAGATAGTGGTGTGATTTAGAGGCTGGATTCGGGGTCAGTTCCGGTAATATAACACGAATGCAACATCTGGAAGATCAAAGGTGTCGATAACGGTGATGGTATAGTAAGTAGACGGTGAGTGTCACGTTTCTAATGACCAGTTTGACAGGTGTGCATAAGCTACTTGGGTATCCATCGGCCAACTGGACGTTACTAGGCGATCTGATCAATCGGATTGGCAATGGTTAAACCTATACTCCCTCCTGCTGACGTTATAAGGGACACAGTACACGGCTGACCACAATCCTATAACATAAGTAACAAACCTTCATGAAAGTCTCACCTGATCGCAGAGCTGGTTCCTGACACCAATGATCACCCCACACCCGCTCAGAATCCATTTCCAGTACTCCATTACAACAGCTCAATTCATCCTGCGTTGCAGCAGGAAACTAATGAGCGGAAACCAGCCCTGGCCGCTGCGTTCCTAACCTATTCTGCCCACTTTGTCAGACTAGCCCCTTTTTGCCCGCTACGTTCACCACTCTACCTGTCATCACCTGAAACCAAAGTCTTTATGAAACAGAATACAAACCACATGTAGCCAACCAGAACTTAAATATTTCTTTTACCACATATACAAAAATTGTTTCTTTAAACTCTTCCAAATTCCGCTTAGCCATATCAGTAGCGTTTGCCTCCACTAGTCTGTTTCTTCGACGGCTCCTCTTTAAAAGTCCGTTCTGCTTCCACACACCATTCATGCCCCTCAGAAGTTCACTGCATTCCTTGTGAATTTTCTTCGCTTTCATGTGAATCTTCATATGACACTGAAATCACCTGCACAAAAGCTCCGTCTTATTATCACATTTGACACACATTGCATACATTACATACGCCCCCCCCCCAAAAAAAAATTAGTTACCCAGTGCTGGATCAATCTTCTATGTTTCGCTGGCATCTCTGACTGCACGTTGATAGCCCCATGCGGCCGTGCTTTCAATCTTGTTCTTTGATAAATCTCCCGCCCAGTTACTGGTTAGCGACCGTCCATTTATCCAGTTGATACAACCTCGCGTCCTTTTCTGGATGCCGTGACCCGTCGCAACCAGTTTTCGGCACCTATGAGGCATGTCATATATTACTCCTGCCTCAACTTGCTGTACATGTTGTGATATCCGACCTATTGTTTTTTGGTCCTTGCGACCAGTGCAATCTTTAACACTCTCCGGTGTAGCTTATATCAGCATTCCCACGTTTTTCAGGCTATCCACACCGCCCTTCCCGAATTCGAAGCTAGTTTATAATTCCCGCTTCAACCATTACCACTTTAGTTCACTCAAATGCCACACGACTTTACTGTCTTATTTCGGTTACTGCGTGATTCTTGAATTTGAAAACTGAGAATACCTCACACCGTTATGTACGGCTGTATTCTCTGATCTTGCCTTGTGCATCTGCCTTGACCACGGTCAATAAATATACAAATATCAATGAGCAGTTATCAACTTCATGGCAAGACCGTATTTTCTAAGACTGATTTGGTGCGAGCCTATCGCCAGATCCCAGTCGCCGCTGAGGATGCCGAGCAAACTGCTGCCACGACTTCCTTTGGTTTGTTTGAGTTCCTGTGTACGCCTTTTGGTTTACAAAATGCTGCGCAGATATTTCAGAGGTTTATGGATGGCATTACACGAGACTTGAAATTTGTTCACGTCCATATCGATGGCTTGCTAATGGCGTCACTGAGCGTAGCTGAACATTTCCAGCATTTGACGGTACAAATTTCAGCTTTTGTCCTAACATCGAATAGTAGTCAGCCCCGAAGAATGTGAACTTGGCAAACCGGAACTTGTGCTCCTCGGTCAAAAGATTACTGGGGAGGGTATTAAGCCTTGCGGGGATAAGGTACGCGCCATTCTAGGTTACGCCGTACCGTCCCCAATCAAGGGGCTTAAGACACTTTTGGGGTTAGTTAACTTTTATCATCCTTTCATACCCAATGATGCTGAACGTTCGCCTCCATTAACCGACCTACTTCGTGGCAATCCACGTAAGTTGTCGTCCACGGATACCGCACGAGTAGCGTTCTCGGAGATTAAAATGACGTTGGCTCAGACCACGCTCCTGGTGCACCCAGATCCGTCCGCCACTCTATGCATAGCGGTGGATGCATCCGAATTTGCCATCGGAGCGGTCCTGCAACAGTCTGTCTCTGGGATCTGCCAGCCATTAGAGTTTTTCTCTCGACGTCTCAGTCCCACGAAAACGAAATAAAGTGATTCTGGTCGCGAAATGCTGGCCGCATGTAACGCCATCAAACATTTCCGCCATGCAGTCGGGGGTCAATATTCCATCCTCTATACCGACCATAATCCTTTGACGTATGCATTGCATACTAAGTCTGAAAGTTACTCCCCAAAAGAAGTCAGGCATTTAGACTATATTTCTCACTTCACCACTGATCTTCGACGTGCTGAACATGAGTCGAACGGCGTTGCAGGTGCCTTGTCACACAATCCACCTAATGCTAATAAATCTCAGGTTTTAGACAGCCCTGCCGCGGCTGCTGCACAGGCACAGGGTACCTCATGTATGGAAGCCTCTAATTCATCTTCATCACAGATTCAGTCCATACCTCTGGCCACCAGTGCTGAGGCTATACTCTGCGACATGTCTACTGACCTACCTCGACCAGTCGTACTCTCTACATGTCGGCGTCCCGTGTTCGACACCCTACATGGTTTCTCACATCCAGGCATTGCAGCCGGTCTCCGATTAGTAGCTGCACAATACGTCTGGCCGTCCATGAATAAAGATGTTTGTAAGTGGGCAAACATTGTCTACAATGTCAACGATCTGAAGTTCATAGGCACGTAGCTTCGCCTATCGGTACTTTTGCCACGCCTGATGCCCGCTTCGACCACATCGACGCAGACATTGCGGGCCCGATGACCCCTTCTCGCGGGTATACCTACTTACTAACGAGCATCGATAAGTTTACGTGGTGGCCGAGGCTATTCTCATCTCTGTCATCACGGCCGAATCGGTGGCTCGACATCAGATAGAAAGATGGATAGCTTTGTGTGGTTGTCCTTGCACAATCACTACCGATCGAGGGCAACAATTTGAGTCCGAAATATTCTCTTCATTAACTCATGCTGGGTACGGAATGCATTTGCACTACCGCGTACCATCCATGATCGAATGGTTCAGTCGAACGTTTTTCACAGCCAAATCAAAGCGGCTCTCGAAGCGAACAACAGACCCGACTGGCACAAACTGCCGCTAGTTCTGCTTGGTATCAGGACTTGTATAAAGACAGATATCCAATGTTCCGTCGCAGAACTTGTCTACGGCACGACACTACGATTGCCTGGAGAATTATTTCCTTCAGGGAGTACAGGTTCGCTTACCGTACAGACTTACGTCCACCTTTCCTCTACGTACATGCAAAATCTGGCTCCGGCGCAGGCTCGAATGCAGCGACGACAGGTTTTTGTTCCGACCGAACTCGAAACTCGTCTGCATGTATTTTTTCGTGTGGATTCGGTACGGAAGCCACTGTAACAGCCTCAAGAAGGCTCATTTTGCGTGACTTTCCCTTCACGATAAAACCCCGAGGGTTGATCGGCGCGGTCGCCTCGATACAATTGGCATCGATTATCTCAAAGCCGCGTGCGTCGATGATAGCGTGTCGCCCGCGGACAGGAGGTTCGATGTTAACCCTGCACTACCTGTTGACAAAATATCCGTGTCACGTAAGGGTCAGCAGCTAGCTTTGCCTGCTACGACTTCGAATGAGATTGTCGCCTCACGTTCAAGTCAGCAGCGCACCCCTGTGAACCCGTCCGCGAAGGAGGCTCCCGCTTCACTTTCCGCTCTGAAGGTTGTTTACCCAGTGCGCTCTCGCGACCAAGCCAAACACTTCGCAGTAATAACGTTCGTGTTCACCTTTTCGACTTAATTTACCATACCTCATTAGTTGCTGCTGTATTCTATTCAAGTCCATTGCGGCTACTGCGACGGAGGAATACTGGAAATCATTCCACGTATTCTACATGCCTTGTGAATTTGACTATAGTTGACATTACTTTGAACAGTCGTTCCATTCATCACACGCTTGCACGTTTGTTTATCCATGGCAGACATTCGAATTTGGCCTTGAACCGTTTCTGACTGTCATGCTTGAGCCACGGGGCTTCGAACCTTTGAGTTTTACTGTGGAGCCTATCTGGCCGCATACTTGAGGTTTGTATATATTTATACCTTTTGTAAATTTCATTTTAATGCCGTAGGAAATACGAATCAACCTTGTTCTGGTTTTCGAGTTCGTTCGAATTGTCTACGCTTTGCTCGACTTAAGAGTACTGACTTATAGCTGCTATGCTAGCTTTCCGTTTCCTTTTGTTTCACGGAACCCCGCCATATGGTACGCTTCTCGGGTCCTGCGAAATCTGGGAATTTTGGCACCAACATCTGCTTTCTAGATCGGCCCTATCGTTGTCCCTCCTTGCCACTGACGAACCTACCGATTTGGCTTCCGGATATCACATTGGTTAACGGTTACTCGACGCTTGACGTTATCAGTGTGGCATATCTGGATGACGATTCAAGCAACCCATGTCATTGGCAAGGAATCTGGTTTACTCTGGATCAACATTCTGCTGTTCCTTTATACCACCGGTTCTGCCCGTCAGCATCCTACAGCACAGATACAGTCACTTATTTTGCAACCTTTCACGCACACGAATATCATTTGTATGTCTTCACCTTCTCGACACTTTCTGAAAGCTTTCCACGCCTTCTAGCTGGGGGCTGCTGTAGTGACCTCGATCATTCTGAGAATATGTCCTTTTCATGAACACCACTTCAGAGTTATTTTCTCCGCTATCTTTTCTGACGTTTGCCATCAGCCTCACTGTATTCTTCAATCGAGTGCGTCTAACTGGACTGACTTTTCCGAGGCTTCCGTCGAACTTGTTTTGAAGCACTTCACTTTTGATCTTTCACCGATTGTACCCGCTCGTGGTTCGCCTTTTGCTTAGCCGTTGCATTCATATCTGTTCAGTGTATCCCTGGCATCGGCACGGTTTCGGTGCCACGATATATAGAATACACATCTGCATCCGTAAACCGAATTGCTTCTTCTCTATTCGTCCGAAAGATGGGATAACGTTGGTAATTCGCAGCCAGATACAAAACACGTTCGTTAACCGCCTACGAATGTCTTCTACAGGTCCGTCTCTTTATTTTTGCTGAAAAAGATAGAAGTAGAAGCACTTCGCTAACCTCGTAGGTAAGAGACAACCGCTACTTTAGCTTCTCACCACACTTGGTGCTACGGACCGAAGGCACGGGCTCAGGATAACTGAAAGGCCCGGAGTAAACTACATTTATCCCAAAGACTCACTGTTCTGCTTTTGTGGTGACTCGTCTCAGTTCAGTTTCGATTCCAAAACTTGGAGGCCGTCTGCCAAACGGTTCAGTTTCTCGCAATAATGAGCTCTTTGATCTCCGGATGCCTTGAACTTTTGAGGGGCGCATCTGGGAAGAGCTGGACAAAAGTTTTCGGACAGGACCTACAGCAGTACTTCATTCCGGTTCTACTCTAGGATCAGGCTGTTAGTCAGCAACTCTGCCTCGTCAGTCTCCTCACGGGAAAAACGATTAAAGACACACAAAATGAGATAATCAGAAGGGTGACAGGCCGGGTTTTAATAGCTGCTGCTACCAAACAATCCCTCACGGGCCTTATCCAGCCGATGTCTAAAGACATTCGCTGAAGTTGCTCCAGTTATCTCCCCCATTATTGTATTAAACTCGTCGACTGACCTCATAGCAAACCATTGATTCTTATCTCTTATCTTGCCCAGTCTTTTGGGATCTGGGATCTGTGCTCTCGCGGTCTGTCGTCCCTTCAAATTATAAGGAGAGACCGAGCAGGTCCATCTGACGTGCCCTTTCATTTACCAGTTATGGACTCTTCTTTTAAGTCCCATATTGATCTCTGTCCTTCCGACGAGGATGTTATTAGCACTATTTTGCCTCACTTCTGCTCGTAGCCTAGCCCCGGCCAACATCCAAACCACCTACTAAATCGCTACTGTGCTTGCTCCAGAGCTGTTCTACCCCACACGATGGAAGGTCTTAGTTCAGGTCAGGTCCTTCAACAGGACTTGAGACTGGAACTGGAAGAAACGTCCACATTCTTGCACCAGTGAGAGTCCAAACGAATCCCAAAGGGCCTTGAAGTCCTCGTTTGCTTTTTGCTCCTTTCAGCACTCTGTAGATGAAACAGGGTCCGGGCATAGTTCTCTGTCAGGCTAGTGCATTTTTCCCACGGCCACGAAATGGGTCCCTTTCTATGTATAGCTTCCACAGCAAGAATGTCACCAATACTGGAGGGGGTTAGATATAGCGGTAACTGGCAGGTTGTGACGAAGAAAACGCGATCGATGATGGTGGAGAAGGGGTGGGTGCGAAGGCCAGAAAGATGAGTATACTACTGATGGGTAGCAGTGACCAAAGAGGAAAGGGTGCTACTTCTAATGGCGTAAGTTTAGATGTACTCAGGGGATATATCGGGCCACCAAACGTCCAACCTATCTTTAAAACCTACCATCGACAAGGCATACACCACCTCAGCCAGCTGTGCTTCAAGGGTGGACAATGCGGCAAGCAAATAAATTTACCTTCAGTTTCTTTATTGCTTTTAGTTAACGGAGCTTAAACTCGACTTCCCCGGGCCTGGAGTATAATGTCAATACTAATGATGGCTTCGTTATTATGGGTAGCCCCTTAATTCCTTGCAGGCCTTTATTGGGCCCTTTGATTGTTCTACGTTTCATGGGGAAGAGTCTTGGCACTGCCAAGCACTCTGAGCAAGTTATTTTGCCTGCATTTTAGCGACATTACAATGGAATATCACTGAACTTCCACAAGAACAGCGGCGTCCTCCATAACAGCCGGGGCCCAAGCCTGGACACGATATCCTGGGTGCGGCCTTGCTAGTACTGTGTAGATGGAAAACAGCAATAAAGCCTCTATAAACGTTACGGAGGGCAATATTTGATGGAGCCCCTTTTTATTCATAGCCTCAGCAGCCACTTGCCATGGAGATGGCTGGTAGAAATCGTTCAAAGGGACTCCATGACCAGTGATATGTGCAACATTCCTCATTGCCTGCTTGCTTTGGAGATCTAGGTGTTTTAATCCCTCGCCGATGTCCTGGGTGAGAAGCCTAGCCTTCCACATGTGGGGCAGCAAATGGCACTGAATGGTCTGGACGTGAAAATTACCAAGCCCCCCTGAGGTGATGCAGTTCCATACATACTGCTACACAGGGTCCACAAACAGGTAGTCTGGGTCATGTATACCTCCCAGTATGTCATCGATGTACATCGAAAACAGAGGGGGACACAAGGCTGATGTCTGTGCGACCCCACCGGTAGCCACAGCACTAGTGAACTCGCTCCCATTCATCCCTACTTGTCCCCGGGTCCTTTCCAGCACATAGGGCTCCTCGCCCAGCGCTTTACTTTTGCTTCGTCGGTGTGCCGGTGCTTTACGGGTTCAAAAGCTTTCTGAAAGTTCAAAAGGCAGACCTCAATTCATATTTTACCGAGAGTTATGTGGCTAGGGCCAACGGTGAGTCCAAGTAGTTGTGTCATTTGCGCTTTCGCGTAGCTCCTAGCAAGGAGTGGCTCTTTCGTTTTCTAAAGGGCACAAATTTTGTGTCTTATCTACGCTGGCAAAGAGAGGCCAAACGATGAGAAAATTTTAGTTAACCCCAAAGTTAGCAGATACTTTTGGGCGTACGGCCACTCAAAACAGGTTCTAGCCACGGCCAATCGAAAGTTCAGAAGTTTTCCATAGAATGCAGACAAGTCATGAGCCCATTTCTGCACGGTGTACCTCGCAGAATCCACGCCGAAAGTTGGGGGGAAAGTTGAAGCTCACCACACATTGCCTGCGGCAGACATTTGGCTTTATTAATTCATTAATCACCTTTGGTTATAGACGCACAGGTTATCTTGCAACGGCTCCTCGAAGACACGAGAGTGCCAATGGGTTTTGATTCCACGTGAATTTCAAATGCGCCCAGGGGCTCTTCTAGGTTCAGCATCAAGTAACCAGTTACCAGTGGCATTTGAAACCTCGCAGCAACTGGGATCACTAAGTTACCTGATTTCAGAAGCGGCCCAGAACCAGAAGCAAATCACTCATCAGAACAGCCAAGTCACAAACAGGTCCTCCGCGGAATGCCGGGCTATCTTGGGTGACTTTCATTAGTCGGGCCGTATCACACGCCACGGATCAGTTAGAACTGGTAGGTGACTCCGCGTACTTCCACCAAATCAATTAAATTCGCCCCGTATAAAGGATTGACTATTCGAGTGATGTTTGTCTAAGTAGACCTGAGGTTTTCCGGCTACGACTCATGGCCAAGTCCCGTTCCGCTCGCCCTGCAGTCATGGCGCATCACCAGATCACTGGTTTGACCCTAGCTGGCTAGCCTCCCCGGATCTGCTAGTTCAATTGGACCGACAGTGCACCACCTCCAACTCCGCTGACCTTCCCTCTTGTCGACTGAATTCGTGGGGGTCCACCATTGGGATGGGAGGGCTCAGGAAATCGCAAAATTGGTGAGCCCGTTCTTACTTCTGCTCTTTTACTCTCGTTCTTCGTATACACTCTCCACATTAATTCAATACATCAACTAAGTTTATCCACATTCTTGCTTTTATGAGATAATGTCCAGGCATAAACCTCCCGATTTCACCATGCCGGAAGTATTTCTGGTTGCTCATCCTTTCAAAGCATTGCCTTTTTTCGCCTTGTAAACCCGGGCTCTGGTTGATGGACCTAGAGACACAATTGGCAGCTGTCTTAACAGCAGAAATTTGTATATCCTCCTACCCAGCTGCCTATAGAAACTTCAGAAGCTGTGTCCGGTGTTATCTCCCAACCATCTGCGGGAACTCCCTATGATGTTCTGCTTCAGGCGATTCCAGATCGCACAGGTGTCTCCGATGAGAAACGGACTGAACAATCATCAAGCTGTGAGGCACTGGGCGATTAAAATCCTTCGCCGCTTCTGCGTCGAATGCTTCCCCTGGCCCAGGGCATTCCCACCGGGGAGATGGTGCCGCTACAGCTTCGGCTGCAACAGTTACCCCTACAGGCTCCGCGTTCCTTGGCGTTGCTAATAGATAGTGCTGCCTCGGATAAGTTGTCCGCTGAGGCTGACCGCTTCTCTGAAGCAGCCTCCCTGTCTCTTAATCAGCTTACAAACTCCCCCCTAACTAACACAAATGTCAACTTAACAAATCTTACCACACAATTAAGTATCCTTTGGGCGGAAGTTGCCTGTACACGGTCGCCGTACAGACCTCCCCTTCATTCCTCCCCGTCTTGAGCCCGACAGCATGTCGTCAACCGAAGTCCTTCGCCCAACCTATCGCCGAGACGCGACACGCGAGGATGGTGCTGGCATCCTCGCCCGAACCGTGGGCCCGCAGAGAAGTGCACTTTACCGTGCACTCTTCTCAACGAACAGGGAGACTTCTCGGCCGACATATAAGTACAGCCTTGCTTGTTGGAAACTCAGAACCGTGCGGTCTTCTTTTCATCGAGGACATTATTTTGAATTGCCAATTTTTGAATGACACTGGGTCACAGGTCAGCATCATTCCACCAGCTCCCTTTGATCGTAACCACCTCACGCCCTAGAGCTTCGAACAAACGACCGGTCTTGCATTCCAACATACGGAACCAAGTGCTTCACAGTAGATCCTGGTCTGCATCGCCCCTTTTCGGTGGTCATTCCTAGTCCCCGACAACCCCCGACCGATCATGAGATTGGATTTTTGCACCACTTCAACCTATCACTGCACCTTGGCACCCGCACGTTAAACCACCTAGCTACTCATCACCCGTCTCCGGATCACTGTGTATGGCCAACATCATCGACCCTGTACCCGTGACACCCGATGCCAATAGGAGCTCCATCAATGTTTTGGCCCAATTTCCATCACTCACCAAGACGGAGAGCCACTTACACGCAGTACACTCCAATGTAAGGCACCACATCAATACGACGGGCCCCCCTACGTTTTCCAGCCCACGCCGGCTACCCCCAAAAATTCGCCACTTCCCGCCGCGAATTTCAAAATATGCTGGAACATGAGATCATTTGTCCCTGTGAGAGTCTGTGGGCATCTCCACCACACGTGGTACCCAAGAAGTTTACCAACGACCGGCATCCATGAGGTGATTGTCGTCGTCTCAATCAGGTGACCACCCCAGATCGTCATCCCGTTCCAAGTATTCACGATATCACTTTCAGTCTGATTGGATGTACCATCTTTAGCAAACTTGACTTGGTACGGGCATACCATCAAATTGTGGTAGCTGAAAAGGGTATCCCCAAGCCGGTGGCCTCTACACCTTTTGGATTATTAGAATTCTTACTCGCGCCTTTCGGGCTGCGCGATGCGTCACAAACTTCCCAGCGTTTTATTGGTGGTGTTGATCACAACTTTCATTTCGTCAGCCCACACATCGAAGACGTTCTTGTCGCAAGTTCAATTGTTGCAGAACACTAGCCACATCTTCGACAGATCTTTCAACGACTCCCCCATCACGGTATTGCTATCAACGCTTCCAAGACCACTTTAGGTAGGCCAGCACCACACATTCTCGGTCACATCATCGACCCCAGTTGACTTCGTCCAGCCGACGATAGGGTCGACAACGTCGCCAAGTTTCCACTTCCAACAACATTTAAACAGCCTAAAAGTTTCAACGGCTTTGTCAGTTACTATCGTCGCTTCATCCCATATGGTGCCGCGGCAATGCAACCACTCACCGACCTTCTGCAAGGGAAGCAATACCAACTAATCTGGACGGAAAAAGCGAGACGCTCTTTCAGCAAGCCCAAACATGCCTTGGCCTCTATCGTTTTACTTAGTCATCCATCAAAACTGAGCTTAAAGATTTTGCTTGGTTGTGTTTACCGCCCACCTGGCCCAAATGACTGTGACTTCTTAACTAATATTGCTGCACTGAGTTTTGTCGCAGATCTCCTTCGTGGACCCAAGCCCACAGCAGTTGACTTCAATGCACCGGTTGTTTGTTGGTCAACATTCTCCTCTCCGCAAGACTTACTTGACTTTGCGACTACTACCTCCCTTGAGGGATGGGCTTAGCAAAAGTCTTCACCAACGAGAGTAATGGCGTTCTGGACTTGATCTTTACCCAAAGTGTTACCCAGGTGTCCACTGTGGCCCAAAAGAAGCTTCCGGAAAGTGATAACCCATGGTTCAGTGTAGGTTCTCCGTCCCCGAAACAGGCGCGAAAAGCTACTTGCTGCCGGCCCGTTCCATCACGCTCAATGGAACCTCTTACACTTGCTTATACGCAGCCAAAGGTGGGATAAATTTTTCCTATCTTGGGAACCACAAAAGGTAGCAGAAAAGCCTTATTCTATTCTAAGTTCCGGTTCCAAAATGATCACGCCTAAAAATGGTTCCTATCAACGTGCATAACCAAACAAAATATTCCGAATGAAATGGCTACTCTTGAAGCTACAGTGCACCGTTCTCAAAGCAAGGGATTTCCCGTTATACACAAAAATGGTCCACCTATCTAGAGAAATCACCTCCTATTCGGAGCGGACAGGGGAAAACGAGAACATATTGCCTCGCGCAACCCAAAAAGAGTGGAGATTTTGGCTAAATTATTGAAACATGGATACACTCGATCCACTTGGACCATTTTTTCTCTTTTCTACATTGGCACTTTAATAATAATAATAATAATAATAATAATAATAATAACGGTTTATTTTGGATAATTACGAAGCATACTGCTACGCAAGACCGAACAGTACAGTCGAAAGCTGAATCAGATTTTTAGGAGGATTGCACAACTATGTGCACGCCATTGAATGTGAGTGGAATCATTCAAGTCCATTTCCTGTGGTACCGCCCGGGAAACTAAAACTCGAGGTCCGGTGGTCTAGCCGGCCGAAGGTAGTTTGTTTTTATTCTGCCAAGGTGTGGAGTGGATGGAGAATAGTAGGTCCACAAAAGTCCTAAGGAGGGGCGGCTGTCCTGCAGGAGAACCATACTGGGTTGACGGATAGGTGGTAACCGTGAAAAAGACAAACTCCCGAAGGGGACGTAATCGAATAGTAGAGCTAAGCGGTGTATGAGAGGGGTTGCAATGTAAAATCGGACGATGAAAATAGGAAGTATTACGCAAAAAGAACAAGAAAAACAGACGAGGATAACAGCTGTAAAATTCAGTGACTGTTTACCTGTTGAGCCTGTTATATAACAAACGGACTACACACTGGATTGTGGTTGCCAAAGTGATGGTGGAAGAAGTGGCCGGATAGAAACACGCAGACTTTGGCTGGATTGTTTGCTCTCAGAAGAAAGGAATATAATGTCTCAACATGAAAGTGGGAGCTGGCGAAAAATTGACATGTGGTGCGTAGCTACGACGATGGCAGAAGAGTAGCTTGCAAGATAGATGATCAATTAAATAACAGGTTAGTATTTACATAATGATATTCTTTAACAAAAGACTACACGTGGTGATAAAGAGTCTATTAAATATCGGAAGGGTCCGTGACGAAGTATTGGAAAAGAGTGCCTGATGGGAAACACAAAAATCAACTGATGAATAGACTTGCAAAGTTCGGCGGCTGGATATGGTCGGAGTGTATGATAAACCAAACGGATTAGAAGCCTGGACTGTGGTTACCAAAGTGATGGTGAAAGAAGTGGCCGGATAGAAACACGTAGACTTTTGAGCGGATTGGTTGCTTTCAGAAGAAAGGAATATAATGTCTCAACATGAAAGTGGGAGCTGGCGAAAAATTGACATGTGTTGCGTGGCTACGATGGTGGCAGAAACAACGATGGCAGCCAACAGCGGCAATTGGATGGTACTTTTGTCCCCGATATGACCAAAGATTTTGACCGAGTTTCTCACTCTCGACTTTTATCCAAAGTGAAAACTTACGGCAGCGTTAACCCAGCATATTTGTGATTGTCATCTTACTTGTCTTCACTCCACCAGGTGGTAAGCGTAAATGGCACAGTGTCATTACCGAAAGCTGTAACTGGCGGAGTCCTTCAAGGTGGCATTCTAGGACCAATACCATTTCTAATGTACGTAACCGACATATTCGACGAAATCCACCACGGATTCCTCTTCCAACAATACATCTCCAACTGTGCCGGTCTTCTCTCTTGGCGACTGAATTCGCGGGGGCTCACCGTTGAGACGGGCGGTCTCGCGAAACTCTAAAGTCTTCTTTCTTGTAAGTCTCATAATCAAAGCTCAGCGGCTTTGACTCAGGCGTGGGTCACAACTGACCAACTTTTCAGAATTACATCTAATAGCCTCCTGAACAATGTTAATAATCTCTCTCATCACTTCAGCAGTCAGTGTTTTGCGTGGATTGGTCAGCCTCCGAGATAGACGGTACACTACTGCTAGGTTCATCAACTTCTGGTTGTTCAGATTTATCGGGTGCTCTTATGCAAGTGTGTTTGTGAAGAGGGAGCTGTGCACTCGATCCAAGTCCACAGTCGCCTAGGATAACACGAAAAGTGAATATGAAGTCCCCGTGGACTCCTTGATATTCCACTAGAGAACACCCTGTAGTCTTCGGCCGACCTTCGTAGATGATAACACGCAGTCCTTCAAAAAGGTGAGTGGGGCCTCTGCACTCGTTCCAACTTTGACAATGTAGCCGAAGTAAATGGATCCAGGCGCTCCAACCTAGGCCACACATGGGATCAACATACCTTGAGTGTTGGGTAAGAGAAACCCCAATGGTCGAATAATCGGTCAAAGGATACTCAAAACGGAAACAGAAATATTTTTTGCTTTATTCTTTTGTCTCAGCGACGAAGCCACAATCACTCCCAGATGTTTTCATAGGCAGAAAGGCGAGAGGTTGCCTCATGTACATAATATATCTAATTACTGAACGGTAATCTTATCTGTACGTGCAAACTTGCCGGTGTCGGCAGGCAGGGATCACAGATCAGACCATCCTCCAAAGGCCTTTATATCCTCCTGAAAAACAACAGCACCTGAATTAGATGTGGTTTTTCGAGCAGACGAGAAACGGCTATTGAAAAATTGCTGGTAGATAATCGACATAGGCCAAGAAGAAGAGCGGGCATAGAACCGACCTTGTGTTGCACCACCGGCAGCCACTTGCCTCGTCGACTTTGGCCCCGCTACTTCACTGCCAAGGTCTTCCATTTGAGAAAGTTGTTGATTCAAAGACTCAGGGGATCCACAAAACGGAGGGCTTTTGGCTAGCCTGTCAGACAATCGAGCGGAACTATGCTAAAAACCTTGCTAAAATCCACGCAGATTACGCCCACAGGGTGTTCCTCGGCCTTTGCATTCGTTCAGCTTTTTTATACAGTTAGCAAGTTCGCAATGAACGACAAACCCTTTCGAAAGCAATATTTTATCGGAACAGTAGGTTTTCTACACCAACGTGTCCTTGGAGACGGGTGGTCAGCAGGCATTTCATAACCTTTCTCATCACTGATTATATGCTAACCGGTTGCTGACCGACCACCTCGGCCCTTGACCTACCTCTGTATAGTGGAAAAATACCTGCTTTCTTCCATTCTTGAAGGAGCTTTTTCGCAGATAACGACTTGTCGAACAATAATGCGACTGGGTGAATTAGCACACACACACTACCATGTCCTGGGGATTGGTTAACTCTGATGGTACTCACGACTGTCGCTACTACGTTCCCTCGCACGACATACTGTGAGCCCGCGCTGCAATACGTGTAGAGTGATTACGCCCCGGTTCAGGGGCTTTGATTGGCAAGCAGTGCATTACTTCCCTCCGTAACTCCCGGCAAGTGTCCATCCTGTGAGGCTGTGGTGGCAGTTTAGTCGGCTTCCTCAGTCGCAGATGAGAGAGAGGGTGTTTGGGCACATGAACAGAGTCCGCTGCTGGCATCGACGCAAGCTTGCGCCTCCTCACCTCAGTTGGGTGCATGGCTGGTGCAAGTCACTGCAGCGGTTACACCCTTCTCCAGCTGCGTGACAGTTTCGCCGCACAAATCAGGTGCTTCAAAGGACTGCTGAGTTTCGGGCCAAACCAGGGTGGAAGTTTTGCATGCGGTCACTACCGGGATGGGGGAGCAAAGGTTTGACATAATTTGAGGATTACATCCCGACTTGCTCTCAAAACCGTGTCTATCTGGCACGGACCCTGCGGACAGCATACCACCGAGAATGCGGCCTCCCTGAATGGTTGCAACGGCCTCCACCATACGTCGAGTCCACCCTGTGGTCCGGTAACGAACTTCGCTCTTCTGTCCCGGCCGACGGCCAACACAGCGTGGCCACTACAACAAGCTTTAAACCACTCCTAGCCAATTTCATATGAATCCCGAAACCAACCCAAGATGGATCGGTAAATTCTATGATTCAGAGTTACTGAATGGCCAATATCATAAAACACACAAACTCTAATTATGTAATCACAGACTCAAAAATGAAGACCAAGTTCACTGCGTACGATGGGCAAGAGAGTGCTGTGTGCAGATCCAAGGTGGGGTACGACAATCTAGCGCCTTGGATGCCAACAGACAAGGGTTATTTCATAGAAACGTAAGTTGCACGAAATAAGTACAAGACATACGTAAGTGAGCAATTTCACGAAACCACCATATTGTAGTGCTTTCGAAGGATTTTCCACGACCTACAGTTACACCAATCACCAAAACCCTTCCGATACTAGCGGAATCAAAGTTTTGGAATTAGGGTACTGTTTCTCTCTGCCTACCCGGGCCCCACTGTCGGAGCTGAAACTACTACCGCTGACTTCCGAAACCTACTCACGTACGCACGGTCGCTTGTGATCCGGTGGCCAAGCCAATAACTCTTTTCCCGCCTGCCGTCATTGCTGGCTTTTATCATCTATGCTCTTGGTGTTACCTTCTGCTCAGAACGCCCATTGATAGCTTCCCTAAACCTGTCGTTCTGTTAAATCCCTCCTCGTTCCCCATGCCATGACGCACCAATCGCACCGTGTTACGAATGTTTGAGCAATGCGTAGCCAAATTCGCAACGGATCCCGAAATCAGAAGACGATTATCCGTGATAATTCTACGATACTAGATTATTAAAATAAACAATGACATAAACAATATACAAACCTCAATAATACGATCACAAGGACTCAACAACGAGAAACCGAATAGCAGCGTGTGAGCAGACAGCACGTGCGTCACGCAGGTCCTGAGCAAGGATGTGCCAAAGTAGCGCTCTGGGCGCGAACAAACAACGATTGGTCCAGAAAAACAACCAGTTCGTAAAGACAAGTCAATAGTGTATGGAAATGAGTGATGTTGGGGAAACACTGTTTGTCTAGCCACTTCCTATTTTCAACGCTTCTGACCACGACCCCCTACTGGCCACCGTTACTCCGGTGATTCTTTTTTTCATGCTGTCAGATTTTACCATAGTCGGTTAGGTTCTTCTTTTTTTTATCAGCTGCCGCCAGGTATAAGAGCATTTATAATGTTAGAAAATACATAGCAGCATATATAATATGGTCCTCAAGGTACCAGTCTCATCCACGCTTCAACTACTTACTCATTGAGACCCTATTTCAACACAAGATTCCAGGCCTCGTTCTGATGAACGAATCGCCACAATCGATGTGGTCTTCCATAAACCATTCGTCGAACTACACATAAGTATTTGCTCCCAGTGTCGCCTATTCTCGCTTCCTTGCTTTTTTGGTAACTCTCACTAAGCCTCACAAGAATTAGTCGCTAGTACCGGTCTTCTCCGCTTTCCGTATGTTGTTTAATCCAAAAAACAAGACCTCAACGTCGCGACCACCCATTTCTGTTACTGGCATGATATTGGTGTTCTGTCTTTCTCCCCTAACCCACAGCTGGTAGAATTGCCAGACTGCAGCCCTCTCCGTTCTGTTTTCAGAACCTGTACCCTAAGGACGATTGTCGCCGTCCACTTCCCAGGAATAACTTGGACCCTCTCTTGCTGGACAGGACAAACGAGATTTACACACAACTTCATTTTCGCCCGTCTCACGATCGCTTTCCCCAAGATTCCCGCCATCGGACTTCTTGAACCTGGACTACTCGATCTCACTGCATTCATACAACTCATTTTAATCCCATATGTCATTATGCCCGTTCCGTGTTAGAACTCGCTAATACTGTTCAAACACTGGCACCTTTATTGTCACTGTTCATTGCTTCATCAGTCACCAAAAAAAAACGTCCGGCGCTGACATATCTTTCAGTAGTCATCCAGTGGGCAGCGAAGTAATTAGTAACTACCTGCACTCTTCATCGGTCCATCCGATCGCATCTGCAATGCTGTTGCATCGAGTGTTCGGGCTCTGTAGATCACTGCGTTCCCTCCACGATTGAACGTCTTCGATACACTTCCCATGCTGCATCGCCGCTCCGTTCCCATCATTTGTTACACCTGTCAAATTGGTCATTAGAAATGTGACACTCACCGTCTACTTGCTTACCATCACCGTTATCGAGACCTTTGATTTTCCAGGTGTTGCATTCGTGTTATATTACCGAAACTGACCCCGCATGCAGCCTCTAAATCACACCACTATCTGCACCGGCCGATACATTTTATTTCTATATTCGTTGATCCACGGCCGCTTCCCGCGATATACCTGTGCAGTTTTATTGATCTGTCATTTTTACATGGTACATACCACACAGCATTCATCTATTGACGTACACTTATCTGTGGATTACTTTACCTTTCCTCTCGCAGAACTGAACACCTGTATAATGGATGTAACCACACGGTCAATATTGATTAGCCTTCCACTTCCGCTTTGACATTTCATACCAACCCTACATAAAGTTTATAACTTGCCGCACGCTCACCTGTTTTACTCCGGCCGTTCCCTGCCACCATCACTCTGGTAGTATCCCTCCCAAGAAATACGCAATTGTTTGCAACATATATGATTCCTCCAGTATACAGCCACCACTTTATATACTACCATCTTTGCAGACTGAAATATTTCCATGTTAATACTTCTTGACATGCCTGTAGTAAAGTGAATAATTCACCGAATGCTTCGACGAGATTTCTATCCATATGCCCCTCATATTCTGTAGCGCACCAAAAACATTTCCTTTCAATATGTTCGAATTTCCACTAGTGTAATTATTTCATATACCACTTATGCATGTACTCCAGACCAACTGACACCATTCGACCTTGACCTTCAAATTTGCCGGGCATTACTTCAGTTTTAGTTCACTGTAACACTCTCTCTGATACTCTGCATGCACTTGTTGTACCCTTTTGTGAATTGTCATTCCGGCATCACTATAATCATCTGATCATGCATTCTAGCATGCTTCGGGCGCATCCGAAATATACAATTATTATTATTATTACTACCGCTGACTTCCGAAACCTACTCACGTACGCACGGTCGCTTGTGATCCGGTGGCCAAGCCAATAACTCTTTTCCCGCCTGCCGTCATTGCTGGCTTTTATCATCTATGCACTTGGTGTTACCTTCTGCTCAGAACGCCCATTGATAGCTTCCCTAAACCTGTCGTTCTGTTAAATCCCTCCTCGTTCCCCATGCCATGACGCACCAATCGCACCGTGTTACGAATGTTTGAGCAATGCGTAGCCAAATTCGCAACGGATCCCGAAATCAGAAGACGATTATCCGTGATAATTCTACGATACTAGATTATTAAAATAAACAATGACATAAACAATATACAAACCTCAATAATACGATCACAAGGACTCAACAACGAGAAACCGAATAGCAGCGTGTGAGCAGACAGCACGTGCGTCACGCAGGTCCTGAGCAAGGATGTGCCAAAGTAGCGCTCTGGGCGCGAACAAACAACGATTGGTCCAGAAAAACAACCAGTTCGTAAAGACAAGTCAATAGTGTATGGAAATGAGTGATGTTGGGGAAACACTGAATCGCGAGGGAAAAAGGGGGATTTTCCACGACCGGCTGTTACACCGCCCACCAAAATCCTCCTGGATCCTTAGCAAAGTCAAAGGTTCGGTATAAAGGTACTGATTCTTCCTACCTGCCTAGGCCCTGCTGTCAGTGCGCGCGTCTAATGCTCGTCGTCAACGTTCTACTACTGGTCGCACCTAATCCATTGGATACATAGACGTGAGGCTAGTCTACATCTTCCACAAGACCAAATGACCGATGGCGGGCGTGAATGGCCGCATAGACGTTGTCCTCGTAAGGGGCCGTCCGGTCCTGGATGTACGTGCTTGAGTGTGTGTGTGTGTGCGTGTGTGTGTGCCGGGGTTACAATGAAATCACAGGTATGACTACACATCAAAGGAGGACTTTCTGCAATGTCAACAAAAGACCGGGTGGCAAGAAAACGAGTAAATGTAGCATGTGTGTGTGACCTGAGCTCCGCTACTTCCACATATGCAAGGGGCATTCGGTAGCGTCAAAAAAAAGGCAAACAAAGAACACTGTCACATGTATGATGGGTTTACGGGATGTAGAGTGCGTCGTGCCTGCGTGTATGTATCGGGATGTACAATGGGATCGCATTCATCACCACATATCGGAAAGAACCTTCTGGAATGTCAACGAAAGGACCGCGAGCACCTTAACGTGTTTGACGGAGATTGTGTGGTATATATGGTGTTTCTTTATCCACCTCGATTACCGGTGTGAAAAAGGTTTACTAGGCCTCAGGGTTATCAGCTCCTCCGTCTTCGCTCTCGAGTAGGTTAATACTGCGTATGTCACGAATGAGCACTCCGTTAGCTGTCTTCACCTTCACCGTTCTTATCATTTCGTCAGTGCTTTTGATGGTTTCCGTAACTACTCCCAAAGACCGAGTGCTGAAATGTGCGCGTTCGTCGGCGATCATAACCACGTCCCCAACTTTGAATGGTCTTGTTTTGGCCATCCACTTCTGTCGAGTCTGCAAAGCCGGTAGGTACTCCCGTAGCCATCGCCTCCAGGAGACCTTGGCCAGATATTTCGCTTGCTTCCACCCGTGGAGGTAGCTCCCACGAAGGTTTACCGGCCCTTGGAAACCCTCGTTCGACCTTAACATCAATAAGTCGTTCGGGGTGAGCGCCAGGTGGGTGGGGTCGCCGTTCAATACTGGAACCAGGGGGCGGTTGTTCAGGATTCGCTCCACCTCAGTCATGACGGTGTTCAGCGTCTCGTCGTCGGGCGGCTGCTGCTCCATGATTGACAGCAATATCCGTCTGGCGGACCGGATCTTGCGTTCCCATATGCCGCCTCGGTGACTGGCCTGTGGGGGGTTGAAATGCCAGCGTATGCCGTAGGCCACGGTTCGATTCTGCAGTTCGTCTCTGTTTATGTTCTTGTGCCAACGCTGCAATTCCCGTTGAGCGCCCACAAAGTTCGATCCATTATCTGAGTATATATCGGCCGGTACGCCTCTTCGGTTGATAAATCTTTGCAAGGCCCGTAGAAACGAATCGGTCGTCATCGAATGTGCGACTTCTAGGTGTACCGCACGTGATTTCATGCACGTCATGATACATCCGTATCGCTTTTCTAATCTTTTCCCGCACTTGATCCACAAGGGCCCGAAATAGTCCAACCCGGTGCCACTGAACGGCCACCAGCCCGTAGTCACCCTGCATTCTGGTAGTGGGGCCATGAGTTGTTTGCCTGCTGTGGCATTGCGTCTCCTGCATTGCACACACCGTCGGATTACGCGCTTTACAGTCTCTCGTCCTCTCAACAACCAAAGACGCTTTCGGATGACGCTCGTCACTTGACTTTCCCCGGCATGTCCCTCCACGGCGTGGACGTGTTGAATCATTAGCTCTACTAGAGGTTGTCTCGCCGGCAGCAGTATAGGATACTTTGTGTCGAAGTTTAGGTGGGCGTTGGTCAGCCTACCATCCACCCGCAGCAGTCCGTCGATTAGTTTGGGGTTTAAACGCTTCAGCTCGCCTCTTGGAGATGGCATGTCTTCATTGGTCGGCCCCACTTCTTCCGCCCTCTTGAGTTCTCGGGCGAAAGCCTCGCGTTGTATCATTCTGAAAATATCGTACTCTGCCGCTTGTAGCTCATCGGGACCTATCGGGCCGACCGGTATCCGACCTGAGGGCCGTAGCCCTTTCATGACTAGTAAACTTATCTTGAACCTGGTTAACCAAACTAGCGAACGAAGCGTCTTCATCCAGGAAGAAAACCTGACCAGTCGCTATAAAATGGACGACGCTTCGACGACGTTGGTTGCTATCACTACGCCTTTGATCTCCAGTTCCACTTCCGTAGGGGGTTTTAATTCGAACGCGGGCCAGTCCTGTTTGGGCAATTGCAGGAAGTTTGGCCCTCTCGTCCACGTGTCCAGTTGCCTGAAGTTGTTCGCACCTCGGGAGCACAGGTCGGCCGGATTATCGCCAGACCTGACATGACTCCACTGGTGCGTGGCCGATTCATCGTGGATAATCGTGAGCCGGTTAGCAACGAAAGTACTAAACCGGCTCCGGACGTTGTTAATGTAGTAAAATACTATCGTTGAATCCGTCCAGAAGCTCACCGACCAAATGTAGAGATCGAAACATCTCTTCACAGCTTGCACCACCCTGACTGCCAACACGGCTGCGCTGAGTTCAAGGCGTGGGATTGAGACCGACTTCAGTGGAGCAACGCGGGCTTTGGCGAACAGGATCCTCGTGGTATATTGTCCATCTCCTGCGCACCATCTGTTACGAACGTTTGAGCAATGCGTAGCCAAATTCGCAACGGATCCCGAAATCAGAAGGCGATTATCCGTGATAATTCTACGATACTAGATTATTAAAATAAACAATGACATAAACAATATACAAACCTCAATAAGACGATCACAAAGACTCAACAACGAGAAACCGAATAGCAGCGTGTGAGCAGACAGCACGTGCGTCACGCAGGTCCTGAGCAAGGATGTGCCAAAGTAGCGCTCTGGGCGCGAACAAACAACAATTGGTCCAGAAAAACAACCAGTTCGTAAAGACAAGTCAATAGTGTATGGAAATGAGTGATGTTGGGAAAAAACACTGAATCGCGAGGGAAAAAAGGGGGATTTTTCACGACCGGCTGTTACACACCGGCACTCATGCCCAATCCGCATATTATAACTTGCCGCTTCAAACTTCGCATCTTTTACAGTCGTATTTATTATCTAATCACCACCACCATATCTTCCTCACTTGGCTCCGCGATTCCTCTACGGTTCTTTCCAGTGTCCTGATTAGTATCCACCTGTGCAATTGTCTGCCGGCACACAGCTCTCCAGCTCCATTGCTCCAACTCCATTGCGCATTCATTTTTTGTGGCCTTTTTGTTCTATTACTGATCCACTCATCTCGGGGCTTCCCGCTTCCTTGTCCGCCTCCTTCGTGTTTCATCTGCAGTAAAATGATCTGATTGGTGATTTCTTACCTGTGTTTCCTCGGTCATAGCTTTCATCCCTTGATCTGTTTATTGCTCGCTACAGGCATTCTTCTGTACCTTCCAGTGTGGTCCGCTTTTCCATGTTCCACTACTGTAATGACAACGTTACGTCGTGACGTTCTTTTACAGTTCCAAATTGTTTGACCTGTCACTACCCTATTCCTCTGGTCCGTCACTACATCTCGCACCTGCATTGATCAGATAATTAGACCCATTCTTACCTGTTTTCCTTGATACTGTCTTTCATCTTCACTCTTCCATGAACTGCTCCTAGCAGTCTTCATCACTTCTGTGCTTCCGCATTCTATTTTTCTCTCCGTCGGGCTGCCACGTGCACTAGTCACGAAGTTAATCCAACACGACACTCCAAAATTAATTCTACAACCAACTGATCTGACATTACCTACTCCTCGTAATGACTGATAATTTCTTTCTACGACCCCATTGTTATTGCTCCTGCTTCTCTTACACCTATACATATATGTATAATAAATCTATATATATATAAACTTACGCATATATATCTGTGTGCACTCGCTCTGCATCTTGCAGTTCCTCACCGGCCATTTATCTTGCTATCATCCCAACGACCGTCATCATAGGCATCCATCGACTCTACATCTGTGCCTCACATCCACTGTATCCAATCCTTCCAAATCGTTTTTGTCATCTGATCATCCCTCTAAGTCTTGCATTGCTCGCTGCCTGGTTTACGGTGAGTCTTGTGTCCTGTCCGCCGACAATCAACTGCAAAGTACCAATGCTTCATTGACATCTAATCCACTGCAGTGCACCTCGCCTTTTTCTCCATCGTTCCTCGCTACTGCAGTTCCTCATACCGATATCCAGCCTTTCTCATGTTTACCAGTCTGCCTCCGTATGTAATTGCCCGGGACCAGCCATTCAGTCCACCTGACCTTGACTTTCAAACTCACCGGGCGTCCATTCAAATCCGCTCTTGAGCTCATTTAAACTCCACACAATATCTATGGTGTGCATACGTTTATCCTATTTTCATCCTACCCTAGTCCCCCTCCTGAGCCTTTCTATCCAATATTTTCATGAGAGTCTCCATATTTCCATGAATTATATCTGTCCATTCCATCACCTGTATCAACATGATCATGCACATGGCATGCTTCGGGCGCTTCCGAAATAAACCATTATTATTATTATATTCCTCTGCATGGTCAGGAGGAGCAGCCACTCGGCGGCAAGCACAAAGGAGAAGAGGCCCGGCGTCTCCAAGTCCATGTGTCGTCTTTGGGAAAACAGTCGTTTACGTGTTTATGCATGGGTTTCTGTTCAAAGAAACCAAAACAGCGACCGCACTTGAAGTGGTTTCATCGCTGTTAGTAACAAAACGAGAAATCGTGAGGCTAGGTCGTGTCTTGATCGAAGTGTGGGTGGGTGTGATTGGGTGTTTACTCTGGTATACGAGGAACCCAAACCATTACCACATGCGGAATGTTTTCAGCAATACCAATAACATAACAAGAAATTCTGAGATAGCGTCTTTTCTTGATAAGGGAGTGGGGCGAACTGCATTTAATTCGAGTATGTGAGCGACAGCAGAGGTGTGTTTGTGTGAATAAAACAGTCACATTTGGTGGGACGGTCCCGTAAGCGGTACACAAAAATTGGGTACCGTAAGCATTATAAAGATCTGTTGAAATTCGGTGACTAACCTTCTAATCATTTGGACTGTGTTTGCTGACCAATGTGGATCTGTTTGCGCACATGTGCAGGAAACCTTTACCGTACAAAGGTATGCTTTGATGGGGTTCCTTTGGTTTGTTACCTGGTCCAAAACTTGCAGTGTAGTGCTATTGGGTGACTAGATCCGTAGCGTCGACTGATCCTTCTTCAGCTTCCAGACGACTGATACTGCACATACAGCGAGTTAAAGTTCACTTGGAGGTCCTGACCTCCATAAACCTTATCAGCCCGTCGGAACCACCAGTGGATTCCAAGACAGCACCCAATGGCCAAGCTCTAAGGTGAGCAAATTTGTCGGAGGTTATGACTAAATCACTAGCTTTGAATGGTCTTTCCTTGGTGAGCCACTTTGGCCGAGTTCGCAGAATCGGCAGATTGTCTAGTGGCCGTGGCCCTCAAAAACCCTGACCAATTATTTAGCCTGTTTCCACCTACGAAGGTAGTCACCACAGAGGCCAGTCTGCCCTTTGCATTTAACTTTCGACCTTAAAATCAGCAAATCGTTCGGGGTAAGTGCCAGTTTTATGGGGTCGCTGGATGACACTGGAACTACTGGGCGATTGTTCAAGGTTTTCTCGGCCTCCGTCACCACGTAGCTTGGTGTCTCATGGTCTGGCGGTTGTTGTTCAATTGAAGACAGCAGTATCCTTCCGGTGGATCTAATCAAGTTTTCTCACGCACCCCGGCGGCGACTGGTCTGTGGAGGGCTGAAGTGCCATCGGATGCCACAGGCCACAGTTTGGTCCTGCTGCCTGTCTCGGTCTGCATTTTGGTGCCGATACTGCAATCTCGTTGAGCGCTCACAAAGTTCGACCCACTGTTATTATAATAATAACAATATTGGTATATTTCTCGGCCATGGTCGAGAGGCACGCGCTAACGCATGATCATGGTGTAACACGTTGCTCAATAAGATGAAATATTCACAAAATTCTAAGTGTAAAAGTCGAGAGTATCAGAGATGGAAAAACATAGACAGCAACAGTTTGAATGGATCATTCTAATAATGGTTTGCGCGGCAGTTTTGAACCAGTTTCGGATCAGGGCTAGGCAGTGGTGGGTAAGACGGCACTAGTCCAGCACTGGAATTTGAAGTACCGCCGTTTCTATGGTGGTTTCTATTGTCCGTCACAAGCGGGCGATTTGTTTTTCATAATTAGTCCAGTTCTGTGTAGGTAATCAGGTGCACGTTTTTGGTTTATAAGGGCAAATTCCTAGCCATTGATGTAATCTAAAATGAGTTCAAATGGAGCATCCTGTTGATAAATATATATATATATATACATATATATATATATATTTATATATATATATACGTACCAGTTAATTATAATTACAATAGGCATTATGTTAATATTTTATTCATGTCATATATTTCATGTGCACTGTTATATGTTTGTTATGTATTATATGACATCTGTTATGCTGAATTTCTTTGCACTTTCATTTAGAGTGTTTTGAACTTATGTCGGAGGGGTATGGCTAACCTAGGGCGGTATTTTACTAGTTAAAACTGTATATATATGGCTATAAAAGAAGGACGTAATGCCGTCATTATGCTGATTCCTTCCTGTGCTTTGTGGGGTCCATTTAGGGATATTCTTTAGATCGCAATATTAAAAGGATGCTTTTGAATCATGTGTCAATGATATACCTGACTTACGGTGGCTCACTGTTGGAATCGAGAACGCTGTTTTCCTTTCCATCGGGTGACGCTATGAAAAGTCAGCAGAACAGCGTCAGTGCTATATGCACAGGTAAATTGTTTTACATGACATCCCAAGCAGCACTGCCCAATTGGGCTAGGGTTGGGCAAACGTAGGGTTTTCCCATCACAACGTTGGGCAACTCTACTGAAATGCGTTGGGCAGCGCCACCAGCGCCCAATTGGGCTAGGGTTGGGCATGCCCAACGTTCTAGGAAAATCGCGGAAAATAGTTCCCTCCTTTCCAAAAATCACCCAAAATTTCGTTTCACTGCAGAATCGGCTATTACAATATTCCCCCACGTTTTCAGTTCAACCACTAAGTTGCCTATATATATATGAACAAGTAAAACTGCCAGATGTAGAAGAATAAGGATAGATTTATTGTATAAAAATGTGGTAAAAGTGTACATAAAATTCCGACATTCGTTGTTGGTCATTCTTGTATTTCACGGAATCTTGTTGGGTCTTCTTGCTGTTCACGGGATCTGTAAAATGAAAGTTTGGAAAGTGACGTAATAACCTTTCGAAAAATATGGAACAACCTTATTTTGTAAGTTTAACTCAGAAACGTATATACTGCACACAAAATTATGCGTGTTCTGTTATTTAACATTATACGAGGCAGCGTCTACTTGTAATAGATAAACGGTGTCACCACTTCATAGTTCCATACGCATATTGGTGGACGACATTCTGCACCATCAGTTTAAAATGAAGCAATGGTTACGCAGAAACCCTGAATGAATGAACACAACAACAAAAAATTAATAAACGACGTACCGGCGTAGCCGTCTTCCTTCGCCTCGATCCACCGGCGTTGATAAACCAACGCTTAATGTGCCTCTCTATGACAGACCTCGGTTCATCTGCAAATCGTTCTGTCCCACGCACTGCGTCTGTTGTTTCGTGTTAATAATTGTATCGACGTACCCACCACGGCCGCGACAGACGCACGGACTTACCTTCCTCATACGTGACAGCTTGAGATTGGTCACTAGGGTCGTGACTAGTGCTGGCAACTGCAACATTTTGAACTGCTGTTTTCCTCTTTGCGGCTGCGGACATCTTGGATATGTCCGCATCACACTCAACTGCAACCGGCGTCTCGCTATTTGGAGCTTGGTACAGAATTTTCGTTCCAGGACATGAAGCCAGAATCTTGTTTAGGAGGCCTAATTGCTTCAAATAATACCTGTAATCTTTCTCCCCTAGCATACTTAAAGCTACAACTGTATCTTTGGCCAGAAATTCGGACTCTGATAACCGATCACTTTTAGCCGTTATCGGTGATCTTTGTTGATCAACCTCAACGGAATGAAGGTGTATTAAGCTGCTGGAAATGTTTCCGCTGAGTGACCATCGGCCCAACGAGACTTCCCCAACTGGGTAGTTTGCTTCCTTGCAAACTGCTAACAAATGCCTGCAGGGGAGTTCCCACTGGTGACTGAACGAACAATCACACTTCACATCCCCGTTTAGACTAACGTGGTGCGTGACACCCCTGCGATTTACCACACACCATACGCTGTTGATCTGCTCTATTGATTGTACAACTTCTCGACGCAAGTGCTCTAGCAACAAATTGCGTGCGTAACTCGTCAATCTCTTAAGCAAGGGTTGAAACCAATGCATCCCATCTGGTGCCCTATAACAAGCCATCTGATCCTTAGCAACCCTATGACGGCTTTTTTCAGTCAACGACTGAACACGCTTGACTACGTTTTCGAATACGTCCAGGATGTTTGAACGGTTGGACAGGCCATCTTTAAAATGCCTGTTTTCCGTTTCTACTCTGTTAGTGGTAAAATTGCCTAACACTAATGCATCACGTGTCACATATCCAGCCCAAAACTGCTTAAGTGGTATCCAGGTGTTACTCAGGTATGCAGCCGCCTCATTGCTGCTACATTCTATTGCTGCCCTAAACCTCTCAAAACGAAGCCTAGTTTGAGCTAACACTAGATTACGCATCCACTGAAAGATGCGTAGCTTTTCACAGGATTGTATTCCATGTAGGCGGCTGCATCTACGTTTCATGTCTTGCATGACATGGAAACGGCAAAATAACACACGAGATTCTGGGTAAATATCCGTGAACGCATTAAACTGCGCCAAACTCCTATCAACTACGATTGTCTTACAATTACCGGTTTCAGGAAGCATCTTTCTCATAAAATGAACAGCCTTACGATAGCAGTCACCACTCTCATTTGGGAGAATGGCATAGAACACACTGCGACCTAACCCCGTCCCATCAACTACCATTGTGTGCCATAGAATGTACCCACCACGGTTGAGTTGGTGAGTAGCATCTGCCAAAATAACGTCGCTGAACCTAGGACATAACTGTTTGCTTACAGAAGGGACGAAGAATATAAACTTTATCTCACGGTTATCGGAAATTATCTCCGAATAACCATGGGCCTGCAGCAATTTTGAACCTCCTCTACTTCACTTAATAAGTCTCTCCTGTTCATTCTTCTTCTTATCGACCTGAAATCGTCATTATTAAGACGCCGGTTGAATTTCTTAAACGTATACTCCCTTAACTCAGACTTCTTTCTGAAAGTGTCCATCAGTTGCAACACATGAGCATCCTGCTCAGGTGTCAGTCTACGATTTCGTACATAAAATCCCTCATTCCCTACTTGAAAACTATGCGAATGCTTCATCGACCAACTGACGACACAGTAACAGGAACCCGCAAATCGAAGCGTGACGAAAGCCCCGCATTCCAAATTAGGATACCTGAAAGGGATTTATTTACCGATAAATGATAACATACCTGGACGACTTATCACATTTCCTTTTGCGGTGAACGCAGCAGTACTTTTTGAAATAATAAGGCGCACCATCTGGCAGATGGATGCCCCTTTTTTGGCCATTGCGTACGTCTTGGAACTGTACACGAAGAAAGACGTGCAAGTTTCTTTTCGAAACTCCCGAAAATCGGCTTCGAATGCGTCGATATCGGGGTATACACTACGGACCAAACGCCGAAACACATCTGAATCGTCCACTGGTACGCGCTCCATTTGCAACGCGACAGCACAACACGCAACGAAATAACAGCGAATTCCAGTGCGCTCAGGCTTATATATCACCGATGAACCAATCACCTGTCAGGATACAAACATAAATACCTTTATTAAACAAAACACCCCCAAACCGAGTAATAACCATATGCGAATTTTCATGCCAATTACCATAACAATTTAGCCGTAAATACCATCTAAGCTTTCGTTTCCCATCAACGGACGCGTGCTGTACACCGGGTATGCTGGACTAGAGCCGTACTTCCGGCAGTGGTGCGCTGTGGAGATGTCGAAGAAATCGTTAACGCAGTGCTAAGGAGGCATTATGAACAAAAATGATGCAAGCCAAGGAAACCGGAGGCCGACTAAGGTTCTGCAGATGGAGTAAATTTTTAACAAGAAGAAAAGGGGGGAAAATCGACGCATGCGAAGAGGATAGCAATCCATGAACACAATGCAGACCCTGAATGACGGATCTACCGGAGTTCGAAAAACGGAATGAGTTTTGAATCAAGGGGACATGAGGCCAATTTCGTGAAAGTTAACTCGTGGATGTGGGAAAAACAGCAGTCCATAAAAAAGGTAAGTTTAGATTCAAGGCCAATAACATTTACTATTCAGAAATAAGAAGGCGCAACTGGAGGGTTCTCGAGAAGTAGAGAGTCAATTTCCAGCCGGCTACGGTTCGGAGGAAGGATGACCTGTGGTAACGGATAATAAAGTAGGGAAATCTCCGCATGGACTTCAGCGTGATTATGCTGTTTCACTGACAAATATATATATATATGTGTTGATGCACTTGCCTTCAGTGTTATTCAGCGTCATTTCTGGTAATGTACGGCTTCGAATGCGTAAGTTTCGTCTGGCAGGGCGCAGTATGTGTCCGTCAATCAGTCCAGCGTGTTTGTATATTGGCGGCATGCGCGTGAACTGTTGTGTGGTTTGATTTCAGTCTCAGTTGCTATGGTAGGTTCCACTTGAGTCTCTGTCCGTGCGAGCCAAAGCGGCATCCTTGGTTAGCCAATTTGGCGACTGAGATGGTGAGAGACAACGAACCTGAAATAAAGGGAGATTGCAGTCTGGACGTGGTTCCAGCTGTGGGTTATGATAATATATGAAGACAATAAACAATGGGTTGGTTAGGTTTATGTGAGTGGGGCATGAGTAAAATAGACTCGCAGTGGATTTGAGCTATACTGCTGCAGGCCGACGAAGTTGCGTACACTGGCTTGGTAACTGTATGCATTTCAAAGGATTTGTGATTTTCCCGTGAGCATGGCATCGCTGGGATACTAATAAAAGACCTAGGGCTTCACGGTTAAGAGTGGTTGGTAGTGATAACTCTCGATACCGTTTGCTTACGTAGAACGTATTTTGGCAAAGAGGCGATAGGATAGGTTTGAAGTGACAGACTGAGCGAGTAGGACTAACATACTGTTTGCGTGGCGCTACGCTGTTACTGTCTCTTTCGGTATAGTGGTTATTCTATACTGAGTAGCTTCTGAGGAGTCAAAGTAGAAGGAACTATTAGGGTGACAGTAGTGATACATTAGAGGTAATTGGTCACTTGTCTTGGAACATTGACGCGAGTTCATCTATGCTCTTCCTCGATAGTGCTATCGTACTGAGATTAAGCTCCAATGTGAGCAAGGAAATCTGATGCGGATATGATTGCATGGTTACCCTGGTATCTTTTTCGCTGTTATCGTACTGCAAAGCAGGACTACACCGATGTGAGGACTGGTTTGGGGAACCGTGAGAGGTGGGTCCGAATTTTCGTCAGGGAAGCAAACTCTAACGGTCTACATTTGGTGCTCATGGTAGGCGGCATAAGGGCCAGCTTCAGGTAGGGAGGTAACACGTTACACAACTACTGGCATCCAGCACGTGGCGCTCCAAGAATGATCCACACTTTTTAGACGTTATTATTATTCTTTTTTTAATGGTTTTATCACAGTCAGGTGTCTGGCTGTCAGAGAAGGCGGAGCTGCTTTTGGTGGGCGACCCCAGCTCCCACGCCCCGGCCGAAACATGGACCGCATGTAACAAGCCGCGTTGGGAATAGGTCAACCACACCAGTCAATCCGTAGCGACACTACAACCCAGAGACATGGGTCACATGTGACAAGGCTGGTGTGCCTGGAAGACAAAACAGTGGGGTGTTTTTCTCTTTCACTTTTTTGTGCCAATCTCTTACTTTTTGGTGTTTATGTCTTATTGGTGGTCAACTCTGTGCAGGGAGACCATCACGGCCAAGAATGTTTGCAGAAGTGCCGCGCTAACACTCGCCTTATCCGTGAAGTCAGAAACACCCAGGCCGTTTACATGGGACAAACAATGCAGGGGGAGGTAGGGTCAACCACAGTCTGCGATTATTCGATTGGGTTTATGTTCAACACAACGCCAGTCTGCACAAAGGTGGGGTACAACTTGCAGCACTAACAACGTGATTCGTCGGTACGATCCACAGATGGTTAGTAGTTTTGCTGGCTAAGTATCAAATTTTGTATAGGCCTATCGTGGAGGATGCTAGAGTACTGTGATAGGGACAGAATTTAAGCTGTGAATGTCTGATGGTGACTACTGGATGGAGGTTGAGGAGTGTGACAGGTGCTGCGTCTTGGGTTAGAGACAGAGGCAAAAACCTAATAATAATCAGCACTGGAAATGTTCAAAGACTATCTTTCATGCTTCCAGTGGTATTTCATATATTCAAATACGACTTCTGAAGCACTGGCATCAGTCATGAGAGTTATTATGTTTAAGCATTGTAAACTGGTAGGTTTACGCTTAGGTGATGGCAATTACGTCGTATGGTGTGGCACATCCTAGATTATCAAGGGTTTGGGTTAGTATCCAACGCTTTCCTCATAAGCTCTGTCAAAAGACATATAAGGATTCGTAAGAGCTATCAGTTTTTGGATGTCCAGAGCTACGTTTAGTCTAGACTTAAACATATTTAGGGAATCTACGGAACGTACATCAGCTGGGAGTTTATTCCACAGAGTTGCATATTTCAGGGGGAAGAAGTTTTGCCTTAAGGATTTCCGAGAAGTAGGGATCGTTATACGGTGTTCCCTATTACGCAGCTGATGTGTTGAGTTTATACTGAACTGAACTTGGCTGTAGGATACAGCTTGTTTGTGGAGCAAAGTAAACAAAAATGCGAGGTTGAGTTTTATTCTCCTAAGCCACAGAGGATCAAGCCGCAGGAGTGTACACCGCTGTCTGTAGGTCAGGGTCGTAGAAGGCCCAAACAGTTTTTTGGTAAATCGACGCTGTACATTCTCAATGTCAATAATGTCACGTTTATGCATATTTGAGAACACAAGTGTACAGTACTCTAGGGTTGGGCGAATATGAGTTTTATATATCTCTAACTTACTGTTCGTGAGAAGAAAATTTCTCTGCAACAAGCCAAGGGACTTATTTGCCCGTGCAGTTATGTAGGAAGTGTGTTCAAAGAAATTGAAAGTGTAAGAATATTGCAGTCTAAGGTCTCTAATTGTTGGGGAATATGGGGGTGAGACACCGCCAATCTTAAGCGTATCATAAGGAATATTGCAGTTTAGCGAGAGATAACTGCTTTTGTTAACTGAAAATTCCATTTTCCAGCGATCACACCAGGAGGATAAGGACTGTACGTCGACCATGATGTTATTCAGTGCTACAGGTAGGTCTCCTCGTTCGAATTCATAGACTATCTTCATATCATCGGCAAACAAGAAAATTTCGCCGTAAGTGATGACATTGCAAATATCGTTTATATATAGTAAGAAGAGCAGTGGTCCTAGAAAACTACCTTGGATAACCCCGCTGTTTACTGGGTGGGGGTCTGATATCTGACCGCTGATGCAGGTAACTTGGTGACGGTCTTGTAGATAGGATTTAAACCAACTGAGTAGGGGGTTTTCAATACCGTATCCCCTAATCTTGTTGAGTAACTGCAGATGTGGCACTCTGTCGAAGGCTTTTGTCATATCAAGATAGATGATGACGAGTGCTCTGTCTTTGTCGGCAGCTGTTGTTACCAAATTTAGAAAGTCAAATTGGCAGGTTGAACACGGCCGTGATTTGAGAAATCCGTGCTGTCTTGGGCTGATGAGCTTATGTGCAGAAAGGTAGTCGGTCAGGTAGTGTTTTACGACTTTTTCTAGCAGCCTCGAGATCATTGACGTATGATTAATCAGGCGGCAATCGGCAACGTCATGCACTGCGCCTTTCTTGTGCCTGGGGTTAATAATGGATTTCTTCCGTTGGCTGGGGAAGGTCCCGGTTTGCAGAGATAAATTTTATAGGTTTGGTAGTAGTAGGGGAATATCCGGGCCGCCTAGAGCGAATATTGCTGACGGTAGGCCGTCAGGACCGGGGTAGTAGGTCGGTTTGAAGGTGTGAATGTATCTATGTATATCCGTAGTGGTAACCGTGATAGAACTGAGTGAGGAGTTTGTGACAGACGGGGTGACAAACTGGGTACACGATGGACTGAGAGACACGGTGGTTGTGAAGAAAGTATTAAACGTGTCAGCTATCTTTCGAGGTGAGGTTATGAGGTTATCCAAATGGATGATCTGTTTTATGCATCGAGTTGATTGTGGGGCACGAGCCCTGTGTAGCCGGGCTATCTCTTGAGCTTTGTTTGGGTGGCGTAAAGCTTTGGTTTCTTGCTTTAGTTGTAGGTCACGGGCCTTGCGGTGGATTTCGTGATAGAGGCGTTCCAGTCTGAAGACTGTAGAAAAGTCTCTATTTCGTTGGTACTGCCGTCGAAGCTCGTCGTGTTTCTGCTTTAGCCTGGCTATATGGTAACCTGCTGGTCTGGATGGATTGTAGGGGCGTGACATGTTTTCGATGCATGAGTGTAAACTTCAGTAGAGGAGGTCAGCGGCGAACTGGGGATTTGCTGTTAGGAAGAACTCGTCCCAGTTTCTGGAGCGAATTTGGGAGGGAATATGGTCCCATTTAAAGTGACGGAAGGAGGGACCGTTACATGGTAGGCTAACAGTACGTGGCTCGACTTGAAATCTGCAACTGACGATTTTATGGTCGCTGCCTGTGTAGTCGTTTAGTACGGAGGCAGAGACGTTCTTGAGACCCAGGGTAAATATCAGATCAAGGATGTTATTCTTTCTGGTAGGTTGTTTTACATGTTGGGCCCACTGGCCCAGGCGAATGCATGAGGCAAATTGCAAATACTTGTAGGGGGCAGAAAAGGAGGACCAGTTTACGCCCGGGGCATTGAAGTCGCCTGCTATTAATTTACCCCCAAATGGCAGGTCAGCGATGTAAATAAATGCATCAATGATGGGATTAAATGTGGAAGTGTCGTTTCTGGGGGGTCGATATATACAACCTACAACTATGTTCATCTGGGATAAAGAAATTGTAAACCATATAGAATCTTCAACATTTGCGAGCACGGTATTTTCCAGTAGGGTGGCAGATAGGTTGCTCCTGACATACCCCATGCAACCTCCACCGCGGCGGTAGATTCGTTGAGTCCTGAAGGTTTGATAACCGATCAGTGATATTTGGTCAGAAGGTATGTTCTCGGTGAGCCAAGTCTCAGTAATCAGGATAATGTCGAAGTTGTGGACGGCAGCCAGTCTTTTTATAACCGAAAGCTTGTTCAAGATGGAACGGGAGTTTAATAGCGCTATGGTAAGCATTTCTGTAGGAGGCTTTGAAGCGTCAGTGGATTTGGTAGCCAGGGTGTGCGTGGCAGGGCGGTGATCAATGGGCGGGACATCCATGCAGGAAGACAGGATGTGAGTTGCTACTTCCTTTTGGACAGCTCTATCCTTATCGCCGCACATTGTACATTGGGCCGAACACTCATGATGTTCAGTAGAGATTAACACTGGATGCTGAGGTGTTATTGTAACGCGGGCTAATAGATCTGGAGGGGGGTATGGTGACTCTAGGTGGGACCTTTGAGGCGAAACAGGTATGAATCGGGGGAGAGTTAGTGAGGATGCCAGGGGGTCAGCAAGGGGGCGGGGAGCAGTAGAGGAAGGGCAGCCATGGTTTTGATGGAGGCCTTGTGAGGAGAAGGACGAAAGGCAGGTTAAGTGGGATTTTAATGGAACAGGTATGATATTTGGATAGAGTTTGTTGAGGTGGGAGGCATCTCACAAGGCTCCATGGAAAGAGTGTGAGGGGGTGGAGTAGTAGCGAAAGGGCTGTTGATGAAAGGGGCCTTGGTGTGAAGGGTCAGTTGGCATAGCGTGCAGTGGTGTCGGAGTAGAATACGGCGATGTTGGGTGGTAGGGGAGCAGAGGATGTTGAAGCTGCGGAGGGTTAAGATGGGGCACACCATGAGGCGGAAAATGGTCGGGCGCGGGCCACATGTTGTGGTACCGGTTGGCAACGATGCTGGTAACTCGTCCTGCATGGTTCGAGTTTGGAGGTGGTACATTAAGTGGGAAATTTGTGATATGGTACTGCATCTGTGGACGTGAAGACGGCGGAGTCTGGGTTTGTGGGTGTGGGATGTAGCAGTGGGGTACGCGGATCTCCGGGGAACCAAATAAATGCGCTGGTGGACTAGCGCTAGGGTGAGCGATGAGATTTCGTGTGTATGGCCGAGGTGGGGGTCGTGAATGGGTAGTAGGCCGGTTAGCTGGAGCGCGAGAGGTCCTATGTCGACTGACGATTAAAGATGGGAGCGTGACAATGTCAGTGCAGACGAGGTTTTGGCCTCTGGGAGCAACAGGTGACGAGGGTGACGTTGTGGCCGAAGCGCTGGGAGACAACGTTGCAGTTGGCTGGTCGGTGCGGGGTGGCGTGTTTGAAGCTGGCGGTTTGTTTGCTCGTTTGGCAGACAGACCAGAGCGTGGATGGCTGCTTGCAGAGAGGGGGGGTTGTATTGCTCGGCTGTGGGTAGACAGTGGTGGAGACTGGAGTGCAACATGGAGCCTTTTTGGGGGACGTTGAGGTGTTGGAGGTAAAACGGGACGAATCTAGGCCTACATTTTGCGCTATTGCACTGGTTAGCGGGAGTGGTAACGAGTTGATTACGGTGGGAAGTTTCTCAGGGGAGCTTTGTGGCACTGGGTCAGACGGTGGTCGGAGTACTTGGATGCTGGCATTCGATCTAAGGACCTCCCTCTGCAGAGGGGTTTTGTCTGGAGCAATTTTTATATTTTTAAATGAAGTGGACTTTGCAATGGACTCTCTCTTTCTAACGAATTCCACGGCAGCGCTCTCTTCTAGAAATTGAAACAGTAGCGGGCACATGTTCCGATGTGACCGTTTTCTGAGTCTTTTGCAGTAGCACTCGTGGTGTGACATATCACATGCCATGAGCAATGACTGTTTGACCGAGGAAAGGGGCAAACGATCTGGAACATTAAAAACAACGGCATTTTTAGAATTTTTTATCCGTCTATGGACTTCAGATGCAACAGAGTCCAGGAAGTGGCCGGCTGATAGGAGACTTTCAGTGTTTGGATGTTTTAAAGGATCAACACTATATGCTAGTGGCAGCAGCATGGTCAGTGCATCGTCCATGGATCGTAACTGTTTCTCTAAGGACGATAAGTTTTCCTGAAGTGCATTATATTTGTTACTGGCTTCACTGTATATATCGACCAGTGGTACTGAACACGGCACTGAGGAGGTAGAAAGTCGGGGGCGCTTAGTGCTTGTAAGTGGAGTTCGATTTGCCGCTCAGTGAATGAGGCGATTTGAAGTCGATCTAGGCATGATATTTGAAAGAACTTTGATAGAAGTGGATCCGCAGGTCAAATGCTAACCTCAGATTTTACTGTTCAGAAAAAAAACCTGATTTATTTTAGCTAATGGGGGTGTCTTGCAAAGCTGCTTGTGAACTATTTCCCTAGATACATCAGTGGAAACTATACCAATAACAGCACGGCTAGTGACGTGGTGTAGCGCAGTTAGAATAAATATCTGCCGGTACGCCTCTTCCGTTAGTAAAGCACTGCAGGACCCGAGGAAGGAGTCAGTTGTCGTCGAACGCGCAACTTGCAAGTGTACTGCACGGGACTTCAAGCACGTCATGATGCACCCGTGCACCTTCTCCATCCCCTTCCACACATGACCCACAAGAGTTTGAAATAATCTAGCCCGGTGTCACTGAATGGCCACCACTCCGGGGTCACTCTACACCCGGGCAGAGGAGCCACATATTGCTTGCCCGCGAAGGCCGCGCGTCCTCTACGTTGTACACAAAGTCAGATTATAATTTTTACACTTGTATTTTCTCTCAATATCCAAAACCGTTTCCTTATAAAGCTGGTCACGTGGCTTCCTCCAGCTTGTCCGCCTAGGGTGTGTATGAGTTGAATCAGAAAGTCTGCCACTGGTTGCCGAGCCGGTAGTAATATGGGGCACTTCGCGTCAAAACTCAGGTGAGAGTTCGTCAGTCTACCACCAACTTCTAGTAGTCCGTCGGCAAGTTATAGGTTTAGAGATTTAAAGTCGCCCCCCGAAATGGCGTTCTCTTCTTCGCTTGGTCCCCTCTCTCAGGAATTCTCAAGTTCTTGGGGGAAGGCCTCGAGTTGTATTTTCTTTAGTGGACCATATTGGACTAATCGCAGCTCAACAGGAGTTATTGAGCCCTGTGGTACACGGCCAAACGAATGAATGGTTTTCATGGTCGAGAAAAGCCTCTTTATTCTGCCTAACCATACCGGTGACCAGAGGGTCTTTTTCCATGAGGAAAATCCAACCCCCAGTGACAAGAAGCATGTCGGTTCGGCAACCACCACCGTCATTACAGCACCTATGGTATCCTTTTCTGATTCGATAGGTGGCTTTGGTTCGTGAACTGGTTAGTTTCGGTCGGGCCTGTGCAGGAATTTCAGCCCTCCAGTCCAAGTGTCTAACTGCAAAAATTGGTCGCACCTTGGGAACACAAATCGACTGGGTTGTCGGCCGACTTACCATGCTACCCCTGATCTACACTGGTTTCTTCGTGTATGGCTGTGAACCGATTAGCGACGAAAGCACTGAAAAAGCCCCTGACTTTATTGATGCAGCACAGCACTATAGTCAACTCCATACAAAACCTGACCAACCATTTGTAGGAGTCGAGGCACCCCTTTATCGCTTGTACCACCACTACAGCCAACTTAACTGCTTTGAGTGGGAGACACGAGATCGAAATCGATTTCAGTGAGGTAACGCGAGCTTTGAAAAACAGAATCCTAATGGTGTAGTCTCCATCACCCGGGAACCACCGTCCATAGCTTACAGCCCCGTACCCAAAGTCAGATGCATCAGAAAAAGCGTTCAACTCTTTTTTCTATGTTGAATGACCAAAAGGTAAATACCTGGGAATCCTTACGTCTGCTAATTCCCATAAGGTGTCCAGGAACTCTTCCTATTCTAGCCAGGCCTTTTTCCAATCGGCAAGTCCCGATCGACTTTCTTCCGACAGAACTGCCAGACAGAGGATGTGACACCTCTCACTCGTGGTGACTTAGCCAAGCCTTTGGGTTCCGCAGGTGAGGAATCAAAGGAGCGCTCCTTCTGGTAACACTTTTGGGGGTGCAAGAGGATGTCCTCCAGTCTAAAGTCCCTAAAAGGGGAGGAAGCGACGGACGTCGTAGGTGCTTTCACCCCCTTCTGTCCTTGAGAGGCCGGCCAAGAAGTCCAAAGCCGGAACTCCTGATAAGTGGGACCATTTTAGTGGTATTGAATTCACTAGTGTATCTGATTCCGTTGTGAGCGTTCCGATAGGTTAAGATGCGCCGGACGCACACCGGGTCCTTGAACAGTGAGTGGGCAAGAAAGGTGATCCTTACTCCGGCGTTACACCATTGAAATTTATTTTTTGCTGTCCGTTGAGAGACTTCCGATCACCCTAAGTGAATACGTACGCGGTTCCCACAGGGTTTCAGGAGACTGAAAACAATTCTGTGAGATTGTATGGCCAGGAATTCAAACACAACGCAACTCAAAACCGCCCTCTCAGCTGAAGGCAGAAGGGGAGTAGGGTTAGCTGGAAGCTTCCTGGAACCTTTAGATGGGCATTCTTGCGTAAGCTTACCATAGAAGGATGATACTTTGAAAAGCCAGTGGAAAGTCGAGGTCACCCCGAAGTGAAATTCAGGTTGTCTCCTTTTCTTTTTTTGCTCATATCACTGTTTGGACTTGTAACTGTGTCCACCCTAGTATATACCACCTAATAACCCGAAACCGTGATCTAGTTGTGTAAACAACTGCGGCACGCCACCGTGCAGACGCTAGTACTAATTGCGAGTTACAGTTATAGACTATATTGGTTATTCACCGCTCCAATTCCATTTAATAACATTCTACGTGGCTTACCTAGCAAATCCCCCCTGATTCTCGACACAATAAGATCCATCTAGCGTTTTCACATCCGCTCGCTATAACCCAAATCCTACCTTATTCTCGCCGCGCATTCACCGGTGCACCTTCTGAGGTTTCTGTCACACTGTGCCTCAATTTATTTGTTTTTTCTGCCATAAGAGCGCACCCTCGTTCCACCCGGTCCATCGACCCCGATATCTACAATATACCTCCCCGCAAAACCTGCTGTTGTTATCCGAGCAACAGTTAAGTACCTACCGTATACTGTGGGGTTGCACCTGTGCACACCACGTAGCAAAATTTCTTCTATCTCACTATTCCTCACCGTCCCAAGTCTCCTAACCCCAACTGTATGTATATCGGGTCATATAGCTCACTTTCCGCACCACATTGTTGCATAGGTCTCACCTAGACCTTTGCGCACTTAGCACCCAGGCACACTCCTGGTCTGCTCAGACCTTTGGCTTGTTTCTGTCTAGTTGACCGAATTTCTGCCAACTTTTTACTTCCGTCATATATTCCTACTTGTCATGCCATCCCGGTCCCCAAACCAGAGCTCGGAAAATCCGTATCGCTAAAGCTGGCAAATCCAGACACACCCAACCCCTCCCAAAAACCAGGCTGTGCTCTGTCGCCCTCGTTAACGTCGACGGTGAAGCCTCTAATAGTCCAAATGGCCTTAAGCAGAGTTTCGTCGAACTTAGAAACAAGGTCGAGCTGACTGATGAAATCCTTTCAAAGGTTTCACCCCTGGCTACTCTTCTTGATCCTGTAGCCGTAACATCGCCCAAGAACTTGGTTTCGGTGGAACACCTCCCCGACTCCGCGTCTACTGAAATATACCACCGCATTACCAACTCAGAGAAAGCAGTGGCTTTTAATGTTCCAGACCGCTTACCACTTTCCTTAGCGAAACACAACATACTAGGTTCGTGCAATATGGCTCACTATAGATGCCATTGCAGGAGGCTACGCAAAAAGTCCCAGCGACATAGTTGCCCCCTGCTATTCCAATTCATGGACGACCTAACAGCTAGAGAGTTCATTAGCAACAAGTTGACAATTGCTGCCACTTCGCCGCATAAGGACATCAAGATATTCCCTGATAAAACCCCCCTCCAACGGTAAATACTTAGCTTGCTGAGAAGCAACTCCGCCCTGCCCATGCAGGCTGACCCCACTGTAACCGACACGAAGGTTACCCAATGCCCCACTGGCAAGAAGTCAACGGCGAGCCCAGCGCCTCACCTTGCCTACCTGCAGACTGTCGACCTAGATATGTCTAACTCCCCACCCCCGGTTCCGCTTCCACTCAAACGCCCTTTTTTACCATCTCCTCCAGTAGCCTCTACTTCCAGTAGTTCTTGCTCCCTGACCACAGGCCCCAAGCAGCACTCCACCTCATTATTTAAGCCGCGCTCCCCCATCACAGCCTCAGAGCCAAGACAAGACCCTGATACAACCATCAGCCCTCGCCGTACCACCTCCAATCCGTCCTCCGAGCAGTTGACAAGTGTTGTCACCCGCCGCTCTCGCTCTGCCGACTCCACCAACTACCCACCAGCTGCTAGCTCAGCCGCGACACTTCGTTTCTATCCTCATAAGTGCCGCTCCAATCCTTCCATGAGCCTACCTGGTACTCCTACCAGGTCCGCACTTGTTCAGCTAATCATCCTACCCATTACCCCCCACTCTCGATCGGCATCTCCTTATAGCGTACTCTCGGACCCTCCAGGTGAAAACCAGTTGGGCCACCATCCAGATTCGTCTAACGCCATCGTCCCCTTATGTAGGAGTAACCTTCATGGCCTTGCCAGTGCCACTCACCCTTCCATTGCCTGACAGATCCTTCCTCTGTCTCTCTCTCTGATCGAATGGGTCACACCAATCCTCCATCTCCGTTGCTACCCTATAACCCTCCCTGCCCCCCAGACACCAAACCTCCATACTATAGCACCAGCATGCCTCTGCTGTTCCCCTCTGTTCCCCTCCACCAACCCTCATCTAACATCGAAGTACCACGTACGTACCCTAGCAGATACCCCAGGTTCGTACCTGTATCCGACCTCCTCGCCTCACCTCCCCACTTACCGGCTCCCTCGCCCCTCATGAGCCTCTAAACCTTTCCAAATTTCGCCAATCCCTTCCCGCCCCCCACCTCACACTACTTCTCAGTTACTCGCCCACATACCTTCACCCCCACGCCGACCTACCGGCCTTATACCTGCAGTCAGGATCTTTTTTTTCTGGCCGGTGCCCTCCCTTCCCGTGGCCATATTGCTAGTCGCCTTATGGACCATATCGATAAAATTTCACAGACCAATATCACCGGTCGCTCCCCAGTCGATGTTAAGTCACTTAGCACCTCACACCATGCACTCCCTCCTGTCCACCCCGCTTCGATAGATATTCGTAACCTCTCACTTTGCCATTTTGTGCCCCCCCCCCTGCACCGTGCGACACTCCTCCGGCCCGCATCAGCTGTGTGCCGCACACCCACCGTATCGATCACCCACAGCGATCGGCTGCGCCTAATGCTAACGCTTCTCCTACTTTCCGTCTTCACCCAACACTGCCCGCCCTCCCTCTTCTACTGACGCACTATCCTTATTGAGACCCAACTATTATCGCCCCTGCGACCCCAATAGTCTTGCACCTGGCATCCATGCTTTGCGCAAACTGACACTGAACTCATTCCTACTAGTTGTTGTACAAGCAAAATTTGCGTTCTGATCATAAACAGCAGTACACCGAGTAGCTAAAGCGCTGGGAGCCTAGTTGCGTATTACCCTAGGTAGATAGTTCAAAATGACGAGAGGTTGACATTCGTCGAAATAGTCTGTTTGCACGCTCATACCTCTGCAAAACGAATTTAATTCTGCCTGCGCATTGAAGTTCCCGTTTGTTGGGTGTTGGTTTCAGCCGACTGAGCACCTCTTTTTCTTTATTGCATGCTTGGGCATGAGTGCAGTGGAAGGGGATAAATACATCGCAGCTGAGGGAGTAAGCAGATTTGAGTCCCCTAGTGAGACCACCTTCGACGTAGACAAAATCAGACACGCGTTAGCCACGCCCCCGCAATCTACCGCGAAAATAGAGTTAAACCACTTCTGTTGATCTCGTCTAAGATCACCAACCAAACAAAAAGCAGACCCCGTGCCACTTACGTAGTTGGAAAGTTAAGCCTGTTATCAAAACAAAAAATGATTTAGGCATGGAGACAATGGAGTGTTATCAAGTTCAGTCGGTGAACATTTGATAAAAACCGGGCATTCCGTCGGCACTCGATTTGCCTTCAAAGTCATCTTTCAGGTCTCACAAAACATATCAAGGGTAATTAGGCTTCGAACAATAGCACCTGTGGAAGTAGCTAACATCTGCCTCTTGAAGTCTGAACTTGGTGCGCAGTGAAATTAGTCCACGCTATCCAACATCCTTTGTCGGCAGTCGATTGTGTCACATGTAAGCATAGCGGTGACTTAAGCTAATTATCGCCCGTTGCATAATCCGACCATCCACACATGTTCCTTGGCTGAAAAGGACTGACCCATCTTCCTCCATCTCTATTTCTCTATACCGAACTACCGGGACATTTTTCCATATAAATGCGATTGCAATTCTTTGAGAATGAAATGAACAAACATAAATGCTCGCTTGCATTTCGTGGTCTGACTGCTATGGCGGGTTTAGTTCATATTCTGGAAATCATATAGACCGTAAAAAGAACGACATGAATGGGCATCAATCTTGAACTACTCTCATTTGCTATGGTAAACCAGCCTCTTCCATCAACAAAAAAATATTTCGACTGAAAATTCAATTTCCCCCAACAAGCCAAAAATATTACAAACGACTTTTCAAGTAGATTCACGATGACGGTACACCACCGGCTATAATGAGTTATGCAGAGACAGCGAATACTGGAATGTCCCAACGCATCTAATCAGCCAAATACTCGAGGTCAGCGAACAGGGGAATTTGTGAGAAATCTAAAATTTTGCTCTCCGATGATTACTTAGACAGCCTCAGCTACGTAACTCACGCAGCCAAGCCTTCAAGGTAACTAAAACGAGTCAACAAGTATGAATATCAAATATGTAGGGTGTGTAAGTCTTTGTGTACAGCTGTAGATGCATGTTTGAAAAGTTGGTCATCTGATTAGCAGCTACTTTTCAGCCAAATCTTACAGACCAGTTTCAGTTCAGTTCAGTTTATTCAACCATTAACCTTGCACTTCTGTGCTCTGCTTCCGAGTGCTACCTTCCGGCATCGTCCAGTAAAAAGCGAAAAGAATAGAAGCCTAGTGATAAAGGTCCAAAAATTCGAAGTAGCATGGGGAAATAAAGAAGACAGGGAAAGAGTCCGAATGAAACTACGCCAGTGACCGCGACATCTAGCCATATCACTTACTGTCCCCAGCCATTCGGTGGGCGGATCACGTGGACCCCAAACTGGAAGTCTAACAAGTTCTACGTGGCCAAGTCCACTGGTCAAGGTTTTCATACCTTCCAGCAGTGTCATGAACTGACCACCTCAACCTACCTTCCAGTCATCACCTGCCTCAGAGAACAGCGTACACTGAGGAAGTCTATCGGTGGACATGCATAGCATATGTCCCAACCACCTTAAACTGTTTAGATTCAGCTCGTGATTCAGAGACTGACCTCTGGTTCCCAACACCTTACGTCTAGCCTCAGCATTGCCGATACGGTGTTCCCACCATACTCGGGCAATGTTAACGCTCGATCAATAATTAGAAAAATATCGCACCTGCGATCTCTGGCATTTACCTCAAACGCTGACATTATACTAGTAACTGAATCCTGGCTGTCAGATGATGCTTCGCTTGACCTTGTTCGCATAGCTGGGTATCAATGCTTCTGGAACACCCGCCAGTCCAGGCGTGAAGGGGGCTGTTAAGCCTTTGTTAAATGCACTATCCGCGCTAGTGTTACCGACCAGCCCTCACTTTTACTTATTGATGATTCGTTATGGCTATCTATTCACGCCTCCGGCCAGAACCTCCTCCTTGGCTGCGCCTACGTTCCCCCGAGTCTGGAGCCTGCAAAAATTGACTCTGCCGTGAATGTCTTTAATGCTGCGCTTGACCATCCTGCCAGTGCAAAAATTATTGTGGGTAAATTTAACCTTCCTTCAATTTGCTGGTCTTCTTACACTAGCCCTCTCGCCCTCTCCATCTTCCTTTCCTGTGCCCGTCTTCGTGGATGGGCCCAACATGTCTCCTGCCCTAAGAGGAGGAACATCTTGGACCTAGTATTCTCCATTGATGTTCCTGATATGATCACCCAGATTACTGATCACTTCCCGGGTAGTGACCACCGTATTGTCGGGTGCAAGTTCAGCTGCCTCAGCTGTTCTCATCCAAGGCAATCCTCTCCCCCTGTTCCGACTTTCCACCGTTCCTGTAGCTGGCCCCTAATGCCAGTGATAATCCGTTCCCTTAACTGGGACACATTTTTTCTTTCCTCCTATCCCCTTACTGTTGTGAACTCTCTCTACTCCAACCTCCTACACTGCCTAAATACCGCCAACCCATGTGTCGACCCACGCCCCAATTCCAGCACCTCACGCCTGTCACTTTTAGAGCGTAAGCTGTCTAAGCTGCAACTTACCTTCGCTAGATCACACGACTTTACAATTCTCCTGCGCATAAACCAGCTACAAGTGAGGCTGCGTTGCATGGTCGATTCGCATCTGAGAAGGCAGGAGGCCATCGCCCTAGCACACCCAAACAAAACTGGCTACCTGTTTAACCTGCTTAGTAAAAGGTCCAATCAATCCAATCATATCTCGTCCAAGTTCCTCATCTGCGGCTCATCTACCGCTAATACTCCAGCATCTATTTCTGAGGCCTTCAATGAGCATTTTTCTTCCTCCCTTATAAGCTGTCCTGGTATTCCCCCTCCTACAATCCAGCCCTGCACCTCTGCCTCTCTTTCATCGATTCCCTTCACCCATCTAGAAATTGAAAAATCAGTTTCGTCTATTAAACCTTCCTCGAAACCGGGACCAGATGATCTTCCACCGGCCCTCCTCCGTTTCGGTGGTCCTGACCTCCCTTTATTGTTAACTAATATATACATCACCCCCATGCTTCACAGTTTCGTCCTACCTCAGTGGAAATCTTCTGCTATAATTCCGCGCTTCAAAAAGAGTGTACTACACTACGCGGATAACTACCGGCCTAACAGGCACACCCCAGTAGTCTGCAAAATCATGGAGAGAATTATCAAAAAACACATTATCCAGTACCTCTCATCTAACAACTTGCTGAACCCTGGTCAGCATGGTTTCTTGAACTCCCGTTCCTGCTCTTCCTGCCACCTTGACTTTCTCAATGTTCCATAGTCTGCTGCCGACGCCGGCAACTCTGCAATTGTCCTGTACCTCGACAAGTCTAAGGTTTTTGACCGTGTTCCCCATATTCATCTGTTGGCCAAAATCTGATCTCTCTGTATTATTGATCCTCTCCTCTCCTAGCTATCCTTCAATCTCTCTCACAGATCACAAGCAGTGCTCGTCGATGGCCACCTATCTTCCGCCAAACCAATTACTAGCAACGTCATCCAAGACAGTGTCCTGGGCCCATTACTATTCCTTTTTTATATCAATGACATTTTCTCTCGTAATCGACAAAGCACCCCTTTCTTCTTTGTTGACGACATAAAAATAGTGTACTCCTTCCTCCCTAGTGACCTATCCGTGACTCTGTGCAACATATCGCATGACTTACTTGTTCTCCAAACTTGGTGCGTCTCGTGGTTCATGGGACTCTCTGCGGAGAAAACTTCTTCCTACCGTACCGGTGCACTGCACCACCCGGCCAAATTTGTCTGGACGGCCTGCCCATCTCGTTATATCAATGGTGACCTATCTTGGCGTACGCTACTCCTGTTCCTTTAACTTCTCAGAACAGGCATCATTCCGAATCGCCAAAGCTAAGCGAACCCTAGGCCTGATCAATCGGTGTTTCTTGATACCGGCCAGTCGCTTCTCCATGTATCTCTCGAATATGAGACCGCCCCTAGAATATTGTCCCATTACCTCCAGCCTCTTGCCACGTTCCTCTATTGTATCTCTTGAGAACGTTCAGAGTACTTTCACCAAAACGCTGTCGGGCGTATCCCTAGCCCTAACATAACGCCAGCGCTGTGAGCTCCTACAAATTGAGCCTCTATGGATTCGTCGCATGAGGCTGAACCTGATTTTCCCCTTTAAGCTAATCCATGACCTGGCCTACACCTCTTATCCCATCTCATTCGCTGCGCCCTGATCCTACCCCATCCGGCACCGTGCCTTCTCTCTCACTGTCCCTCATTCCAATCTCTGTCTGAAGTCCCGATTCCTTCTGTCAGCCTATTCCAAAATCTGGAACAAGCTGCCCCTTAGCTTACGCAGTGCCTCCTCAATGTTCGCTTTTAGGCGCGCACTTTTGTCATACTTAACAGTCCCCAATGCCATATTGCTCACCAATGAGCTCGTCTCCGCCGGCCTGGCCTTTGAAAGAGGCCTCACACTGTAACTCTACTACCACTGCGCCACAGGCCACTAGGTGAACACCATGCCCGTCACTCCTCCCCCTCTCTAGTGCCGCAAACTAAGGCCATTGCTTTCACTGATCCATAGCGAACTTACCTCCTGTTTTCATAAGATAACCCTATTGCTCACCTACGTTCATCTCTTATCCATCATTTTCACTTTTTTTCTCCCCAGTGTCCATCGCTTCCCAGCTGAGGCACACCCAGACTGCGATTCTCTATCCTTTTTCCCTTTCCAGTGATCCTCGATGACGGCCAACCACCTCGGGCACCGTAATTACCATCTCCCTGGCAGGCAGACCTGGATAATATTGCTACACGGTCGTCTACCACTCGCTGTTCCCGTTGGCTCTGATGTCCATGGTCTCACGTCTTGTTCAATTGTTCCTGGATCACGCACCCCTATCGCGGTAGTTTTGACCCCTGTACAGTTACCAATGAACATTCGTGCCACTCCCAACAGTGCGGGGCGCGGTCAGATCCACCGCTATAGCCGGCGCACATCGGGCGTGCAGGCCGTCTGCAATGATGTGCGAGCGCAATTAGACTGGTGGATCACACCTCCTGTGCTCACTTCACGAAGTGTTTTTCAGGTTGGGTGCCCGGCGCACGGCCAGTCCCACCCACTAGCACCAGTTGGGGATTGCAAGCTTTAACTTTTCTCGGACTGCCGAATCTAATGCTGTCGGTTGAAAATTGCATGCTCCCCATCCTTTCTCCGCCACAGTTTGTTCACTTATAGCTCCCATCATCTGTTACAACTTCCAATTTTTGTCGCCCTACCACGGTACGCACATCTACCTATTCTGTCCTTCCTCCTATCGCCTCTCTCTACACCAACTTTCATTGCATTGAGTCAATATCGTCCTAACCACTCTTCTCTGCCGACGCTCGCCAATAACTCTTTTCCCACCTGCCGTCATTCCTGGCTTCTATTCTCCATGCTCTTGGTATTACCCCCTGCTCAGAATGCCCATTGATAGCATTTTTATACCTGTCGTTCTGTTAAATCCCTCCTTGTTCTCCCTCCTCATGCCCAATGCCAATAAGCACCAATCACACCAGCACCCATGGCCAATCCGAATATTAGAACTTGCCGCTTCAAACTTCGCTTCTTTTACAGTCGCATCTATTATCTAATCACCACCACCATGTTTCCCTCTCTTGGCTCCCCGGTTCCTCTGTGGTTCCTTGCAGTGACCCGATTAGTATCCACCTGTGCAGTTGTCTGCCGGCACACAGCTCTCCAGCTCCATTGCTCCAACTCCGTTGCGCATCCATTTTTTGGCCTTTTTGTTCTATTACTGGTTTACCCATCTCGGGGCGTCCTGCTTTCGTCTCAGCCTCCGTGTTTCATCTGCGGTAAAATGATCTGATTGGTGATTTCTTACCTGTGTCTCCTCGGTCATAGCTTTCATCCCTTGATCTGTTTATTGCTCGCTACAGGCATTTTTCTGTGCCTTCCAGTGTGGTCCGCTTTTCCATGTCCCACCGACTGTAAAGACGACATTACGTCATGATGTTCTTTTACAGTTCCAAACCGTTTGATCTCACACTTCCCGATTCCCCTGGTCCGTCACCGTATGCCGCGCCTGCAGTGATCAAATAATTAGACCCATTCTTACTGATCTCTTCGATCCTACCCTTCATCTTCCCTCGTTTATTATCTGCTCTTCACGGCCGGCGTCAATTTGTGCCTCTGCAGTCTTCTCCATCTGTTGATCCACCATGTTATCCGGTCATGAAAAACTTCGTCTGAATTCTTCCAAATCAACCCTGCACACTTTCATCCAATCCTATCTAACTTTTCCAATCACTGATAATTTTTTCTCCTAGTAATCCACTACTCTTTGCTCCTGCACCTCGCATATTTATTTATGTGCTTATATATTTGTACATATATATATTCGTTTGATTGACTGTCCTTTTGGACTCCACATTTCACGCGTAAACCTCAGGTCATCCAACCAACCTGCACTAGGAAGCACCAGACTCGAGTTTCGCTCTTGTGAGAGCTCATCAGTAGTGCATATCCTCCACCACACCCAGGCTTTGAACCCGGACCCTCCCATCTCGAAGGCATGTGTGTTACCACTGCGCCACCCCATTCCCGTTCGAGCTGATCTGAATCACCAAGTTAAGCTTGTACAGATGTCGACCTCTATGACAGCCAGAAATGCCCGACAGCTTTCAGATGGAGACACGGTTCCGGACATAGTTAACTCCAAGCGAATGCCTCTCACCGATCAGGTCTTCTTCACAGGATGGTAACACACACGCCTTCGAGATTGAGGGGCCCGGGTTCAAACCCTGGGTATGGGGGAGGATACGCACCACTGATGAGCTCTAACAAGAGCGAAACTCGAGTCTGGTGCTTCCTAGTACAGGTTGGTCGGATGACCTGAGGTTTACGCGTGAAAGGGTTACAGCCCAGAGTATCAGATGCGGTATTGAACAGCCACCGAGTAGACGGTCGTCTTGGGTTGACCAAGTTGGAGAGCAAAGGTTGCACTGTCCTTAACAGAACCGCGTTCACTGAGAAGGAAAATTCAGTTGAGTTAATAAATGTTGACACTCTTCCAAGACGGCTCTTGACATGATTGGTCTGGGACATGGAAGCTGGCTGTTCAGTTTGCCAACTCCAGACTGGGGACCCACCAGCTTCGCAAAGATTGTTGTTGTCTGAGCTAGCTGCGAATTATGACCTTTTAGATAGGGTTGGACCCTGGTTTACCGCGTAAGGGTTCGTTCCAGAAACGGTAAACTGGGTTTTGAGTGGAACCAACCGATAGGATCTGAGAAGCTTAATCAGTTGAAACGGTGCAGTTGTATCGCTTATGGAATACATCGGGTTCGTATATCACGATGGTACGCCCAAAAGACTGAGTCGGAGGCCAGTGTTTAATTTCATTGATCTTGTTACTCATAGGAACACCGAACCACAACACCTATGATTTCCCACGTCAATAGGATCATTGAGCCTCACTCCAACCTCCGTTACTTTGCTCAGGCAAATACCCAGCTGAATCACCTTCTAGGCTGTAACCCCCTCCCATTTTCAAATTCAGAACCACCTGGTCATCTCTTTGCTTCGATGTAGTGTACAGTACAAACGACTTCTTTACCCGTGTACAACGGCTATCATGGATGGCTGACGTGAACACGATATGGTTACCAGGTTTCATCCACACCAAGTCCTGGTATTGCTGCATACTCCTCGCTGAGGCTCACTGAAAGCTTCTTAATACAGGACTCTTCCGCTGCCGAATCCATTTAAACCACCACGTAAAGGTTCCTAAATGAAGAACGAGCGGCCTAGATTTGGTGACGCCTTCCTCCTTCCCAAGATTAAAAGTCAACACAAACGGCAGCCAACCGTCGCCCAAAACGCCAATTACAGTAAAAGAAAGACGGCAAGAAAGTGAAAAAATGATATATTTGTCGTTTTACCAGCGTCGCGTGGCCTATTGCAAAGGGTTTCACTTTTCTCTCCCTCTTTTTTTGTTCCTCGTGAAACGATATTCCACTTCCTTATTATTCCTTCTTGGAACCTCATTCTTCTTCCACTAGCTGCGAATTCCAAAGAAAAGAAAACGCTTGCTACTTCTCATGAAAATTATCTCACCTTTTCGGGGGTAATATTCATTTCCATATGCAAAAATAAACAAAAATTAGTATTCCTCCGCGCACTTTGAGGAAGTTCCTATCTGTCTCCTTACCTTACCATCCATTACCTTTTAAAGTTGCCTTAATTATGCGTGCTCGACCATTTGTTTGCATCATCATTGTGAATAACGTATTTTATGCGTCCTAAGATAATGTCCGTCCCAACCTTCTCACATCCGACTGATTCCTTACTTTGGAGCCCGCATGCTCGAAATTAAATCATACTTACCGTTTATTCCGTAGCCACCTGACTTTATTCAAACTCTTCCCAGCCTCGTTCCTCCGCTACTACTATGTGGACTCTCTCTTCATTATTTGAGAACTTTTCACCCTTTTGTGTGATATTGTAACCTCTGGTCTTGCTTTCATAGTTGTCTCTCGGTCACGGTCGAAAAATGTACCATCACTATTGGTAATATTATTATTATTACTATTATTATTATTATATGGTTTTGTGGCGTACTTATTCATCGTAGATAAGGACTCCGTCGCTCTGCTTTACTGTAATGACGAACTCAAAAATGGGGCTTCTAAAACTAGTAACCGTACCGCGTCCGAAGCTGTCCTCAGCTATAGCGGCAGTTTAGCTAGCACAGGTTATCAAGAGAGAGATGGGCTAACTTTGCCTGAGATGTTCTTTTGGACTGATTCTGTAGCTGTCATGCACTAAATCAAGTGTAAAGAGGGACATTAAGCAAATTTCGTAGGTAATGAAAAGACAAGGATCGGATAGAACAGTGGGATTTGCAGCTCCTAAGGGAATTATTGGAATTTAATAAGAGTGTTGTAAGGAACATAGTGGCCCGCTCTTAATTTCGCTTGTATATATAACAATTCTTACCATGATACAAAATTCTATGGTCAGGGACATGGATTTTACTGTCCAAGCAATACTGTAGCACGCAAGGACCAGCGTCTTTCATGAGGGATTGCTCGTATTTGATCGAAAAAAGCAAAAAACGCAAAAACCCCCATCACCACAAAGGCTCAATAAGTGTATGGACAGGATCCCACACTTAAATAATTTGAGGGCTAATATGGTGGTAACGGCCCGCTCACTACAGTACATCCTATCACGTGTAAGAGGTCAGTCTGGAATGATATTGATTTTGGGTTGTGAGGTGTGAATGGCTAAAACCTGTTTCATTTGCGAGGGTGTAGGCAGTGAGGAACAGTGATGTGGTAAAATTATTGGCGCAAAATGGAAGGTGAGCGATGGAGTCAGGGTGATTACACAGATCAACGTGGATTGGGAGTAGTTATCGCACGGAAAGCAGGTGATAAATCCACTGAGGACCAGGGATGAAAATGACCATAGTTCGTGGCACTGAGGAGAAAAGTAGGGTTAGGAAAGGGAAATAGGTATTGGCTTGTGGCGTGGGGGTAATAAGGCTATAGTCTAAGGCCTCTTCCAAAGGCCAGATTGTTGGAAATGCACTGGTTGGCTGGCAATGTCATTGAAGACAATTAGGCAGACAAGACGCGTACGCTTAAAAGCTTACAGTGAAGAGGCAGTAACATGATAAGGAGAAGCCTATCCCAGGATTTGGAATAGACCGGAAGGAAAAATCGGGACCGAAGGTGGAGATTGGATTTAGAGAGAAGGACAGAAACGGCGTGGTGACGACAGGGATGGGAGCAGGGGCAGCAAATTAGACTTGATAAGAAGCTTAGACTAGGTTGTGGACGAACTTAAGGAGGAAAGCTAGGCTGAGCCTCACGCGGCGGATCCGCAGTGGCTCAATATGTAGGAGCTTACAGAGTTGGCTCTGTGTTAGGGCTGCGGGGACACCCAAGAGCTTTTTGGTGAGGGTACGCTGAACATTCTCTAGAGATATAATGGAAGAACCTGTATGGCGGCTGGGGTAATCAGGAGGCATTCTAGGAGTAGCCTTATATGTGAGGGATATGTGAGAAGGCTGCTGGCGGATAGTAGGAAACGTAGATGTATCAGGCCTAGGGTTATCTTTGCGCTAACGACTCGGAACGATGCCCGTTCCGAGACGTTAAGGGAATGGGAGTAGTGAATGCCAAGATCAGTAACAGTGTGGTGTATGGGGCTGGGGAGGCCGTTCAGAATAATTTGGCCGGGCGGTACAGTGCATTTTCAAGGTGGGGGGAAGCTCTTCTCTACAGAGAATCCCATGAACCACGAGGCGCACCGGATTTGAACCGGAGAAAGTCCCTCGATGTGTTGCATAAGGTCGTGGATGAGTCCTAAGGACGGAGGGGTAAATTATTTTTATATCATGGCAAATAAGAACGGGGTACCGTGGCAAATAGAAGAGGAAACGTTGTTGACATAAATGAGAAATAGTGCTAATTAAGGGGTGGCATTAGTGCCCTGAATTATTATAGAATCGGTAGCATTTGTGCGATGAAATAGGTAGTCGCAGTTCGGGCGTGTACGGCTCTACCCTGGTTATCGTCCCATTTGGTGTTCCAGGTTGTGCGTTTAGGGGGTGTGTCTGCATATGGACGACGTAATGGACTAGTTCCGTACTTGCTATCACATTCCAATAGGCGCTTCCTCCAAGAACATAAGGCCATGAGAAGTTTAAAAAATGCTGTTATCTGTCGTTCTCACTTGCGCTGTCACATTCGGTCCATTTCTCAGTCCAGTTGTAGTATCTCTCAGTGACCGGTGTAGCCAACTCAACTCAGCGGCGCCGTCGCGTGCAATTCATGATCCTTCGCGAACTGGAATTGTTTTTCTGTCCATCCGACAGTACTACCCATGTAAGCCGGAGCAAGAAGGGCCTTGGGCAGTCTGGGAGGGACATGCACCTAACACGGGCGAATGTTCTACGAAGTTTAGCCATTTGTTTTGTGCTTCGGCTCTGCATCCTCAAGTCACTGGCGAAGTAAGGGAAAGGCTGGCTGTTACACTGAGGGACCACAAGAGTCTTTCGCTAATGCAATGAGGAAGAGGTACATTCGTGAATAATGATGCGTATTGTTACTATTCACAAAGTAATTGATGACAAAATGGACTGTGGTTCGGCCACTGACGTTGCACAGCATGACTAAGTTTGGTGTGATTTGCCTGATTGAAATATCTTTGTTATGGGTACGCATTCATGGCTAGTAAACCTACAAAAGACATGGAATAGGTTACAAGTAAGCAGAGGTCCTTACTGCCGTGGAGTGTGACGGCCACTGGAGCACCGTAGTGACAGCTCCCCGGTTGGGAAGTAAAATACTTTAGGATGACTTCAAAGGCGGCAGATTTTACCATTCTTTGCCCTTCATTTATTTTACCTATTCACCCGTTGTTTTTACCTGGTCGACACTGTCTAGTTTTACTTCCGGTTAGCTCTAATTGGGCGCATAAAGTTTATTTGTTATCGAACGTCCACGGCTTGGAATTTTTCTCATCCCGGCCCGAGGCAAACTACAGTCAAATGAGCATTTGCACTGTTTTTGTGTTTATACATTGGTTATTTGTATACCGCACGGGTGACATTACCGATTTCTTGGATATCGTCCGATTGGTGTTCTGATTCTCAGGTCAATTCACTTCGGGATTCGCGATGAAGAGAATCGTGATCCACGTTGTTCTCATCTGAACAACGAGGAACAGGATGCCTTAAAGCCTGATGAACAGCAGCCATTTAAATCTTGTGGATATTTACTCACGATTCCCTCTGAAAGAGTTAGTTTGTGTAAATCCGACAAAATAATAATCTGGCCTTAATTTGGCTGGTACTGATTGTAGAGCACATGTATTGAAAATCATCCCAAATGCCCTGCCTGCTTTGTGAATGTGCTTATGTTTAACGCTACCTTGCTGTACGCGTCCGCAACACATCTCTTTAGCACGTTTTTCATTTACCAATAATAGCAACGGTATATTTCCCGGTTATGGTCGAGTGCGTGATCATGGTATACGGCGTTACTCAGTAGGGTGAAATATTCATAAACTCTAAGTATAAGAATCAAAATTGTCAGCGATAGAAAAAAATAGCCAGCGATAGTTTATGTGAATCACTCTAGTGATGATTTGCGCGGCAATTTTGACCCGGTTTATATTTCGGGCTGGGCGGCGACGTACCACGTGGATACCGAAAAGGCCATTATTACATAGTGCTAGAGATTCATTATAAAGGAGAATGATGCAAGCCATGGAAAACGGAGGCTTACTGGTGTCCTGAGAGCCGCGTGATTTCTAAGTAGGAGGGAAAAGGAATTGTGTAGGAGTACACCCGGTAAAATCGATGCATGCGAAGGGAACAGCAAACCATGAAGATGAGGCAGAGCCCGAAGGGCGGTTCTACCGGAGTTCGATAAAAGGAATGAGCTGTGAAACAGGGAGACATGAAACCAATTTTATGAATGTGCACTTGAGAACTTTGGCGAGTGTGGAAGGAACAGCAGTCCATATGAAGGTGATTTTAATTTCAGGATCAGTCACCAGCACCATTCAGAAATGAAAAAGTACAACTGAAGGGTCCTGGAAAAGTGGAGAATCAACTTCCAGCCGGCCACGAATCCAGGGGGAAGTGAACTCTTGCAACGGACACTGAAGTGGAAAATCTAGGCATTGATTTGAGCTTTATTATGCTGTTTCACTGATATATATATATATATATATATATACATTGACGCATCGAGCCTCAGTGTTATTCAGAGTAATTGCTTGTAATGTACAAATCCCATGGGTATGGTTCACCCGGCTGTGTAAAGGACATGTATCTGTCAATCAGCCGGGTGTGGCGAGATATGACGGATTTAACTGACGACTGGTATATTAACAGGTTGCACGTGAACTGTTACTTGTGTTGGCTGCAATGGTGATATCGGCTGGAGAGGCTTTGCTTCAGAAAACACTAATCGATCTGACAGGCAGTTGGAGGCAACTTCTACAGCGTAGCTTGATTGCAGTCTCAGATGCTATGAAAGGTTCTACTTGGGTTCCTGCAGGTACGAGCCAGAGTGGCACCCTTGGTTATCCAGTTTGGCGACTGAGATAGTGGGGGCGACGAACCTGAAATGAATGGGGATTACAATCTGGACGTGCTTTCAGCTGTGGGTTATGGTAATATATGACGACAATAATAGTGAACTGGTTACGTTTATGTGAATGAAGCAAGGATAAAGTTTCATTTCAGCCGTCAGTGGCACCTGCTCCACGTTCCGGGTAAAGTAGGCTCGCAGAAGACTGAGCTGTAATTCTACGGGCTGGCAAATTTGCGTACACCGTTTGCGCAATTGTGTATGCATTCCAAAGGATTAATGGTTCTTAAGTTGGTGTGGCAGCGTTGGGATACTGAGGAAAACCCAAGGCTTTACCTTTAAGAGGAATTAGAAATGATAATCCTCAATACAGTTTTCTTACGAAGACTGCAGTTCAGCACCGAGGCGGTAAGATAGGTCTGAAAGAACAAAATGTGGGTGAATGGGACCGGTGCCCTGCTAGCATAGCACTATAATTGTTACGGTCTCTTCTAGTGTAGTGGTTATTCTATATTGAATGGTTTCTGGGGAGTCCGAAAGTAGAAGGAACTATTGTGGTGTCGGTGATGACGCATGAGAAAAAGTTGGTCTCGTGACGAGAAAGGTAGCCGTAATTTCGTCTATGCTCCCACTCGATGGTGCTAGCGTGCTAAGATTATATTTCGTTATGAGCAAGGATATCTGGTATAGTAGTGATTGCATGGTTACCGTGATATCTTTGTCGTTGTTAGAACATTGCAAAGCAGGACAACACCCATGTGAAGACTGGTTCGGAAAAACGTGGGACATTTAAGTTTGGCCTCGAGTTGTTTCTGACCTTCGTGCTTGGACCACGGGAGCTTGAACCTTTAGGTTTTACGGTTGAGTCTATTTGGCCACATACTCGGAGTTTTTATATACTTGTACTTCTTTGATTCTCAAGTCAGTGCCGTAGAATCCACCAATAAATCTTGTGCTTGTTTTGGGAGTCGCTCCTATTGGCTAAGCTTTGCTTGAATTCCGATCATTGCGACGTACACGAACTATCTACCCGGAGTACTCTGCCGAAGTATTCACTTAGCATATCTTCTTCGTGGCTCTTAGTGGTGGGTGGACCTATCACATCATTTTTTGAGACTTTTGGATGTACTCAACTATGCGGTTTCCTCGACTGCTCTATTACTTGAATGACCAATTTCAACTCAAAATCTCGATTAGTAGGTCACAGAAGTACCGTCATCTCATTTCTAAGGAGTCCAAGCCGGCTAACAGCTTAGAAACACTGTAAGGGTTCCAGCTGTGGTTTCCAATTTTGATGGCCTTGATGATAGCAGCTTGACGCCGCAGTGATTTCCCTCCCACTTCTCTCTTTTTAAGGATGCAAACTTTTCTGGAGGTCACATGACGCTCCCTTTCTTGCCTTCCGGCTTCCATCGACATTGACCTCCTCTACCGTGTCCAATCAACACCGCCACTCCAGTGCAAAACTTACCCATGTCCATGCCACCGAAATTCCCATCCAGTCTTGAGGGTAACTTGGGTTGCAGAACGTTGTTGACGCAGACGTTATCATGCCTGTCCGACGGTGTACAGCATTGCAGCTTAGGTACCTCGCTGTTAAGGTTAGCTAGTGTCAGATCACGCGAAGATGCCAAGCACTTAAACCCATAACTGGCATCTTCCATAGTATGCTGATACAACACAAAAACTTGCCGCCACTCCAATTAGCTCTCCCCCGGAGACTCCGGCACGCACACTTCAACCATCTAGTCAGTAAAATACATGTACCGTAGGTCAACGTCACCCACCCTGAGTGTTTTGTGTGTCTTCAACTGGTTCAGTTGGGGTCTCCAGCAAACTAGCTTCCTTGTCGCGGTTCCTGCTCGTTGATGGGTAGTCGCAGACCACAGTAGGGCCTCTGCCTGCTGCGCACATCAGGACGGTACAGGTGCATATCTTGGCCAGAGACCCAAGAAGATTTGTGCATGACCTAGTGGGGACGGCTACTCTAGCTCCTGAACAATCGTGTTCTCCATCCTGCCTATAGATTGCGAAACCTTCATCTGTTATTCACGGCACAGGATTTTCTCTAAAAAGCCACTTTTTCGTAGAGGAAACTATTGAGAGTTCCACTCATTTGTCTTTGGTGCCAAGGGCTCCGGTGTATAACATCACCGCGTTTGCCCCTTCGACTGGGCTGTATAGTCATGCACGAGTCTCGCAGACTACACGCAAGGCAACAGCAAGCAATTTTATCAACGGTCCCCGCTGAGGTGCACGGTGGTGACCGGTAATCTAGACCTTCCGACGACTCTCATTCCATCTTTATGAAAGTTGCCACGACACACAAGTTGGCGGGGGTTGCTTTGTCCTCCACCTGCCAAACGTGCTGTCAATTTTTGCCATAAAAAAGCCCTCACTTACATTTGTTCTTAGCCACGCAGGCGGCTTCTGTTTGCTTTCAACGAGGTAGTCTGAGAGCCGGGTACGGCATTTTGCTGTTTTTGAGGGCCTCTCGCAGGAGCTCTAGCGGATTTAGCAAGGTTTCCGCCTGATGATAGACCACCCGGCCTTACTAGGTTCGTCCAATGTAATCTGACATCCACCCTTGAAGGTGTGGGCCTTCACGGTTGCCTTTGCTAGCGAACCTTCTTCGATGGGTTCATCAGCGAATTCGACCGGTATTGAAGTTGTATTATGTACCCCCTTCCAAACGAGTGGTGACTTCCGCATCAAAACCCTGTGCACCCTTCTTAGGGCCGTGGGGCGCAAAACATTAGCGATTAAAATAAGTTAAGGCCACTTCCTCTATCTGTCTCCCCAGGCTCTGATTACCTCATGAAAGTTCCTCCTTATTTCAGCTAAAGGGCTAGAGTCTTGAGATGTTCGTTGCACTCGCCCAATGTCTCACCTGAAGGAGGACTTTTGCCAGACCTCCCTTTACGCTTCTAATCCCACGGCAGCCCTGCTCTGTATCTCAGCGATTTACCCACCTCGACCCAACAACGGCAGTAAACCATCAACCACCCCGTTCTAGTTGGGCTGTCGCCCTAATAGACCCACCGGGGTACATCTCAAGGCTACTCAGTACCGACGCGAAATACCTATTCTTCCCTTATCTGCCCCGGGTAAAACTTGGCTCTTTACCGCGGCTTCAACCCAGGTGAATCATCCCTACCTGTTCTCCAGTGACGTTATACCCATCGATCCACTTACTCGTGCTTTGTACGCAAACCGAAGCCTCTTCTCTGTGATTGCAGACGGTATGTTCAACTTCCCTTTGCTCTACACTAGTTCTTTGCTTCGGACATTTGCTCATTCCTTAAGGGAGTACCTTGATTTTTTAGTTGGTCCCGCAGCGACCAGCCGTCTTACGTGCATCTAATCAAATCCAGCAATCACAAGCCCTGGTCATGCTTCCTGTCTTACTAGGTCCCCCAGTCTTTAGTGATCATTCTCATATTGACCAGAACGTCCATCTATTGGTCCTCGACCTACATACACAGCAATCCACCCAGGACTGTCTAGTCCACCTTGTAAGTACCTGGACTAGCAACACCACCATCTCTATCCCATCCAAACTCAAAGTCTGTACAACCAGCTGTTGCGGCGATACAAGAAAGCGCAACGGGCATCTATGCCTCCGCCATCAAAGCCAATCAAGACCGGTAAATTTCACCATTTACGTGCCCGGGTGCTCTTGTCTGAATATGAATTCATCCCCATCACGAGAAAACTCACCTTAAAGCAAACACCCTCGAATTAGAATTCGCCATACCTGGGTGCAAGTGTCCTGACAGCCATCTTCTTTCGTGCTAATAACACATTCATTGTTTAACCGGGCGCTGGCTGCCAGGCGCGGTTGCCACTTGACCGTCGCTCCCGCTCAAACTCTCTTGCAAGCTCTCAAATACACGCTAACCACCATCTCTCCCAATCGCCTTCTTGTTCTCACGGGTCTTGGAGAATACCATTCTGGTTGACGTATTCGTACAGAGCCCAGCATTCGAGTAACTTGCAAGTGGCTCACGCAGTACGAAGGACAGGAGAGCTCGTCAAATAAAGAAGTCACGAAGTAAGGTCAAGCGACCTTACACAGGGCTTACAGCACTTCTGGAATGGGTCGTAGTAGAAAGGGTCACCCAATATACCGCATAGAACTTTTTCCCGTATTTTTGATGCAACATTCAGTCCCTGGCGCCGCTGATGATCCTGTCTGTGTGATAGTTAAACTGCAGTCACATGAACTCTTGCTCGGATGCATTTATCTACCTCGCGAATCAATTAGGGACAATATCGTATTTATTGCTGTGGCTCTCCACCTCGCCTCCGCCTAACTGGTCAATCAGACATTGATCGTCGGTGATTTCAACTTTCAAGGATTGTGTTGGACTTCACTCTGTGGTCTGTTTCTTGACCAGGACTTTGTGACCCTTACAAACCTCGGTGGTTGGACTCAACACTTTCGGACCACCACTACGGGAAACCAGAATGCAGCTGTTTTATCAAGGGCTTGATAAGGTTACCGCCTCAGTAAGGAATAGCTTCCCTCAACAGGACCATGGGGCATTCAAGCGCGTTCTCTGTACCAGAAATCTTCACTTCCTCCAAACCCTCCGTCAGAGAATATGGCTAAGCTCACTGGAGCAGCCTCCCAAACATAAACAAATCTCAAAATTGAGTTATGTCGTTTATTTGCTTCTATCCTCCAGAGGTAGCTGGTGAGCTGTATTCTATTCTCCCTCGGTGTTTGAACACTACCACTCCAGATATACCAGCCCTGACAAACCCTAGAACATACGGACCCGCGCGGAAGAAATGTGAATTCTCCAAGCTTTGACTATTTGCGCTCATAACCTGGGAGCTATCGGTGTATATCCAAATGGACCGACTGGTAATGGTAATCAGGTCACAAACTGAGTCCTTGTTTACCCATCAACAGTCAAAAGCTCTGTGCAACGCAAAGAAAACAGGAATCCCGAGCAAAGCTGATTGAAGCAACCAACTTCCAAACCCTGAAGACCTTACTCTTCATGAGTTACAACAACTCTCATCTGGATAAACCGGAAGAACTAGCAGAAGCCTAAGACTAATTTTTACTTCAGCCCCAAAATTCAGCGTAATCACTCTTCCAGTAAACTCTGCACGCTTACACTGTGAGACTCTGTCCACAGTGTAGTTCCGCCCCGACAATATTCCCCTTCTTCTTGTCTCTATGGAACCATCTTACTCCCAGGCCCGCAGGGCATTTTACCGGCTGCTTCTACTCCGGGGGTGGGCGGAAATCCTTACCCTTCTATGTGATTTATCCAACTGATCTCTGAAACCTAGCTCATTCCTCACTCAATGAAAAACCAACACAATTATCCCAATGCAAAAATGGGCCCCGTGCGTGCTCTCAAGAAGTACCGTCCTATAAATAACGCATCCATTTTCTCCCGAATCATGGAGAAGCCAGTCAGAAATGAGACAATGACCAACCTTTTCCCAAGTAACTCACCCAAAGTGGGCAAACACTGTTTCCTGAGGAGCCACTTGTGCTCGTCTTGTCGAGTGAAATTCTTGAACTCGGCCATAGAAGCTGCTGAAAAAGCATATCCACGAGGGCTATCCTTCTAGATACGGAGAAGGCCTTGGACCGAGTCTCACACGCTCGGCCCTTATCACAGGCCAAGTCCTATAGCATCACTGACCGGTTACCCGGATTGTTTGGTCCTTATATCTCCGACTGTCATCGGCTGGTTCAGATGAGTGGATCCGTCTCTAAGTCCAAACCTGCCACCAGTAGTGCCATAAAAGGCAGCGTTTTAGGCCCACACTTCTTCCTAACATACGTAAATGATATTTGTCATGTCTTTCTCTACGGTAGCCTCCACCTCTACGCAGAAAACATCAGAATCCCGTACACTTTTGATTCCGGAATGCTTAGTTCAGTTTCATTACCAATGAGAGTAATAATAATGGTTTATTTCGAAGAGGCCCGAAGAATTCCAGATGCATGATCAAAAGATCACGGAAGAATACGCGGAAAAGTATTTCTTGGTTATGTGAGATGGTGTGTGGCTAGTATAAGACAGATGAATTTAGTGTGGGTAAATGTGAGATAAACGTATGCACTCCAGGGAATAGCGGAGAGAGCCTTTATTGGGCCTACTGATAAATTCGAACTGATGCCCGGTGAATTTGAAAGTCAAGGTCAAATGATAATAATAATACAAGTTTATTTCGGAGACCCCCAAAGCATGCCCTAAGCGCGAACAAAACCTTTGCAAGGGAAAAATTGGAAAAACAGAAGTTGTGAAGAACTTAGAAATATGCAAAACAAACGAAGGGTTGGTAGAACGAGAGGGGAGACGAGAGGCAGTTAAATGTGTATGCAATAGGGAATAGTGCAGGTAGGTAAAGTGAACCCACGGATAGATTCAGATAGGTGCCCGGCGAATTTAAAAGTCAAAGTGAACTGGGGGAGCTGGCTGAGCCAGGCGAAAGAGATCTGGGCCTGCTGGTTTCACGTGAGGAGGACTGAAAATCGACCCGAGAAATTATGGCAACGAGGAACGACGATGGGGTCTGACCGGTCCATGTTGAGGTAGCTGTAAGGCGGGAGCTGTACGAGAGGAACAAAAATACGGTTGGGATGGCTGCGTTAACAAAAGACGATGAAAAATAAATTTATATGCGTGGAAAAGGAATGGATGGAAGTGACGCGTTGCTAAGCTGCAATCAATGATTAGTAAAGGGCTGCAGAACTCTGCGGAACATGGAGCAAGCGAAGCTGGCTTAAGAAGGTGACTCAGATATAAAACTTGCATTGGAGAGTGTGGTACACGGTGGCCGTAAGATGGAGACAGATTCGGAATAGAAGCAAATCAAGAGGGGCTGCTAGATGTAGCAAGGGAGATATCCACCAAAAGCTGGAGGACGGGGAGCAAAAATATGCTCAGTCTCAACAATTTTGATGTGGAATATAGGCGGAAAATTAGGACAAAAGAAGCTTGGTGGATCTGCGAAGAGCAGAATCAGCCTCGTAAACACTGAGACGACTTTAGCTGTGTTAAACATTTCTGAAAGGATAAGGGAAGTGATCAAAGGAAGCAAGTAGAAGTAATTCGATCGAATCGTTCAAAGTGCAGGGTGAGATGGCAGTCGAAAATAAGAGAAGCGACGTGTGAAGGACAAGCACGCGCGCCAAGCAGGTCCAAGATGGGATATGACGAGACAGCACGTTGGATGCGAACAAACAAAGGCTGGTCCACAGAAAAATAAAGTGTGTGGAAACACATAAATAGCGTATGTGAGACAGTAATATCACGGAACACGAAATTTAAGTGTCTTTGAAGGACTTTCTACGACAGACCATAAAGTGAAGCATGGTCCATGATCAAATAACCAGGTTGCGATGGTTCTCAAAGGACAGAATCAGTGGAGCCGGAGGTTTGAAAACGACAATGCGGCAGCTTGATCCAGGTGCGTTTACGATGAGAGTGACCCCTACAAGGTCTAGGCAGTTGACCAGTGTTGAGGTTGGAATGCGGATCAGGGGGAACTGGAAAGTGTAATCATAGGGAAGGACAGTCAGGTTATGCACCTGCTCTGGAATAACTGGTAACGGAGGCAAATAAAAGCCAAGAAAGGACGAAGCGTGACGGTGCCTGAGATTACGGAGGAAGGGAAAGGCAAAGTTTAGAGAACTAACAGTATTTCGGTTCCATTAACTCAGTACGGGGATAGTCGCTGCTGGTCAAGCATTGAGAACTTATTCAGGTGAATGAGACTGTTTATCGCTGATTGTGTCCTAAACTGGAAGGTGCAGGCTCTGTGAAGCATTTGGTCTTAGAAGTCGAGGCTCTTCCTGCATGCTCTATCCTCAGCTTCGCACATATCAGATAAATGAAGTGCAGGGGTAAAGCTGAGATATGGAATGGGTGCCGACAGAAATTGGGACTCCGTCTGAGAAGCTTGGACGGTGATGGGCAACTCTTTCAAGGGTATCGTTGATACCAAAATTGTTGATTTGTCTGGGCCAGGGATACGGTCCGGCATGCTTCGCAAGTTCACCAAAATTAACTTGAAGTATAAATCAGGTTGTCTCGCTTTTTTTCTCTTTTTCATTGTTTAGGATGTGTTGTTTCTCACCTGGTGGTATTAGTTTTTCACACTGAAGCTTTAGTTTTTATGAGTTAATAACCGCGACACGCCGCCGGGCGCCCGTAATTTACTACCTCTAAAAATCAACAAACCATTTACGAAGTAACCTAGACTTATACCTACCTCAGGTCACTCCCCTCGAGGTCCCATCTATAGAGTACTGATTCTTGACCAAATCACATCTTTTATATATCCACTCTTACTTGGCCAAAACCCTAACCCCCAGGGGCCGAATGAAGCTTCTTTTGCACGGTGAGGAGACTTGGTCAACCCTGTTTTATTCAACCTAGGCGCCTTCCTATAGAACTTCATTCATGTTTCTTATCTAGACTATGGGCAACTACCGAACATTTTTATCCATGTGGCATGCAATTACTAACATATGGGTTGGTAATTAAACGGCAACCCTTCCACTCCACCTTCCCACATTCTTAGTTCTCTTGATGGTGCCACACCTCTCAGCCAAAATGTTCTTGTCGTCACTGATTTATCCGCTGGCATACGCAGACCCGAATAGCTTTTCAATTATCCTTATCGACTTAAATGTCCCATTTAAGTATGCCCCGCCCCAGAAAAAACAAAGTTACTCAAAAAGGTAGAGCCCGCGGACCCACTGATGTCTAAGCTACCAAATTCCGTTTGGCCTCGCTCGGTAACCTATTCGAGGGCAATACTATTGAGTGCATCCGCCTACAGACACAACTGAATTCATTTCAGTCAAGAATATAAGCTACGGATCGGACCACTGCGAAATTGTCCCCGCTGCTAAAACATTTTCGGCCTTCGATGACCAGCACTGGCAGAAATCTGACTGCCTGTGGCACCTTTATAGACAGTATCTCTTCATAAGTTACAAAAGGACTAAAAATCCTCAAGAGGTTTATTGATTTTGACACTCTCAAAAGCTGGTGGCATGGAAATGGAGACATGTCGTTGCACTCGCTTGCGCAAACGAACGCAAATTCATCACAGTCCACTACCTCTCCAATTCACTGAAGAGCCAACAGCTGTAGAATTTAACAAAGGCAAAACACCATAGCTGCTGCTTCACCGTACAAGAATATCCGAATAACATCAGATAAAATCCTTTTCGAAGGGAGGTCTTGGAAAGACTGAAAGCCCCTAAAATTATTGACTTCGAGCCCACCAAAGTCAACGCCAGAACACTCATCGCTGGAGGCAGAAATCTCCAAGCTGGGATGAACAACCATCAGCAGCCAGATGTTGACCCTGAATAAATACCCAAGTTTTCTCCGGCCTCCAAGCTTTTGAAGCCAGCAAACCACCCTGTTTCTTCCGGGGAGGCAAGCCTGCAGAGGCAAACGCGCCCGACAAAAACATTCCCCTTTTCCTCCTTGTCTGAGTCCCATGGTCTACCGAGCCTCAATATACCAGCTGCATCACCCAACCCGCGGCCTTGAATGATGCAAACACCAACTGTCAGCGTCTCAGATCACGGGCAGTCTTCGGGACACCTGAAATCCACGTATACCACCTCGACTAATCATTTAAGCCACGTGGTGTTGAGCCCCTGCACCCTTTATTGCATTCCCGTGGGAAACTTTGGCCATAATGACACCCCTGTCTACCAAAAAGCATTGGTAACTGGGCGGCAAATAGCAGTGAACAGAAGGGACACGGATGTAGTGATGGCTGGACTAGACCGGGTCAGATGGTACAGGATTAACGTGGATAAACCCCGATGAACTTGTTTATGGCTGGTGAACACGGGAGATCAACAGCAAAAGAGAACCAACTTTGGAAGCCCAGAGGTGATGGCTGTAAGCAGACGTTGATGAACGAGGGAATATGAGGGAAAGGATAGAGGAAGACAGGTACGAGTGAATCTTGCAGTCTGATTGTTGCGGGTGTGGCATTTGGTGACGGTCGAACATGGATGAAGCGGTAATAAATGGAAGTACATTATACAAGAAGGTGGCCGCGAAAGTCGCTGGAGAGTGGAAGTAGGGAGTGGTTGGAGAGGTGTGAAAGATCACTGGGGAAGGTTAACTTGAAGGTTAGAAGAACTGTGGTGTGAAGGTGCATCGGTTGTAGCAGCGAGTAACACGGAAGAGAAATAAGGAGGTGGAGGATCAGAAAGATCAAGTAATTGCAGATCGCATGGTTTGAAACTGTAGATGAGAATGACTACGTTATTATTACTTTACATTGAGTAGAACGCGGAAAAGCAGAGCAGCCTGAAAGGCACAATGAAGATGCCTGTGGCGAGCAATGTACGGAGCAGACAAGAGTGTTCACCAAAGAAAACCAGGTAAGAGATGATGATTCAGACTGTTCCACTGCAGATGACACAGGAGGAAGCCTGAGAAGCTGAAAAGAATCCGGACAGGAAGATCCGTGATGGAACAAAAATGCACGAAAAATAGTTGTGCTTCGGAGTTGGGAGACAGGAACTGAAGAGTTGCGTGCTTACAGGCCATTGCACCAATGAATTGGGCCGAAGTTACTGATCAATTCACTGCCTAAGAGGAAGATACCCGGGAGAATTACAGATTCAGATGCAAAAAACGTGGAGGTAGTAAAAAGATAATAAATTTGGTTGTAAAAAATGCGAAGGTTTGAACGGCGAGTTCTTATATGGTGACTGGTAGTGGTTACGGATGTGTCTGAAGAGTAATGGTGGAAGGTTTAATATGGACAAAAAGGATATCGCAAAATGGTGGCTATTGAGGTATGCGATCAATGAGCTTTATAACCATATGGAGGTACCAAGTGAATACTGATTAGAAGCCGGCAGGGGAGAAATGGGTGGAACAGAACATATTTCGGGCTTGGGCAGAGTAAAATGGATAGGATGACAGTGACATTATTCAGTGAGGGTTGTCATTGTGAAGCACGATAGGAACAAAAACAGAATGGGTGGGTGTGCATACAGAGGTAGAACGACACGGAAGGAAAGTGCTAAGAGTGCTGACTAGAACGATAGATGAGCGAAACGTGGCTGAAGAATGGTAGGGGCATGCGGTCCGTAACTGACAGTGGTAAATGCGGTAGGGCGAGGAGAGTTAGGGCGTGCAACCCGCAACAGGTGCTTGTGGGTGGGGCTGACCGTGAGCTGGACACCCAACCTGGAAAATACTTCGGGAAATGAACGCAGGTGTGACCCACCAGCCTGATTGCGCTGGCATATCGTTGCAGGCGGCATGCAGGCTCGACGTGCGCTGGCCGAAGCTGGGGATCTGACCGCGCCCCGCACCGCTGGGTTCAGCGATAAGGATATATGGTACAGGACCGACTGGACAGGTTGTGGTAACTTGGGCAACACAGCCAACGGGAACAGCGATCGACAGACGGCTGCGCTACACCCGGCCGTATCGCGGGCTGTTATCGATATAGTTTTCATTCAGCTGTCTTAGGAATTTTTTCTTGGCGGTAAATTCTAACTTGGCTCTAGCTTGCCGTCGGTTTTTCGCCTCACTTACAGCATCGTCTTGATATTTCAAAATGCCACGTGTAGTAAAGAAGACTTCCAATAATACTCCATCCACTTATACTCCAGTTACTAGGACAAATAGGCTTATCCAAACTCCCTAGGCCTCAAAACAATGTTCGGTTGACCTCTGTGACTTTGTAGGCTTGGCGACGGAAAGAACAGCTGTTTTAGACCAAAGCATCTCACATATAAAGTTCCAGCTTCTAAAGTTGGAAGATACCGTATCTAAACTTTCCCCTACTGCGCATCACTGAAAGAATCGAACATTCTACCTTACAAAACCTGACAGTGGCTGACCGCTTTATCGACTCTGTTGCATCCGAAGTTCTCATAAGAGTGAGAAACTCCAGTAAAGCAGTCGTCGTCAACGTTCCACAGAGAACACCCCTCGAGCATGTCGAGCATACATAGTCGAATGTTTGTGGTATGACCCACCTCCCCTGACAAATATCAAGGCTGCGTAGGCGCGTTCAGCGCTTCAACTGTCCAATCCTTATGCGATTTGTAGATGGCCTATCCGTCGAAGTATTCATTAAAATGCGTAAAACTATAGTTTCTAATTCCCCCTATGAGAACATAGGAATAGCCGAAGGTAAAACCCCTCTTCACAGGGAAATTACCAGATCTCCTTCAACTTTCCCCACAAGAAAGACGCCCGATAATCCTGAGCCTTCGACACAGAGGGCTGGTTGCTCCATCGCTTCTTCTCACGCTCCGCTGCTTTATCTGCACACGAGCCTCCTGCTTCTTCACAACCATCCAGTGCCTCCTCACCTGCTCCTGCAGTGAACTCTTCAAAACTTGACTCCATTACAGTTGATCTAGACATTTCCGCCTCTCCCATATTGCTGCTGCCTAGTAAAAGACGCCATCTATTGCCTCACTTTCCCACTTCATCGCCTGCTAGGTACGTACCCCAACTCTGATTCGTTCCCTGTTCCCTCAGGCGATTAACTACCCGCCCTCCAAAGGAATGGGTCTACCAGTCTTCCCACCCTTCTCGCATACCCCTCCTTCATTCAACTGTCTCCTCCTAAATCAGCTCGCCCCAACTCACCGAATAAGGCATCGACCTTAAAGAATATCCCTTTCTCCAACGCATCGGTGGTTCCTGCAAATTCACCGCGCTCACTGCCTGCCAACACCAAAATACGGCCTCCACAAGCCGTCCACTCTGCATCACGTCGTACTCCTCACCTGACAACCATCTTTACTGCCCCCGATACTCACTACTCCATATTTGGTGTTTCACCCACCTGGGGTTACCCCTCCCACAACGTGCAGCTTAAATGACCGTCCTACCCCCTATTTCTCACACATTTTCAACCCGCCCTCTGAACCCTCCTTCAGCCAATACTCAGTTCCGACTGGCCGGTATTTCTCAACTGCTCCTAGTCAACCTTGTCTGATATCGACCCTCCAAACCCCACGGGTTTTTCCATTTGCTCCGACATTTCCCCCTCCGTTGATGCCCAGTCCTCCTCACTGCAACGTTCACTCCAGATTGGCTGGAAGCCATCCCATCTGAACCTCCACCAGCCTGAACATCTGCATGTTCTCCTATGACCCTGATCTCCACTCTTTCCAATCGAGAAAGCCTGCCTCCTTCCAACTTACACTACCCCTCTGATGTGCCTATACCACCTTCCACAAATGATATATCTTTAGCCTTATTCAGCTCCCGCTCTTTTCTTGGCAAACTACCGCACCTAAAAAAACTTGTCATGGCTGTCTGAGAGCACTCTAAATGATCAAATATCTTTGGTGTGTTACAGTCTTCTAAGGACCAACAGACCCAACCGGCGTGGTAGTGGGTGTCTAGCCTACGTCAAGAAAATCCACACCAGTACCCCTTTTAACACATGACGCTCGATTCTATTACCGATTCTATCTGGCTCGTTATGAACCCCCAAAGCACTGTTCTTCACATTGGCTGCGTGTATCGCTCACCTAATTCCCCCAGTTCCTTGTTTCCACGTCTCATTAGGTCTTTCGAATACCTCTCTTTCCTTCCTTCTGGAACCAAGTTTATTGTGGGTGACTTAAATCTCCCTCATATTGTTAGCCTACCCTCTCGGTTCCTCCCGATCTTATGAACCTAAATACTAGTATTCATCTTGGTGGCTGGAAACAACATGTTGTCGAACCTACCAGAAACAGGAACATACTAGATCTGGTGCTTACTCATAACGTACCTCTCATAGACGTGTCCGTAACACAAAATTTCCCCGGCCGTGACAATGAAATGGTCATCTGCCATCTGCCCCTTAGTGGCCCACCTAATCCAGCACACCCCTCCAACTGAAAGCTGACTGCCAAGCGCAGTTGCCATTCGATCGTAACTCTTGCGCACGCTCTCGCGCACGCTCTCAAATACACCCTAATCACTGTCTCTCCCGATCGCCTTCTCGTTTTCGCAGGTCGTGGTGAATACCTTTCAGGTTAACGTGTTCTTGCGGTGCCGGGCATCAGAGTAACTTGTATGTGGAGCATGCAGAACAAAGGACCGAAGAACACGTTTATTAAATAAACCACCCAGTAGTGTTTAGCAACCTCACAACTGGTGAGCCCGACGCGTTCCCAAGGTCACTTGAGTCTTTTTGTTTTCCACCGTTCAGGGTCCGGTCTGCGTACGTTTTCACACACACACACACACACCGAACGCGCTAGAATTCGAAGTCTGCCGCACTGCCAGTGACGCAGGCCGTTTCAGGTGGATAGCAGGCCGCCTCCCACCGGAGGTCACAATGCAGGTAAGGGACGTAGCAATCCCCTACAGAAGCTACGAGGCTTTGAAAGAGGCCGTCATTTCCCACACAACCCCAAAGCAGGACCAGTATATGCAATAACTTCAAAGCGTTGAGCCTGGAAGCAGGAAGTCCCTGAAACTATCACGCTTATTTGCTCGGTAGAGGAAACTGCAGGGATGGCTGATGATATTATGTCACGATGCAAACCCACTGTCGCTTGAGCAATCAGGTCCTCCGTCACAACAGTGCCTTCGTTGCCAACATCTAAAGATTTCCGTTAAATTTTGTTCAGAACCGACGCAAGCCTGCATCGCCTAGCAGTGATAAGAAGTACGTCACAAGAGCGGTACCTCGCACGCTCACCTAGGCGCCATTGTCTGCCACGACAACGACGATTCGGCTCCTCAAAAAGAGGTATGGTAAATACTACAATCGCTTAGGCGAGGGAGCCGAACGATGCTAACCAGGGTGTACCTTTTCCAGTGCTCATCAGGGAAACTAAATCCCCGGCCTTTGGTGGCGACCCACGAAGCCGGGTATCAGGCCAACAGTCTCCCTTTGAAAGTAAGGGATACCATTTCAAATAATCTATCCCCTGTAGACATTGGTGCCAGAGGCGACAATAACACACCGCAGGCCCAGAGGCTAAGCATTGCAAAAGCCACTGCCACCCCAACATTAGGCCAGCCGCCGCTCACCTCAAACTTCGTTTTAAAGCGTAACTTTCGTTGGGTGTTCGCCATCGCCGTAGTCCCGTACCCAATTCTAGGCATTGACTTCCTGCAACACTTTGACTTGTTAGCTGATGCCCGGCTTCGCAAAGCGGTGGATGGCCAGATCCCTCTCGCTGTCACTGGTTATAATTCGCGGGCGAATCACACCCCGCCTATTTACTTTCAACCACAAGAACTCCCTTGGCAAACTCGTCGCCGCCTACCCGGCCACGTTAGGGCAGGCCGGACCCTTCTCGGCGGAGGCCACCAACTCCACTCACCATATCAATACTAAGGGGCCCCCAGTGTTCAGTAGGCCACGTCGGTTTGCACCAGACTGGCCTCGAGCTGCATAGACCGAACTCGGACCCATGCTAGAAGTATGTATAATATGCCCTTCTAGTAGCCTTTGGGCTTCCATTCTTCACGGGGTTTCTAGGTCTAGCAGTGGTTGTCGACCCTGGGATGATAACAGAGCACTTAACAAAGTCACCGTCCCCAACAGATACCCGATTCCCCATATAAAGCACCCTACTTCGTCTTTATCAAGTTGCTCTGCCTTCAGCCTTATCGACTGAGTCCGTGAGTACAACCAGATCTCTGTAGCTGACTTGGATATCCCCAAAACTGCCACCACTACATTTTTAGGCCGTTCGAGGTACTGGGCAAGACGTTTGGACTCAGCAACGCAGTCCAGTCTATTCAACGTTTCATGCTCCAACTTGGACGCAAAGGAACGGGTCCAATCTGAAGATCCCAGAATTGGAAAACTTCGAAAAACGGTTCTCTGAGCGTGAAGACAGTACCTATCCCAACTTCCCAGAATACCATCGTGTGCGACGTATCACAAGGTCGCACTAGGCCGGTGATTTCTGCTGCCCATAGTTATCCTACCTTCCTTACACCACGTAATATGGCTCATCCGGGTGTGTCCTCCCCTGAGAAACCGGTATCCGAGAGTTTCGTTTGGCGCAACTTCAAACGAGATGCCCATCAGTCGGCAAGTGCTTGCCTACAGTGTCAACGTGTTTGGGTCAACGGGGAAGCTTAGACAGCGCTGGCCAAGTTCCCGGAATCTAAAACGGGTTCTTATCATGTCCAAACCGACCTCGTATGACCACTTCCACCAGTGCTTGGGTACGTCTGCATACGCACATGAATGAATCATCTTACTCGCCGGCTGCAGGCCACTCCCATCTCCCGTCCCAAGTCAGAAAAGGCTGCGAGAGCTTTTCTGACCGGTTGGGTTAGTCATTTCGGTTGCCCGGCAATAGTAACAACCGATCGTGGCCTACACTTTTGCGGCGCTTTTTGCAGCCTACTCGCTACGCTTGGTTGCTAACGCGTTAAGATTGTAGCTTAACACCCACAGGCCAATGGTAAGGTTGAGCCTTTCCACCGACAATTAAACGCCGCCCTTCGAGCAAACGGTAACCCCATTTGGAGTGAAACACTACCATTAGCACTCTTAGGCCTGTGTAGTACCTTTAAGGAAGAATTACACACAACACCGGCCGTGCTAGTACATGGCTGTGCACTTCGTCTGCCTGGAGAGTTGGCAGCCTCCTGACCAACCGTGACTTTCATCTACGGCGAATATGCTCAGCGCGTTATGCAGCACACGCCGGTGCTCAAGGCCATTGCGCTGCGTGAACAGCATTCTACAAGTTATGTCCCAACTGAGTTGGAAACGGCCACCCATGTATTCCTTCGCGTTGATGGTGTTTGATCACAATACAACAGCCATACGCTGGCCCGTTTTGCGTGATAAAATGTGCGCCAAAACATTTATCGCGGACATCAACGGACCACATGACACGGTATCTATCAGCCGCCTCAAGCCTGCGGTCATAGGTTGAGAGCCGCTGGACCAATTTCCACCTGCTCAAACCACTCGGTCGCTCGTATCCAATGAGTTATTACTCGAACCACCCATAGTCACACCTAGTGAGAACCCGGAAGTTAGTCCGCCAGAATCTCCAACCGTACCAGCAACGCGACGTAGTCGTCATGGTCGCCAACTACGAAATCCCGTCCGCTTCGCCAAGTTCGTGACGGTTTTTCAGCGGTTGTTGGCACAAAGTTGGGAAGTTCGCCATGGATTTACCAATCACCAGTCTCAGGAAATTGCAGTAGGTTGGTATTACTTTAAGTTCTTTCTAGTATGCTAGTGACTACTACAACACTGAACATCGTTCGTGCGTTGTTATTACTGTGCGAAATCCGCCGGCGCTCTCCGGAACTATTTTGTTCCAGTTTGCCCTGCCCCCTCTCAGACGGATTCATTTAGTCCCACTGGCTTAATCCATAGCCTCGCTGATCCTGGTGCACTTTCGAGGAGCCAACCACTCAATGGGAAGTGGAACAATTTGTCAGGGTGGTACTGGGAACGACAACCAGACGCCCTTTAGGATGGATCTGACACGTCACGGGCAGGCTCAAATTCGTACGAGACCCACGGGGACCTCGAGAGTGCAGGCGCAGTCAAACTTACCGGCTGTTCAATGCCACCAACAATATAACGTGCAAGTTGCGAGGAGCTGCTGGACTATTAATACTTTCGGCCTATCGCCACCATTGTAGCCCGAATCCGTCGGGTTTCTGAGAGGAGGCCCCTGCGATGACAGCCATCTTTGTTTATGTTATTACCACGTTTATTGTTTAACTGAACGCCGACGGCCAAGCGCAGTTGCCTCTGACCGCTGCTCTTGTGCGCGCTCTCACGTAAGCTACCAAATTCACGCTAACCACAATCTCTACCGATCGCCTTCTCATGCTCACGGATCGTGGAGAATACCATACTTGTTAGCGTATTCGTACAGTGCCGAGCGTTAGAGTAACGTGCAAGTGGTGCATGCAGCACAAAGGTCAGAAGAACACGTTCAACAAAGAAACCGCGGAGTCAGGCCTAGCGACTTTACATCTGCTGGATGTATGGACAGTCGCTTTCCGCTAATTGAAAAACACATTTCTGCCTTCTCTGCATGTGGACGATAGAACCTCCAGCTCCCCTGACCAGTGTTGCTTCCGGCATCGGGCTAAAACTTAAACGTGAACGATACTGTTCCAGAACAAGCCGTTCTTAACCTGTTTCATTGACTTTATCCGCCTTGTGACCGTCAGAGCTTTTGGCCTGTTGCCCTTTCGGGACCTAGTTAGTACCTGGTAGCAGAAGCACTAAACCATCTTGCAGTGTCATGCTGGTCCCATTACAGTTCCCCACTCTCTTTACGTAGGTTGTTCCAATTGTTCCTGGCCACTTTCATCTTATTCTAGCTCCCAACTTGTCGTAGGGAACTACTGCATCAGTGGACCCCTTCTTGGTATTCAATAATTGTTTCACTCCGTTAACCGTTGATCTCCAGCTGGTTCATACCAGACCGCGTTTTTTTATCTGGTCTGTCTTACCAGCGATCCCTAATGAAGGACAACAGCTTCGGGCTCAGTACAGGTCATCTCTCTTCAGGGGCATATGGACGATACTGTTTCATCGCCGTCCGCCAAAAGCTGTTCTAGTTGGCTTCGCACTCCACGGCCCCTGGCACCTTGGCTACCAAACCTTGAATCACGTACCTTCGCTGCTGATACCACACCCACATGCATAATCATCAGTGACCATTAGCGCAGCTCCCCACTGTGCGAGGCGTGGTCAGATCCAACGAGTTGGCTGGCACACTTTGGGCTAGCTGGCCGTCTGCAACAATTTACGTGCGCATTTACGCTCGCGGATCGCACACACTGCATTCAATTCATGGAACTTTTTTCATGCTTGGGACCCAGAACACGGTCTGGTAGCATCAAATGATGAAAATCCTTCCAAATTTTCTAGGAGCTTTGTGAATTTGGCTATATTTGGCATTACTTTGAAAAGCTCATCCATACACCACACGATTGCACGTTTGGTTATTCGTGTGAGACATACGAATTTAGCCTTGAACGGTTTCTGACAGTCGTGCTTGAGCCACGGGGTTTTGAACCTTTGGGTTGTACTGTTGAGTCAATTTGGCCGCACACTTGAGGTTTGTATGTGTTTATTCCCTTTTTGAATTTTAACCTGGTGCCGTAGAAACTACAAATCAATTTTGTTCCGGTTTTGGGATTATTTTGAATTGGCTACGCACTTCTCGATTTGCGTCAATGGACTTACACGGTCAGCCACCGCCCATCAGCACCCGTTTCGGACTGCATGCTCTAACCCTCTGTAACAGTTATTCCGACTGTGAGCAAAGAGTGGCCAATTCAAAACGAATCCCAAAACCAGAACAAGACTGATTCGTAGTTTCTACGGTACTGGATTATCAAGCTATACGCAGATAAATATATACAAACCTCAACTGTACAGCCACAACATCTAACAACAAGGACCAGAGCTCAACGAATGCCAATGTCAGGTACCACCGTCACGGCAGTCTAAGTTCGAATCAGAATTATGCCACTTCACGTGAGCAAAATATAAACAAATGTTGAAGCGTAGTGATTGATGCATGTTGTATTTGTTCCAGGGTCAATAAAATGAAGAAGATAATCTCAACAGTACAAGTACACGACAATGGCTAGGGAGGATTTACACGCGTGTACTTTACACTCTCCTCGCCCTACCGCATCCAGTACAGCAGGCCGCAAATTGCATGCCTCCACCATTCTTGTTCTGCCACGGCAAGCTTATCTACAACTCTTGTTATCGTGCTTACCTTCTCTCATTTTCATCTTTCTGCCACTGTACACATACCTACCTCTGTTGTCCTTGCTCCTATCGTTTCCCATAATGATAGCTCACTGTATGAATTCACCACCACTTTATCCACTTGTTCCACAACTGCCCGCCAATTTTTACTTTTCTAACCATGTCTTTCTTGCTGACTTCAAATCTCTATTCAGTTGCTATCACCCCATGCTCATACAGCTCAACGACCGAATTCGTATGCCTCACAGCCTACCTTTTTGTTATACCCTTTCTTTTCCTCCCTTCTCAAGCATCAAGCCATTACGCACCAGCCCCACTTGTGCGGATGCACAACCCCCATGCCAGAATCCACCGTTTCTAACTTTACATCTTTTACAGCCACATTCATTATCCGTTCATCACTACCGTACATTCTTTGATTGGCTCTGCAAATCCCTTTGGATCTTTCCATCAGCTAGTGCTTCGATTGCTATCTTACCCCATCTGTGAAACTGTCTGCAGGCATGCAGCTCTCCAACTACTCCGTCCCGTCCCCCCTAAGCATATATTTCCCGCACCCCTTGTTCCATCACAGGTTTACCTCTCCTGGTGCTCTTTTTTCCTGGATCTTCTTGTTTCTCCTGCTGTAAAAGGACCTGATCGACCATCTCTTACCTGTTTCTCTTCAGTCGGTTCTCTCATGTCTCGCTTTGTATATTGCTTGCCACAGGCGTATTTTCTGTGCTTTACAAATTGCTATGCTTTTCCACCTTCCACCTGTAAGCAAGAAACGGTTAAGTCACGAATTTCACGTTCAAACTAAAATAATATGATCTGCCTTTACTTGATCTCCCTGATCTTCTATGTCTCCATTTCCTTTCTACCTTGTTCGCCGCTACAACTGCCGCATCCTAGCACGACAATTCGTTTCTCACTCCAGTTATCTTTCTCCGCTGATAACCCATATATATTTGCTCTGCATTCTCCAGTCCTCCTTCGATCATTTCCCTCTCCTTTCTCCCGCTGCCTCTCCTGATATACGTCCATTCTCTCTATATCCGTGCCTCACAGCTACAGTATACCAATCTATCAAAATCGTATACGGTATGTAACAAACCTTCCACAATCTGTATCACTTACTTCTTGCTTTACATTGAGCTTCTTACGCTGTCACCGACCATTTATCGCAGAGTAGCAATGTTTCATTGCCATCCAATCCTTTTCTATGCAAATCAACGTATTTTTCAGCCTCTCTCGTTGAAGCAGTTGTTTCAGCTGATGTTTAGTTCCCCTCATTTAAAAGTTCCAGCTTTCAGCTATCTCTACTTTGTTCAATCAGATTCACCGCTGAACCCTGGTCCTCAAGTTTGCCGGGCATCCATAAGAATCAACCAATGGGTCATTTTAAACTCCCATTATTCCTTGGTGTGCATATATTTATCACTCATTTATCTCATATTTATTTCTCTTAGGTCTATCCACTCTACATTTGCCGTAGATTTATCTTCCTTATCACGGAATATCCGTCCATGTTATCGCTTGCAATACAGGATCATGTGTCTGACATGCATCAGCCTTCTCCCAAATAAATCAGTATAATATAACATATAATTATTATATCATTATCTTCCTAGGCTCTAGATGGCCAGTTGCTATGGAAGTCCGAAACAGTACTGCAAGTTTGTCGAGTAGTTTGAATTCTTTGTAGAAGAGAGAGATCCGGGGCTAAAGTTACGATGCCTAACCCACTATTGCCGAGGGCGGGCAAAAGATGCTGTCGACGGCTGCTGCATGCTTAATCCAGAGCAAGAGTGTAAGAAAGCAGGGAAGATTCCAAAAAGCGCGTTTGGTCAATCACTTAAGGTGGCCCGAAATTTGACTGATGGCCCGGTGTATAAGGCCAAGCGAATCAAAGACGACGTCTACGCCATGTGTGACCTTGTACTTAAAATGCGAAAATGTCCCGTGGCCCCCGACTGTCTGGGTGACAGGTCCGATCTAAAAGCTATGCATACTTTAGGGGTAATAGATCGTTTTTTGCAATCAGAGGTAAGAGTCGTCGGGCCAAAGAAGCGGAACATATAAGCCGGGCCGATCGTGAAACAAGGTTTGAGGCCAAGTACTGAGTATTTTGTTCCGTCCCAACAACTCTAATGAGAACTCCATTCCACCCACGAATCACCTCATTTTATTAGTAAGAAACATCGTTTGTATCGGAAGAAGCAACCACTGACACCAATCGTTCCAACGCAAACCAACTTGTTCATACTGGCATCAGGTAGCCTGTCTTCCGATTGGTTGATTGGTCACACGATCAGCTGACGTATGACCTGAATCCGTTTGCGTCTCATTGATTCGCTGCCTTGTCACTTGCGCAATCGCTGGCACAAGCTGTGACCTGGATTCCGGACAGGTGCTGGCATGCCGATTGCTGACGAGACATGGCTGGCTATCGACCATGAATCAGCACAAACCCTCACACCCAATATCGGCGATTTTTTCGGACGTTGGGACTAGCCCAACGTGCTCCCAATTAGCACGTATCCTCACACTTAGATAGGCAGGCGGGAATAGCCACAGCAGATTTGGTCGACAGCTACGTAATAACAATAGACTGACCGGGTCAAGTACCAGCCAAACACAAGTGATGGCAAGGGTTACCCTAAACATCATCCCTGGGCGATCCCTCATCCCACTTCTTGTGAAGGTTGTACTCCGCCGAGCTGCAAGGCTTGCTACACAAAACACAATGGCAGATTTCCAAGGTTCCTGAAGGCTATAGTTGATGAACTTTGGGAAATAGCCAAAGTGGCAAGAGCGTGTTTCGTGCTTCTCAATAACACACTGCGAGGCGGCTTGCCGTGTGAAAGTAGGACGCAACCAAAAAGATTGTCCAGGCAGGCATCATCGATTGCTACACCAGGTAAAGGCAACCTCATCGGAAAAAAATCTGAAGCCGAGTCTGATCTTCTCAGCACGCCAGTCTACTGAGAAATCAGTTCGTTTTGGCTTGGTCGTTGTAGGAGTGATGACCACTAATGGGGTGACCAGAGCCTCGGCGTTTTTGGCTAGTGGGTCTGACATGACATTAGTCAGGGGGCGTTTTGCGAGGAAAAACCAACTAACGAGAAAGCCCACGCCACTAGCAGTGAACACAGTGGGTAGGACTGAGGTCGTTGCTGCGGGCCGGGCAAGACTGTAACTCGTCCTTCTAGAAAGTATGAACATTTGGAGGCCACGGAGACATTCACAATAACTGACCTGCCCGTGTGAGCGCCTGAATCAGTAGATTCGATTTTATCGAGATGACCTTATCTTCAGGACATAGGGATCGTCAACTGGGAAGATGAGAAAGTGGATGTCCCTCTTGGTTTTGAAGTGCAAGAAGCAGCTTGGGAGCTGGACTGGAGAGTGAGAAACCGCCAGGCACTGTATACTATACGGACCTACGGGGCGGCATGGCTCAGTAAATTGCGTCTGCGTAAAAGGATGAAATGGATATACAGCTGTACGACGCTTCCATGGCTTCCAGTGATGAGTCCAATATAGATACGCCATGGTTAATCATCCAATAAGATTATATATATATATATATATATATATATATATATATATATATATATATATATATATATATATATATATATAGCACATTTCACACATACAGTACAAATATACACACGGGAAATGACAGCAAGTCTCCTCCAATGGCAGTGCAAAGCAGTCCAGCACAACACCAACAAAACCGTGGGAAGGTTCATATCAATCAAAAAAGCAGCCCGAAACAGGGGACTGTAATAAAGTCGTTTGCATGGTTCAATGCAATAGGTGTGTCAGATAGTCATTCGGTCAAACTCGGGAAGAGGTGGCCATGGGACTACACGAACAAAATCTGCCTACAAGAAGACCAGGCTTATCCTAAAATCTCTCCCCGTGGATTATGGAGGAAGTGCGTTCAACTTGAATAAAGTTCTCTTTCTGAATCAAGCAAGTACAAGGCACTCAAATAAGTTCTTGGAAGCCTGGCACTCATCAATGTATTCAGTTATTGGACCAGTCGAACCGAATCATACATAACATTTCTTGAAGTGCATGAAATCCAGCTAACTCAGGAAATGGATCAAAGCTCAATGAACCCAATTCATCTAAAACTAAGAACACAAACATTTTCACGTAAAAGTTTCCTCGATTACTAAGGCTTTGCAAAGTTAGACTTCTAATATAGGAAGAAACCACTCATAGGCCGAAAGATCATGCTTTTAAATTGAGAAATGATCTTCAAGGCTCGAAAGTCAAGTTTCCAAATTACGAAGTGATTATGATACTTGCATATATTTCACAACAACTTCCGAGTAGTCTGTGGAATCAACGATACTTCGTTCGGTTGACTGTCTATTGGGCCCAACTTTCAAGCACAAACCTCATATTATCCGAGCCATCTTACACTCGGAATTACTGGATTCGAGTTTTGTCCTTGTTAGCCCCGGGTTCAAACCCTGGCGGGTCGGAGGATATGCACCACTGATTAGCTCCAACAAAGGAGTAACTCGAGTTCGGTGCTTCAAAGTGTAAGATAGACTGGGTGCTCCCAGGTTTGTGCATAGAAGGTTTAGTCCAATGAACTCTCTGCTAAGCAAAGTAACTCCGCTGTTTCAAAACTTCAAGTTTCCATTAATAGCGCAATGTGCAAAGACCAGTGGTCTTCAGCTGGTATAAACCAAACATCCGAGCGCGGGAAAAAGCTACATTTGGCGCATCCTTCAAACATGCGCGGTAGCTGATACTCGTTTTGGTGAATTATACAGCTTACGGCAACAAAACTATCATGATTATAGAAAAAGGTTGAAAAACTCGAAAATCATTTCCAAAATCTGAAAAACTCTTCTACGTATCGCAACCTGAGCGAGAAAATACCGCAGAACCATCAATCAGAGCCGCGCCCGCAACACCAACAGCCATCGCGATCAATGACGGTGCTAACCTTGATCACAACGCTTATATACTTTTGTGGCACGCATTCAGACAAAATTCGCACCATAACATTTCACGTCAATCTCATTTTCTACGGGCACCGATTCATCTGTTCCAACAGTTCCACATATAACATTCCCACAACTTCAGTCCGGCTATTTTGAAACCCGTGTGGGTAGACACTATCGTTTTCAGCTGGGGGCGGCTTGTGTTCGATCGGAAACAACAAAAACACAGAAACTCCATGAGCACAAGGCCTAGTAAATGTCTTAAAATGTCCCCACACTTACACTATCCAAACACCAATAAGCCAAGATCAAAGCTAAAGGCAAGATTCATATTTAGAAGGTGTCTTCGCCAGGTTGCAGGGAGTCATATTATTGTTTGAATAACGTAAGTGTGGCTTCCCGATGATACATTTACTGAGCTTTGTGCTCATGGGGTTTTTGTTGTTGTCTCTTGCGGATCAAGCATCTGCAAACCGCCCCA